>CM077094.1:114533161-115971273 GCA_039513925.1 Platanthera zijinensis
CCTCCGTTCACAAGTACTGATGCTGATATTATTAAGAAAGATGGAAGACTGACAGTGTGCCAACCAAGGCCCATGAACCTCTCTTGCTCATAAAGAAGTTGTTGATCAAGCTGATTTTTCAGAAGGTAGCTGAATACAATCTCTCAGCCAAAGGAATTTGGACAAACTCTCTGAAATTGTCTCAGGATCTGCTGATGAAAGGAAAGACTGGAGATCCCATCTTATAAGCCAATATGAGAATTTCAAAAAGGGAGAAGCTGAATCAGTGGCTGACATGTACAATAGACTAAGTCTGATTGTCAATGAGTTAAAGACTCTGGATAAAGAATCTCATTGACTGAGCTGAATGACAAAATCCTAATGTGCTTCCCAGCACTTGGGATTCAAGAATCTGGCCAATCAAAGATGCCAGAAGTCTAAATGAGATTACCACTGAAGCTCTCCTGGGCAAGCTCAAATCTTATGAGCTGCTCATTAAAAATAGAGAAGAAGAACAAAAGGCTACTTCTCCAGTCATCAGAAAAGAGAAGACCATTGCCTTCAAAGCAATAGAAGAGGAGCATGAAGATAAAGCTACAGGAAATGATGAGCTCCTAAGTCTACTGGCAAAAAGATTCTACAAAATGGCCAGAAAAAACTTCAGAAAGAGATCATACAAGGGACATGATAAGCCAAGGTATGATAAATCAAATAACAATAAAGAAATTATATGTTTTGCTTGTAGGAAACCAGGCCATATTGTGCCTGACTGTCCAGAAAACAAAAACAAGGACAAGAAAGATAGAAGGGAAAGAAGAAAGGAGAAAGACTTCAAGAAGAACACCTCAGACAAACCCTCCTACAGCAAGAACACACATACAAGGAAGGGATTTATTGCTGAGACATGGAGTGAAACTGAAGAGGACTATGAAGCCTCATCCAGCTCCAGTGATGATGAGGATGATGCTGATGAAAAGCAATTTTGCATGATGGCTATCAATGCCTCTCAAACAGATTCAGAAGCAGAAGAGTCAGAATCAGATTCAGAAGCTCAACTAGAAGAAGATCAGGTAATCAATTCATTTGATTTTAGTTCTAAGGACTTTAAACATGAGTTTAAAGTACTATGCCTAGATCTGTTGGATTCTGAGAAGGAAATCACTTCCCTCAGAAAACAACTGTCTGAGTATAGCACTTTAAAATCAGAGAACCTCAAACTCTCTGAAGAGCTAGAATGCTATAGGGAGGAGATAGCTTCACTGAAGAGTGAACTATCCAAGGCCAAGTAGTTTGAAGAATCCCTTAATGGGAGGAGTATCAAACTGATGGATATCACTAGCATAGTGAACTCTAGACTTAATAGTACACTGGGCTTGGGAGCTTCATCCAGCCAGCCTATAGTTCTGACAACTCCAATAAAATTTATCTCTGATAAAGGGAAGGAAGTTGCAGAGGTAGCTAGGAAGAATGCAGATTTGCCAAAGAAAAATATAGTTCAACAGAATGCGTCGAACAGAGCTCGACGATCGTCAAACGGCGCTCGATGACCCAAGAAATGATCGTCGACCTCAGCTCGATGACACCTGAACTCTGAACTCCAGGATAGTCGATCTTCGAACAGAGATCGACGATCTGACCCAAGATCATCGACCTCAGCTCGACGATCGTCGAACAGAGATCAGGACTTTGAACAATCCTTCGAAGGTACATCTGGATTCAATCTTAGAAGTCCTACATCCCAAGGTTTCAACTCCTATACTGAATGGATAGTACCTCCTAGGAGATACCATCATGAAGGTTATAAGAGTCAACCTGGGATGTCTTTCATTTCTGAATTTAGGGATATCAACCTAGGCCCAAGGTAACTGGGTGGGTCAAAACATATAAGCTGTTTATGTGCAGGAGAAGACCTATCCCACACAAACCAGCCATGGTATCTGGATAGTGGGTGCTCAAAGCACATGACAGGGAACACGACAACTTCACATCCTTTTAAACCAAGCTTGGACCCAAAGTAGTCTTTGGTGATTCAAACTTTGGAACAACAAAAGGATATGGTGCAGTCCAAATTGGAACAGTCACCTTTAAGAAAGTATCTTATTTGAAGGACTCAAGCACCACTTGATAAGTATCAGTCAACTTTGTGATGAAGGATATCAAGTGACTTCAAACAAAGCTATATGCAGGGAAAGTCAGAGGACAACACAACTGTTGTGTGACAGTACAAGAGGTAACATTTACTTAGTAGATTTTCATCTCTAAACTAGATATTTGTCTGTTCAATTCCATATCTAGACCTAATATTCTATGGCATAAGAGACTAGGACATATTAACCTTAGAACCATTGCTGGCTATCCAAGGACAACCTTGTTAGAGGACTACCTTCTGGCCCCTACAAGAAGGAAGGACTTTGCAAGGCCTGTCAATTAGGCAAGCAAACTAAAAATAGTTTTTAAATCACTTAACAAGAGTGACTCACCTAGGATTTTGTATCTGTTACACATGGATCTTTTTGGACCCATTACAGTACAAAGCCTAGGAGGGAAATCCTACACTTTAGTGGTTGTAGATGACTTCTCAAGATTCACATGGGTGTTCTTTCTGAGGAAGAAGTCTAATAACTTTAAGTGTTTGACAGAGTTTCTCAAATGCATACAGATTGAGTTCAACACTCACATTGCCCTGATCAGAAGTGATCATGGGATAGAGTTTGATTCTCTTCTTATGAAAGAGTTCTGTCAGAGTGAAGGGATCAGGCATACATTCTCAGCTCCTAGAACTCCTCAACAAAATGGGGTAGCAGAAAGGAAAAAATAGAACCCTAATTGAATCTGCAACTACATTATGACAGATGCTCACCTTCCTCTGTCCTTTTGGGCTGAGGCAGTGAACACCTCCAATTATGTGTTGAATAGAAGTCTAATACATAAACTGAAGGGCAAGACTCACTATGAATTGCTCAAAGGGAAGAAACCTAAAGTAGACTATTTTAAGATCTTTGGTTGCATTTGTTATATTCACAACAATGACAAGAGATATATAGCAAAATTCAAGCAAAAGCTGATGAAGGAGTGTTTCTGGGATACTCCATGATCAGTAAAGCTTATAGGGTTTATAATAAAACTACTCTAAAAATAGAAGAATCTGTTCATATTTCTTTTGATGAAACTAATATGTCTTTCAAGGAGAAGAATGCTTCTACCATAGAACAATTATAGGTACATTCTCTAGCTGAAGACTTGGACAGATTACAAGTTACTCAAAAGGATGAAAGTAGTGAAGATGAGGAAGCTGCTAATCTTCTTGAAGAGCCAGTTGCTGTTCCACAAGAGGAAACAGCAACACAGGTTGGTGAACAATCAACACCACCTGTTGATTTAGTAACATCAAGAGATCATCCAATCTCCCAAGTGATTGGAAACATCTCAGTAGTGTGCAAACCAGAAATCAGGTCAACCAAAACCTGATGCACACTTGCTTTCTATCTCAAATTGAACCTCAATCCATTCAAGATGTAGAGCAAGATCCACATTGGATCATTGCAATGCAAAGGAGTTGCATCAATTTGAAAGAAACAAAGTCTGGGAACTAGTGCCTAAGCCAAAGGATCATTCCATTGTTGGAACAAAATGGGTGTTCAGAAACAAATTGGATGATCAAGGAATTATTGTAAGGAACAAGGCAAGGCTAGTTGCTCAAGGATACTCTCAAGAAGAGGGGATAGACTATGATGAGAGGTCTAAGTTGTTAGCCTAAATCACCTAGAGGGGGGTGAATAGGTGAAATGCGTGTCAAATGCGGAATTAAAAAATTAACACAGCACACATCAAGCACTCACAGACGACAAGAGATTTATAGTGGTTCCCCAACCTTGGGTACGTCCACTTTCCTCACCGATCTAGCAAATCACTAGACTCGGCTACTCCACTATCTCGGATTGAAAACAATCCTACACCTCGGAACCACGTTCCTACAAAACTCGATCCAACTGGATCTACAAAACTCGGAAGAAAGATCTTCCTACAAATCTCGGAGAAAAACTCCTACAAAGAAATTTTGGTTTGAGAATAAAAATTCAAAACAACAAATTTCAGATCTTGATCTTTGACAGTCTTCTTCTTTAGGAACTTCGGCTTGATCAAAAAAGGTTGAAGATGACTTGAGAGAGATCCACAAATCTGAAAACTAGAACCACCTCGATCGAGAAGATAGATCTGAAATCTTTGAGGCTCGGCGAGATCGAGTGATTCACTTTTGTCTGGATCACTGGAGAAATAGTCGTTGAAGACGGAGATCGACGATCCAGAATTTCTTCCGTGAACAACAATGGCGGCGGCGGCGTGAGAATTAGGGTTCACGGAATTTCTCTTTCTTAAAGAGAATATCTCTGTAATCTTGTTAATTAGTCAATTCTGAAATGACCTTTTTATAGGTGGACTCCAACGGTCATAATCTTAATTAAGGATGACACGTGGACCAATCAGAAATGACGGATTCAAAAATACTTAAGGCGAATTCGAACTTAGAAGAATTCTGGAATAGAGAACTGCTATACTCGAGTAAGAGAAGATATACTCGAGTATGGGAATTTAGATACTCGAGTGACAAAGAGAAATATACTCGAGTAAGGGAAGAGAAATTTACTGAGTGAAAGATGAACTACTCGAGTATCAGAAGAGATATACTCGAGTATCAGAAATATATACTCGAGTATCAGAAATATATACTCGAGTGAAAGAAAGATATACTCAAGTGAAAGAAAGATATACTCGAGTGAAAGAAAGATATACTCGAGTGAAAGAAAGATATACTCGAGTGAAAGGGGAAGTTACTCGAGTATCATAATATGTATCCGGGAAACATTCACTTACTCGAGTATCAAAGTCAATTACTCGTGTATGGAAATACTTACTCGAGTATTAAAACAACTTACTCGAGTATCAGAATACTTACTCGAGTATGACTACTTGAACTTGCAGAAAAGAGATGAAAAAAGATCTACTCGAGTATGATACATGATTTACTCGAGTGATTAAGTTACTTACTCGAGTATGAAAACAACTTACTCGAGTGACTAACTAACTACTCGAGTATAGAAATATATACACGAGTATTCAGACCCTACTCGAGTAAGTCTAACTGATTACTCGAGTATGTCTAACTAACTACTCGAGTATGTCTAACTAGCTACTCGAGTATTAAGTCTGATACTCGAGTATAACAAAGGGGTTACTCGAGTATTTTGGACTTAGAAATTTTTCTGAGGAAATTAGCTCCAATGCTTCTGTCCATCAATCCAAGTGCATATAGGAAGTGTATCCCAATAGAGAGGCTATACATGGGCCAACACTTTGGATCACACAATGAGGGATTACATTGTATGGTTCCTGTGTTTGGTGACCCATTATAGACTGACATTGGTCTACACTTGGCATTAAGGACCTGCACACATACAACTTAAACACAGCATCAAATACACCTTAATTCATCTTAGTTCAAGGTCTGACCTCCTACAAATCTGAGGTATTGTGGAGACAAATCCCAACAATCTCCCCCTATTTGTAGATGTCAGCATCCTCTATACTAAGGTGAATTATACAGAGTAAAAAGAACAATGCACATATACTTGAAAAGCAAGACATAAGCTAAAGCAGGTTAATTAATGAAATAGCCATAACCAGAATTAAATATATATATATAGAAATGTTTTAAGCACAGAAACAAAGGTCCAATTCCACATTCTCAGTTCAACTCAAGATGGGGCATCCTTGTGCATCCTTTCTCTTTTCAGGTCTTGCCTCTCTAGGTAGCTGAAAGGTTTTGGAAAGTAAGTCCTGGGCCTAGGAGGAGCAGCTGGGTTGTTATGCCCCCAATTTCTGTCATGTAGCCTGATCTTTATCTGAGATGCTTCATAGGCTTTCCACTCTAAATAACTGTAGTAATTATCTCTGTTCTCCCCAAGATCAGTCACTAACCTCAAAGTATCAAGAATTAGGGACTTAGAGGTAGGACTCCATACTTCAGCATGAACAATAGGTGGTCTACCTTCAGGAGCTGGCTCTTTCCTTGGTGCAGAACGGCTGGCAGAAGCGCCGTCACCATATTTTCTTTTCCTCTTAGAAGGGCCTTGAGAACTGGAAGGAAAATCATCTTGCCATGCTTTAGAATAGGATAGGGGAGGCTCAGTCACATCACCCTCAGATCTAGGTGAGAAAGCTGGCATACTTTCAGGAATGGCTGCCTGGTCTGGAGCATCTGCAGGAGGTTGAGCTTCAAGAGGATTCAAGAAGTGTGGAATGATGGCTGGGTTGAGCTGGGCATTAGGGAAATTCATGTTGTGCAGCCAAACAGCAGTATTATAGGTATAGAATTTTACAGACTGGAGCTGGGAGAGAATTTCTGCTTTCATTTCTTTTACCAGACCATCCACAGTAGCTTGAGCTTGGAGAGATAGTTTGTTAACTTGTTCTTTTATAACTGCTTGAGCTTGTTCAGATAGTTTTTCCACTTGTTCTTTTACTGTCTTCTCCCCCTTGGTGATATCTACAGATAGCTGAGCTATAGCTTCATCTCTGAACTTGCCCACTTCTTCACAAATTTTCATAAGATTGGCATCAGCATTCTTGTCCAAATGGATCTGATTATATGCAACAGTTTCTTGCTGATTTCTCAGTTCTCCTATGCTTGAGATAGTGTGATCTATGGCCTTGCCACCTAGCTGGAACAATCTTTTTAGTTCATCAGTATTTGCCTGGATTTCTGCAAAGCCTCTACTCATCTCTTGTTCAAGAGTAGTGACTTTGTTATTGACTGATGCTAGAGATTCATCAAAATAGTTTCTCTGTGCAAGGAGCAACTGTGCAATCTGACTTACCAAATCTGAAGAAGAGGGTGCTGAGGGTGGTGCAGGAGGAATTGAAGGAGCAGGAGGAGGAGCAGTCCAAGGAGGAATTTCTATTAGGACCACTGAGCTGACAGCCCTTTTGAAGGGTTCTATTACAACAGCTTCTTCTGGATTGAGGAAGGATGGCAGGGAGAAATCCAAAGTCCTCAGAGGTGCCTCCACAGGATCTGGAGACATTTCCTCATCATCAGACAAGATAACATGATCAGATTTGGTTGGCTCACTATCAGCGACTTGGCAGGAGACTGTAATGGAGATTTGGTAAGAGACTTGGCAGCTGAAACATTCTGAAAAAGAGGATCATCTGAGCTTAGCTCATCAATGAATCTGTTGATGTCTTCAGCTGTAGACAGTAGGTGAGCTGTATCTGAAATTTCAGATTCAGGAATTGCTGATTGAAGATGAGCTGGAGTAGGAGAAACTGGAGGAGTAGCAACTCTGACTTCTTCTTGTGCTGGAATAACTGATTCAGAAGAAACTTTAAGCTGAGAAAGAGAAGAGGCAGGCTCCCCCTCAACTAAGGCACCAGAGGTAGCAATAGTTTGATGTAGAGGAGGAGATGGGATCCTGTCTTCAGGTAAGCTGCTGTCTTGTTGTAGTTCTGAGATGGCATCAGCCTTTGAGGCTTGGGCAGGGTTCAGGATCTTGAGGTCATACCTCTGAATGGAAGAGATAGAAACTTTCTTCATGTGGTGAAGAGGAGTCCCTTTAGAGAAGTCAAACACTGTAGGATTGATCTCATGGAGGAGGAGGGAGATAATCCTAGCAAAACTGGGATGTTTTGACGCTTTCTCGGATCTTATCCAGTATCATCATTCCGAATTGGAATTTCTTCCTGCAGACAATAGCTTGCATAACGTCGAATAGATTCTGGGATACATCTCTAATGGAGTAAGTCTTGCACCATAGGATTTTGGCAATGATGTCAACGAGAAACTTCCCTTCTGAATTGAACAAGGATCTATTCAAGGTTGCACCTCCACCTTCAGGATCTCGACCACAGAATAGAGAGGTGCGGTCGGCATCTGCCTTGTCTAAGTCATCTTCTTCGTCGACCACTGGCATCCGAAGCAGAGTGGCGACTGAGGTTTTATCTAACCGAATTTCAACTCCCCTTACCTTGGATTTCAGAACGGTGCCATTGTGTCTAACCTTCAGATTTTTGTAGAACTCTTCAACATCAGGAAGCAAGAGGCGGCAGGGTTCTTGAAGAACGAAGGTCAATCCGGCCGTATCCAGGAGAATCAGTAGGTTCTTGAAGTCATCCGAAATATCTTCAATGCCATCTGTCACTAATTCAGAGCCGATTCCAAACTTGGAGGAGGGAGGAGCCATCAGCGATTCGAAAACTTGCAGCGAAGGAAGACGAAGAACAGGAGTCGGGAATACGAAAAGTCGGCGGCTACTCGAGTGAATGAGAAGTGGAAAGGACTTTTTCGTTTTGAATATATATATAAATAATCCTAATTAGGTTTAGAGAGAATTAAGTATAATGACATACCTGAACGAGGCGGTAATTTGCTGGGTGCGAGTAGAAATTTTGAAAATCAAAAGGAATCCGAGTACTCGAGTAGAAGATGACAGCATACATGAGTATGAGGTTTAGTATACTCGAGTGCGCACAACATACACGAGTAATCAATAATTCATACTCGAGTATGTAACCAGCATACACGAGTATTAAGTTCTTAACGAATTTTCATACTCGAGTATAAGAAGTTCATACACGAGTATCTTTTGGATTACTCGAGTATATGAAACTTTTTACTCGAGTATTAGCCGTTTACTCGTGTAAGTGTAACGATGCTCGAGTCTCTAATACTTGAAGGAATTGCCCTGGTAGATGTCTATTTCCACTGAAAAGTTGTACCTCTGAGCAGCCAACATTACTGATATCTTCTTAATTTGAGAGTTCATCACTGGTCTTCTTTGTTGAGCAGTCCAAGCTCAGTTTTGAAGAACGAGAACTTGGACTCGTCCAGCGGCTTGGTAAAAATATCTGCAACTTTCCTGTCTGTGGAGACATACTGTAGAGCTATATCTCCATTTTCCACATGCTCCCGGATGAAATGATAGCGAAGCTCTATATGCTTGGTCCGGCTGTGGGAGACTGGATTGTTGGCTATTGCTATAGCGCTGGAAGAGTCACAGAACAGGGGAATGTTCTGGAACTTTATGTTGTAGTCTTCAAACTTATTCTTGATCCATAATAGCTGTGCACAACAGCTGCCTGCAGAGATGTACTCTGATTCAGCCGTTGAGATGGCTACACAGTTTTGTTTCTTACTGCTCCAGGAAATGAGTCTCCTTCCGAGAAATTGGCAAGTCCCGGAGGTACTTTTCCTGTCATCTTTGCTACCTGCAAAATCTGCATCTGAAAAACCAATTAGTTCACTATCATTACTTCTTGGGTACCATAAGCCAAGATTTGGTGTACCTTTGAGGTATCTCAAGATTCGCTTTGCAGCGATGTAGTGAGATTCCTTAGAGTTCACCTGAAATCTAGCACATACACATGTGGAGAACATTATATCTGGTCTACTCGCAGTAAGATAGAGCAAGGACCCAATTATGCTCCTGTACTTGGTTTCATCAAAAGGTTTCCCTTTCTCATCCTTGTCCAGAGACATAGCTGAGGCCATTGGAGTCCTCATAGAGGTTGCATTCTCCATTCCGAATTCTTAAGTAGCTCTTTGGTGAACTTGGTCTGTGAGATGAAAATCCCATCTTCAGATTATTTCACCTGAAGCCCTAAGAAATACTTTAGCTCTCCCATACTGCTCATTTCAAACTTCCCTTGCATAAGTTTAGAAAACTTCTTGCAGAGGTTGTTATCCGTAGAGCCGAAAATAATATCGTCGATATAGATCTGCACTAGCAAAATCTTGCCTTTTATTTCCCTAAGAAATAATGTTTTGTCTATCTTTCCTCTTGTGAACTTGTTCTCAAGAAGGAAGCTAGACAGAGTCTCATACCAAGCTCGAGGAGCTTGTTTAAGACCATATAGTGCTTTTTGTAATAAATATACATAATTAGGATAGGTTGAATCAATAAAACCTGGCGGTTGCTCTACGTACACTTCTTCCTTTATGTCACCATTCAGGAAGGCGGACTTTACGTCCATCTGATAGACGGTAAAGCCCTTAAGTGCAGCGTAGGCAAGAAATAACCTGATCGCCTCCAGTCTTGCTACTGGAGCATAAGTCTGGTCGAAGTCGATTCCTTCTTCTTGGCGATATCCCTTGGCGACAAGTCTGGCCTTATTCTTTACGATTATCCCATCTTCATCCATCTTGTTCGGTAGACCCATTTTGTCCCAATGACATTCTTACCTTTGGGTCTAGGAACAAGTGTCCAAACCTTGCATCGTTTGAACTGATTCAATTCTTCTTCCATGGCTAGAATCCAGGATGCGTCGGAGTTAGCTTCCTCAAATTTCTTTGGTTCAACCTGTGAGAGAAAACTTAAGTGTAAATTCTCGTTAGTTGTACCTCGACGAGTTCTGACGCCATCCCGAGGATCTCCTATTATTTGGTCAACAGGATGATCCTTCAAGTGTTTGAACTCTAAAGTCCTTGCATCTGGGATCTCTTCAGCCACTGGAGTTGCATCTTCAGCTGGGATGTCTTCTTCATCTTGATCATTCACCTCTCCAATGGTGGTTGTAGAGGGGACCTTGATGAATGTCTCATCTTTATCTTCACTAGGTTCATCCAAGCTAAGTTCTTTCAACTTTGTACCTGCATCTACAATAGGCACACTAGACGAGTTGCTTTGCAACAGACTCGTCTCATCAAATACAAGATGTATCGACTCTTCCACCACCAGAGTTTTTCTATTGAATACTCTATAGGCCTTACTATGGCTACTATATCCTACAAAAATACCTTCAAAGCTTTTCTCGCTAAACTTGGTAGAGTGATACTTCCCGTTGTTGAGCACGAAGCATTTACAGCCAAAGATTCTAAAGTATGAAATGGTTGGTTGCCTGCCTTTTAGAAGTTTGTAAGGAGTCTTATCATGGTTCTTGTTGATGAGTGCTCGATTTTGCACGTGACAAGCGGTGTTGACGGCTTCAGCCCAGAAATACTCCGGAAGTGAGGCATCACTCAACATGGTCCGACAAGCCTCTATGAGTGTTCTGTTCCTTCTCTCAGCTACTCCATTTTGCTGTGGAGTGCGAGGAGAGGAAAACTCATGAAAGATACCTTGACTTTCACAAAATTCTGTCATGGCTCCAGATTTGAATTCCGTTCCATTGTCACTTCTGATTTTGACTACGGAACAGTTGTATTCATTCTGGATCTGCCTCACAAAATTAGTGAAAATACCGAAGGTATCTGACTTGTGTTTTAGAAAGAACACCCACGCAAAGCGCGAGTAATCATCCACAATAACCAACGTATATTCCTTACCTCCCAAACTTCTAACCTGCAGTGGACCAAACAAGTCCATATGGAGAAGCTGTAGACTTCTATTGGAATCCTTGCCTATTATGCTTTTAAACGAACTTCTTGTTTGCTTGCCTTTAATACAAGCGTGACAAGGGCTGTCCGTAACGCACTTGACATTAGGCGCATCACGTACTAAGTTTTGAGAGAATAATTTATTAATAGTTTTGAAATTAATGTGTGCTAGTCTCTTGTGCCATTGGTCAGCAAGAGATGCACTACTTTTTGCCAAAAGACACACTGGTGTCGAAGAGTCTATACAAATAAAATTTAGACAGAAAATATTTCTGTTTCGAGTGCCTGATAAAATAGTTTCCATATTGTTAACCAATTTTATCAAACACTTGTCAGCATGAAATTCAACTACGTATCCTTTGTCGCATAGTTGGCTTATGCTAATGAGATTGTGTTCCAATCCTTCAACATAGGCTACATCCGAAAAGGATACGCTACCGTTAGAGATCATACCATAACCTTTAGTTATTCCTCGATCTGAACCTCCAAAGATGACCTTTGGTCCGTTGCAGACTGAGGTGTAATTCTGTAGTAGGCTCCTTGTCCTGGTCATATGCCGAGAACATCCACTGTCCAAGTACTAGATTGGCATTTTGGTGGCCTTTGGACATACCTGCAATTACAATCAATTATCCTTAGGAACCCAAACAAGTTTGGGTCCTTGGTCTCGAGTTAGAGTACTCCCCCTACGAGTATTAGCCTCATGAGTGGTCACTCTCACGTTGCTAACTTTAGGGGTTGCAACATTTTCAGGATTGAACCAACAATCACTGGCAAAATGACCAATTCTGCCACAGCACCAACAGTTGAACCTGTTGTATCTTTGCCTTGTGTAGTCCTGCTTGACTTTCTGGAATGAAGGTCCAGCAGGAGCTTTACTCTTGGAGGAGGAGGCTTCATGATGATGGCAGTTACATGAGGTCTTCTCCTTCATAGGCTTTTCTACAATGGGTTTTACTCTTGGTGTCTTTTTGAAATTATGACCATGAGCATAAGGTCCATAGCTTTGAAGCTGAATCTCCTCATAAGGTGCCTTGAAGACACTCTCGCCAAAGTTACGAGGACGAGTCCAACCTTGGTATCTTGACTTAGGCTTCTCAGGGATCGGCCTAGAAAAGTGTTCGTAGGTGGACTCATAATCGAGTTCGTTCGTGGGAAAGATAACTTTCTTGAACACAACAGGTTCCAAGGGAGCTTTCCCTTTTTCTTCAGCTAGAGCCTTCCAGGCAGCCTTATTCTTTCTCTTGGCCTTGTTTCTCCTAGAGGATTTAATAGAAGAGACAATGTGGCCTAAACCAGCACCCTTGGCCGTAGCAGAGAATTCAGCAACGATTGGAAGAACTGTCTTAGGCTTAAAAAAACTCTCAACAAGCTTCTTTTCAGCCTCGAGTTGTCGTTCCAATTCTTTGATGATTTCCTCTTTAAGGTCGATGTGCTTGAGAGCTTTATTGTATCCCTCCATAGCTGCATTGAGGTTCTCTTGAAGAGAGTTAGTCTTATCGACTTCTTCTCTCAAGCTGCTCTCACTAGCTCGTAGAGAATTTATCTCTTTGGCTTGAGTTTTCATTAATCTACGACATTTTTCATAAGCGGTGAGTAACTCCTTATACTGACCCATGAGCTCAGATTCATCTTCAGAGGAATATCCCTCTTGCTCATTGTCATCATCAGAATCAGAGAGAGGAGTGTGAGATTTTACCTCCCCAGTAAACTGGAGGACTTGTTCATCATCCGAATGAGCCATGAGCCCAAAGTAAGCTTCCTCTTCTTCACTCGACTCAGATGAGTCAGAGTCGCTGAGAGTTTTGCTCTTCTTGGCTACTAAGCTTTTCTCTTTCCTGTTCTTATGGTGTGAGGATTTCTTTTCCTCTCTTCTTCCACCCTCTTTCTTTTTGTGAGGGCAATCGGCGATGACGTGACCTGGCTTATTGCAACAATAACAAATGATGTCAATTGAGATCTGTTTGTTCTGTTTAGGATTATACCTGTCATGGCTGCTTGAGCCTTTCTTCCGATGATCACCGTCATGTCGTGATCTTCTATATGAGTCATCCTTGCCTCTCCATTGCTTCTTCTTGTTCAAGAACTTCTTGAACTGCCTTGAGAGTAGGGAGAACTCTCCATCAGATAGTTCTGAGCCAGATGAGCTAGGCTCAGATGATTCTTCTTCATCAGCCTCAGGAATTGGGGCAGGAGAGCTAGCCTTTATCTTCCTTGAGCCATCTGCCTTTAGAGCGACAGATTTCTCCTTGGATGCAGACCTGCTTGTCTCTTCTTCAGCTTTTCTTGAGTTGATTTGCAGCTCGTAAGACATAAGCTTTCCGAACAGATTCTGCGGGTCCGTCTCAGCTAACCTTCCAAACTCCCGAATGGCACATACCTTATTGTCCCATTCCTTGGTTAGGGATCTTAAGAATTTGTCATTGAGTTCCCCGTTGGTGAAGACTCGGCCATAAACTCTTAGGCCGTTCACTATCTTGAAGAAGTTCTCAAACGTGTCAGCTATGGCTTCCTTGTGACCTGCCGGAAGGCTTCATACTTTTGATTCAGAAGGGATCTCCGATCATCCCTCACTTCCTCTGTACCTTCCATTAGAGTCACTAGGATTGCCACATCTCTTTGGCAGATTGGCAATGAATCAGATTTTGCAGCATTGAGTCATCGACTGCACTTGCTATGATATTCTTTGCTTTCTTGTCCAGAGAGACAAGTGCAATCTCATCCTTGTCTAGATCCATCAATTTCTTTGGTACCTTTTTGGTTGGATCTATTGTTGATGCGGTCATAGGAACATGAGGACCTTCTTCAACAATCATGAAGATCCGAGAGTCTACAGCTTCCATGAAGAATTTGACCCTTTCCTTCCACATAGGAAAGTTGTTCTTGGTGCAGATAGGGAGCTTGGCAAAATCCTTAGTCTTACTCATGCTTGATACTCAACTTAGAAGGATACGATCAAGGTGTTAACCTTTTAATGATCAACCTCCCTCTGATACCAATTGAGAGGTCTAAGTTGTTAGCCTAAATCACCTAGAGGGGGGTGAATAGGTGAAATGCGTGTCAAATGCGGAATTAAAAAATTAACACAGCACACATCAAGCACTCACAGACGACAAGAGATTTATAGTGGTTCCCCAACCTTGGGTACGTCCACTTTCCTCATCGATCTAGCAAATCACTAGACTCGGCTACTCCACTATCTCGGATTGAAAACAATCCTACACCTCGGAACCACGTTCCTACAAAACTCGATCCAACTGGATCTACAAAACTCGGAAGAAAGATCTTCCTACAAATCTCGGAGAAAAATTCCTACAAAGAAATTTTGGTTTGAGAATAAAAATTCAAAACAACAAATTTCAGATCTTGATCTTTGACAGTCTTCTTCTTTAGGAACTTCGGCTTGATCAGAAAAGGTTGAAGATGACTTGAGAGAGATCCACAAATCTGAAAACTAGAACCACCTCGATCGAGAAGATAGATCTGAAATCTTTGAGGCTCGGCGAGATCGAGTGATTCACTTTTGTCTGGATCACTGGAGAAATAGTCGTTGAAGACGGAGATCGACGATCCAGAATTTCTTCCGTGAACAACAATGGCGGCGGCGGCGTGAGAATTAGGGTTCACGGAATTTTCTCTTTCTTAAAGAGAATATCTCTGTAATCTTGTTAATTAGTCAATTCTGAAATGACCTTTTTATAGGTGGACTCCAACGGTCATAATCTTAATTAAGGATGACACGTGGACCAATCAGAAATGACGGATTCAAAAATACTTAAGGCGAATTCGAACTTAGAAGAATTCTGGAATAGAGAACTGCTATACTCGAGTAAGAGAAGATATACTCGAGTATGGGAATTTAGATACTCGAGTGACAAAGAGAAATATACTCGAGTAAGGGAAGAGAAATTTATTGAGTGAAAGATGAACTACTCGAGTATCAGAAGAGATATACTCGAGTATCAGAAATATATACTCGAGTATCAGAAATATATACTCGAGTGAAAGAAAGATATACTCGAGTGAAAGAAAGATATACTCGAGTGAAAGAAAGATATACTCGAGTGAAAGAAAGATATACTCGAGTGAAAGGGGAAGTTACTCGAGTATCATAATATGTATCTGGGAAACATTCACTTACTCGAGTATCAAAGTCAATTACTCGAGTATGGAAATACTTACTCGAGTATTAAAACAACTTACTCGAGTATCAGAATACTTACTCGAGTATGACTACTTGAACTTGCAGAAAAGAGAAGAAAAAAGATCTACTTGAGTATGATACATGATTTACTCGAGTGATTAAGTTACTTACTCGAGTATGAAAACAACTTACTCGAGTGACTAACTAACTACTCGAGTATAGAAATATATACATGAGTATTCAGACCCTACTCGAGTAAGTCTAACTGATTACTCGAGTATGTCTAACTAACTACTCGAGTATGTCTAACTAGCTACTCGAGTATTAAGTCTGATACTCGAGTATAACAAAGGGGTTACTCGAGTATTTTGGACTTAGAAATTTTTCTGAGGAAATTAGCTCCAATGCTTATGTCCATCAATCCAAGTGCATATAGGAAGTGTATCCCAATAGAGAGGCTATACATGGGCCAACACTTTAGATCACACAATGAGGGATTACATTGTATGGTTCTGTGTTTGGTGACCCATTATAGACTGACATTGGTCTACACTTGGCATTAAGGACCTGCACACATACAACTTAAACACAGCATCAAATACACCTTAATTCATCTTAGTTCAAGGTCTGACCTCCTACAAATCTGAGGTATTGTGGAGACAAATCCCAACATATGACCAGACCTTTGCACCTGTTGCAAGGTTAGAGGCCATAAGAATCTTCCTGGCTTATGCTGCTCACAAGGGATTCACAGTCTACCAAATGGATGTGTAGAGTGTTTTTCTCAATGGGGAGATCAAAGAAGAAGTCTATGTCAGACAACCCCCAGGTTTTGTCTCTCCAACTCATCCTGATTATGTTTTTAAACTGCATAAAGCATTATATGGTCTAAAGCAAGCTCCTAGAGCATGGTATGAGACCCTAGCGTGCTTTCTTCTAGAAAATGATTTTATTAGGGGGAGAGTAAACCAAACTCTTTTTATTAGAACCCATAAGTCCCATACCCTACTAGTACAAATTTATGTAGATGATATTATATTTGGTTCTACTGATTCAAACTTGTGCAAAACGTTTTCCAAGCTTATGCACTCTAAATTTGAAATGAGTAGCATGGGTGAGCTATCCTTCTTCTTAGGATTGCAAGTCAAACAACATGCTGAAGGCATAATTATTTCTCAAACCAAGTATGCAAAAGAACTGGTTAAGAAATTTGGTATGTCTGATGCATCATGCATGAAAACACCCATGCCTACCAATGCTGTATTGGATGCTGATGAACATGGGAAACCAGTTGATCAGACAACATATAGAGCAATGATTGGCTCTCTATTGTACCTTACAGCTAGTAGGCCTGGCATAATGTTTGTTACATGTATATGTGCTAGATTTCAAGTAATCCCTAGAGAGTCACACTTAACTTTAGTAAAGAGGATTCTTAGGTATATTAAAAGCTGTCCAAATCAAGGACTCTGGTATCCAAAAGATTCAGCATTTGAATTAACTGGATTTTCAGATGCTGATTATGCTGGATGCAGAATAGACAGGAAAAGAACCAGTGGAACTTGTCAGTTTCTTGGTGATAGACTTGTCTCATGGTATTGTAAGAAACAAACATCTATGTCAACCTCAACTGCTGAAGCTGAATATATGGCTGCAGGCAGTTATTGTTCACAAATATTGTGGATACAAAACCAACTCCTAGACTATGGTTACAACTTAGAGAAGTCTAAAATATTTTGTGACAACACCAGTGCTATTTCCATTGCACAAAATCCAGTCCTCCATAGTAGGACAAAACACATAGAAATTAGGCATCATTTTCTAAGGGATAATGTTGAGAAAAATAAAATCAAACTTCAATATATCCCAACTGATTTGCAAAGGGGAGATATTTTCACCAAGCCTTTGGATGAAAAGAAACACAACTTCTTCCTCAATCAGTTAGGCATGTTAGATGGAGGAAGCCTAAAATAAATTACAAGATTTTGAAAAGCTAAAAACAGACCAAGATTAGGCTAAAAACTCATCTCTTTTCTTGTCTCTGTAGGATAGTTTCTGTCTCTGAACTGCGCTCGACGTTTTCCCCAAAAAGCATCGAACGGAGATCGACGTTTACCCGAGAAACGTCGAACGGAGATCGACGTTTTCCCAAAACATCGACCTGAGTTCAGAGCGTGTCAGATAGTTGTATACTATCTCTTTCAGGCCTTCAATCGTCGAACTGAGATCGGCGTTCTCTCTAGATCGTCGAACTGAGATCTACGATATTGAAGACCTTTCAGCTTCCATCAGGAGTCCTGATCGTCGAACGGAGATCGACGATCCTTCCTTTTTCGCGTCGAACCCTAATATAAAATCATTTTTCGGCCGCTGCTCGTCGTTTACGCTTTCATACTCTCTGCAAATTTTTCTCCTTCCCTCCAAACTCTCTGCACTTGGTCGTGTTTGTTGAATCTTTGCAGGTACAAATGGAAATGTCGGTCGCCACCCTATCCAAAATGAAATTTGATACAGGCTTTGACATTGATATGAACTCCTTCGATGGCAGTGATCAGCGATTCAAAGATATTCTGAACTTGTTCCGCGAACAGCAGTTAGTTCATTTGATGACAACAAGAATAAAGATTGTAGTAGATGAAGTAAAATAATGGGTTTATACTGCCACCAGTGAGAGTGAAAATTCTATAGTCGGCACCATTCAATGGATCTCAGGTACCAATGTCCCCAGCTCTTTTGACAGAAGTATTCGCATTAAGTACTGGTAATGATTCCATCGATTTATCTGGAGAGGAATATGATTCTTTGTTAGATCGAATGGGTCACTCTGCTGTGAACCCTAATAAACTGTTGAAAAAGAATTTATCTATTGAATTTCAATTCTTGGCTGATGTTGTTGGAAAAGTGCTTCTGGCAAAGCACTCCGCTCATGATACAATCTCAAGGTATCAGTTATGCTTAATGGGAGACTTAGTTGATAAGAAACATCTGGATTGGGGATCAATCTTCCTTAATTTGATCAAAAAGAAAATTAGCAAAGCTATGTCAGTTTTGGGAGAATTATAGGGGTTTACCTACATCACAGGTGCCCTGATCTGCTAGTTTCAAGTGGGATGCACATCAATGCATCCAAAAGGCTCACATGTGCCCTCTTCAGTAGGTGGGATAGGCAGATCATAAACCCCAACAGGGCTGCTGCAACAACACCTGCTTTAGGCACAAGGACTGCCTTAGTCACTCCTCCTCAGGTCTCTGGCCCAGCAGAAGATTTGCCTGCTTCTCCTCCTCCTCCAGTTGTCTCTGCCCCAGTCATATCAACCTCACCACTCATCTCAACCATAGCCATATCTTCCCCCATTACAATCTCCTCACCCATTTCACCTCCTCCAGCCTCTACCTCAGAATCATTCCATCCCTTGCACTACTATCCACCTGTCACCACTCCATCATTTAATCTTCTAGATGACTCCTTCATGGATGATTCTCCTCCTACTCCTCCTGAAATTCCATCTACATCTTCCTACCAACAACTTCTTCAGGACATACTTTCTCAATCATCCTTCACCCCATCCTCTACCTCTACCATATCATCCATCTCTACTTCAGTAACATCAATCTCAACAATTCCTTCTTCTGATCCATCCATCCCTATACCTCCTGCCTCCACACCATCCATCTCATTAGTCCCAGTCAACATCATTCCAGCTACATCAACACCTACCTCTACTCAAGCCCCTCTTGAGCATGTAGATCTTTCAGCTTTGGCAGACAGGCTGTATGAGCTGCTAGCCCCCAGGCTAACCTCATTGCTGGAGACCACCTTGGCTCCACTTCTGAAAAATGTTCAGGAGCTGTCTACCAGACTATCTACCTTCCTCTCCTCTCAGGAAATCCATTCTTCTGGGTGCCTTGATCCAGTTTTCACTGAATCCAGGCAGGGGGAGATGCCTAATGAAGCTCTGGTTTTTCCTGAGGCTGCTGAAATTTCAGAACCTGCTCCAGTATTTGCAGTAGATCTTCAGAGCCTGCTATCAGTTTTTGATTCTGTGTACTTCAATTCTCTGCCAGTTCTACAAGTTGAAGACCTTACTAAGGCCATTGTGCCAGTTTTAGAATGTGATCCTAGCCTAATTGCATCTTATATAAACTCTTTCAAGGCTAAGGATGTTGTTGCTTCAATTTTTACTGCTGCTGCTACTGCTGCTGTTACACCTATAGGATTTTCTGATATTGAAATGCTGTCTGTTGTTGCTGATGCTGCTGTTTATCTGGAAGAACCTGAACCTGCTGCTCAAATTACTTCTGCTCCTATTGCTGCTTCCATAAGTTCTACTTCTGCTGCTGCTGCTCCTGCTCTGACTTCTGAACAATTGAAACAACAAGAAAAGTACATCAAAAGTATTGATGATCTGTATGATAGTCCCCAGAGCTCAGAAAGTGATCAGTTTCACACTGACTCTGATGACTCTTTTGGTACTATTGCAAAGAAAAGGAAGGCCAGAAGCAAGGCCATGATGAAAGTCCCTCCTACTAAGGCCAAGGATGCTAATGATATACCCTACTATATTCTGCATGATTGCCAAATTACTGAACCATGGATGCAATATTCTAAAAATCAACTAAAGGCCATGAAGAAGAAAAGAAAGTTTGATAAGTATGAGAAAGGTTCATCCCAATTTCAGCCTCCTCCTCCTCCTCCTCCAAATTCAGGATCAAGTGGAGGCTCAACTTCTCTAACCTCAGCTCCAAAGCAAAGTTCCTCCCAATCCTCTCAAAGATATCATCCCAGGGGGCAGTATCAAAGGGGTTATCAATCCAGAAGTGGACAATATAGAGGAAATCAAAGAGGACACAGATTTCAAGCAAGGGAAGGACAAAGTCACATAGACTCAACTCAAGGTCCTTTCCCCTATAAACTCAGAGAAATGGTTGATACAAGAACCCCTACTGCTTCAGAAACTGTCAATAGATATGAGCCTGCAGTTCCTTTTGAAGATCCAGAGAACAATCCATTATCATGGACTGCTAGGATGAAAGAACTTACTGCCTTAGATCAGCTGAAGAAGGCCAGAGAACAAGGGAAAGACACTTCCAACATTACTACTTTGTCAGATCAAAGAAAGGCAGAACTGGAAAGGTATGCATCAAGGAAATTCTTTGACCTAGTGGACTACATGAAACTGCATCCTGAGGCTGTGGTTCCCAGGCCAAAATCTCAAACCTCCTTAGGTGCAGAGGATGATAGAAGATCAAAGAAAGAAGCTTAAAATTCCAACAGGGAAATCTTATTTAAGAAGGGAAGTGAAAGGAAATGACATTTGTAAGCAGACAGTATACTCATCTTGAACATTTGCTGATATTCCATCTATTTGCTGCTATGTTGCATGATCTGCTCTTTTGTGTTAGATTTTTTTTGTTTTGTATGATGATTTTGTATTTATTACCGAGTTCTATAAATAGTAATCCTAACCCAAATAGGGGGAGATTGTTGGAACACCCTATTACTAATTTGGGCAAGGATCACTATGTTTTTAGGAAATCAGTTTGATATAGATGTATAGTTGAAAAGGTCAAGTTAGAATGAGTCTAGGGCTTAGAACTTAGGTTTGAAGCTGCCCCCAGGACCATTCAAGGATTCAGACTTAGAGCTGAGGCAAAGACAATTATCGTCGAGCTTAGGTCGACAAAACGTCGAACTCCGTTCGACGCTCTCTGAGCTCAGCTCTGTTAAATCGTCGTGCTCCGGTTGATGATCTTCGAGCTCAGATCAACGATCTGTCTTCAGCTTATTCTTCAGGTCGCTGAGCTCCGGTCGACGATCTTCGAGCTCAGGTCGACGTTTTTTGTCTGATGATCATTTCAATCTCTGAGCTCAGGTCGACGATTATAGAGCTCAGATCGACGTTTTTCCTGAGAGATCGACGACTTTGAGGATTCAAATTCAGTCAGCTTTTGGAATGATTTTCAAATTCTCTCAGCATTTATTTCAAGAGATCTGCTAGCCGTTTTCATTTATTCTGAAGCAAGTTTCAAGGGATTTATCAGAGAATGTTTATTGGACTTTCCTCCAGAAGACAAAACATTTATGGAAGACATTTATTGACTGCTAACGGCTATCTTGGATAGAGGATCTTCAGAGAATAAATCATCTTTTCTAGTCTGACGGAGACATAACAACAAGAGACTACACAAGAATAGACAATCAACAACAAGAAATTCTCAGTACAGATTCACAGGATAGTGAGATCAATTCAAAAATAAAGTGATCAATCCTGGAGAATTGGTTGGCATACTGAAAAGTGATCATAGCTTCAACATCAAGGACTCTAAACAATTCATATTTCAGCCTCTATTGAAACCATCTTCTGCTGGAGATCTAAAGCTTCTGAAGACCTATCAACCTAGCAAAGCTCTCATCTTTCTCAGGGGGAGCTTTGACAACACAATCAGTCCACAAAAGTCTTCTCTCAGTGACTAAGACAGAGAAGACATCTTCACCTCTTTCTTTTTCTTTTCCTGCTGTAAAAGGGTTATCAAAACTCCCTTCAAAAGTCTTGATTCTTGTTCTGAGAGCCTTGTCAAAACTCAGTGGTGGCAAGACACCTAATCAAAAAATCTAGTGTGGTTTTTGAGCACCTTATCAAAAGCTCATTGGTGCCCAGGACACCTGATCAACTCATCCTGTAGTGGATTCCTACCAAGGGTGGTAGAAGAGTGGATATACCCAGGTTTTTGGGGAACCACTATAATTCCTTGTGTCTTCTAGTTTCTTGTGAATATTCTTTGTTGTGTACTGTGGTTTTTATTCTTACTGCTTTAGTTTTATTTTCTACATCAAAGCACCTTACACCTATACATAAATTAAGCCTTTACTGCTGTGCATTTTTAAAATTATAAATTTACTTTAAAAACTCTATTCACCCCCCTCTAGAGTTAAGATAGATCTTACCCTCACTTTTAATTTTAATGATGTGGTTAAGAAAGATATCAAATAGGAAAATTATTCAATGCTGATGAATACATGAGTCTACATCCTGAAGAAGTGGTTCCAAGAAATACCTCACAAAAGACTATTGGTGATGCTGATATGACCATGACTATGAAGCAAGCTCATGATCCAAACAGGATAATCAAATTTACTAAGCCTTCTGATTCTCACAAGAACATTTAAATTGTTTATTTTATGTGCTTTCTGTGAATAATCTGGGTACATAGCTTTATAAAGGTACTGATAGCTTATTTATTCTATCAGGCATCTCAGTTTTCATGCTATGTTTACCTCATTTTGTCTTGTGATCTTTATCTGTTTTTTGTTGAAGTAACCTCACCCAAATAGGGGGAGATTGTTGGAACCCCTAGGTGATTTGGGCTAGGTTCTCTTCTTAGGTTGTGACCCATATTGTATAGAAGGGTCAAATTTTATGTGTTTCTAGAGTCTAGTCCATGTTCTTAGAGTCAACAGATCAAAGGACCAACCTACAACACTGCCAAAGACTCAAGACTTAGAGAAATCAAGAATTAGAAAAAGAAATATACATTCGTCGATCTCAGGTCGACGATAGTTGTACTCAGCTCGACTAACTCAGAGCTAAAATCTCTGAGCTGAGCACGACGAACTCCGTTATCAGATCGACTAACTCTTCAACACTCAGCGCCATAATTCACTCAAAGCCAAGGCTGACTCAGAGACAAAGAATACTCGACGCCAGATGTGATATTCACTCAACGCCGACAGATTGACCAAGTTCTTAGGTCGACTAACTTCACAGTCTCAGGTCTACGAACATAGAGCGCAGAATTAGTCAGTTTTTGCACAGCAGTTGATTCACAGAGCTCAGGTCAACGAAAGCTGATCTCAGTTCGACGAAGGCTGATCAGAGGTCGACGAAATCTCAGGTCGACGAAAGCTGATTAGAGGTCGACGAAAGCTGATCTCAGGTCGACGAAAACTGTAAGACATTTTGTTATTTATTATTTCTCTTTCTATCTCATCATTCTATATCTATTATAGGCTATTAATTCCCTTGTCAATCAATGCACTTATATTCTCTGAATAGAGCCATTACTGGCAGCATTGATTATTAACATCCTCCATGGAATTAATTGCTTATATCTCGGGACAGACATAGAATAGAATAATTGACAGCATTCTTGCCGTTTTTCGTTCCCAAGATTTCGGCTGAACATTTATTGCAGAGTTTTCTTTTTGAATTCGACGAAGTTGCAGTTAACTGAGACAGATCTCCCTGCCAAGAAAAAGATGCAGAAGAGCAGAGATTGATCATCAACTAGAGTCACAGCAAAGAAAACATCCCAAAGTGCAGTGAAAAATATCTCTTAGAAAATTGACTGCTCTCAAAAGAAGAAGAAAGAACAACCATCACCATCAAGAGTCTTTCTTTCTCTCCCTCTTTGTTTTCAGGGATCTCAAGTGAAAGCAACATTCAAATCAGTAAAGGATCTCTGAAAAGCTGAAGGCTTACTCACCCTTTTACAAAGCTTCCTCTCTTGAACCATTCAAGATCTTAGGGGGAGCTTTGTCATCAACAACTCAGAATCCACATAGTCTTCTCATTGTGTTTTGAGAAAAGAAGATTTTCATCAAACTCTCATCCAATCTCTGAACAGGGTTTTAATTCCTTTCAAAATTATTCTGGTTGCAAGTCTCCTACCAAAAGACTTAAGGTTTGGTTTTTTAGCACCTGATAAAAACTCATTGGTGGCAGTCACCTGATCAAAACCTGTAGTGGATTCCTACCTAGGGTGGTAGAAGAGTGGATGTACCCAAGTTTGGGGAACCACTATAAAATTCTTGTATTGTCTGTGTGTCTGTGATCTTTTCTTGTGCTTGTGCTGTGATATAATGTTTGCTGTGTAGCTTAGTTACTTTTCTCTAGTTCACTTGCTGCACTTGTACACTTACCTTTTATTTCAGCAAAATTGAAAAGTTTTCAAAAACTCTATTCACCCCCCTAGAGTTATTTAGATCTTACCCTATCTTCCATATTTGATGTGGCTTCCTATTAATGCTTCTGCTAAATCTGTGATAGGATGTGAATGTTATGGTTCAAGCCGAGCAAGACGGCAAACCAGTGCTCAGTGGAGTGGGTCGTTACCACTTAAGGAGCACTGGGTGGACGTCTTGGGCAGTATGATCCCCTCCGGCCCGACCCGGGGCAAAGGTTGGGGGGTCTTACAAATGGATCAGAGCAATCACGATTCATCCTTGTGGTACAGTCTCAGGATCCCTCCATCCCTCGCTTCGGTCTTTGGTTAGGGACGAACCATGCAGCGGAAGCCTGGTAGACCCTAGTGTAAAGTCTTAGGGATTCTAGACTGTATGATAACATGCCTGCACACCTTTGTTTCCACTTTGTCAGTCTTTTGCAAAATACTGACAGTTGTTCCCTGTTACTTCTCCATATAATTAAGTCCAGTAACGGGAGATCCTCCTCCAGAGGATATGTCCTTGCCACCCCACCTCCAGACCTGGTTGCCCCTGCAGCTGTACCATTCGCCGAGATAAACTTAGGGTAAACGTTGAACACTATTCTGATGACGTTCCAGACGGCTATGGCAAAACCACAATAATAGTTGGTGGTACCCACTGACCTACTAACGACATTCTGTGGGCTAAGGCCTCCCACCTCTAGAGGCACAGAGACTTCCATACAAGCAGAAGAGTGGGTTGAGCACGTAGAGGAGCTATTAAAAGACATGATTTGCCCGTAAGTAGCTGCAATGTCGCTAGTTGTGACCATGTTAGAGGGATATGCTAGAGACTGGTGGAGAGCGGCCAGCTGTTAGACGTTCAGAGGATGACCGTTGAGCACTATCCTGTGGGGGGAGTTCTCATAAGCATTCCTGGAGCACTTCATCTAAGATGACGACCGAGCTATACTGCATGAGAGGTTCCTGCACATCTGTCAGGATGACCGGACGGTTCCAGACTTTGAGAGAGAGTTCATCCACCTAGCATGTTTTTTTAGGAACCTAACATCCACTAACAAGGATAGGGTTGCTTGCTTCTACTAAGGCTTGCGAGATGAACTGAGACAGGCCTTGATTATGATCTCTCAGTCAACCTTCCACCCTATATTGACTCGCGTCGCGGCATTAGAGTTAAACCAGAGGATGGTGGACCAACGGCACTGAGGATTGGTCGAGGTCCCCAGAGGTTAGAGACGAGATAGAGGAGCTGCTCCCCACCGGCAGGAAAGAGAGAGCGCAGGAAGTCTTATAGGCGCCCACCAACACCACCAGCACCCCTAGCATTGCAGTAGGAGCCCATACCAGCTCCAGTACCACATCCCGCGCTAGTAGCTCGACGAGACATTGAATTTACGGGGAACTACTTCTGTGCCAGCAGTCGGGACACATGAGAGCTTTCTGCCCCCCAGGTGGAAGGAAGACCAGGATTAGGAGTTGTTCAAGGAGGACAGGCTGCGCGTAGATAGGGCCAGAGAGGCCGAAGGGGTAGGATTTGCATGAGAGGTCAGTAGGGACGAGCAGGGTCGAGCAGCGCCCTTGGAAGCTTATGCGTTGGACCTTCAACATGGACCGACCCCCGATGTAGTGATAGACATATATCTTAGACGCTAGAGTTACGTCAGATATTAATGTCTATGTTATATACTATATGCATATGTATGCCTACATCAGATGTGTGGTTTTTTTGTATGTTATGTTTATACTCATCTAATTCAAAATGAAGAATAAAGTTCAAGTTCTCACCAAAGTGCCGGCGGTGTGAGATTTTCTGGATATTATCCCTGAGTCCCTCCCGGGTTTGCCACCACAGCGAGGGGTTGTCCTTCAAATTGAGCTTGTGTTCGAAGCTCGACCAGTGTTCTAAGTACCCTA
This sequence comes from Platanthera zijinensis, assembly GCA_039513925.1. NCBI lineage: Eukaryota > Viridiplantae > Streptophyta > Magnoliopsida > Asparagales > Orchidaceae > Platanthera > Platanthera zijinensis. The sequence goes on from CM077094.1 coordinate 114,559,516, forward strand.
ACGAATGACCCCTAAGGTATTGGCCCAGTTGAAGATTCAACTTTAGGAACTGATAAATGCTAGATTCGTCTGCCCTAGTTCCTCACCTTAGGGAGCCCTTGTACTATTCGTAAAGAAAAAGGACGGGACACTGCGCTTGTGCATAGACTATGGTGAACTAAACAAACTCACTCTACGAAAAACGTATTCACTTCCTAGGATTGATGAGTTGTTCGATCGATTGTAAGGTGCATCTGTATTCTGTAAGATGGACCTAAGATCAGGCTACTATCAGCTTCGGATCCAGGAGGAAGATATCCCCAAGACTGCCTTTAGCTACAACTATGGTCTATAGGTGTTTTTGGTAATACCTTTTGGGCTCACTAACACCCCCTGCCTTTATAGCTCTGATGATTAAAGTATTCAAACCCTTCTTAGATCATTTTCGAGATCGTCTTCATCGACGACATCTTGATCTACTCAAAGACTAGGGCAGAACATTCTAGACACCTGCAGATGGTGTCACTTAAACTTCGAGAACACTCTCTCTTCTCCAAGTACGGCAAGTGTGAATTTTAGTTAGAGGAGATCGGATTCTTAGGACACACCATCAACAAAAATGGGGTAGCAGTGTATCAGGCCAAGATCAAGGCAGTTCAACACTGGCTGCCGCTTAATACGTCAACAAACATACGAAATTTTCTTAGTCTTGTCGGGTACTACAGAAATTCGTAGAAATTTTTCCAAGATTGTGTTACCCCTTACATCTCTTACGAGAAAGAATGCTGTATTTCGATGAACGTCGGGATATTAGATTGTGTTTGTCGAGTTAAAGAAGTGGCTAACTTCTGCTCCAATCCTTACAATCCCCAAGGGAATCAAAGGATCTCAAATCTATACTAATGCTTCCCTGAAAGGATTGGGAGTTGTTCTGGTGCAGCATGACAAGGTATTAGCATGCGCGTTACGCCAGCGAAAGCTGCACGAGTTGAATTAAGCAATCCACGATCTAGAGTTGGGCGTCGTTGTTTTCGCCCTCAGGATTTGGAGACATTACTTGTACGGAGTAAGATGCGGGATCTTCTCCGTCCATAAGAGTCTCAAATACATCTTTACTCAAAAAGAGTTGAAACTTCGGCAGCGCCGATGGTTGGAATTTCTGTATGATTATGACTTCGCTCTCCAGTACCACCCCGGGAAGGCTAATAAAGTTGCTGACGCGTTGAGCCGCCAAACCTCGATAACAGGGAGCTGGATGGAGCAGATTCTAAGGGAATGTTTCAGTCATTGATACACTTGGAGATTACTCTTATTACTCATAGGGACCCGGAAGAGTACCAGACACAATTATATTGGATGGAAATTCAGTGTGACATCTGGGGTCGAATTTGAGAAGCCCTGAAGGTCAATCCGGAAGTGGTCCCAATCATCTAGTCCCTACAGGATAGAGCACAAGAGGAGTTCAACCTGTACGACAGAATCTTGCAGTTCAGACACCATATATTTATTCCCTCTACCAAAGGAATCTGAGATGAGATTCTTCGGGAAGCGCACTAGTCAAGGTATTCTATTCACCCTGGTGTGGTTAAGATGTATGTTGATCTGCGAGGACCATTTTTTGGCCTGAAATGAAAAGAGACGTAACCAACTACGTGGCCTAGTGCCAGTTTTGTAAAAATTTTAAAGCTGAATGTCATAACCTAGGAGGTCTACTGCAGCCCCTGCCGATACCAGAATGGAAATTAGAGGATATTTTCATGGACTTTGTCCATAACTTACCTCGATCCTGTGTTAGAAGCAACTCTATCTGGGTTGTCGTGGATCGACTTACCAAGGTAGCACGGTTCATTCCAAACTGACAGGGTGATGGAGTTGACATTCTTGCCAGATTGTTCATAAAGAAAGTAGTTCGGTTCCTTAGAGTGCCAAAGTCCATTGTGATGGACGTTTCACATCCAAGAAGTGGAGGCAGGTGCAGGCATACTTGTGGACCAAGTTAGCCTTTAGCACTGCATTCCACACACAGATAGATGGACAGATAGAAAGGATGGACCGGACGATGGAGGATCTACTCCGACTTTGCATATAAGACCCCTTTTTTTTCTTTTTAAACCCTGGGGTCTTATGCCCAGAATCGCCATTTTGCGGTGACACCGACACTCGGGAAGGTCGCCACTACAAAACACTGATCCTGCCGGCCTTTTACGATCACCAAAGAGAAAGAAGCTTAAACCAGTTTGATAAAACTAAGTCCACAATCACATATAATATAAAATATGAGAAATCATATCAAGTCCACATGATAACAAAAGTACTAAGGTAAAACAGTACAAGAAATATAAATGGTCTCAAGCCCGGTATATCAATCCTCACTACAAACTCTCACGGAAGCTAAGTAAACTGATCATTCATGGAGTCAGTAGCCGGTGCTCCTGTGCTAGACTGGCCCACCTCCATGTTCACCGAACTCCGCTGGTGATATATCCATTGCTGATGCTCCCTGTCTCCCATCCAGAACCCCTGGAATGTTGTGGTCCGAAAACCGTTAGTCAAAATACTAAGTCCTATCATCCCCTACCCCTCCCCTATGGCTCCTAGGCACCAAGCGGGGAGGAGGAAAGGGAAGCTATGAAGGTGGAGAATAAACAAAGCAGGTGATGGTGGAACTATTCTAGCAGTTATTTATAATATATATACAGTTAAGAAAGGAAGGTATAACTAGCAGTTCTATTATAGCAAGCAGTAAGGTAAACAAGTAGAGTAAAGCAACATATGTAAGAAAGACATACTAAGAAGTGAGTAACCTTAACATAGATGAATGTCCATACAAACTTATAAGTTAAGGGGTCTTCTGCAAGACTCCCATCATATAAAAAGTCTCATACCGATTTATACGTTGGGGTGTAGGTTGTATGCAAGTATGAGTGTAGTGATATGTTATGTCATGATTCTTGCAAGTGCAACTCATACACACGACTCTATGCGTACATACCTTTAGTTCCCCACTTTTGGGCAACTAGCTTCACCACCAGGAACCTCCGTAGTGGCAAATAGAGACAGTGGGTCGGGCCCCCCACTCCTAGGCGGGTATCCACACTACCAGGCCTAGACCTAACGTACGCCTCTGGAAGGACACAACCCAGAGTCACCACGTACTAATGCTGGCCATATCCACCAGACTTCCTTTGGCTAAGTGTAAACCACACCCGCCGAGTTAGCATATCGACGTCGGTGTGAACGACGTATAATATCGAAGACCCACCACCTTTTATCTCATGCACATGCAATAATATTATATTCTCTCACCGATCCAATGTTCCCCGGACTATCCCATCCGTCACAATTATCTACCAAGCTATTGGCTCGTCGGGCTAACCTGCCCACCACTAAAACCACCGACTCTACCGCTCGTGAGACCCAACCTAGCTCCCACAATTCCGGGAAGTGTGAGTGAGAGTGTAGTCCTAGTTATACTAATTACTCTTATCATTAATTATTTTTAAGGTTTACGTTAACCTTGGACTGCCCTAGGTATTCCCGATGAAGGGCTCTCATAGGGCACTAGAAACTATGATGGTAGTTGAAGCCCATTATTCCCTTTCGCAAGGCACTTACTATTATTGGTTAATGTCCAATCCCTGATCCCTTTTAATGTTATATTGGATCAATCCCTAGTGTATTTGACCCTTCCTCTCCACAGGGAAGACGATGTTTCGTCGAACCCGAGTACCACCTACACTAGTCTTCCTATCTGTTGAAGTACAAGACCGGGCGGTCAGGCGGTTTGAGCCTGGCGGGTTGTAGACCACACAGTCTAGAGGTTACTCTCTAGCGGGTTGATTTCCAGGCTGTTGTTGTTTGTAGTCTGGCGGTCTGGCGGCTTGTCTCCGATGGCTTGGAGACCGGGCGGTCTAGCGGTCTCCTACAACATCTCGCTCTCTTTCTCTGGTATTGCCGAGCGGTTAGCCCATTGTCTAACCGCACGGCTTGTTCGGTCTGCTTGTTTCTAACCGCACAGACTCTGTACATTTTTTAGTCCCACATTGTTAGTTTGTACTCTCTCCCATCTCCTCCATTCTATAAAAGGGAGGCCATTCCTTTGTAAATGATATCTTTTTGGATAATAAAAACTTTCAATTATTCAAAGTTACGGCTTGTTTTCTAGTCATTTTTTGCTACTTTCACATGGTATCAGAGGACTCGATTTTCTCCTCCTGATTCTGTGCCCCTCTCTGACTGTGCGACCTGTCCGCGTGGCTTGCTTCTTCTTCTTCTCGCGACCTATTTTTCGCTGCTTGTTTCTTCCACCTGTTTGCTTGCGCCCTGTTCGCGCGGCCTATTTCTTTTGCTTGCTCCTTGCTTGCGACCTGTTCTAGTCGTCGCGCCCTCCTTCTCTTCTTAGTCACTGCGACATGTCGTCGCGACTTGTTTTTTCCTTGTTCTCCTTTCTCGTCCCAGCAACCCCCTCTTCTGTTCACGCGGTCTGTCTTCTAGCCGCACGAGTCTTTCCCTCTGCTTGGTTCTGCGGCTTGGTCGTGGCTTTTCTGGCCGTTGGTGTCTGACATCGTGATCGCTGCAACTTTCCCTCTTCTTTTCTGCGGCTTGTTTTCTAACCGCGCGGCTTCCTGTTGTTTTCTTCTATGGCTATTTTTGAGAATTCAACTGCAACCACTCCTGTACCCAATCTGGCTTCGCCTCCTCCTCCTCCTCCTTTCGGAAACCTCGGCACGGTTTCTAAACTAGTTGGTTCCAACTATCCGGATTGAAGCGTTTCTTTCACCTTTCTTCTTCGCTCTTAGCTCAAACGTCATCACCTCACCGATGACCCTCCCCTCCTCTATCATCTCCTCCTCCGTCTCCTCTTATCTCCATTATACCCCCTCCCTCTTCTCCGCAGCCGTCTCTCTAGTCCCGGGCCAGCTTTCTCCGCCACGGACGCTCCGGTCCCTGAGGCACGAGACGACCTGGATCTTCCCATTGCTCTTCGCAAAGGGGTGCGGGCGTGTACCCAACACCCGCTTGCGGCTGTTGTTTCCTATGATCGGCTTACTCCTTCTCGCTGGTGCTTTGCTTTGGCTATCTCGGCTATTACCACTCCCCGCACTTACTAGGAGGCTCTTGTTATTCCTCATTGGAAATCTGCCATGGATGAGGAAATCACCACTCTTACTGAAAGGGGTACCTGGACCCTTGTTCCTCCACCGGTAGGTACTGATGTGGTTGGCTGTCGCTGGGTGTTTGTTGTGAAGTTTCGCCCAGACGGCACTGTGGATCGTTACAAAGCCCGGCTGGTGGCCAAAGGCTTTACTCAGACTTATGGAGTTGACTATTTTGATACTTTCTCCCCAATTGCTCGCCTCAGCACAATCCGGGTTCTTCTCTCTGTGGCCGTCAACAGGGATTGGGCTATTTCCCAGTTTTATGTCAAGAATGCCTTTCTCTATGGGGATCTTCAGGAGGACGTCTATATGGAGAAACCTCCTTGGTATATTGCTCAGGGGGAGACACGAGTATGCTAGTTGAAGAAGACCATCTACGGCCTAAAATAGAGCCCTCAGGCATGGTTTGGCAAGTTTAGTGGCATTGTGGCTGCCATTGGCTTTACCAGAAGTTCGGCCGATCACTCGTTGTTTATTCGCAAAACCGCATCGGGCCTTGTGGTTTTGGCGGGTTATGTGTATGATATTCTTCTTACCGGCGATGACCAGGCTGGGGTGGACTTGACAAAGAAACACCTCCGTCAACACCTAGTCACGAAGGATATGGGGTCCCCGAAATATTTCTTGGGGATAGAAATCTCTCAGAAACCCGACTCGTTGGTTCTCACCCAACGGAAGTATGCTCTTGATCTTCTACAAGAGGCAGGGTTGACCGGTGCCAAACCGGCCTGGTATCCCATGGCTACTGGAGAGGACAAAAAATGGACAGATGACTCACATCTTATATCCGATGTCACGAGGTATAGACGTCTGGTGGGCAAACTCATTTATCTCACGGTGACCAAACCTGATATTGTCTATGTTGTAGGCAAGGTCAGCCAGTTCATGCAAGCTCCAAGGGAATATCATCTTCAATCTGCCTTGAAGATACTAGAGTATGTCAAAGCAAAACCGGGAAAAGGGCTACTCTTTCAGAAGCATGGTCATCTGAGAGTTGAAGCCTACTCAGACTCAAGCAATGCGGATGATAAAGGTGACCGTAAATCTACATCAGGTTTTTGCATATTTGTTATACGTAATCTTGTGAGCTGGAAAAGCAAGAAGCAGTCCGTTGTCTCAAGGTCTAGTGCAGAAGCCGAATACCGGAGTATGGCGTCAACCACGTATGAGTTAAAATGGTTGCGGGCTCTCATGCTTGACCTAGGAGAGGTCTATGACTATCCTCTGCCTATGTTCTGTGATAACAAGGCCGTTATATACATATCCAAAAATCCGGTCTTCCATGAGAGAACGAAACATATAGAAGTCGACTGCCATTTCATCCGAGAAGAGGTCTTAAAGAGACAGATTTGCACTCCGTTCGTCACCTCCGACAAAGAGTTGACAGATATCTTCACCAAGCTGGTTTCTACTTCCTTCTTCCACATTTGTAACAACCTGGGCATGATTGATATCTATGCTCCAGCTTGAGGGGGAGTGTTGAAGTATGAGACCGGGCAGTCTAGCGATTTTAGCCTGGTGGGTTGTAGAACGCGCAGTCTAGCGGTTACTCTCCAGCGGGTTGATTTCCAGGCTATTGCTATTTGTAGTTCGACGGTCTGGCGGCTTGTCTCTGATGGCTTGGAGACCGGGCGGTCTAGCGATCTCCTACAGCATCTCGCTCTCTTTCTCTGGTATTGCCGCGCGGCTTGTTCGGTCTGCTTGTTTCTAACCGCACAGTCTCTGTACATTTTTTAGTCCCACATTGTTAGTTTGTACTCTCTCCCATCTCCTCCATTCTATAAAAGGGAGGCCATACCTTTGTAAATGATATCTTTTTGGATAATAAAAAATTTCAATTATTCAAAGTTCCGGCTTGTTTTCTAGTCATTTTTTGCTACTTTCACACCATCATTACTCCTTACCATGACTCTCATAGATGAGCACATTTCTATTTCACCATAATAGTAAAACTGATACCCCAACTCCCTATGTTCATTTTACATTCTGTTAAAATTTTTGTCATTTTACTATATACAGACCAACCTAAGCTATATGATGTATACGATAGGAGGTACTCCAAATTTTCATCCAAAAGCCCTAAAATATTTATTGTGGGCCTATAATGATATATTTAGCCTAAATCCAGAAACTTGGAATTTTCCTAAATAAATTAGAATTTAATTAATTTTCCCAAAAATTGGTCCATGGATGATTTGAACATGAAGTACTAGATTTACTTAATATATGACCAAACAAAAATTATGAACACTATAGGAAAGCAGGATATCAGTGAATACAAAATTTCATAAATTTTTATAAAGGAATAATCCTCCAAGTAAATAATCCAAGGTAATTCAACTAAATAAGGGTAATGAAGTACCATAAATACTTGTCCAAATATTATACAAAAATTAACAGAGCTTTATTATGATCATACAACCTTACTGACTAAATTTCATGCAATTCTAGTGTCATTAAACTATATATAAAAATATCTCAACCAAATCCATCATGGGGCACTTTTTGAAGAAACATCCTTGTAATCTCAACTAAACAACATATAAATATTTTTCAAAGCTTCTTTATGCCCTAAAAAGTACTCTGGCTTAGTAACACAATTTTCCAGCAAGCTATAGTATTTATCTTCTATTTATCAAAGTAGGGTGCACTAGTTTACTTTACACATGATATACTAAAAAGAAATGTTCAACTATACCAAATAATTCACTAGTTCATCTACATGCTATTTGATCAGCTTTTCCAGAGTTTGAAATCATTCTAAGATATATAAACCATAATTACATCAATATCATCAAAAGGGAAAGATGAAGTTTATAACTACAAGGGTGAGCTACTATTATCTAGACACCCTATAATAAATTCCAGAGGTATATATCACTATGAAAATACTCCTACCAAAATATCACAAAGATCCAAGGTCATATATCCCATTGAATATTCCCTAAGGTGTAAAGACCTAAATATCTACTGTGTGCTCTAAGAGGGGTGAATGTTTCCAAAGTCCACCAAATCCCTTCCTAGGGCATTTCAACTCCCTAGGATCACATGGACTAATCAACAAGTCCATCCAAGGACATAACACCCTATGTCCTTCACAAATTCCCAAAGTTCAACCTTAGGGTTTGAACTTGGTTCCTATGGCAAATCTACCCTAATATATCCCATACTCCATGTGAGGGAATTAAATATCATAACAAATCAGTGGCCCAAGTTTAAATCTCTGTTGAGGTGATTTGGCCAAGGGACACTTTGACCTAATTACCCCTTTTTGGTCCAACTTAGGGTTTGCTTATTTCAAAACTAAATCATCTCCAAATGAGATTAAAATTTATACAGAGCCTTATTATGAACGCAAGGACCACTCACCAAAATTTGGGAGTGTTTGGAGGTCATTAGACCTTTTAAATAATTCATACATAGATTATTAAATTTCTACAAAAACTTTGAGAAAATGTTTTCCAAAAATTCTCATTTTTGGATATATCCTAAGTATATGTAATAGTGACCCCCATCCAAAATTTCAAGTCATTTTCATGATTGGATTGATGGAGGCACTCAAAATAGTCTCTTGTCTAGCCTAGGTATAGTCCTTACCAAAATGAGTGCTCTGGTCAAACCACTTACCTAAATGGGTTGAAATTAATTTTAAATTAATGTAGACCCATAGAGCTATAATTTTAATGTTGAACACATTCTCTGATTATGTTTCTAAGTGTTTTTAAATTAATTCCTAAGATGATTAATTTTGTGTGACAGAAAATACATTAAATTTAATATAAATAAATTGATTCTGCACGGATCTTGACGTAGATCCGACGAATGCTTACCTTCTTCTTCCTCCAGCTGACGGGTGAGATTTACCCGACCTAGAGTAACAACCAGCCTGATTTCCCGGCCACCTCCCTGGCCGGCCACCACCACCACCACCTTCGTTGAGGTGGGGGCTATCGTCGGGCGGCGGCACGGCCGCTAGAGGGGCCGTTTCCGGCGATCCCGACACTTGAATTTCTCCCGAAAAAACAAGAAAATGGAAGCTTTGATCGGGCTCAATTGAGCCCGATTCACAATCTAAATGAATCCTAGGATCTACCCATAGATGAAGGAGAAGGGGAGTACCTTATTGGAGGGATGGAGGCGGGTCGATCGCCGGATTGTCATGGGTGGTGCCATCGCTCGGGTTTCATCAACTATACTGTAGAAGTGCTTGAATTCTTCAGGTAAATGGTGGGAAAGGCTCCTCTCAGACCACTGATGGTGTTTAAAACCACAGTTGGGGAGGGGAGAGGCCAATCCAACAATGGCCATTGAAAGCTTGGCTCGGCCATGGAAATTCTCCTCCCCTAGTCACTCACATGGCCGAGAAAACCCTTGGCCTTCTCTTAACTGGCCAGGGGAGATGATTCCAGTAAGAAAAGAGGGCCTTTGGCCTTCCAAGCCATGAATGGCCTTCACTCCCAACTTTCTCTCTCCTCCATTAAAGGGGAAAATGAAATTTTCTCTCTCCTAGTCATCAAGGCCGATTTTGATCTCTCCTCCAACCTATTGGCACCCCACTAACTCATATTAATAATAAAAATGAGGTTAGCCCAAGTGGGGGAAATGGGTTTGAGCTTGGGTTAGCCCATTTGGGCTAATTTGACCTAACACTAGAGTAGAGTTGACCTTTATCAACATGACCATTTGGGTTGACCCTAATGGGTCCTTGGTGACCCATTGGCCTCCCCTAGGGTCTAGTTAGGGTTGGGTAGGGTTGACTTGGCACTTTGGAAGTCACCTGCCCCTTAGTTAGGGCACTTTGGCCATTTTAGGGCTAGGGTTGACTTGGGTCAACTTAGCCTCTTTGGTTGACCCCAATGGGTCCTTGGTGACCCATTGACATCAATTTAGGGTTAGGGAGGCATGTGTGGGGTTCACTTAGCTAAGGTAAGGTCAATTGACCCTAAGTAGTCCAGTTTGACCCATTTAGGGTTAGGGTGGACCTAGGTCAACTTACCACTTTGATTGCCCCCAATGGGTCCTTAGTGACCCTATAGACCACCCAAGGGGTTAGGGGTGTTATGGTGGGGTTCATGAAGTCAAGTTGAAGCCCTAAGGTCAAACCCTAAGTTTGGTGGTGAGACTATGCTATAGGCAGGCCAAGGTTATTTTCACCTTGGCCCTTATTCACTTGGTCTTTTGAGCTTCTTATGATTTTTTCATGACCTAGTCATGACAAAACCACTCCTAGAGGTCTAGTTGTTTGAGGGATGTTACAAATCCTAATATATAAAAATGAAAATTTCATCCTCGAAATTAAGGTTAAGCCTACGGGATTTCTACTGAACTAAAAGTATATAACATCCCTAGGAGTTGAAGGTATACCTGAATCAAAGAGTTCCGGGTACTTTTGTTGCATCAAGTCCTGTAGCTCCCAAGTGTGCTCCTCTTGCCCATGGTTTCTCCATAGAACCTTGACTAGCGGAACCTTCTTGCATCGCAAGACCCGCATCGCCGTATCATCGATCCTGATCGACTCAATGTTGACTGATCGATCTGAGGCCACCGTGTCATCTGTGGCGGAATCAGCTGCTCAGGGCATAGTAGAGCCCTCCGAAGTGAAGATATGTGGAAGACGTCGTGCAACCTCGATAACTCCGGCGGTAGCTCCAGTCTGTAAACCAAGGGGTCGATCCGCTCCAGGATCCTGTAAGGCCCCATATATCTCGGACTGAGCTTCTTCCGCCCGCGAACCTGCAAGACTCCATGCATCGACCGTATCTTCAAGAAAACCTGGTCTCCCACCTGGAACTCTACCTGGCGATGTCGTGCATCGTAGTATTTGGCATTCCTGCTCTGGGCTTCCAATATCCTTTCCCGAATCAATCTCACCTGAGCATCTGTGTCTTCCACGAACTCCGAGCTGAGTGCCTTCGGATCCTCATCTTGGATCCAAGATAGTGGGGTCCTGCACCTCCGTCCATATAATGCCTTGTAAGGGGTCATGCCTATGCTGTACTGATGGCTATTATTGTGCGAGAACTCGATCAGCGGCAGCACTCTCTCCCAGGGCTCGCCACGGTCCAAAATGCATAGGCGTAGAAGATCCTCCAGTGTCCAGTTGGTGCGTTCTGTCTGCCCATCTGTCATAGGGTGAAAAACCGTGCTAAACGTCAACCGAGAACCCAGATAAGTCTGAACCGACCTCCACTCCTTGGACGTAAACTGTCCAACCTGATCTGACACAATTGTCCTGGGCACTCCATGATAACGAACAAACTGTTCGACGAAGCTCCGCACTAGAACACTGACCGGAGCGTCCTTCGCAACTGGAATAATTCTGGCCACTTTCGTCAGTCTATCGACGATCACCCAAATCGAATCATTCCCCACATTAGATTGGGGTAGCCCATATATACAATCCATAGCTATGTCCTCAAACTTCCATTCTGGCACTGTAAGTGGCTGTAGTAATCCGGTTGGGCTCTTGCACTCCGCCCTTACGAGCTGACAAGCCTCGCAATGGGTCACAAAGTATGTAATGTCATTCTTCATGCCTGGTCAATACATCGTCCTCTTCAAGTCTGCTATCATCATCGTGATCCCTGGGTGCACTGAATATCTGATACCGTGTGTCTCTGTCATAATATCCTCCCGAATTCAGCCTCCTACCGGTATATAAACCCTGCCTCTAAAGCATAGCAGCCCATCTCTCAGAGAGTAATACCCCGTCGTGCCTTCCTCTAAGGCCCTAAATATCGGCTCTGTCCTCGCATCCAGCCTCTGCCCGTCCCTGATGCGATCTCGAATGTCGTCGGTGGCAATAATCGATGACATTGTTGGGTACATTGGAAAATGTGTACCTGATTTGAAGAAGCCTAACTTAGCTTAATGATATACATCAAGGTGTATTTAATGTTATTTTAAGTTAACATGTGCAGGTGAAGAAGTATTAAAGAATACAGGAAATTATTTTAAGTCCATGTGTCGACACCTGAAGAAATTGTGTCGACACTTCAGAATAATTGTGTCGACACTTGAAGGAAGCTGTGTCGACACAGAGAAAGATAGTCGACCACATTTGTGTCGACACTGGGAAGCAGTGTCGACTCACAGAAAGATAGTCGACCACATTTGTGTCGACACTGGGAAGCAGTGTCGACTCACAGAAAGATAGTCGACCACATTTGTGTCGATACTGGAAAGCAGTGTCGACTCACAGAAAGATAGTCGACCTCAACTATGTCGACACCTGAAGGCAGAGTCGACACATACTGAGTTCTGAATCTATAACAACTGTGTCGACACATAGGACTTGTGTCGACACACTGCAAAGTCAAGACCAAGTTATTTTCTGAAGAAAGATGAAGTGTTGAGTTTACATAAATTCTCTGTGTCGACTCATTCTCAAGATGAAGTTCTGAAGAAGCAGTGTCGACTTAAAGGCAAACTAGTCGACATCGTCAAAGGCTGTGTCGACACCAAAGTTACTTGTGTCGACACATATAGACAGTTGGTCTCGACACTTTCTGACAGTCTGTCTCAACACTTTGCTGTCCAAGACTAAGGCACAGGATCTGTTTGAAGACTTGACAACTGTGGGTTGCAGCCGGTTAACTGATGTTGTCAGACTTGTCAGAAGTCAGTTGAAAACCGGATCAGCCGGTTACCATAAAGAAGATCTAGAAATAGACAGATTCAGAGAGAAGTAAGAGATTAGAATTTTGGCAATCAATTTGAGAAATTAAATCAAGAAGGAGTAATAAATTAAAGAAGATCTTCATCAGAAGATCTAAGAAGACGATCTCAGGATCGATCTAAGTAGAGTTCTTTCAAGAATTCAAAAGTATCATCAAAGGTGTTGGATAGAGAGGGATCCAGCCAATTGAAGAAGAAGAAGGAAGCCAGCATTGGTTTCTCAAGAAGCTGTTTGGAAATCAACTCAGCTAAGTTCAGATTCAAGAAGCTTTGAAGAAAGCTCAGATTCAGTTGATTTCATCAGCTGATCAAGAATTGTCTTGTTCTTTTCTCTCTCAACAAAGGCAAGAGATTAAAAACTTCTTTTCTAATTTCTGTAGGATCTATCAATACAGATCTGAGTTGTAAGCCTGTATTATAAAGGCTGAGTGTAGGAGAGTTTATCTCTGAGTGGTAGGGCTGTTTGCCTGAGTGTAGGAGAAGGTTCTTCTCTGAGTTGTAGACTTTGTGATAAGGCTGAGGTAGGGTTATTTGCCTGAGTGTAGGAGAAGGTTCTTCTCTGAGTTGTAGGCTTTGTGATAAGGCTGAGGTAGGGCTGTTGAGCCTGAGTTGTAGGAACCTTTTCAGGTTCTGAGCTGTAGGATTTGTGGATCTGAGTTAAGAGGAAGTTTTGCCGAATCTAGCATACTGCTAGATAGGTGAAGGGGGAAAGTGGATGTACCCAGACCTTGGGGAACCACTATAAAACAGTGTGCAATCTGTGATGGTTAAATTTCTATGACTGCTGTGCTGTGTGTTTTAATTTTGTAATTGAATTCTGCCAAAAAGTGTTAACAAGCATTAGAACCTATTCACCCCCCTCTAGGTGTTTAGGTTGTCTTGAAAGTAAAACTTTCAAGTGGTATCAGAGCCAGGTTCCTCAAAAAGGACTTAACAGTCTGAGGTAGATCTGAAAGGCAGAATCAAGATTTAAGAAGATGGGTTCTGGAGAAAATCACAAGGAGTTAGGGTCAATAAAGTTACCCATCTGTAAGAAGGAAATCTTTGGAATTTGGAAAGAAAGAGTCAGATTGTTCATGCAAGCATCTGACCCAAGGATATACATCACAGTTCAGGAAGGACCCTTCATTCCAATGAAGGTATCAGTTCTTGATGCTAATATTCAAACTCCAAAGAGTTATTCTGAAATGACCAAGGATGAAATCATTTTGGCAACCATGGACAAGAGAGCTCAGAATATTATTGTGAGTGTCATAGATGATTCTATATTTCAGAATCTGATTCACTGCAAGACCTCCAAAGAGATGTGGTACACCTTGATTGTCTACATGGAGGGATCTGAAGAAGTAAGACAGGATAGGAAGTTTATGCTCAACCAGGAATATGAAAGTTTTAGACAAGGAATAACTGATAGCATAACTGAATGCTATAAGAAATTCTATAGAATTATGAATGAGTTAAAGTCCTATGGAAGAGTATTCAGTACCTATGAACTGAATGACAAATTCTTAAGATCCTTGACAAAGGATTGGGACACAAAGATCTGTTCCATAAGAGAAGTGGCTAAACTGGCAGAGATTTCTCCTCCAACCTTATTTGGAAAGTTGCTATCCTATGAAATGCAACTTATGGTGAGGAAGGAGGAGGAAAAGAATTCAAAAGGAGAGCATAGAGAGAAGACAGTGGCCTTCAAGGCAGAAGCCACTAGAAAGAATAGGAGGATATCACCATCTCCTCCTAAGGAAGTTGCAGAAGTTAGTTCTGAAAATTCAGATAATCAGGGTTCAGAAAGCTGTGAGTCAGATGCAGATTTTGCTGCATTTACAAGGCAATTCCAGAGATTCTTAAAGAAGAAGCAGTGGAAGTCTAGGCCCTCCTCATCACAACAAGTTGATGACTATTATCAGAAGAAAAAGTCATCAAGGAAAGAGAAGAGCAGAACAATGCCCAGCAAGGCCACTACTTCAAAGACTGTCTGCTATTGTTGCAATAGGCCTGAACATGTAGTGGCTGACTGTCCTGATAAGAGAAAGGAGTCATCAGACAAGAAGAAGACTTATCAAAAGGGCAAGAAGGAAAAATCCTTTGTTGCAAAGAAGGAAAAGAGCCTAACAGATCAATCAACTTCAGAATCAGAATCTGAATCTGAAGCATATATTGGACTGTATGCTGCTACTGAAGAAGAGGAGTTCATGCAATTGCTAGACTCCATCTATGAACAAGAAGATCATCAGTGCATAGGACTGATGGCAGGATTAGAAGAAGACATGTACCAGAATCAGTCTGGTCCTAGTAAGGTATTATGTCCTTCAATAAAATCTGTTTGTAGTACAAGTGCAGAATCAGCTACATCTGCATCAAGTGATGTAGATGCATCTGAATCTGAAGGAGATGTCTATTAATTGATAGATAAGTATGGGGACTTGTTGCAGGCCCTTAAGAAAAGCAAGAACCTGGTTAAATCTCAGGCTCAGGAAATTGCTGATCTAAAGGTATCTGCAACTGAGTTTGAAAAAGTAATTGATCAGAAGTTAAATGAAATTGCCAAACTGAAGAATATAACTATTATTCAGATAGGCACAATCAATTATACCAATGATCAAGTGAAGATTCTGGAGGACTAAGAATAGAAAAGGAGTTAGTGGCTAGTTACTCTAAGCCAAAGTCTGTCTTACCCTTGATAGATGAATTTGTGACTCAAAAGGGTAAGGCAGGATTAGGATTCAAAGGTAACCCCAGGGCAGCCCAATTCAAGAGGAAAGGCAAAGCTCCTATCAAGCCAGTGAACTTTTCAGTCCCTATTAAGTTTAGAAAGGTGCAAGTGCCTTCTAACCAATATGATCATGAAGATATTCATGGTCATTTTAAGACTAATGTTCTGATAAACAAGGGTGTAAATGTCAACAGGCCTATCTATGTTCATAAACCCAATGGTTATAAGAAATCAGTGGGTGAAGCTACTGCAGCACCAGTAATGGACAGAAATTCTTCTGTCAAGGGTGTATCTAGAACTAGATACAATAAGTTTGAATGTTGGTGCTGTGGCAAGAGAGGCCATTTTGCATTAGACTGCTGGCATAACACAAGTGTTAGAAAGAACAATAGTCTACCTGTTAGAAGAGATAATGGTAGCTTTTCTAATGCTAACCTGAACCAAGGACCCAAGACTTACTTGGGTTTTAAGGGTAAGTAAATCTGTGTTGCAGGAAAGTCCAAGTGGCCATGCCCCTATATGGTACTTGGACAGTGGTTGTTCCAGGCACATGACTGGAACAAAGGGGCTGCTGAAGGAGTATACATCTATCAAAGATGGACCCAAAGTGATCTTTGGTGGATCTGAAAAAGGAATCATCAAAGGGTTTGGTAACTTTCTACTAACCTAATTACTATCACCCAAGTGGCTTATGTAAAAGGTTTGAAACACAATCTAATAAGCATAAGCCAGCTGAGTGATTTAGGATATGACATTTCATTTGTTAAGGATGGATGTCATATCAAAAGGTCAAGTGATCAAGAGATCATATTGACTGGGTATAGGAAGAGAAATGTATATTGTCTTAATTTTGTATGTAAGAGCAAGGCTTCTTCCATCTGTCTTGTAGCTGATGATAATGCTTCTCATTGTGTCAAGTGGCACAAGATTGGCTCATCTTAACTACAAGATAATTGGCCAACTCTTTAGCAAAGAGTTAGTAAGGAATGGTTCTCAAGTTAAGTGTATAAAGGAAGGGATATGCTCAGCTTGTCAAAAGGGCAAGCAGACAAAATCCTCCTTTCATAGCCTTGAAAACAAGGATTCTGTGAGGTGCTTATACCTCTTGCATATGGATCTTTTTGGTCCTATGCCAGTTCATAGTCTAGGTAAGAAAGTCTATACTTTTGTGGTGGTAGATGACTATTCTAGATTTACATGGGTGTTCTTTCTGAGACAGAAATCAGAAACCCCAAGTGTATTACTTAGTTTTGTAAAGCAAATTCAGAATGAACTGAATAGTATAGTGGTCAAAATCAGAAGTGACCATGGTACTGAGTTTCAATCTGAAAGCATGACAAAATTATGTGAAGACTTTGGGATTTTCCAAGAGTTCTCCTCACCTAGAACACCACAGCAAAATTGCATTGTTGAAAGAAAGAATAGAACATTAATTGAAGCTGGCAGAACTCTATTGAGTGATACCTCTCTCCCAGAATATTTCTGGGCTGAGGCAGTTAACACTGCATGTCATGTAATCAATAGGGCTTCTATCACCAAGAACCACAAAAAGACTCCCTATGAGATTATGAAAGGTAGAAAACCAAATCTATCCTACTTCAGGATCTTTGGTTGTAAATGCTATATACTTAACAATGGCAAGTCATACCTAACTAAGTTTGCTGCCAAATCCTAAGATGGGATATTTGTTGGGTACAACATAAATAGTAAGGCCTATAGAATCTACAACTTGACTACTCATGTTGTTGAAGAATCTGTACATATTGTGTTTGATGAAACAAGATTAATCAACTGTGAGTTGTCTTGTAGATCAAATGATTCAACAGGTATAAGCAAAAGAATGGACAAGCTCTCCATTGCTGAAGCATCAAAGGAAGATGGAGCATTGGAAAATGAAGGCTACTGTCCAGGGGGAGTACAAAACTCAATAGATGCTGATGAAAACCAAGAGGTTCAGCATGAAGAAGGAGCTGGAGATGTTCAACTAGAAAGGAACCTTCCTCCAGCTACAAGACATTTAAGAGATCATCCAGCTGATCAGATTATAGGTGTTCCAAGACAAGGAGTGCAGACTAGAAGCAGAAATCAAAGCACAGACCTGCATTCAAGTTTCCTGTCTCAAGTGGAGCCTAAGAAGTTTGAAGAAGCCATCCAAGACCAGCACTAGATTGATGTTATGCAAGAGGAGCTGAATTAATTCAGAAGGTGCAATGTCTGGGAGCTTGTTCCTAAACCAAGAGGCCATAATATAATTGGCATAAAGTGTATTTATAGGAACAAATTGGATGAGAGTGGAATAATAGTGAAGAATAAAGCAAGATTGGTTGCAAAAGGATACAAGCAGGAAAAAGGGATTGACTTTGATCAAACCTTTGCCCCAGTAGCAAGGCTGGAGGCAATCAGAATGTTCCTTGCCTATGCAGCCTATCAAGACTTCAAAGTGTACCAGATGGATGTGAAATCAGCATTCCTGAATGGTGATTTAAAAGAGGAAGTCTATGTAGAGCAGCCATCAGGTTTTGTAGATCCTCTTAAACCTGATTATGTCTATAAGCTTAGGAAAGCTTTGTATGGGTTAAAGCAAGCCCCAAGGGCTTGGTATGAAACCCTGTCTACTTTTCTTATTGAGAATAAATTCTCAAGAGGAAAAATAGACAAAACTCTATTCCTTAGGGAATCCAAAGGTAAGATTATCTTAGTTCAGATCTATGTTGATGACATAATCTTCAGATCTACTGAAAACAACCTTTGTAAAAAGTTTGCCAAACTTATGCAAGGGAAGTTTGAGATGAGCAGTATGGGGGAACTTAAGTTCTTCTTGGGACTCCAAGTAAGACAGACTGATGATGGCCTGTCCATATCCCAGTCTAAGTTCACCAAAGAATTAATTAAGAAGTTTGGTATGGAGTCATCCTCCACTATGAGAACTCCTATGGGAACAAGTATGCCTATATGCAAAGATGATGCAGGTAAACCTGTTGATGAATCTTTGTATAGAGGAATAGTTGGCTCTCTACTTTATCTCATTGCTAGTAGACCAGATATTATGTATGCTACATGTGTCTGTGCTAGGTACCAAGCCTGCCCTAAAGAATCTCGTTATACTGCAGTCAAAAGGATTATGAGATATCTTAAGGGCACACCTAATCTAGGCCTTTGGTACCCTAGGAATAGAGATTTTTTACTAACAGGTTATTCAGATGCAGACTTTGCAGGCTGTAGAGAGGATAGAAAGAGTACAATAGGTACTTGTCAATTCTTGGGAGGAAGATTGATATCATGGAGTAATAAGAAGCAGACCAGTGTGGCAATATCCACAGCTGAGTCAGAATATGTTGCTGCTGGCAGCTGCTGTGCACAGCTATTATGGATACAGCATCAGCTTAAAGATTATGGTATTCAAGTAAGTAGAACACCTCTTTTGTGTGATTCTAAAAGTGCAATTTCTATTGCTAATAATCCTGTTTCTCATAGTAGAACTAAGCATATAGAAATTAAATACCATTTTCTTAGAGAGCATGTAGAAAGAGAAGACATCTCATTGGAATTTGTTAAAAAAGATTATCAAATAGCAGATGTATTTACTAAGCCACTGAATGAAACAAAATTCAATAAATTTAAAATTGAATTAGGCATGCTTACCATTGATTAGTTTATCAACAAACTTACAAGTGATATTAGATTATCAAGTGGTATTGACAAAAACAGAAATTGGCCAAGTAAAATAGTGTCGACACATTCAGTGATAATGTGTCGACTCAGTGAAGTCATGTCGACTAGTCAGAGAATGTGTGTCGACACAGAGAATTTGTGTCAACACTTAAGAAACAAATAGTCGACTCATCCAGGAATGTAGTGTCGACTTCACCAGAATAGTGGTGTCGACACTTATAGATTTTGTGTCGACACTTATCCTAAGAGTTGACACAGAATTTCTGATGCTCTACTATGTCTCTCAGGTGTCGACATATCCACAATTGGTGTCGACACATAGTAGACAGACTTGCTGTCAAGACAATAGAAGTTTGTGTCGACACACTCCGTCTGTGTCGACACATATAGACTGTTTTGCCCGCCTTTTGATCTTCTTTCAATAGAAGGTATAAATAAGTCAAGAACTTATTCTGTCGACACGCTTACAAGGTTTTCGAGACTGAAACCCTGTGTCGACATTCTCTCTCTCTCTCTTCTCTCAAGCTTTCTCGTCTGATCAATGGCACCAAAGGTTGAAGATAACATCAACGAAGGATATGAGTTGGTACGCAATGCCTTTGCAGATGCCCCGACAGATATTCAAAGGGTTATAACTCTAATCTCCGAATCTGGAATAGAGTTTCTAGTTTCTGAACCTTCAAAGATATGGAAGAAGGAGGTGCTTGAATTCTTTACCTCTGCATCAGTGGATTCAGATGGTCTCAAGATCAAATCCACAGTTCATGGGTCAAAGGTGAAAATTACCCCAAGAAGTTTAAGAAAGATTCTCCAATTACCTATCATTGAGATTGAAGAAGTCCCTGCTTCTAAGTCAAGGGAGGCTCTCCAATGGTGTGGATTGGATCCAACCCTGAAGATTGGAGCTGCTTTCAACAGAAAAGAAATGAATCAACAAGGAAAATTTTTGTCTGAAGTAGTTGGCAAAGTGATTTTGTGCAAACCAGGTGGACATGATAGGATTTCAGCCTATATATTTAGCCTAATGACCAGAATTGTGTTTACAATTCCAACTGACTGGTCAGCTGTAGTATTTGATAAAATCAAGGAAGGAATCAAGAAGCCAAATCTGGCTAGAATTATGAGTTTATACCTGACTGGGGTGATCCCTGAGGTTATGCAACAACTGCCTGGGACAAAAATTAATCACATGAGGAAAATGGATATAAGATTATTTTCAAGGTGGGATAGGGTACTGTCTAAAGATGTGCCTGATGAGAACAGGCAGGACACTCCTGTGAGATCCCCTGCACATGTTCTAGGCGCTGCCCAGCATCAAGAAGAGCAAGTGACAAAGCAGGTTGAAGATCAGCCTGAGTCTGTTCAAGTTCAGAATGAAACCACTCCTGCCCAGAATGTATCTACTTCTGAACAGGTAAAGGGAGAGCAAGTGAGTTTTCCTGCCAAAGACATTCCTAATATTTTTACTCATGCACAGGTACAGGGGGAGCAAGTGCATTCTCCTACCCAAGAAATTCCACATACTGCACAAGTGCAAGAGGAAGAACAAATTGATTTATCAAAAGATTTGCATATTGCAGATCTGGATGATCCAACATATGTTCCAGCACAGAAGGAATACACTCTAGATGAGTTATTTCCTAATGTTGAAATTGCTACAGATATAGTAGAGGAGGAGCAAAACATTGAGAAGGTACTAGACATGGAGATAGAGCCAGAAATAGAGAAAGAGCAAGAAATTGAGGAGGAGCAAGTAGTTGATGGGGAGCCTGTGCATGTTGAGACTGAACAACATGGCACTGAGACAGATATTCCTTCTCCTTCTCCTGACAGAGTTCAAATTGAAAGTTCATCTGATTCTGAGAATGAAGAAGCCCGGCTGGCTAAGAAGAAAAAGCTCATGGTCTTTAAGAGAAGGAGCAAAAGCTATAAGCAGACTCTACAGACTACAACTCTCCAATCTCCTTCTGAATTTAATTATAACAAGTTTATGGTAGATTTGCAAGTTAAGTTGGATGAACACAGATTGGCTGTTGAAAAGTATGTTGATGAGAGCAATAAATCCCTTCAATTTGACTTGGCTCAAAATATTAAGTCTATTAAATTTGAAGTAAATATGAATAAGAAGGAGATAACAGATTGCTTCCATAAGGGAGGTAATGTTGTAGTGTTTTTGGCTAAACAACAGCAGTCTATTCTCACTAAACTGGATGATATTGCTTTAAAGCAAGGTTATGTTTTGGAGAATCAGCTGAGGATGAATGATAATTTGACTGAATCTTACCATGAAATTCTTTAAGAGTTCACAAAGGCTACTGCAGGGATGACTGAAGCTAGAGCAAAAGAGATGGAAGTTTTTGATAAGAAACTAAAGGAAGCTATAGCTTCAGTTCAATCTGCCATCACTACATCTCAGAAGGAAATATCTGACAAACTTCAGAAATTGAAACCATATTTTAAAGATGGTGTGAATTATCTAGATGGCCAGATCAGATTTCAGAAGGATGATCTAAGAGATCATATTACCAGAGAAGTCATAAAGGGGGAGAGGTTGTTAGTTCATGCTGGCTCAGAGCACACCAAATGGGTGACAAATAGTATTCGAGCCACATTGGGATATCCACCTTTGTGTGATGATGCTATGGTGGCTGAGTCAGGAATTCAAACAGGTCTACTTGAAGGCAATCAACCTGAGATTGCCCAAGTCATTTACCCTCCTCCTGATTTTGATATGATTGATCAGCAAGTTCAGGATATGTATAGTCCTCCAAAGGAGGTTACCAAGGTTGTTATTGAAAAAGTTGATAAGCCTGATGCCAACTTGCAAGAACAGCAAGATGCTCTACTATCCAAGAAAAGATTTAGAGAGCAGGCTGAACTTAAGCCAGATTTTGAGTAGTGGAGCCCTAGTTCAAGAAATATTATACTAACTGCATGGAAGGATGTAAAGGACCAAGTACATGATAGAGGGAAGTGGTATAATGAAATGGAATGGCAAAAGCATGAAGCTAGGCAAGAAGCTATAGTACAGTTCAGAAGAAAAGCCAAGCTGGGAAGGCTGCCACAAGATGCTCAGGAGCCGAGCAAGTACTTTCCAAAGCCCTTTCATTACTTTGAAAGGCAAAGGCTCAAGGAAGAAGCACAGAAGAAAGCTGAGCTAAAAGGCAAGAAGCCAGCTGAAGTTGCTGAAGCTCCTGTGAAGGCTCAAATCCAATCTGGCAAAGGAATTGTCATAAAAGAGCCTGATCAGTCTTAGTTCTAAGTTCTTTCAAAAGTGTTTTTGTAATGTTTTGTTTAATCATTCAATGTAAATATCTGTAATCAAACATTACCAAGTTATAAACAAAATTTTGTTTGGAATCATATATTCATGTTCACTCTGTGATGAATTGTTAATATTTTGTTTATATTAAGTATTCCTGTAATGTCATACATCATCATATTATATTTGTTATAAATGGTGTATATCATTAACTAAAAGGGTTATGACTTCTCCATATAGGGGGAGATTGTTGGGTACATTGAAAAATGTGTACCTGATTTGAAGAAGCCTAACTTAGCTTAATGATATACATCAAGGTGTATTTAATGTTATTTTAAGTTGACATGTGCAGGTGAAGAAGTATTAAAGAATACAGGAAATTATTCTAAGTCCATGTGTCGACACCTGAAGAAATTGTGTCGACACTTCAGAATAATTGTGTCGACACTTGAAGGAAGCTGTGTCGACACAGAGAAAGATAGTCGACCACATTTGTGTCGACACTGGGAAGCAGTGTCGACTCACAGAAAGATAGTCGACCACATTTGTGTCGACACTGGGAAGCAGTGTCGACTCATAGAAAGATAGTCGACCACATTTGTGTCGACACTGGAAAGCAGTGTCGACTCACAGAAAGATAGTCGACCTCAACTATGTCGACACCTGAAGGCAGAGTCGACACATACTGAGTTCTGAATCTACAACAACTGTGTCGACACACAGGACTTGTGTCGACACACTGCAAAGTCAAGACCAAGTTATTTTCTGAAGAAAGATGAAGTGTTGAGTCGACACAAATTCTCTGTGTCGACTCATTCTCAAGATGAAGTTCTGAAGAAGCAGTATCGACTTAAAGGCAAACTAGTCGACATCGTCAAAGGCTGTGTCGACAACAAAGTTACTTGTGTCGATACATATAGACAGTTGGTCTCGACACTTTCTAACAGTCTGTCTCAACACTTTGCTATCCAAGACTAAGGCACAGGATCTGTTTGAAGACTTGATAGCTATGGGTTGCAGCCGGTTAACTGATGTTGTCAGACTTGTCAGAAGTCAGTTAGAAACCGGATCAGCCGGTTACCATGAAGAAGATCTATAAATAGACAGATTCAGAGAGAAGTAAGAGATTAGAATTTTGGCAATCAATTTGAGAAATCAAATCAAGAAGGAGTAATATATTAAAGAAGATCTTCATCAGAAGATCTAAGAAGACGATCTCAGGATCGATCTAAGTAGAGTTCTTTCAAGAATGCAAAAGTATCATCAAAGGTGTTGGATAGAGAGGGATCCAGCCAATTGAAGAAGAAGAAGGAAGCCAGCATTGGTTTCTCAAGAAGTTGTTTGGAAATCAACTCAGCTAAGTTCAGATTCAAGAAGCTTTGAAGAAAGCTCAGATTCAGTTGATTTCATCAGCTGATCAAGAATTGTCTTGTTCTTTTCTCTCTCAACAAAGGCAAGACATTAAAAACTTCTTTTCTAATTTCTGTAGGATCTGTCAATACAGATCTGAGTTGTAAGCCTGTGTTATAAAGGCTGAGTGTAGGAGAGTTGATCTCTGAGTGGTAGGGATGTTTGCCTGAGTGTAGGAGAAGGTTCTTCTCTGAGTTGTAGGCTTTGTGATAAGGCTGAGGTAGGGCTGTTTGCCTGAGTGTAGGAGAAGGTTCTTCTCTGAGTTGTAGGCTTTGTGATAAGGCTGAGGTAGGGCTGTTGAGCCTGAGTTGTAGGAACCTTTTCAGGTTCTGAGCTGTAGGATCTGTGGATCTGAGTTAAGAGAAAGTTTGGCCGAATCTAGCATACTGCTAGATAGGTGAAGGGGGAAAGTGGATGTACCCAGACCTTGGGGAACCACTATAAAACAGTGTGCAATCTGTGATGGTTAAATTTCTGTGACTGCTGTGCTGTGTGTTTTAATTCTGTAATTGAATTCTGCCAAAAAGTGTTAACAAGCATTAGAACCCCCCCCTCTAGGTGTTTAGGTTGTCTTGAAAGTAAAACTATCAGACATGTACTCTGCATATAGTTCTGGGTCATCCTCGGACACCGAAGTTATCTGCATCTCCTCTAACATCTGCACTAACTCCATAGCCATCAGCTGAGGCCTTGCTCTAGATGTAGTTGCTCTTCGGCTCAGAGCGTCTGCTACCACGTTTGCCTTCCCGGGATGATAGTGCATGGTATACTGATAGTCTAACAAAAACTCTACCTAACGTCTCTATCTGATGTTTAGCTCCTTCTGTATGTCCACGCACTTCAGGTTCTTGTGGTCTGAGAATATATCACAGTGAACCCCATAAAGGTAGTGCCTCCAGATCTTCAGGGAAAAGAAAACCGCTCCCATTTCCAAGTTATGCACCGGGTAATTTTGCTCATGTTTCTTCAATTGACGGGAAGCGTAAGCTATCACGTGTCCATTCTGCATCAGAACGACACCCATCCCCTGATAAGATGCATCCATGTAAACCTGAAATTCTTCCTTCCTAGATGGAAGAGCAAGGATAGGGTCCGAGGTTAGCCGACCCTTCAGTTCCAGAAATGCAGCCTCACACTGTGGCGTCCAAACAAATGGAGTCTCCTTCTTCGTCAGAGATGTGAGAGGGAGAGAAATCCGAGAGAATCCCTCCACGAACTTGAGCATGTGAAGCTCTTGTTGGTACCCTAGTTTGATTTGAGTTTAGTCCTCTCCTTTGTGCCCCTTGACCCAAGAAATATCTATGGTCAATGGTTAGAAGTCTAGCTGTAGGGTCCTCGCTTTTCCAAATTGAGAATTTGGTTAAGTAGGTTTTTCGTTCGACGATAGTCGAACGCCGCTCAACTATCGTCTATCGGCTGATCGACGATCGTCTATCAGTTGGTCGACGCTTTGTCTGCGTTGATAGTTCGACTATCTGTCCTGATAGATCGACTATCTGATAGTTCGACTATCTGTTGATAGGTCGACTATCTGATCCGCCTTGATAGTTCGACTATCTGTTGATAGATCGACTATCTGTTTCGTCTTGATAGTTCGACTATCTTTTGATAGTTCGACTATCTGTTGCCTTTGATAGTTCGACTATCTGTCCTGATAGGTCGACTATCTGATAGTTCGACTATCTGCTAATAGATCGACTATCTGGTTTGTTCTGATAGTTCGACTATCTTCTAATAGATCGACTATCTGTTTTCTGAGGTAGGTCGACTATCTGCTTGATAGGTCGACTATCTCTGTGCGCTTGATAGCTCGACTATCTGTCCTAGATAGATCGACTATCTGATAGTTCGACTATCTGTCCTGATAGCTCGACTATCTGCCGGGGTAGTTCGACTATCTGGATCGTTCGACTATCTGCCCGATAGCTCGACGATCTCCGTGCGCCGTTCGACGATCTTCGAAGGTCGTTCGACGTTTTCTGTCTGCCTTTGTATTTTGTATTTATTTATTATATTTAATTAATTAATACATTTTCTGGCACAGTATTTTAAGCTGTATGATAATATAACCAGGCAATATTTGCTCCATCTCTTTTGCCTGAGTAAAATCTTTTTAAGATAAAGTTGTTTGTCTTATTAGCTGTCATTTTAATTTACTTTATCTATTGTCAGCCCTTTATAGCCGTTAGACTGAAAAGTCTTCTTTTGCTATAAAGAGATTATTTCTGATGTGACTTTATTTAGTCCTTCTGTTATCTGATTTAAGCCTGCAGCTTCTTAGAAAGTGGTTTATTCCTTTTATAGAATGTTTTGCTGCAGAGATATTTCTGTCTTCTTGATATTTACAGCCCAGGTCTCAAGGCTCAGAAGAAGACAAATAATTCAAATGGAAGAGAGCCGTTGCTTGCTGATGATTATATAAAGAACCCTTTGAAGAAGGATTCAAGCTAGTTAACAGAAGCGAATAGCTAACCAGTATTTCATTCAAGCTCTCAAGCCTTCATCAAGCTCAAGCTTCCTGCTCTCAGCAATCTCCATCTAACTGAGAAGTGTTAAGATCTTCATCTCTTCTTCACCTGAGTTCTCCTGCTTTGTTCAACTCAGAGTTCCTTTGAAGAAGAAGAAGAAGAAGATAGCTGCTTGAAGAACTTTGATTTTATTATTTACTTTCTTCCTGTAGCTCTTTCCTTCAGAACTTTCTGAAGAGTTTCTCTGCACTGAAGCAAGACTTCACCTGGACATTCTTGAGCCAGGGGGAGCCTTGATTCTTTAGAGCATTCTAGCTCAGTGCAAGCTTTTGTGCTTCTCTAATCTATTGTAAAATAGAGAAGACATCTTAACCTTCTTCCCCCTCCTGTACAGGGTTATTACTCCCTTCAAAAGTATCCCTTGGTGGCAGGGCACCTGATCAAAAACCTGTGCTTGGTTTTTAGACACCTGATCAAAAGTCTAAAGGGTTTCTGGATCTACCTGAAGCAGATCCTGTTGGTGGCAGGGCACCTGAACAAAAACCTGTAGTGGATTCCTACCAGGGTGGTAGAAGAGTGGACGTACCCAAGTTGTTTGGGGAACCACTATAAATTTCCTTGTGTCGTCTGGATTCCACTGTTTAATTCCTGTATTGTGGCTGTGATTAGATATAACTAGGTTGCTAGTTGCTGATTAGGTTTTTCCAAGCTTAACTGTAATTACAGTTAGCTTGTGTTTGTACACATCACTTGTGTTAGGCTTTAAGGTTAAATCAATATCTATAATCTTTTCATTCCGCACTTCACTCCAAGGGAGTTGGGTAGAATATTAAGTTTTGTCTGTGCAAAATTTGATAACTCTATTCACCCCCCTTTAGAGTAGTATCTATCCCTTCACTTTCAATTGGTATCAGAGGGAGGTTGACTGACTGTATAGGCTAACACCTAAGTCACAAGATCCTGATAGATACCAAGAGCTTATAGATATTCACTATCATGGCCCAGTCTAAGGATTATTCTAGCACCAGACCTCCAGCATGCAACTTAGCAAAGTTTGGCATCTGGAAGGCAAGGATTAAATTATATATGAACTCTATTGATGAAAGCATCTTTGCGTCTATTTTGTCAGGTCCCCCAAGAGCACCTGCTGCTGCCACTGCCTCATCATCTGATATGAGTGTAGTGCCTCCTCCAGAATACAATGATGAATACAAGAAGGCCAAAATTGCAGATGCCAAGGCAATGAACATACTGGCTCAGACAATGTCTGATGAGGTGTTCCAGAAGGTGGCTGACTGCTCCTCAGCAAAGGCCATGTGGGATACACTGAACCAGATTGTAGCTGGTTCAGCTGATGAAAGGAAGGACAGAAGGTCCAACCTTATCTCACAGTATGAGAACTTCAAGAAAACTGATGCTGAATCAGTTGAAGCTATGTACACCAGGCTCAGCTCAATCATCAATGAGCTGAGGACCCTGGACAAGGACATATCATTGACAGAGGTCAATGATAAGATTCTTATGTGCTTCCCTAGCACATGGGATCTAAGAATCTGGCCCATCAAGGAAGCCAGAAGCACTAATGAGATCTCAACTGAAGCTCTCCTCGGCAAGCTCAAGTCTTTTGAGCAAGTGCTGAAGACCAGAGAAGCAGAAGCTGAAGCCAAGACCCCCACTCCAACAAGAAAAGAGCAATCTCTAGCTCTTAAGGCTGCAGATGTGTCTGAAGGCAGCCAATCTAATGAGGAACTTATGGCATTGTTTGCCAAAAGATTTCTCAAGATGGGAAGAAAGGAGTTCAGAAAGAAGTCTTCACGCTATGAAGACAAACCAAGGTATGATCGATCTCCTGCTAAAGAAATCATTTGTTATGGTTGCAGGAAGCTTGGACATATTTTGCCAGAATGTCCAGAGGAGAAAAACAAAGAAAAGAGAAAAGAAAAAGAACAACACAGGAAGCACTCCAAGCCATCCTCCCACAAAAACAAGAAGAAGGAGAGAGGTTTCATTGCTGAAACCTGGAGTGATTCTGATGAAGAATCCTCCTCATCAAGCTCCAGTGAAGATGAGGAAGAGAAGAAGGCAAAAGAAGTTTGCCTAATGGCAATAGATGCCTGCAGCAACCACTCTGCTGCAGAGAGTTCTGATTCTAATGAAGAGATGCCTACTGAAGATGAGGTACTTTCATCTTATGATTTTACTTCAGAAGAGTTTAAGTTAGAATTTAAATCTCTGTGTTTAGATTTAATTAGTTCAGAAAAAGAAATAAAAGAACTTAGAAATAGGTTAGCTGACTCAGAATCAATAGCCTCTGAAAACATTAGGTTAAAGGAAGATCTCACTACTTGTAGTGAAGAAATTAAATTTCTTAAAATAGAATTAGCTAAGTCTAAGAGATTAGAAGAATCCCTTAATGGTAGAAGCCTTAAGCTGTTAGAAATTACCAGCATGACTAACACTAGGTCAGGTAATGATAAACTAGGCTTAGGAGCTTCTCCCAGTGAACCCCCAGTCCTGCTTAAAAATAATCTTTCAACTCCAGTGAACTTCATTTCAGCTAGTGGAAAGAAGAACACTGAGCAAGTAAATCTGGTAAATAAAACCTTAAATAAAGCTAAGAGAGAAAAGAGAAAGAAGTTTTTCAAAGAAATGCAAAGAGCGTCGAACGCCGCTCGACGATCGGAAGCTCCATGGTCGAACGAAGCTCGACGATCTGGGCACCCATCGTCGAACGTCGATCGACGATTTCAATATGATTTTCAAAATCATAATCCATTCCATAGAAACCTAAATGAGAATAGAAACCCTAGGTTTGTTGACCCATCATCAGCATGGAGAATCCCACCTAGGAGATCTCACCCACTAGGCTATCACCCTCAGCCTGCATTCTCTTATATTTCCAGTTTTTCTTATGTGAAAAACAAGGGACCCAAGGTTACCTGGGTCCACTCTGTCTAAATAATTGTCTTGCAGGTGAAGGCCTATCCAATCACTCAAAATAAGTGGTATTTGGATAGTGGATGCTCTAAGCATATGACAGGAAACAAAGAGCTTCTGTCAAAGTACAAAGCTAAGCTTGGCCCAAAGGTTATCTTTGGAGACTCCAGCTGTGGTCAGACAGAAGGCTATGGCAAGATCACAATTGGAGCAGTTACATTCAAGAGAGTTGCATATGTAAATGGACTGAAGCATAACCTGATTTCAGTCAGCCAGCTATGTGATGCTGGCTACCAGGTTTCATTTTCTAACTCATCTTGCAATATTACTTTAAATAATAATGTTGTTTTAATAGGTAATAGAATAGGCAATATATATTTAGTAGATTTTAATTCATCTCACTCTGAAATCTGCCTGTTTAATGAAGTAACCCTTAATAATAATTCTTTATGGCATAAAAGGCTTAGTCATGTAAATCTTAAAAATATATCTAGGTTATCTAAGCACAACCTTGTTAGAGGTTTACCTTCTTGCCCCTACAAGAAGGAGAGCCTATGCAAGGCTTGTCAGCTAGGCAAGCAAACCAAGAATTCATTTAAATCTGTAAATAAAAGTGACTCTCCTAGAATCCTGTATTTATTACATTTGGACCTTTTTGGCCCAATAAATGTACAGAGTTTAGGAGGGAAGTATTACACTTTAGTAATTGTAGATGACTTCTCTAGGTTCAGTGGGGTTTTCTTTTTGAGAACTAAGTCTGATAACTTCAAAGCCCTTACAGACTTTCTACTTTGTGTGCAGACTGAGTACTCTACTCATGTGGCCTTGATCAGAAGTGATCATGGTACTGAGTTTGACTCTCTTCTCATGCAAGAATTCTGTGAGAGAGAAGGAATCAAACATAGCTTCTCAGCTCCTAGAACTCCCCAACAAAATGGGGTAGTTGAAAGGAAGAATAGAACACTAATTGAAGCTGCTAGTACATTGTTGGCAGATGCTAACATGCCTCTATCCTATTGGGCAGAAGCTGTTAGTACAGCCAACTATGTCTTAAATAGAAGTTTGATACATAGACTTAAGTGTAAAACTCCTTATGAGTTGCTTAAAGGAAAGAAACCAAAAATTAATTACTTTAGAATTTTTGGCTGTACTGTTTATATTCATAATAATAATAAAGAATATATTAGAAAATTTGAAGTAAAAGCTTCAATGGGAATTATGCTTGGATATTCCCAAGTAAGCAAAGCTTATAGGGTTTATAACAAGTCAACCGGTAAGATAAAAGAATCTGTGCATGTTTCATTTGATGAGCATCAGATGTTTTACAAGGAGAAAGAAAATTCTCCTTCCTCCAGTTCTTTACAGGTACCTGATGCCCCTCAAGAAATTCTTCAACTATCAACTCTTCAGATCACTGAATCAGACAGTGATGAAGACATTGCTGAAGCTGTTGAAGCTGCTGTTGTACCACCAACAGTAGATCAAATTCCTCCTGAGGAATTAATCCCAACTGTTGCTGAAGATCACATCCCACCTGCTGATATTGTCACACTTAGAGATCACCCCACATCTCAAGTGATTGGAGACATATCAGCTGGTGTACAAACAAGACACCAATTAAGACAGGATGTGATGCATGCTTGTTTCCTCTTACAGGTTGAGCCCCTCACCTTTAAAGATGCAGAGCTAGATCCCCACTGGATCATTGCAATGCAAGAGGAGCTCAATCAATTTGAGAGATGTAAAGTTTGGACTTTGGTTCCAAGACCTAAAGGCCAACTGATCATAGGCACCAAGTGGGTGTATAGAAACAAGTTAGATGCAAATGGAATAATAGTAAGGAATAAAGCTAGGCTTGTAGCTCAGGGCTACAGACAGGAGGAAGGTATAGACTATGACCAAACCTTTGCTCCTGTTGCAAGGCTAGAAGCAATAAGGATCTTCTTGGCCTATGCAGCCTTCATGAAGTTTAAGGTGTTCCAAATGGATGTCAAAAGTGCATTCCTAAATGGTGAGCTTAAGGAAGAGGTGTTTGTTGAACAACCACCAGGGTTTGTTTCTTCAACTCAGCCTTCTCATGTTTTTAAGTTGCAGAAAGCTCTTTATGGACTAAAGCAAGCTCCTAGGGCCTGGTATGAGACCTTAGCTAGTTTCCTGTTAGAGCACAACTTTACTAGGGGAGTAGTTGATAGAACCCTTTTCGTCAAGCATCACAAGGACACAATCCTGTTAGTTCAGGTGTATGTAGATGATATTATCTTTGGCTCCACTGATCCCAAACTGTGCAAAAAGTTTTCCAACTTGATGCATTCTAAGTTTGAGATGAGTAGTATGGGTGTGCTGTCTTACTTTCTTGGTCTCCAAGTTAAGCAAGATGCTGATGGTATCTTCATCTCCCAATCCAAATATGCCAAGGAATTGGTAAAGAAATTTGGGATGGCTGATGCTTCAGCAATGCCTACACCCATGGCTACTAATGTAGTTATTGATTCTGATGATCACGGCAAGCCAGTTGATCAAAAAAATTATAGGGCCATTGTTGGTTCCCTATTATATCTAACTGCAAGTAGGCCAGATATAATGTTTGCTACATGCCTTTGTGCTAGATTCCAGGTCAACCCCAAGGAATCTCATCTGATTCTTCTAAAGAGAATCCTGAGATACCTGAAAGGATGTCCAGATCTAGGACTTTGGTACCCAGCTGAGTCAGAATTTGAATTAATTGGATATTCTGATTCTGATTATGCTGGCTGCAGAGTTGACAGGAAGAGCACCTCAGGAACTTGCCAGTTCCTGGGAGAGAGATTGGTCTCTTGGTTCTGTAAGAAGCAGGCTTCTGTCTCAACTTCAACTGCAGAGGCTGAATATATAGCAGCTGCCAGTTGTTGTTCACAGATCCTGTGGATTCAAAACCAGCTTGTGGATTATGGTTACTCACACAAGAACACCAAGATCATGTGTGATAGTACCAGTGCCATTTCTATTGCACAAAATCCAGTGCACCACTCTAGAACCAAACACATTGAGATTAGGCACCATTTCCTGAGAGATTGTGTGGAAAAGAACAAGATCTGTCTTGAGTTCATATCCACTGAGTTTCAGAGAGGTGATATATTCACCAAGCCTTTAGATGAACAGAAGCATTTGTTCTTTTTAGTTCAACTAGGCATGATTAATGGACGAGACTAAGTGTGACTATATCTGCCTTTGTTGAAATCTGCTTGAAGATCGTCGAACGATGATCGAAGATCGTCGAACGGATTGAGCCTATCGTCGACCTCTGGTTAATGACAGCTTATCTGTTTGAAGATCGTCGATCGATGTTCGACCATCGTCGAATAGGTTGAGCTCATCGTCGATCTCTGAACGACGACAGCTTGTTGCGTGTGAAGCCAGAAATAGCCGAACGATGGTTCGACTACTCTGCTTCTGAGCCGATCGTCGAGCGGCCGTTCGACTATCGGGTCAAGTATCTTTTTAATAGATCGACTATTTCCGGTCTAATATAAAACCGATAGTCGACCTAGGTTAAAAGATCTTTTGCTTTATCGTCGACGGAGCGTGCCCTTTCGCATTCTGCTTTCCCGCTTGCGATTTTCGGGCGTTTCGTCTTCTTCGTTCTCTGCAGTTTTCTCGAGCCTTCTCCAGCGAATCCATGGCGGTCTCCCCAGCTGTTCTAGCCGTAGTGAAGTTTGATGCAGGATTCAGTGTGGATTTCGAAGCTTTCAGTAGCTGCGATGCCGTAATCGTGGAAGTTCTCCAGCTCTGCAGGGATCAGGGTTTAGAGAAGCTGATGTCTGAAAGGATTAAGATCAACATTCCAGAAATCAAAGAATGGGCTTTCATGTCGTCTTCCACAGACGAATCGATGATCGGTACCATCGGCGGAGAAGAGGTTATCCTGACTCCGGCCGTCTTATCTGATGTTTTTGGATTAGTTATTGGTGATGAGGATTATGAGCAAGATGCTCAGGAATTTGGAAGAATGCTGGTTGAGCTGGGACATGCTGAGGGCATTCCCACCAAGCTGCTCAAGGTAAACTTCCCCTTCAAGATCAAGTTCCTCGCTGAGGTAGTCGGAAAAGTGCTCCTGGGTAAGCACTCTGCCCACGACAATATAACAAGGCAGCAATTCGCACTCATGTGTGCAATTGTTAATCGAAAAAGGATAGATTGGGCAGCTGTTTTGTTTGATTTGATCAGGAAGAAGACTGGTAAGAAGGAAGTCACCCTGGGAAGGGTCATTGGAATCTTCCTTAAGGAGAAATACCCCCAGCTGCTAAGTTCAACTGCAACAACAATCAACGCCAGCAAGAAGATGGATCCCCACTTGTTCTCTAAGTGGAAGAGGACGTTTGTGAAATCTGCTCCAGCAACATCTGAGGACACAAGGACTGTATCAGTCGCTCCTCAACCTGTTGAAGCTGGCTCAGCTCTTCCTTCCTCCTCCTCTGTTTTGCCGTCTGCCTCAGTTGAAGTACCATCAACTTCAGCTGAGGCACGACCCTCTTCCTCTGCTGCCCCTGAAACAACTACGGTTGTTCCTCTGTCTCCTCCAGCTTCTCCTCTACCTGCTCATCTGGCTAGGATGTCTGCTCCTAGCTTTGATTTGTTAGGATCAGAGAGAATTCTTACTCCTCCTGTATCTCCAATTCATTCCCAAATTCATTCCCCAATAAACTCTCCTGCTCGATCCCCTGTCCACATCATTTCTCATCCCAGCACCACTACCATATCTGCTGCAGCTCCATCCACCTCTCATCCTTCATCCTTTGAAATCTCTCCAGAGCTTATCTCCCACATTGTGGAGCTGATTACCCCGTCAATCAAAACCATGATTGACGAGGCAATCGCTCCCCTTGCAGCCTCCATTGATCTTTTGTCTGCCTCCATCAAATCCATTTCAAAATCAGCTGAGCCATCTTCCTCTAGGGGCCTGGTTTCAGTATCCACTGAAATCAGGCAGGGGGAGATGTTCAATGAAGATGCCTCAGATCATCCTGCCTCTCCTCCAGCTTTAAAAGATTCAGTCATGTCTGCTCAGGAAGAAATAGTTCCAGATGTTGTCATGTCTGCCCAGGAGGAATCTGCTCCTGCTGAGAAAGAGATAAATCCAGCTGAAGAAGAGATAGCTCCTGCTGAGAAAGTTTTAGCTCCAGTTTTGTCTGAGAAGGAAATAGCAGATGGAATCCTGCTATCTGAGATTGCAGTTAAGGTCTGCTTAGAAGATCTTACCACTCCTATGATTGCTAGATTCCTGGAAGGAATCATAACTTCTTATCTGAATGAATCATGGGAAATGGTTAAATATGAAGGTAACTCTTTCATTCGTTTTGTTGATGAGTCGATTAATTTGATAGTTTGTGAATACCTTGAAGGAATGATTCAAGCTTATTTAGCAGATATGTATTCATAATTTTACAGATATTATTAAAGAAGATTTAACTGCTCAGATCATAGCAGTTGTTTCTGAGGCTGACCCAAGTATTTCTGATACTCAAGTAGACCTTGAATTGGAATCCTTCTTAGATAATAAAGAAGATGAGTCTGAGAAAGAGGAAGTCAAAGTTGACTCTCCTGTTCTGAGTTTGGAAGAAGCTCAAGCAAGAGCAGCATGGAATTTAAGAGTTCAATCTTTAAAAGAGAAAGAGAAAGATTTGCAATTTGAAAAGTCATCCATCTGGGATGACTCTCCAGGTTTAGATTTAGACTCCCTTCTGGCTCTGGATGCCATGGAAGAAGAAAAAAGAGAAATCTGCTTCAAAGCTTAAAGAAAAGGCTGTCTCAGAAGCCTATGATCCTTATGAGAACCCTCCATCATCCCATTCTGATGATGATGATTCTGATATTTCTGAGAAGTCAAAGAAAAAGAAATCTGCTGCAAAGAAAAGAAAAGCTGCTCCTCCTCCTCCTCCTCCAAATAAGGATAATGACACTCCCTATTACATTTTGAAGGGCATTGACCCCAAATCCAAGGATTTTAAGCATTGGATGTGGTTTTCGAAGAATCAGCAAAAAGAAAGAAAAAGAACCAAGAGGTATGACAGTCCTGTCTCAAGATGGACTCCCAGAGGTCCCCCTCCTCCACCTCCAGGTGCAGGAGCCTCTGGGAACCTTTCAGCTCATCCTACTGCCTCCTCTGGAAAATCTGCGTCTGTTCAGCCCCAGCCAAGATAAGGTTATCAAAGCTCTCAAGGCAAATCATTTTATGGTTCTCAAAGTCAAATGAAGGAGGTTGT
Organism: Platanthera zijinensis; assembly: GCA_039513925.1. Classification (NCBI taxonomy): domain Eukaryota; kingdom Viridiplantae; phylum Streptophyta; class Magnoliopsida; order Asparagales; family Orchidaceae; genus Platanthera; species Platanthera zijinensis. The sequence goes on from CM077094.1 coordinate 114,595,032, forward strand.
GGCTCAAAGACCAACCTTTTCCCCACCTCCTTCTCCAAAGAAAAGAACTCCTTCTCCTTCTCCAGTTCAGACTGAGGAAACTGTATCAAAAGGTAAATAGTTTATTTTGTTTTAAGATATCTAGCAAGAACCTCTCTGCTAAGTATTCTCTAATGTCTTATCTAGATATAATAGCTGATGCTGCTTCTCCTGAGCCCGTATATGAAAATCCTGAGCTCGATCCTAACTTTAGGATGGCTCGCTTTCAAGAACTTGTAGGAGCAGCCCAAATAAGAAAAGCAAGAGCCGAAGGTAAAGATACGACTGGTTTTACTACCATGTCAGCCTACAGAAAGAAAGAATTTGAAAAGTTCCAGGTAAATCCTGAGATTTTTGATCCGTCAAAGTACATGGAAAAACATCCTGAAGCTGTTGTCCCCAGAGCTACAGAACTGAAGATCATTGGTGCTCAGGACCTGAAGATGTCAAAGAAAGAATCAGATGACCCTCTAAGAAAAATTTCCTTTGTTTCTAGTTCTTCTGATCCTTTACCAGACTCTAAAGATTCTTAATAGTTTATTTAACTGCTGTGATATATTTGATTATTTGTTTATCTGATTGATTATCTGCCAGTTTATTGTTATCTATTTTCTGTATTATTTTAGTTTTCCATAGCTAGTTGTTTGTTTTAGTTTTTGAGAGACTTAACTCAAATAGGGGGAGATTGTTGGTACCCTAGTTTGATTTGAGTTTAGTCCTCTCCTTTGTGCCCCTTGACCCAAGAAATATCTATGGTCAATGGTTAGAAGTCTAGCTGTAGGGTCCTCGCTTTTCCAAATTGAGAATTTGGTTAAGTAGGTTTTTCGTTCGACGATAGTCGAACGCCGCTCGACTATCGTCTATCGGCTGATCGACGATCGTCTATCAGTTGGTCGACGCTTTGTCTGCGTTGATAGTTCGACTATCTGTCCTGATAGATCGACTATCTGATAGTTCGACTATCTGTTGATAGGTCGACTATCTGTTCCGCCTTGATAGTTCGACTATCTGTTGATAGATCGACTATCTGTTTCGTCTTGATAGTTCGACTATCTTTTGATAGTTCGACTATCTGTTGCCTTTGATAGTTCGACTATCTGTCCTGATAGGTCGACTATCTGATAGTTCGACTATCTGCTGATAGATCGACTATCTGGTTTGTTCTGATAGTTCGACTATCTTCTAATAGATCGACTATCTGTTTTCTGAGGTAGGTCGACTATCTGCTTGATAGGTCGACTATCTCTGTGCGCTTGATAGCTCGACTATCTGTCCTAGATAGATCGACTATCTGATAGTTCGACTATCTGTCCTGATAGCTCGACTATCTGCCGGGGTAGTTCGACTATTTTTTTCGATAGTTCGACTATCTGGATCGTTCGACTATCTGCCCGATAGCTCGACGATCTCCGTGCGCCGTTCGACGATCTTCGAAGGTCGTTCGACGTTTTCTGTCTGCCTTTGTATTTTGTATTTATTTATTATATTTAATTAATTAATACATTTTCTGGCACAGTATTTTAAGCTGTATGATAATATAACCAGGCAATATTTGCTCCATCTCTTTTGCCTGAGTAAAATCTTTTTAAGATAAAGTTGTTTGTCTTATTAGCTGTCATTTTAATTTACTTTATCTATTGTCAGCCCTTTATAGCCGTTAGACTGAAAAGTCTTCTTTTGCTATAAAGAGATTATTTCTGATGTGACTTTATTTAGTCCTTCTGTTATCTGATTTAAGCCTGCAGCTTCTTAGAAAGTGGTTTATTCCTTTTATAGAATGTTTTGCTGCAGAGATATTTCTGTCTTCTTGATATTTACAGCCCAGGTCTCAAGGCTCAGAAGAAGACAAATAATTCAAATGGAAGAGAGCCGTTGCTTGCTGATGATTATATAAAGAACCCTTTGAAGAAGGATTCAAGCTAGTTAACAGAAGCGAATAGCTAACCAGTATTTCATTCAAGCTCTCAAGCCTTCATCAAGCTCAAGCTTCCTGCTCTCAGCAATCTCCATCTAACTGAGAAGTGTTAAGATCTTCATCTCTTCTTCACCTGAGTTCTCCTGCTTTGTTCAACTCAGAGTTCCTTTGAAGAAGAAGAAGAAGAAGATAGCTGCTTGAAGAACTTTGATTTTATTATTTACTTTCTTCCTGTAGCTCTTTCCTTCAGAACTTTCTGAAGAGTTTCTCTGCACTGAAGCAAGACTTCACCTGGACATTCTTGAGCCAGGGGGAGCCTTGATTCTTTAGAGCATTCTAGCTCAGTGCAAGCTTTTGTGCTTCTCTAATCTATTGTAAAATAGAGAAGACATCTTAACCTTCTTCCCCCTCCTGTACATGGTTATTACTCCCTTCAAAAGTATCCCTTGGTGGCAGGGCACCTGATCAAAAACCTGTGCTTGGTTTTTAGACACCTGATCAAAAGTCTAAAGGGTTTCTGGATCTACCTGAAGCAGATCCTGTTGGTGGCAGGGCACCTGAACAAAAACCTGTAGTGGATTCCTACCAGGGTGGTAGAAGAGTGGACGTACCCAAGTTATTTGGGGAACCACTATAAATTTCCTTGTGTCGTCTGGATTCCACTGTTTAATTCCTGCATTGTGGCTGTGATTAGATATAACTAGGTTGCTAGTTGCTGATTAGGTTTTTCCAAGCTTAACTGTAATTACAGTTAGCTTGTGTTTGTACACATCACTTGTGTTAGGCTTTAAGGTTAAATCAATATCTATAATCTTTTCATTCCGCACTTCACTCCAAGGGAGTTGGGTAGAATATTAAGTTTTGTCTGTGCAAAATTTGATAACTCTATTCACCCCCCTCTAGAGTAGTATCTATCCCTTCACTTTCAGCTCTTCTTCTTTTGCATAGGGAAAACCCTCTCTCGCGAGTGTGCGGCGAGTTTACGGTGTTTCTTGGGCTAGATATGTAAAGTCCCCCTTGTTTGCATTTAGAGTCCGAAATCGAGAAATAGGCATAGACATGGTGTATGAAGCCTACCCGGACATGTTGGTCTGGATCGGTGAAGTTTTACTATGCATGATTAGCCGGAGAAGACTCCGTGCCTTTGGTTGTTTTCGGGTTCCTACGTGGTAGATTGCTGCAAGGATCCTTGGGGATTAACCCCAAGGCGCACCCATAAAACTGGGCGGAAATGCATTTCTACCATCTTGGCAGCCTGAGAGCCAGCCTTGAACATAACTGGGTTATGTTTGATCGTTTTGGGACTCGGGGAAGCTTGACCCACGCATATGGCTTAAATTGACGTTGTGGTGTGAGCAACGGGTTAGGCAAAACTGTACCCGCTCTGTGTCGTTCGGTTAAAGAGACCTAAGGTACGTGGTACTTACCGTTGGCATAGATGGAGGGTCTTAGGCTTAGGCCGGAAAGACTAAAATGCTCACAAGACTTGCCATCCAAGGGATGGTGGTGAGACCGTGGCTTTGACCGGGTTCACCGAGTTAGTGCCCTGAGAGCACGGGGTGTATGGTCGTTTGATCCTTCACCTGTGATGTTGTGCTTAATCACTATATTACTTGCTATGCTAACAAGTGCATGGAACCAGCGTCCAGACTTCGCATCTTTCGAATTGATGCAGCTCATCTTGCATGGCCAAAATCCATGATGCGTCTTTGTTCGCTTCGTCGAACTTCTTTGGCTCCACCTGCGACAGAAAGCTAAGATGCAAGATCTCGTTAAGAGTACCTCAGCGAGTTCTGACACTGTCTCGGGGAGATTCTCTCCAAGTGAGATTTAGGGTTGTGGACTCTTCGTTGACTTCAAGAACACGTCGTCGAACGAGGAGGGACACCTTAGTCTCCATACGTTGTTTGTATTTCTTACAAGCTATTTTCAATTCTTTGTAAACGACCGATTGGTCTCTAGTTGTAGGGTTGGGTGCAACCCGTGTTGTGGGAGTGTTGACTCCTACGTGTGGAAGGGTTCCTTCCGTTAGTGCAAGGATTGGATTTCAATCCTGTTGGTGAAGTGACCGAGTCGTCCCTGGTTGGGAGATAGGTCGAAGGGGGAAAGTGGACGTACCCAAATCGGGGAACCACTATAAATTGCTTGTGTACTTTCTGTGCTGTGTTGTTTTGTTTTCATGTGCAGGTAAAACTTTAATTCCGCAAATACGCTGCAAAGACACCTATTCCCCCCCCCCATAGGTGTAAGTAGTTGACACTATGTGGACTTTCAAGTGGTATCAGAGGGAGGTTACTCATCAAAAAGGTTCACACCTTGAGTAGAATCCTGCCACCAGTGTCAAGAAGAAGACCGATATCTTCCATGGACGGACTCAAGCACTCCGGCAAGATCCCAGTATGCACCAGACTGAACTTTCCTATCTGGAAGGAAAGAATCAGATTCTACATGGAAGCAGTCGACCCCCGGCTCTTCATGATAGTGAAGGAGGGACCTTACATTCCCACTAAGGCCTCCACCATTGATCCTACCAAGAAAGTACCCAAGAAACTTTCAGAAATGGACAAGGACGAAATGGTGCTATTCGGACTCGACAAGAAAGCTCAGAACATCCTGGTAAGCGCAGTTGACGACTCTATGATGCAGAACTTCAGCAATTGCAGGACAGCCAAGGATCTCTGGAGCTGTCTGATTGTCCTAATGGAGGGCACAGATGAAGTGAGGGACGATCGGAGATCCCTCCTCAATCAGAAATATGAGGCCTTCAGACAAGGGCCAAAGGAGGAGATCGAAGTTACCTTCGAAAAATTCCTCAAGATCATTAATGCACTCAAAGGATATGGAAGAGTGTTCACTGACGGTGAACTCAATGATAAGTTCCTTAGGTCCCTCACTAAGGAATGGGACACAAAGATCTGCGTCATTCGCGAGTTTGGCAGACTTGCGGAAACTGATCCACAAATTCTGTTCGGGAAGCTCATGTCTTATGAGCTTCAGTTGAACACAAGGAAGGCTGAAGAGGAAGCAAAGAAAGCCGCGGCCAAGGAAAAGACGGTGGCCCTGAAATCCATTCAATCCATAAAGGGCAAGGGTGCCACTTCTTCCCGTGCGTGGAAGAGGGATGAAGAGGAAGACTCTGAGCCAAGCTCCTCCAACTCAGAATTGTCTGAGGAAGACTTATCCCTTATCACAAGGGAGTTCAAGAAGTTCCTCAAGCTGAGGAATCAGAGAAAGAGAAACGGCTCCTCGTCAAGGGATCAGAAGAAGAACTATTCTTCCGACAGGTATGTTTCCAAACCGAACAAACATCGCACATGTGACATTATTTGCTTTGGTTGCAACAAGCCAGGACACGTCGTGGCCGACTGCCATCAAGGCAAGAGGGAAAAGGGAAAGGGAGAGAGCACAGGTCCTCAAAAGACAAGAAGAAGGAGAGGAGCTACATCGCGAAGAAGCCAAAGACGCTGAGTGAATCTGACACATCAGATACCAGCGATGACGAGGAAGCCTACTTTGGGCTAATGGGTCACTGTGACTCGGAAGGAGATTGCCCCCCATTTACGGGGAAGGTAAAAGCTCACACCCGTCTCTCTAACTCTGACTCTGATCCTGAGTCTCAGGATGATGACCCTGAGGATAGCTCTTCTGCCCGTGAAGCTGAGCTCCTCGATAAGTATGAGCTTCTGCTCAATACTTTCCTGGAGTGTCGAAAGAGACTGAAGGCTGAGAAGAAGGAAGTAAAATTCCTTAAAGGTGAGAGTGTATCCCTGAGGGAAGAGATCACCAGTTTGATCTCCCTCCAACAGGAGCACTTGGACCTGACTTCAAAGCATTCAGAGTCTCTTAAGCTCCTTGATCTTAAGCAGGAGAAAGTCGACAAGTTGGAAGAACTACTTACGGCAGAAAGGAAGATCGTCAAGAGCTTCTCTATGCCAAAAACTGTTCTTCCATTAGTTGATACCTTCTCTGATCAAGCCAAAGGAGCTGGCTTGGGGCATGTAGGGGTATCTAGCTCCTCATCCAGGAGAAATAGGAACAAGAGGAAGAATAAGGCTGCCAAGAAAGCCTCTGCTGATGAGAAAGGAAAGGCCCCACTCAGCCCTGTTGAGTTCAGAAAGCCCAGCTTTCCCTGTAACCAACATGACTTTGAGTCAACATATGGGCATCACTTCAGGCCCTCGGTTGCAAAGCCTAAGAGCCGATATGATGGTTGGACTTTACCCCGCATCTCCACCACTTGAAAGTCCACCTAGTGTCAACTACTTACACCTATGGGGGGGAATAGGTGTCTTTGCAGTGTATTTGCGGAATTAAAGTTTTACCTGCACATGAAAACAAAACAACACAGCACAGAAAGTACACAAGCAATTTATAGTGGTTCCCCGATTTGGGTACGTCCACTTTCCCCCTTCGACCTATCTCCCAACCAGGGACGACTCGGTCACTTCACCAATAGGATTGAAATCCAATCCTTGCACTAACGGAAGGAACCCTTCCACACGTAGGAGTCAACACTCCCACAACACGGGTTGCACCCAACCCTACAACTAGAGACCAATCGGTCCTTTACAAAGAATTGAAAATAGCTTGTAAGAAATACAAACAACGTATGGAGACTAAGGTGTCCCTCTTCGTTCGACGACGTGTTCTTGAAGTCAACGAAGAGTCCACAACCCTAGATCTCACTTGGAGAGAATCTCCCCGAGACCGGCGGCGGCGACGAGCCGCAGCAAGGCTCTCGGTGTTGGCGGCGGCAACTGAAGACAGCAGCAAAGCACTGGAGATCCAATCTTCTTAGCGAAGTCGGCAAGGTCTACCAACGGTCACATGAGGATCGATCGTCTCGATCGATTCGGACGGGGAAAGATTTCCCTATCTCAAATCAAGAGACAAAAGATCTCTGGATAGACACGTGAGACGCTGTGTAGGACTTGGCTTCTATCACCGAGGATCTGGAGGAGATCGAGATCGGCTTCGGTGATCGGCGGCGGTGACGGAGGCGGAGCAAGTTCGCGAGATTAGGGTTAGTCGGCCGCTCGGTTTCGTTTCTCGTCTCTCTATCACTGTACACAAATACCAGAGTATTTATACAATAGGTCAAGAGATGACCGTTGTGGGCCCCACCAGTAGTAAGACCAAAGTCCGGTTCAAAATCCCGCAGATAATGTGGACCGGTCCAGACAGAGTCGGAAAAATACCCAAGTCAAATTCGGCGAGAATCATGGGTGATTCTCGACGAATCGGCGAGAATCACTTACGATTCTCGCCGAATTCTACTTAGAGAATTCTGGCTGCACAGGTTATAGAGGCCGGGGAGAATCGGTGGGAATCACCTTGGATTCTCGCCGACTCGTCGAGACTGCAAAGTCATTCTCGACGAATCGGCGAGAATCACTTGGTGATTCTCGACGATTCTGCCTTAGATGAGTTTTCTGACTGCGTCGAGACAGCCGGCCCAACCCAGCGAGAATCAACTAGTGATTCTCGACGACTCGTCGAGAATCACTAGTGATTCTCGACGAATCGGTGAGAATCACTTAGTGATTCTCGACGATTTACACTTAGACGATTCTCGACTCTCAATCTGCAAGCTGGTCTTTAGCCCATCCTTGCTCCTTGTCTGCTCTTGCTTTATCATAGCCCTGTACTTGAAATTAAGTACACCCCAATAGAGAGAGTACACGTAGGCCAACACACTGATCTGCTCAACGAGGGATTACGTCACGCAGACCCGTGTATATTGACCCACTGCACCCTGACATTGGTGTGTACTTAGCGTGGAATAACTGCAAGCACAACTTAAAAGATTTCATCAAACACATTGTCTATTTACCTTAGCTTGTTCAGGGGCTTCTTCAAATCAGGTACATTGTGGATACATTACCCAACAAGAAGCTTTGTCTCCCCGAGTTTGGGGGCGGAATCGTTATAATTTGGTCGGCTTTAGCTGGCCGTTATTCTTGTTTTCCACCGTTGCGATGAATTGTGCTAGCAGGTACTGCAGAGCCGAGCGGCATATAGCGGGCCAAAGCCCAAGTTGTTGAGCCGGCCCTTGAAGGCCTTGTTTATTTTCTTATTTAAATCATATGTGGCCGGCCTGCGAGCCAAAGTTTGCAAGACACTATTTAAATTTGGTGAACTATTATAAGGCCATAAGGCCAGTACTTTTGTGTATTTTGTAGTTCATTCCTACTGGGTTTTGTTAGTGGACATTTGTGCTTGTGGCTGGGTTATTGCTTTCAAAACTTAATAATTTCTTTCGCTAGATGCTTTGTGTAGGATTTGTGTATTGGTTGAATGGTTTCATCTAGTAGCTCGTCGGTTTGTCTGTGGTATATGACGTCGGGCCCCTGCCGGACCTACTGCTATATGTTATGTGAAGGATAGGGGTGTTATAAGTACTAACGAGCAGATTTGAGAGAGAGAGGTTAGTAATTGTAGAACTTGTATAGCCTACGGGCTTCATATATAAAGAGTTGCTACGGCTTTTTGCATTTTCTGTTAAATATATATTTTTATATATATTTTATGTGGCTTCCTGTTAATATTTCCGCTAAACTCTGCGATAGGATGTGAATTTTATGGTTCAAGCCGAGTAAGGCGGCCAACCAGTGCTTAGTGGAGTGGGTCGTTACCCGTTAAGGAGCACTGGGTGGACGTATTGGGCAGTAAGATCCCCTCCGGCCTGACCCGGGGCAAAGGTTGAGGGGGGGGGGGGGTCTTACACTTGGTGACCCATTGACCTCCCTTAAGGGTTAGGGGTATTATGGTTAGGTCATGGAGTCAAGTTGAAGCCCTAAGGTCAAACCCTAGGTCTGTTGATAAGGTTGTGCTATAAGCAGACCTTGGTGATTTCTACCTTCATGTCTTGTTCACTTGGTCTCTTGAGCTTCCTAGGGTTTTGTCAAGACCCAGTCATGACAAAACCACTCTTAGGGGTTTAGTTGTTTGAGGAATGTTACACGCTGTGAAAAAACCGCCGAGTTCCTTTTTCGTGAAATCTCAATTCCCAGAAAGTACTTTGGAGTTCCTATATCCTTAGTAACAAAATATTGTCGAAGATGTCATTTGGTTAAATCAATGTCTTCTTTATCATTGCCAGTCAGAAGAATATCATCAATATAGACAGCAAGAACCACAAGGCCTTTACTAGTCTTGCGTATAAACAAAGAATGATTAGCAGAGCTTCGATTGAACAAAATAAGAGAAACAACTTCACTAAACTTTTCAAATCAAGCTCGTAGACTCTGCTTTAAACCATAAATCACCTTCTGAAGCTTGCATACCAGAGACTCCCCTGAGCAACATATAGAGGAGGTTGCTCCATATAAACCACCTCTTGCAAATCACCATAAAGGAAGGCATTATTTACATCTAACTAAGATATCTCCCAGTCACTATTAACATCCACAAAGAAGAGAACGTGTATAATGCTGATGAGAGCAACGGGAAAAAAGTATCAAAGAAGTCTACCCCATATGTCTGAGTAAACACTTTTGCCACAAGCATCGCCTTATAGGGATCAACGGAACCATCTGAAAGATACTTAACAATGAAGACCCACCGACAACCAACCACATCAATGCCCAGAGGTGGGGTAACAAGAGTCCAAGTACCTCTCTCAGTTAGTGTGTTCATTTCTTCATCCATAGCGGCTTTCCACTGAGGAATGACAAGAGCTTCTTGATACATGGTCGGTATAACAATAGAAGAGATAAAAAGAGCAAAACACTTTCCAACTGGGGAAAGTTGAGCATAGGAGACAACAACAACAATAGGATGCTTAGTGCATTATCGAACACCCTTCCGCAGGGCAATGGGATGATCAAGATCACCCATGTCCGAAGGAGGGAATTCACTGACAGAAGAAAGAAGAGGCCAGGGAATAGGTACAGAAGGCTCCAAGGGCAAAGAATCAGTCTTGAGTGAAAGAGATGGCGCAACAGGAACCGTTGTGGAAAGAACTGGTTCCGACATAGGTACCGAGATAATAGGCATTGAAGAAGAAGTATTATAAGTCAAGAGAGAAGAAGCAGGAGAAAAATACAGTGTATCTTCAAAGAATGTAACATCAACAGACATGTACTATTTGCGCAGAAGATGATCAAAACAATGATATTCCTTCTGAGTCGGATAATAACCAAGGAATATTTATTTAACAGAACAGAGAGAAAGTTTGTCACGACCAGGAAAAGTATATGAACAAACGTCATACACCCACAAATTTTTAGAGGTAAAGGAAATGGCTCGGCCTCGGGATATAAAATGGAAAAATGGAGTCTTGCCCTGAAGAACATATGAGGGTATCTTATTAATGACATAGCAGGAGAGAAGAACAACATGACCCCAATAGGACCGAGAAACATTCATTTGTAACATAAGACTGCGAGAAACATCCAATAGATGATGATTCTTGCGTTTAGCAACTCCATTCTGTTGAGAGGTATAGGGGCAAGAAGTATGATGAATCAAACCATGGTTTGCACAAAAATCAGAAAATTATCGGTTATATATTCATTGGCATTATCAGTACGCAGAACTTGAATAGGCACCTTAAACTATGTCAAGACCTCATTATAAAAGGCAGTAAACACAATGTAAAGTTCAGAATAATCTTTTAAGAGATACAGTCAAGTACACCTGGAGATATCATCAATGAAAGTGACAAAGTATAAGCTACCTCTACCAAGAGTGGCAGTAGGAGCAGGACCCGAGATGTCAGAGTGAACTAGTTCAAAGGGACGTGAAGAACTACATCCTGTCCGAGCTGGGAAAAAAGAGCGATGATGTTTACCAAACTGTCAGGCTTTACAATTCAAAGGAAAATCCTCTGAAGGAAGGTCTGGAAAAAGTTGATGAATGAGGCGAGAAGGAGGATGGCCAAGATGATGACATCATTGCTGAAGAGATGCAGAAGCAAAAAGAGCAACGTTGTGGTCAAGAAAGAAAAGACCACCACTTGCAGTCACAGCAACAATCAAAGCTTTGGAGACAGAATTAGAGAAAGAACAAGTGGTGTCAGTAAAAGTAACCGTGTAGTTTAGCTGAGTGCAGAGAGCATGAACAGGGAGTAAATTGCACGGGAAAGTGGGGAAATAGAGAGTGTCTTGAAGCAACAAAGATGGAGAGAGATGAACAATGCCAACACCATGAACCGAAGAAGAAGTTGATAGTTTTACTTTCAAGATTACCTAGACACCTAGAGGGGGGTGAATAGGTTCTTATTTTCTTTCCAAACTGAAGGCAGAATGATTAAATAATTAAAGACTATTGTCTATGAGTTCTGCAGCTACTTTAGCAATCACAATCACACAATCTAGAACTACATATCACAGATTGCAACAAGTATTTATAGTGGTTCCCCAAGATCTGGGTACATCCACTTCCCCCCTTCGCCTATCTAGCAGTGTGCTAGATTCAGCCAAACTTCCTTCTTTAACTCAGATCCTCAGATCCTACAGCTCAGAATCCAAAATGGATTCCTACAACTCAGAGTGAAACCACACTCCTACAGCTCAGGAAATCCAGCCCTACCTCAGTCTTTATTCAAGACCTACAACTCAGAGATTATCTCTCCTACACTCAGCCTTTATAAATTAGGCTTACAACTCAAATCTATTAAAAGATCCTATAAGATTTGAGTAAAATATATTGTTATCTTGCTCCTGGTGAGAGAGGTGGAACAAGACAGTGTTCTTGATCAGCTTCTTGATAAATCAGATGGATAAAATCAACTGGAACTTAGCTTTCTTCAAAGCTTCTTGAATCTGAACTTTGTTGAGTTGATCTTCTTTGACATAAACTGATCATCAGCTTTCACCTTAGATTTCAGAATTTGAATCTGAATCTTCTTGACAGATAAGTTCAGAATCTGTTTCTTTTGAAATCTGTGACAGCTTTCTTCTTGCTTTCTTTTGACTGGATCTCTCTCTATCCAAGTCCTTTGAAGATACTTCAGAATTCTTGACTGAATTCTACTTAGACAGATTCTGATAGTTCAATCAGAATATCTTCTTAGATCTGCGAAGATCTTCTTCTTATTGTTACTTCTTATTCAGTGTTCAGTTTTAAGTTGTTATTTTTCTCTTCAGACTCTACCCGTCTATTTATAGCCTTCATTCCTGGTAACCGGCTGGTCCGGTTTCTAACAAACTTCTGTCTATGTCAATCACATCAGTTAACCTGTAGAGACCCACAGCTGTCAACTCTTCAAACTGCCAAGGAGTCTTTGTTTCTGCCAGAAAGTGTCGAGACAAACTGTCAATATGTGTCGAGACAATTGTTAAAATATGTCGACACAGTTTGATTGAGTGTCGACACAATCCTTTGTGATGTCGACACATATGTCTTGATGTCGACACAGCTTCTTGACATAACTTTATGATAATGTGTCGACACAGATAGTTGTATCGACACAATTACTTCAGCCACAGACTTATTGTTGATTCTGCGAGGTGTCGACTCAGTCTCTAAGTGTTGACTTAGCTGTTGTTGACTTCTGCCTCTGTGTGTCGACACAGCCTCCTGGTGTCGATACAGTTGATGTCGACTATAATCTTGTGTGTGTCGACACTGCCTCCCGGTGTTGACACATTTGATGTCGACTCATTATCTCTGTGTCGACACAGCCTTCTTCAAGTGTCGACACAATCTTCCTGAAGTGTCGACACATCTTCTTCTGGTGTCGACACATGGACTTAGAAATTTTTCCATACTTTTAACCTGCACACATTCAACTTAAACAACATCAAATACACCTTGATGTATATCATTATGCTAAGTTAGGCTTCTTCAAATCAGGTACACATTTTCCAATGTACCCAACAATCTCCCCCTATTTGGAGAAGTCATAACCCATATTAGCTAATGATATACACCACTTATGATAATAATAAACAAAATGATGATGATATATATAAGCTTAATATTACAGAAAATATTAACAATCAAAACACTTGCACAGATTCATCACAGAGATAAAAAGGATATACACAAAAATTAATTAAAGAGCAAGATTTTGTGTATTATGTCAAAATGATTGTTTATACAATGTTTAACACTGAATGTTTCACATTACACATTTTTTTAAACTAAAATTAAGACATCTTAGACTAAGACTGATCAGGCTCCTTAATAACAATCCCTCTTCCTGGTTGTACTTGAGCCTGCACTGAAGGTTCAGTTTCTTCCATGGGCTTTTTGCCTTTAAGATCAGCCTTCTCCTGAGTCTCAGTCTTCAGTCTTTGTCTCTCAAAGTAGTGATACGGCTTGGGAAAGTATTTGCTAGGCTCCACAACATCAGGAGGTAGCTTTCCCATCTTAGCTTTCCTTCTATACTGAACAATAGCCTCCTGTCTGGCTTCATGCTTCTACCATTCTTGTTCATTGTACCACTTGCCCCTTTCATGGACTTGATCTTTTACAGCTTTCCAGGCAGTTAGTATGATGTTTCTAGAGGTAGGGCTCCACTGTTCAAAATCAGGTTTTAGTTCAGCTTGCTCCCTAAATCTCTTCTTTGACAGTTGAGCCTCTTGCTGAGCCTTGATTGCAGCTTCAGGCATGTCTACTTTTCCATGTATAATATTTGAAACCTCCTCTGGAGGACTATACATAGTTTGCACCATCTGTTGAATCAAGTCAAAATATGCAGGGGGGGTATATGACTTGAGCAACCTCTGGTTGGTTGCCTTCAAGTAAACCGTGTGGCTGTACTCCTGACTCTGCCATATTATCATCATCACAAAGGGGTGGATATCCCAATGTGGCTCTGACACTGTTAGTGACCCACTTGGCATGTTTTGAGCCAGTAGAAATAAGTACCCTCTCCCCCTTTAGGACTTCTCTTTCTACATGATCTCTAAGATCGTCCTTCTGAAATCTGATCTGACCATTTAGATAATTAATGCCATCTTTGAAGAAGGGTTTCAACTTGTTAAGTTTTGCAGTAATTTCCTTCTGGGAAGTGGTTATGGCTGTCTGTACTGAGTCTAATGCAGTTTGGAACTTAGTGTCATATGCTAGCATTTCAGCTGCCCTAGCTTCAGTCAATTTAGACATGGTTGTTTGAAATTGAGCAAGAATATCTGTGTTGGCAGTTGTCAGATTGTCATTTAGCCGTTTCTGATTTTCAAGAATGTATCCTTGATTAATAGATTGAGCATCTATTTCTTTCTTCATTTCCCCTTGTTGTTGGGCCAGATATACAACAGCATGTGCCCCTTTTGTAAAACAATCAGTCATTTCTCTTTTATGTTGATTGACTTCAAATCTTATAGACTTTATATCTTGAGCCAGATCAAACTGAAGATTTTTATTACTTTCATCAACATATTTCTCCAAGGCTAATCTCTGATTATCTAGTTTCACCTGCAAATCTACCATGAACTTGTTATAATTAAAATCAGATGGAGATTGGTGAGTTGAAGTCTGTAGAGCCTGCTTGTAGCTATGGCTTCTTCTTTTGAAGACCAAGAGCTTCCTTTTCTTTGCCACTCTGGCTTCTGCAGACTCAGATTCTGAAGAGCTTTCAATCTGAACTCTTTCAGGAGGTGAAGGAGGAATATCTGTCTCAGTGACATGTTGATCTTTGTCAACAATCACTTGCTCCCCCTCAATTTCGAGCTCCTTCTCAATTTCTTGCTCCTCCTCAACTCTATCAGTAGCAATTTCAACATCAGGAAACAACTCATCTAGAGTGAATTCTTTTTGTGCCTGAGCAGAAGATGAGTCATCTAGGCCAGCAGTATGCAAATCTTTTGATAAATCTATTTGTTCTTCCTCTTGCACTTGTTCAGAAATCTGCTCCCCCTGCACCTGTTCAGTGTTAGGAATGTCCTGGGTAGGAGAATAAACTTGCTCCCCCTGCACCTGTGCAGGAAAAGATTCATCCTGGACTTGAGTAGACTCAGGCTGGTCTTCAGCCTGCTCTCTCAGTTGATCTCCTGGAAGTTGTTTAGTACTTTGATCATGACCTGGGGATTTCTCTGGTGTGTCCTGCCTGTCCACATCAGTCACCTCTTTGGACAGAACTCTATCCCATCTTGAGAATAATCTCATGTCCATTTTTCTCATGTGATTGATCTTAGTCCCAGGAATTTGTTGCATGATCTCTGGGATGAGTCCAGCCAGATATAGACTCAAAATCCTAGCCAGATTTGGCTTCTTAAGTCCTTCCTTGATTTTATCAAACACAACTGCTGACCAGTCTGTGTTAACCCTGAAGATTATCCTTGTCATGAGGTTAAACATTAAGGAAGAAATCCTATTATGGCCGCCAGGTTTACACAAAATCACCTTCCCAACTACTTCAGATAGAAATTTGCCTTGTGGATTCATTCCTTTTCTGTTGATGGCTACTCCAATTTTGACAGTTGGATCCAATCCACACCATTGTAGAGCCTCCCTTGTCTTAGAGGCTGGGACCTCTTCTACATTCTCAATGCTTGGTAATTGAAGAATCTTTCTTAAACTCCGTAGAGTAAGTTTCACCTTGGTTCCATGAACTGTGGATTTGATCTTGAGTCCAGAAGAATCCACTGATGCTGAAGTGTAAAATTCAAGTACTTCCTTCTTCCAGATTTTGGTGGGTTTAGAAACCAGATATTCCAATCCAATATCAGCAAGATAAGATATCACCTGTTTTATTTCAGGCGTGGCATTGTCGAACGCAGCCCTAACCAGCTCATATCCCTCATTGACGTTATCCTCAACCTTTGGCGCCATTGGAAAGATGAGAAAACTGGAGAGAAGAGAAGAGAGAGAATGTCGACACAGGGTTTTATTCTTGAAAACCTTGTGAGCGTGTCGATAGAATACGTTTGTGACCTATTTATACCCTCTAATGAAAGAAGGTCAAAAGTCGGGCAAAAACAGACTAAATGTGTCGACACAGATGAAATGTGTCGACACAAACTTCTACTATCTCGACATCAATGTTGACTACTGTGCGTCGACACCAATTGAGGATATGTCGACACAAGAGAGACATAGTAGAGCATCCGAAATTCTGTGTCGACTCTTAGTACAATTGTCGACACAAAATCTGTAAGTGTCGACCCCATTATTCTGGTGAAGTCGACACTACATTTCTGGATTAGTCGACTATTTGACCCTTAAGTGTCGACACAAATTCTCTGTGTCGACACTAATTCTCTTACAAGTCGACATAACTATACTGAGTCGACACTTTATCACTGAAAGTGTCGACACCATTTTACTTAGCCAATTTCAGTTTGTTGATATACTAATCAATGGTCAGCTTTCCTAATTCAATTTTAAATTTATTGAATTTTGTTTCATCCAGTGGCTTAGTAAATACATCTGCAATTTGATAATCTGTTTTAACAAATTCCAATGAGATGTCTTCTCTTTCTACATGCTCTCTAAGAAAATGGTATTTTATTTCTATATGTTTAGTTCTACTATGAGAAACAGGATTGTTAGCAATAGAAATAGCACTCTTAGAATCACACAATAAAGGTGTTCTACTTACCTGAATAGCATAATCTTTTAGTTGATGCTGAATCCAGAAAAGTTGTGCATAGCAACTTCCAGTTGCAACATACTCAGACTCAGCTGTGGATATTGCCACACTAGTCTGCTTCTTACTACTCCATGATATTAACCTTCCTCCCAAAAATTGACATGTACATGTAGTACTTTTTCTATCTTCTCTGCAGCCTGCAAAATCTGCATCTGAATAACCTATTAGTTGAAAATCTCCATTCCTAGGGTACCAAAGGCCTAGATTTGGTGTGCCCTTTAAATATCTCAAAATTCTTTTAACAGCAGTGTAATGAGATTCTTTAGGGCATGCCTGGTACCTAGCACAGACACATGTAGCATACATAATATCTGTTCTACTAGCTGTGAGGTATAATAGAGAACCAACTATTCCTCTATACAAAGACTCATCTACAGGCTTACCTGTATCATCTTTACATATAGGAATATTTGTTCCCATAGGAGTTTTCATGGTAGAGGAAGATTCCATACCATATTTCTTTATCAACTCTTTGGTGAACTTAGACTGGGATATGGATAAGCCACTACTAGAAAACTGACTTTTAGCCACGGCAGATTGCCGTGGCTAAAAGTCCAAAACCGTGGCTAAATACTTTTAGCCACGGTCTGCCCATGGAAAATGGGCGTGGGCAAACGAGCGTGGCTAAAAGTCCAAACCGTGGCTAAAGGTCCAAAACCGTGGCTAATACTGGACTTTTAGCCACGGTTCATTGCCGTGGCTAATAGTGGACTTTTAGCCACGGTTTAATTGCCATGGTTAAAAGGCCACTCATAACATAAAAAATTCAGGCCGGCCGCCGCCGCCCGGCCGCCGGCGCCGCCCGGCCGCCGCCGCCGCCGCCATATTTATTTCAAAGGCTAATTGAAATAAATTCCTTATAAACCCAAAAATCTCATTTTGTTTTGGCGGTGTGGGACTAAACGATGCCACGACCTTTTGTCACGGTTCAGGCAAACTGTGGCTAATGCTAGACTTTTAGCCACGGTTCAGGCAAACCGTGGCTAAAAGTCCAGTATTAGCCACGGAATAAAACTGTGGCTAATACTCACTATTAGCCACGATTTTTCCCCGTGGCTAAAAGCCATTTTTCTAGTAGTGAGCCATCATCAGTTTGTCTTACTTGGAGTCCCAAGAAGAACTTAAGTTCCCCCATACTACTCATTTCAAACTTCCCTTGCATAAGTTTTGCAAACTTCTTGCAAAGGTTGTTCTCTATAGACCCAAAAATTATGTCATCCACATATATTTGGACTAAGATTATCTTGTCTTTAGACTCCCTAAGGAATAGAGTCTTGTCTATTTTGCTTCTTGAGAATTTGTTCTCAATAAGGAAAGTAGACAGGGTGTCATACCAAGCCCTTGGGGCTTGCTTTAACCCATATAAAGCTTTCCTAAGTCTAAAAACATAATCAGGTTTAAGAGAGTCTACAAAACCTGATGGATGTTCCACATAGACTTCTTCTTTTAGGTCTCCATTCAGAAATGTTGATTTTACATCCATTTGGTATACCTTGAATCCTTGGTATGCAGCATAGGCAAGAAATATCCTGATTGCCTCCAGTCTTGCTACTGGGGCAAATGTCTGATCAAAATCTATTCCCTCTTCCTACCTATATCCTTTAGCAACCAGTCTTGCTTTGTTCTTTACTATTACTCCATTCTCATCCAACTTGTTCCTAAATATCCACTTTGTTCCAATGATGTTGTGGTCTTTTGGTTTAGGAACAAGCTCCCAGACTTTGCACCTTCTGAATTGATTAAGCTCCTCTTGCATAGCATTAATCCAATGTTGGTCTTGGATGGCTTCTTTAAATTTCTTAGGCTCCATTTGAGATATGAAACTTGAGTGCAGGACTGTGCTCAGATTTCTGCTTCTAGTCTGCACTCCTTGACTTGGATCACCTATTATTTGATTAGCTGGATGATCTTTTAGATGTCTTATGGCTGGAGGTAGATTTCCTTCAGGTTGAACATCTCCAGCTCCTTCATCATGCTGTACTTCTTGGTTGTCATCAGTTTCTATAGAGTTTTGTACTCCCCCTGGACAATAGCCTTCATTTTCCACTGCTTCATCTGCATTTGATGCTTCTGCAATGGAAAGCTTATCCATCCTTTTGCTTATACCTGTTGGACTGTATGAACTACAAGGCAACTCACAGTTGATTAATCTTGATTCATCAAACACAACATGTGCAGATTCTTCTATAACTTGAGTAGTCAAGTTGAAGACTCTATAGGCCTTACTATTTATGTTGTACCCAACAAATATCACATCTTGGGATTTGGCAGCAAACTTAGTTAGATATGACTTGCCATTATTAAGTATATAGCACTTGCAACCAAAGATCCTAAAGTAGGATAGATTTAGTTTTCTACCTTTCATAATTTCATAGGGAGTCTTTTTGTGGCACTTGGTGATAGAAGCCCTATTGATCACATGACATGTTGTGTTTACTGCCTCAACCCAGAAATATTCTGAAAGAGAGGTGTCACTCTGAAAGTTAGGTGATAAGATCTATCTACCTCTAGAGGGGGGGGGGGGGGGGGTGAATAGAGTAAGTTCAAATAGATTGATGTATTTAAAACTTTTGATTTACTTAGTGTAGAAAGTGAGTTATGCAATGGTTAAATATATGATAAAGCAAACAGTACACAGCACACAGCAAGAAGTAAACATAAACCACAGAAGACACAAGGAAATTATAGTGGTTCCCCAAACTTGGGTAGTCCACTCTTCTATCACCCTTTGATAGGAATCCACTGCAGGATGGTTGATCAGGTGTCCTGGGCACCACCAGATTTTTTGATAAGGTGTCTTGCCACCACTGATTTTGACAAGGTCTCAGCTAACCAAAAGGGTAACTTTTGAAGGGAGTTAAAACCCTGTACAGATGGAATAAGGTAAAGAAAGGATGAGTATGCTTCTCTGTCAACTATCAGAGAGAAGCTTGTGGATTTTGATGTTGTCAAAGCTCCCCCTGAGATGTAGATGAGTTCAGGTAGAAGAAGCTTTGCACAAGGGTGACAGGCTCTTCACTGCTTGTCCTTCTTCAGCAATAGATAACTCAGAAACTGAGTGTTTGATGTCTGAAGGTAGAAGGCAGTCTGTAGAAGAGTTGATTGCAGAGCAGAAGAGAATCAGAGAGTGTTGATGATGATATTTCTCTGAGTGATGTTCTTCTCTTTGAATTCTCTGCAGTAGATTCTGTGAGAGAGAGATGATGAAGAATGTTCTCTGTAACAAATCTGAATAACTGTGTTACTGTCTCTCTCGAAAAATCTCTGAGTAATAGAATTACTACTGTCTGATAGATAGCCATTGGCAGGGCATTCAATGTATTCCTTAACTGTCCATGCCTTGGAAGGAAGTGCCTTAATTGATTTCCAATGAAAATTCCTTGAGATATGGACCAATTAAGTCTTGAAACGGCCAGGGGATCTCTTGCAATAACTGCTTTGATGATCTTTAATTTGAATTTCAAATGTCAACAGACGGGAGAACTCAAAACATCGAACTCATCATAAATCGTCGATCTGAACTCGACTATACGTCGATCAGAGAGTGATTAAGGATGCAGAGAAAATCACGCCAAAACGTCGAGCTGAAGTCGACGTTACGTCGAACTGAGGACGACGCTGCGTCGAGCTGCGATCGACTATGCGTCGAGCAGCGGTCGACTACGCGTCGAGCTGAGGACGACGACACGTCGAGCTGGGGTCGACTATCCGTCGAGCTGAGCAGAACTAAATTCTCAAATATCCTAAGTTCTAAACTCACACTCAATGACCTATGCTATACAATGAGGTCATGAATCCTTAGCATAGTTATCCTGACCCAAATATAAAAAGGGTGTTCCAACAATCTCCCCCTATTTGGATTAGGATTACTATTCACATGATTATAAGGAAATAAAATGCATACAGAAGATTAAAACACAGACAAAACCATAAACCACAGATAGGAGCAGGAGCAGATATATAAATATCAAAAGTGTTTATGGCAGTTGTAGAGAGGTAGAGCCATCTTACATTACTTCTTCTTTGGTTCTTCTTCAAAGCTTTTCTTGAACTTGATTTCTCTTTGAGGATTGGCAATATCTTTCCTGGATCTGTAATCCTCAGAAATACCCAAGGAAGTTATGCTTTTTCCACTGGGAGGAACAGCAGCAGGATGCAATTCCATGTACCTATCAAATTCAAAGAATTTACTGGAGTTGTATTTGTCCAATTCTTGTCTTCTCTGCTCAGACATAGTACTGATATTTGATGTGTCCAGTCCTCTTTCTTTATTCTTCTTAATCAGGTCTAGAGCAGCAAGCTCAGCCATTCTAGCTTTCCAAGCAGTAGGATTGTTGACTGGATCATCATAAGGGACAGGAGGTTCATATTTGTTGCTTTGATCTGAAGGAGGAGGTTTTTGCCTTACACCATCATTGAGCTTGAAGGGAAAAGGACCAGAGGCTGAAGCAATAGTCTTTCCTCCCCTTTGATATGGCTGGTGTCTAGCTTGACCTCTTGATTGGTTTCCTCTTGAAGATCCTCCTTGTTGATAACCTCTTGGTTGGCTACCTCTTTGTCCTCTCCTGGATTGATATGTCTTGCCTTGGAAGGAGGATGTGGGAGGTTTGCTGACAGGGTTAGCACTGCCTCCTGCACCTGGAGAAGATGGAGGAGGAGGAGGAAGAATAGATTTAGAGGGGCCTTTGAAATACTTTTTCTTCTGTTTCATAGCCTTGAGTTGGTTCTTGGAATATTGCATCCAGGGCTCTGTAATCTCACAGTTGTGAAGAATGTGATAGGGAGTATCATGGTCAGTGGCCCTTTCCATTGGAACTCTCTTTAGAGCTTTGCTTCTAGCTTTTCTCTTTTTAGCAATGGTGGCAGATGAATCATCTGAGCTAGTGGCAAACTCATCAGAGGAGCTGCTTTGCACATGATCATAAGGATCATAAAAATCCTTCTTGGAGGCAATTCCTGAAACAGGAACAGAAGCAGCTGTCAGTGTAGATGATGTATCTAACACTGCAGGAAAAGAAATGGCTTCAGGTGTAACAGACATAGGAGCAGCTAAGCCACTGATAACTTCAGATATTACAGCCTCAACTGAACTGGCTGGATAGATCTTATTAGCAGGAGCAGAAGCTACCACTGCATCAGAGACTTGAGAAACAATAGAACTGGCAGGAGCAACAGCTACCACTGCCTCTGGAACAACAGAACTAACAGGAGCATCAACAGTACTTTGATCAAGAGAATCATTTGCAGGAGCATCAGCTACCACTGCATCATCATCAAGGATCATTTCATCAAAAATGACAGCAGCAGCAGCAGAAAAGGGAACAATAGCCCTGGACAGATCTTCAGGAAGCAATAATCTGTATGGGCTGAAAGACCTTTGGAAAAAGCATGCTGGCACTGCCACTGTAAAGTCTTCAACTGGAGGCTGAACAAACTCTCTATCTGTAGGCTGAATTTCTGAAACTAACAGCTCTTCTCTATCAAAAGGAGGCAGCTCTTCTTCTACAAAAATCTCCCCCTGCCTAGAATCAGTAAGAACTGACTCTAGGCCCCTAGAAGAAGGGCCAGCCACAAGAGGAGTAAGGGAAGAGAGTTTAGATGAGATGGAGTTCAAAGAGAGGATTATTGGAGCTAGGGAAGCATCTAATAGAGAAGAAAGCCTTGGAGCCAAGAGCTCATAGAGCTTGTTGGCCAAGGGAAGCAAATCTACTTGCTCAAGGGGATGTTGAGCAGAGGTAGAGGGAGGAGAAACAGATGCAACAGGAGATGATGTTGGGATAGATGGAATGGGGATGGTAGGTTTAATGATGGATGACATGATGAGGTCAGAAAATGATGGTGTCTCAGATATGTCATCAGGAGAACCATCCAAGAAAGAATCATCTGGATTGTTGATCTCAATATCCATTGGAGGGAAGAAGTGAAGAGGATGAAAATCTTCAGATGTGGTAATGGATGGAGGAATGGAAGAAGCAATTGTAGCAATTGATGATGTTGTTGGCATAGGGGATGAAAATTGAGATGTGGATGGAGTGAAGGTGGTTGGAAAGCTGAATAAAGATGAAATGGTGATGGATGGCATGGCTTCTTCTACTAGGTCAGAAGGCTGAGGTGAAGTGACCACAACAGTCCTTGTTTCTGTAGAAGTTTTCATAGCTGCAGCAGCTCTGGGATTGGTGATTTTCCTGTCCCACTTACCAATGAGGGCACAGGTCAGTCTCTTAGAAGCATTGATATGCTTAGAGGATACCAGAAGCTGAGGGCAGATATGATGAAGCAGCAAACCCAGCACTCTTCCAAAATGGACATAGGTTTTGTTGACCTTCTTCTTCACTAAATCAAACAGAATTTCTCCCCAATTCAAGTGCTTTTTGTCCAGGAGAGCAGCCATGATGCAAAATTGATGCCTGGAAATGGCATCATGTGCTGTTCTCTTAGCACAGATAACCTTGCCTACCACATCAGCTAGAAGTCTGAATTCTATGACAAGGTCTACTTTCAACAATTTGGAGGCATTCTCAGAGGAATGACCCATCCTGTCTAACATTACAGCATATTCTTCATTGGACAGCTCCATACTGTCATTGCCATTCTCCAATTCAAACACCTCAGTAAATATAGCAGAGGTTAAGGATACCTGAGTCTCTGAGATTGAACCAGTAATGGTGCTTTCATCTTGAGTGACTGCTGTATAAATCCATTCTTTGATTTCTGTTTCTACTATTGGCATTCTGGTTGTCATGAACTTCTCCAATTTCTGTTCCTTGAACAGCTCCAGAATTTCCAGAAAATTCTGAGATGATCCTTCAAAGGAATCCAAATCAATGTCGAAACCGCAATCAAATTTCATTGCCGCCAAGATTGCTGCTGGAATCGCCATTTCCTGTAGAATACCTCTCGAAAACAAGTGTAAAATCTTTGGAGGGAGAAAATACTTGTAGAAAATATGAAAGCGCAAATGAAATCGACGCCGAGAAGATGATTTTATACTAGGGTTCGACGCAAAAAAGGAAATAACGTCGAGCTTAGATCGACGCTAAGAAGCTCTAGGGGAAACGAAGAGACTCGGTGGTGTTCAGCTTATATCGACGTTCGACGTTTTGAAGGTCGGCGGTCGACGCTATTTGGGATGCTGAACGTCGAGCTCTGGTCGACGTCAATTAACGTCGTCGACCGAGACAGAAACTTAACAAACTCTAGACAGGGTCGATCTCTGGTCGACGCAAAGATGAGGTCGACGGTCGACGCTTTTTAGCGGTCGACGATCAGTCGATCTCCAGTCGACGTTTTCAAATGAAAAACGTCGAGCGTCGAGCAGAGTTCAGACAAAACCTCTAGACACTTAAGAAAGAGATACATTTGCCTAGACTTTGTCATTTTTATGGTTTCAAAATCTTGTAAATTAACTTATGCTATCTCCATCTATCATTCCCAACTGATTAAGGAAGAAGAAGTGCTTCTTTTCATCCAAAGGTTTGGTGAAAATATCTCCCCTTTGTAAATCAGTAGAAATGTACTCTAGTGCTATTTTATTCTTTTCTACATTATCCCTTAAGAAGTGATGTCTGATCTCTATGTGCTTTGTCCTACTATGGAGAACTGGATTTTGAGCAATGCAAATTGCACTAGTATTATCACAAAAAATTTTTGACTTCTCTAAGTTGTAGCCATAGTCTAGGAGCTGGTTTTGGATCCACAATATCTGTGAGCAGCAACTACCTGCAGCCATGTATTCAGCTTCAGCAGTTGATGTAGACACAGATGTTTGCTTTTTGCAAAACCAGGAGACAAGTCTATCACCAAGGAATTGACAAGTTCCACTGGTGCTTTTCCTGTCTACTCTACATCCAGCATAGTCAGCATCTGAAAATCCAGTGAGATCAAATCCTGAGTCATGTCGATACCAGAGACCTAGATTTGGACAGCTTTTTACATACCTAAGAATTCTCTTAACTAATGTGAGGTGTGACTCTCTAGGGCTCACTTGGAACCTAGCACACACACATGTAGCAAACATAATATCTGGTCTGCTGGTTGTAAGATATAAAAGAGAGCCAATGATTGCTCTATAGTTAGTCTGATCAACTGGTTTACCAGATTCATCAGCATCTAAAACAGCATTAGTAGGCATGGGTGTTTTCATAGAAGATGTATCTGACATACCAAATTTCTTAACCAATTCTTTTGCATACTTGGTTTGAGAAATAAATATGTCATCAGCATGTTGTTTGATTTGCAATCCCAAGAAGAAGGAAAGCTCACCCATGCTACTCATTTCAAACTTTGAGTGCATTAGTTGTGAGAACTTTTTGCACAAGCTTGAATCAGTAGACCCAAAAATTATGTCATCTACATATATTTGTACTAGTAGGATATGAGACTTATGGGTTCTAATAAAAAGAGTTTGGTCAACTCTACCCCTTTTAAAATCATTTTCAAGCAGAAAGGAGGCTAAGGTCTCATACCATGCTCTTGGAGCTTGCTTGAGACCATATAAAGCCTTATGTAATTTGAAAACATGTTCAGGAAAGGTTGGAGAGATAAAACCTGGAGGTTGCTTGACATAGACTTCTTCCTTGATGTCTCCGTTGAGAAATGCACTTTTAACATCCATTTGGAATACCTTGAATTTCTTGTGTGCAGCATAAGCAAGGAAAATTCTTATGGCCTCCAACCTTGCAACTGGTGCAAAGGTTTGGTCATAATCAATCCCTTCTTCTTGACAATAGCCTTGAGCAACAAGCCTTGCCTTATTTCTCACAATGATCCCTTGATCATCTAACTTGTTCCTGAATACCCATTTAGTTCCAACAATTTGCTGGTTTCTTGGTTTTGGAACCAATTCCCATACTTTGTTTCTTTCAAACTGGTTTAGCTCCTCTTGCATTGCAATGATCCAGTTTGGATCTTGCTCTGCATCTTGAATTGTTTGAGGCTCTATTTGGGAGAGAAAACAAGTGTGCATCAGATGTTGATTTATCTGATTTCTGGTTTGCACACCTTCTGAGATTTCTCCAATCACTTGAGAGATTGGATGATCTCTTATTGTTACTAAATCAACAATGGGTGTTGATTGTTCACCAACCTGTGTTGTTGTTTCCTCTTGTGGAACAACAACTGGTTCTTCAAGTTCTTCATTGTTTCCTTCCAAAATCTGATCAGTATCTTCATTGTTACTAACATTTGGTTCTTGTTGTGTAGTGGAAGATAAAGAACCATTATCCATGATGGTTAACTGATTTATATTTTCAGCTAGAGATTGTACCTGCAAATGGTCTATGGTAGAAGAATTCTTCTCCTTATAAGACATATTAGACTCATCAAAGGTAATATGCATGGGTTCTTCAATTTTATGGGATGACTTGTTATAAACCCTATAAGCTTTGCTGTTCAAAGAGTATCCCAGAAACACTCCTTCATCAGCCTTAGCTTCAAATTTTGCTAAATATCTCTTGTCATTATTATGAATGAAGCAAATGCAACCAAAAATCTTGAAAAAGCTAACTTTAGGTTTCTTCCCTTTGAGCAATTCATTGGGAGTCTTATCCTTTAGTTTATGTATCAGGCTTCTATTCAAAACATAATTGGAGGTGTTCACAGCCTCTGCCCAAAAGGTTAGAGGAAGATGAGCATCTGTCAATAATGTTGTGGCAGATTCAATTAAGGTTCTATTTTTCCTTTCAACTACCCCATTTTGTTGAGGAGTTCTAGGAGCTGAGAAAGTGTGCCTGATCCCTTCATTCTGACAGAACTCTTGCATAAGAAGAGAATCAAACTCTGTCCCATGATCACTTCTGATCAGGGCTATATGAGTATTGAACTCAATCTGTATGCTCTTGAGAAAATCTGTCAAAATTTTGAAGTTATCAGACTTCTTTCTCAGGAAGAACACCCAAGTGAATCTTGAGAAGTCATCTACAATCACTAAGGCATAAGATTTCCCCCCTAGGCTTTGTACTGTAGTGGGTCCAAAAAGATCCATGTGCAACAGATACAAAATTCTAGGTGAATCACTCTTATTAAGTGATTTGAAACTGTTTTTGGTTTGCTTTCCTAATTGACAAGCCTTGCAGAGTCCTTCCTTCTTGTAGGAACCAGAAGGTAGTCCTCTAACAAGGTTGAGTTTAGACAGCCTAGCAATAGTTCTAAGGTTAACATGTCCTAATCTTTTATGCCAAAGCTCATTTGGCTTACTAAGAGAATTGAAAAGACATATATCTACTTTAGAAGAATTGAAATCAACTAAATATACATTATCTTGTCTATTTCCAATCAACACAATATTGTTATCTAAAGCAATATTACAAACCAAATCAGTGAACCAAACCTGATAACCAACATCACAAAGTTGACTGATGCTGATTAAGTTGTGCTTTAGTCCTTCCACATAAGCTACCTTCTTGAAGGTGATTGATCCAATTTTGACTTGACCATATCCTTTGGTTTGTCCAAAGTTGGAATCACCAAAGATTACTCTTGGTCCAAGCTTTGCTTTGAAGGATGTAAGATTGCTTTTGGTCCCTATCATATGTTTGGAGCAACCACTATCCAGGTACCAATGCTGGTTAACCACTGGATAGCTCTTCATCTGCACATGTAACAGCTTAATTGTTTTTCACCCAGTTCACCTTGGGTTGAGGTTGATAACCAATGAAATCAGAAATGAAAGACATTTCAGGCTGACTCTTATAGCCTTCAGGATGATATCTCCTAGGAGGAATCACCCATTCAGTATAAGGGTTAGGCTGAGATGTAGGATATTTATGATTTGATTTAGATTTATCCTGTGTAAATAAAACAAGGCTCTGAGCTCTGTTCGACGATCGTCGATCTAAGTTCGACGCTGATGTTTCAGGACGTCGAGCTCCATTCGACGTTCGAGCAAGCCTACCTTCAGGGACAACAGCCAGTCGACCTGAGTTCGACGTGTGTCGACCTGAGTTCGACGCTTCAGCATGGTGTTGCTGATTCTTGTTAGAATGGCGTCGAGCTCTGGTCGAAGATCGTCGAGCTCTGTTCGACGTTTTCTGTTGTACTTGAAATGGCTTAGGTAGATCAGAATTTTTTCTGGCTACCACCATAATTTCTTTACCCTTGTTACTGGTAAACTTTATGGGAGTTGTTAGCACTATAGGTTGGCTTGAAGAGGCACCCAAACCTAGTGAACCATTCATTCTTGAATTCACTGTGCTTGTGATGTCTATTAACTTGAGACTCCTCCCATTGAGAGTTTCCTCAAGCTGTTTAGCCTTGGATAGCTCACTCTTTAGTGAAGCTATCTCCTCCCTACAGCATTCTAACTCATCAGAAAGCTTGAGATTATTTGCACTTAATGTGCTGTAATCAGACAACTGACTTCTAAGAGAATCAATTGTTTTCTCAGTAGTCAGCAAGTCTATGCACATAGATTTAAATCTAAATTTGAAATCATCAGAAGAAAAATCAAAGGAGTCAAGTACCTGATCTTCACTTAATTCTTGATCAGTCACATATTCAGATTCATGCTCTGAATCTGAGCTGCTTTGTGATGCATTGATTGCCATCATGCAGAATCCTTTCTCAGTGGCATCATCCTCATCATCACTTGTGCTGGATGATTCTTCAGACTCTTCAGTATCACTCCATGTTTCAGCAACAAATCCTTTCCTTGTATGTTTGGTGTTGCTGGAGGAGGATTTATCATAGTATTTCTTGGAGTCTTTATCTCTTTTCTTGTCTCTTCTTTCTCTCTTGTCTTTCTTGTCTTTCTTGTCTTTGCCTTGATTTTCAGGACAATTTGGTGCAGTGTGTCCTGGTTTCCTGCAGCCATAGCATATAATATCTTTATTATTGGATCTGTCATACCTTGGCTTATCTTGGTCTTTAGAAGTCCATTTTCTGAAGTTCTTTCTAGCCATCTTGTTGAATCTTTTGGCTAGTAGGCTTAATAGTTCTTCATTGCCTATCTCCTTCTCTTTAGGTACTTCCTCTGAAGCTTTGAGAGCTATTGTCTTCTCCACTTTGGGTGCAGAAGAAGTTATGTTTTGCTCCCCTTCTCTATTTTTGACAAATAGCTCATAGGACTTGAGTTTGCCTAAGAGAGCTTCAGTGGATGTCTCAGTTTGACTTCTGCTATCTTTAATTGGCCAGATTCTTGAATCCCAAGTGCTAGGTAAGCACATGAGAATTTTATCATTTATCTCTGTGAGAGATATATCCTTGTCCAAAGTTTTCAGTTCACTGACAATCATACTAAATCTGTTGTACATGTCAGCCACAGATTCAGCTTGAGCCATTTTGAAATTCTCATACTGTGTTATCAGCTGAGCTCTTCTATCTTTTCTTTCATCAGCTGAACCTGAGACTATCTCAGTTAGTTTGTCCCAGATTTCTTTGGCGGAGTTGCATTCAGCAACCTTCTGAAATATGTCATCTGACATTGTTTGGGCCAAGATGTTCATGGCCTTTGCATCATCAACTTTCCATTTATTTATATCAGTGTCTGTTCCTGCAGGTGGTGGAACAGCTGAGGTACTTGTTGTAGTAGGAGGCCTTGGACAATCTGTTAAGACACAGTTAAAAATGTCTTCATCAAAAGAGTTCATATATAATTTTATCCTTGCCTTCCAGAGTCCAAACTTAGATAGATTGCACACTGGAGGTCTTGTGCTTGCATAATCCTTGTTTTGTGCCATGAGTTTTTATAAAAACAATTTTTATCAAAACAAAATAAACCTATGTTGATCGCATGAGGGCCAATGATAGTGCTGCTATGTGGCATGAGAGGCTGGGGCACATAGGGATGGATAAGCTGAAAGCTATGGCAAATAGGAGCCTGTTGAGAGGCTTGCCTAAGCTATCATCCTACGGTGATGATCACGTTTGTGCTAGATGTCAGTATGGCAAGTCTCACCGTCTTCCATTTGCTAAGTCACAAACGAGAAGCAAAGCACCACTAGAGGTTATCGATGGTGATCTGATGGGACCAACTGTTACTGCTAGCCTTGGCGGGAGAAGGTACATGCTAGTCTTGATCGATGACTACTCAAGATATACTTGGGTGTATTTCTTGAAGGATAAGTCATAAGCCTTCCATTTGTTTGTGGAGTTCAAGGAGCTGGTGGAGGGCCGGCTTAGCCTGCGGATCAAAAAATTTAGAACTGACAACGACGGAGAGTTTGTCTCCTCCGAGTTTTCTATTTTTTGCAGGAAGCACGAGATCTAGAGAGAGCTTACCTGTGCTCATACTCCACAACAAAATGGAGTTGTCGAAAGAAAGATCCGTCATCTGATGGAGACTTGTAAGTGTTGGCTTCATGCCAAGAATATCCCAAGGTCCTTTTGGGCAGAGGGAATGTCTTATGCAGCTTACATCATCAATCGGATGCCCCTCAGTCTGATCAACATGAAGTCTCCCTTCGAGATGTTGCTGAAGGAGAAGCCAAGTGTTGAACACCTTTGGGTGTTCGGTTCAACTTGTTACGTGCATGTCCCGGATGCTCTGAGGACTAAGCTTGATGTAAAGGGAAGAAAGCTTGTCTGTGTTGGTTATGATGAGCGGAAGAAGGGATGGAGGTGCATGGATCCTGCAACGAAGAAGTTCGTTGTGTCAATAGACGTTGTCTTTGACGAACTGATATCATATGGAGGAAGCTAGGTTGAGCTACCGAAGTGCAAGGTTGATGAAGGGCAGGAGGTGGCTGCTGATGTTCTTCAAGAGGAGTTAGCTGTTTCACCAACGGCTCCTGTTACTTCAAGTTCAGGGGGAGAGGCTTCTGGTTCAGGAAGTAGGGGGAGCACTGCTCAATGTTTGCTTGAAGAAGGAGTTTAACTTGAAGAAGTAGTGGAGGTGGTGAACAAGGAGCAGTCTCTTAGGAGATCTAAGAGGACCATCAAGCCTCTAGCACAGTATTGTGATGGGAATACAGTGAGTTTTGTCTCCTGTTTCTTTACGGGCCCTCTAGATAAGCGAAATCCTTCAAAGTTTGAAGAGGCAACTGGAGTGAAGGAGTGGTACAATGCCATGGATGAGGAGATGGATGCCCTCAGGAAGAATGAAACTTGGGACTTAGTGCCTAAGGTGGATGGCGTTACTCCTGTTACTTGCAAGTGGGTCTTTAAGCTGAAGAAGAAGGCGGATGGAAGCATCGAGGGGTACAAGGCTCACCTTGTTGCTCGAGTATTCTCTCAACAGTATGGAGAGGACTATGAAGAGACGTTTAGTCCGGTGACAAAGATGACTTTGGTACGAGTTATGATAGCTTTGGCGGCCTGCCAGGGCTGGAAGATGTGGCAGCTGGACGTAAAGAATGCTTTTCTTTACGGGGAGAGGCAAAGACATCTTCATGGACCAGCTGCTCGGTTATGTTTCTGAAGAACATCCGGACTACGTCTGCAAGCTCAGGAAGGCCCTTTATGGATTGAAGCAGGCTCCGAGGGCATGGTATGGGAAGATTGCAGAATATCTTAAATTCTGCGGCTATCTTGCCTCCAACTAGACTCAAGCTTGTTCATCAAGAAGAAGGGAGAGCTTCAGGTCCTGGTTCTATTGTATGTTGATGACATGATCATCACAGGGAATTTAGAAGAGGAGGTTGCTAGACTCAGGTCTGAGCTTGCTATTCGCTTCGAGATGAAAGACTTGGGGGAGCTTCATCACTTTCTTGGTCTCGAAGTAGGGAGGAAGGAGAGCGGGATTCTTGTTTCCCAGAAAGGTTATGCTGATCGGATTGTGAGACGATTTGGCATAGAAAAGGGAAAGAGTTGCTCTACTCCGTTGGATTCTGGCTTGAAGCTTCGACGAGA
The DNA here is from genome assembly GCA_039513925.1 of Platanthera zijinensis. Taxonomy (NCBI): domain Eukaryota; kingdom Viridiplantae; phylum Streptophyta; class Magnoliopsida; order Asparagales; family Orchidaceae; genus Platanthera; species Platanthera zijinensis. The sequence goes on from CM077094.1 coordinate 114,626,291, forward strand.
TAAGGGAAGAATTCTTCCTGATCCCTTTGTGTTCCGAGCTCTGGTGGGGAGCTTGATCTACCTGACGATTACAAGGCCAGACATTGCTTATGTTGTTGGCCGAGTAAATCGGTTTATGGCGGAGCCAAGGAAGTCTTATCTGATGGCGGCGAAGAGTATTCTGAAGTATGTGATGATGACTTCTGATATGGGACTCCTTTATAGGAGGGACTCGAGCTTTTCTTTGCTGGGCTACACGGATGCTGATTATGGTGGTGATTCGGATGACCGAAGTTCAACTTCTAGTTATGTGTTTTGAAAGTGAGGGATAAGATCAATCCTAACTCTAGAGGGGGGGTGAATAGAGTGATTTAAAATAGTTTTGCAAATTAAAACTTGTATGGAGAGAAGGCTTAGATTTACTTAGTGTATGGTGCTATAACAATTAATCAAAGTAAGAAGAGAATCACAGCACAAAGCAAAACACAAAGAAACAAGCAACCAGAATACACAAGGAGCTATAGTGGTTCCCCAAAATCTTGGGTAGTCCACTCTTCTATCACCCTATATAGGAATCCACTTCAAGATGAGTTGATCAGGTGTCTTCAGCACCAGAGAGTTTTTGACCAGGTTCTCACAAACCAAAGGGCTGATTTTTGACCAGGTTTCAGCAAAACCAAAGGTAACTTTTGAAGGGAGTTAAAACCCTGTACAGAAAGAAAAAGCTGATGTTGTCTTCTCTCTATCAATAAGTAGAGAGAAGCAAAGTGGATCTGTTGATGTTGTCAAAGCTCCCCTTGAGATCAAGAAGTAGTTCAGGAAGGAGAGCTTTGCACAAGGGTGACAGGTCTTCAATGATCTGATCTGCTCCAGCAAAAGATGATCTAAACAAGTTGGATGGTTGTGTCTGAAGCAATCAGAATTCCTGTGTGTAAGCTTGAATGAATATCACAGAGAGCAAGAAGAAGCAGTCCCTTTTTTTCTCTGTTTTCTGATAGAATAATATATCTGAGTTCTTCTTCTGAGTCTTTGATAGCCGTTGGCAGCAGGCATTAAATGCTTTCCTTATATGTCCATGTCTCAAAAGTAAGTGTCAGGCAAACATTCCTTAGAAAATTGCTTGTGCCATGCACCAGATTTGCTGTAACGGCCAATAAATCTTCAGCATTAATTGTTCTGACAGAAGGAATTTGAATTCCTATTCAAAACTGACGGGAGCCTGGAAAACGTCGAGCTCACAATAAAACGTCGATCTGAGCACGACACACGTCGGCCAGAGAGTGGTTTCAGATAGCAGAACTGGGCTTGACGGAACGTCGAGCTGAGGTCGACTCCACGTCGAGCTGAGGTCGACTCAGCGTCGAGCTGAGGTCGACTCTGCGTCGAGCTGAAGTCGACTCTAACTAACCTATGTGACCTTTATAACAACAAGGAGGTCACAACACAAAATCCCTATAGAAATATAGTCATCCTGACCCAAATAGTAATAGGGTATTCCAACAATCTCCCCCTATTTGGATTAGGATTACTATTTACATGAATTTAGGGATTCAAAAAGAAGTAAAGCAAGACAAAGCTGAATAAAATACAACCAGACATATGACAGAATAAAGCAGCATATATATAACACTATATAGCAGCAATAATGTTTAATGTCCTGTATCCAGCAGAGAAAAAGAAATAAAACACCTTACATTACTTTTCCTTTGGAGCTTTGTCTTGATCACTTCCCTTGAAGATAATTTCCCTGTTAGGATTTGTAGCATCCTTCTTGGATCTGTAATCTTCAGCTGCACCTAAGGATTTCTAACCTTTTCCAATAGCTGGTACAGCTGCAGGATGAAGCTGCATATACTTATCAGAATCAAAGAATTTCTTTGAGTTGTATTTCTCCAATTCTTCTCTCCTTTGATCTGACATGGTGCTGATGTGAGAGGTGTCCAGACCTTTTACTCTAGCTCTGTCAATCTCATTCAGAGCAGCCATCTCAGTCATCCTGGCCTTCTAGTAAGCTGGAGTTTTAGTAGGATCTTCAAAAGGAATAGCTGGTTCATAGATGTTGGCAGAGTGTTCTTGATGAGTTCTTGGAGTGAAGTCAACTCTGGGTCTGTAAGGATAGGGACCAGAGGTTGGATCAATGGGTCCTCGCCTTTGGTAAGGTTGAGATCCTGATCTTCCTCTGGACTGCCTGCCTCTATTGTATCCTCTTTGCTGGTTATACCCTTGGGATCTTCTTGACTGATAGGTCTTGCCATGCAGAGATGATTGGGCAGGATTGGAAGAGAGGCTTGCACTTGCACCTGCATCTGGAGGAGGTGGAGGTGGAGGCTGATGGACAGGCTTGGAGGGGCCTTCATTGAACTTTCTTTTCTTCTTCATTGCCTTTCTTTGGTTTAGAGAGTATTGCATCCAGGGCTCAGTGATTTCACAGTTGTACTTGATGTAGTAAGGGATGTCATGATCTGTGACTCTAGTCGATGGAACTCTTTTCATTGCTTTGGATCTTGCTTTCCTCTTCCTTACAATGGTTGCAGAGGAATCATCAGAATCAGTTGCAAATTCATCCTCTGAGCTTTGAGATTCATCATAAGGATCTATGTAGGTTCTCTTTGAGATAGGAAAATTGATGGGGGCTGGAGCATCTGAAGAAGTAACTGGAGGAAGGTCTACTGATAGTGTAGAAGAGGAGTCTAACACTGCAGGAAAGGAAATAGCCTCAGGAGACATAGAGGCTGAGGTGACTAGTTCCTGAAGAACTTGGGAGACAATGGTCTCAACTTCATCTGGTGTCTCAATCAATTCACCTGAAGTTTCTGAGGGAACAGTCTTAGCAGCTACTACTGCTTCAACAACAACATCATCACAAGCAGGAGCCACAGCTACCACTGCTTCATCAAGGATCATGGCATCAACAACCAAGGAGGATGGAATGATCTTCTGAAAAGGGACAATGGCCCTAGACAGGTCTTCTTGAGGAGGCAGGAGGCTGTAGTTTCTGAAGTGAAGATGTGCTGAAAGGTAGAAGCTCTGGATAGAAGATGCCAAGGACTGAAAGTCTAAGGCACTGCTGATCATCTGAACTGAACCTTGAGGAGGAGCCTCAGAGGTCATCTGAACTTCTACTGCTGAAACTGTCTCTGAACAAACCTGTACTACCTGTACTGCTGAAGGCTGCAGCTCTTCTTCTGCTGACATCTCCCCCTGCCTAGAATCAGTGGCAGATGACTCTAGGCCCCCAAAAGAAGGGCATGCCAGATAGGATGAGAGGGATAAGACTGAGGCAGAGAGAGAGCTCAGGGAAAGGACTAGAGGAGCTAGCTTGGCATCCAATAGAGAGGAGAGCCTAGGGGCCAAAATATCAAAAAGCTTATTGGCCAAAGGCAAAAGATCTACTTGCTTAAGTGAGACTTGAGTAGAGGTAGAGGGAGCAGCAGAGAAGGTGAAGGTAGAAGATGTTGTTGGTGGTGCAGACATGGGAGGGATAGCTGGTTCATGGATGGAGGATAGGAGAAGTTCTGAAAATGTTGATGAAGGGTGGAAGTCATGAGGAGAGGAGGGAGAGGCATCCATGAAGGATTCATCATGAATGTCAAGGGAAAGGATGTCCTCATGAGATGAAGAGTCCAAGCTCATGGGAGGAAAATAGTGGAGGGGATGGAAAGTGATGAGTGGTGGAATGGAGGATGCAATAGTAGAAATGGATGAAGGGATGGGTTGAGTGGATGAGATGATTGTTATTGTTGGAATGAAAGAGGATGGGAGGATGATGGAGGAAGATGGCGAAACCCCTGCTTCTGGGCCAGTAGACTGAGGAAGAGTGACCTCTACAGTCCTGGTGTCTGCAGAAGTCCTCATTGCTGTTGCTGCCCTGGAGTTCACAATCTTCCTGTCCCACTTGCCAATCAGTGCACAAGTGAGCCTCTTAGAAGCATTGATGTGCTTCTTTGAGGACACAAGCAACTGAGGGCAACAGTGGTTCAGAATCAAACCAAGAACCCTTCCAAAGTGGACAAAGTTCTTATCCATTTTCTTCTTAATCATATCAAAAACAATCAAACCCCAATTGGGATGCTTCTTATCCAAAATTGCAGCCATAATGCAAAACTGATGCCTAGTAATGGCATCATGTGCAGTCCTCTTTGCACAAATTACCTTGCCTGTGATATCTGCTAACAGCCTAAACTCAATAGCTAGGTTAACTTTTAAAAGTTTAGAGGGGTTACCAGAATTATGCCCCATTCTGTCTAGCATCACAGCAAACTCTTCCACAGAGAGTTCTATCTCATCATCTCCAACAGCAAAACCGAAAACCTCTAAAATGATTTGTGGAGAAATGGCTACCTCATTCCCTGAAATTGTTCCAGTCATCGTACTGTTATCTGAATTCACTGCAGTAAAAATCCACTCTTTGATTTCAGATTCTGGAAGAGGAATCCTGGTTGTCATGAAGTTAACCAGGTGCTGCTCTTTGAATAGCTCCAGAATATCCAGAAAGTTCTGCGATGATCCATCAAAGGAGTCGATGTCGATATCAAAACCTGAATCAAACTTCATTGCCGCCAATGCACCTGTAGCAATTGCCATTATCCTGCAAATAGATACCTTCCAAGATCAAGAGTAAAGGATTTGGAGGGAGAAAGCTTGAGCAGAAAATATGAGAGCGCAACTGCGAACGACGGAGAAGAATGATTTTATACTAGGGTTCGACGCAGAAATGGAAAGAACGTCGAGCTCAGGTCGACGCTCTAAGGCTCTAGGGGAACTGAAACGGCTCAACAGCGTGCAGCTTAGGTCGACGTTCGACGCTTGGGCTGATGCTATACGTCGAGCTCAGGTCGACGTTGAACGAAGGCGTTGACCGAAGGGAGAAAAACTCAAGAAGCCAGGGAGCTGTGAACTTAGTTCAACGCTAGAAGTTGAGGTCGACGTTCGACGCTTTTGAGGGCGACGGACCGTCGATCTTAGTTCGACGCAGCGTCGAGCTTAGTTCAGAGCTCAAAGAAACCACTCAGACAGAGGAATTTTAAAATGAAATTTTTCCTATTCCTGTTAATTATGGGTTTCAAAATCTTAGAGTTTTAATTTATACTGTCTCCATCTAGCATTCCTAACTGATTGAGGAAGAAGAAGTGCTTCTTTTCATCCAAGGGCTTGGTGAAAATATCTCCTCTTTGTAGTTCAGTGGAAATGTATTCTAGTGCAATTTTCTTCTTTTCTACATTATACCTTAAGAAGTGATGTCTGATCTCTATGTGCTTAGTCCTACTATGGAGAACTGGATTTTGTGCAATGCAAATTGCACTAGTATTATCACAAAAAATTTTAGACATCTCTAAGTTGTAGCCATAGTCTAGGAGCTGGTTTTGAATCCACAAAATCTGTGAGCAACAACTGCCTGCAGCCATGTATTCAGCTTCAGCAGTTGATGTGGACACAGAAGTTTGTTTCTTACAAAACCAGGAGACAAGTCTATCACCAAGGAATTGACAAGTTCCACTGGTGCTTTTCCTGTCTACTCTACATCCAGCATAATCAGAATCTGAAAATCCAGTTAGATCAAATCCTGAGTCATGTGGATACCAGAGACCTAGATTAGGACAACTTTTTACATACCTAAGAATCCTCTTAACTAATGTGAGGTGGGACTCTCTAGGGCTTACTTGGAATCTAGCACAAATTCATGTAGCAAACATTATGTCTGGTCTACTAGCTGTTAGATAAAGTAATGAGCCAATGATTGCTCTATAGTTTGTCTGATCAACTGGTTTTCCAGATTCATCAGCATCTAAAACAACATTTGTAGGCATAGGTGTTTTCATAGAAGATGCTTCAGACATTCCAAATTTCTTAACCAGTTCTCTTGCATACTTGGTTTGAGAAATGAAAATGTCATCCACATGTTGTTTAACTTGCAATCCTAGAAAGAAAGCAAGCTCACCCATGCTACTCATTTCAAACTTTGAATGCATAAGTTGTGAGAACTTTTTGCATAAGTTTGAATCAGTAGACCCAAATATGATATCATCTACATAAATTTGTACTAATAGGATATGGGACCTATGGGTTCTAATAAAGAGAGTTTGGTCTACTCTACCCCTTTTAAAATCATTTTCCAATAAAAAAAAAAGCTAAGGTCTCATACCATGCTCTAGGAGCTTGCTTGAGACCATATAAAGCTTTATGCAGTTTAAAAACATGATCAGGAGAGGTTGGAGAGATAAAACCTGGAGGTTGCTTTACATAAACCTCTTCCTTGATGTCTCCATTGAGAAATGCACTCTTGACATCCATCTGATATACCTTAAATCTCTTGTGAGCTGCATATGCAAGAAAGATTCTTATGGCCTCCAACCTTGCAACTGGTGCAAAGGTTTGGTCATAATCAATCCCTTCTTCTTGGCAATATCCTTGTGCAACAAGTCTTGCCTTGTTTCTCACAATTATTCCTTGATCATCCAACTTGTTCCTGAATACCCATTTGGTTCCAACAATTTGCTGGTTCCTTGGTCTTGGTACTAATTCCCAAACTTTATTCCTTTCAAATTGATTCAACTCCTCTTGCATTGCAATGATCCAGTTTGGATCTTGCTCTGCATCTTGTATTGTTTGAGGCTCAATTTGAGAAAGAAAGCAAGTGTGCATAATATTATGATTAACTTGATTCCTTGTTTGCACACCTACTGAGATATCTCCAATTATTTGTGAAATTGGGTGATCTCTTGTTGTTGCTAAATCAACAAGGGATGTTGATGGTGCACCAACCTGTGTTGTTGTTTCCTCTTGTGGAACAACAACTTGTTCTTCAATTTGTTGACCATTTGAGCTTTCCAAAACCTGAGATTCCTCCTCATTGTCACTAAGTTCAGCATCTTGTTGAATTGTTGAAGGTAATGAATCTTTGTCTGTGATGGTAAGCTGCTTCAGATTTTCTGAAATTGAATGTTCCTGCAAATTGCTTATGGTAGAAGTCTCCTTCTCCTTATAAGACATATTATTTTCATCAAATGTAACATGCATGGATTCTTCAACTTTATTAGAGCACTTGTTAAAAACCCTATAAGCCTTGCTAATCATGGAGTATCCCAGAAACACTCCTTCATCAGCTTTGGCTTCAAATTTAGCTAGGTATTTCTTGTCATTATTGTGAATGAAGCAAATACAACCAAAAATTTTGAAATAATTTACTTTAGGTTTCTTCCCTTTGAGTAACTCATAGGGAGTCTTACCCTTCAGTTTATGTATCAGGCTTCTATTCAAAACATAGTTGGAGATGTTCACAGCCTCTGCCCAAAAGGTTAGAGGAAGGTGAGCATCTGTCAACAATATTGTGGCAGATTCAATAAGGGTTCTATTTTTCCTTTCAACTACCCCATTTTGTTGAGGAGTTCTCGGAGCTGAGAAAGTGTGCCTGATACCTTCCTTCTGACAGAACTCTAGCATAAGAAGAGAATCAAACTCTGTCCCATGATCACTTCTGATCAGGGCAATGTGAGTATTGAACTCAATCTGTATGCCTTTGAGAAAATCTGTCAAAATCTTGAAGTTATCAGACTTCTTTCTCAGAAAGAACACCCAAGTGAATCTTGAGAAGTCATCTACAACTACTAAAGCATAAGATTTCCCTCCTAGACTTTGTACATTAATTGGTCCAAAAAGGCCCATGTGCAATAAGTACAAAATTCTAGGTGAATCACTCTTATTAAGTGACTTGAAACTGTTTTTAGTTTGCTTGCCTAATTGACAAGCCTTGCAAAGTCCTTCCTTCTTGTAGGGACCAGAAGGTAGTCCTCTAACAAGGTTGTCTTTGGATAACTTAGCAATGGTTCTAAGGTTCACATGTCCTAATCTTTTATGTCATAGTTTATTAGGTTTGCTAAGGGAGTTAAATAAACAAATATCTACTTTAGATGAATTGAAATCAACTAGATATATGTTATCTTGTCTATTACCAATTAAAACAATGTTGTTATTTAATGCAATATTACATGCTGAGTTGGTAAACCAAACCTGATAACCAGCATCACATAGCTAGCTGATGCTGATTAAGTTGTGCTTTAGTGCTTCCACATAGGCCACTTTCTTGAATGTAATTGACCCTATTTTGACTTGGCCATAGCCTTTTGTTTGTCCAAAGTTTGAATCTCCAAAGATTACTTTGGGTCCATGTTTGGCTTTGAAGGACACAAGGTTCTCCTTGTTGCCAGTCATGTGCTTTGAGCACCCACTGTCCAAGTACCACTGCTGGTTCTCAATTGGATAGGTCTTTACCTGCACATACAACAAATCAATTGTTTTTGACCTAGTTTACCTTGGGCCTTTCTTGATATCCTTTAAACTCTGAAATAAAAGACATCTCAGGTTGACTCTTATAGCCTACAGGATGATATCTCCTAGGAGGTATTATCCATTCAGCATAAGGGTTAAAGTGATGAGATGTGGAGCTGGAATTAAATCTTGAATTAACCCCTGAGAACTGACTTTTGCTCTGAACTTGGCTCGACGCACGTCGAGCTTCGGTCGACGGACTCTGGTGAGTGCGTCGAGCTCCATTCGACGGCGAAGTCTTGCTTTGTTCAGAAGGTAGAAGGCGTCGACCTGAGTTCGACATTTTCTTGCGATTACATCGAGCTTTGTTCGACCTCCGTCGAGCTTCGTTCGACGCTTTTTGTCCAGTTTCCTGGGTTAAGTCAGCATTCTTCCTAGCCACTATCAAGACTCCTTTACCTTTGTCACTGGTAAATTTGATTGGAGTTGTCAGCACTATGGGTTGGCTAGATGAAGCACCCAAGCCCAGTGTACCATTCAATCTTGAGTTCACTGTACTTGTGATGTCCATTAATTTGATACTTCTCCCATTAAGGGTTTCTTCAAATTGTTTGGCCTTAGATAGTTCACTTTTCAGTGAAGCTATCTCCTCCCCACACTGCTTCAACTCTTCTAAGAGTCTAAGATTATCTGAGTTAATGGATTTGCATTCAATCAATTGTTCTCTAAGAGTTATAATTAACTTTTGAGATTCAATCAAGTCAATGCACATAGATTTGAACTCAGATTTAAATTCATCAGAATTAAAATCAAATGAATCTATTACCTGATCCTCAGTAAGTTCCTGATCAGATAGGTGGTCAGCATCAAGCTCTGAATCAGTATTCTTTTGAGATGCATTGATGGCCATCATGCAGAATCCTTTTTCTTCTGCATCATCCTCATCATCACTAGAGCTGGATGATGAATCAGACTCATCAGAGTCACTCCAGGATTCAGCCACAAATCCTTTTCTGGTGTGCTTGCTGTTGCTGGAGGAAGGCTTGTCATGGTACTTCCTTGACTCCTTATCCTTCCTTTTATCTTTTCTTTCCTTCTTGTCCCTTCTGTCCTTATCTTGATTTTCTGGACAGTTGGGGACAATGTGTCCTGATTTCCTGCAGCCAAAACAGATAATATCTTTATTAGTAGATCTGTCATACCTTGGCTTGTCTTTGTCTTTGGATGACCATCTTCTGAAATTCTTTTTATTCAGCTTATTGAACCTTTTGACAAGTAGGCTCATAAGCTCTTCATTTCCCAACACCTTTTCTTTAGGTTGTTCTTCCTGTGCCTTGAAGGCAATGGTTTTCTCAACCTTTTCAGTTGGTGTGGATATCTTCTGCTCTTCTTCTCTCTTCTTAATGAATTGCTCATAACTCTTGAGCTTTCCTAGAAGAGCTTCTGTGGATAACTCACGGGTTGTTCGGTCTCACAAGCTAGGTGAAGAAGAGGGTTGCGGGGATAACAGAGAGGATTGATGATCAGCGAAGAAGCTTGCTTGATTAGTAGAGAAGTTTGATGATCAACGGATAAGCTTGCTTGATCAGCGAAGAAGCTTGATTGATCAGGAACTATCGTGCAGACGGTTACTTTAAAGGTTGAGTTCTAATGGTTGAGACCAAGAGAAGAGAAGAACAGAAAGGGCCGCCAACAACGGCAACAACAGACTTCGCCCGCCGCAGCTTAAATGCCACTCTTTCGACGGGCTTTTTCTTTTGTTAAGAAACAAAATTACAGCTTGCTATTACATCTTTACATATAAAAGTAATAAAGGGTTCAAAGGGGGAAGCTGGCGGTTAAGGAAGAAGTTGCAAGAGACTAAGTAAAAAGAGGCTGTAAGCAGGCTGCAGAGCTTGATGGTCGGCTTGCTAGTAGTGTCGGAGGACTGGGAAACTGAGTCCTCAGGTCTTGATGATCAAGCTGTGGAGAACTAGAAAAATGAGTCCGTAGTTCTTGATGATCAAGTTGTGGAGGATTGGAAAATGGAGTCTGCAGGTCTTGATGGCCTAGCAGTTTTACCCTTGCCCTCCCAAAAAATGAGAGCCGTTGGGGGATATTTATAGGTCAGGGGAAGATCTTCTAGAAGCAGGGCCCAGTGACGTGATCATAAAGGCTTAAGCGCACTAGGAGAGCAAGCTGCTTAGTTGGGCGGACTGGGAGGAAGCAGGCCGTCCCTTGGGCAAGCAGAGGGGGAGGCCTGAGGAGTAGGCCACCCCTAAGGCCATCAGAGGGGGTGGCCTGAGGAGCAGGATGCCCCTAAGGCCATCAGAGGGGGCGGCCTGAGGAGTAGGCCGCCCATGAGGCCATCAGAGGGGGCAGCCTGAGGAGCTGGCTGCCCCTGGGGCAGGCAGAGGGGGCATCCTAAGGAGTAGGCCGCCCCTAAGGCAATCAAAAGGGGCGGCCTGAGGAGCAGGACTCCCCTGAGGCAGGCAGAGGGGGCGGCCTGAGGAGCAGGCCGCCCCTAAGGCCAGCAGAGGGGGCGGCCTAAAGAGCAGGCCGCCCCTAAGGCCATTAGAGGGGATGGCCTAAGGAGCAGGCCTCCCCTGAGGAAGGCAGAGGGGGCGGCCTGAGGAGCAGGCCGCCCCTGAGGCTATCAGAGGGGCGGCCTGAGGAATAGGCCTCCCCTAAGGAAGGCAGAGGGGGCGACTTGAGGAGCAGGCTGCCCCTGAGGCCATCAGAGGGGCGGCCTGAGGAGCAGGCCGCACCTAGGGCTGGCAGAGGGGGCAGCCTGAGGATCAGGCCACCCCTGCGGCCATCAGAGGGGGCGGCCTGAGGAGCAGGCCACCCCTGAGGTAAGTAGAGGGGGCGGCCTGAGGAGCAGGCCTCCCCTGAGGCCATCAGAGGTGATGGCCTGAGAAGCAGGCCACCCCTGAGGCCATTAGAGGGGACGACCTGCGGAGCAGGCCGCCCTTGAGGCAGGTAGAGGGGGTGTCATGAGGAGTAGGCTGCCCCTGAGTCCATCATAGGGGGCGGCCTGAGGAGCAGACCTCCCCTGGGGCAGACAGAGGGGAGAAGCTTTCTTGATCAGCAAAGAAGCTTGATGATCACCAGAGAAGCTTGCTTGATCAACAGAGAAGCTTGCTTGATCAGCGGAGAAGCTTGATGATAAACGGAGAAGCTTGCTTGATTAGCAAAGAAGCTTGCTTGATCAACGGAGAAGCTTGCTTGATCAGCGGAGAAGCTTGCTTGATCAACAGAGAAGCTTGCTTGATCATCAGAGAAGCTTGATGATCAACGGAGAAGCTTGCTTGATCAGCAGAGAAGTTTGCTTGATCAGCGGAGAAGCTTGCTTGATCTACGGAGAAGCTTGCTTTATCAACGAAGAAGCTTGCTTGATCAGCAGAGAAGCTTGATGATCAACGAAGAAGCTTGATGATCAACGGATAAGCTTGCTTGATCAGCGGAGAAGCTTGCTTGATCAACGGAGAAGCTTGCTTGATCAGCAGAGAAGCTTTATGATCAATGGAGAACCTTGCTTGATCAACGGAGAAGCTTGCTTGATCAACGGAGAAGCTTGCTTGATCAGCGGAGAAGCTTGATGATCAACGGAGAAGCTTGCTTGATCAGCGGAGAAGCTTACTTGATCAACGGAGAATCTTGCTTGATCAGCAGAGAAGCTTGATAATTAACAGAGAAGCTTGCTTGATCAGCAGAGAAGCTTGATGATTAACGGAAAAGCTTGCTTGATCTCAATGGAGAAGCTTGTTGAGTGTTCTTTGTCTTTGAGTCAGCCTTGGCTTTGAGTGAATTATGGCACTGAGTGTTGAAGAGTTAGTCAATCTGAGAACGAAGTTTGTCGAGCTCAGCTCAGAGATTTTCGCTCTGAGTTAGTCGAGCTGAGCACGACTATCGTCGACCTGAGATCGACGAATGTAGATTTCTTTTTCTAAATCTTGATCTCTCTAAGTCTTGAGTCTTTGGAAGTGTTGTAGGTTGGTCCTTTGATCTGTTGACTCTAAGAACATGTCCTAGACTCTAGAAACACATAAAATTTGACCCTTCTATACAATATGGGTCACAACCTAAGAAGAGAACCTAGCCCAAATCACCTAGGGGTTCCAACAATCTCCTCCTATTTGTGTGAGGTTACTTCAAATAAAAGAAAAAGAATCACCAAACAAAATGAAGTAAACATAGCATGAAAACTTAGATAACTGATAGAATAAATAAGCTATCAGTACCTTTATAAAGCTATGTATCCAGATTGTTCACAGAAAGCTCAGAAAATAAACAATTTTAACTATTCTTTTGAGAATCAGAAGGCTTAGCAAATTTGATTATTTTGTTTGGATCATGAGCTTGCTTTATAGTCATGGTCATATCAGCATCACAGATAGTCTTTTGTGAGGTATTTCTTTGAACCACCGCTTCAGGATGTAAACTCATATATTCATCAGCATTGAATAATTTTCCTACTTGATATCTTTCAAATTCTTTCTTCTTGTAGCTAGACATAGTAGAGAACTGAGAAGTGTCTTGACCTTTTTCCCCAGCTTGCCTGATTTGAGATAGAGCCACAGATTCCTTGAATCTAGCCATTCTTGTAGTTTGACTAGTTTCAGGATCATAAGCTAGAATTGGAGGTTCTTCAGGGTCATTAGCCTTGTCAGGAGATGGAGGAGGGGAAAATGTTGGCTGAGGGATAGGCTGTTGAGCTGACTGATGTCTTGAATAAGAATGATGTCTCTGTTTATGCTGACTGTCTCCATAAGAGTGAGAGGGTCTTCCCTGTCTCTGATAAGTTTTAGTGAGAGTAGGTTTAGTGAATCCTTCTGAGCTCTGGGGTAAGGATCCTGAGGCACCTGCAGCTGGAGGAGGAGGAGGAGGATCTCTTCTAAACCTTTGTGGAGAAGGAGAATACCTCCTACTTTTCTTCCTTGCTTTCTGTTCATTTTTAGATAGTCACATCCATGCTTGCATACCCTTGTATGGAGTTATGTTTTGTAGGATGTAATATGGTGTATCATTGGCATTTCCAGGTTTGGGAGCAGGTGGAGGTGGAGCTTTCCTTTTCTTTGAGGATTGCTTCCTCTTAAGAGAATCATCAGAATAATAATAATCATCATCATCATCAGATTGTTGTTGAGGATTGTCATACATTTCATCAATCTGACTGAGCAGATCCTTGGGAATTTCTTTGCTGGTTGGAGTGGGAACAACTTCAGCTTCAGCTGCTTCAGCTTCCACAACAATGTATTGATTGATTAGATCATCCAAACTAGGAATAGGACTATCATCTATGATATAAGTTGGCCCAGGAGGGCTAGATCTTTGTTCATATAATACTGCTGGAGGAGCTATCAGACTTTCCTTTATACTGGCTAACACTTCTTAACTTGCAGGGGAGGTGAGCATACTATTGCTCTGGATGATTGAGTGGGAGAGGAGAGGCAGAACTGAATATAGGATCCAAAAATTTTCAGTAGATTATGTAGATTTACTTTAGATTTAATGAAGTAGACCCTTCCAGGCAGAACTTCTGGCAAGCTGGTCTCTTGAGCATTGGATACTATAATATCTGTACACTGATTATGTACATTTGCTCCTGAATTAGTTAACTCTATATCATCAGATTCCATATTAGTATCAAGAAAATTTAGAAAATCTGTTTCCATGTCAACATTAGTTCCTGCTACTGTTGCTGGTTCTGTTGCTGCTACTGCATCATTAAGTGTAATATCAAAATTTGTTCCTGCTGCTGCTGCTGGTGCTACTGCTACTACTTCATTATTAAGTATCTCCCCCTACCTGGTTTCAGTATTAACTGAAGCCAGGACCCCAGATGAAGAGAGGGTATAGGTGAGGGTAGAGATTTGAGAGGAGAGAGATGATATGGAGATAGACAGAGGGGAAATAACCTCTGCAATGATGGTTTGGAGGATAGGTTTGAGGAGCTCAAGAAGTGGTTGGATGATAGAGGAATTCAAATATGTGGAGTCAGATGTTTGGGCAGGAGGTGGTTGAGAAGGGATAGAGGTAGTGAAGATAGTTGCTGGAGGAGATGGTTGATTGGAGGTTTCTTGAAGGGAGTCCTGTTGAGGGGATTGTTGAGGAGAAGGAGTGTTCAGAGGAGATGACAGTAGATTGAAGGATGGGATTGAACAGAGAGTGGAGAGGGGTATATCAGCAAGATGAGATGGGAGAGGAGATTGGGGAGGAGTAGGGATGAATGTATCAGTCCTAGGAGAGGGAGAATTGGATGGAATATGTATAGGGGAAGAAGGAATTGGAGATGTTGGTGGTGTAGGGGTATGTATTTGAATGGAAGTGGAGGCTGGGGTTTGTTGAACTTGAGGCTGAGCTGGAGCTTGAGAATCAGGAGGAGGTGGAGTGGTGGATGGGATCTCTTCAGAGGGGTGGGGAGTGGCTGATGTAGCCCTTGTACTTTTAGAAGTTTTGGTGGAAGAGGAAGGAGCCTTGGTTGCTTTGTAATTGTCCTCTCCCACTTGCCAAAAAGAGCACAGGTAAGTCTCTTTTAGGCATTAATGTATATGGTCGGGGAGACCAGGGATCCGGCAGCCTTTTCTTTGAGGAAGATCCCTAGGATCCTTCCAAAACATACCTCCTTTTTGTTGTTCTTCTTTTTGATAAGATCAAACAAAACTTGAGCCCAGTTAATGGCTTTCTTGTTTACTATTGCACACATAACCAGGAATTGATGCATGGTAATGTAATCATGTGCAGAGTGCTTTCCTAGCAGCACTTTCCCTACAATATCTGCAAGGAACTTATATTCAGCAGATAAATGCTTTTTAAGCAGTTTCTGTGGGGTTTCTCCTGAATAGCCCATGAGGCTCAGCATTATATCAAACTCTTCAGTTTCAATTTCTAGTTCCTCCTCACCATTAAGCAATCCAAATATTTCAGTTAAAACTGTGGGAGTGAGGGAGATTGCATTACCAGTGATAGTCCCTTTCATCACGTTCTCCTCCGTGGTAGATGTATAGACCCATTCCCTGATCTGTGTTCCACAGATTTTTATGCGTGTTGATAGCAGAGTCTTGAGATGTTGGTCTTCTAGAATTTGCAGAATGTTCACGAACACAGGGTCAGAGTATTGGAAGGATTCGAAATCCAGATCGAATCCTGTATCAAACTTCATCGCTGCAAGAGAGCCTGCGGGAATCTCCATGAGAATACCTGCAAGAAAAGTCGAAGTTCAAGTGCAAGATAACTGAAAGCGCGGGACGGAGGTCGAAGAAAACCTAAATATAGCGTTTTCCTGAATATGAACCGACAGCCTCCATTCCATGAGAAATGAATAGATCTTCGTTCTGAAGTCGACGAAATAATTTGGACTTAAATGATTCGTCGATCTCAATATGAAGGGTTGAAGACATTTCATCGATCTTCATTCGACGAACATTTTCTGAAGTAGGTTCGTTGATCTCAGTTCGACAAAACTAACTTCACATACAGAGAGTTCGTCGATCTCCGTTCGACGAACTTTGAAAAATTCGTCGAGTGCAGACATAAATTAAACTAATTCTTCTCCATTAATCATTCCAAACTGATTTATGAAGAACACATGATTTCTTTCATCCAGAGGTTTGGTGAAGATATCAGCTCTTTGTAAATCAGTGTAGATATAGACAAGGTTAATTTTATTTTTGTCTACACACTCTCTAATGAAATGATGCCTAATGTCTATATGCTTAGTTCTGCTGTGATGAACTGGATTTTGTGCTATGGCTATAGCACTTGTGTTATCACATAGTAATGTTGAATTATTTAAGTTGAGACCATAGTCAAGTAGTTGGTTTTAAATCCACAGCATTTGGGAACAACAACTGCCAGTTGCAATATATTCTGCTTCAGCAGTTGAAGTAGACACAGATGACTGCTTCTTGCAAAACCAAGACACTAATCTCATACCAAGGAACTGACAAGTTCCTAAAGTACATTTTCTGTCCACTCTGCATCCTGCAAAGTCAGCATCTGAGTATCCAGTTAACTCAAACTCTGACTCAATAGGATACAAAAGACCTAGACTAGGACAACCCTTTATATATCTCAAATTCTTTTTAGAAAAACTAGATGAGATTCTTTAGGGTTCACCTGGAACCTTGCACAATGACATGTAGCAAACATAATATCAGGTCTGCTTGCTGTAAGGTATAGTAGGGATCCAACAATGCCCCTATATAGTTTCTAATCCACAGGTTTCCCATGTGCATCAGAGTCTAGTACAACATTTGTAGGCATGGGTGTTTTCTTTGCTAAGGAAGTAGAAAAGCTCACCCATGCTACTCATCTCAAATCTTGAATGCATTAGATCAGAAAATCTCATGCATAATTTGGGATCAGTAGAGCCAAATATTATATCATCTACATATATTTGTACTAACAGTATTTTATCATGATGCAATTTGGTAAACAAATTCCTATCAACTATGCCTCTTGAAAAACCATGCTCTAATAGAAAACTGGCTAGGGTCTCATACCAAGCTCTTGGAGCTTGCTTTAAACCATAGAGAGCCTTATGCAACTTAAACACAAAAGAGGGATGAGTTGAAGAAATAAAACCTGGAGGCTGTTCAACATAAACCTCTTCTTTAAGTTCCCTATTCAAGAAGGCACTCTTCACATCCATTTGATAGACTTTGAACTTTTTGAATGAAGCATAGGCCAGAAATATCCTTATTGCTTCTAGCCTGGCAACTGGAGCAAAGGTTTGATCATAGTCAATCCCTTCCTCTTATCTATATCCTTGGGCAACAAGCCTAGCCTTATTACTCACAATCACACCTTGGGCATCAAGCTTATTTCTGAATACCCATTTGGTTCCAATGACTGGGTAGTCTTTTGGTCTTGGAACCAAATCCCAAACCCTTCATCTCTCAAACTGATTGAGCTCTTCTTGCATTGCAATGATCTAGTGGGGATCTTGCTCTGCATCAGATATGGATTGAGGCTCAATTTGAGAGAGGAAACAGATATGCATCAAGTCCAGGTTAAGTTGATGCCTTGTCTGTACACCTACTGTTATGTCTCCAATCACTTGGGATCTGGGATGATCCCTCAGTGTGACAAGATCAGTGGTTGGGGTTGGTTCAGCAACAACATTTGGGAAGGATTCCTCTTGTGGAATTACTTCTGCTATTGTGGAGGGTTCAACTGCATCCAGATTTTCTTCATCACTTTCTTTATTGGCATGTTGAGGAGATTAGGATGTAAATTTCAATTCATCCAATTTCTCACACAAGTTGTTTACCTGCAGGAGGTTTCTGGTAGAAATTTCTTTCTCCTTGTAAAACATGTTAGTCTCATCAAATATAACATGCATGGATTCTTCTATTTTCAATGTGGATTTATTAAAAACCCTATAAGCTTTGCTGACTTGGGAATATCCTAGAAAAATTCCCACTGCAACCTTTGCTTCAAACTTTCTAATGTGCTTTTTGTCATTATTATGAATATAGCATACACAACCAAAAACTTTAAAATAGTTAATTATTGGTTTCTTCCCTTTGAGCAATTCATAGGGGGTCTTATGTTTTAGTTTGTGTATCAAGCTTCTGTTCAGGACATAGTTTGCTGTGATCACTGCCTCTGCCCAGTAGGATAAGGGCATGTAAGCACTTGCAAGTAATGTGCCTGCAACTTCAATGAGTGTTCTATTTTTCCTTTCATCTACCCCATTTTGTTGAGAAGTTCTAGGAGCTGAGAAGCAATGTCTTATACCTTCTTTCCTACAGAACTCTAGCATAAGAAGAGACTCAAACTCAGTGCCATGATCACTTATGATCAATGCAACTTGAGTAGAATATTCAATCTGTATGTTCTTGAGAATATCTGTAAGAACTTGAAAAGTATCTGACTTTGCTCTCAAAAAGAAAACCCAAGTGAATCTTGAGAAGTCATCTACAACCACAAAGGTATAAGATTTCCCTCCTAGGCTATATACAACAATAGGTCCAAAAAGGTCCATATGTAGTAAGTACAAAATCCTAGGTGAATCACTCTTATTAATGGAGGGGCAAGAAGGTAAGCCTCTCACAAGGTTGTCCTTAGATAACCTAACAATATTTTTCAGATTTACATGTCCTAATCTCTTATACCATAAGTCATTCTGAATACTAACTAAGTTAAGCAGACATATATCTGAAGTAATGGACTAGAAATTAACTAAGTATATGTTTCCTTGTCTACTGCCAATTAAAACTGGTTTGTTTTCTCTTGAGGTAATAGTACAGGATTCAGAGTTGAATGATACCTGATAACCTTCATCAAAGAGTTGGCTTATGGAGATGAGATTGTGCTTCAGTCCACTCCCATATGCAACTTTCTTGAAAGTTACAGCTCCAATCCTGATTTTGTCATAGCCCTCTGTTTTACCACAATTTGAATCACCAAAGATGACCTTTGGTCCCAGCTTGGACTTATAGTCAATTAAGTTGTCCTTGCTGCCTGTCATGTTCTTGGAGCAGCCACTATCCAGATACCAGTGTTGATTATATGTTGGATAGGTCTTCATCTGCAAGTATAACACTTAGTTGTTCTTGACCCAGGTGACTTTTGGTCCTTGTTGATTTACATAGGAATAACTGGAAATATATGAGCATTTAGGTTGATCTTTATAACCTTTGGGATGATTTCTTCTAGGTGGTATTATCCATGTGCTAAAGGGATTAAAGTTGCTCTTAGAATTTGGATTTCTGTTGTTAAAATCTGGGATCGACGATTTATGGTTGGATCGTCGAACTGAGCTCGACGATGTTGGATGAGATCGTTGATCTCTACTTGAAGAATGAGAGTATTCATTCTTGGAGTACCAAAATCGTCGATCTCTGTTTGACGAACCATACTGATGTCGTCGATCATAGATCGAAGAATGATTATTACTCAAGTTTGCGTTCTGAGATCGTCGTTCTGAGTTCGACGATCTATTCATATATCGTTGATCTGCGTTCGACGATAATTGTTGAACATTGTTATTTTTAATTTCAATCAGTTCAAGAGCTTTATTAACCCTATTGACCTGTTCAGTATTTTTCTTTCCTTTGTCAGATATAAACTTTACTGGTTTAGAAAGATTATTTTTCTGAATTATAGGTGGATTACTAGAGGAGGCACCTAATCCTAGTTTACTATTGTTGATCCTAGCATTTACAGTACTAGTGATATCTAATAATTGTAGACTTCTCTCATTTAAGGATTCTTCTAATATTTTGGCCTTGCTAAGTTCAGATTTCAAAAAAGATATTTGTTGATTAGCAAAAATATGTTCATTTGTTAGGTTAGCATTCTCTGCAGTAGTTTTATCTAGGTCATTTAATCTTTCTTTGAGAAGTTTGATTTCCTTCTCAGAGCTGATTAAGTCTAAGCAAAAATTTTTAAATAAAAATTTAAATTCCTCTGTTTCAAAATCATAAGAAGCTATTACCTGATCCTCAGTTGATAAGAGCTCTTCATTTTCAGACTCATCAGCATCTGATCTGCTACTGCCTTCCTCAATAGCCATGAGGCAAACTTCTTTGGCCTTTTGCTCTTATTCATCCTCACTGGAGCTGGAGGAGGTTGACTCTTCTTCAGTGTCACTCCATGACTCAGCAACAAAGCCCTTGTCCTTCCTCTTGTGCTTGCTTGAGGAAGGCTTGTTGTAGTGACCCTTCCTTAAGTCACCCTCCTTTCTTCTATCCTTCTTCTGAACTTCTGGGCACTCAGAGATGAAATACCCAGGTTTCCTGCAGCCAAAGCACACTACTTCTTTAGATGGTGTTTTGTCATACCTTGGCTTGTCTTCATACTTGGATGGTTTCCTTCTGAAATCTTTCTAGCCATCTTAAAGAATCTCTTGGCAAAGAGACTCATCAATTCTTCATTCACAGGAATTACTTCAGAGTCTCCTACAGCTTTGAAAGCTATGTTTTGCTCTTTCCTAGTATGTGTAGGAGTCTTGACTTCAGCTACTGCTTCCCTTGATTTTACCAGCTTCTCATAGGACTTTAGCTTTCCTAGTAGAGCTTCAATTGAGATCTCTATTTTACTTCTAGCTTCTCTGATGGGCCAGATTCTTGAGTCCCATGTGCTGGGGAAGCACATGAGGATCTTGTCATTCACTTCAGTCAGAGTGATTTCCTTATCTAGAGTCCTTAGCTCACTGATAATAGAGCTGAGTCTGTTGTATATCACTTCCACTGTTTCAGCTTCATCCTTTTTGAAGTTTTCATATTGAGTGATGAGGTTGGATCTTCTATCCTTCCTCTCATCTGCTGATCCATCCACCATTTGGTTCAAGGAGTCCCAAATGGCCTTGGCTGATGAGCATTCAACAACCTTTTGAAATATCTCATCTGACATTATTTGAGCCAATATGTTCATAGCTCTGGCATCAGCTATCTTTGCCTTCATCTGTGCTTCTGTCCATCAAGGGGGTGGAACTGCACTCATGTCTGTTGAAGTTAATGGGGTTGAAGCCACTGGAGCTGGTGGTCCTGTTAAGATGGAATTAAATATATCCTCATCAATAGAATTCATGCAAAGTCTGATTCTTGCCTTCCAGAGTGTGAACTTGGACAAGTTACACACTGGAGGTATGGTGCTTGCATACTCTTTGTTTTGTGCCATGCTGTATATATCTAGAAGATATAATAGAACAGATCTAACTTGGGATCTTTGGTTCAAGGGTTATCTTGTACAACCAAAAGAACCTCCTCTGATACTAATTGAAAGTTAGGGTTAGATCTGATATACTCTAGAGGGGGGGGGGGGTGAATAGAGTATGTCTGTGTGTTTTTTTAAAAAATTTCTTCTCTAATCAGTATACTATCTTTACCTTTAACAACTATATCTAACTATCACAGATTAAAGTAAATCAAGGATCACAGAATATCTAACTAACACAGCCACAACAAGAATAGAAAAGAAAGAGCAACCAGACAACACAAGAAATTTATAGTGGTTCCCCAAACTGGGTACATCCACTCTTCTACCACCCTTGGTAGGAATCCACTGCAGGTTTTGATCAGGTGACTGTCACCAATGAGCTTTTAATCAGGTGCTCAAAAACCAAACCTCAAGTCTTTTGGAAGGAGACTTGCGACCAGAATAATTTTGAAGGGAATTAAAACCCTGTACAGAGGTGGGAATGCGAGAGTGATGTAAGTCTTCTTTTCTCAAATGAAAATGAGAAGACTTTGTGGATTCTTATTTGTTGTCAAAGCTCCCCCTGAGATCTTGAATGGTTCAGGAGTGGAAGCTTTGTTCAAGGGTGTAGGCCTTCAGCTTTTCATAGATCTTTGACTGATTTGAATGTTGATGTCACTTGAGATCCCTGAAAACAAAGAGGGAGAGAAAGAAAGAAAGACTCTTGATGATGATGATTGTTCTTTCTTCTTCTCTTGAAAGCAGTTGATTTTTCTGAGAGTTGTTTTTCACTGCACTTTTGGACGTTTTATTTTGTGTGACTCAAGGTGATGATCAATTTCTACTCTTCTGTGTGATCTTATTTTCTTGCCAGGGAGATCTGTATTCAATGACTGCAACTTGGTCGAATTCAAAAGAAAAACTCTGCAATAAATGTTCAGCCGAAATCTTTGGGAATGAAAAATGGCAAGAATGCTGTCAAATATTCTATTCTATGTCTGTCCCGAGATATAAGCAATTAATTCCATGGAGGATGTTAGCAATCAATGCTGCCAGTAACGGCTCTATTCAGAGAATATAAGTGCATTGATTTGCAAGGGAATTAATAGCCTATAATGGAAAATGATGAGACAGAAAGAGAAAGAATAAGTAACAAAATATCTTACAATTTTCGTCGACATGAGATCAGCTTTCATCGACCTCTAATCAACTTTCGTCGACCTGATATTTCGTCAACCTCTAATCAGCTTTCGTCGAACTGAGATCTGCTTTTGTCGGCCTGATCTCTGTGAATCAACTGATGTGCATAAGCTGTCTAATTTTGCGCTCTATGTTCGTCGACCTGAGACTGTGAAGTTAGTTGACCCAAAAACTTGGTCCATCTGTCGGCGTTGAGTGAATAGCACATCTGGCGTTAAGTGTTCTTTGTCTTTGAGTCAGCCTTGTCTTTGAGTGAATTATGGCGCTGAGTGTTGAAGAGTTAGTCGATCTGAGAACGAAGTTTGTCGAGCTCAGCTCAGAGATTTTGGCTCTGAGTTAGTCGAGCTGAGCACGACTATCATCGACCTGAGATCGACGAATGTAGATTTCTTTTTCTAATTTGATCTCTCTAAGTCTTGAGTCTTTGGCAGTATTGTAGGTTGGTCCTTTGATCTGTTGACTCTAAGAACATGTCCTAGACTCTAGAAACACATAAAATTTGACCCTTCTATACAATATTGGTCATAACCTAAGAAGAGAACCTATCCCAAATCACCTAGGGGTTCCAATAGATAAGGAACTGTTGAGCAGACGGTTACTTTGACGGTTGAGTTGTTCTGTAGGGTTGACGCCGGCTGGGCAACCTGGAATACTGAAGGAATTTGTCATGCAGATCTCCCCCTGCTGCTTTAGATCGCCTCCTGCAAGGAAGAAAGCTGCGTGGTTAGCATGCCTAACCGCGCAGCCTGTGAGGGTGAGCTATGGGAGCAGCCCGCCATCCCGTAGGGCACGCGGTAGCTATACAACTGGGGTGGTTAGACTGGGTAGACCGCCCTAGCCGCGCGGCCTTAGCGGATAGGGGTTTCTATCTGCCTGGCCCAAAAAGGGAGGGTTGAGGCAGATCGCGACCCTCGGGGGGTACTCGGAGTAGGTCGCGACTTGCGAGCTAGATAACTTGGGAGGGATCGCCGATTTTGGGGTTAACATCTTCAGTGCCTTCCATCAGGATGATAAGCGACTGCCACATTTACTTAGCAGATTGACAGTGAATCAGATTCTGTAGCATTGAATCATCGACTGCACTTGCGATGATGTTTTTGGCTTTCTTATCTAAAGAGACAAGTGCAATCTCATATTTGTCGAGATCCATCAGCTTCTTAGAAACTTGCTTTGTAGCATCTATAGTGGAGACGGTCATGGGAATATAAGGACCTTCTTCAACAATCATGAAGATCCTTGGATCCACAGCTTCCATAAAGAACTTTATCCTTTCTTTCCACATAGCAAAATTTTTCTTTGTGCACAAAGGAAGCTTGGCGAAATCCTATGCACTGTCCATGCTTGGATAACTCAAAAGAAAACTTGAGGCAGATCTGATCAAGGTGTTAACTTTTGAATGATGAACCTCCCTCTGCTACAAATTGAAAAACGTTTAAGTTGTCAACCTAAATCACCTAGAGGGGGTGAATAGGTGAGTTGTGCGTCTTTTTGCAGAATAAAAACTTTAGCGATCTATGCATAAGAAATAATCAAGCAAACACAGAACACCAAGAATTATAGTGGTTCCCCAATCTTGGGTACGTACACTTTCCACTCACCGATCTAGCAAAGCACTAGATCGGCTACTCCACTATTCTCGGATTGAAAACAATCCTACCACTCGGAACAACGTTCCTACAACTCGATCCAAAAAGGGATCTACACTCGAAAGATGAAAACTTCCTACAACTCGGAGAACGAGGCTCCTACACTTGGAGAATAATCTCCTATAATAATAAAAAGAAATCTGAAAATACAAACAGTAATTCTTTTCTCAGATCTGGAAATCTCTCCCTAGGTCTTCTTTCTTGATCTTTTCGGCTTTATCAGAATTTGTAGAAGAAGTCTCTCGGCTAGATCTGTTCTGAGAAACTTGGACTCACAAGATCAAGGAGAAGATGAAGATTGAAAAATCTCTTGATTTGTAAGTCGATCTCGATCGGAAATGGCCTTGACGATCTTCAAGATGAACGACAACTTCTGTAGAATATGGAGGTAGTCGGCCGATCCAGAAATCTTAGAATGACAGAATATTACGTGCTTAAGGTTATTAGGGTTAGTCATAATAACACGACCTTTTATAAGATCTCTCTAACAGTCATAATTGTTATTAATGATGGCCACGTGGACCAGTCATATCAAAAAATCGATCTAACAGAGACTTGGAAAAAATTTCAGAAAATGAGACAGCATTTCTCGAGTATGGATAATACTACTCAAGTGCTATGACTAGCTCTCGAGTGGATAGCAATGACTACTCGAGATGAAGTATTTTTGGAAATTCTGGATAGTCTGAAATCCCTCGTGTGGAGTAATGATCACTCAAGTGCTAGAGAGACTACTCGAGAGGTGAAACTGAACTTCTCGAGAACTTGACTTAGAGAAAATCCTGGAATAAATGTTGTTCACTCGAGTACTGAAACTGGACTAATTGAGTACTAAACGAACTAATCGAGTACATGGATTTGTTACTCGAGTGGGGTTAGAATCTTCTCGAGAACTATACTTCTATCACTCGAAATAAGCTGCTCATCTACTCGAGTACTAGACTTGACTACTCGAGTACTAGATTTGACTACTCGAGTGTTTAACTTAGAAAATTTCTGAGAACTAAAAGCTGAACACTCGAGAATGAGAGAAGGTCTACTCGACTACTGGGCTTGGCTACTAGAGAGCTAGATTAAAGCTACTCGAGAACTACTTTCTTTACTAGAGTTTCAGACAAGACCTACTCTAGTGCTTTTAAGGTTTCTACTCGAGTACTATAATTCCACTCGAGTAAAATACTTAGAAAATTTTCAGCTTTATGAAAAATTTACTTCTTCAATTCAAACAGCAACATGTCTTCCTTTATCAAACCTAGGGCTTGAAAATGAAGTGTATCCTAATAGAGACGCTACACATGAGTCAACACCATGGATCATACAATGAGGGATTACATTGTATGGTCCTGTGTTTGGTGACCCACTGTAGACTGATATTGGTCTACACTTGGCAATAAGTTCTGCAAACACATAACTAGAACAAGATATCAAATATAACTTAATTCATCTTAGTTCAAGGGTGACTTCATACAAATCTAGGTTATTGTGGATACAATACCCAACATGGCTAAGTACAAAACCGTTGAATGATGAAGCTACACTCAACGCTCTCAACGTCATACAGTGGAGTAGTTGCGGCCAAGTACAAAAGCATTGAGTGATGAAGCTACACTCAACGCTCTCAACGCCATAGCATAAAAAGCATTGAGTGATGAAGCTACACTCAATGCTCTCAACGCCAAGGTTGTTGAAGAAGCAGAAAATAATCTAAGGAAAAAAACGTTGAGTGATGAAGCTAAACTCAACGCTCTCAACGACAAGGTTGCGAAAGAAGAAGAAAATAATCTAAGGAAAAAAAGCATTGAGAGATAAAGCTACACTCAACGCTCTCAATGCCTAGGATGCAGAAAGAGCAGAAACTAAGTTATGTCTAAAAGCGTTGAGTGAAGGTTATTCACTCAACGCCACACAATGCCAAGGAAGCTGCAAAATGACTAAGTATAGAATCGTTGAGTGAAGGCCATTCACTCAATGCCACTCAACGCCTAAGTGGATTCTGAGAATTTGGGTAAGTCCACAAAGGGGTTACGTCAACAAAAGTAAACAAAGTCAACGTAGTGCAAAATAGTTGCGGGAAATCTGCAGAATAGCGTTAATGATGTCGATGGCCAGCTGGTTGTCTTCTTGTGTAAACAGAAGGTGATATTCCAGCAATTAAGGCTGGTCCCACACAGAAAAGAGCCATTGATCAACGTACAATAAAATGGGAAGATTTGCTGAGTCGATGACAACAATTAGGGTTTTCTGTTCCCATACTCTTGCGGCTAAACATCGTCTTCTTCCTCGCCTTCTTGCCGAGCCTGAAGAAGAAGTTCAGATAAGTGAACCTGAAAGCAAATCGAGATAGGTGAAACATTTTTCATCTGCGACAGCAAGTTCAGAATCATATTCTGAAAAAGGAGAAGGAGCAGAGTTATCAAATATCTACAGGAGCTAGGGCTGAGATAATCTCAGTCTAGAAAAGGCAGACACAAAGAAATCCTCTGGTATCATAATCAACACATCTATTATTTATTTTTTAGGATCTTTTAGGATTTGAGTGTAGGCCTAATCTTTAAAGGCTGAGAGGTAAGATTCCTGTATGAATCCGAGTTATAGGCCTGTGTTATAAAGGTTGAGGTAAGATCATTTGTTGATCTGAGTGTAGGATCCATTTTACATATAAGTATAGGGCTTTTTCCTGAGTTGTAGGATCCTTTAGATCTGAGGTAGGGCTTAATGCCCGAGTGGCAGGTCTTGGAGAAGACTGAAAGGTCCTGCAGGATCTGTGTTGTAAGCACTTTGGAGCAGAGTATTGGTGTTGTGCCTCATCTAACACACTATTAGAGAGGTGGGAGGGACAGTAGATGTACCCAAGATTGGGGAACCAATATAAATCAACTGTCATCTGTGATTGATCTTGAAAGTCAAACAAACCTAATCACTAAGCACAACCAAATCAGTTAAGGTCAAAATAAATCAAAAAGACACCTAAAACCTATTCACCCCCCTCCTCTGGGTGTTTAGCTAACCTTGAAAACATGACTTTCAAGTGGTATCATAGGGAGATTGCTCTTTAAGGACTCAACAGTCTTAGTAGATCTCCAAGGTCAGTAAGAAAATTAGTCCTTATGGGTTCAGGAGTGAACTATAAGGAGTTGGGTGCCATGAAGCTTCCAATCTATTGGAAGGAAGGATTTGACATCTGGAATGATAGGGTTATGATGTTCATGGAAGAAGCTGACCCTAGGATTTTTATCACAGTCAAAGAGGGATCATTCATCCCTATGAAGTCCTCATCTCTGGATGTTAATGTCAAGACACCTAAGACCTATGCAGAGATGACAAAGGATGAAGTCATCCTTGCCACTATGGAAAAGAAGGCATAAAATATAATAGTTAGCGTCATAGATGACTCCACCTTACAAAATCTGGTACACTGCAAGACTGCAAAGGAGATATGGGACACACTAGTGGTCTACATGGAGGGCACAGAGGAAGTCTGAGAAGACAGAAAGTCCATGATCAACCAAGAGTTTGAAGCTTTCAGGCAGAGAAAAACTGACAGTATAACAGATTGCTATGAGAGATTTTTCAGAATTATCAATGAGTTAAGGACATAAGGCAGAGTCTTCAGCACTTATGAGCTGAATGACAAGTTTCTCAGGTCTCTAACTAGAGACTGAGATACTAAAATCTGTGATATTAGAGAGATGGCAAAGCTTGCTGACACTCCACCAACAATAATGTTTAGGAAGCTGTTGTCCTATAAAATGCAGCTGACTGCCAGGAAGGAGGAGGAGAAAAACAACAAATCTCAGGCCAAATGAAAGTCTGTGGCTTTCAAAGCTGAAGCCTCAAGGAGGAGCAGAAGAAAGTCACCTTTTCCACAAAGGAGGAATGTTGAATCTGAATCATAAAGGTCATAGACCAGCACATCAGACTGTCATAAGTCTGATGAAGACTTTGCTTCTTTCTCTAGGCAGTTCTGGAAGTTTATGAAGAAGAAACACTAGAGAAGCAAGCCCTCCTCCTCCTCTTATCCCAAGGAAGACTACTACAAGGGCATGAATAAATCCTCTACGGAGGACAGGTATGGTTCTAAACCCAGCAAACATGATTCATCTAAAGTGGTTTGTTATTATTGCAGTAAGCCAGAGCATGTAATAGCTGACTGCCCTGTCAAAAGAAAAGAATCTGGTGAGAAGGACCACCAACAAAAAGGTAAGAAGGAGAAATCCTTCATTGCTAAGAAGCAGAAGAGCTGGACTGACTCCTCCTCATCATAGTCAGAAGAGGAAGATGAAGATGAATCCTACATAGGGTTGTACTCTGCTGAAGTAGAAGCTGAAGAAGCAGACTTCATTGAGATGATTGCTGCTATTGTTGAAGAAGCTGATTAAGATCATCCTGCTGCCAGGATTGAAGTCATAACCCCTATATCAAAGACAAGATGGTGATACAGAGGTGGATGATGAATAAGAAGAAGATAACTGCTGATATGCGCTGATGGCTAGGACTGATGAAGAATCCAACTAGGATCAGCCTGGTCAACAAGAGGTACACTTTCTGTCTAAGTCTTCTTCTGAGTTAGGTTATGAGACCAACCCAAATTGATAAGCTCATTCATCAAATGATGATAAAGATTCTGAATCTAAGGAAGATGTCAATTCTGTTATTGAAAAATATGGGGTCTTACTGAACGCCTTCAAGAAAAGCAAGTTACTGGCTAAGAAGCAGGCTAAGGAGATTTCTTCTCTTCAGCTTGTTGCTTCCCAACATGCAAACTCAGCTTCCCTGTTGGATCTGAAGTTGAGGGAAATTAGTGAACTAGAAACTATTTCCTTCATCCAGTTAGGCACCATAGAGTATCAGTAAAATAGAATAAAAGACTTGGAAGTGCTACTGGAGAGGGAAAAGAGAATAGTGGTTAGTTATTCTAAGCCAAGTTCAGTGCTGCCCTTGATAGACTTCTTCACCTACCAAAAGGGTAAGAAGTGGTTGAGGGCTTCAAGGGTCATACAAGCATTGCCAATCCCAAAGGAAAGGGAAAAGCTCCAGTACAGCCACTGACCTCTAAGCCTCCTATTCCATTTAAGAGAGTACTACTACCTTCAATCAGGTATGACCAAGAAAGTATCTTTAGTCACTGGATGAATGGTTGATCCACAAAAGGGAACAAAGATGTTCACCACAATGGTTGAATATATAACAAGGGTGTAAGTGCCTTTAAGGCAGCCCATGAGGAAATCCAAATGACCCATCATGTACTATTTATGTTTGGTGTACCATCCCCTTGACTCAGGGGTAAAGCTGCAGACTGTTCTCAGAATATTCCAACCCACTCTAAGACCAAGGGCAAGTCAGTCAGTAGACCAGACTTGGGCATCTCTGAGGCCATCAAGAGTGTGCTCTCTGAAAATAAGGCAGCTGCTGGTAGGGCTCAAGATATCCCAAGCATTTCTACTGCCAGACTTACCACTAGTCAGACTGGGCTGGGAAACAAAAGAGCAGGACTACTGCTGCACCTTCTAGACCAAGAGCTACTGTCAACACAACCATTAGACAAGCTAAGAAAAGAAGATATAACATCCATGTGTGCTAGTATTGTGGCAAAGCAGGCCACTTTTCTATTGATTGCAGGAACAATCAGTGTGTGAAGAGAGCAAATGTTAGCTTGCCTGTCAGAAAAGTTGTAGGTAGGCATTATCATACTAACATGAACCTAGGACCCAATAAGTATTGGGGTCCTAAGGTTAACTAACTTATGTCTTGCAGGTTAGTCCAAGTGCCCATACCCCTATATGGTACTTGGAAAGTGGATATTCCAGGCACATGAATGGAACAAGGAGCATGCTGAAGGAATATACATCAATAAAGAATGGACCAAAGGTTATCTTTGGTAACTCAGAAAAAGAAGTGACTAGAGGTTTTGGTAAGATCTCTAATGACATAGTCACCATCACAAATGTAGCATATATGGAAGGGTTGCAACACAACCTGATAAGCATTAGTCAACTCTATGATCTTTGCTGTGACATAGTATTCCACAAGGATGAGTGACAGATTAGGAGGTTAGGTGACCAAGAGTTCATCTTAACAGCCACTAGGAGTGGAAATGTGTATTGTTTAGATTTCCTATGTTTAAGTAAGGACTCCTGAAAGTCATTATTTTCAAGGAAGCTTACAACCCAGGGGCGAATAGGTTATCTCACTGGTATTATTAGCTTTTAATTTTATCTTTCTTAGTACTTAGTGTGTTGGGCGTAGTTAGCTTTTAAGTACCTGCATAAAGAAAACAACACAGAAAAGCACACACAGATTTATAGTGGTTCCCAAACTTTTGGGTACATCCACACTCCTCCCACCTTGCCAACTTCCTGTTAGTCAAGAAACTTCTCCAAACCACTGCTCCAAAGATCTTATACCTCAGATCCCTCAGGATCTCTCAGTCTTCTCCAAGACTTACAACTCAGCCACAAGGGCCTACAACTCAGTGATCAGCAGATCACCTACCTTAGGACAAAGGCCCTACACTCAGGCTGAGAGGACAACCCTACCTCAGATCTACTAGGGATCCTAACTCAGAACCAAAGGTACTACTCTCAGAGAGTATTCCTCTCCTATAGCTTAGTGATCAATTGACCACCAACCTCAGATCCAAACTGGATCCTACAACTCAGGCAAATTTACCCTACTTCAAGCTCAAAGAGCCCTATAACTTAGATCTAAAAGGATCCTACTAGAGTGAATTAGATTTATGTTTATCATAGAGAAATTTCTC
The DNA here is from genome assembly GCA_039513925.1 of Platanthera zijinensis. Lineage (NCBI taxonomy): Eukaryota > Viridiplantae > Streptophyta > Magnoliopsida > Asparagales > Orchidaceae > Platanthera > Platanthera zijinensis. Next base: position 114,656,771 of record CM077094.1, read on the forward strand.
TGTGATAACCCCTTGAGCTGAGTTATCTAATATATAACTTTCTTCACAACTACAAGGATCTTGAGCTGGAAGTAACTAGCAGTAAACAACTCTGCTTCCTCTTCCTTCCCAGGACAGAATCAACATTTTTGTTCTTTCTTCTTCTCAGCTTCAGAAGTAGATCTTTAGACTTGAGCTTGCTGAACTGAGAAGCAACTTTATCTGCAAAAACTTGTTCTTTGTTTCTACTCCTCCCTCAGAAGGAAGACTTTCTGAACTTGGTTGTGCAGGTGAAGATGACACCAGCTAACTGAACTTTTGGTTCTTGCAGGAAGACTTCAAGATTTTTCTCGCTAGCAATGGCGAGGAAGATGAAGTACAGCCGCAACTTTTTAAATTGATAAAGCCCTAACAGTTATTTTCGTCTTGGCCAATCTCTTACTTTTGTAGTTCGCCGATCAACGGCTCTAAGAATCAGTGGGGCCCGCCTGTAGCTTCCAGCTGCCCCCTTTGCTTTAACAGAATAAGACGTATAATAGCTTCTCGGCAGAGTTTGTCATGTTCTCTAGCTTCACCGTACTTGATTTAAAATTAGTTTACTTTGTTGATTTTGTTAACTTTGCTGACGGCAACACTTATGGACTTAGCCAAAATGGAGCATCAGTAGAATAGGCATTGAGTGAATGAGCTTCACTCAACGCCAATACAATTAGACAGAATTCTGTCTATCTAGGAATTGATAACGTTGAGTGAGCAATCCTCACTCAACGCTTTTTGCCTTAGCTTATTCTTCAACCTTTTTTGTATGCTTGGCATTGAGAGCGTTGAGTGACCACGCCTTACTCAATGCTTTTTGCCTTAGACATACTTTCTGTATTTTAGGCATTGAGAGCGTTGAGTGAGCACTCAGCACTCAATGCTTTATGCCTTAATCAATTTCCTACTTCTTCAGCATCTTAAGCGTTGAGAATGTTGAGTGAGTACGCCTCACTCAATGCTTTTTTGCTTTAGCCAGATTTTCTGAATCATGGCATTGAGAGCGTTGAGTAAGCATGTCTCACTCAAAGCTTTCTGCCTTAGCCAGATTTTTCTTCTCCTTGGCATTAAGTGAGTAAGCTCCACTCAATGCATTTGGACTTAGCCAAATTTCTGTGTCTGAAAACACAGGTTCTGACTGAATGATGGCCATTCAACGCTTTATTATATGGCATTGAGTGAGCTTGCGTCACTCAATGCCTGTGGACTTAGTCAAATATCATCACAGATTTTCTATGACTTTGAATTACAAGGCAGTACTCAACAAATATAAAGTATGGCGTTGAGTGAGTGATACTCACTCAACGCCTGTAGACTTAGCCACTTTTCTTCTTAAGCTTTTACTACATTAGCCCTTTTCGCAGCCTTTTGCTGTATGAAGTTGAGTGAGTTGACTTTTCTCAATGCCTGTGGACTTAGCTACTTTCTCAGCTTGTCATTACTTTGGATTTGACTGTATAGGCTCCACTCAGTGCTATAAGTCATCTGGCGTTTAGTGAGTATCCTTTACTCAATGCCTATGGACTTAGACAGATTTCTATCTATCCATATCTTAGGTAAGTGTTTACCTGACCTGGCCGCTTAGGCTACCTATCCCATCATTATTGTTAGGACATCCATGCATGCATGAACTCAAGCACACATCAAATATAACTTTATGTATATCATTGACAAGATTGACTTCCTCAAATCTAGGACATTGTGGGCAATGGACCCAACAATCTCCCCATATTTGAGGAAGTCAAAACCCTTAAGCAAATGAGTCAATAATGAGTCAATGACATACATAGCAATGTGAAGCAGCAAGAATTAAAAAAAAGCATATAACTGGGGAGTGATCTATAGTTACCACACCTCCTTGCCTGTAGGGTGAACATTACTACACCGGATCCCCCTGAATTGCTGCTACCATTCCTGATCATACGTCTGATCATCTTTCCTCCCCCTTTTGACTTCAGCAAATATCCAGCAAGGTTCTTATCATCTGCTCCCCATTTCTGATTACAAGTAGGTGGTTGGTTATCCTCATGAGAGTGCTGGAGCAGTGCTGGACATGCTCACCCTCAACAGATGCATAATCTGTCTTTATTCTTTGTAGACACACTAGTCTATACCAGTCTAGACAGCAATTGACCATGATATCACTGAAGGTATATCACTTGAAGAGTCTTCATTTTACTGAAGAACAATTCCATCTACAAGATATAAAATAACCTACAACTAAATGAGGAGCAACTGAACCTATACCAGTTTAACATACCCAACTAAAACTTAAATGTGTTAAACTTTACATCATCTAGTGGCTTAGTGAAGATGTCAGCCACTTGCTTGTCAGTTGGGACAAACTCAAGGTTGATATCTTCACATTCCACATGCTCCCTAATGAAATGATATCTGATCTCAATGTGCTTAGTCCTGCTATGGGAAAACGGATTCCTAGCAATTGAAATAACTTTAGTTGAATCACAAAATAGAGGACTTCTACTTATCTGAAGGTTGTAGTCCTGGAGCTGATGCTGGATCCACAATAAATCAGCACAACAACTGTCATCTGAGATGTACTTTGACTCTGTAGTTGAAATTGCAACACTAGTTTGCTTTTTTCTGCTCCATGAAACTAGTCTTCCACCTAGGAATTGACAGGTACCAGAAGTGCTCTTCCTATCCTCTTTGCAGCCTACAAAGTTTGCATCTGAATAGTCAATTAGTTCAAACTCCCCATTCTTAGGGTACCACATGCCAAGATCTGGTGCGCCCTTAAGATACCTCAGAATTCTCTTTGTAGCAGAGTAATGAGATTCTTTGGGGCAAGCCTGAATCCTAGCACAAACACATGTAGCATACATGATGTATGGCCTACTTGTAGTAAGATAGAGAAGGGAACCAATTATCCCCCTATAAAAAGTTTCATCAACAGGTTTCCCTGCCTCATCTTTGCATAAGGTCATACTTGACCCCATGTGAGTTCTCATGGTGGAGGAAGTCTCCATACCAAATTTCTTTATTAACTCCCTAGTGAACTTAGACTGGGATCTGGACAAGCCATCATCAGTCTGTCTTACTTGGAGACCCAAGAAGAATTTAAGTTCACCTATACTGATCATCTCAAACCTCCCCTACATAAGTTTGGCAAACTTCCTGTATAGATTGTCATCAGTAGATCCAAAGATGATGTCATCTATATAAATCTGAACTAGGATGATCTTGCCATTAGATTCCCTTAGGAATATGGTCTTGTATATCTACCCCCTTGAGAATTTATTCTCAATGAGAAAGCTCGACAAAGTCTCATACAATGCTCTAGGGGATTGCTTTAGCCCATATAAAGCTTTCCTAAGTCTATAAACAGAATCAGATGAGTTAAAAACTACAAAACCTGGAGGTTGCTAGACATAGACTTCCCCGCTTTTAAGTCATCATTCAGGAAGGCTAACTTCACATCCATCTGGTAGACCTTGAATCCCTTGTGTGCAGCATATGCAAGGAACAATGTTATAGCCTCAAAACTTGCTACAGAGGCAAAGGTTTGATCAAAATCAATGCCTTCTTCCTGTCTGTACCCCTTAGCTACTAATCTTGCTTTGTTCTTGAGTATAATGCCATTTTCATCTAGTTTGTTTCTATAAATCCACTTGAATCCAATGACATTATGTCCATGAGGTCTGGGAACCAGCTTTCAGACATTACATCTTTTGAACTGGTTCAGTTCCTCTTGTATAGCCACTATCCAGAATTGATCTATGTTAGCCTCTTCAAATTTCTTTGGCTCCACTTATGACAGGAAGCTTGCATACATAGCTGCATTAAGATTTTTGCTTCTTGTCACTACTCCATGGCTTGGTTCACCAATGATTTGGTGAACAAGATGGTCTCTTAAATGCCTAATTGTTGGAGGTAATCTTCTTTCAGCAACAGCTTCAGGAACAACCTCTTACTGATCATCCTCTTCTCCAAGTGTGTTTAATAGACCTTCTGGAGTATCCACTTCATCTTGGATAACTAGTTCTGCTTCCTTGATGGTCAGATTGTCCATCATCTATTTTGTACCTACAGTACTGGAAGAGGGTCTTGGCAGCTCCCTGTTAATCATGCTAGACTCATCAAAGACTGCATGCACAAACTCTTCTATAACTTGGATTTTCAAGTTGTATACCCTATAGGCCATACTATGATTGTTTTACTCAATAAAAATCCTATCAAAGGATTTCGCAGCAAACTTAGTAACATAAGACTTCCATTATGGAGCACATAACACTTACTACCAAAGATTATGAGATAGCCCAGATTTGGTGTTCTACCCTTCAAGATCTCATAGGGAGTCATCTTGTGGCTTTTGGTAATAGAGGCCCTGTTGAGGACATGACATGTAGTATTTACTACCTCATCCCGAAAATATTCTGGGAGAGATGTGTCACACAACAGGGTTCTTCTAACTCCTATGAGAGTTCTGTTTTTCCTCTCAACAATCCCATTTTATTGGGGTGTTCTAGGAGAAGAAAATTCATGATGAATCCCTTGCTCTTCACAGAACTCTATCATGCCTTCAGACTGGAATTCAGTTTCGTGATCACTTCTGATTTTGACCATAAAACTATTATAATCATTCTGAACTTGCTTGACAAACTTTATTGAAAGTGAGATAAAGATCTATCTAAACTCTAGAGGGGGGGGTGAATAGAGTATTTTTAAAATAGCTTTACAATTTAAACAAATAAAGCAATTAAGATTTAATTTATGTATAGGTGTAAGGTGTCTTACTAGATAAATCAGAACTAACACAGCAAAAAGAAGAATCATAGCACACAATAAAGAAAATACTCAAGCAACCAGAAGACACAAGGAACTATAGTGGTTCCCCAAAAACCTGGGTACATCCACTCTTCTACCACCCTTGGTAGGAATCCACTCAGGATGAGTTGATCAGGTGTCCTGACACCAATGAGCTTTTGATAAGGTGCTCAAAAACCAAACTAGATTTTTTGATCAGGTGTCTTGCCACCACTGAGTTTTGACAAGGCTCTCAGAACCAATCTCAGAACTTTTGAAGGGAGTTTTGATAACCCTTTTACAGCAGGAAAAGAAAAAGTAAAGAGGTGAAGTTGTCTTCTCTGTTCTCAAATCAAATGAGAGAAGACTAGTGGATTGTTGATGATGTCAAAGCTCCCCCTGAGATGTAGAATGGTTCAGGAGTGAGAGCTTTGCTTCAGGGTGATAGGTCTTCAGAAGCTTCAGATCTCCAGTAGAAGATGATTCCAGCAGATACTGAAAAATTTGGTGTCTGGAGTTCTTGATGTTGAAGCTATGATCACTTTTCAGTAAGTCAAAAGGATTGTTCTACTAGTTCTTCAGAAAAAATGATCACTTGTGTCTGTCACTGTTAATCTTTTGTTGTTGTACTATATGTTCTATATTGTTGACTGAAGACAAAAAGGAGGATCTTATTCTCTGAAAAATTCCTTGTCAAAGATAGCCATTGGCAGTCATAAATGTCTTCTATAAAAGTCTTGTCTTCTAGAGGAAAGTCTCATGTTCCAAAAAGAATTCCTTGAAACTTGCTCCAGAATAAAGAAAAATGGTTGGCAGATCTCTTGAGATAAATGCTGAGAGAATTCAAAAACATTCCAAAGACTGACAAAATTTGAATCCGTAAAAACGTCGATCTCTCAGAAGATCGTCGATCTGAGCTCTACGATCGTCGATCTGAGCTCAGAGATGGAATAAGATCAACAGACAGAAAACGTCGAACTGAGCTCGAAGATCGTCGAACTGAGCTCAGCGACCTGGAGAATAAACTGAGGAGAGATCGTCGACCTGAGCTCGAAGACCGTCGACCGAAGCTCGACGACTTTAGCAAAGGTTGAGCTCAAAGAGCGTCGAACGGAGTTCGACGTTCCGTCGACCTAAGCTCGACGATAATTGTCTTTGCCTCAGCTTGAAGTCTGATTCCTTAAATGGTCCTGGGGGCAGCTCAAACCTAAATTCTAAGCCCTAGACACATTCTAATGTTGATCTTTAAAACTATACAACTAGGTCAAACTGGTTTCCTAAGACAAACATAGTGATCCTTACCCAAATTAGTAATAGGGTGTTCCAACAATCTCCCCCTATTTGGGTTAGAATTACTATTTACAGACAAAAAATAGGAAATAAATAAGCATACAGACAAAACAAGAACTAAACCAATCAAAACAAGAAAATGTCATAGCAGCATTGCAGATCACAGATAAAATATCAGCAAATGTTCAGAGGTGGATGTTTGTTCAGCTTACACAAATCACTTCTTCTCAGTTCCCTTTTTAAACAAAATTTCCCTGTTAGGATTGAGGGATTCTTTCTTTGATCTTCTGTCATCTTCTGCACCTAAGGAAGTTTGAGATCTAGGCCTTGGTACTATAGCCTCAGGGTGCAGCTTCATATAATCTTCTGGATTAAAGAATTTCCTTGAAGCATATCTCTTTAGTTCTTTCTTTCTTTGATCTGATAGGGTTGTAATGTTGGAAATGTCTTTGCCTTGCTCTCTGGCCTTTTTTATTTGATCTAAAGCAGCAAGCTCTTTCATTCTGGCAGTCCATGATAAAGGGTTGTTCTCAGGATCCTCAAATGGAACAAGAGGTTCATATCTGTTGATAGACTCAGAATCAGTATTAGGAGTCCTGGAGACAACTGCATCTTTTAGCCTATAAGGGAAAGGACCTGAAGTAGATTCAATATGACCTTGTCCTTCCCTTTGTTGTCTAGAATATGTTCTGTAATCTCTTTGCCTTCCTCTAGACTGATATCTCTTAGATTGATATCCTCTTTGAAATTGTTCTCTTGGTTGATGTTCCTGAGAAGGTTGGGAAGAGCTTTGCTTTGAAGCAGAGGATGGAAGAGCTGAGCCTCCACCAGATCCTAAATCTGGAGGAGGAGGAGGAGGAAATTTAGAAGATCCTTTTTCATATCTAGCCAATTTTCTTCTTTTCTTCATAGCTTTCAATTGATTTTTAGAGAATTGCATCCATGGCTCAGAGATTGGGCAATCATGCAAAATATAATATGGAATATCATTTGCATCCTTGGCTTGAGCAGGAGGAACTTTCATCATGGCCTTGCTTCTGGCCTTCCTTTTCTTGGCAATGGTACTAGAAGAGTCATCAAAATCAGTGTGAAACTGATCACTTTTTGAGCTTTGGGGTCTATCATATAAATCATCAATGCTCTTAATATATTTCTCTTGTAATTTCAACTGATCTGGAGTCAGGGTAGGAGCAGCAACATCAGAAATTTGAGCAGAAGCAGCATCAGGAGTTGGAGCAGAAACAGCAGCAGGTTCTTTCAAATAAGTGGCAAGTTCTTGAGCAGCAGTAACCTCAATAACAGAAACCATGTCAATATCTTCTGATACACTTGTAGAAACATCAGTAGCAGCAGGGATGGAAACAGCAACATCCACAGCCTTGAAAGAATTTATATATGAGGCAATTAGGCTGGGATCACAAACAGAGATAGGCACAATGGCCTTAGTCAAATCTTTAACTTGTTCAACTGGCAGAGAACTGAAGAAAGCAAGATCAAAAACTGAAAGCAATTTCTGGAGATCCACTGCAAATGTTGGAGCAGGAACTACTTCATAAGGCATCTCCCCCTGCCTGGATTCAGTGGCAGCTGAATCAAGGCACCCAGAAGAAGTAATTGCCTGAGAGGAGATGAAGGAGGAGAGCTTGGTAGACAGCTCCTAAACATGTGTCAGGAGTGGAGCCAGGGTGGTCTCCAGTAATGAGGTTAGCTTGGGAGCTAGCAGCTCATATAACCTTTCTGCCAGGGCTGAGAGATCTACATGCTCAAGAGGGGCTTGAGTAGAGGTAGGAGAGAAGGGTGTTGGAATGATGTTGACTGGAGCTGATGGAATGGAGAATGTGGAGGTAGGAGGTGAAGAAATGGATGGTCTAGGGGTAGGAAGTGTTGAGATTGATGTAATTTGGTTGGGGAAGGATGAGATGGTAGGGGAAAAAGATGGTTGAGAGAGGATGTCTTGAAGAATTTGTTGGAATGAGGAAGTAGAGGGAAGCTCAGGAGGAGTTGAAGGAGAATCATCCATGAAGGAGTCATCTAAGAGAGAATATGATGAAGTGGTGGCAGGAGGATAGTAGTATAAGGGATGAAATTGCTCTGAGGTAGATGCTGGAGAAGGTGAGATTGGGGATGAGATTGTAATGGGTAATGAGATGGCTATGGTGGTGATTGGTGGTGAGGATGAGATGGCTGGGTTAGAGACAGCTGGAGGAGGAGAAGAAGCAGGCAAAACTTCTGCAGGGGCAGAGACCTGAGGAGGAGTGACTAAGGCAGTCCTTGTGCCTGAAGCAGGAGTTGATGCAGTAGCCCTGTTGGGGTTAATAATTTGCCTGTCCCACCTGCTGAAGAGGGCACAGGTAAGTCTCTTGGATGCATTGATGTGCATCCCACTTGAGGTCAGCAGCTCAGGGCACCTGGAGTGCATATAAACCCCCCAAGATCCTCCCAAAGCTTACACAGCTTTTGCTCAGCTTCTTTTTGATCAAATTGAAGAAGATGGACCCCCAGTCCAGATGTTTCTTGTCAACCACAGCTCCCATTAGACAGAACTGATGTCTGGAAATGGTGTCATGGGCTGAGTGCTTTGCCAGAAGCACCTTTCCCACAACATCAGCCAGTAATTGATATTCAATCGACAAATTCTTTTTCAGCAATTTTTTAGGGTTCTCAGCAGAGTGACCCATTCTATCTAGCATTGCATCAGACTCTTCTTCAGATAATTCAATAGATTCATGTCCAGTGCTGAGGTTGAACACTTCTGTTAGAAGGGCGGGGGACAATGGTACCTGAGTCCCTTTGATAGAGCCGACTACAAAATTCTCATTCTCAGTTGAGGCAGAAAAACACCATTCCTTTATCTCGTCTGCGGTAATCTTCATCCTGATGGACATTATCTGAACTAACTGTTGTTCTCGAAGCATATTTAAAATGTCCTTGATTCTCTGGTTTCTTCCATCAAAAGAGTTCATGTCGATGTCGAATCCTGTGTTAAATTTCATTTTTGAAAGGGTAGCAACAGTCAGAGCCATCTGTACCTGCAAAAATTGAACAAACACGACCAAGTGTAGAAGGTTTGGAGGGAAAAAAATTTGCAGAGAGTATGAAGGCTTAAACGACGAGCGGCGGCCGAGTAATGATTTTATATTAGGGTTCGACGCAAAAAAGGAAGGATCGTCGACCTCAGATCGACGATCAGGACTCCTGAGGGAAGCTGAAAGGTCTTCAACATCGTAGATCTCAGTTTAACGATCAAGAGAGCGTCGAGCTCAGGTCGATGATCAAAGACCTGAAAGAGATAGTATACAACTATCTGGCAAGCTCTGAACTTAGGTCGACGTTCAGTGAAAACGTCGAACTTCGTTTGACGATTTCTAGGAAAAACGTCGAGCTCAGTTCAGAGACAGAAACTATCCTACAGACACAAAAGGAGATGATTTTTTTTAGCCTAATCTTGGTCTGTTTTTAGCTTTTCAAAATCTTGTAATTTAGTTTAGGCTTCCTCCATCTAACATGTCTAACTGATTTAGGAAGAAATTGTGTTTCTTTTCATCCAGAGGCTTGGTGAAAATATCTCTCATTTGCAAATCAGTAGGGATATATTGAAGTTCAATTTTGTTCTTCTCTACATTATCCCTTAGAAAATGATGCCTAATCTCTATGTATTTTGTCCTACTATGGAGGACTGGATTTTGTGCAATGGAAATAGCACTAGTATTGTCACAAAATATTTTTGACTTCTCTAAGTTGTAACCATAGTGTAGGAGTTGGTTTTGTATCCACAATATTTGTGAACAACAACTGCCTGCAGCCATATATTCAGCTTCAGCAGTTGAGGTTGGCACAGATGTTTGTTTCTTATAATACCAAGAGACTAGTCTATCACCAAGGAACTGACAAGTTCCACTGGTGCTTTTCCTGTCTATTCTGCATCCAGCATAATCAGCATCTGAGAATCCAGTTAAGTCAAATGCTGAGTCTTTTGGATACCAGAGTCCTAGATTTGGACAGCTTTTAACATACCTAAGAATCCTCTTAACTAAGGTTAAGTGTGACTCTCTAGGGCTAACTTGAAATCTAGCACATATACATGTAGCAAACATTATATCAGGCCTACTGGCTGTAAGGTACAATAGAGAGCCAATCATTGCTCTATATATTGTCTGATCAACTGGTTTCCCATGTTCATCAGCATCCAGTACAGCATTGGTAGGCATGGGTGTTTTCATATATGATGCATCAGACATACCAAATTTCTTAACCAGCTCTTTTGCATACTTGGTTTGAGAAATAAATATGCCTTCAGCATGTTATTTGACTTGCAATCCTAAGAAGAAGGATAGCTCACCCATGCTACTCATTTCAAATTTAGAGTGCATAAGCTTGGAAAACTTTTTGCACAAGTTTGAATCAGTAGAGCCAAATATAATATCATCTACATAGATTTGTACTAGTAGGGTATGGGACTTATGGGTTCTAATAAAAAGAGTTTGGTCTACTCTCCCCCTAACAAAATCATTTTTCAGCAGAAAACATGCTAGGGTCTCATACCATGCTCTAGGAGCTTGCTTGAGACCATATAATGCTTTGTGTAGTTTAAAAACATAATCAGGATGGGTTAGAGAGATAAAACCTGGAGGTTGTCTGACATAGACTTCTTCTTTGATCTCTCTATTGAGAAAAGCACTCTTGACATCCATTTGATAGACTTTGAATCCCTTATGAGCAGCATAAGCCAGAAAGATTCTTATGGCTTCTAATCTTGCAACAGGTGCAAAGGTCTAGTCATAGTCTATCCCTTCTTCCTGAGAGTACTCTTGATCAACTAGCCTTGCCTTATTCCTTACAATGATTCCTTGATCATCCAGCTTATTTCTGAACACCCATTTGGTTCCAACAATGGGATGATCTTTTGGCTTAGGCACTAGTTCCCAAACTTTATTTCTTTCAAATTGATGCAACTCCTCTTACATTACAATAATCCAGTGTGGATCTTGTTCTGCATCTTGAATAGATTGAGGGTGAGGGTGAGCTAGTCTGTCAATTAATTGTGAGTTGCAGATTTCAATGATGTATTTCTATTTTCTTCCTCTCTTCAGTCATAACCCTATTTTGTTGAGGCAGTGTCTAGGAGATGAGTAAAGTACTGCCTGATCCTTGTCATTCACTTTGACAGAACTCTTGCATGAGAAGAGAATCAAACTCTGTCCCATGATCACTTTTGATCAGGGCAATGTGAGTGTATGAAACTCAATCTGAATGCATTTGAGAAAATCTGTCAAACACTTAAAGTTATCAGACTTCTTCCACAGAAAGAATACCCATGTGAATCTTGAGAAGTCATCTACAACTACTAAGGTATAGGACTTCCCTCCTAAGCTTTGTACTGTAATGGGTCCAAAAAGGTCCATGTGTAACAGATACAAGATCCTAGGTGAATCACTCTTATTAATTGATTTAAAACTACTTTTAGTTTGCTTGCCTAATTGACAAGCCTTGCAGAGTCCTTCTTTCTTGTAGGGGCCAGAAGGCAGTCCTCTGACAAGGTTGTCCTTGGATAGCCTAGCAATGATTCTAAGGTTAACATGTCTTAGTCCCTTATGCCATAGAATATTAGGTCTAGATATGGAATTAAACAGACAAATATCTACCTTAGATGAATGAAAGTCTACTAAGTAAATATTACCTTTCCTGTTACCTGTCAACACAGTTGTGTTGTTTTCTGACTTGACCTTGCATATTTCTTTGTTGAAAGTCACTTGATATCCTTCATCACACAGCTGTCTAATACTTATCAGGTTGTGCTTGAGTCCTTCAACATAGGCTACCTTCTTAAAGGTGACTGTCCCAATTTGGACTGCACCATATCCTTTTGTAGTTCCAAAGTTTGAATCACCAAAAATTACTTTGGGTCCAAGCTTGGCTTTAAAGGATGTGAAGTTGTCCTTATACCCTGTCATGTGCTTTAAGCACCCACTATATAGATACCATAACTGGTTTGATATTGGATAGGTCTTCACCTGCACAAAATCAACTTATATGTTTTTGACCCAGTTAACCTTGGGCCTAGGTTGATATCCCTTAAATTCAGAAATAGAAGACATCCCAGGTTGATCCTTATAACCTTCAGGATGGTATCTCCTAGGAGGTACTATCCATTCAGTATAGGGATTAAAGCATTGGTATGAAGCACTTCTAGGATTGAATTGAGATTTGCCTCTGAAAGAAGGTTCAAAGCTCTGAACTTCGTTCGACGATCGTCGAGCTGGATTCGACGATCTTGGGTAAAATCGTCGAGCTCCGTTCGAAGATCGACTGTGAGGGAGTTCAGAGTTCAGGAAACGTTGAGCTGAGTTCGACGTTTCAGCCTGATATCGTTGACCTCTGTTCGACGATCGTCGACCTCTGCTCGACGTTTTCTGTTGAGCTTTCTTTTTATTAGGTAGATCTGAATTTTTCCTAGCTACCTCTACAACACCCTTTCCTTTGTCAAAAATAAATTTGATTGGGGTTGTTAATACTATGGGTTGGCTAGATGAGGCACCCAAGCCTAGTGTACTATTTAATCTTGAGTTCATTGTGCTTGTGATGTCCATTAATTTGATACTTCTCCCATTAAGGGATTCTTCAAATTGCTCGGCCTTGGATAGTTCACTTTTTAGTGAAGCTATCTCCTCTTTATAGCATTCCAACTCTTCAGAGAGTTTGAGGTTCTCTGATTTTATAGTGCTATACTCAGATAGTTGTTTTCTGAGGGAAGTGATTTCCTTCTCAGACTCCAACAGATCTAGGCATAGTACCTTAAACTCATGTTTAAAATCCTCAGAACTGAAATCAAATGAATTGATTACCTGATCTTCTTCTAGTTGAGCTTCTGAATCTGATTCTGACTCTTCTGCTTCTGAGTCTGTTTGAGAGGCATTGATAGCCCATCATGCAGAATTCCTTTTCATCAGCATCATCCTCATCATCACTGGAGCTGGATGAGGCTTCAGAGTCCTCTTCAGTTTCACTCTATGTCTCAGCAACAAATCCCTTCCTTGTATGTTTGTTCTTGCTGAAGGAGGGTTTGTCTGAGCTGTTCTTTCTGAAGTCTTTTTCCTTTCTTCTTTCTCTTCTATCTTTCTTATCCTTGTTCTTATTTTTTGGACAGTCAGGCACAATATGGCCTGGTTTCCTGCAACCAAAACATATGATTTCTTTATTGTTATTTGATTTATCATACCTTGATTTATCATGACCCTTGTATGATCTCTTTCTGAAGTCTTTTCTGGCCATCTTGTAGAATCTTTTGGCCAGTAGACTTAGGAGCTCATCATTTCCTGTAGCTTTATCTTCAAGGCTCCTCTTCTGCAGCTTTGAAGGCTATGGTCTTTTCTTTCCTTGTGACTGGAGAAGTAGCCTTTTGTTCTTCTTCTCTATTTTTAATGAGTAGCTCATAGGATTTGAGCTTGCCGAGGAGAGCTTCAGTGGTAATCACATTTAGACTTCTGGCATCTTTGATTGGCCAGATTCTTGAATCCCAAGTGCTGGGGAAGCACATTAAGATTTTGTCATTCAGCTCAGTCAATGAGATTTCTTTATCCAAAGTCTTTAAATCATTGACAATCAGACTTAGTCTATTATACATGTCAGCCACTGATTCAGCTTCTCCCTTTTTGAAGTTCTCATATTGGCTTATCAGATGGGATCTCCTGTCTTTCCTTTCATCAGCAGATCCTGAGACAATTTTAGAGAGCTTGTCCCAAATTCCTTTGGCTGAGTTGTAGTCAGCTACCTTCTGAAATATCTCATCAGACATTGTCTGAGCTAAGATGTTCATGTCCTTTGCATCTGCAGTTTTCCATTTCTTTATGTCTGCATCTGTTCCTGAGGGAGGTGGAACGGTACTTGTACTTGTGGTCTCTGGAGGTGTTGGGCACACTATCAAAACAGAATTAAATATATCCTCATCAATAGAATTCATATAAAGTTTAATCCTTGCCTTCCAGAGTGCAAACTTGGAAAGGTTGCACACTGGAGGTCTGGTGCTTGCATAATCTTTGTTCTTGTGCCATGTCTATATAAATAGATAGATATAGTGAAAATAACCCTCTTAAGAGATTGATCTTATCAAGGATCTTTTGGTTCAGGTGTTAGCCTGTATGAGCAACCAACCTGCCTCTGATACCAATTGAAAGTGAGATAAAGATCTATCTAAACTCTAGAGGGGGGGGGGGGGTGAATAGAGTATTTTTAAAATAGCTTTACAATTTAAACAAATAAAGCAATTAAGATTTAATTTATGTATAGGTGTAAGGTGTCTTACTAGATAAATCAGAACTAAGACAGCAAAAAGAAGAATCACAGCACACAATAAAGAAAATACTCAAGCAACCAGAAGACACAAAGAACTATAGTGGTTCCCCAAAAACCTGGGTACATCCACTCTTCTACCACCCTTGGTAGGAATCCACTCAGGATGAGTTGATCAGGTGTCCTGACACCAATGAGCTTTTGATAAGGTGCTCAAAAACCAAACTAGATTTTTTGATCAGGTGTCTTGCCACCACTGAGTTTTGACAAGGCTCTCAGAACCAATCTCAGAACTTTTGAAGGGAGTTTTGATAACCCTTTTACAGCAAGAAAAGAAAAAGTAAAGAGGTGAAAGTTGTCTTCTCTGTTCTCAAATCAAATGAGAGAAGACTAGTGGATTGTTGATGATGTCAAAGCTCCCCCTAAGAAGTAGAATGGTTCAGGAGTGAGAGCTTTGCTTCAGGGTGATAGGTCTTCAGAAGCTTCAGATCTCCAGCAGAAGATGATTCCAGCAGATGCTGAAAAATTTGGTGTCTGGAGTTCTTGATGTTGAAGCTATGATCACTTTTCAGTAAGTCAAAAGGATTGTTCTACTAGTTCTTCAGAAAAAATGATCACTTGTGTCTGTCACTGTTAATCTTTTGTTGTTGTACTATATGTTCTATATTGTTGACTGAAGACAAAAAGGAGGATCTTATTCTCTGAAAAATTCCTTGTCAAAGATAGCCGTTGGCAGTCATAAATGTCTTCTATAAAAGTCTTGTCTTCTAGAGGAAAGTCTCATGTTCCAAAAAGAATTCCTTGAAACTTGCTCCAGAATAAAGAAAAATGGCTGGCAGATCTCTTGAGATAAATGCTGAGAGAATTCAAAAACATTCCAAAGACTGACAAAATTTGAATCCGTAAAAACATCGATCTCTCAGAAGATCGTCGATCTGAGCTCTACGATCGTCGATCTGAGCTCAGAGATGAAATAAGATCAACAGACAGAAAATGTCGAACTGAGCTCGAAGATCGTCGAACTGAGCTCAGCGACCTGGAGAATAAACTGAGGAGAGATCGTCGACCTGAGCTTGAAGACCGTCGACCGAAGCTCGACGACTTTATCAAAGGTTGAGCTCAGAGAGCGTCGAACGGAGTTCGACGTTCCGTCGACCTAAGCTCGATGATAATTGTCTTTGCCTCAGCTTGAAGTCTGATTCCTTGAATGGTCCTGGGGGCAGCTCAAACCTAAATTCTAAGCCCTAGACACATTCTAATGTTGACCTTTAAAACTATACAACTAGGTCAAACTGGTTTCCTAAGACAAACATAGTGATCCTTACCCAAATTAGTAATAGGGTGTTCCAACATTTATGAAGATATCAAAGGTCTCATTCTTTTTCTTGAGAAAGAACACCCAAGTAAACTTGGAATAGTCATCAACCACAACAAGGGTATAAACTTTCCTACCAAGACTATGAATAGGCATAGGACCAAATAGGTCCATATGAAAGAGGTACAAGCACCTCACAGAGTCTTTGGGACTAGTGCCCTTGAAGGAAGATTTGGTCTGCTTACCCTTTTGGCAAGCTGAGCAAATGATATCCTTGGTGCACTTCATATTTGGACTATTCCTAACTAACTCTTGACTAAAGAGCTTGCCAATAGTCTTGTAATTTAAGTGAGCAAGTCTCTTGTGCCACTGGAAACAATATGAGACTTTTTCATTTGCTACAAGACAAATAGGAGAATCTGAGTCCAGAGATAGAAAGTTTAAACAGTAAATATTTCCACTCCTAGTGCCTGTCAATATGACCTCTTGGTCACTTGACCTTTTAATCAGGCACTCATCCTTGTGGAAGACAATAACATAGCCAAGATTAGAGAGTTGGCTTATGCTTATAAGGTTGTGTTGCAACCCTTCAACATAAGCCACTTTTGTGAAAGTGACTATGTCATTGGTAATCTTACCAAAGCCTCTAGTTACCCCTCTATCAAAACCATCTAAGATAACCTTGGGTCCATTTTTCACTGGGGTGAACTCCTTCAAGTTTCTCCTTATACCAGTCATGTGCCTAGAACAACCACTGTCCAAGTACCATATTGGGGTATGTCCACTTGAACTAACCTTACTTTGACCAGGCTGATCCTGGCTGCCCCCTTCATCAGTCATTTCCATCATCTCATGTCAGCTGTAGGCATCTTCTTCATCATCATCCACCTCTGAGTCACTGTCCAACAGTGTCAGATGGGCCCTAACTCCTATACTTATAGCAGGATAGTCTTAATCTACTAAAATAGTTTCTTGTTCAGCAGCAACAACAACTAGCCCAATGTAGGTTTCCTCTTCTTCAGACTCTGATGATGATGAGTCTCTCCAACTCTTCTCTTTCTTAGCCACAAGGGACTTTTCTTTCTTGCCATTGTGCTTTTGGTGAGATTTCATCTCACCGCCCTCTCTTCTCTTCATATGGCAATCAACAATGATATGCCCTGGCTTGCTGCAATAGTAACAGACAATATTATAAGAATTATATTTACTGGGTTTAGAGACATACCTGTCCTCCTTGGAGGTTTTCTTCAAGTGATGAGTTGAGATGGAGGGCATGCACTTCCAGTGCTTTTTCTTCATCAGCCTATGGAGCTGCCTGGAGAAAATAGCAAAGTCCTCATCAGACATGCTGCTATTTGATGCCTATGATTCAGAGCAGTGTAAATCTGATGGTCTTCTTGGAGGAGAAGGGGTCTTTCTCCTGCTTTTCCTTATGGCTTCAGCTTTTAAAGCCACTGTCTTCTCTTTGTCTTGAGATTTGCAGTTGGTATCTTCCTCTTTCCTGACTGTTAGCTGCATCTCATAAGCGAGCAGTTTTCCAAATAGGGTGTGAGGTGGAGTATCACCCAGATTATCCATTTCTCTGATAGCACATATCTTTGTGTCCCAGTCTCTGGTGAGAGACCTGAAGAGTTTATCATTTAGATCATAATGACTAAAGACCCTTCTATAGGTCCTTAGCTCATTTACTATCTTGAAGAATTTTTTATAGCAGGTGGTTATGTTCTCTCCCTTGGACTTCCTGAAAGCCTCATACTCCGGGTTGAGCATGGACTTTCTATAATCCCTCTGTGGCTTCCATGTAGATCACTAGTGTGTCCCACATCTCCTTTGCAGTTTTGCAGTGAATCAGATTCTGAAGGGTAGAATCATCAATTGCACTGACAATGATATTTTGAGCCCTCTTGTCCATAGTGGCAAGAATGAATTCATCTGTTGTCATCTCATCATAAGTCTTGGGTGTTTGGATGTTTGCATCTAGGACAGACACTTTCATGGGGATGAAAGGTCCTTCTTTAACAGTTATAAAGATTCTAGGGTCAGATGCCTTCATGAACAGCCTGGCCCTCTCCTTCTAGATGACGAATCCCTCCTTCCTATAGATAGGAAGATTTATGACACCCAGCTCCTTATAGTTCACTCCTGAACCCATAAGGATAGTCTGTAGCCACCTTGGAAGATCACTCAGATGGTTAGATCTTTTTTAGCAACCTCCCTCTAATACAACTTGAAAGTCTTTATTTTCAAGGTAGCTTAAAACCTAGGGGGTGAATAGGTTGTCTCACTGATATTATTAGATTTTAATTGTATCTTCCTTAGTACTTAATGTGTTGGCAGTAGTTACCTTTCAAGTACCTGCACAAAGAAAATAATACAGAAAAGCACACACAGATTTATAGTGGTTCCCCAACTTTTAGGTACATCCACTCTCCTCCCACCTTGCCAACTTTTTGTTAGTCAAGGCACTTCTCCAAACCACTGCTCCAAAGAGCTTACACCTCAGATACCTCAAGATCTCTCAGTCTCCTCCAAGACTTACAACTCAGCCACAAGGGCCTACAACTCAGTGATCAGCAGATCGCTTACCTCAGGCCAAAGGCCCTACACTCAGACTGGGAGGACATCCTTACCTCAGATCCACTAGGGATCCTACCTCAGACCCAAAGGTCCTACTCTCAGCGAGTATTCCTCTCCTACAGCTTAGTGATCAATTGACCACCTACCTCAGATCCAAACTGGATCCTACAGCTCAGGAAAATTTTCCCAACCTCAGGCTCAGAGAGCCATACAACTCAGATCTAAGAAGATCCTACTGGAGTGAATTAGATTTATGTTTATCACAGAGAAATTTCTCTGTGATAACCCATTGAGCCGAGTTATCTCATCTCTAACTTTATTCACAGCTACAAGGATCTTGAGCTGGAAGTAACTAGCAGTAAACTGCTCTGCTTCCTCTTCCTTCCCAGGACAGAATCAGCAACTTTGTTCTTTCTTCTTCTCTGCTTCAGAAGTAGATCTTAAGATTTGAGCTTGCTGAACTGAGAAGCAACTTTATCTGCAGAAACTTGTTCTCTGTTTCTGCTCCTCCCTCAGAAGGAAGATCTTCTAAACTTACTGGTGCAGGTGAAGATGGCACCAGCTAACTGAACTTTTGGTTCTTGCAGGAAGACTTCAAGCTTTTTCTCGGAAGCAATAGAGAGGAAGATGAAGTCCAGCAGCAACTTTTTAAATCGATAAAACTCTAAAAGTTATTTTCATCTTGGCCAATCTCTTCCTTTTGTAGTTCGTCGATCAACGACTCTAAGAATCAGTGGGGCCCGCTTGTAGCTTCCAGCTGCCCCCTTTGCTTTAACGGAAGAAGACGTACAGTAGCTTCTCAGTAGAGTTTGTCGTGTTTTGTAGCTTCTCTGTACTTGATTAGAAATTAGTTGACATTGTTGATTTTGCTGACGTCAGCACCTGTGGACTTAGCCAAAATGGAGCATCAGTAGAATAGGCGCCGAGTGAATGAGCTTCACTCAATGCCAAGACCTTTAGACAAAATTTTGTCTATCTAGGCGTTGATAGCATTGAGTGAGCAAGCCTCACTCAACGCTTTTTGCCTTAGCTTATTCTTCAGCCTTTTCTGCATGCTTGGCATTGAGAGCGTTGAGTGACCATGCCTTACTCAATGCTTTTTACCTTAGCCATGCTTTTTGTATTTTAGGCATTGAGAGCATTGAGTGAGCACTCCTCACTCAACGCTTTCTGCCTTAATTAATTTCCTGCTTCTTCAGCATCTTAAGCGTTGAGAGCGTTGAGTGAGCACGTCTCACTCAACGCTTTTTGCTTTCGCCAGATTTTCTGAATCATGGCATTGAGAGCGTTGAGTGAGCATGTCTTGCTCAACGCTTTTTGCCTTAGCCAAATTTTTTGCTCCTTGGCATTGAGTGAGTAAGCTCCACTCAACACATTTGTACTTAGCCTAATTTTTGTGTCTAAAAACAAAGGTTCTGACTGAATGATGGTTAGACAATGCTTTATCATATGGCGTTGAGTGAGCTTGCCTCACTCAACGCTTGTGGACTTAGTCAAAAATCAGCACAGATTTTTTATGGCTTTGACTTACAAGGCAATACTCAATGAATATAGTGTATGGCTTTGAGTGAGTGATAATCACTCAACGCCTGCGGACTTAGGCACTTTTCTACCCTTTTCTTCTTAGGCTTTTACTGCATTAGCCTGTCTCATGGCCTTTTATTGTATGGCGTTTAGTGAGTTGACTTTCTCAACGCTTGTGGACTTAGCCACTTTCTCAGCTTGCCATTAATTTGGCTTTGACTGTATAGGCTCCACTCAGTGTTATAAGTCATCTAGCATTGAGTGAGTATCCTTCACTCAACGCCTATTGACTTGTACAGATTTTTGTCTCTCCACATCTTAGGTAAGTGTTTACCTGACCTAGCCGCTTAGGCTACCTGTCCCATCATAGTTGCTAGGACATCCCTACATGCATGAACTCAGGCACACATCAAATACAACTTTATGTATATCATTGACAAGATTTAATTCCTTAAATATAGTACAATGTGGGCAATGGACCTAACAACTCCTCTATATGCCTAGTTGTCGATAAGAAAGCCTCTTCGTCTGTCTAGTGGCATAAGAGGCTAGCCCATCTAAATTATAGAGCCATAGGCAAACTCTTCAGTAGGGAGCTAGTTAGAACTGGTCCTAAGTTAAAGTGCACTAAGGATGGTATCTGCTTTGTATGCCAAAAGGGCAAACAGACCAAAACCTCCTTCAAGAGCATTGGCACCAAAGACTCAGTGAGGTGTTTATACCTTCTGCATATGGATTTGTTTGGTCCTATGCCAGTTCAAAGTTTAGGTAGGAAAGTCTACACGCTTGTGGTTGTTGATGACTTTTCTAGATTTGTCAGGGTATTCTTTCTAAGGAAGAAATCTGAAACCCTTGATGTCTTCCAAACATTTTTCAAGCAAATTCAGAATGAATTTAATAGTACTGCGGTCAAAATTAGAAGTGACCATGAGACTGAATTTCAGTCTAAGTGCATGACAAGGTTCTGTGAAGAGCAAGAGATTCATCAAGAATTCTCCTCTCCTAGAACACCCCACCAAAATGGGATAGCAGAGAGTAAAAATAGGACTCTCATAGAGGCTGGTAGAACCTTATTAAGTGACTCATCTCTCCCAGAATACTTCTGGACTGAGGCAGTTAACACTGCATGTTATGTCCTTAATAGGACTTTTATCACCAAGATCCACAAGAAGACTCCTTATGAGATCTTGAAGGGCAGAAAACCAAAGCTGAGCTATTTCAGGATCTTTGGTAGCAAGTGATATGTGCTTAACAATGGAAAATCCCATATAACTAAGTTTGCTTCCAAGTCCCATAAAGGGATCTTTGTTGGGTACAACATTCATAGTAAGGCATATAGAATCTATAACTTAAAAAGTCAAGTTGTAGAAGAGTCAATGCATGTTGTATTTGATGAATCCAATATGATTAACAGTGAGCTGCCTAGCTCCTCTTCTAGTATTGTAGGTATAGAGCAGATGATGGACAATCTAACCATTAAGGAAGCTGCTCCCATAGTCCAAGATAAAGATGATGGACTGATCATTCCTAGAGAAGGTCAGGACATACTTGAAGTGGTTGAATACAAGCCAGATGAAGATAATGAAGATCAGAATGTTGAAGCTAGATTACCTCCAGCTGTCAGACATATGAGGGACCATCCAGCCCACCAAATCATTGGTAATGTAAGGCATGGAGTCTAGAGCAGAAGCAAGAGTATCAACACAGCTCTCTACTCAAGTTTTCTATCTCAAGAAGAGCCCAAGAAGTTTGAAGAGGCTATCAAATACCAGTTCTGGATTGGAGTAATGCAAGAAGAACTGGACCAATTTAAGAAGTTTAAGGTCTGGAAGTTGGTTCCCAGACTACAAAGACAAAATGTCATAGGGGCAAAGTGGATCTACAGGAATAACTTGGATGAGAATGACATTATTGTAAAAAATAAGGCTAGACTGGTGGCTAAAGGATACATGGAAGAAGAAGGGGTAGATTTTGACCAGACATTTGCCCTAGTAGCCAGATTGAAAGCAATAAGACTCTTCCTTGAATTTGATGCTTATCAAGGATTCAAAGTCTACTAGATGGATGTGAAGTAAGCCTTCCTGAATGGGGACTTAAAAGTGGAAGTATATGTGGATCAGCCACCAGGTTTTGTTGACAATAACTCTCCTAATTTTGTTTATAGGCTTAGGAAAGCTTGATATGGGTTGAAACAAGCCCCTAGAGCATGGTATGAGACTCTGTCTAGTTTCCTCATTGAGAACAAATTCTCAAGGGGGAAAATAGACAAAACCCTATTTCTAAGGGAATCTAAGGGCAAGATTATCCTAGTCCAAATTTATGTAGATGACATAATTTTTGGGTCTACTGATGACAACCTTTGTAGGAAACTTATGCAAGGGAAGTTTGAGATGAGTAGTATGGGTGAGCTCAAGTTCTTCTTAGGACTCCAAGTAAGACAAACTGATGATGGCTTGTCCATATCCTAGTCCAAGTTTATCCGGGAGTTGATTAAGAAATATGGCATGGAGAATGCATCCCCCAGGAGAACTCTCATGGGATCAAGTATGCCTATAGGCAAAGATGAGGCAGGGAAACCTGTTGATGAGTCTTTGTATAGAGGGATAATTGACACTCTTCTTTACCTGACTGCTAGTAGGCCTGACATCATGTATGCTACATGTGTCTGTGCTAGGTATCAGGTTTTCCCTAAAGAATCCCATTACTCTACTGCAAAGAGAATTTTGAGGTATCTTAAGGGCACACCAGATCTTGGCCTATGGTACCGTAGGAATAATGATTTTGATCTAACAGGCTTTTTAGATGCATATTTTGCAGGCTGCAAAGAAGAAATGAAAAGTACTTCAGGTACCTATCAGTTCTTAGGTAAATGATTGGTGTCATGGAACAACAAGAAGCAAATGAGTGTGACAAACTCAACTGTAAAGTCAGAGTACATTTCAGCAGGAATCTGCTATGCTCAATTCTCATGGATTCAACATCAGCTTCTGGATTATAACATTGAGATAGGTAGAACTCCTCTTTATTGTGATTCTACTAGTGTCATTTCTATTGCTAGGAATCCTGTCTCACACAGCAGGACTTATCACATAGAAATTAGGTATCACTTCATTAGGGAACATGTGGAAAAGGAAGACATCACCCTCGAGCTTGTCCCCACTGACAAGCAAGTGGCTGACATCTTCACTAAGCCGCTAGATGAAGCAAAGTTCAACACCTTCAAATTTGAATTGGGTATGTTGGAACTTAGTTTAGCTTTAGTTACTCCCTATAATATTTTTGGTTGCAGGTTTTTCTTTTTCTTGAGGCTGAGAAGATCTTTAGTGGTATAAAGATCGTGGAGACCAAAGTGTCTATCAAGAAGATGTGATATAAGATTCTCCTATTAAGGGGGAGCAATTAAAATAGCTGCAGAAGCAGGTTTAGCCTTGTGAAGAGAGGAAGCTAGCAACTGTATCAGTTGATCTCCTGCACATAACTAGGGGGAGAAGAAGATCAAAGGAGGCCAGACCTCCCTGACTATTCTACAAAATTCAAAAAGGGGGAGAGAAGGTGTTGATCAAGTTATGGATCAAGTGGTATCAAGGCCAAAAGGATTGATCAAGCTCAACTGTGGAAGTAAGAAAGGGAGTGCAAGGATTGATCAAGCTCAATATGGCATGTTTATTGCTGCAAATATGGTGTGCATGTCATTGACAAAAAAAACTTTGAAGTGAGGTTTTGACTTCTTCAAATAGGGGGAGATTGTTGGGTTCATTGATCCCAATGTCCTTATTTTGTAAGAAGTCAAACAAGTCAATGATATACACTAAGTTGTATTTGATATGGTTATAAGTTAATGCATGCAGGTTAGTCCTTGTTACAATGATAGGAAAGGTGGACACAAAAGAGTTAGCTGGACAAGCAAGAAATTGCCTAAGTCCACATGCGTTGAGGGGAGCAAGCTCAGTAAATGCCAGATGGCTTAAGGAAGGAAGCTAGATAAAGAAATGTAGCTAAGTCCATAGGCATTGAGTGGAGCAAGCTCACTCAACGCCAGATAGCTTAAGGAAGGGATTTGGATAAAGAAATGCAGCTAAGTCCACAAGTATTGAGTGAAGGCAGTTCACTCAATCTCATAGCACAAAAAGCGCTAAATAAAGCTGGGTCTGTCAAAGCCTAAGCAGTGGAAGTCAAAAAAATATCTAAGTCCACAAGCATTGAGTGATGTCAACTCTCTCAATGCCATGCATCATAATTCATCGAGTATTGTTGCCTAAGTCAAAGCCGCAGAGTTTTTGTCAAAGAAAAATAAACTAAGTCCAAAAGCATTGAGTGAAGCCAGTTCACTCAATGCCATACTGATTCTGTCAATGCCATAGAAGATACACTATAAAATTCGTCTAAGTCTACATGAATTGATTGAAGAAAGTTCACTCAACGCCAGATGATAGAAAGCTTTAAGTCAAGCTCTTGCAGTCAAAGCCAAGGGGAAAAAGTGAAATAGAAAAAATGGCTAAGTATAAAAGCTACACTCAATGCTCTCAATGCCATGCAGTTGAGCAGTTGCGACCAAGTACAAAAGCGTTGAGTGATGAAGCTACACTCAACACTCTCAATGTCATAGAACAAAAAGTGTTGAGTGATGAAGCTGCACTCAACGCTCTCAATGCCAAGGTTGCTGAAGAAGCAAAAAATAATCTAAGGCAAAAAGCGTTAAGTGATGAAGCTACACTCAACGCTCTCAACACCTAGGATACAGAAGGAGCAGAAAGCTAAGCTAAGTTTAAAAGCATTGAGTGAAGGTCATTCACTCAACGCCACTCAACACCATGGAAGCTGCAAAATGACTAAGTACAGAATCGTTGAGTGAAGGTCATTCACTCAATGCCACTCAAAGCCTGAGTGGATTCTGATAATTTGGTTAAGTCTACAAAGGGGTGACGTCAGCAAAAGTCAACAAAGTCAACGCAATTCAAAATACTTGCGGGAAAGCTGTAGAATAGCATTAATGACATCGATGGCCAGCTAGTTGTCTTCTTGTGTAAAAGGAAGGTGATATTCTAGCAATTAAGGCTGGGCCCACACAGAAAAGAGTTGTTGATCAGCGTATAATAAAAAGGGAAGATTGGCTGAGTCAACGACAACATTTAGGGTTTTCTGTTTACGTATTCTTGCGGTTGAACATCGTCTTCTTCCTCGCCTTCTTTCCGAGCCTGAAGAAGAAGTTAAGATCAGTGAACCTGAAAGCAAATCGAGATAGCTTAAGCATTTTTTATCTGCGACAGCAAGTTCAGAATCATATTATGAAAAGGAGAAGGAGCAAAGTTCTCAAATATCTGCAGGAGCTAGGGCTTAGATAATCTCAGTCAAGAAAAGACAGACACAGAGAAATCCTCTAGTGTCATAATCAACACATCTATTGTTTATTTTGTAGGATCCTTTAGGATCTGAGTGTAGGCCTGATCTATAAAGGCTGAAAGGTAAGATTCTTGTGTGAATCTGAGTTGTAGGTCTGTCTTATAAAGGCTGAGATAGGATCATTTGTTAATCTGAGTGTAGGATCCAGATCTGAGTGTAGTGCTTTGGCCTGAGTTATAGGATCTTTTGGATCTGAGGTAGGGCTTAATGCCTGAGTGGTAGGTCGTTGAGAAGATTGAGAGGTCCTGCGAGATCTGTGTTGTAAGCTCTTAGGAGCTGAGTGTTGGTATTGTACCTCATCTAACACACTGTTAGAGATATGGGAGGGACAGTGGACGTACCCAAGATCGGGGAAACACTATAAATCAACTGTATCATCTGTGATTGATCTTGAAAGCCAAACTAACATAATCACTATGCACAGCAAAATCAGTTAAGGTCTAAATAAATCAAAAAGAGACCTAAAACCTATTCAACCCCCCCCCCCCTCTAGGTGTTTAGATACCCTTGAAAATAAGACTTTCAACGCCTATGCATGTCAATACCCTCATAAACCAGAGGGTAGGGGCTGTAATTGGGCACTTAGGCTGTTCATGGGCCTTGGCTCATGGGCTTAGTCCATTGGGAATGGGCTTGGCTTTCATTTTTCCCTTTTAGGCCTTATGTTGACAAAGTTGACTTTTAGGGTTGACTTGGTCAATTTGATGAGTGGGTTGGCACCACTTGATGGTCATGGACCCTATGACATCACCCAACATGGGTTGGGCCATGGCGATGCCCCACTTGGGCTAATTGGGCCTATGTGTATTGTTTTGACCAAATTAGGCTTAGGGTTGAATTTAGTAAAATTGGGACAATGGGTGACTCTATGATGGGGCTTTTAGGTCACTTAGATTTAATTTAGGGTTAGAAACATAATGGTGAGGTCAACTTGTATCCATGGTTTCAATTTGGGCTAGTTTGACCTAAAGTTTACTTGAACCCTATAGTGGGCCCCATATGAGTCTAACCTATCTCCTTGGCCCTAGGGTCAAACCTAGCCTAATCCCTTCCCCCCATCATATGTCCTAACCTAATCTAAGTTTAGGGATCCAATAGGAAATGAGATGTTATAAATCCCAATAAACAGAAATTTAATTTCGTCCCCGAAATTCAGGTTCGGGTCTACGGGGTTTCTATGCATAAGGATTTAAGAAACTTTTCAAAAATACTTAAAATATACCTGGGGCAAAAAGTCGTGGATATTGTTCTCGCATCAAATCCATCAGCTCCCAAGTGTGATCCTCCCGTCCGTGGTTGGACCACAACACCTTAACCAAGGGAACCTTCTTCTTCCGTCGCACTCTGATCACGGTATATGCGTATCTGTAATCTCAATATAATCTGATTCGAGTGCACGTGGGTCCTCATCCCAGACCCAAGGTAGTGGCGTCTGGCTCTTCCTACCGTATAGGACTCGCAGTTATTGTTATAAAAAACTCTGTCAGAGGTAACATTCTCCTTCAAAATATATTTTCATTATACTTCGGGATACTCACCATCAAAGTTATGTGGACATATTTACAAGTCTTTCGACATATTATCATTATAATAAACCTTAATCACACATTTGATTTGGAGTCCCTTACAACCAATGATCAACAAGCACGTGAAAATCAATAATCTTGTATGCCGAAATCTTTTCTATTCCTATCCACCTGGATTATTACCTATCAAACAACATGAATTTACGATCACCCAAAAATTATCATACACATTAGACCAACACTATTATGTATAGCAATTAACAAACTTTCAAGATCATGATGTGATGAAAATATCATCATTTTTGTTTCTTTTACTCCCAAATTCATGACTTATTACATCTCTACTTTAACTACGACACCTATTTAGTAGAGTGTTCATCCTTCATGGGTACATCAAGCAGTCATAAAAAAATGACTCCCAATCACTTTTCACATAGAGTCTAATTCATAAATGTATAAGAGTATCTTTTCAACATGGTTAGGTCTGTCACAAATCGATTTCATCATAAAGTGAATCTTATTAAACACTCATTACTTCTCGTGTAATTTCACCGTATACACCTTTGCAAACCAAAATTGATCTCTTCATAGTCATGAATTTTCATAAGGTGATCATGATGTTATCAACGTATGTGTCCCGGTTCTTGATGTTATCATAATCAAGGGGTCATACCTATGTGTACGCTTCATTTAATCATCCACCCCATTTCAATTTACCGAGTCGTTACATTTTCAATGTCATGCCTTGACAAATTAATTTTTTATTTACTCGAAGTTCAACTTAGGTATGCTCATAGTAACTTTCCTATACATGTTCATATAGTTATCTTTAATAGTCAAGCATGAGTGAATACTCATCTAAAGTCATTATACTCATGAGATTAGCTCAACTGTGTGTCGAATATATATAAGTAACATTCAATCTAACCTCCAAAAATTATGACATGGTAGAGACTATCATTTCTCTAAGTTCATGAATTATCACAACTTACATATACCAATAATGTATAACTCCCATAATCTAATATATGCAAGGTTAAATTCATCTATTTCTTTGTGTGTAGGATAAGCTTGCATTGTCTACTCATGATCAAAATTTCTAAGTTCACTAAGCATGATAGTGCATTTGTAACCCGCAAAGTGGGCATTTCAAATCCTCCAAATTATTATAATGTTTGATTCTAATAATAATAAGATGTTCATAATCATAAGTTGCTCTCAAAATCCTGAATCTTTCTGAAGGCGATTGTTATATTATCGAACACTTTTGTTTTGATTCTTGAGATCATCTGAGCCACATCCAAAAGATCATCCTTAGAATATACATCTTCCAATTTTTAGTATGATTCTTCACATGACTTTAAGTTTTCTATGGTCGTTACACTCTCATTGTTATAGACATAATTATTCAAATATTTTGAATTCTCACTTTATGGGCTCTAATCATATAACAGTTAAGTCCTGCCATCACTCCTTCATATTACCATGACGTTATCACATCCCAATCTGTATGTTTCCAATGTAATGACCTGGGTATGTCAGGTAGGAGTGGATAATAGTGATCAATCATCATTTTTATTTCTCCCAATTATACCAATTTAATATTTGATAGTCGTGTTTGTAACATCCCAATTCCTACTAGACTCCTAAACTTAGATTAGGGTAGGACATGTGGTGGATGAGTGAGGTTAGGCTATGTTTGACCCATGGAGTTAGGGTGGATTTACATAGGGCCCACTATAGGGTTCGAGTAAAATCAGGTCAAACTAGCCCAAAATGGAATCATAGGTACACATTGGCTTCACCACTATGCCCCTAGACCTAAAAGCAATCTAAGTGAACCAAAAGCCACATCATTGGGTCAACCATTGACCCAAGTTGACCCGAGTCAACCATAACCCTAATTTGGCCAAATCCACACATATAGGCCCAATTAGGCCAAGTGGGGCATCACCATGTCCCAACCCATGTTCAGTGATGTCATAGGGCTCATGATCACCAAGTGGGGTCAGCCCAGTCATAAAGTTGACAAAGTCAACCCTAAAAGTCAACTTGGTCAACCTTAGGCCTATTTAAGTAGATTTGAAGACCATGTTCATTCCTAATGGGCTAAGGCCTTGAGTCATGGCCCAACCCATGTTAGGTGATGACATGGGGTTCATGACCATCAGGTGGGGTCAGCCCACTCATATAGTTGACCAAGTCAACCCTAAAAGTCAACATGGTCAATATAAGGCCTAAAGAGAGAAAATGAGAGTCAAGCTCATTTCCAATGGGCTAAGCCCATGAACCAAGGCCCATGACCAGCCTTAATGGTTAATGAAAGCCCCTACCCCCCTGAAGTTGGAGAGAGATTGCATGCAAGGGGGTAGTTTTGGAAATTTGGGGAAAGAGAGGAGAGAGAAGAGAGGGAAAGAGGGGATGTGTAAGGCCCCCTTTTTTTTCTTTTTCAACCACCGGGGTCTTATGCCCAGAACAGCCACTTTGCGGTGACACCTTCACATCCTGAAGGGTCATCACCACAAGGCGCCGATTCCGCCGGCCATTTCGATCACAGAAAGGTAGCACAATATAAGAAGTAAGAGCAATGCAGTCCACATTAATAAAATCACACATATATAATAAAGCTCCACGAAGGGAGTGTCCATAGAAAGCATCAGAGTGCAGCATAATGTAAAACTAGAAATAAGGGCATAAGCCCTGTACATCAGAGTCCTCACTACAAGTCTCTCATGCGGAAGCGAAAACAGAAACTACTCAAGGTCGAGACTCACGGTCCCGGCTGTGTGAACTCCGGAGCTAGACTGCCCCATCTCTAGGCACACCGATCTCTGGGGCTGCTCCTCCATGCTGGGCTCCACGATCCCCTAAATGATGCGGTTCGAAAACCGTTAGTCATAAAGACTAAGCCCTATCATCCCCTACCCCTTCCCCCATGGCTCCTAGGTACCGAGCGGGGAGGAAGAAAGGGAAGGACATGATGGTAGTGATAAATCAAGAAACAGGTGACTATGGACTTAATCTAGCAAGTTGTATTCGGTGAGCAGTTAACATGATTGTTATAATAGGTCTAGCAATAAGAAAAGCAATCATATGAATTTAAACCTTCACTTATGCGAGAACACATAAGCAAAAGGGATCTTTTGCAAGGCTCCCATCGTATAGAGTGTCCCATACCACTTATACGTTGGGGTGTCGGTTATCAAACAGCAAGGGTTGTTATATATTGAAATTAACCTTTAATTTATAAACTTGCCCACACAAGCTTATAGACCAAGGGGTCGTTTTGCAGGTCCTAATGTATAAGCGTCCCATACCACTTATACTTTAGGTGTCAGGGTTAAATGAAACGATTATGCTATGACATGCTAGTGGGTATGATGAAACATGCAAGTGCAACTCACACACCCGACTCTGTGCACACAGACCTTTAGTTCCCCCTTTCGGAGTCGTTACCTCCCAGGATACCTCCGTAGTGGCAGACGGAAGCGGTGGGTTGGGCCTCGCCCACCTCAAAACTAGTAAAAGCACCACTGGTCTGACCTATCGTACGCCTCAACGCTTGTTGCACTAAGCGGACGCCTGCGTACTCTTGCCGGCTGGCGCACCGGACTTCTGTTGGCGAAGTGCTAACCACCTCGCCGAGTCAACGATATCGGTGTCGGTGCAATCGAACTCCCTGATATCGTAAAACCCACCACCTTAACTTTTCCTATCTTATGCACATGCAAGTTTATTCGTAAACACACAAAACCGAGCCGAAGCTCCCCGGACCAAACGTCCGTCTCTAACCAACCGAGCCGAAGCTCCCCGGACCATCCCGTCCATCTCTTAACCAACCGAGCCGAGGCTCCCCGGACCCAAACGTCCGTTTCCAAATCACCCAAGCCGAAGCTCTCAACAATCTTCCTGTGCCAACAGTGTTTGTGAAAAGTGCAATCCTAGTTACTAAGTTACTCTTGCTAGTTTATTAATACAGTTTACGTTAGCCCAGGACTGCCCCCGGTATACCCCGTGAAGGGCTCTCAAGGGGCACTAGGAACCAAGACGGCGGCATTACGGCCCGAAGTTCCCTTTCGCAAGGCACTTATTGTTATTGGTTGATTTCCCTTAGCCCGATTCCCTTCTCATATTACGATAGACTATCCTAGGGTGATTTTTAAACCTTCCACTCTTCGGGAAAAGCGATCTTTCGCCAAACCCGAGCACCTCTTAACTCTAACTATCACCACTACTCACTACTCTTTATATCTTCCTCAGATCATGTCCTATTGCATTTCACAATTTACTATATGCAGACCGACCTAGGCTACATGTCGAACCGGTTATGAAATGATCCATTACTCATCCAAATGCCCTAAATTACTTACTGGAGACTTACCATGACATAAATGACCTAAATCCAGAAAATGGAAATTTTCCTAATTTATTTGGCATTTAATTAAATTCCTCGAAAATCCCAAGGGCTACCGGTTTGAACATGAACTACCCTAAGTTCTCATGCAAGATGTCCAGCAAATTTATGATAAATACTATGTTATCTCAATAGGTTAAATTCTAAGTATCATAAATTTTCTATCATTAAAAGGGCATGAAAACTATTTTAGAAATAATCCCTAACTTCTGTTGTTTATGAATCAAGTACAGAAAATATTCTTCCAAAAATTATAAATAATTTATATCATGTAGATAAAGGTCTAAAATTAGCACTGGCCAAGTTTCACAATTTTCCAGCAAGTATTGTATCCATAATTAATTTTTAAACATAAAAGCCCTTTCTATCATCTGTGAATAAAGTACTAGATTTACTCAACATAAAAATTCTATAAAAATCCAGGGATCAATGTTCTACTGGTCAAGATCTAAATCCAGAATTTTAACTGATTATAATTAATTTAAAACCTCCAAATATTTAAAACAACAATTCGGGCTAATAATCTTTTAACACATGAAGTATGATATTTATTAATCATAAAATTCCAGGAAAATTACCATAAGTCTAAAACATCGTAAAACCCCCTCCTCCCGAGTTTCATAATTTTTGGATTAGATTTAGTGCTTAAAATAACTAAATTACATTTCTATCCTAATTCAAACTCTCAACTTCCGAGGTACCCAACTACCTCCAATTCCTTCACCATTTCAACCAGAGGGTTTTCAGCATATCATGCCACTCTCCTCAAAATTTCAAGGGCATACAAGAGCTTTTGCTTCTATGTCCTTCACAAACCTCAAAACCCTTCATTTAAGATTTGAGTTTGGATCCTAGGGTAAACCAACCCTAAACCACTCCATTTTTCTCCACACAGGTTATAACACCATTCTAAGTCAGAGATCAGAAAATCAGCCTCTGTTGAGGCGATTTGACCTTTCCAAATTCTCAGCGCACTTTTTATTAAAAGGTGTCTCACTAACGCGTAGTTAAGGGTAGAAGATTTCTCACCCAAAACTCCTCCAAATCAATTGGAATTTTACACAGACCTAGGTTTTATAGCCAGGGACCACTCACCAAAATTTGGGAGGGTTTGGAGGTCATTTGACCATCTAAATAAATTCCTCTAAGTTTATTAAATTAAAACAAAAACTTTAGGCAAAGTATCTCCAAAAATTCCCATTTTTGGACAGCCTCTCGATATACATATTATAGACCTCCAGCCCAAATTTCAAGTCATTTGGACATGTTATGAACCGTGGGCAACCATTTCAATTTCTGGTTGGCCTAGGTCTTGATCCCACCAAAACGAGTGCTGTGGTCAAACCACTCACCCAAATTGAATAAAATCAATTTTAATTTAAAGTAGACCCAGAGGGCTACAACTTTTGTGACTGGTCATTTTTCCTAAATCGGCCTCTAAGTGCCTCGTTTCGCAGCCTCAAAATATGTTCAAATAATCTATTTTCCATTAAGTGTTATATAATAATTTATGTATTATAATATTAATTCTACTGTTCATCTTCTTCATGAACCCGAACAGACACAAGAAAACATTTTTCCTGTAACACTTCCGTGATCCATCGCCGGCCGTCCGGTCACTTCCCTGGCCAGCCACCACCACCACCACCTCCGTTGAGGCGACGACTATCGGTCGGCGGTGGTTTGGCTGCCGGAGGTGGCGGTTTCCGGCGAACTCAAAATATCTTTTCCATGGTTTTTCATGAAAAACGAGAGATGAGTCCGGCTCCGTTGAGCGCGAACTTCCTTTCTAAGAATCCTAAGATCTACCCATGAAAGAGAAGGAGCAGAGGAGGACCTTGTTCGCGGTTTGAAGGCGAGAAGAACGACGGGGTGCCATGGCGCGGTGGTGGCGTTTGCTGAACTTCTCCTACAGCAAGAACAAAGGTCTGATCCGATTACTTGAGCGTGTAACCTTCTCCTCTTGCCTCAAGTGGGCTTTAATAAGTCAAAAAGTGGGAAGATGAATGGGTAAAGCCTTAATGGCCATGACGGTTCTCCCTTAACGTTTCGGTTACAGTAAAGGGATAAGAAACGGTGGAAACTGAACAGGTGTGTCCAGCTGGCGGTTTTCTATTGGACCACCTTTTCCTCATTTATTATATAATTATAGAAGGAAAACGGCCGGAAGTTACTCCTGGTGTAACTTCCCACACCAGCATTTATTACCACGCGTGTTAGAATAATTTCGGGCCTGAACCGTCGTTTCGGCCAATGTCACGGGCGTGACACATAGGTCACGGGCGTGACAGGCCCGGATAGCCATTTCTGGGTTCGACGAACGTCGAACTGAGATCGACGATCGTCGATGGATGGTCACGGGCGTGACACCTGGGGTCACGGGCGTGACAGGCCCGAACGGCAGATTTTGGGTCGACGATCGTCGAATTGAGATCGACGATCGTCGAAGGCTGGTCACGCCCTAGGTCACGGGCGTGACCTCTAGGTCACGGGCGTGATATGCCCGAACGGCAAATTTCGAGGTCGACGATCGTCGAATTGAGATCGACGATCGTCGAGGGCTGGTCACGCCCTAGGTCACGGGCGTGACACTCATGTCACGGGCGTAACATGCCCGGGCCGCAAGGTCGACGATCGTCTCACGGCGATCGACGATCGTCGATGGGGTCACGCCCATTGTCACGGGCATGACACCTTGGTCACGGGCGTGACATGCCCAGACAGCACGTTCGACGATCGTCTCGTGGAGATCGACGATCGTCGAAGTAGTCACGCCCAGGTCACGGGCGTGACGGGTCGGTCACGGGCGTGACCAACCCGTGACCCGAAATATTGATCGCTTTATTTCAATTTTATGTGTTTCCTGGGGTTCCGTCACAACTAACCGACTCCTAGGGGTCTAGCCGGAAATGGGATGTTACAAATCCCAAAAAACAAAACAAAAATTTCGTCCCCGAAATTGAGGTTGAGCCTACGGGGATTTCTATCGGAATAAATTAAACTTGTAACATCCCATACGATCTTTCTATTGGGTTCAGGCGACTGTTCGTTTGATAACGAAGACAATCTCCCCAATAAACAAAAGATTAGCCCCTAGCTTTCTGATTGAGTGTGCATGCCTAGGTCCTGGATTTTCCTTATCTAGTCTTAACATTCCAAAACAAGAAGGCAGTCTAAAGTATACCGAGAGGTGGTGAGATGTACCTGACTGAACAACTCCGGGTATCTTTGCCTCATCAGATCCTGCGGTTCCCAGGTGTGCTCCTCCTGACCGTGATTTCTCCACAGAACCTTGACTAGGGGGATCTTCTTGCGACGCAAGATCCGCACTCCTTTGTCGTCGATCCGAACCGGCTCCAAGTGAACCGATCGGTCTGAAGCTACCGGCCCTTCGGTGGTCAAAATCCGCTGCTCCGGGCGTAGTAGAGCCCTTCTCAGCGAAGAGATGTGGAAGACGTTGTGTAGAGCTGCCAGCTCTGGTGGCAACTCTAGCCTGTAGGCTAGGGGTCCGATCCGCTCCAGGATCCGGTAAGGGCCCATATACCTAGGGCTGAGTTTCTTCCTCCGACCGCGCACCCGTGAGACTCCGTGCATGGGCCGGATCTTCAAGAACACTCGATCCCCTACACGAAACTCCACCTGACGATGCCGGGCGTCATAGTATTTAGCCTGTCTGCTCTGCGCCTCCAACATCCTATCTCTGATCAGTCTCACCTGAGCCTCAGTGTCTTCAACGAAATTCGATCCCAGCAGCTTCCGATCCTCGTCCTGAACCCAAGAAAGCGGGGTCCTACATTTTCGTCCATACAAGGCTTCATAAGGCGCCATCCTGATGCTGGACTGGTAGCTGTTATTATAGGAGAACTCGACCAATGGTAACATCTTCTCCCACGGCTCCCCTCGGTCCAGTATACACAATCGTAGTAGATCCTCCAAGGTCCTATTGGTGCATTCTGTCTGCCCGTCCGTCTGAGGGTGGAAGGCCGTGCTAAAAGTCAACCGGGTGCCCAAATATGCCTGCACTGACCGCCACTCCCTGGATGTAAACCGTCCATCGCAGTCCAATACTATTGTCTGGGGCATGCCATGATACCGGACATACTGCTCCACAAACTTCCGTACCAGCACTCCCACCGAGTCATCCTTCCTGATCGGTACAAAGCGGGCCACCTTCGTCAACCGATCGACAATCACCCAAATCGAGTCATTCCCTGCCCGAGACCGGGGAAGACCATGTATAAAATCCATCGCTATATCGTCAAACTTCCACTCCGGCACCGGGAGTGGCTGTAACAATCCTGCGGGGTTCCTGCTCTCCGCCTTCACCAACTGACACGCCTCGCAATGGGTCACGAAGTACGTAATGTCCTTCTTCATGCCTGGCCAAAACATCGTCCTCTTCAAATCAGCGGTCATCTTTGTGATCCCCGGGTGTACCGAGTACCGGCTGCAATGCGCCTCCATCATAATATCCTCTCGGATCTGGCCTCCTGTGGGTATATATACTCTGCCTCTGAAGTGGAGCAAACCATCTCTCAGGGAATAATCTCTTGTCGAACCTTCCTCCAAAGCTCGGAACATCGCCTCCGCCCACGCATCTGTCCTCTGTCCGTCCCGAATGCGATCCCGAATATCGTCAATGGCCACTATCGATGCCAGATACTCCCTATACAGAACTGGGTCATCCTCGGACACTAGGGATATCTGCATATCTCTGAATGACTGGACTAGCTCCATGGACATAACCTGGGGCCCAGCTTCGGAAGTTAGTGGCAGCTCTCCGGCTCAACGCGTCAGCCACCACGTTTGCCTTCCCTAGATGGTAGTGCATTTCCTACTGATAATCTGCTAAGAACTCCACCCAACGCCTCTGCCTGATATTCAGCTCCTTCTGCGTGTCCACGTATTTCAGGTTCTTGTGATCGGAGAAGATATCGCAGTGGACTCCATAAAGATAATGACGCCAGACCTTCAGAGCAAAAACGACCGCTCCCATCTCGAGGTCGTGCACCGGGTAGTTCCTCTCATGGGTCTTCAGCTGGCGGGAGGCATATGCTATGACATGTCCGTTCTGCATCAGCACCGCTCCCATCCCTTGGTATGATGCGTCGGTATACACCTGGAATCCTTCCTTTCCGGATGGAAGGGCCAGAATAGGTGCCAAGATGAGTCGGTCCTTCAGCTCCTGGAAAGCCGCCTGGCACTGCGAGGTCCAAACAAAAGGTGCCTCCTTCTTTGTCAAAGATGTGAGGGGGAGGGCAATCCGAGAGAACCCCTCCACGAACTTCCGGTAGTAACCGGCAAGTCCCAAGAAACTGCGTACATCGGTGGTTGTCCTCAGCTGCGGCCAATCGCGAACTGCCCGAATCTTTGCTGGATCTACTGCTAACCCGGCTCCGCTGATGATGTGGCCTAGGAAGGCCACCTCCTTCAACCAGAACTGACACTTGCTGAATTTTGCATAAAGGCGATGCTCCCGCAACCTCTCCAAGGTCAGTGCCAGATGCCGAGTGTGCTCCTCCTCCGTCCTAGAGTAGATCAGGATGTCGTCTATGAATACTATGACGAACACATCCAAGTAGGCCTCGAAAACCCGGTTCATGAGACTCATGAACGCTGACGGAGCATTCGTGAGTCCAAAGGGCATCACGGTGAACTCATACAGGCCATATCTGCTACTAAAGGCCGTCTTCGGGATATCCTCCTCCTGGATCCGTAGCTGGTAGTATCCCCCGTGAAGGGCTCTCAAGGGGCACTAGGAACCAAGACGGCGGCATTACGGCCCGAAGTTCCCTTTCGCAAGGCACTTATTGTTATTGGTTGATTTCCCATAGCCCGATTCCCTTCTCATATTACGATAGACTATCCTAGGGTGATTTTTAAACCTTCCACTCTTCGGGAAAAGCGATCTTTCGCCAAATCCGAGCACCTCTTAACTCTAACTATCACCACTACTCACTACTCTTTATATCTTCCTCAGATCATGTCCTATTGCATTTCACAATTTACTATATGCAGACCGACCTAGGCTACATGTCGAACCGGTTATGAAATGATCCATTACTCATCCAAATGCCCTAAATTACTTACTGGAGACTTACCATGACATAAATGACCTAAATCCAGAAAATGGAAATTTTCCTAATTTATTTGGCATTTAATTAAATTCCTCGAAAATCCCAAGGGCTACCGGTTTGAACATGAACTACCCTAAGTTCTCATGCAAGATGTCTAGCAAATTTATGATAAATACTATGTTATCTCAATAGGTTAAATTCTAAGTATCATAAATTTTCTATCATTAAAAGTGCATGAAAACTATTTTAGAAATAATCCCTAACTTCTGTTGTTTATGAATCAAGTACAGAAAATATTCTTCCAAAAATTATAAATAATTTATGTCATGCAGATAAAGGTCTAAAATTAGCACTGGCCAAGTTTCACAATTTTCCAGCAAGTATTGTATCCATAATTAATTTTTAAACATAAAAGCCCTTTCTATCATCTGTGAATAAAGTACTAGATTTACTCAACATAAAAATTCTATAAAAATCCAGGGATCAATGTTCTACTGGTCAAAATCTAAATCCAGAATTTTAACTGATTATAATTAATTTAAAACCTCCAAATATTTAAAACAACAATTCGGGCTAATAATCTTTTAACACATGAAGTATGATATTTATTAATCATAAAATTCCAGGAAAATTACCATAAGTCTAAAACGTCCTAAAACCCCCTCCTCCCGAGTTTCATAATTTTTGGATTAGATTTAGTGCTTAAAATAACTAAATTACATTTCTATCCTAATTCAAACTCTCAACTTCCGAGGTACCCAACTACCTCCAATTCCTTCACCATTTCAACCAGAGGGTTTTCAGCATATCATGCCACTCTCCTCCAAATTTCAAGGGCATACAAGAGCTTTGCTTCTATGTCCTTCACAAACCTCAAAACCCTCCATTTAAGATTTGAGTTTGGATCCTAGGGTAAACCAACCCTAAACCACTCCATTTTTCTCCACACAGGTTATAACACCATTCTA
The DNA here is from genome assembly GCA_039513925.1 of Platanthera zijinensis. NCBI lineage: Eukaryota > Viridiplantae > Streptophyta > Magnoliopsida > Asparagales > Orchidaceae > Platanthera > Platanthera zijinensis. The sequence goes on from CM077094.1 coordinate 114,694,930, forward strand.
AGTCAGAGATCAGAAAATCAGCCTCTGTTGAGGCGATTTGACCTTTCCAAATTCTCAGCGCACTTTTTATTAAAAGGTGTCTCACTAACGCGTAGTTAAGGGTAGAAGATTTCTCACCCAAAACTCCTCCAAATCAATTGGAATTTTACACAGACCTAGGTTTTATAGCCAGGGACCACTCACCAAAATTTGGGAGGGTTTGGAGGTCATTTGACCATCTAAATAAATTCTTCTAAGTTTATTAAATTAAAACAAAAACTTTAGGCAAAGTATCTCCAAAAATTCCCATTTTTGGACAGCCTCTCGATATACATATTATAGACCTCCAGCCCAAATTTCAAGTCATTTGGACAGGTTATGAACCGTGGGCAACCATTTCAATTTCTGGTTGGCCTAGGTCTTGATCCCACCAAAATGAGTGCTGTGGTCAAACCACTCACCCAAATTGAATAAAATCAATTTTAATTTAAAGTAGACCCAGAGGGCTACAACTTTTGTGACTGGTCATTTTTCCTAAATCGGCCTCTAAGTGCCTCGTTTCGCAGCCTCAAAATATGTTCAAATAATCTATTTTCCATTAAGTGTTATATAATAATTTATGTATTATAATATTAATTCTACTGTTCATCTTCTTCATGAACCCGAACAGACACAGGAAAACATTTTTCCTGTAACACTTCCGTGATCCATCGCCGGCCGTCCGGTCACTTCCCTGGCCAGCCACCACCACCACCACCTCCGTTGAGGCGACGGCTATCGGTCGGCGGTGGTTTGGCCGCCGGAGGTGGCGGTTTCCGGCGAACTCAAAATATCTTTTCCATGGTTTTTCATGAAAAACGAGAGATGAGTCCGGCTCCGTTGAGCGCGAACTTCCTTTCTAAGAATCCTAAGATCTACCCATGAAAGAGAAGGAGCAGAGGAGGACCTTGTTTGCGGTTTGAAGGCGAGAAGAACGACGGGGTGCCATGGCGCGGTGGTGGCGTTTGCTGAACTTCTCCTACAGCAAGAACAAAGGTCTGATCCGATTACTTGAGCGTGTAACCTTCTCCTCTTGCCTCAAGTGGGCTTTTATAAGTCAAAAAGTGGGAAGATGAATGGGTAAAGCCTTAATGGCCATGACGGTTCTCCCTTAACGTTTCGGTTATAGTAAAGGGATAAGAAACGGTGGAAACTGAACAGGTGTGTCCAGCTGGCGGTTTTCTATTGGACCACCTTTTCCTCATTTATTATATAATTATAGAAGGAAAACGGCCGGAAGTTACTCCTGGTGTAACTTCCCACACCAGCATTTATTACCACGCGTGTTAGAATAATTTCGGGCCTGAACCGTCGTTTCGGCCAATGTCACGGGCGTGACACATAGGTCACGGGCGTGACAGGCCCGGATAGCCATTTCTGGGTTCGACGAACGTCGAACTGAGATCGACGATCGTCGATGGATGGTCACGGGCGTGACACCTGGGGTCACGGGCGTGACAGGCCCGAACGGCAGATTTTGGGTCGACGATCGTCGAATTGAGATCGACGATCGTCGAAGGCTGGTCACGCCCTAGGTCACGGGCGTGACCTCTAGGTCACGGGCATGATATGCCCGAACGGCAAATTTCGAGGTCGACGATCGTCGAATTGAGATCGACGATCGTCGAGGGCTGGTCACGCCCTAGGTCACGGGCGTGACACTCATGTCACGGGCATAACATGCCCGGGCCGCAAGGTCGACGATCGTCTCACGGCGATCGACGATCGTCGATGGGGTCACGCCCATTATCACGGGCATGACACCTTGGTCACGGGCGTGACATGCCCAGACAGCACGTTCGACGATCGTCTCGTGGAGATCGACGATCGTCGAAGTAGTCACGCCCAGGTCACGGGCGTGACGGGTCGGTCACGGGCGTGACCAACCCGTGACCCGAAATATTGATCGCTTTATTTCAATTTTATGTGTTTCCTGGGGTTCCGTCACAACTAACCGACTCCTAGGGGTCTAGCCGGAAATGGGATGTTACAAATCCCAAAAAACAAAACAAAAATTTCGTCCCCGAAATTGAGGTTGAGCCTACGGGGATTTCTATCGGAATAAATTAAACTTGTAACATCCCATACGATCTTTCTATTGGGTTCAGGCGACTGTTCGTTTGATAACGAAGACAATCTCCCCAATAAACAAAAGATTAGCCCCTAGCTTTCTGATTGAGTGCGCATGCCTAGGTCCTGGATTTTCCTTATCTAGTCTTAACATTCCAAAACAAGAAGGCAGTCTATAGTATACCGAGAGGTGGTGAGATGTACCTGACTGAACAACTTCGGGTATCTTTGCCTCATCAGATCCTGCGGTTCCCAGGTGTGCTCCTCCTGACCGTGATTTCTCCACAGAACCTTGACTAGGGGGATCTTCTTGCGATGCAAGATCCGCACTCCTTTGTCGTCGATCCGAACCGGCTCCAAGTGAACCGATCGGTCTAAAGCTACCGGCCCTTCGGTGGTCAAAATCCGCTGCTCCGGGCGTAGTAGAGCCCTTCTCAGCGAAGAGATGTGGAAGACGTCGTGTAGAGCTGCTAGCTCTGGTGGCAACTCTAGCCTGTAGGCTAGGGGTCCGATCCGCTCCAGGATCCGGTAAGGGCCCATATACCTAGGGCTGAGTTTCTTCCTCCGACCGCGCACCCGTGAGACTCCGTGCATGGGCCGGATCTTCAAGAACACTCGATCCCCTACCCGAAACTCCACCTGACGATGCCGGGCGTCATAGTATTTAGCCTGTCTGCTCTGCGCCTCCAACATCCTATCTCTGATCAGTCTCACCTGAGCCTCGGTGTCTTCAACGAAATCCGATCCCAGCAGCTTCCGATCCTCGTCCTGAACCCAAGAAAGCGGGGTCCTACATTTTCGTCCATACAAGGCTTCATAAGGCGCCATCCTGATGCTGGACTGGTAGCTGTTATTATAGGAGAACTCGACCAATGGTAACATCTTCTCCCACGGCTCCCCTCGGTCCAGTATACACAATCGTAGTAGATCCTCCAAGGTCCTATTGGTGCGTTGTCTGCCCGTCCGTCTGAGGGTGGAAGGCCGTGCTAAAAGTCAATCGGGTGCCCAAATATGCCTGCACTGACCGCCACTCCCTGGATGTAAACCGTCCATCGCGGTCCGATACTATTGTCCGGGGCATGCCATGATACCGGACATACTGCTCCACAAACTTCCGTACCAGCACTCCCACCGAGTCATCCTTCCTGATCGGTACAAAGCGGGCCACCTTCGTCAACCGATCGACAATCACCCAAATCGAGTCGTTCCCTGTCCGAGACCGGGGAAGACCATGTATAAAATCCATCGCTATATCGTCAAACTTCCACTCCGGCACCGGGAGTGGCTGTAACAATCCTGCGGGGTTCCTGCACTCCGCCTTCACCAACTGACACGCCTCGCAATGGGTCACGAAGTACGTAATGTCCTTCTTCATGCCTGGCCAAAACATCGTCCTCTTCAAATCAGCGGTCATCTTTGTGATCCCTGGGTATACCGAGTACCGGCTGCAATGCGCCTCCATCATAATATCCTCTCGGATCTGGCCTCCTGCGGGTATATATACTCTGCCTCTGAAGTGGAGCAAACCATCTCTCAGGGAATAATCTCTTGTCGAACCTTCCTCCAAAGCTCGGAACATCGGCTCCGCCCACGCATCTGTCCTCTGTCCGTCCCGAATGCGATCCCGAATATCGTCAATGGCCACTATCGATGCCAGATACTCCCTATACAGAACTGGGTCATCCTCGGACACTAGGGATATCTGCATATCTCTGAATGAATGGACTAGCTCCATGGACATAACCTGGGGCCCAGCTTCGGAAGTGGCAGCTCTCCGGCTCAACGCGTCGGCCACCACGTTTGCCTTCCCTAGATGGTAGTGCATTTCATACTGATAATCTGCTAAGAACTCCACCCAATGCCTCTGCCTGATATTCAGCTCCTTCTGCGTGTCCACGTATTTCAGGTTCTTGTGATCGGAGAAGATATCGCAGTGGACTCCATAAAGATAATGGCGCCAGACCTTCAGAGCAAAAACGACCGCTCCCATCTCGAGGTCATGCACCGGGTAGTTCCTCTCATGGGTCTTCAGCTGGCGGGAGGCATATGCTATGACATGTCCGTTCTGCATCAGCACCGCTCCCATCCCTTGGTATGATGCGTCGTTATACACCTGGAATCCTTCCTTTCCGGATGGAAGGGCCAGAATAGGGGCCGAGATGAGTCGGTCCTTCAGCTCCTGGAAAGCCGCCTGGCACTGCGGGGTCCAAACAAAAGGTGCCTCCTTCTTTGTCAAAGATGTGAGGGGGAGGGCAATCCGAGAGAACCCCTCCACGAACTTCCGATAGTAACCGGCAAGTCCCAAGAAACTGCGTACATCGGTGGCTGTCCTCAGCTGCGGCCAATCGCGAACTACCCGAATCTTTGCTGGATCTACTGCTAACCCGGCTCCGCTGATGATGTGGCCTAGGAAGGCCACCTCCTTCAACCAGAACTGACACTTGCTGAATTTTGCATAAAGGCGATGCTCCCGCAACCTCTCCAAGGTCAGTGCCAGATGCCGAGTGTGCTCCTCCTCCGTCCTAGAGTAGATCAGGATGTCGTCTATGAATACTATGACGAACACATCCAAGTAGGCCTCGAAAACCCGGTTCATGAGACTCATGAACGCCGACGGAGCATTCGTGAGTCCAAAGGGCATCACGGTGAACTCATACAGGCCATATCTGCTACTAAAGGCCGTCTTCGGGATATCCTCCTCCTGGATCCGTAGCTGGTAGTATCCTGATCTTAAGTCCAGCTTCGAGAAATAATGGGCCCCCTCCAGCTGGTCGAATAATTCGTCTATCCGTGGGAGCGGATAGGTATTCCGGATGGTCAGCCTGTTTAGTGCTCGATAATCGATGCACAGGCGGAGTGTCCCATCCTTCTTCTTTACAAACAGGACCGGTGCTCCCCATGGCGAGGAACTCGGTCTAACAAAACCTGCCTCAACTAATTCCTGCAACTGAGTCCGAAACTCTGCCAACTCCTTTGGGGCCATCCGATAAGGGGCCCTAGACGCCGGCTTGGCTCCCGGCACAAGCTGTATCTGAAAATCCTGCTCTCGGTGTGGAGGTAGTCCTGGCAGTTTCTCCGGAAAGATGTCAGCGAAATCTCGCACCATCGGGATGCCTGTCACCGACTCCTTAACCTCCGCCATCTCAAATAGAATCTGATAGACCTCCTCTCCCTGCAGATGGGCCTTAACGGCCTGTACCGAAGATAAGAGTATACGAGAGACAGGTCTTATACCTTCGATGGTAATGAAAGAGTCCCCGTGTCTCACGGTGATGCTCTTTGCCTGGCAGTCAATCTGGGCATAGTTCCAGTGCAGCCATACCATGCCCAGGATCAGGTCGTAGTCCGTCAGCTTCAAGATCGTCGCTGGAGCCTCGAACGCTCTTCCACCAATTTCCGCCTCCATATTACAGTGATCCGTGGTAACGAGCTCAGATCCATCTGGTAGTCGCACCCTCATCCTCGAGCCTGTGAACCGCTCCACACCTTCCAGTCCTTCTACGAACGACTCCGACACAAAGGAGTGAGTAGCTCCAGTATCGAACAGCGTGCGGGCCAGCTTGCCGCTGATGAAGACTATACCTGGGGTGATTAAACATCTTAGGGTTCTATAAGAATTTTCTTTCCTTGTTAACCTATCTAGTGCGGTTCTGAGTTTTAACAACTAAAAGGGAAATTCTATGAAAATAAAGAAGCATTGCTGCGTACCTGCTATGACCTGCTCCGGATTTCGAGGCTGCGCAAGGTCCAAAGCATATACCTGCTCTCTTTCCTGTCTACGATCTCCCCACTGATGTCCACGACTACGGCCGCGTCCTCGGCCTCCGTAATGCTGAGCTGGTGGGCCGCCCTGATGTGCTGGAGGTGGTGCCCCCCTCATGGGGCAGTTCCTCCGAATGTGCCCAATCTGATGACAAAGAAAACACTCTGGTGGGGGATACGCCATTCCCCCGGGTCTCGGCATCTCCTGCATCCGAAGAGGGGGAGGGGCTAATACCACATGTTCCCTCGGCTCCTGCCTCACGTCCTGATGAGGCTGGTCCTCTATCCTCCTCCCCTCTGGTACAGCACCTCGCCGCAGGTCATTTATGCCTCTCCATCCCTGATCCTCTGCTGGCCGCTTCCAGCCCCGGGTGGCGTACCAATCTGCCTCAATCCTTTTGGCCATCTCCAAAATCCGGGAGATGGGCCCGTCAGATACAAACAATAGAGCCTCCCTCAAGTCCTCCCGCAGGCCCTTATAGAACCTCCTGATATACCCTGCGTCGTCCAGCTGGTAGGAATCTGCGTATCGAGCCAGATGGTCAAACTCTCGATGGTACTCCACCACGGTCCGGGTACCCTATTTCAGCTGTAAGAACCGCTCCTCCAAATCATCCCTAGCCGACTGCGGAACGAAATGCTCCAGCAGTGCGGCCCTGAACTCCTCCCAAGTAATTTCCGCAACCTCCCTATCAGCAAAGGTCGTGTCCAACAGCGTCTTCCACCACCTCTTTGCATGGGACTCCAGGCAGGAGACAACCAGAGCCACCCTCTCCTCCCATGGACACCGAATCCCGGTCAGCATCTCGTACATGATATCTAGCCACTCTTCCGTCCGAACCGCCGACTCTGTCCCCAAATAGGACGGGGGAGAAAGACCCCGGAAGATGCTGAGCCAGTTGGCCCCCAGATTTGGCTGCGGGGCCGGAATCTGCTGGGCCCTGAAGGCCTCCAGGATGGCAGTCAGGGTCTGTCCCATGTCTGACTGAAGGAAAGGAGTGGGGGCCGGTGGGGGTGGCGCAACATCTTGAGCCTGTTGAACTCCACCTTGTGGCGTAATCCGTGCTGGAGGCTGCGTAACAAAAACACACGCTGAGAAAATGTTCAAATATTACATAAAGGTGGACAATTTATATGTGATCCCCATATGGGCACACCACTGCTTCCGCTGCTTAGTTTGTCCCCAAACTAAACTCGAGCGGGGGGTGACCTAGGGTTTGTGGACTGCTACTTCCTTCTGATCGATGTTTCCTCTGATACCACTTGTAAGACCCCCTTTTTTTTTCTTTTTCAACCACCGGGGTCTTAGGCCCAGAACCGCCACTTTGCGGTGACACCTTCACGTCCTGAAGGGTCATCACCACAAGGCGCTGATTCTGCCGGCCATTTCGATCACAGAAAGGTAGCACAATATAAGAAGTAAGAGCAATGCAGTCCACATTAATAAAATCACACATATATAATAAAGCTCCACGAAGGGAGTGTCCACAGAAAGCATCAGAGTGCAGCATAATGTAAAACTAGAAATAAGGGCATAAGCCCTGTACATCAGAGTCCTCACTACAAGTCTCTCATGCGGAAGCGAAAATAGAAACTACTCAAGGTCGAGACTCACGATCCCGACTGTGTGAACTCCGGAGCTAGACTGCCCCATCTCTAGGCGCACCGATCTCTGGGGCTGCTCCTCCATGCTGGGCTCCACGATCCCCTAAATGATGCGGTTCGAAAACCGTTAGTCATAAAGACTAAGCCTTATCATCCCCTACCCCTTCCCCCATGGCTCCTAGGTACCGAGCGGGGAGGAAGAAAGGGAAGGACATGATGGTAGTGATAAATCAAGAAACAGGTGACTATGGACTTAATCTAGCAAGTTGTATTCGGTGAGCAGTTAACATGATTGTTATAATAGGTCTAGCTATAAGAAAAGCAATCATATGAATTTACACCTTCACTTCTGCGAGAACACATAAGCAAAAGGGATCTTTTGCAAGGCTCCAATCGTATAGAGTGTCCCATACCACTTATACGTTGGGGTGTCGGTTATCAAATAGCAAGGGTTGTTATATATTGAAATTAACCTTTGATTTATAAACTTGCCCACACAAGCTTATAGACCAAGGGGTCATTTTGCAGGTCCTAATGTATAAGCGTCCCATACCACTTATACTTTAGGTGTCAGGGTTAAATGAAACGATTATGCTATGACATGCTAGTGGGTATGATGAAACATGCAAGTGCAACTCACACACCCGACTCTGTGCACACAGACCTTTAGTTCCCCCTTTCGGAGCCGTTACCTCCCAGGATACCTCCGTAGTGGCAGACGAAAGCGGTGGGTTGGGCCTCGCCCACCTCAAAACCAGTAAAAGCACCACTGGTCTGACCTATCGTACGCCTCAATGCTTGGTGCACTAAGCGGACGCCTGCGTACTCTTGCCGGCTGGCGCACCGGACTTCTGTTGGCGAAGTGCTAACCACCTCGCCGAGTCAACGATATCGGTGTCGGTGCAATCGAACTCCCCGATATCGTAAAACCCACAACCTTAACTTTTCCTATCTTATGCACATGCAAGTTTATTCGTAAACACACAAAACCGAGCCGAAGCTCCCCGGACCAAACGTCCGTCTCCAACCAACCGAGCCGAAGCTCCCCGGACCATCCCGTCCGTCTCTTAACCAACCGAGCTGAGGCTCCCCGGACCCAAACGTCCGTTTCCAAATCACCCGAGCCGAAGCTCTCAACAATCTTCCTGTGCCAACAGTGTTTGTGAAAAGTGCAATCCTAGTTACTAAGTTACTCGTGCTAGTTTATTAATACAGTTTACGTTAGCCCAGGACTGCCCCCGGTATACCCCGTGAAGGGCTCTCAAGGGGCACTAGGAACCAAGACGGCGGCATTACGGCCCGAAGTTCCCTTTCGCAAGGCACTTATTGTTATTGGTTGATTTCCCTTAGCCCGATTCCCTTCTCATATTACGATAAACTATCCTAGGGTGATTTTTAAACCTTCCACTCTTCGGGAAAAGCGATCTTTCGCCAAACCCGAGCACCTCTTAACTCTAACTATCACCACTACTCACTACTCTTTATATCTTCCTCAGATCATGTCCTATTGCATTTCACAATTTACTATATGCAGACCGACCTAGGCTACATGTCGAACCGGTTATGAAATGATCCATTACTCATCCAAATGCCCTAAATTACTTACTGGAGACTTACCATGACATAAATGACCTAAATCCAGAAAATGGAAATTTTCCTAATTTATTTGGCATTTAATTAAATTCCTCGAAAATCCCAAGGGCTACCGGTTTGAACATGAACTACCCTAAGTTCTCATGCAAGATGTCCAGCAAATTTATGATAAATACTATGTTATCTCAATAGGTTAAATTCTAAGTATCATAAATTTTCTATCATTAAAAGGGCATGAAAACTATTTTAGAAATAATCCCTAACTTCTGTTGTTTATGAATCAAGTACAGAAAATATTCTTCCAAAAATTATAAATAATTTATATCATGTAGATAAAGGTCTAAAATTAGCACTGGCCAAGTTTCACAATTTTCCAGCAAGTATTGTATCCATAATTAATTTTTAAACATAAAAGCCCTTTCTATCATCTGTGAATAAAGTACTAGATTTACTCAACATAAAAATTCTATAAAAATCCAGGGATCAATGTTCTACTGGTCAAGATCTAAATCCAGAATTTTAACTGATTATAATTAATTTAAAACCTCCAAATATTTAAAACAACAATTCGGGCTAATAATCTTTTAACACATGAAGTATGATATTTATTAATCATAAAATTCCAGGAAAATTACCATAAGTCTAAAACATCCTAAAACCCCCTCCTCCCGAGTTTCATAATTTTTGGATTAGATTTAGTGCTTAAAATAACTAAATTACATTTTTATCCTAATTCAAACTCTCAACTTCCGAGGTACCCAACTACCTCCAATTCCTTCACCATTTCAACCAGAGGGTTTTCAGCATATCATGCCACTCTCCTCCAAATTTCAAGGGCATACAAGAGCTTTGCTTCTATGTCCTTCACAAACCTCAAAACCCTTCATTTAAGATTTGAGTTTGGATCCTAGGGTAAACCAACCCTAAACCACTCCATTTTTCTCCACACAGGTTATAACACCATTCTAAGTCAGAGATCAGAAAATCAGCCTCTGTTGAGGCGATTTGACCTTTCCAAATTCTCAGCGTACTTTTTATTAAAAGGTGTCTCACTAACGCGTAGTTAAGGGTAGAAGATTTCTTACCCAAAACTCCTCCAAATCAATTGGAATTTTACACAGACCTAGGTTTTATAGCCAGGGACCACTCACCAAAATTTGGGAGGGTTTGGAGGTCATTTGACCATCTAAATAAATTCCTCTAAGTTTATTAAATTAAAACAAAAACTTTAGGCAAAGTATCTCCAAAAATTCCCATTTTTGGACAGCCTCTCTATATACATATTATAGACCTCCAGCCCAAATTTCAAGTCATTTGGACATGTTATGAACCGTGGGCAACCATTTCAATTTCTAGTTGGCCTAGGTCTTGATCCCACCAAAACGAGTGCTGTGGTCAAACCACTCACCCAAATTGAATAAAATCAATTTTAATTTAAAGTAGACCCAGAGGGCTACAACTTTTGTGACTGGTCATTTTTCCTAAATCGGCCTCTAAGTGCCTCGTTTCGCAGCCTCAAAATATGTTCAAATAATCTATTTTCCATTAAGTGTTATATAATAATTTATGTATTATAATATTAATTCTACTGTTCATCTTCTTCATGAACCCGAACAGACACAGGAAAACATTTTTCCTGTAACACTTCCGTGATCCATCGCCGGTCGTCCGGTCACTTCCCTGGCCAGCCACCACCACCACCACCTCCGTTGAGGCGACGGCTATCGGTCGGCGGTGGTTTAGCCGCCGGAGGTGGCGGTTTCCGGCGAACTCAAAATATCTTTTCCATGGTTTTTCATGAAAAACGAGAGATGAGTCCGGCTCCGTTGAGCGCGAACTTCCTTTCTAAGAATCCTAAGATCTACCCATGAAAGAGAAGGAGCAGAGGAGGACCTTGTTCGCGGTTTGAAGGCGAGAAGAACGACGGGGTGCCATGGCGCGGTAGTGGCGTTTGCTGAACTTCTCCTACAGCAAGAACAAAGGTCTGATCCAATTACTTGAGGGTGTAACCTTCTCCTCTTGCCTCAAGTGGGCTTTTATAAGTCAAAAAGTGGGAAGATGAATGGGTAAAGCCTTAATGGCCATGACGGTTCTCCCTTAACGTTTCGGTTACAGTGAAGGGATAAGAAACGGTGGAAACTGAACAGGTGTGTCCAGCTGGCGGTTTTCTATTGGACCACCTTTTCCTCATTTATTATATAATTATAGAAGGAAAACGGCCGGAAGTTACTCCTGGTGTAACTTCCCACACCAGCATTTATTACCACGCGTGTTAGAATAATTTCAGGCCTGAACCGTCGTTTCGGCCAATGTCACGGGCGTGACACATAGGTCACGGGCGTGACAGGCCCGGATAGCCAATTCTGGGTTCGACGATCGTCAAACTGAGATCGACGATCGTCTATGGATGGTCACGGGCGTGACACCTGGGGTCACGGGCGTGACAGGCCCGAACGGCAGATTTTGGGTCGACGATCGTCGAATTGAGATCGACGATCGTCGAAGGCTGGTCACGCCCTAGGTCACGGGCGTGACCTCTAGGTCACGGGCGTGACATGCCCGAACGGCAAATTTCGAGGTCGACGATTGTCGAATTGAGATCGACGATCGTCGAGGGCTGGTCACGCCCTAGGTCACGGGCGTGACACTCATGTCACGGGCGTGACATGCCCGGGCCGCAAGGTCGACGATCGTCTCACGGCGATCGACGATCGTCGATGGGGTCACGCCCATTGTCACGGGCGTGACACCTTGGTCACGGGCGTGACATGCCCAGACAGCACGTTCAACGATCGTCTCGTGGAGATCTACGATCGTCGAAGTAGTCACGCCCAGGTCACGGGCGTGACGGGTCGGTCACGGGCGTGACCAACCCGTGACCCGAAATATTGATCGCTTTATTTCAATTTTATGTGTTTCCTGGGGTTCCGTCACAACTAACCGACTCCTAGGGGTCTAGCCGGAAATAGGATGTTACAGGATGGAGGCCACTTGGTACTCCTCCTCCCTCCCAAAGCTAAGTTCTGAACTTAAGATAAGTTACCCAGCAAAATTCTAGCAAAGGGGGTGCCACTTGGAGCCAAGGAGTAGCATCCAAGGCGGTGGCCGAAATTCTCATTGATGACATCTCCCTATACAGCCACCCCACCCCCATTTTGACCTCACCATCAGCTTTAGAAGGCCGAGAGGAGTGGAATTTGATATCTGGATCAAAGCTTTTGGTGGAGAAACGAGTTCGGGAGCAAGCCCGTCGGAGAGGAGAAATTCCATGGCCAACAACCGCCGCCGCCGCCGTCGGTCTCCGATTAAAGTCTGTTTCTCCTCCTCTCCCCTTGTGCTAGCTTCCTAGATTATTTAGGAGAGATTTCGAGCTCAATTGAGCTTGGATCCATGTGAGGTGTGGGAGAAAATCCATGGTTTTTAATGGAGCTCGGGTTCACCGGAAACCGCCGCCTCCGGTGGCCAAGTCGCCGCCAAACGTTAGCCCCTACCTCAATGGAGGTGGTGGTGGTGGTGGTGGTGGCCGGCCGGGGAGGTGGCTGGATGGCCAAGAAACACCAAGAGGAGTCGCTACAGGCGAGATGAATCTGGAGCGTTGGCTGGTTGGAGAAGATGATGGGATGCCATCCATTTTAATCAAATTAAACTATAGTGTTATATAAATGTCATTTAATTTCTATCACATTTTATACAAAATATTGCATGTTAAATATAGACCCCTTATAAGCAATTGCAGAACAGGTCACCAACATGACATTTGTGGATCTATGTCTTAACTTTCATTTGCCACCCTAAAGTTCAAATTAGGAATAGTATAACTCCCTGTAGGGCTGTTCTACTAGAACTGGTCCTAGGCTAGGGAAGAAATTCAAATGCATGCCCATGCCAAACCAGATGTCCAAATGACCCAATATTTTGGGCATGTGCTTTACCCAAGCATATCTAGCCCCTGCCAAAATTTGGAAATTTTTAAGAAAACATTTTCTAAAGTTTTTATCAAAATACACAAATTTAAATAAATGAAATTTTTTGAGTATTATGGATCCAATGGGCCCCAAATTTTGGTGGCATATCCTTGGGGACATTTTAAACCTATGGTAAAAAGTTCAGACATTTTGGCTTACTGCATGTGGATTTATTGCACCTGCATGTGTAGGGTACATATGTATGTGGGGAGCATTTAGCAAAATATCCAAAATATGGATTTAGCCACTTTCACATCATGCATGTCAATGAAACTCTGGATATGGGTTTGGTATGATGAATTACACCCCTCACAGTAATAATGGGATTTTTGGGAGCAAAAATCTCATTATTTGGAATTTTTGAAATATTAGGTCTTTTTGCTAAATAAATTGGAAAATGGATTTATTATGGAAATAAATCCCCAAATTTTGCCATGATCACAAAGAGGATATATTTAATCTCCTAGAAATTTTACTTCTCTGTTATATGAATTTTGTAACTAGAATTATGTGGATTTACCATTTTGCCCTTATTTCATTTAATTGGAGATTGATAGAAATATACAGTAGAAGAATTGTGGAAAACTTTCTAGAGATGTATCATTGTATAAAGAACCTTGTATAATTATTTAAATATTTTTGAAAGTCTCAATGATTTTCAAAACCCCATAATTGCATTTTGGTAAATTACTTGAAATGGGATTTGGTAGGCCATTGTACCTTAGAAGTTTAAGAAACTATGTATTTAGACTTAGCATATCAATAAATGTACTCTGTAATTTTCCTAGAATTTTGGTTAATGAATTCCTTATACTTCATTTGGAAAATGACAATTATGTGAATTTTGTATTAATTAAAGAATAAATATAAATACTTAAAGGAAAATTATGATTCTTGGAAGATAGTGATATTTCACTATATTATAGGTCATAAAAATTTCTTACATCAATAGGATTATAATATGTTATACTTCATGTGTTAAATTACCTGAAGAATTAATTGAAGGAATTAATTTAATGGTGTAATTGTTGCGCGCTAGGGTTCGAAGAAAATAAACGCAACCGAACTAGCAACCCGATGAGGCAAGTATACCTATCGAATTGTAGCAAGGGGACACAAGTGTCGTATTAAGATCCGGGAACTGTTGGCTAAGCTTACTCACACGAACGCTATTATCTTATCGACGGAAAAACTAGGGTTTTAGAAAATCTAAGCGCAATGGAGAAATTAAAGCAAACTAAAAAGAGAACTACCGCAATTAAGTTACGCTATTAAGCAAACAACTAAGCTAGAAAGGAAATTACCGCAGTTAATTAAAGAGCACAATATATGAGATTACTACAAAAGGTAGAGCAATATGAAATGGAAATGCACCCGATCAAGATTCACCTCGGCTAAAGACGATTAAGAAAATGCGTTAAAAATCTAAACTTAATAGGATAAGGGTCCTTGACCGTGGAGGTTCCTAAAGCTTGAACACGCTTCTCTCGAAGTCGTGCCCAACTGAGTTTAGGAAGGTCCGACCGACTCTCGTCTAAATCGGAGGCCTAAAACTCGCTTTACGCGGTGAACCCCACTATTGGATTTTTCTCCAATCCGGGAGATTTGGACGTCTGCCTCTCTCGAGGGGTGCGTACAACTCCCTTTACTCTTGAATGCTCACTTCATTCTTTCGGCCTCTCGGCTAGCCCAGAATGAAAGCAAAGGCGGAGAGTATATATCGAAAATATACCTCCGACCCGTGATAAATCAAGAGTAATTCAAGGCCCTAACCTAAAAAGAAAAGATTAATTAAAACATCATAACATAATCGCTCTAACCTCGGATCATCAAGATCGAGTACAAGGAGGATTAGTTAATCATAATGGAGTGGAGGGGGGGAAGATGAGTAGAAAAACATAAGAAGAACACAAGCTAAGGGAAGAACAATTTTATTAATGAAAAAGGGCAAGTTACACTAATGAAAATAAAATTATAAGTGCATGAAAATTAAACCCTATTCTACCCCTACATTAAGCACTAAGCAAGAAGAAAATTACATTAAAAGCTAGCACAAACTATAATTAAACTAGGGTTAACCAAAAAGTACAAAGAGAGGGGGAGAGAGAGAGAGAAAAAGCATGAAAAAGGATCAAGAAACAAAGGGGCAGCACCTCCCCCACTCAACCAAAGCTTGCTGAAATGGGGAGGAGGGGGGCTCAATTTATAGATTTTTTCTCGGGTCGGTCACGCCCTCCGACACGCCCTAGGGGGGGCGTGTCAGGGGGGCGTGACAGTACTATGTTGACCTCGGGCTCTGGATTCTGGTGGGAGGGATGATTGCTTCGGTACGTCGGTGGTCACGCCCTAGGTCACGCCCGTGACAGGGGGGCGTGACAGGCATGTCATGTCCAAATCATTGGTCGGAAATCCGTCAGTCGCCGAAAAAGGAGGGTGTCACGCCCATGTCACGGGCGTGACATGGGGCGTGACAGTACTATTTACGTGCTGAGGCGGAAGGGCATTTAATGCGGCGGCAGCTTTTGCGGCAGAGGGCGACACGCCCATGTCACGCCCGGTGACACGCCCAGGGAGGGCGTGACAGGGGGGCGTGACAGCGGTTTTGACCGTTTTCTGTCCCTTCCATCAGGTGTCCTCGGGATCGGGTGACACGCCCTAGGTCACGCCCTGGGAGGGCGTGACAGGGGGGCGTGATAGGCCATTTTGGCAATTTTTCTGGAAACCTGCAAAAAGACAGGAAAAAGTTAGTGGCAATAAAATTTACATAAAAAGGATAAAAATAAACTAATAATAGACATAATTTGTACAATATAAAATATAAAATACGATAATAATTTAGGCTACAAAACATATTATCAAATTCCCCCAAGCTTAAGCTTTGCTTGTCCCCAAGCAAAAATATAAAAAACTAGATATTTATAAAAAGGACTAATCAAAAAGTTCTAATAATGCCTACACAAGTACTATGCGAAATTCTTAGTAGGGAAAAGGTGAAATGTAAGTCTAAAACAATTATTTAGGTATGGTAAAACTTTTAAAAACTTTACTTAATAAAAACAAATCATCCAAAATTTTAGCGAGATTTTTTTAAATGGACTTAAGTAAAGCAACGAAAATGAAAAACACGCATTGAGTTGTTACTAGATCCAAGCCACGCATTATAATTATATCAATTTAATTATCAAAAATCTAGGTTTAAATCCAAAACTAAAACTGATTTACTGTTTTTCTTTTCTTAGTTGTTAAATAAAAAACAAAAAGCGTGAATCAAAAGGACTTAAATAGGACAGAAACGTTTGGTTTAGGAAAATGATTAGGAGTGGAATTCAAAGATAAACGTGAAGGTTTAAAATCACACTAAACCAAAGCAAATAGTTTCAAAAACTTTCATAAAAATATGTACACATTTTTTTTCTTTTTCTTTTTTCTTTTTCATTTTTTTTTTCTTTTTTTTCAAAACAAAGGCCATAAATATTTTTATTTTCCTTTTTGAGTTGGCCAAACAAAAATAAACATCACTTTTGAACATACTTCTTTTTTTTTTTCGAAAACCTTTCTCCACAAAAATCACAAAATACCCTATCAAAAATCGTCAAAATAATTTATGAAACTCAAAAAGGCTAGTGCGATTCGATAGGTTGGAAATTTTGGCTTTGGTGAAACTGAAATGAAGAGAGGAGCTATCAAATGAAATCGGAAAAAGGCTCAAAAACGGCTAACTAGTGGTAAAAGTTTTTAGGTTGGCAGGAAAGCTCAAACGAAAACAAAAACGGCCTAAATCATTTTCACGCTTTTGAATTTATTTAAAACAAAGGTTTGAAAAATTTCAAAAAGCGAGTCCTAGATAATAAAAGAAGATTGATGAAATTAACTCGAAAATAGAAATAATAGGTGACTTGGATCGTTCACATCTACTACGTTATTCAAAAGTTGACTTTACAAAAATTATTCAAAAATGAAAAAGAAAATAGTGGATGATGAATTTTTGAGAAAGTAAAGGAAATAAAAAAAAAAAACAAAAAACCATAATAGAAATGCGAGTTTTAGAAAAATATTTCACCTTAACATGCTACCGCGAATTAGAAACACAGCATGGCCAACATTTTACTTGTGAAACATAATTAAAAAGTACGATTAGAAATATTATAATTAACTAAGTTGTTTATAGGAGATTTTGAGTAAAACAAAACTAAAAACTAGGGGTACTATTGAAATACCAAAATGTCTAAACTATTCAAAAACACACATATATTTTTTTTTTATTTATTTTTTTTTTATTTATTTTGAGAAATATTCTCTTTTTTTGGATTTTGGAAAATTTTTCTCTTTTTTGGAATTTTAAGATATTCATTTTTTTTTTGTTTTTTTTTTAATTTATGGAACTATTTACAAAAAAAAAGGAAATTATTTACACTAAGCAAAAATGAAGGAGGAAATCCTCCCCCAAGCTTAAAACAGACATTGTCCTCAATGGCTAAAGAAGGGGATTGGAGAAGGAGAGAAAAATAAATTGCAGAATTGAAAGACAGAATTGAAATACAGGTACTTCCCCGGATTTATTTGCTGCGAAAGCTGAGTGATGCCGCTCCCCGAATGTCTTCTTTGGACTTCGTGATGGATTCAGCAATGTTGGAGCAGGCGATCGCAGAAGCTTCAGCTTGTCGGAGCCGTCCGAGGCAAAAATTGTAAAATAAAGAAAACAGAAAAAGATAACTTGGGTTGCCTCCCAAGAGCGCCCTTTGGTTAAAGCGTCGTTGAGCTCGACGCATCAAAAATAATATTGTCCAAAAAATATTTTTGTCCCGAAATAAAATTGTTTTTAGCAAAAAAAATAAAAAGTTCAAGATTAAAGTTCGTGAAGCAGAAACTTAATAGTGTTTGGACTGACATCATCATCACCAGAAAAATACAGTTTAAGACGCTGACCATTCACTTTGAAATTAGCCTTATCAGGGTGAGAAATTAAAACAGTTCCATAAGAAAATACTTCTAAAACAGAAAACGGGCCAGACCAGCGAGATTTTAATTTGCCCGGAAATAAACGTAAACGACTGTTATATAACAGGACTTGGTCGCCCGGCTTAAAGTTTTTAGGGTGCCTTAAGTGTTTATCGTGTAAACGCTTCGTCCGCTCTTTATAAAGTTTATTATTTTCATAAGCATAAGAGCGCCACTCGTCGAGTTCATTTAGTTGGAATTTTCGAAGGTCACCGACTGAGTGGGGATCGAAGTTTAAAAATTTTAAGGCCCAAAAGGCGCGGTGTTCTAACTCTACGGGCAGATGGCACGATTTTCCATAGACCAGCCGATACGGCGTACATCCGAGGGCGGTTTTGTACGCTGTTCGGTAGGCCCATAGAGCATCGTCAAGTTTGGCTGACCAGTCTTTTCTAGAAGTTGAAACAGTCTTTTCTAATATTCTTTTTATTTCTCTATTTACTACTTCGACTTGACCGTTAGTTTGGGGGTGGTAGGCAGTGGACAGTTTATGCGTAACGCCGTATTTAGTAAGGATTTTTGAAAATTGCGCGTTACAGAAATGGGAACCCCTATCGCTAACGATTGCGCGTGGCATACCGAATCTAGAAAATAATTTTTTTAAAAACGTGACTACAACTCGGGAGTCGTTCGTAGGAAGAGCTTGGGCCTCAGCCCATCGTGAAACATAATCAACAGCAACTAAAATATATTTGTTTCCGAAGCTAGAAGGAAGGGGGCCAACAAAATCAATTCCCCAGAGGTCGAAAATTTCGCACTCTAAGAAATAATTTTGCGGCATTTCATTTTTATTAGAAATATTGCCCGACCGTTGGCAACTATCACACCTGCTCACAAAGGCTTGCGCGTCTTTAAACAGGCTAGGCCAGTAAAAACCCGCGCAAAGCACCTTATGAGCGGTGCGAGCAGCTTGATAGTGCCCACCTGTCGGACCTTCATGCAAATGTTTTAGAATATCAATTCCTTCATCAAAAGAAACACATCTCCTTATCACTTGATCCGCACAAATTTTGAAAAGATGCGGGTCTTCCCAAAAGTAGTTCTTCAGCTCAGAAAAGAATTTCTTCTTCTGCTGAGAGGAGAACTCTTTTGGAAGCACCCGGGCCACTAGATAGTTGGCGATGTGCGCGAACCAAGGAGAAGTAGATGTATTAACTAAAAGCAGCTTCTCATCAGGAAAATAATCATTAAAAGATTTTTCATTTAATTTTTCTATAAAGGGGTTATCTAATCTTGATAAATGATCGGCGGCCAAGTTCTCGGCTCCTCGCTTATCACGGATCTCTAAGTCAAACTCCTGGAGGAGTAAGACCCAGCGAATCAAGCGAGGCTTGGCATCCGTTTTGGCAAGAAGGTACTTGAGGGCCGAGTGGTCCGTAAAAACAATGATTTTTGAAAGTGTTATGTAAGGGCGAAATTTATCAAACGCAAATACTACAGCCAAGAGCTCCTTCTCGGTTGTGGTGTAATTTTCTTGTGCAGATGTGAGGGTTTTACTAGCGTAATAGATGGGGTGGAAGTTCTTAGATATGCGTTGACCTAATACGGCTCCCACCGCAAAACTACTCGCATCGCACATAATCTCGAAAGGAAGGTCCCACACCGGAGCTATCATAATTGGCGCGTTAATTAACTTTTCTTTAATTAATTCAAAGGCAGAAATACAAGAGTCATCAAAAATGAATGGAGCGTCTTTTTCTAAGAGATGGGTGAGGGGCTTAGTGATCTTGGAGAAGTCCTTTATAAAACGTCGATAAAAACCAGCGTGACCTAGAAAACTTCTTATAGCTTTTATGTTTGTAGGTGGTGGCAACTTCTCAATAACTTCTATCTTGGCAACGTCTACCTCAATACCTTTAGCAGAAATTTTATGACCCAAAACTAACCCTTCCCTCACCATAAAATGGCATTTTTCCCAATTTAGGGCAAGGTTAGTTTCTTCGCATCGTTCTAAGACTTTTTCGAGGTTTTCTAAACATCTATCGAAGGTATCGCCGAACACGGAGAAATCGTCCATGAATACCTCCATAATGCTTTCTACGTACTTATCAAATATTGCGAGCATACATCGTTGGAATGTAGCCGGCGCATTGCATAATCCAAACGGCATTCTTCGGTACGCGAAGGTGCCGAAGGGACAAGTAAACGTAGTTTTCTCTTGGTCCTCGGGAGAGATGGGTATTTGAAAGTACCCCGAGAGGCCATCGAGAAAACAATAAAAGCTATGGCCGGAGAGACGTTCTAAAATCTGGTCGATAAACGGTAGAGGAAAGTGGTCCTTACGGGTGGCGTCATTTAACTTACGGTAATCTATGCACATACGCCAACCCGTCACCGTCCGTGTCGGGATTAATTCATTATTCTCATTACTAACTACGGTTATCCCTCCCTTTTTTGGAACTACCTGAACGGGGCTAACCCACTTACTGTCCGATATAGGGTAGATAATTCCTGCGTCTAATAGTTTCATAACCTCGCCCTTAACTACTTCTTTCATATTCGGGTTTATACGGCGCTGAGGTTGGATAGAGTTACGCGAATTATCTTCCATTAAAATTTTATGTGTACAGAAAGATGGGCTTATGCCCTTGATATCAGAAATTTGCCAAGCAATAGCCCGGCGATGCTTACGTAGAACTAGAAGAAGTTTATCGTTCTGCGTATCCGTGAGGTAGGCCGAAACGATAACTGGTAACTTGGAGTCTTTTTCTAAGAAAGCATACTTAAGGTGGTCGGGAAGTTCTTTAAGTTCTAGGGTAGGGGTTCTTCATAAGAGGATTTTGAGATTCTTTCTTTTTCAAAAATAATATCTTCATAAGCTTTTTTATAAGGAACGTAATAAGGGGTGGGGCTAGCAGCCAAGACGGCTTCTTGTACAGATTCAGTGGTAAGAAAAGAGGAAGAACAAAAATCAGAAAACTCTTTTTCAAACTCAGAAAGACAATAAGAAGATTCATCACTTCCTTGCAGTGATTCTGTTGTAAGAGAAGAGGAGCAAAAAGTAGAAAATTCTTTTTCAAAGTCGGAGAGGCAGTAGGAAGAATCATCACTCACGGCGTCTACGAAAAAACATGAGTCATCATTCGCTAAGGTGTTCTTCATCGAAGGGGTGATAGGAAATGTGACTTCGTCGTCGCCTACTCGAAGAAAAAGCTTACCATTGCTTACGTCAATGATGGCTCGGGAGGTGGCAAGGAAGGGTCGGCCAAGGATCAGGGGAACCTCGACGTCTTCTTCGATGTCCAAAATGACAAAGTCCACAGGGAAGATGAACTTGTCGACTTTCACTAGAACGTCCTCCACTATTCCTAACGGATATTTGACGGATCTATCGGCTAGCTGGATACTCATACGCGTGGGGTTAAGGCTACCAATCCCTAACTTTTTGAACAACGAAAAGGGCATCAGGTTTATACTTGCGCCTAAGTCGGCTAACGCGTGTTTAACAAAGAGATCACCGAAGACACACGGGATAGAGAAACTACCCGGGTCACTGATTTTCTTCGGCAAACCGTTTGTTAAAACGGCGGAGCACTCGGCGTTAAGCGTGACGTGCGAAAGATTCTCTAACTTCTTCTTGTTTGTGAGGAGGTCTTTAAGATATTTGGCGTATTTCGGCATTTGCGAAATAGCCTCGTGGAAGGGAAGATTAATGTGGATTTGTTTGAAGATTTCTAAGAAGCGGGAGTACTGATCATCTTGACGTTGTCTATTAAGTTCAGAGGGGTATGGAGGAGTTGAATTATTTTTGAAGATGGGTGGTGGAGTGAGATTATTTTCTAAAGTGGGGGTGATTACTTCTTCAGCAGAGGGTGGAAGCGGAGCAGAGCTTTGATTTTTAAAAGCGGGAGCGGAGCTTTGATTTTTAAAAGCAGAAGCGGAGCTTGCCTCGGGCTCTTCACTTACCATACCGGAGACTTGCTTCCCACTCCGAAGAGTTATAGCTTTCGCTTGCTCTCTCGGGTTGGGTTCGGTATTGGAAGGAAGAGACCCTGCGGGTCGCTCAGAAATTATTTTCGCGAGCTGTCCTACCTGGTTTTCTAGACTTTTTACGCTTCCGGTTAACGTTCTTATAGTGGCGTCATTTGTGGTGATATATTTAGAAAGTAATTCCTCCAAGCTTGGAGGTTTTGGGTAATTTTGAAGAAGTGGTGGTGGTGGTGGTGGTTGTGCAGAAAAATCATTTTGCGGAGGTGGGCGCATCGCATTTGATGGATTACTCCATGAAAAGTTCGGGTGATTTCTTAAAGCGGGGTTATAACTATTCGGAAAATTAAAACCAGGCGGATGAAAATTCGCAGCAGAAAAATTATTAAAAGCAGTTCTAGGCAAATTATTAACATAATCTAAATGTTCTGGAGTAGGGGTTGCAGATTCCCATACCTGAGGGGCGGAGGCAGCAGTCATCTCCGTGATTTTTTTGCTTAGGATTTCTACTTGCAGAGCGAGCTGGGAGACGTTGTCCACTTCATAGATACCTGCAGGCTTGTTCGGGCGGGACCTAGGCACATTCCACTGATAAGTGTTCATGGCCATATCCTCAAAAAGCTCAAGAGCGGCTTCCGGGGTCTTATGATTTAAAGTACCGCCAGAAGCTGCGTCTATCATTTGCTTCGTGCTTTGATTTAGCCCGTTATAAAACGTCTGCACTTGTAACCATACAGGCAGCGCGTGATGTGGGCATCGTCTTAATAATTCTTTAAATCTCTCCCAGGTTTCGTAAAGGGTTTCAGAGTCTATTTGTCCGAAGGCAGAGATGTCGTTCCTAAGTTTTGCAGTTTTAGCGGGCGGAAAATACTTCGCCAAAAATTTTTCAGTTAATTCATTCCAAGTGGTTATGCTATTTTTCGGAAGTGTGTTAAGCCACTGCTTAGCTTTAGTTCTTAGAGAGAAGGGGAAGAGTCTCAGCCTGATCGCATCATTTGTGACACCATTTATCTTGAAGGTGTCACAAATTTCAAGAAAGCTAGCAATATGTGCGTTCGGATCTTCATCTTGAAGTCCGTCAAATTGCACATATTGCTGCACCATTTGAATTATGCTAGGCTTTAGTTCGAAGTTATTATTTGCTATAGCAGGGCGGACTATACTTGATTCTGTTCCCTCGAGGTTCGGTCGTGCATAATAGGACATAGTCCTTTGCACGGCCTCATCTACGTTGGGTTCTTCCATTCTTAAAGTAGCAAACGACTCGGAGTCCTCAACCGGCACTTGGATAGTAGGACCTTGAAATCGCGATCTTCTCCGAAGAGTACGCTCAATTTCGTGGTCCAAGTCCAAAATGACCGACGGACTCCCGCGGGTCATGCACTAAAAGAACAGAAAAGAAGAAGAGGAAGAGAAAAAGGATAAACTAGAAAAAAGATTAGAAAATTTTTTTTCTTTTTGAAATAGATTTTTTTTTTTTATAGATTAACTCCCGAACTTCCCAAGGACTACCCCGTGAAGGGTTCGCAAGGTACTAGACAAGACAGTGGCGCTTAAAGCCCTTTGCCCTTTTCGAGAGAATTAGGTGGCGTAGAAAAATTGTGAGGTTGGTTTCTATTAAGAGCGGTGATAATTTTTTTGATTTTTTTAAAACTTTAAAGAAAGGGGATGAGAAAGAGAAGAGATAAAATTAATAGGTTCGTGTTTTCAAAATATCAACGGAAGTTGGTTCCCCGGCAACGGCGCCAAAAACTTGTTGCGCGCTAGGGTTCGAAGAAAATAAACGCAACCGAACTAGCAACCCGATGAGGCAAGTATACCTATCGAATTGTAGCAAGGGGACACAAGTGTCGTATTAAGATCCGGGAACTGTTGGCTAAGCTTACTCACACGAACGCTATTATCTTATCGACGGAAAAACTAGGGTTTTAGAAAATCTAAGCGCAATGGAGAAATTAAAGCAAACTAAAAAGAGAACTACCGCAATTAAGTTACGCTATTAAGCAAACAACTAAGCTAGAAAGGAAATTACCGCAGTTAATTAAAGAGCACAATATATGAGATTACTACAAAAGGTAGAGCAATATGAAATGGAAATGCACCCGATCAAGATTCACCTCGGCTAAAGACGATTAAGAAAATGCGATAAAAATCTAAACTTAATAGGATAAGGGTCCTTGACCGTGGAGGTTCCTAAAGCTTGAACACGCTTCTCTCGAAGTCGTGCCCAACTGAGTTTAGGAAGGTCCGACCGACTCTCGTCTAAATCGGAGGCCTAAAACTCGCTTTACGCGGTGAACCCCACTATTGGATTTTTCTCCAATCCGGGAGATTTGGACGTCTGCCTCTCTCGAGGGGTGCGTACAACTCCCTTTACTCTTGAATGCTCACTTCATTCTTTCGGCCTCTCGGCTAGCCCAGAATGAAAGCAAAGGCGGAGAGTATATATCGAAAATATACCTCCGACCCGTGATAAATCAAGAGTAATTCAAGGCCCTAACCTAAAAAGAAAAGATTAATTAAAACATCATAACATAATCGCTCTAACCTCGGATCATCAAGATCGAGTACAAGGAGGATTAGTTAATCATAATGGAGTGGAGGGGGGGAAGATGAGTAGAAAAACATAAGAAGAACACAAGCTAAGGGAAGAACAATTTTATTAATGAAAAAGGGCAAGTTACACTAATGAAAATAAAATTACAAGTGCATGAAAATTAAACCCTATTCTACCCCTACATTAAGCACTAAGCAAGAAGAAAATTACATTAAAAGCTAGCACAAACTATAATTAAACTAGGGTTAACCAAAAAGTACAAAGAGAGGGGGAGAGAGAGAGAGAAAAAGCATGAAAAAGGATCAAGAAACAAAGGGGCAGCACCTCCCCCACTCAACCAAAGCTTGCTGAAATGGGGAGGAGGGGGGCTCAATTTATAGATTTTTTCTCGGGTCGGTCACGCCCTCCGACACGCCCTAGGGGGGGCGTGTCAGGGGGGCGTGACAGTACTATGTTGACCTCGGGCTCTGGATTCTGGCAGGAGGGATGATTGCTTCGGTACGTCGGTGGTCACGCCCTAGGTCACGCCCGTGACAGGGGGGCGTGACAGGCATGTCATGTCCAAATCATTGGTCGGAAATCCGTCAGTCGCCGAAAAAGGAGGGTGTCACGCCCATGTCACGGGCGTGACATGGGGCGTGACAGTACTATTTACGTGCTGAGGCGGAAGGGCATTTAATGCGGCGGCAGCTTTTGCGGCAGAGGGCGACACGCCCATGTCACGCCCGGTGACACGCCCAGGGAGGGCGTGACAGGGGGGCGTGACAGCGGTTTTGACCGTTTTCTGTCCCTTCCATCAGGTGTCCTCGGGATCGGGTGACACGCCCTAGGTCACGCCCTGGGAGGGCGTGACAGGGGGGCGTGATAGGCCATTTTGGCAATTTTTCTGGAAACCTGCAAAAAGACAGGAAAAAGTTAGTGGCAATAAAATTTACATAAAAAGGATAAAAATAAACTAATAATAGACATAATTTGTACAATATAAAATATAAAATACGATAATAATTTAGGCTACAAAACATATTATCAGTAATTAATTTGGAAAATTATGGAAATCATCTTGGTCATCATATATGTTCATACCATCCTAGGATAAATAATTTGAGGCATATAGCCAAAGGAATCAGAAAGTCATATTTGTGGGTGGTATTGGGACATGGGTAAGGGTATAACACCGATAATCGTACTAGTAGGGCCACCAAGAGAGGAGTATGATAAACTAGCAAGGTGAGGATCTTAGAAGAGGAAATATCCCTGGCTGGTCTCTTGGAGGATTCCTTAACCATGTGTGTGGAAGAGTGAAAGTCCCGTGACAACAACAATAACGGGGACCGGCGGAAGACCGCCGCGCTCCTAATAACACCTTAAGCCATTAGGATCACTCAAGAGTAACACTGAGAGGAGGGGAATTATGGTTAGACATCAACTAAAGTAAATATCCTTGAGAAAGGGTGCTTTGGGCTTCCTCCCCTCGTAGTTCCTAGTGCCCCCGAGAACCCTTCACCGGGTATGCCCTAGGTAGTCCTGGGATAAATCCTAAGACACTAAGTATAATAACCCGTAGACAAGAGTAGCCTAATAGGTTAGGCATCGTGCCATCATTCTCACCCGTATAGGATTGGAGGGATCTATGGTCATATTCTCACCCGTGCAGGGTTGGAGGGATTTGTAGTATATGCTCACCCGTGTAGGGTTGGAGGGATTCAGGATAGGTTGGTCCTGCGAGCTGGAAGCTCGAGTATAAATACCTTGCATGTGCATAAACATACTAGTGGCGGGTCATGTGGTTCTGGGCCAATCGGCACACCGATGGCAGTACGGTGACTCAGGCGGGTGTGTGGGTTTGAGGGGCCAATAGGTTGTTTTTATAATGCGGTCTGGAGGACAATACCCAAAATTGCACACCCGACCCAACAAGACTGACAGGTAGTCAGCAATTAGTACGTATGAATCTAGAGTGCACCTAGGACGTGTACAGAGGCGTATGGGAGGTCTAGGTTTGGTAGTGTGCATACCTGCCTAGGAGTGGAGATGCCCGCTCCACTACTGTCGTAGCCACAACGGCGGTACCAGAGAGTGATGCTAGTTCCAAAAAGAGGGAACTAAAGGTCTGTGATCACAGAGTCGTTGTGTGTGAGTTGCACTTGCATGTTGCATAATAACCCGTATGCATTCATTCATATTAGGCATATGCTTCATGGATCCTTATCATATAAATTAGTATGAGCTCTTTTATATGATAAGTTAAAACTTTGAAACTCTAACTTATATGTTTGTATGGGCACTCTTATAAGTTAGGGTACTTCTGTGGTGGTAGATTAGAAGTAGAATTTTATACTCACTTCACCATATTGCATAGTACTGCTTTTACTTTACTTACTACCGTTCCTTACTTTACTTACTATTGTTCTATATTTTACTTACTGTACTTGTACTTCTTACATAGAACTGCTAGAGTAGAATTATTATTACTCATCATATACTTCTTAGTATAGGGCCACTGTCATCTGCTTATACTCCCCCCTTGTTGTCCCTCGCTTCGTCCTCCCGTACGGTGCCTAGGAGTCGCGGGGGTGAGGCGAGGAGGAAATGACTTAGTCTTTTGACTAACGGTCAGTGACAAACTATTTTTAAGGGCTCGAGGAGATGGATTACCAGCACGACTAGTAGGACAAGGTGACAGGACCTGAGGAGCCAGTTCGACTACCACCTACTATTACTACTGCAGGGATACCACAGGTGGGTTTAGTTAGAGATGATAGTATCTTCCGCTGTTAGATGAGAGAGAGAGAATTTTTTATATATGATGTACAGGGTATAAGCCCTTTTCATTATGTACTCCTTCTGGACTGATGCATACTCTATTTATATATATATGATGTGACTGTGGACTATTTTACTTGCTTCTTGTTACTCATATTGCACGGGGATATGATCGTGTTAGCCGGCAGAATCGGCGTCTTGCGGTGTCGACTCACTTGTGTGATATTATCACCGTAAGGCGGCGGTTCTGGGCATAAGATCCGGGTATGCTTCCAAATTGGGAAGTCGGATCTTACAGTGTTCACTTTCCTATGAGCCCTGGCTATGCAAAATTTCAACCTATCCTTCTAACTTGTACTGAATTCTCAATTCACATTGGCTCTCTCTTGAGATATATCTAAGTTCATTAATCGAATCCTTAACCGATGATATAATCATTAATCATGTGTCACGTCAATTGGGTTAAGGTGTTAGGTTATCTAGGAACGTGCTTTATTGAGGTAACACACTCCTTTAATTATACATAAAACCTTTGTGTCGTCGTTATTGTTTTGATTTTAGTTTATCGGAAAGCCATTTGTTCGAATTCTTGTGGATTGTACACAACTTGTTTCATTATTTGAATATGGTTTGTCATTATGTATCGATGAAATTACAATTTCTCTTTAAGTTGTGCCAAATAATCATCTGATTGTCGAGTCCGAGAAAATTTATAATGTCTCATGCCGATTTTCCTTGTTCTAAGATTGTAATGTATACAAGCAGGCAATTCTCTATGTATATCCCAAACTTCTAGGAAGGGTTGGTCATCTTACCGATTATGTGTATACAAAACCTCATCTTTACTTGAGCAATATTTGAATAAATCAAGTCTTCCAGATCACTGTGTTTGTGACAGACATTTTATAAACAGGATCTGGGGAAATCCAAGTTACCAATTTAGCCCAATAAACAAAAGGATAAGCCCTCATATATTTTGGGCTAAATTTCTTTAATATCTATATATGCCTCAATCCTTAGGGTTAATAATCTTAGACTTGAAGTTCCACCGTAAGACTTATTGATATGATGTATACCTTAGGCCCTTAAGGTCACCATTTGCGACAATCTTCTCAAAGCCAACATGTGACCCAACCAAAATGGGTCTCTTCTGAAACTTGAAGTCTTATTCGACCCTTAGTATTTGTCACGGTGGTTGTCTCAACGTAATAAAGTCATCGGTACGAGGGTTAAGTTTACGAGTACCCCACTATTCCACTAATATATTATAAGCACAAATTCTCCTTGAGGCGGTCCTATCAACTTGGGTAAGAAGTGAAATATCACTTGATAGGTGGAGTAGGGATATCAGAGTTTAAGCCTTAAGCAGCGATTCTTGCGTTAAATTCTTCCCATAACCAATTTGGGTATCCTCGTACCTTAACAAATCTATACCCGAGGTCGATTATAAACTAAGATATGCCACAAAATCCTCTTGGTAAGTCAAACTAAAGTGGTGTCCTAATTGGGTTGCCCTAACTCATTGTTTAAATGAACTATTTTTTGTGACTTTTTACGCATGGGCACACCATTGCTTCTGCTGCATAGTTTGTCCGCAAACTAATGCTCAAGCGGGGTGACCTAGTATTGTGGACTTCTTTCTCATATGATCGTTTATTCAAGTGATACTAGTTTGTAAGACCCCCTCCCATTACCAAGGAGGTTGCCCGGTCTTATGCCCAGAACCGCCATCTTACAGTGACACTAACACACAGGCTAACCGACACCGCAAAATGCCGATCCTACCGGCTAGTACAGTCATTTACCTGTAGCCCAAATGAGAATAAAAGTACAACAAGCAATTATATAAAAGCTAGTAAGTCCACAGGTCACAACAATAACATCATAATATATAGATATGAAAAGAACATCGGTCCACAATGAGTACAGAAAATGAGAGAAGGGATTATGCCCGATACATGTCAAATAGAAACAACATCTCTCTCTCTCTCTCTCACACACACACACAATAAACTCTAAGCGGAAGCGGTAATTGAAATACATGTCATAACCTGACGCTGAACTAGAGTAGTGGTAGTGTGCGGTAACTGCTCCTCAGGTCCTGCCACCTCATCCTGCTAGTCATACGTGTTCTCTAGCTCCTCGAGCTCCAAAAATGATACGGTCACAACCTAATATTAGTCATAAAGACTAAGACATTTTGTCCTCGCCTCACCCTGCAACTCCTAGGCACGAAAGCGGAGGAAAACAAAGCAATATCAAAGGAAGCAGGTGACATTAGAACTATTCTATCTTGAGTATGTTTCTAGCAGTTATATCATTATAATAGAAGTTCTATATAGCACAAGTAAAGTAAGTAAAGCAGTACAAAAAAGAAGTGTAGTAAGTAAAGTAAAGAACTATGCAGAAAGTAAACTATCTACCGCTACACTAACATCACAGGAGTACCTTAACATATATGAATGACCATACAAACTTATAAGTTAATATTTCAGAAATATAACTTATCATATAAAAGAGCTCATACTAATTTATATGATAAGGATCTGCAATACGTATGCCTAAGTATGGATGTATGCTATAATGAGTTATGCAGGTTATGATTCATACAAGTGCAACTCACACACATGACTCTGTGATCACAAACCTTTAGTTCCAACTTTTTGGAGTTAGCTGAACTCTCTGGTACCACCGTTGTGGCTATGACAGTAGTGGAGTGGGCGTCTCCACTTCTTAGGCAGGTGTACACACTACCAGGCCTAGACCCTCCGTATGCCTTTGTACACATCCTAGGTGCACTCTAGAGTCCCTGCGTACTAATTTGTTGGCCATCTCCACTAGTATTTTTGGTCGAGTGTGCATTTTCAGAGATAGTCCTCTAAACCATAGTGTAAAACAACCCACTGGACCCTCACACCTCACCAGAATCACCATACTGCCATCAGTGTGACGACTAGGCAGTACTGCATGACCCGCCACTAATATGTTCTATGTACATGCAAGTTATTTCAAACCCGAGCCTCTAGCTCGCAGGACCAACCCGTCCTGAAGTAAACCTCCCGAGCCTCTAGCTTGCAAGACTAAACCCATCCTATATCAAACACTCAAGCATCCAGCTCATAGGACTAAACCCGTCCTATATCAAACACTCAAGCCTCCAGCTCGCAGGATTAAACCTGTCGTGTATCAAACACCCGAGCCTCAGGCTTGTAGGACTAAACTCGTCCTGTATCAAAAACCCGAGCCTCTAGCTCGCAAAAAATAAACCAGTACTGTATTAAACACCCGAGTCTCCAGCTCGCAGGACTAAACCCGTCTTGTATCAAACACCCGAGCCTCCAGCTCGCAGGACTAAACCAGTGCAGTATCAAACACCCGAGCCTCCAGCTCGCAGGACTAAACCCGTCATGTATCAAACACCTGAGCCTCCAGCTTGCAGGACTAAACCCTTCTAGTATCAAACATCAAAGCCTCCAGCTCGCAGGACTAAACCCATCCTGTATCAAACACCCGATCCTCCATCTTGCAGGACTAAACTCGTCATGTATCAAACATCTGAGCCTCCAGCTCGTAGGACTAAACCCGTCTTAAATTCCTCCAACCCTATACGGGTGAGTTTTACACATCATACCCTTAACCTATTAGAATACTCTTGTCTATTTCTTATTATACATAGAAGTTTAGGGTTAATCCTTGGACTGCCACGGGAATGCCCGGTGAAGGGCTCTCGAGGGCAGTAGGAATTACGATGGGCTGAAGCCCAAAGCTCCCTTTCTCAAGGACACTAACATTTATTAGTGTCTACCCATTATTAATACCCCAATCTCATTTTTTCTCTTGATTAGACCTAATGGTTTAAAGTACTTATTGGGAAGAACGACGATCTTTTGTCGGCCCCCGTTATAATTGTTCTTTTTGTGACTTGCACTCTAACACTCGTTACTATGTAGTGACATACTTGTGATCCCGACCAGGGTTTTAGAATTCCCAATACATCTCTCGATTTAGCCACATCTCATTACCCTGGGTTCCCTTAATGTCACACGTCACTTTTATTAAACACATCCCATGACCTAATTCTAACCCATATGAGATGACTTTCAATTCCTTGGGCCAAAGACCTTTAAACTTTTATCATGGGTTTGTCATGTGTATAATATTGATCATTCAGAATTCCATCATTTTTCTAATTATTTTGGACCATAATTTAAATTAATTAATTAAGTGAGCTAGGTCACTTTGAACAAGAACTACTCTAAACAGTGGTCCATTAGGTCTAAATAAATTATCTGAAGTTAATCTAGGTCAAAAATGTTTGTTCACCAAAAATCATGATCTTCCAATTTGATTTGGCCATTATTTTTGCATTTATGATTAAAATCACATTATCTTCCTTTTTCAAATGAAGTACTAAAAATAATCATGTATAAATACAGGGAAAATTTCTACTCACTAATATTAACAAGATAATGGTCAAAACATATTTTCATACTCCTAGTCAGTGATTTGACCTAAGATATTCACATGTTAAGATAATTACAAAATTGCCACTATTATAGTATTTATCATAAATAATCATCCAAAAATCTTGATAAAATTTACAGGGGTTCATATTGAATAAATAAGGGCCTAGACATTTTCTCATAATTTTCTATGAAACACTACTCATGTTTTTTTATCAAAGTCCCATAAGGGTAAAAATGTAATCACACTATTTATACATGGAATAATTCCAAAAAATACTCATAAATTTTTCTAGAGATGTAAAATTATCTATTAGGGTTTGGATCAATAATTTGGAATTTTATAAGTCCAGTAGCCCTATTTTTCATTTTAACACCTAAATGTGCTATTTTTGAAGTAAATCCAACTTATGGGATTTTTTATTCCAAAAATCCAAATTTTCTCATGAAAGGAGTATTTTACCTCCATAAGCCTCTGTCCAAAATTTCATGGACATGCAGTGAGCCAAATGGGCTAAATTCCCATTTTACCCGCATTTTACTATTTACACACTATTTACAAATCTACCGTCACCATGCATGTTGGATCCTTTAACATGCAGGGGTCCAAATGACTCCAAATTTTAACCACGGCCATAGGATAATCTTAGAGCCATGCCAACAAAATTTGGGGTATTTGGAGTTGTAAAACTCCCTAAATTACATATATTTAATAAATCAAATTTTGACTAAAACTATAGGAAAATTTCCTCCAAAAATTCTGATTTTTAGACAGTCTAAGTATGGTATACACACATGCATGACCTAAATTTCACTACATGTGGACTTATAGTTTAGCATAGGCATCCATTTGAATTTCTGCCCTAGTATAGGAGCAGTCCTAGGAGAATAACCCTACAAGAAGCTAAATTGCTCGAAATTACTTGTTTAGGGTGTCAAATTAAAGGTAAGACCTAGATCTACATTTTTCATGTTGACGATTATTTCTGAAATTGCCTCTAAGGGGCCTAAAATCAACATGCAACATCTCTGAATAAATTTGATAGAATATACACATTAAATAAATGTACTATAGTTTATTTAATCTTAAATTCAACGGCATCGGGTTATCTTCCCTGATAGCCAATGGCCAGGATCTATCCTTCATGTAGCAACTTCAAACCTTGTTTCCGGCCACCTGGGTCGCCGCCGTCGCCGGCGATTGTCGCCACCACCTCCGTTGAGGTGGTGGCTAGCATTTCATGGCAATATGGCCGCCGGAGGCAGCTCATCCGGCGAACCCGAGCAAGAAAAGAAGATCGGCATTTTTCCCTCTTTTTCACATGACATCCAGCTCAATTGAGTTCGATATCCCTCCTAGTGTATCTAGAAGACTAGCACAGAGGGAGGGGAGGAGAAACAGACCCTTAAACGAGCTTGGCGGCGAGTTTGGTGGTGGTGCGCCATGGCCGATCCTAGCTCTGGCGATCTAGCTCAAATCCTTGTTTATCCATCAAAAGCTTAGCTCCAGTAGTCATTTTCCACTCCTCTAGATGTTCTGAAGCTGATGGTGTGGTCAAATGAAGGTGGGGTTGGCTGGTAGTGGGGTTTTCCTTAAGGGGGTGGTCAGCCTTGAGCTTTGGTTGCTCCTCCTTGCTGCCACGTGTCCACCATCCCCCAAAATCTACTAGAAATGAGCTTGGGAGCTCAGCGAAATGCTTGGGCAGAGAGAAGGAGGGCCAAGCGACCTCCACTCCTTATTTTCCTCTTCCTCTCTCTCCTCCACCTGGGTAATTTCCCAAAATACCCCCATGCATGTAACTACTTGCTGTAATTGGGCACTTGGGATGTTCATGGGCCTTGGCTCATGGGCTTAGTCCATTGGGAATGGGCTTGGCTTTCAGTTTTCCCCTTTAGGCCTTATGTTGACCAAGTTGACTTTTAGAGTTGACTTTGTCAGTTTGGTGAGTGGGATGGCCCCACTTGATGGTAATGGACCCTATGACATCACCCAACATGGGTTGGGCCATGACGATGCCCCCACTTGGGCTAATTGGACCTATATGTGTGGTTTTGACCAAATTAGGGTTAGAGTTGAATTTGGTCAAATTGGGTCAATGGGTGACCCTATGATGGGGATTTTAGGTCACTTAGATTTCTTTTAGGGTTAGGGATATAATGATGATGTCAACTTGTATCCATGGTTTCAATTTGGGCTAGTTTGACCTAAAGTTGACTTAAACCTTATAGTGGGACCCATGTGAGTCTACCCTATCTCCTTGGCCCTTTGCCCTAGGGTCAAGCCTAGCCTAATCTCTTACCCCCACCATATGTCCTAGGCTAATCTAAGTTTAGTGGTCCAGTAGAAAATGGGATGTTACACGGGAAGGCTGGGCAGGGTGCCCAATGGTGGCAACGACGGCGGCCGACGGCAGCCGACGATGGCTGGAGGTGCCGGCGGCGGTCTTAGACAGTGTCGGTGCTGGGAGAAGAAGGTGCCAGCAAAGCGTGTGTGTGGGGTGCGTGCAAGCGGGGCACACACATAGGCCAGACATGCGCGTCGGCCAGGCGCCCGTGTGCAGGTGTACGGCCACGCAGCCCACACGCGCGGGGGCTGGCCGCTCATGCATGGGTGTGTTGTCTGCACGCACATGCCGCTTGTGCGAGTGCATGTTTGGTTTTGCCCTCTTCTTAGATGTTTTAGGTCCTTTGGGGTGAGCGCAAATTTCTACACGTAGTTTGTCCATTTGGTTTGCTTACACTCATGTCCTCGGTAAAAATCTCTTTGATCGGTTTTCAAAAATTGAAGGGGAACCCCATCAAATGCCCGGAAATTTATGTGGGTCATGAACCACACAAGCCTGGAAATTTCTAAGCTTGACCACCTTGCCTGGGGTTGACCGCTCATATATTTCCCTTATTCTTCATGCGGTTCTGGCGGTGCGTCGAATGTCCTCATTCTTTGTGCTTTGCACATTGTACTGATGTGGATGCTTGTTGCTTTTTGCATTCCCCTTGCTTGAGTGTGCGAGTACGATGTTGTGTACTAATATGAGCGATTGTCCCGGGGCATGTAAGACACTCTCCCCCTTACTAGGGAGTTACTCGGGTTTTATGCCCGGAATCGCCGCCATACAGTGATACCAACTCATGGGTTAGTCACCACCGCATGGTGTCGATCCTGAAGGCTAGTATGATCATTCAACCCTTATGTCAATTTGAGTAAAGAAATAAAAGGTGAAAGTCCACCTAGTGCCAACTACCTTCACCTATGGGGGGGGAATAGGTGTCTTGCAGCGTTTTAGCGGAATTAAAATTGTACCTGCACAAATAAACAAAACAGCACAGCACAAAAAGACACAGGCAATTTATAGTGGTTCCCCGATTTGGGTACGTCCACTCTCCCCCTTCGACCTATCTCCTAACCAGGGACGACTCGGTCACTTCACCAACAGGATTGAAATCCAATCCTCATATTAACGGAAGGAACCCTTCCAAACGAAGGAGTGACCACTCCTACACCACGGGTTGCACTCAACCCTTACAACTAGGAACCAACGTTCCTTTACAACAAAATTAAAAATGGAGTGTATTAGAAATACAAACTACTTATGGAGAATAAGGTGTCCCTCTTCGTTCGACGACGTGTTCTTGAAGTCGACAAAGAGTCCACGACCCTAGATCTCGCTTGGAGAGAATCTCCCCGAAACCGGCGGTGACAAGAAGGGCGGCGGCTTTGCTCTCGGGATTGGCGGCGACAACGGAGTGTTGCGGCTGTTCTTTGGAGATTCAACCTTCGTAGCAAAGCTAGCAAGGTCTTCCAACTGTCACACTAGGATCGATCATCTCGATCGATTCGGAAGGGGAAGGTTTTCCCGATCTACGAATCAAGAGACAAAGGATCTCTGGTTAGACGCGTGAGACGCTGTGCTTGGTTGAGCTTCTGTAGCCGGGAGATCTGGAAGAAACCACGATCAGCGACGACAATCAACTGACACGAGCGGCGATGGCGGAGGAGCGAGATTCACGATCTAGGTCACGTAGGCAGATCGTATTTTTGAATCCGTGTATTCGTATCTCTGCTGCTCAACAATACCGATGTATTTATACATTAGGTCATCCAAAATGACCATTGTGGGCCCCACCAAAAAGAAACCCTAAGACCGGATCCAAACAACGCATGTTAACTTGGACCGGACCAGAGAATAGCAGAAATTTGCCTAAGTCAAATTCGGCGAGAATCGCAGGTGATTCTCGACGAATCGGCGAGAATCGCCTACGATTCTCGCCAAATTCCACTTAGCTGAATTCTAGCTACATAGAAATAGCAAGCCGGAGAGAATCAGCGGGAATCACAATTGATTCTCGCTGAATTGGCGAGAATGCAAGATCATTCTCGACGATTCGGCGAGAATCACTTAGTGATTCTTGCCGATTCTGCCTTAGCATAATTTAGGGCGGCGTTGAGACGGCCGGCTGTATTCGGCGGGAATCGACGAGTGATTCTCGACGATTCGGCGAGAATCACTAGTGATTCTCGTCGAATCTAACTTGGACGATTTCTCTTCTTTCTTCCCGTGAGTTGCTTTGACCCATCCTTGCTCCTTGTCTCCTCTTGATCTGCCTCAGCCCTGTACTTTAAAATAAGTACACTCCAATAGAGAGAGTACACGTAAGCCAACACACTGATCTGCTCAACGAGGGATTACGTTGCGCAGACCCGTGTATATTGACCCACTGCACCCTGACATTGGTGTGTACTTAGCATGGAATAACTGCAAGCATAACTTGAAGACAAGTGATCAAATACAATGTCAATTAACCTTAACTGGTCCAGGGGCTTCTTCAAATCAGGTACATTGTGGATACGATACCCAATAATTTCCCCCTATTTGAAGAAGCCTAAACCCTACAAGCTAAGGTGAATATGACGGATGGAAGAAAAACATACACTGAATAATCAGTTGAGAAAGAATTTCCATACCATTACCTTTAGAGCATTTGGAGCATACTTTGCGAGAGCACCTTATCCCTTAGCACCTTAGCCAAGAGGGCAATCTCCCCCTTTTTGGCTTCTACAAATCTGGTACTTTAACACTTGCCACAATGCTCCCCCTCAGTTCTTGCATTTGTGCTTACACTTGAGTTTCTTGCGGATGCTCCCCCTTGATCCAAAAGCCGGGAGCCTCTGTAGTTTTCATTCCTCATAGTTTAGCATCCCCAGTTCAGTTTTGAAGAGACTGAACTTGGCCTCGTCTAGGGGCTTTGTGAAAATATCTGTAATCTGCTTATCTGTGGAGACATAGCAGAGAGAGATGTCCTTGTTCTCCACGTGCTCCCGAATGAAGTGGTAGCACACTTCAATATGCTTCGTTCTGCTGTGCGATACCGGATTATTGGCAATAGCAATTGCACTGGAGGAGTCGCAGTACATTGGTACTTCCTTGAACTGAAGGTCATTGTCTGCTAACTAGTTTCAGATCCATAGGAGTTTTGCGCAACAGCTGCCTGCTGAGATATACTCAGATTTAGCTGTGGAGGTTGCAACACAATTTTGCTTCTTACTATTCCATGATATAAGCCTTCTTCCGAGGAATTGACATGTCCCGGAAGTGCTTTTCCGATCATCCATGTTTCCTATAAAATCAGCATCTGAAAAGCCTATTAGCTCGACATCATTGTTTCTTGGGTACCACAAGCCAAGATTAGGTGTACCCTTAAGGTATCTAAGAATTCGCTTTGCAGCGACATAGTGAGATTCCTTAGTATTCACCTGATATCTGGCACAAACGCATGTGGAGAACATAATGTCCGGTCTACTTGCAGTAAGGTAGAGCAGGGATCCAATAATTCTTCTGTATTTGGTTTCATCAAAAGGTTTCCCTTTCTCATCCTTGTCCAGAGACATGGTGGATCCCATTGGAGTCCTCATAGAGGTTGCATTCTCCATTCCGAATTTCTTGAGGAGTTCATGTGTGAACTTCGTCTGAGAAATGAAAATTCCATCCTCAGACTGTTTCACTTGAAGTCCCAAGAAATACATTAGCTCTCCCATACTGTTCATTTCAAACTTTCCTTGCATAAGTTTAGAAAACTTTTTGCAAAGATTGTTATCCGTAGAGCCGAATATAATGTCATCAACATAGATTTGCACCAGCAAGATCTTGCATTTGACTTCCCTAAGAAACAATGTCTTATCTATTTTTCCTCTAGAGAACTTGTTCTCAAGAAGAAAACTAGACAAAGTCTCATACCAAGCTCGAGGAGCTTGTTTTAAGCCATATAAATTCTTATTAAGAAAATATACATGATTGGGATAAGTTGAATTAACAAAACCTGGGGGTTGTGCGACGTATACTTCCTCTTTCAGATTGCCATTTAAGAATGCAGATTTCACGTCCATCTGATAGACAGTGAATCCTTTGTGCGAAGCATACGCCGGGAACAATCTGATCGCCTCGAGCCGTGCCACTGGTGCAAAGGTCTGGTCGAAGTCAATCCTCTCCTCCTGTCTGTAACCTTGAGCCACCAGCCTGGCCTTGTTCTTTATGATGACACCAAGTTCATCCAGTTTGTTTCTGAAGATCCACTTGGTGTCGATCACGTTCTGCCCCTTTGGTCTGGGAACCAACATCCAGACGTTGCATCTTTCAAATTGATGTAGTTCATCTTGCATGACCAATATCCATGCTGCATCTTTGTTCGCCTCGTCGAACTTCTTTGGCTCAACCTGTGACAGGAAACTAAGATGCAAAATCTCGTTAATAGTACCTCTTCGAGTTCTGACACCGTCACGAGGATCTCTGATGATCTGATCTCTAGGATGATCCCTCATATGTCGAAGCTCTAGGAGTCTGGCATCAGGAGCTCTGACATCTTCTTAAGCTTCTCCTTCTTCTAATAGGTTTGCTCCATTCTGATCTTCAACTTCTCCAGTTGACGTTGAGGTAGAAACCTTGACGTACTTAGGAGTTACATCTTTAGCAGTCTCATCGAGACTCAGCTGTTCAAGTCTTGCACCTGCATCTTCAAGAATACCGCTGGAAGAATTGCTATTAAGCAAGCTTCCTTCATCAAATACAACATTAATTGATTCTTCAACCACTAGGGTTTTCTTATTGAAAACCCTATATGCCGACTATGGCTACTATAGCCCATGAATATGCCTTCGAAGCATTTTTCACCAAACTTAGTACGCGGGTACTTCCCGTTATTCAGTACATAACATCTGCAGCCAAAGATCCTAAAATAGGACATGGTTGGCTTCCTACCTTTCAGTAGCTCATAAGGCGTCTTATGATGATTCTTGTTGATCAAGGCCCGGTTTTGT
The DNA here is from genome assembly GCA_039513925.1 of Platanthera zijinensis. Taxonomy (NCBI): domain Eukaryota; kingdom Viridiplantae; phylum Streptophyta; class Magnoliopsida; order Asparagales; family Orchidaceae; genus Platanthera; species Platanthera zijinensis. The sequence goes on from CM077094.1 coordinate 114,733,960, forward strand.
ACATGACACGCCGTATTGATAGCCTCTGCCCAGAAGTATTCTTGGAGAGAAGCGTCATTCAACATTGTCGTGCAAGCTTCAATGAGAGTTCTATTTCTCCTCTCCGCAATCCCATTTTGCTGAGGAGTACGCGGGGAGGAAAACTCATGAAAGATACCATGTTCTTCACAGAACTCTGTCATAGAACCAGACTCGAACTCTGTTCTATGGTCACTTTTGATTTTGACCACCGAGCAGTTAAGTTCGTTCTGAATCTGCCTGACAAAATTGGTGAAGATGTCAAACGTATCTGACTTGCGTTTTAAGAAGAACACCCAAGTAAACCGAGAGTGATCATCAACAATCACTAGCGTATAAGACTTGCCTCCCAAGCTATGAACTTGCATTGGACCAAACAAGTCCATATGCAGAAGATAAAGACACCTGGAGGAGTCTTTGTCAATGATGCCCTTAAAGGTAGCCCGAGTCTGTTCGCCCTTCTAGCATGCAGGACAGGGGCTATCTTTGATGCACTTAATGATGGGAGCATCCCTTACTAAGTTTTTAGAAAACAGCATACTAATTGTCTTGAAATTAATATGTGTCAATCTCTTGTGCCATTGTTCACAAAGAGATGCACTGCCTGTTGCTACTAGGCTTACAGGGGTAGATTAATATAAACAAAGAAAATCTAAGCAGAAGATATTTCTGCTCCTAATGCCTGTTAATACTGTCTCCGAAGAGGCACACGATAATTATCAGGCATTTATCCTTGCAGAACTTAACGTCATATCCTTTATCACATAACTGACTTACACTGATCAGGTTATGATTTAACCCTTCAACGTAAGCCACGTCGGTGATATAGATTATACCGTTGGAAATCATACCGTAACCCCTGGTGACTCCTCGATCTGATCCCCCAAAGATGACTTTGGGTCCGTTCTCGACTGGAGAGTAATCACGCAGTAGGCTTCTTGTCCCGGTCATATGCCGGGAACATCCACTGTCCAAGTACCATATGGGAGTTTTGGTGGCCTTTGGACATTCCTGCAAAACAGAATTAATTTCCCTTAGGAACCCAATCGAACTTGGGTCCTAGATTCCTCGTTAGCATGCTCCCCCTCGAATGGTTAGCCCTACGAGTGGTCTGCCTCGCATTGCCAACATGAGGAGTCTCGTTATTACTCGAATTAAACCAGCAATCCACGGCAAAGTGACCAACTTTGCCACAACACCAGCAGTCAAATCTGTTATACTTTCTCCTAGGCACCTTCTTCACCCTTGGAACGGAAGGTTCAGATAGGGCCTCGGACCTGGAGGTGGAGGCATCATGATGACAACAGTAGCATGATTTCTTCACCTCCTGGTTTCTCAGTGTAATAGGCTTGGCCTTAGGTGCCTGCTTCCGATTATGGCCGCTAGAGAAGTGGCCATAATCCTCCATCTGAACTTCCTCATAAGGTGCCTTGAAGACACTCTCGCCAAAGTTGCTAGGGAAGGACCACCCCTCATACCGGCTCTTGGGCTTTTCAACCGAGGGCCGGAAGAAGTGGCCATAAGTTGACTCAAAGTCCTGTTCATTGCAGGGATAGCCAGGCTTCCTGAATACAATAGGGTTGAGTGGGGCCTTTCCCTTTTCTGTAGTAGAGGCCTTCTTAGCAGCCTTATTACTCCTCTGCTTTTTGTTTCTCCTGGATGATTTACCAAGCACACCCACATGCCCCAAGACAGCCCCCTTAGCCTGAGCAGAGAAGGTATCAACCAGTGGAAGAACAGTCTTTGGCATAGAGAAGCTTTGGACAATCTTCTTTTCTGCCATAAGTTGTTCTTCCAACTTATTGATTTCTTCCTGTTTAAGGTCAAGGAGACTTAGATACTCTGAGTGCTTAGAGATCAGGTCCAGGTGCTCCTGTCGGAGAGAAATCAAGCTAGTGATCTCTTCCCTTAGGGAGACACCCTCGACCTTAAGGAATTTGACTTCCTTTTTCTGAGCCCTCAATCTCTTGCGGCATTCCTCGAAGGTGTTGAGCAAAAGCTCATACTTTTAGAGGAGCTCAGCTTCTCGGGCAGATGGGCTGTCCTCGAGATCATCATCAGGAGACTCATAGTCAGAGTCAGAGAGTGGGGTACTAGATTTTACCTTCCCAGCGAACGGGGGGCATTCTCCTTCTGAGTCAGAGCGACCCACAATCCCGAAGTAGGCTTCCTCATCATCACTGGAGTCTGAGGAATCAGTATCACTCAGTGTCTTTGACTTTTTGGCGATGTAGCTCCTCTCCTTCTTCTTATCTCTAGAGGTCCTGTGCTCTTCTCCCTTCCCCTTCTCTCTCTTGCCTTGATGGCAGTCGGCCACGATGTGTCCTGGCTTATTGCATCCAAAACAAATGATGTCAGTATTACGATGTTTGTTCGGTTTTGATTCATACCTGTTAGAAGAATAATTCTTCTTCTGATTTCTGGAGGAGGAGCCGTCTCTCTTTCTTTGATTCCTCATCTTGAGGAACTTCTTGAATTCTCGGGTGATGAGGGAGAAATCTTCTTCAGACAGCTCTGAGCCGGAGGAGCATGGCTCGGAGTTTTCCTCCTCATCCTTTTTCCCCCGCACGGGATGAAGCCGCACCCTTGCCCCCTCCTGGAGTGAATAGATTTTAGGGCCACAGTCTTTTCTTTGGCTGCGGCTTTCTCTGCTTCCTCTTCAGCTTTCCTTGTGTTCAGTTGAAGCTCATAGGACATAAGCTTCCCAAACAGAATTTGTGGATCTATTTCAGCAAGTCTGCCAAACTCTCGGATGGCGCAGATCTTTGTGTCCCATTCCTTAGTAAGGGACCTAAGGAATTTATCATTAAGTTCACCGTCAGTGAACACTCTTCCATATCCCTTGAGTGCATTGACGATCTTGAGGAAGTTTTCGAAGGTAACTCCGATCTCTTCCTTGGGCCCCTGCCTGAAGGCCTCATATTTCTGATTCAGGAGGGATCTCCGATCATCCCTCACTTCATCTTTGCCCTCCATCAGGATAATCAAGGTGTGCCAGATATCCTTGGCTGTCCTGTAGTTGCAGAAGTTCTGCATCATGGAGTCATCGACTGCGCTGATCAGTATGTTCCGTGCCTTCTTGTGAAGTCCGACTAACACCATCTCGTCCTTGTCCATTTCAGAAAGCTTCTTTGGCACCTTTTTGGTAGGATCAATGGTGGAGGCCTTAGTGGGAATATAAGGTCCCTCCTCCACGACCATGAAGAGTCGAGGGTCGACTGCTTTCATGTAAAATCTAATCCTTTCCTTCCAAATAGGGAAGTTTAGCCAGGTGCACACTGGGATCTTGACTGAGTACTTGAGTCCGTCCATAGTAGATATCTGACTTCTATTTGACACTAGTGGCAGGAACTTACTCGAGGTGTTAACCCCTTTGATGAGCAACCTCCCTCTGATACCACTTGAAAGTCCACCTAGTGCCAACTACCTTCAACTATGGGGGGGGGGGGATAGGTGCCTTGCAGCGTTTTAGCGGAATTAAAATTGTACCTGCACAAATAAACAAAACAGCACAGCATAAAAAGACACATGCAATTTATAGTGGTTCCCCGATTTGGGTACGTCCACTCTCCCCCTTCGACCTATCTCCCAACCAGGGACGACTCGGTCACTTCACCAACAGGATTGAAATCCAATCCTCACACTAACGGAAGGAACCCTTCCAAACGAAGGAGTCACCACTCCTACACCACGGGTTGCACCAAACCCTTACAACTAGGAACCAACGTTCCTTTACAACAAAATTGAAAATGGAGTGTATTAGAAATACAAACTACTTATGGAGAATAAGGTGTCCCTCTTCGTTCGACGACGTGTTCTTGAAGTCGACGAAGAGTCCACGACCCTAGATCTCACTTGGAGAGAATCTCCCCGAAACCGGCGACGGCAAGAAGGGAGGCGGCTTGGCTCTCGGGATTGGCGGCGACAACGGAGTGCTGCGGCTGTTCTTTGGAGATTCAACCTTCGTAGCAAAGCTAGCAAGGTCTTCCAATGGTCACACTAGGATCAATCGTCTCGATCGATTCAGAAGGGGAAGGTTTTCCCGATCTACGAATCAAGAGACAAAGGATCTCTTGTTAGACGCGTGAGACGTTGTGCTTGGCTAAGCTTCTGTAGTCGGGAGATCTGGAAGAAACCACGATCAGCGATGGCAATCAACTGGCACGAGCGGCGACGACGATGGAGCGAGATTCATGATCTAGGTCACGTAGGCGGATCGTATTTTTGAATCCGTGTATTCGTATCTCTGCTGCTCAACAATACTGATGTATTTATACATTAGGTCATCCAAAATGACCGTTGTGGGCCCCACCAAAAAGAAACCCTAAGACCGGCTCCAAACAACGCATGTTAACTTGGACCGGTCCAGAGAATAGCAGAAATTTGCCTAAGTCAAATTCGGCGAGAATCGTAGGTGATTCTCGACGAATCGGCGAGACTCACCTATGATTCTCACCGAATTCCACTTAGCTGAATTCTAGGTACATAGAAATAGCAAGCCGGAGAGAATCAGCGGGAATCACAATTGATTCTCGCCGAATCGGCGAGAATGCAAGATCATTCTCGACGATTCGACGAGAATCACTTAGTGATTCTCGCCGATTCTGCCTTAGCAGAATTTAGGGTTGCGTTGAGACGGCCGGCTGCATTCGGCGGGAATCGACTAGTGATTCTCGTCGAATCGGCGAGAATCACTTAGTGATTCTTGTCGAATCTAACTTGGACGATTTCTCGTCTTTCTTCCCGTGAGTTGCTTTGACCCATCCTTGCTCCTTGTCTCCTCTTGATCTGTCTCAGCCCTGTACTTTAAAATAAGTACACTCCAATAGAGATAGTACACGTAAGCCAACACACTGATCTGCTCAACGAGGGATTACATTGTGCAGACCCGTGTATATTGACCCACTGCACCCTAACATTGGTGTGTACTTAGCGTGGAATAACTGCAAGCACAACTTGAAGATAAGTGATCAAATACAATGTCAATTCACCTTAACTGGTCCAGGGGATTCTTCAAATCAGGTACATTGTGGATACAATACTCAACAAAAGGATAACCATAAGTCCACATATCACAGCGAATCATCATCATATAAATGAAAACATAGTCCATAATGAGTACAAAAGAGAGTAAAGGCTTATGCGGGGTACACGCCAAATGAAAGTACAATGCCTCTCTCATAATATCTCTAAGAGGAAGCTAAAACAAAACACTCATCAGCATCACCTAACGATGAGTAGTAGTAGTGCGCGATATCTGCATCTTAGGTCTTGCCACCTCGTCCTGCTGGTCATATTGGCGCTCTAACTCCTCGAGCTCCTACGGTCACAACCGACCGTTAGTCATAAAGACTAAGCTATTTTATCCTCGTCTCACCCCTGCGACTCCTAGGCACCGTGCGAGAGGATGAAAGTGGTGGACAACAAGGGCGGTTTCAACAATAATCAGGAGACAAGGGAACTATACTAGCACAAGTAAGATCAAACATTGTTCATGAATTTACGCTAGCACATAAGTGTGTTAACAAGTTGTAATGAACAGTAGAAGCAGTAAACAACATAAGCAGTAAAGTAAGTAAGTGTGGTGTGGTAAAGTAAACAATTACTACTATACTACCATCATAAGAGTACCTTAACTTATATGATGCTCATACAAACTTATAAGTTAAGATTTCTGAAATTGTAACTTATCATATAAAAGAGCCGTACTAATTTATATGATAAGGATTTGTCGTATGAATTTCCTATAGTAAGTATGTATGTTATGATACGTTATGCATGATATGATTCATACAAGAGCAACTTACCCACCCGACTCTGTGATCACAGACCTTTAGTTAACCATTTTTGGAGTTAGCTAAACTCTCTAGTACCATCGTTGTGGCTACGGAAGCAGTAGAGCAATCACCTCCACTTCCTAGGCGGGTATGCACACTATCAGACCTAAACCCTTTGTATGCCTCTATACATGTCCCAGGTGTACTCTAGAGTCTATGCGTACTAATTGTTAGACATCCCACCAGTATTAATGGTCGAGTGTGCGTTTTCGAGTATTGGCCTCCAGACCGTAGTATAAACAACTTACTAGCTCCTCAAACCCTCACACCTCGCTAGAGTCAACGTACTACTATCGGTGTGACGACTGGCCCAGTACCGAAGACCCACCACTAATTTGTTTCTATGCACATACAAGTTGTCTCAATCTGAGCCTTCAGCTCGCAGGACTAACCCATCATGAAATTACTATCTCCCGAGCCTTCAGCTCGTAGGACTAACCCATCCTGATATTACTATCTCCCAAGCCTTCAGCTCGCAAGACTTACTCGTCCCGATATTACTATCTTCCGAGCCTTCAGCTCGTAGGACTAACCCGTCCTGATATTACTATCTCCCTGCCTTCAGCTCGTAGGACTAACCCGTCTTGATATTACTATCTCCCGAGCCTACCCAGTGAACATAGTGACTTAGGGTTAATCCTGCGATAGTAGTCCTGTATCACTCCAACCCCTACACGGGTGAGATTGCTATATTGTTCCTTCATCCTATTAGATTACTCTTGTCTAACTTTTAGTTGAACATAGTGACTTAGGGTTAATCCAGGACTTCTCGAGGTCTACCCGGTGAAGGGCTCGTAATGATACTAGGGAATACGATGGGTTGATGCCCAAATCCATCTTTCCATGATAATTACTTTTATTAGTGACTACTCGTTACTAATAATCCTCTCTCATTGTTACTCTTTAAACAAACTTAATGTCTTATGGTACTTATAAGGAAGTGAAGATATTTCGTCGGATCCCGAAACTAACACCTTCTCTTAGTATCAATGTTCACTAGCACACCTCACCCCTTGGTGACTATCCTTGAACCTCAAATTAGACTACTAATGCATCATGATTGTAATATTCCTCTGAATAGTTTTCATAATTTCTAAGGGGTCTTACTGGTCTAATCAAAACATAAATTTTCTACCATTTGTAGACCATGATGAAGTTGAACTAGTTCTATCCTCTAAAATGCAATCTTTATTATATCATGTTCAATCGAACTAAAATTCATACCATGGATGCTTCATGACTAAAACAAGAAATTATCAGAATTTCATGATATTACAAATTAATTTGACCAAAAATAAAATTTATTAACTTCTTGGCTTGCATAAATTATCAAAGGAAGTATCATGTACAGAACTCTAAATGCTCTAATAAATGCATCAGTGCTTATAAATAATAAAATAACATGATTTACTGAATTACACAATTTTCCAGAAGGTTTATACCCTTAATTTGTATTTATGATAAAAAGGGTAATTATGTAACATTGCACGGTAAGTACAAAAATAGTTCATATAAAATTTTTGAGAAAATTATTATAGGTTTTAAAGGTCTTTAAAATAGCCTAGCCCAAATTTCATAATTTTCTAGATACTATTAACCATATATATTTCCTTAATACAAAAGTGTGACAAATTAAATTCTTGGATATTTCCCATACATATGACTTCCAAAAATTCTACCAAAATTCCTAGATACCTAAAATATTAATTTTAACCATATGACAGAAGCTTAGACTTTTAATAAGTCATTAAGTCATCTTTATTTTACTAATACACTTTTATTACAAAAAGAATTATAATTAATTTCCTAGGATTTTTGACCCCAAAAATCCTAATATCTATAAGGATGGTTCCTTTCCTCGTTTTAGGTGTATGATCAAAATTTCATCAACATGCAACATGTCCTTGGTGCAATATTTCACAAACACTCCTTTTTGGATTAAGGCACTCTTAATTACATATATGCCCTAAGTTATGCATGTGGAATAAACCTACATGCAGAGGCTCAAATGGCCCAAATGTTTTACTAGAGTCCTAAAATGACCTAATAGACATGCCACCCAAATTTGGGGTCATTTTGAGTTGTAAAACTCCCTAAATCACATTATTTTAATAAATCAAATAATGAGTAAAACTATAGAAAAATGTTCTTTTAAAAATCTGAATTTTGAGCACATGCTAGGTCTAAGACACATACATGCATGGTCCAAATTTCATCCCATTTTGAGTTGCCATCTAGGAGATATTAACATTCAAAAATCTATCCTACACAAGGACTAGTACTAGGAAAAATGACCTACATGGAGCTATGGTGCCCCAAATGACTTGATCTCAAGTCTTATAGAAAGTAGAAACCTATCTATACAAAAGTTATCTTAGCCAAATGTTGATTATTTTGCTCCAAGTGACCCAAAAGTTGCATGCAAATTGCTATAAGTTCAACTCAATTATGAGTTGGCCTGCCAATAGCAGATCAGGGAAACGAAATTAGTGGCCCTAATTTCGTCTCCTTCCTCTAGCCGACGACCCCATTCTCCTCAGGCTTCTGAGCCACAATCCTGGCCACCTGAGCTCCTCCCCGGCAAGCCGCCGCCATCACCACCTCCGTTGAGGTGGTGGTCATCGATTGGCGGCAGATTGGCCACCGGTGGAGGGGTTTTCCGGCCAACCCGAGAGGAAGCCAAAGAGGCTATTTTTTCCATGGATTTGAAAATTGAGCTCAACTCAATTGTGCATGAATCTGACTCCTAACACCTTAGATGTCTAGCATAGAGGGAGGGGAGGAGAAACGGACCTTTAAGCGAGCTTGGCGGTAGGTTTGGTGGTGGTGCGCCTTTGTCGGCTGTTGAAGCCAAAATTTGACCTCAACGAAAGTTCGAAATTAGGGGTGTAGCCAACACCTACTTCTCCCAAGCTTCGACCTCTGACTGGCAGTAAAGGACCAAAAACCGACAGATGACTAGTTTTAGTCATCGTTTTTTGGGTTAGTTTAGTTTAAATTTTCCTAGGTTTAAGTATTATTTTTTTTATATTTTTTGTATGCTATGTTTTAATATTTTATTTTATGTTTGTTTGTCATGTTGTATTGTGTGTTATGTTTGTTTGTTTGTTATGTTTTTATTATTTTAGTTTTTAGGTTTTGTTATTTTATGTTTTTATTATTTGTTATTTTATGTTTTTGTTACTTTATGTTTGTTATGATATTTTAGGTTTGTTGTTGTGTTTTAGTCAATGTTTTAGTTATTTTATCTTAAAGCATAACTAATGCATGTTTTATTTTTGTAGGTGCAGCCCCCCTTGGTACAGCCCGACAACATACAGCCTTCTCCATGTGCAGCCAAGCAGCAACCCAAACCCGAGCCCACCTTGCTGCCAACTTTGATGCAGTCCAATAGCAGCCCACCATGCAAGCAGTCGAGCCCTCCATGCAGCAAACCCGACCCTTAAATGCAGCCCGACCCTCTTTAAGTGCAGCCCAAGCCTTCTTCAAGTGCTGCCCAAGCCTCCTTCAAGTACAGCCCGAGCTCCTCTTCAAGCCCACATAAAGCAGCCCACATAATGAAGCCCATCATGCATGGCCGGCCTCCCCCTCTCTCTCCCTTTTATTATTTTCTCTCCTCTTTATTCCTCATTCATCCCCCCTTCTATTTTCTATTTTTCTATTTTTATTCCCTTAAATAAAATACATTGAACCTCTCCTTCTCTTTCCCCCTCATTAAATTCCATTCATGCATCTTCCACCATGCATGGTCGGCCACCCCCTTTTTCCCCTTCATCTCCACCTCCCTCTAGAACCTTCCCCCTCACCTATAAAAGGAGCCCTTGCCTCATGCTTTAGAGGTTAAGTTTTTTGTTTTTAAGAAGGTTGGATTCTAGAGAGCAAGTGAGAGTGCTAGTTCAAGAGTGTTATTTCTTGTTAAGTTCCTTTTATTGTAATCCTTTCTTTGATAGTATAATTTTTTATTTTTATTATTATTGTGTACCCCTTCTTTATCATTAATAAAAATGCACCTTTTCAATCTTGCTTTTGTTTCCTTTTCGATTATGCGTAGCTAATTTTCTTTAGCATTCGATCATGAGGATCCATGAAATGAGATGAGATTTTTCTTCGTTTCTTAGTTTTATTTTTGCTAAATTATTCTCAATCCTTCTTTTATTTATCTCGTGTCGAATCCGTATTCCGGTATACGGTAGTAGGCCATTTGATCTCATTTCATAGTAGTCGAGAGACTCGTTGATTTGAAAGATCACTCAAAAAAGGAAGGAGTTGCACGCAATCCTAGAGATAGGACGACGTAAATCCTCCGGATTGGAGTAAAATCCAATAGTGCGGATCACTTCGATAATGCAACTTTAGGCCTTTTTTATTCGCAAAGAGATTTCGGTCAAAACGTCTATAAGTTAGGAGATTTAATGCTCTAGCGAGATTATTTCTTATTTTCGGATCCGCCACGGTCGAGTTTGGTTTGCAATTATGAAACTATATTTTTATCCTTCTTATATCTTTTCATGGTGAATCGTTGATCAAATGCTAGCCTTTTTATCTGAAGTTTTCATCTTAATTTTATTTTCAGTTTAATTTAAAATTCCTCAAACCACCAAACAATCGTACGGTAGGATAATTGTAGAAGCGTGAGTAATAGTAATTGACAACCCCGAGTTTTAATACGACCATGGTACTATAATTTGATAGGTACACTTGTCTGTTCGAGTTTATAGTCATTTAATCCACCAAGTTTTTTGGGGAGTTGCACGCAATACTAGAGATAGGACGACGTAAATCCTCCGGATTTGAGTCAAATCCAATAGTGCGGATCACTTCGATTATGCAACTTTAGTCTTTTTTGATTTGCAAAGAGATTTCGGTCAAAACGTCTATAAGTTAGGAGATTTAATGCTCTAGCGAGATTATTTCTTATTTTCAGATCCGCCACGGTCGAGTTTGTTTTTCAATTATGAAACTATATTTTTATCCTTCTTATCTCTTTTCATGGTGAATCGTTGATCGAATGCTAGCCTTTTTATCTGAAGTTTTCATCTTAATTTTATTTTTTAGTTTAATTTAAAACTCCTCAAACCACCCAAAAATCGTGCGGTAGGATAATAGTAGAAGCGTGAGTAATAGTAATTGACAACCCCGAGTTTTAATACGACCTTGGTACTACAATTCGATATGTACACTTGGTTGTTCGGGTTGATAGTCATTTAATCCACCAAGTTTTTGGCACCGTTGCCAGGGAGCCTTTTTCGTCAATATTAGGAAAACGCTTTCGCTATTACTTCTGCAAAAAAAAATCAAAAAAAATTTTAATCGTTATCTTTTTCTTCTTCAAGTTTCTATTTTCCGTTCTTCTCTTTTCCTTTCCTCATTTCTCATTCTATTTTGTTTTATAGTGCATGACCCGCACGAATCCGTTGCTACTTGTTGACTTGGACCCAGAAATTGAGCGCTCCTTTTGGAGAAACTTGCGATTCAGGGGTTCCACTTCTCAAACAACGGTTGAGGATTCCGACGGTGATTGTAATTTCAACTCTGAAATGGGAGAACCCAACCTAGAAATGGTCTAGCATAGGACCATGTCCGATTATGCTCGACCCAACCTGGAGGGTACAGAAACAAGTATTGTTCGACCTACAATTGCGAACAATAACTTTGAGCTTAAGCCTAGCATCATACAAATGGTGCAGCAATATGTATAATTTGACGGATTATAAGATGAAGATCCGAACTTGCATATTGCTAGTTTTCTCAAGATCTGTGATACCTTCAAAATTAATGGTGTCTCAGACAACGCAATTAGGCTAAGATTTTTCCCCTTCTCTTTAAGAACAAAAGCCAAACAGTGGTTGAGTTCTCTTCCAAGAGGATCAATCACCACTTGGAATATTTTAATAGATAAATTTCTCGCTAGATATTTCCCTCCCGCTAAAACTGCGAAACTTTGAAATGATATTACTTATTTTTCTCAAATTGCTTCCGAGACCCTCTATGACACTTGGGAGAGGTTCAAAGAACTTTTGAGACGCTACCCTCATCATGCTCTGCCTATATGATTACAGGTCCAGACATTTTATAATGGGCTAAATCAAGAGACCAAGCAGATGATAGATGCCGCTTCTAGTGGGTCTTTGGACAACAAAACTCTGGAAGCCGCTCTTGAGCTTATCGAGGACATGACGATGAACACATATCAGTGGAACTCGCCTAGGACTCGCCCAAATAAACCTGCAGGTATCTACGAAGTGGACTCTTTGTCCCAACTTGTGCTTCAAGTGAAGATGCTGAGCAAGAAAGTAACGGAGATGACTGCTGCCTCCGCCCCTCAGGTTTATGAAAATGCAAATGCTGCTGCCGAGTAGGTGGATTATTTGGGGAACATACCCAGGCCTGCTCAAAATAATTTTTCTAGTTTTTCTAATTTTTTTGTTCCTCCTAGTTTTAATAATTCTACGAACTCGTATCACCCTGGATGTCGTAACCATCCAAATTTTTTGTGGAGTAACCCCGCAAAGGCCGCACATCCACCATACGATTTTACTCCACCACCACCACATCAGAACCAAAATTTTCAAAAACCTCCATCTTTGGAGGAAATGTTTTCTAGATATATAAGCGTGAACAAGACGACCATTAGAAATTTAACAAGATCAATGAAAAATCTAGAAAACACGGTCAGGCAACTTGCTAAGGTTATGTCCGAGAGGCCACCTGGGACTCTTCCCTCAAATACTGAACCCAACCCAAGGGAGCACGCGAAAGCGATTTCCCTTCAGAGCGGTAAAGTAATTCACGAGCCCACCACAAAGGAAGAGCTAGAGGTGATTACCTCTCCTGCTGCTGAACAAACTATCATTATGGAAATGAATGATAAAACTTTTGAAAAAGAAAAATCTGTTTTGAAAGAGAAAATGATAATTTTCAAAATGACGCTCCGATGATTATAAAAGAATTTATGCCACCTCCCTATCCCGCTAAGCTTAGGAAAGACAAATTAGATGATCAGTACCAACGCTTTCTCGAGATGTTCAAACAAATCCATATTAATCTGCCGTTTCACGAAGCAATTAGTCAAATGCCTAAGTACGCTAAATATCTTAAGAATTTGTTGACTAACAAAAAGGAACTAGAAAATATATCTCATGTAACGCTGAAAGAAGAGTGCACGACGGTCATTAAAAATTCTAATCTTTCTAAAAAGATAAACGATCCGGGTAGCTTTTCTATTCCTTGCATTTTTGGTGATCTTTTCGTAAAGCATGTGTTAGCGAATCTAGGTGCGAGCATCAACTTGATGTCGTTTTCCTTATTTAAGAAGCTAGGATTGGGCACTCTCAGCCCTACGCTTATGAGTATCCAGTTAAGCGATCGATCAATCAAGTATCCGTTAGGTATCGTAGAGGACGTGCTAGTGAAGGTCGACAAATTCATCTTCCCAGCGGATTTTGTTATTCTTGATATTGAAGAGAACGTCGAGGTCACTCTTATCCTTGGTCATCCCTTCCTAGCCACCTCTCGAGTAGTCATTGATGTGAGTAACGGGAAGCACTTTCTTCATGTGGGACATGACCAAATTACTTTTTCTATAAATCAATCTATGAAAACCTCTTTGAAAAATGATGACTCTTTTTTTTTGATGAGTTAAATGAAGAATCCTTTCTTTCTCTTTCCAATGTTTCTTCAAATGATTTTTCCTCTTCTTTTTCTGAAATTTCTTCCAATGTTTTTGAAAACACAGTTATGTCTGTGCAAGCCAATTTTGAAAATGAACCTATTTTTAGACAAAAAAACTTTGAAAATCTTACTTTTGACAAAGAAAAAACTTTGAAAAACTCTTACGATGAACCACCCAACCTTGAATTAAGATTTTTTAATTTTGATCCGCACTCGGTCGGTGAGCATAGAAAAAATCAATTAAATGAACTCTGAAAGTTAGGGTAAGCTCTGAAAAACTCTAGAGGAGGGGGGAGGGGTGAATAGAGTTATTGAAATCTTTTGATTTTTACTGAAATAAAAGATCTTTTAATAAAATAGGTTACTATAGTATAAGTGTATAGGTGCACAAGTGCAGCAGATAAACTAAGCTACACAATAAGAACATATTACAGCACAAGCACAAAGCAAAAAACTACACAGCCACACAGACAACACAAGAAATTTATAGTGGTTCCCCAAACATGGGTACATCCACTCTTCTACCACCCTAGGTAGGAATCCACTACAGGTTTTGATCAGGTGACTGCCACCAATGAGCTTTTGATCAGGTGCTCAAAAACCAATCCTCAAGTCTTTTTGTTAGGAGACTTGCAACCAGGAAAGTTTTTGAAGGGAATTAAAACCCTGTACAGAGGTGGGGATGAGAGAGTGATAGTGTTCTTCTCTTTCTCAAATACAACTTAGAGAAGATTAGTGGATTTGTGTTGTTGTCAAAGCTCCCCCTGAGATCTTGACTGGTTCAGGAGTGGAAGCTTTGAAAAAGGGTGAGTAGGCCTTTTAGCTTTTCAGAGATCCTTGACTGATTTGAATAGCTTGTCACTTGAGATCCCTGAAAGCAAAGAGAGAAAGGAAGAAGGAATCTTGATGGTGATGGTTGTTCCTTCTTCTTCTCTTGAGAGCAGTAGTTTTTCTGAGAACTGTTATCACTGCACTTTTGATGTCTGTAAGCTTTTTCCTGTGTGTTGCTTGTTGATGGCACACGAGTTTTTTATATCACTTTTCTTCTCTGTTTTTCTTAGCTCTCTCTGTATCTCCCTGTCTCTTAGAGATTCTCTAATGATATCTGTAGCTTGGTCGAATTCAAAAATCTATAATAAATGCTTAGCCGGAATCTCAGAAATGAAAACGACAAGTATGCTGTCATATATTCTATTCTATGTCTGTCCCGAGATATAAGTAGTTAATTCAATGAAGGATATTTGTATTCAATGCTGCCAGTAACGGCTCAATTCAAAAGATATAAAAAAATTGAGTATCCAGGAAATTAACGGTTTATAGTAGTATAAGACAAGGAGACGGAAAAGGAAAGAATAAATGACAATATGCCTTACAGTTTTCGTTGACCTGAGGACAGCTTTTGTGGAGCTGAGAATGGCTTTCGTCGACCAGAGCTCTGCAAACAACTGCACTGCATAACTTGACTGATTCTGTGCACTAAGTTTGTCGACCTGAGAATGGATGTTCGTCGAGCTGAGATCTAAGATCGTCGAGCTGAGTCTGCAGTCTGTACTTAGAATATTTTCTGATGTTGAGTATTGAAGTAATGATCTGGCGTTGAGTGAGATGTCCTCTGGCTTTGAGTGTTAGATCACCATTCTGGAGTTGAGTCGTTTAATAGTGTTGAGTCATTGATAGCATTGAGAGCATTGAGTGAACTTTGGCTCTGAGTAAACTTTGGCGTTGAGAGATCTTTGGCTTTGAGTGAACTGTGGCGCTGAGTATATTTTGGCACTGAGAGCTGAAGTGTTATTCGACCTTAGGACAGAGTTCGTCGACCTGATGTTCTTAGTTCGTAGATTGAAGTTTGACAGAGGAGTTATTACTATGTTCAAAGATCATCGAGCTGAGATCTAAGTTCGTCGAGCTCAGCTCAGAGAATTGTCTCTGGGTTAGTTGAGCTGAGCACGACGATCGTCGACCGGAATTTGGCGAATGCAGATCTCCTTTTTATTAAGTCATGAATCTTCTAAGTCTTGAGTATCTGGCAGTGTTGGAGGCTGGTCCTTTGAACTGTTGCCTTAAGGGACTAGACCTAGACTCTAAGACACAACTATGACCCTGATCTATACATGTTAGGTCATATCCTAACTCAATGAACCTAGCCCAAATCAAACTAGGGGTTCCAACAATCTACCCCTATTTGGGTGAGGTCACTAATAACAAAACTGAAAAGAAATAAAATACAAGGACCATAAATATCTGAAGGGATGAAATAACATCAGCAGATATATTATAGCAGTGTATTGTACATAAACAGTTAATAATTAAACAAATAGCATACACAATGGTTTATCAGTTGAAGGGCCAGATTAAGGTTTTGATAAGATTATCTTCCTGCTATGGTCCGGTACATTCTTCTTGGATGTCATCAAGTCTTGCCCACCAAGAGTTGTCTGAGTGCTTACCCTGGGCACAACTGCTTCAGGATGCAATGCCATATATTCAGCTAGGTTGAAGACTTTCCTGTTCACTTGAAGCTTATCCAGCTCTTTTTATCTGATGGAGGACATAGTTGAGAATGAGGATGGATCTTTTCCTTCTTATATAGCTTTTCTGATCTGAGAAAGACCCATCAGTTCCTGAAGCCTGGCCATCCTAAAGTTTGGATCAAGTTCTTGTTCAATGGGTGGCTGATCTTCTTGATGAGGCAATACAGTGACTGCTTTAAACTGAGTGGACTGAGCTTGAAAGCATGTAGAGCTGAGCTGGTCATCACTTTGGGAGTAGAGAGATTTTGGAGGGGCAACCTCACTATACTTTCCTTTCAGTTTGAAGGATACATCAGATTTTCTGACTTGATAAGCAGCTGTCTTCTGAGTTTTTGAGGTAACTTGTTGATGAGGAGGAGGAGAGGGATCTTGAAAAATGACTTCTTTCACTTATTCTTAGGGACTCTGACTTCTGTGCTGCTAACTACTTCCTTGGAACTGAGTCCTGGAGGATCTGTCCTGCCTTTGATATGTTCTTGAGTAGGAGGAAGGCTGAGAAGATGCACCAGAGGCTTGAGAGGTAGCACTTTAAGCACCAGCAGAAGGAGGAGGAGGAGGTGGACCTCTTCTGAACTTTTGAGGAGGTGGAGAATATCTCCTGCTCTTCTTTCTGGCTTTCTGCTCATTTTTGGATAGCCACATCCAAGCTGGCATACCCTTGTATGGAGTTATATTCTGTAGAATGTAGTATTGAGTATAATTTGTGTTACCAGGTTTGGGAGCAGGAGGAGGTGGAGCTTTACTTTTCTTTGAGACTTTCTTTTTCTTGGGTTCCTTATCAGAGTGATCATCATCCTCATCATCATCATCAAACTGTCCTTGAGGATTGACATTCAAATCATCTATTTATTTTAGGGGCTCAACAGAATTGGAGGGTTTTCCATGTTGGAAGGGAGCTAGAGGAGGAATATCAATTGATCTTGAAGAGTGACTTGTGATAGTGCTTTCAGCAGCTTCCTTATTCTCTTCTTCAATATCAGCCATGATCAAAGAATCAAGATCAAGCATTGGGGAATCATCCATGACAAATGTTGGGACAAAAAAAGTTTCTGGAGGTGAGAAGACTCTGACTGAATCAGCCTTTATTGTCTCTGGTGGAGTTTCAGGAAGCTTGTCAAAACTGTCTTTAAGTTACTTAGCAACTTCAGGACTGATTGGGGGGAGGAATAAGGTACAATAGCCAGGGATGGCTTAGTAGATTCATCTGGAGGGAAACTTAGATAAGCTGTGCCAAAAGTCTTTAATAGACTTATCAAGTCCACTATGGGATAAATGACAACATCACTAATAGATTTTATTTCAGCTATCACTGACTCATCAATGTCCATGTAAGTTTCCATAAATTTAACTAGATCAATTAAATCAGAATCTACATTCTCTGTTACTGCTTCTGCTATATCTGTTGTATGTACAATTGGTCCTGCTGCTGGTTGTACTTTTGCTGCTGCTGCTTCATCATCAAGTATCTCCCCCTGCCTGGTTTCGGCAGGTACTGAAGCCAGGCCCCCAATTGAAGATGGAGCAGAGGTTAGAGCAGATATTTGAGCAGCAAGGGATGAGATAGAGACAGTAAGAGGGGAAATAGACTCTGCTATAAGAGTTTTGAGTAAGGGGGTGAGAAGAGAGATGAGGGTTGGGGTAAGAGAGGCGTCCAGGGTTAGGGTTGGGGAGGCAGAAACTGGTGGAGTAGCTGATTGAGTAGATGGTGTTGGAGGATGAATGGGTGGAGGTGGAGGTGGAGTTTCTAAGGGAGAGTCATGTTGTGGTGATGGAGAGTTTAGGGGATAGGAAAGCAAATTAAAGGAAGGAAGGGAGGAGAGGTTAATGTCAGCCAAATGATATGGTAGATGGGATAGAGGTGGTGTAGGGATGGAAATGTCATGTTGAGGTGAAGGATGAGGAGATGGGAGATGTGTAGGTGAAGAGGGAATTGGAGAGGTTGGAGGTGTTTGGGTATGGATGTGGATGGTAGTGGAAGGTGACTGGACTTGTTGTTGGGATGAAACTGGAGGGATAGGAGGTGGTGGAGGAGTGGAAAGGAGTCCTTCAGTAGGGTGGGGAGTGGCTGTAACAGCCCTAGTACCTTCAGAAGCTTGGGTGGCAGAGGATGAATCCTTGGAGGGCTTGGTGATTGTCCTCTCCCAACTGCCAAACAAGGTGTATGTGAGCCTCTTGCTAGCATTGATGAATGTGGTCGGGGAGACCAGTGATTCAGCAGCCTTTGCTGTCAGGAAGATTCCTAAGATTCGTCCAAAGTTCACTTCCTTCTTGCTGTTCTTTTTCCTGATAAGATCAAAGATGATCTGAGTCCAGTCCACCTGCTTCTTGTTTACCACTGCACACATGACTATAAATTGATGCCTGGTTATATAATCATGTGCAGTGTGCTTGCCCAGCAAGATTTTCCCAACTATATCTGCGAGAAATTTGAACTCGGCAGATAGGTGTTTCTTCAGTAGTTTATTAGGGTTGTCTCCAGAGTACTTCATTGTATTCAGCATTATATCATACTCTTCTGAATGAAATTCTAACTCTTCCTCACCATTTTTCAATCCAAACAGTTCAGTAAGAATATCGGGGGTAAGAGAGATTTCGTTACCCGCGATGGTGCCAGTCATTTTGTTTTCATCAACGGTAGCTGTGTACACCCATTCTCTGATTTCTGTGCTGGGTAGTTTGATTCTTATGGTCAGTAGTTGTTTTAGTTGTTGGTCTTCCAAAAGTTGTAGGATGGGAAGAAAGATTGGATCTGAATGCTGGAATGAGGAAAAATCCATGTTGAATCCTGTTTCAAATTTCATTATCGTAAGAGCGCCTGCAGAAATCGCCATGAATGTACTTGCAAGAGAGAAAACAAAGATCAAGTGAAAAGGGGAACTGAAAGCGCGGGGCGGAGGTCGAAGAAAACCTAAAATATAAGGTTTTCCAGAATATGAACCGACAAACTCCGTTCGAAGAAAAGTTAGAAGATCTTCGATCTGAGGTTGACGAAATAATTTAGAGTCAACCAGTTTGTTAATTTTAGGCTGAAGATTTGAAAGCATTTCGTCGATCTCAGGTCAACTAAAGGTTTCTGAAGTAAGTTCGTCGAACTTAGATCGACGAAAATTTCTTAACCAGGAGATTTCGTCGAGCACAGGTCGACAAGAAATCTCAAGAACTTTTATAAGTTTGTTGATCTTAGATCGACGAACAGAGACAATTCTTTGACCAGTGACATAGCATTAGATTAAGTCTTTACCATTTATCATACCAAGCTGATTGACAAAGAACAGATGCTTGGATGAGTCCAATGGTTTGGTGAATATGTCTGCTCTTTGCAAATCAGTAGAGATAAACTTAAGTTTAATCTTTTGTTTGTCAACACAATCTCTAATGAAATGATGTCCAATGTCTATATGCTTGGTTCTAGAATGCAAAACTGGATTTTGTGCAATGGAAATAGCACTTGTATTATCGCATAGAATAGTTGAATTATTTAAGTTGACACCATAATCCAGTAATTGGTTTTGTATCTACAAGATCTGTGAACAGCAGCTGCCTGCAACCATATATTCAGCTTCAGCAGTTGATATTGAAACAGATGTTTGCTTTCTACAGAACCAAGATACAAGTCTGTCACCAAGGAACTGACAAGTTCCAGAGGTGCTTTTCCTGTCTACTCTGCATCCAGCATAATCAGCATCAGAGAATCCAGTTAACACAAATGCTGATTCTGTTGGATACCAGAGGCCTAGATCTGGATAACCTTTTATATATCTCAAAATCCTTTTTAAGAAAATAAGGTGAGATTCTTTAGGGTTCACCTGGAACCTAGTACAAAGACATGTAGCAAACATAATGTCTGGTCTTCTTGTTGTTAAATACAGTAGGGATCCAACAATGCCCCTATACTTAGTCTGATCAACTGGTTTTCCAGATTCATCAGCATCTACAACAGCATTGGCAGCCATGGGAGTTTTCATGACAGAGGCATCATTCATCCCAAACTTCTTAATAAGCTCTTTAGCATATTTAGACTAAGAGATGAAATTCCTTCAGGGGTTTGTTTCACTTGGAGACCAAGAAAATATGATAACTCACCCATGCTACTCATCTCAAACCTTGAGTGCATTAGATCAGAAAATCTTTTGCACAGATTTGAATCAGTAGAACCAAAGATTATGTCATCTACATATATTTGTACTAATAGAATTTTATCATGATGCAATTTTGTAAAAAGGGTTCTATCAACCATGCCTCTTGAAAAACCATGCTCTAAAAGAAAGTTGGCTAAGGTCTCATACCAAGCTCTTGGAGCTTGCTTTAAACCATAGAGAGCCTTATACAATTTAAAGACATAAGAGGGATGAGTTGGAGAGATAAAACCTGGTGGTTGTTCAACATACACCTCTTCTTTGAGTTCTCCATTTAAGAATGCACTTTTTACATCCATCTGGTAGACTTTAAACTTCTTGAATGTTGCATTAGCTAAGAAGATCCTTATAGCTTCAAGTCTGGCAACTGGAGCAAAGGTTTGATCATAATTAATTCCTTCCTCTTGCATGTATCCTTGAGCAACAAGCTTTGCCTTATTCCTCACTATCACACCTTGGGCATCAAGTTTGTTTCTGAATACCCACTTAGTCCCAATTACTGGATAGCCTTTAGGCCTTTGAACTAAGTCCCAAACTTTACACCTCTCAAACTGGTTGAGTTCCTCCTGCATTGCAGTAATCCAGTTTGGATCTTGCTCTGCATCAGATATGGATTGAGGCTCAATTTAAGAGAGAAAGTAGGCAAGCATCACATCAGGGTTGAGTTAATGTCTTGTCTGCACTCCTGATGATATGTCTCCAATTACTTGAGATCTAGGGTGATCCCTAAGTGTGACAAGATTATTAGGAGAAGTTGGTTCAACAACAGTTATTTGATTTAATTCCTCTTGTGGAATTGTATCAACTGTTGGAGGAAGTTGACCTGCTTCCACAGTCTCTTCTTCACTTTCAGTTTCTGATATAGCTTGTGGAGAGGGATGTGATTCAACCTTTTTGGTAAGTTTTAGATCATCTAAACTCTCACACAAATTCTGTACCTACATATTGTTGTTGGTAGAGATATCTCTCTCCTTATAAAACATATTAGATTCATCAAATGTCACATGCATAGATTCTTTAATTTTTAGTGTTGATTTATTAAACACCTTATATGCCTTGCTGACTTGGGAATATCCTAGAAAGATTCCCATTGCAGCCTTAGCTTCAAACTTTCTAAGATGTTTCTTATCATTATTGTGAATATAGCATATACAACCAAATACTTTAAAATGGGTTTTATAGGTTTCTTCCCTTTGAGTAGTTCATAGGGAGTTTTAAGCTTTAGTTTATATATTAAACTTCTATTCAGAAAATAGTTTGTTGTGCTTACTGCTTCTGCCCAGTAGGAAAGAGGCATGTAAGCATCTGCAAGCAATATACCTGCAGCTTCAATGAGTGTTCTATTCTTCCTTTCAACTACCCCATTTTGTTGAGGAGTTCTTGGATCTTAGAAACAATGTCTAATACCTTCCTTCTCACAGAACTCTAGCATAAGAAGAGAGTCAAACTCAGTGCCATGATCACTTCTGATCAATGCAACTTGAGTAGAGTACTCAATCTGTATGTTCTTAAGAAAATCTGTGAGAACTTTAAAAGTATCTGACTTAGTTCTCAAAAAGAAAACTCATGTGAATCTAGAGAAGTCATCTACAATAACTAATGTATAAGACTTTCCTCCTAGACTTTGTACTGCAATTGGGCCAAAAAGGTCCATATGAAGCAAGTACAAGATTCTAGGTGAATCACTCTTATTAATGGATTTAAAATTAGATTTAGTTTGCTTTCCTAGCTGACAAGCCCTGCAGAGGCCTTCCTTCTTGTAGGGACCAGAAGGTAAACCTCTAACAAGATTGTCTTTAGATAACCTAGATATATTTTTATGATTTACATGTCCTAGTCTTTTGTGTCATAAGTTAGTTTGAATGCTAACAGAATTGAATAAGCAAATTTCAGATTTAGCTGATTCAAAATTTACTAAGTAGATGTTGCCTTGTCTAATTCCAGTTAAAACAGTTGTGTTGTTTAAAGAGATAAGACATAATTAGTTAATAAAGCTTACTTGATAACTGTATCACATAGTTGGCTTACTGATATCAGGTTATGCTTGAGACCATTCACATAGGTAACTTTCTTGAATGTGACAGCTCCATAGTTGAAGTCACCATAGCCTTCTGTCAGTCCAAAGCCTGAGTCCCCAAAGATTACTTTGGGTCCAATCTTGGCTTTATAGTTGATTAGACATTCTTTATAACCTGTCATATATTTAGAGCAACCACTGTCCAGGTATCATTTGTTTTGAGTGACAGGGTTCTCTTCTACCTGTAAAAGGGATTAGCAGTTTTTGACCCAGGTTACCTTGGATCCTTGATGTTTGACATAACTAAAGCTTGAAATGAATGAACATTCAGGTTGATTTTATAACCTAAAGGATGATACCTTCTGGGAGGTATGACCCACTGACTTAAGGGATTAAAAGGTTTATAAGTTTTTAGGTTACTCTGGTTATGAACTGAGTTGGAAGAATTCGAGTATGTTTGTCGACCTGAGCTCGACGATCGGGATTGAGTTCGTTGATCTCTGCTCGAAGAATGGAAATATCCATTCTCAGAGCCCCAAAAACGTCGATCTCTGGTCGACGAACCATACTGGTTTCGTCGATCCAAGTTCGAAGAATAAATAACATTATTATTTGCGTTTAGAGTTCGTCGTTCTGAGTTCGACGAACCATACCCATTTCGTAGTTCTGAGTTCGACGAAATTTGCTGAACATAGTTATGTTGTTTGTTTTTCTTCTTCTGATTGGTTTTCTTAAGTTCTAATCGTTTAAGAACTTCATTAACTTTCTCTACTTGTTCAGTATTTTTCTTTTAACTTTCATAAATGAAGTTAATAGGTTTTGATAGTTGATTTTTCTGAATTAAGGATTTGTTCACTAGATGAGGCTCCTAATCCTAGTTTGTTATTATTAGATCTTGTGTTAACTGTGCTAGTTATATCTATTAGTTGTAAACTTCTACCATTTAAGGTTTCTTCTAATTCCTTAGTCTTACTTAATTCAGATTTTAGAAATACTATTTGTTGATTAGCCAGATTTAATTCTTCAGTTAATTTTTCATTTTCAGAAATGAATTTTTCTTATTCTAACAATTTTTCCCTGAGAAGTTTGATTTCCTTCTCAGATCCTATTAGGTCTAAACATAAGAGTTTAAACTCAGATTGAAATTCTTTAGACTGAAAATCATAAGAAGCAATTACCTGATCCTCTTCAGAGAGGAATTCTTCATCACTTGATTCTTCTTAATCTGATCTGCTGCTTCCAGCATCAATTGCCATAAGGCACATTTCTCTTGCCTTCTTTTCTTCTTCATCATCTTCACTGGAACTGGAGGAGGATGTTTCTTCTTAAGTATCACTCCAGGTTTCAGCTACAAAGCCCTTCTCCTTCTTTTTGTACTTGCTGGAGGAGGCCTTGCTATGTTGATGTCTTCTTGAATCCTTGTCTTGCCTTCTGTCTTTCTTTTGGACTTCTGGGCATTCTGAGATGAAGTGTCCTGGTTTCCTTCATCCAAAACAAACAACCTCTTTAGAAGGAGTCTTGTCATACCTGGGTTTATCTTCCTTTCTTGAGGGCTTTCTCCTGAAGTCCTTCCTTGCCATTTTATAGAATCTCTTAGCAAAGAGACTCATAAGTTCTTCATTTGCTGATAAGCTGGAAGATTCTTCTGCAGCTTTGAGTGCTAAGTTCTGTTCCTTTCTAGTAGGTGTTGAAGCCTTTGGTTCAACTACAGCTTCTCTTGACTTGATCAATTGCTCATAGGATTTGATATTTCCAAGCAGAGATTCTATTGAGATTTCAGCCATGCTTCTGGCTTCTCTGATGGGCCAGATTCTGAAATCCCAAGTGCTAGGGAAGCACATAAGGATCTTGTCATTGACCTCAGTCAGAGTAATTTCCTTATCCAATATTCTGAGCTCACTGATAATGGAGCTCAGCCTGTTGTACATTATTTCCATAGATTCTGCTTCATCTTTCCTGAAATTTTCATATTGAGATATGAGGTTGGATCTTCTATCCTTCCTCTCATCAGTAGAACCTGCTACCATTTGGTTTAGGGAATCCCATATGGCTTTAGCAGATGTACATTCAACAACTTTCTGAAATATATCATCTGACATTGTTTGAGCCAGTATGTTCATAGCTCTGGCATCTGCAATCTTTGCCTTCTTATGTGCATCAGTTTGATCTAGAGGAGGCACTGCACTAAGATCTACTGAAGTTGAAGTGGAGGGCACTGGAGCTGGTGGTCCTATCAAAATGGAATTAAAAATGTCTTCATCAATAGAGTTTATATAAAGCTTGATTATTGCCTTCCAGATCCCAAACTTTTGCAAGTTGCAAACTGGAGCTCTGGTGCTGGCATAGTCCTTGTTCGGTGCCATGATATCAAAAAAATAAAATCTAATCAGAGAGTATAATAAGATTTATTCAGAGATTATCCTGAGGATCTTAGTTAATCTAGGTGTAAGCCTGTATGATGTGATTAACCACCCTCTGATACCAATTGAAAGTTAGGGTAAGCTCTGAAAAACTCTTGAGGGGGGGGGGTAAATAGAGTTATTGAAATCTTTTGATTTTTACTGAAATAAAAGATCTTTTAATAAAATAGGTTACTATAGTTTAAGTGTATAGGTGCACAAGTGCAGCAGATAAACTAAGCTACACAATAAGAATATATCACAACACAAGCACAAAGCAAAAACTACACAGCCACATAGACAACATAAGAAATTTATAGTGGTTCCCCAAACTTGGGTACATCCACTCTTCTACCACCCTTGGTAGGAATCCACTACAGGTTTTGATCAGGTGACTGCCACTAATGAGCTTTTGATCAGGTGCTCAAAACCAATCCTCAAGTCTTTTGGTTAGGAGACTTGCAACCAGGAATAATTTTGAAGGGAATTAAAATCCTGTACAGAGGTGGGGATGAGAGAGTCATTGTGTTCTTCTCTTTCTCAAATACAACTGAGAGAAGACTAGTGGATTTGTGTTGTTGTCAAAGCTCCCCCTGAGATCATGACTGGTTCAGGAGTGGAAGCTTTGCAAAAGGGTGAGTAGGCCTTTTAGCTCTTCAGAGATCCTTGACTGATTTGAATAGCTTATCACTTGAGATCACTGAAAGCAAAGAGAGAAAGGAAGAAGGACTCTTGATGGTGATGGTTGTTCCTTCTTCTTCTCTTGAGAGTAGTAGTTTTTCTGAGAACTGTTTTCACCTCACTTTTGATGTCTGTAAGCTTTTTCCTGTGTGTTGCTTGTTGATGGCACACGAGTTCTTTTGTATCACTTTTCTTCTCTGTTTTTCTTAGCTCTCTCTGTATCTCCCTTTTTCTGAGAGATTCTCTAATGATATCTATAGCTTGGTCGAATTCAAAAATCTACAATAAATGCTTAGCCAGAATCTCAGAAATGAAAACGGCAAGTATGCTGTCATATATTCTATTCTATGTCTGTCCCAAGATATAAGTAGTTAATTCCATGAACGATATTTGTACTCAATGCTGCCAGAAACAGCTCAATTCAAAAGATATAAAAAAATTGAGTATCCAGGAAATTAACGGCTTATAGTAGTATAAGACAAGGAGACGGAAAAGGAAAGAATAAATGACAATATGCCTTACAGTTTTCATTGACCTGAGGACAGCTTTCGTCGAGCTGAGAATGGCTTTCGTCGACCATAGCTCTGCAAACAACTGCACTGCATAACTTGACTGATTCTGTGCACTAAGTTTGTCGACCTGAGAACGGCTGTTCGTCGAGCTGAGATCCAAGATCGTCGAGCTGAGTCTGCAGTCTGTACTTAGAATATTTTCTGATGTTGAGTATTGAAGTAATGATCTGGCGTTGAGTGAGATTTCCTCTGGCTTTGAGTGTTAGATCATCATTCTGGAGTTGAGTCGTTTAATAGTGTTGAGTCATTGATAGCATTGAGTGAACTTTGGCTCTGAGTAAACTTTGGCGTTGAGAGATCTTTAGTTTTGAGTGAACTGTGGCGCTGAGTCACTTTTGGCGCTGAGAGCTAAAGTGTTAGTCGACCTGAGGACAGTGTTCGTCGACCTGATGTTCTTAGTTTGTCGACTGAAGTTTGACAGAGGAGTTATTATTATGTTCAGAGATCGTCGAGCTAAGATCTAAGTTCGTCGAGCTCAGCCTAGAGAATTGTCTCTGGGTTAGTTGAGCTGAGCACGACGATTGTCGACCGGAGTTCGACGAATGCAGATCTCCTTTTTATTAAGTCTTGAATCTTCTAAGTCTTGAGTCTCTGGCAGTGTTGGATTCTGGTCTTTTGAACTGTTGCCTTAAGGGATTAGACCTAGACTCTAAGACACCACTATGACCCTAATCTATACATGTTGGGTTATATCCTAACTCAGTGAACCTAGCCCAAATCCAACTAGGGGTTCCAACAAACTCGACGAGTGACGAGCGAACGCTTATTTAAACAACAAAATATATAAAGAATGCACAAAACTTTATCACGATAAGAACTTGCGCCACCCTAAAACGTTTAAACCAGGCGATCAGGTTCTTCTTTTTAATTCACGCTTATATCCTTTCCCTGGAAAGCTTTAATCTCGATGGTCTGGACTATTTACGGTCAAGCAAGTTTTTTCGTATGGCACTGTGTTACTCTCACACCCGGATATGGGTGACTTCAAAGTTAATGGACATAGACTGAAGTTATATTTTTCAAATTATTCGGTGTCTCCTGCAAAGGAACATCTTATTTTTGTCACTTAATATTTATCTGCGTTTGAGACTCTTTCTTATTTTGGAAACTTTTATTATTAGTTGAACTCTCTTTTGTTAAATAAAGAACACTCTTGGGAGCCTGCCAAAGGCCTTTTTTTGCTTTTATTTTTTTATGTATTTTGCTCTTCCTCCTAGTGGCCAAACAAGCACAAGTTCGTGATTGTCGCTCCAACGTTGTTGATTTCAAGAAGGATCATGTCCAGCGTGCTGGTGATAAAGTGAATTAAAGTGCAGGCATGGGGGAGTGACATCCACATTCAGCCTCATAAACTCGGGGAAGTCCTGTTCTTTTTATTTATTTGTTATCTTTACTTTACTGCATTTTTCTCTCCTTCTCCTTCTCTTTCTCATTTTTTTTCATTGAGGGCAATGAAAAATCTAAGCATGGGGGACGGTTTCGTTATTTTCTTTCTTTTTCTTTCCTTTCTACAAAAACAACAAAATCAAAAAAAATTATTATAAGTATATTAAGCCTCTTAGGAGTAATACTTTCTCTTTAACTTTATCAAAAATCCAAAAAACTAGAAAATACAAAATCAAAAAAATTTCTAAAATCTATTTGAAAATCAGAATCAAAAATTATTTTCTATCTTTATTTTTATGTTTCTCCTAGTGATGTGTAGGCCCCAGCGGTTCTTTAGTTCTAAGTAGAATTCCTTTGAAACGGTTTTCTAAATTTATTATTTTAGCATAGCTTAGTTTTACTAGTTTCTAGTTCTTAAATATAGGCATCGGTTTTTAACGTTGTAAGTTGGCAAATTGTAGCTTTTCTTTTTATTCGGTTTAATTGCGTATGAATGGTTGCTAGATAACGTTATCACTTTTTTATTTTGGGGTAATTCTTTCTTGGTGTCTAGAACTTGTCTCTAGCGACTCGAAGCATTTACGCCATTTTTCAGGAACTTTAGAAATGATTTAGGCCACCCTTTGACCCGTTTGAGTCTTTTTGCCCACCAAAATTATTTCACCGTTGCTAAAACAACTTTGGGTCTTTTTCCTTTGTTTAGCTCCACCTTTAATTTTTCACCAAAATGAAAAGGCCCTTCCTATTTCACACTAAACTTTGAGCTTTATTTAAATATCATTATTGTGATGAGTTGTATTTTTGAAAAATGAAAAGGAAATTATAAGCTTACATTTGGAGCTCTCTCCTATGAAAAGAAAATTTATTATTATCCAAAAATGTGAAATCAAAAAAGAGAAAAAGAAGAAGTTTTTTTTGGCCAATTATGTGAAAAGAAAAAAATACATGGCCTTGTGTTTTCTTTAGTTTGGATTGGAGAAAATGACGCACCTATCATTTCTCAATTTTTGTGTTTATGTTTATTTGAAGCTCATCCATGGTTTAATGTGTTTTACCCGTCGTTTTTATCCTTGATTTTCTATTCCTAATCATTTACCTAAGCCAAGTCTTTATGCCTATAAAGTCCTTTTGATCTTTAGAACGTGACTTGCGTAGTGGAGAGAGTGTTAACGGACAAGACTATGGCCACCATCATTGATGGATTTCTTTGCTTGAGGTGATATAGGGGTAATTGTTATTCTAGCAACCTAGTAGTTCGTTCAATGCGCCGTTTATTTAAAATCTCTACTTTTGTTTTTCATATTTTCCTAAATTTTTGATGCCTTGTTTTAGGGATTTAGAAATGTGTAACTCTTCTTTATGTTCTAATAATATTTTTAGGTCTCCATTTTTCAAGTTTTCTACTGTGCACTTCTCACCCCACTAGTTATTAACATAAAAATTAGGATAGTTTAATTTTTCATATTTTGGTTTTCTTAATTATGAAACTTAAATTTGCTTTCTTTGCTTCTATTCCTGTTCCCTAGTTTTTAATTCCATTTGCTTGTGGGCAAGTAAATACTTAAGCATGTGGGATTTTGATGACTAGTTTTAGTCATCGTTTTTTGGGTTAGTTTAGTTTAAATTTTCCTAGGTTTAAGTATTATTTTTTATATATTTTTTGTATGATATGTTTTAATTTTTATTTTTGATAATATGTTTTAATATTTTATTTTATGTTTGTTTGTTATGTTGTATTGTGTGTTATGTTTGTTTGTTTGTTATGTTTTTATTATTTTAGTTTTTATGTTTTGTTATTTTATGTTTTTATTATTTGTTATTTTATGTCTTTTGTTACTTTATGTTTGCTATGATATTTTATGTTTGTTGGTGTGTTTTAGTCAATGTTTTAGTTAATTTATCTTAAAGCATTACTAATGCATTTTTTATTTTTGTAGGTGCAGCCCCCCCCCCTTGGTACAGCCCGACAACATGCAGCCTTCTTCATGTGCAGCCAAGCAGCAACCCAAACCCGAGCCCACCTTGTTGCCCACTTTGATGCAGTCCAATAGCTGCCCACCATGCAAGCAGTCGAGCCCTCCATGCAGCAAACCCGACCCTTACATGCAGCCCGACCCTCTTCAAGTATAGCCACAGCCTCCTTCAAGTACAGCCCGAGCTCCTCTTCAAGCCCACATAAAGCAGCCCACATAATGAAGCCCATCATGTATGGTCGGCCTCCCCCCTCTCTCTCCCCTTTATTATTTTCTCTCCTCTTTATTCCTCATTCATCCCCCCTTCTATTTTCTATTTTTCTATTTTTATTCCCTTAAATAAAATACATTAAACCTCTCCTTCTCTTTCCCCCTCATTAAATTCCATTCATGCATCTTCCACCATGCATGGCCGGCCACCCCCTTTTCCCCCTTCATCTCCACCTCCCTCTAGAACCTTCCCCCTCACCTATTAAAGGAGCCCTTGCCTCATGCTTTAGAGGTTAAGTTTTTTGTTTTTAAGAAGGTTGGATTCTAGAGAGCAAGTGAGAGTGCTAGTTCAAGAGTGTTATTTTCTTGTTAAGTTCCTTTTATTGTAATCCTTTCTTTGATAGTATAATTTTGTATTTTTATTATTATTGTGTACCCCTTCTTTATCATTAATAAAAATGCACTTTTTCCATTTTGCTTTTGTTTCCTTTTCGATTATGCGTAGCTAATTTTCTTTAGCATTCGATCATGAGGATCCATGAAATGAGATGAGATTTTTCTTTGTTTCTTAGTTTTATTTTTGCTAAATTATTCTCGATCCTTTTTTGATTTATCTCGTGTCGACTTCGTATTTTCGGTATACGGGAGTAGGCCATTTGATCTCATTTCATAGTAGTCGAGAGACTCGTTGATTTGAAAGATCACTCAAAGAAGGAAGGAGTTACACGTAATCCTAGAGATCGGACGACATAAATCCTCCGGATTGGAGTCAAATCCAATAGTGCGGATCACTTCGATAATGCAACTTTAGGTATTTTTGATTTGCAAAGAGATTTCGGTCAAAACGTCTATAAGTTAGGAGATTTAATGCTCTAGCGAGATTATTTCTTATTTTCGGATCCGCCACGGTCGAGTTTGGTTTGCAATTATGAAACTATATTTTTATCCTTATCTCTTTTCATGGTGAATCGTTGATTGAATGCTAGCCTTTTTATCTGAAGTTTTCATCTTTATTTTATTTTTAGTTTAATTTAAAATTCCTCAAACAGCCCCAACAATCGTACGGTAGGATAATAGTAGAAGCGTGAGTAATAGTAATTGACAACCCCGAGTTTTAATACGACCTTGGTACTACAATTCGATAGGTACACTTCCCTGTTCGGGTTGATAGTCATCTAATACACCACTGACCCAAAGTCTCAGCTGGGAGGTCCCACCTCGTACCCGGAAGATCTCTGAGCACTTCCCCTCCAAAGTCAAATGCTGGGCTAGGAGCTCCTCAGAAAGCACTAGATGATCTTAGGAAAATATGAAAGCTTGCCTTCTGAGAAGCCCCTGTGGGTCTATTTATAGCCTTTGCTGACCTGAAATTACTAAATTACCCCTGGCTGGTCTGCCAACAGCCAAACTCCGCTGTTATGAGGAGCTAAATGCAGACCCTGGGGGTATACAAGTAATTTTACCTGAGGCCATCCTGGTAATTTCACTCGGGGCCTTACCCGGCGGGAGCCTTCCAGCCGCGAACTGAAGGCTCTCGCGTTTACTTCTTTTCGAGAACTCCCCCACCCTCACCAGGCAGGAGCTAAAAGAATATTAATGAATGTTAAAGGCTGTTGAAAGAATTGGTTTCAAGATTACCTAAACACCTAGAGGGGGGTGAATAGGTTCAATTCTTATTTTAATTAGGCAGATAAAATATATCACTGTTATACAAACTATGCTACAGCTATCACAACACAAATCAAAACAAACACAGCCAACACAGCATACACACAGATTTATAGTGGTTCCCTAAGTGATGGGTACATCCACTTTCCCCCTTCGCCTATCTAGATGTATACTAGATTCAGCCTAACTTCCTTATTTCTTCTCAGATCCTCAGATCTTACAACTCAAAACCCAGAATGTTTCCTACAGCTCATACTTTATCAAGTCCAACAACTCAGATTCTTTCATAGAATCCTACCTCAGAGTGAGTCCACACTCCTATACTCAGGCCAGCATACCCTACCTCAGTCCTTATAACCAGGCATACAACTCAGATCACAAAGATCCTACCTCAGATCTATAAAAGATCTTACAGAATTGATTGAGAGAATGATTATTTCTTCACCCGAAAAGAAATGGATGATGACTTCTTGATCAGATCTTGAATGAACTGACAACTTGAGATCCAACCTGTCTTTACTTCTTCAAAGCTTCTTGAAACTGAACAAAGTAAGGTTGATCTTCTTGAAAAGTTGGAGTCGATCCACAATCCAGCTCTTCTCTTCTTTCAGACAAGATTCTGAATTCTTTTTTGCAGACTTGTTCACGATCTGCTTTCTCTTTAACAATGACTTATTGATTTCAGGATGAACCAGCAACCCCCTCCTCCTCTTTTTGGATAGAACAAGTCTTTATATAGATCCCATTTGAGGTTATCGGCTGATCCGGTTCATAACGACCTTCTGACAGCTCTGACAGATGTGACAGCTTTGTCATTTATGATAGATGTGAAGTCTTCACTCCAAACATCTGATACTTCGACACTTTTATGTCAGCAGAAAGTGTCGAGACAAAACTTCATATGTGTCTACACAAATGGAACATATGTCGACACAATTCTTGATGATGTCGACACAACTCATAGAATTTCGACATAGCTCTTCTTTATCTTCTCGACACAGCTTCTGTAGAATGTGTCGACACAATCTGCTTCCATTCTCAATATAGTTGGTGTTGATAAAATTCTTGAGTGTGTCGACACAATTCCTGTTTGTCGACACAATTGGTGTAGACTGAATTTCTGTGTGTCGACACAAGTCCTGTGTGTCAACACAGTTGTTGTATACTGAATTTCTGTGTGTCGACACAAGTCCTGTGTGTTGACACAGTTGTTGTAGACTGAATTTCTGTGTGTCGACACAATCTGGCTCCTAGTGTCGACATATTTCCTTCACAAGTGTCGACACTTGTACTTAAAATATTTTTTTTGCATTTCTTTAACCTGCACATTGAAACTCAACATCCCATCAAATACACACTGATGTATATCATTGAGTTAAGTGAGGCTTCTCCAAATCAGGTACACAGTTTCTAATGTACCCAACAATCTCCCCCTATTTGGAGAAGTCATAACTCTTAGTCAATGATATACACCACTTATAATAAACAAGGATTATGATGTAAAAAGTCATTAGAAAGACAGGGTTAACCATAAGCAGAAATAGCATGTAACAATATTATCACAAAATACGTTATAATACATTAATCATGCATCACATAAACATAAGTATTCAATATCAAATCATGGCTGAAACAAGGAATTCATTTTCATATATACTCAATAATCCAGAACAAAAAGGATTTAGGACAAAAATGATTACATAGTCCTTAACCCAGTCAATCTAACCCTAGGATTGATCAGGTTCCTTAAAGACAATTCCTTTGCCAGACTGAAACCTAGCTTTTACTTCAGCTCCTGTGTCATCAACCAGCTTCTTTCCTTTAAGATCCTTCTTCTTGAGCACTTCAGCCTTGATCTTTTGCCTTTCAAGGTAATGAAAAGGCTTTGGGAAATAATTGCTAGGCTCCACAGAGTTTGCAGGTATCTTCCCAGCTCTAAGGTCTCTTCTGAACTGGTATATAGCATCTTGCTGCTCCTGATATTTGCTTCATTCCTGTTCAGAATATCACTTTCCTCTATCATGCATATTCTCATTGACAGCATTCCAAGAAGTAATAATAATATTCCTAGAGGTTGGACTTCATTATTCAAAATCAGGTTTTAATTCTGCATGTTCTCTGAACCTCTTCTTAGACAATTGAGCTTCTCTCAGAGCATCCCTTGCTCTTTGTGCTTCTTTTTCTCTTTGTAATACAGCTGCAGACATTTCTACATTTTTAAAAATAACATTCTGTGCCTCCATTGGAGGACTATACATTTGTTGTACTACATGCTGGATTTTTTCAAAGTCTGGAGGTGGATATATGACTTGGGCTACTTCCTGCTGACCCCCTTCAATGTAAGCAGGTTGAATTCCAAATTCAGCAGTGTTGTCATCATCATAAAGGGGTGGATAACCAAGAGTTGCTTTTATGTTATTGGTTAACCATTTAGCATGATCTAAGCTTGCATTTACTAATACCCTCTCCCCCTTTATGACTTCTCGTTCCACATGGTCTCTTAGATCATTCTTATGAAATCTTACCTTATCAGCTAGATAATTTGTTCCATCTTTATAGTAGGTCCTGAACGTCTGCATTTGATAAGAGATTGCCTTTTGAGATGCCTGGATGGCGGTTTGGATAGCAGCTAAATCCTCTTTGATTTGTTTGTCAAAATCAGACTTTACAGTAACCAATTGTTCCTTAATAGAAGTTGCTTTACTCTCGAGATCTGTTAGAATAGTATTATGGGAGTCTTCTAGATTTTGATTCATTCTGATTTGATTTTCCAGGACATAACCTTGTTTGACTACAATGTCCTCTATTATAGTCTTTGCCTCCTGTTGTTGCTTGGCCAAGTAGACTATAGCATTACCTCCCTTTTGGAAGAAATCTATCATTTCCTTCTTGTTCAAGTTTACTTCAAACCTAATGTATTTGATATCCTGGGACAAGTGGAACTGCAGATCTTTATTGTTCTCATCCACATATTTTTCAAGAGCAATTCTCTGCTCATCCAACTTCAATTATAGTTGCACTAAAAGTGAACTGAAGTCTACTACAGGAGAAGGTGTTTGTGGGGCAGTCTTCAAGGCTTTCTTGTAGCCTGAGCTCCACAAGTTTCTTTTTCTTTGCCCTGGAGGCTTCTTCTTCTTCATAGGAATCAGATGAACCAGCTAAGTCAACTATTTCTTTTTGTCTAGGGTCAAGGATTGGCATCTCCCCCTCAGTTCTTGCTCCTTGTAATTCTGGAAATAGTTCTTCCAGTGTTACCTCTTATTGCATCTGAATTGGAGGAATAAATTTCTCATGCTCAACTAGTGGCTCCCCCTGGAATTCAAGGTTTTCTTCCATGGGTATTTCATTCTCAGGAACTTTGTGTTGCTCATGTTGATCAATGACATTCATGAGCACATCCTGTGCTTCATTCTCAGTGCCTTTGACAGCTTGATTAATATCATGTACTACCTCTATTATAGAGAGATTGGTTGATTCACTGTCCAGTTCAGCTATTTGGACATTTGTATTTAGATCATTATCTCCTCCTGAAGTTGATAGCACTTATTGATCTGGAACTTGAATAGTCTCCCCTGGAACTGATCCACAGAGATGTTGATGTCAGGAACGTTCTCCCCCCTGCAACTTATCATCAGTGCCAAGTTCTGGAGGAGGAGATTTCCTTATCCTTTCTGGTCCTTCTTCATCTGAGCTGAAAACAACTGCTTCCTCTAAATCACTGGATGATTCAGCTATCTTGGCTGGAGATTTCTTTTTCTGGACCAACTTCATGCGTTTTTGAGGTGTAGAGACATCCTTGGACAACACTCTGTCCCCACCTGGATAGTATTCTTAAGTCTATTCTCCTCATATGATTTATCTTAGTACCAGACTTTTGGGTCAGTGTTTCTGGAATACAAGTAGCTAGATAGAGGCTAAGTATTCTACCCAGATTGGGCTTCTTAATCTCTTCCATAATTTTCTCAAACATCACTGCAGCCCAATCAGTCTTTACTTTGAATATAATTCTGGTCATGAGACTGAACATGTAGGCTGAGATCCTATCATGTCCTCCAGGTTTACATAATATTACCTTTCCCAGAATTTTTGAAAGGAATTTCCCTTGGGAGTTCATTCCCTTTCGTATCATTGCTGCTCCAATCTTTGTGGATGGTGATAAGCCACACAAGTTTAGTGCACTAGCTGTTATTGATGAATCTAGTTCATCTTTTTGTTTGATTTTGGGAAGATGTAGGATCTTACTCAGACGTTTGATTATGACCTTGACCTTCCGTCCTTGAACATTGGATTTGATTTTGGTGTCAGTTGAGTCTAGAGAAACATTCGAGTAGAACTCAAGAACTTCTTTCTTCCATATTTTGGTTGGTTCAGACACAAGATATTCTAATCCAGCATTGTGATTAGATTAATTACCTCCTTGATTTCCTGATTCGCATCATCAAAAGCTTGTCGAACCAGCTCATAACCCTCGTTGATGTTCTCTTCCATCTTTGGCGCCATTGTTGTTCGTTCTGAATCGTACAGTAGGATTTCGCTCTCTCCTATTTATAGGATTCTAATAAAAGGAAGACCAAAAGACTGCCTAAACTTAGAATCTTATATGTTGAAACTTAGTTGTTAGTGTCGACACAGAATACTTAGGTCACGACGGAGAATCTAAAGTCTCGACAGCGCTGTGTCGACACAGACTTTTTGTGTCGACACAAAGTTTTATAGTTGTATCGACACAAAGTTTTATAGTTGTGTCGACACAAAGTTTTATAGCTGTGTCGACACAGAGTTTTCTTTTGTCGACACAACGAGTTGATAGTGTCGACACACGCCTAGTAGTGTCGACACAGATTTTATAACTTAGCCAAAATTTACAGATTTTATAGAAACCTAGAAATTCTATATACCTTTTGATTTTCGTGATTTATCAAATTATTTCAGGTTCAACATACCTAATTCAATTTTAAAGCAATTGAATCTAGTTTTATCCATAGGTTTGGTGAATATATCAGCAATTTGATTATCAGTGTTGACAAATTCTAAACTTATGTCTTCTTTTTTAACATGATCTCTAATGAAATGAAACCTGATTTTTATGTGCTTAGTTGTGGTATGTAAAATAGGATTTCTAGCAATAGATATGGCACTAGTAGAGTCACAATATAATGGAGTTCTACTTACCTTGATTTTATAGTCTTCAAGTTGATGTTGTATCCATAACAGCTGAGCACAACAACTGCCTGTAGCTACATATTCTAACTCAGCAGTGGATATAGCCACACTTGTCTGTTTTTTGCTACTCCATGACACCAATCTTCCACCTAGGAACTAATATATGCCAGTGGTGCTTTTCCTATCTTCTTTATAGACTGCAAAGTTTGCATCTGAATAACCTGTTAGAAGAAAATCTCTATTCTTAAGGTACCAAAGGCCAAGATTTGGCGTGCCCTTAAGATATCTCAAAATTCTCTTGAAAGCAGAATAATGAGATTCTTTTGGGCAAGCTTGATACCTAGCACAGACATATATAGCATACATGATGTCTGGTCTACTAGCAATCAAGTAAAGAAGGGAACCAATTATGCTTCTATACAAAAACTCATCTACAGGTTTTCCTGCCACATCTTTGCATATAAGCATACTTGACCCCATTGGAGTTCTCATGGTGGAGGCTGACTCCATGCCATATTTCTTAATTAACTCTTTGGTGAACTTAGACTGGGATATGGACAAGCCATCATCAATATGTCTTACTTGGAGTCCCAAGAAGAATTTCTGCTCACCAATGCTGCTCATCTTAAACTTCCCTTGCATAAGTTTGGCAAACTTCCTACAAAGGTTGTTTTCAGTTGATCCAAAGATAATGTCATCAACATATATCTGGACTAGGATGATCTTGCCTTTTGATTCCCTTAGGAATATAGTTTTGTCTATTTTCCCCCTTGAGAATTTGTTCTCAATGATGAAAGTAGACAGAGTTTCATACCAAGCCCTAGGGGCTTGTTTCAATCCATATAGAGATTTCTTACGCCTATAAACATAGTTAGAATAAAGAGGATATACAAAACCTAAAGGTTGTTCAACATAAACTTCCTCTTTTAAGTCACCATTCAGAAATGCTGACTTTACATCCATCTGGAAAACTTTGAACCCTTGGTAAGCTGCATAGGCAAGGAACAACCTTATTGCTTCCATACTTGCCACTGGAGCAAATGTCTGATCAAAGTCTATTCCTTCTTCCTGCATGTAGCCTTTTGCTACCAGTCTGGCTTTGTTCTTGACTATAATATCATTTTCATCTAACTTGTTCCTGTAGATCCACTTAGTCCCTATGACATTGTGATTCTTTTGTTTAGGAACCAACTTCTAGACTTTACATCTTTTGAATTGATTCAGCTCTTCCTGCATGGCATCAACCCAATTTGGGTCTTGTATGGCCTCTTCAAATTTCATGGGTTCAATCTGGGATAGGAAGCTTGAACATAGAAGTGTGTTCATGCTCTTGCTTCTGGTCAGAACACCATGTCTTGCATCACCAATGATTTGGTGTGCTGGATGATCCCTTAGATGTCTATTTACTGGAGGTAGACTGTCCACATCTTGATTTTCTTCATTCTCCCCACCAAGTTGTACTTCATTGTCTTCATCATTAGCTTGTGGGTCTTGTACTCCCCCTGGACAGCATCCATCATTTTCCTCATCCTGTCTTGCAGGTTGGTCTTCACTGATGGTTAGCTTGTCCATCTTTTTTTTCAAACCTGTAGAGCTAAAAGAAGTGTTAGACAGCTCACAGTTGATTAGCTTAGATTCATCAAAGACTATATGGACAGATTCTTCTACAGCTTGAGTAATCAAGTTGTAGACCATGTATGACTTACTATTATTGTTGTACCCAACAAATATCCCTTCTTGGGACTTGGCAACAAACTTAGTTAAATAATACTTGCCATTGTTAAGTACATAACACTTGCTACCAAAGATCCTAAAGTAGGATAAGTTTGGTTTTCTTCCCTTTAGAATCTCATAGGGAGTCTTCTTGTGGCTTTTGTTGATGTAAGTTCTATTGAGAATATGACAAGCAGTGCTTACTGTCTAAGCCCAGAAATATTCTGGGAGAGATGGGTCACTTAGTAGTGTTCTAACAGCCTCAATAAGTGTTCTATTTTTTCTTTCAGCAATTCCATTTTGCTGGGGAGTTCTTGGTGATAAGAATTCTTGATGCATCCCAAGTTCTTCACAGAACTTTGTCATGCATTCAGACTGAAACTCAGTCTCATGATCACTTCTAATCTTAACCACAGAACTGTTGAGTTCATTCTGTATTTGCTTAATAAATGTTTGGAAGACAGCTGGGGTTTCAGATTCCTTACTCAGAAAGAATATCCAGACAAATCTGGAAAAGTCATCAACAACCACAAAGGTATAGACTTTCCTACCTAGACAATGAACTGGCATAGGATTAAATAGATCCATATGTAGGAGGTATAAACACCTCACTGAATCTTTGGTATCAAGACTTTGGAAGGAGGTCTTGGTCAGTTTGCCCTTTTGACAAGCTGAACATACACCCTCCTTGATGCACTTGATCTGAGAACCATTCCTCACTATGAAAGTGAGGGGATAAGATACTTACTACTCTAGAGGGGGGTGAATAGAGTATTCAAAAATAAAGAGACTCTAAACACTTCTCTTGAGCTATTTGCGGAATATAAAAACTAAAAGCTTTATACTTAAAGCCTAACAGAGTGTGGTGAAAAACAGAGGATGCTAACTGAAGTTTCAGTTGAGCATATATCCTAACACAGCAACTAGCAACCTAGTTATATCTATCACAGCCACAGTGCATCAATTAAAGTAAACAACCAGACAACACAAGAGCTTTATAGTGGTTCCCCAATTGGGTACATCCACTCTTCTACCACCCTGGTAGGAATCCACTACAGGTTTTTGTTCAGGTGCCCTGCCACCACAAGATCTACTTCAGGTAGATCTAGAAACCCTTCAGGCTTTTGATCAGGTGCCTAAGAACCAAACACACAAGTTTTTGATCAGGTGCCCAACCACCAAAGGTTCACTTTTGAAGGGAGTAATAACCCTTTTATAGGAGGTTAAGGGAAAGAGTTGAAGGTGTCTTCTCTGTGTTCAGAGAAGCTAGTGGATTGCTCTGAATATATCAAAGCTCCCCCTAGCTTAGAGAATGTCCAGGAAGAAGCTTTGCTTCAGAGTGTAGGATCTCCAAATTGCTTGAGTAGACTTTCTGATGCAGCCTTAAAGAAGACTCTAGCTTTTGAATAAATGTTCTTCTTCTGTAGCTTTTGCAATCTACAGCAATGATGTTCAGCAATCTGGGAGTGATCTTCTTCTTGACAGCTTGAGCACTGAGAATTGATTTTCCTGAAGACAGGATGAACTCAGGAAGAAGAAGATCTTTTCTTTTTCTCTTGAGAAATCTGGTTCTGTGTCTTTTTCCGAATTGTATTGTGTTGTTGTGTATTGTATTCAACCGACTGCACTTATAATATAGAAACTTCTCTTCTTTAAATAATGCCTCGAGCCCTGCACTAAAAGATCTTTCCAAATAATACAATAAAACAAATAAAGAAACTGCGCCAGAAATCTTCTCTGTCATTCCCAAAAAGGAATTAAGGATATTAAAATATCCTATCAAATTGACTTTATAAATTGGCACAGGAAGCAAGGCATAACGGTTATATTACAGCTGTTAGAAAAACACGATTTCCTCTAATAAAACATACAACTTTATTCTGCCAAATCTCTCAATTAATGCACAAGGAATATTGCAAATAAGCAAAGGAATATAAGCATTAAATTAAGCAGAATATCTGAATAACATATGTCTTAAACATGAGGAAACAAATCAATAATTCAAATGAAAAGAATACAGATAATAGCAGACAGAAAACGTCGACCAGAGAACGAAGATCGTCGATCTGAACAAGCAGATCGTCGACCTGAAGAAAAACTATCTTCACAGAAATCGTCGACCAGGGCAACACGATCGTCGATCTGAGCAAGCAGATCGTCGATCCCACTTCAGAGTTCATATGACTCTGAGATCGTCGATCATCAATCGAAGATCGTCAAGCGAAGTTCGAATATCGTCGAACACAAAACTACTAAACCAAATTCTCATTCCAAACCTTTCTCAACTAGCCTAGCCTGAGGGTAGACTAGCATTTAGTCTAACCATTGACCATAGATAAATCTTGGGTCAATTGCGCCTAATTATAGAGATGACATAGCCCAAGTCAAAACTAGGGATCCAACAATCTCCCTCTATTTGGGTGATGTCACTCAAAAAAAAAATCTAATACAAGCAGATAAGAAAAAAAACAACAATAGATATATCAGCAAGCATATTTGAATAAATCAAATTAGTCAAAACAAATAACACAGTCAATTGTCAATAGAGTCTGAAGGAAGAATAGAAGTAACAGGAGAGAAAGTAATTTTTCTTCTTGGATCAGATGCATCCTTCTTTGATAGCTTCAAGTCCTGTTCTCCAATAGCCTTTAGTTCCCCTGCTT
Organism: Platanthera zijinensis; assembly: GCA_039513925.1. Classification (NCBI taxonomy): domain Eukaryota; kingdom Viridiplantae; phylum Streptophyta; class Magnoliopsida; order Asparagales; family Orchidaceae; genus Platanthera; species Platanthera zijinensis. The sequence continues at coordinate 114,774,598 of CM077094.1, forward strand.
TAGGCAGAATAGTTTTAGGGTGTTTTTCCATATACTTGGAAGCATCAAAAACCTCTGAACTGACTTGAAATCTGTCCAATTCTTTCTTTCTATATTTTGACATGGTAGAAAATCCTGTAATGTCTTTTCCTTCTTCTTTAGCTTTCTTGATTTGTGCAGATCCAACCAATTCAAGAAGTCTAGCCATTTTATAGTTAGGATCAAGCTCTTGACTTTCATAGGCATGTTCATCAGAAGGATCCAATGTGAAAGTGAGGGATAAGATCAATCCTAACTCTAGAGGGGGGGTGAATAGAGTGATTTAAAATAATTTTGAAAATTAAAGCTTATGTGGAGAAAAGGCTTAGATTTACTTAGTGTATGGTGCTATAGCAATTAATCAAAGAAAGAAGAGAATCACAGCACAAAGCAAAACACAAAGAAACAAGCAACCAGAATACACAAGGAACTATAGTGGTTCCCCAAGATCTTGGGTAGTCCACTCTTCTATCACCCTTGATAGGAATCCATTTCAAGATGAGTTGATCAGGTGTCTTGAGCACCAGAGAGTTTTTGACCAGGTTCTCACAAACCAAAGGGGCTGATTTTTGACCAGGTTTCAGCAAAACCAAAGGTAACTTTTGAAGGGAGTTAAAACCCTGTACAGAAAGAAAAAGAAAAAGCTGATGGTGTCTTCTCTATCAATAAGTAGAGAGAAGCAAAGTGGATCTGTTGATGTTGTCAGAGCTCCCCCTGAGATCAAGAAGTAGTTCAGGAAGGAGAACTTTGCATAAGGGTGACAGGTCTTCAATGATCTGATCTGCTCCAGCAAAAGATGATCCAAACAAGTTGGATGGTTGTGTCTGAAGCAATCAAAATTCCTGTGTGTAAGCTTGAATGAATATCACAGAGAGCAAGAGAGAGAGGTATTCTGTTGATCTCTGTTGACTGATAGATTATATCTCTGAATTCTTCTTCTGAGTCTTTGATAACCATTGGCAGCCAGCATTAAATGCTTTCCTTAAATGTCCATGTCTCCAAAGGAAGTGTCAGGCAAACATTCCTTAGAAAATTCCTTGAGCCATGCACTAGATTTGCTGTAACGGTCAATAAATCTTCAGCATTAATTGTTCTGACAGAAGGAATTTGAATTCCTATTCAAAACTGACGGGAGTCTGGAAAACGTCGAGCTCATAATAAAACGTCGATCTGAGCACGACACACGTCGGCCAGAGAGAGCTTTCAGAAAGCAAAACTGGGGTTGACGGAACGTCGAGCTTAGGTCGACTCCACGTCGAGCTGAGGTCGACTCAGCGTCGAGCTGAGTTCGACTCTGCGTCGAGCTGAAGTCGACTCTGCGTCGAGCTGAAGAAGACTCTAACTAACCTATGTGACCTTTATAACAACAAGGAGGTCACAACACAAAATCCCTATAGAAATATAGTCATCCTGACCCAAATAGTAATAGGGTGTTCCAACAATCTCCCCCTATTTGGATTAGGATTACTATTTACATGAATTTAGGGATTCAAAAAGAAGTAAAGACAAAACTGAATAAAATACAACCAGACATATGACAGAATAAAGCAGCATATATATATAACACTATATAGCAGCAATAATGTTTAATGTCCTGTATCCAGCAGAGGAAGAGAAATAAAACACCTTACATTACTTTTCCTTTGGAGCTTTGTCTTGATCACTTGCCTTGAAGATCATTTCCCTGTTAGGGTTTGTAGCATCCTTCTTGGATCTGTAATCTTCAGCTGCACCTAAGGATTTCTGGCTTTTTCCACTAGCTGGTACAGCTGCAGGATGAAGCTGCATATACTTATCAGAATCAAAGAATTTCTTTGATTTGTATTTCTCCAATTCTTCTCTCCTTTGATCTGACATGGTGCTGATTTGAGAGGTGTCCAGACCTTTTGCTCTAGCTCTGTCAATCTCATTCAGAGCAGCCATCTCAGTCATCCTGGCCTTCCAGTAAGCTGGAGTTTTAGTAGGGTCTTCAAAAGGAATAGCTGGTTCATATCTGTTGGCAGAGTGTTCTTGATGAGTTCTTGGAGTCAAGTCAACTCTGGGTCTGTAAGGATAGGTACCAGAGGTTGGATCAATGGGTCCTCCCCTTTGGTAAGGTTGAGATCCTGATCTTCCTCTGAACTGCCTGCCTCTATTGTTTCCTCTTTGCTGGTTATACCCTTGAGATCTTCTTGACTGATAGGTCTTGCCATGCAGAGATGATGGGGCAGGATTGGAAGAGAGGCTTGCACTTGCACCTGCATCTGGAGGAGGTGGAGGTGGAGGCTGAATGACAGGCTTGGAGGGGCCTTCATTGAACTTTCTTTTCTTCTTCATTGCCTTTCTTTGGTTTAGAGAGTATTGCATCCAGGGCTCAGTGATTTCACAGTTGTACTTGATGTAGTAGGGGATATCATGATCTGTGGTTCTAGCCAATGGAACTCTTTTCATTGCTTTGGATCTTGCTTTCCTCTTCCTTGCAATAGTTGCAGAGGAGTCATCAGAATCAGTTGCAAATTCATCCTCTGAGCTTTGAGATTCATCATAAGGATCTATGTAGGTTCTCTTTGAGATAGGAAAATTGATGGGGGCTGGAGCTTGTTCTTCAGTAACTGGAGGAAAGTCTGCTGACAGTGTAGAGGAGGAGTCTAACACTGCAGGAGAGGGAATAGCCTCAGGAGCCATAGAGGCTGAGGTGGCTAGTTCCTGAAGAACTTGTGAGACAATGGTCTCAACTTCATCTGGTGTCTCAATCAATGCACCTGAAGTTTCTGAGGGAATAGTCTTAGCAGTTACTACTGCTTCAACAACAATATCATCACAAGCAGGAGCCACAGCTACCACTACTGCATCAAGGATCATGGCATCAACAGCCAAGGAGGATGGAATGATCTTCTGAAAAGGGACAATGGCCCTAGACAGGTCTTCTTGAGGAGGCAGGAGGCTGTAGTTACTGAAGTGAAGATGTGCTGGAAGGTGGAAGCTCTGGACAGAAGATGCCAAGGACTGAAAGTCTAAGGCACTGCTGATCATCTGAACTGAACCTTGAGGAGGAGCCTCAGAGGTCATCTGAACTTCTACTGTTGAGACTGTCTCTGAACAAGCCTGTACTACCTGTACTGCTGAAGGCTGCAGCTCTTCTTCTGCTGACATCTCCCCCTGCCTAGAATCAGTGGCAGCTGACTCTAGGCCCCCAGAAGAAAGGCATGCCAGATAGGATGAGAGGGATGAGATTGAGGCAGAGAGAGCTCAGGGAAAGGACTAGAGGAGCCAGCTTGGCATCCAATAGAGAGGAGAGCCTAGGGGCCAAAATATCAAAAAGCTTATTGGCCAGGGGAAAAAGATCCACTTGCTCAAGTGGGACTTGAGTAGAGGTAGAGGGAGCAGCAGAGAAGGTGAAGGTAGAAGATGTTGTTGGTGTTGCAGACATGGGAGAGATAGCTGATTCATGGATGGAGGATAGAAGATGTTCTGAAAAAGTTGATGAAGGATGGAAGTCATGAGGAGAGGAGGGATAGGCATCCATGAAAGATTCATCATGAATATCAAGGGAAAGGATGTCCTCATGGGATGAGAACTCCAAGCTCATGGAAGAAGAGGTGATGAGTGGAGGAATGGAGGATGTAATAGTAGAAATGGATGAAGGGATGGGTTGAGTGGATGAGATGATTGATGTTGTTGGAATGAAAGAGGATGGGAGGATGATGGAGAAAGATGGCAAAATCCCTGCTTCTGGGCCAGTAGACTGAGGAAGAGTGACCTCTACAGTCCTGGTGTCTGCAGAAGTCCTCATTACTGCAGCTGCCCTGGAGTTCACAATCTTCCTGTCCCACTTGCTAATCAGTGCACAAGTGAGCCTCTTAGAAGCATTGATGTGCTTCTTTGAGGACACAAGCAACTGAAGGCAACAGTGGTTCAGAATCAAACCAAGAACCCTTCCAAAGTGGACAAAGTTCTTATCCATTTTCTTCTTAATCATATCAAAAATAATCAAACCCCAATTGGGATGCTTCTTATCCAAAATTGCAGCCATAATGCAAAATTGATGCCTAGTAATGGCATCGTGTGCAGTCCTCTTTGCACAGATTACCTTGCCTGTGATATCTGCTAACAGCCTAAACTCAATAGCTAGGTTAACTTTTAAAAGTTTAGAGGGGTTACCAGAATTATGCCCCATTCTGTCTAGCATCACAGCAAACTCTTCTACAGAGAGTTCTATCTCATCATCTCCAACAGCAAAACCGAAAACCTCTGAAATGATTTGAGGAGAAATGGCTACCTCATTCCCTGAAATTGTTCCAGTCATCGTACTGTTATCTGAATTCACTGCAGTAAAAATCCATTCTTTGATTTCAGCTTCTGGAAGAGGGATCCTGGTTGTCATGAAGTTAACCAGGTGCTGCTCTTTGAATAGCTCCAGAATATCCAGAAAATTCTACGAAGATCCATCAAAGGAGTCGATGTCGATGTCAAAACCTGAATCAAACTTCATTGCCGCCAATACACCTGCAGCAATCGCCATTATCCTGCAAATAGATACCTTCCAAGATCAAGAGTAAAGGATTTGGAGGGAAAAAGCTTAAGCAGAAAAATATGAGAGCGCAACTGCGAACGACGGAGAAGAATGATTTTATACTAGGGTTCGACGCAGAATTGGAAAGAACGTCAAGCTCAGGTCGATGCTCTAAGGCACTAGGGGAACTAAAAAGGCTTAACAGCGTGCAACTTAGGTCGACGTTTGACGCTTGGGCTGATGCTATACGTCGAGCTCAGGTCGACGTTGAACGAAGGCGTCGACCGAAGGGAGAAAAACTCAAGAAGCCAGAGAGCTGTGAACTTAGTTCAACGCTAGAAGTTGAGGTCGACGTTCGACGCTTTTGAGGGCAACGGACCGTCGATCTTAGTTCGACGCAGCGTCGAGCTTAGTTCAGAGCTCAAAGAAAACCACTCAGACAGAGGAATTTTAAAATGAAATTTTTCCTATTCCTGTTAATTATGGGTTTCAAAATCTTGGAGTTTTAATTTATACTGTCTCCATCTAGCATTCCCAACTGATTGAGGAAGAATAAGTGCTTCTTTTCATTCAAGGGCTTGGTGAAAATATCTCCTCTTTGTAGTTCAGTGGAAATGTACTCTAGTGCAATTTTCTTCTTTTCTACATTATCCCTTAAGAAGTGATGTCTGATCTCTATGTGCTTAGTCCTACTATGGAGAACTGGATTTTGTGCAATGCAAATTGCACTAGTATTATCACAAAAGATTTTAGACATCTCTAAGTTGTAGCCATAGTCTAGGAGCTGGTTTTGAATCCACAAAATCTGTGAGCAACAACTGCCTGCAGCCATGTATTCAGCTTCAGCAGTTGATGTGGACACAGAAGTTTGTTTCTTACAAAACCAGGAGACAGGTCTATCACCAAGGAATTGACAAGTTCCACTGGTGCTTTTCCTATCTACTCTACATCCAGCATAATCAGAATCTGAAAATCCAGTTAGATCAAATCCTGAGTCATGTGGATACCAGAGACCTAGATTAGGACAACTTTTTACACACCTAAGAATCCTCTTAACTAATGTGAGGTGGGACTCTCTAGGGCTTACTTGGAATCTAGCACAAATGCATGTAGCAAACATTATGTCTGGTCTACTAGCTGTTAGATAAAGTAATGAGCCAATGATTGCTCTATAGTTTGTCTGATCAACTGGTTTTCCAGATTCATCAGCATCTAAAACAACATTTATAGGCATAGGTGTTTTCATAGAGGTTGCTTCAGACATTCCAAATTTCTTAACCAGTTCTCTTGCATACTTGGTTTGAGAAATAAAAATGCCATTCACATGTTGTTTAACTTGCAGTCCTAGAAAGAAAGCAAGCTCACCCATGCTACTCATTTCAAACTTTGAATGCATAAGTTGTGAGAACTTTTTGCATAAGTTTGAATCAGTAGACCCAAATATGATATCATCTACATAAATTTGTACTAGTAGGATATGGGACCTATGGGTTCTAATAAAGAGAGTTTGGTCTACTCTACCCCTTTTAAAATCATTTTCCAATAAAAAACGAGCTAAGGTCTCATACCATGCTCTAGGAGCTTGCTTGAGACCATATAAAGCTTTATGCAGTTTAAAAACATGATCAGGAGAGGTTGGAGAGATAAAACCTGGAGGTTGCTTTACATAAACCTCTTCCTTGATGTCTCCATTGAGAAAAGCACTCTTGACATCCATCTGATATACCTTGAATCTCTTGTGAGCTGCATATGCAAGAAAGATTCTTATGGCCTCCAACCTTGCAACTGGTGCAAAGGTTTGGTCATAATCAATCCCTTCTTCTTGGCAATATCCTTATGCAACAAGTCTTGCCTTGTTTCTCACAATTATTCCTTGATCATCCAACTTGTTCCTGAATACCCATTTGGTTCCAACAATTTGCTGGTTTCTTGGCCTTGGTACTAATTCCCAAACTTTATTCCTTTCAAATTGATTCAACTCCTCTTGCATTGCAATGATCCAGTTTGGATCTTGCTCTGCATCTTGTATTGTTTGAGGCTCAATTTGAGAAAGAAAGCAAGTGTGCATAATATTGTGATTAACATGATTCCTTGTTTGCACACCTACTGAGATATCTCCAATTACTTGTGAAATTGGGTGATCTCTTGCTGTTACTAAATCAACAAGGGGTGTTTGAAAGTGCAGGATAAGATCAATCCTAACTCTAGAGGGGGGTGAATAGAGTTATTTAAAATAGTTTTGCAAATAAAAACTTGAGTGGAGAGAAAGTTTAGATTTACTTAGTGTATGGTGCTATAGCAAATAATCAGAGTAAAAAGAAATTCACAGCACAAAGCAAAACACAAAGAAACAAGCAATCCAGACGACACAAGGAGCTATAGTGGTTCCCCAAAATCCTGGGTAGTCCACTCTTCTATCACCCTTGATAGGAATCCACTTCAAGATGAGTTGATCAGGTGTCTTGAGCACCAGAGAGTTTTTGACCAGGTTCTCACAAACCAAAGGAGCTGATTTTGACCAGGTTTCAGCAAAACCAAAGGTAACTTTTGAAGGGAGTTAAAACCCTGTACAGAAAGAAAAAGAAAAAGAATGATGTTGTCTTCTCTATCAACAAGTAGAGAGAAGCAAAGTGGATCTATAGATGTTGTCAAAGCTCCCCCTGAGATCAAGAAGAAGTTCAGGAAGGAGAGCTCTGCACAAGGGTGACAGGTCTTCAAAGATCTGATTTGCTCCAGCAAGGGATGATCCAAGAAAGTTGGATGGTTGTGTCTGAAGCAATCAGAATTCCTGTGAGTGAGCTTTCAAAACAATATCACAGAGAGAGAGAGCAGCTGAAGTCCTGTATATATTTTCTATATGTTTCTGTCTAGCTGAATGAATAATATATCTGAGTCTTCTTCTTCTTCCTTTTTCTTTGATAGCCGTTGGCAGACAGCATTAAATGCTTTCCTTAAATGTCCATGCCTCAAAGGAAATGTCAGGCAGACATTCCTTAGAAAATTCCTTGAGCCATGCACTAGATACGCTGTAACGGCCAATAAATCTTCAGCATTAATTGTCTGACAGAAGGAATTTGAATTCCTATTCAAAACTGACGGAAGTCTGAAAAGCGTCGAGCTCACAGTAAAACGTCGATCTGAGCACGACACTCGTCGGCCAGAGAGGGTTTTCTGTGAGCAGAACTGGGTTCGACGGAACGTCGAGCTGAGGTCGACTCCACGTCGAGCTGAGGTCGACTCAGCGTCGAACTGAGATCGACTCAGCGTCGAGCTGAGATCAACTCTGCGTCGAGCTGAAGTCGACTACGCGTCGAGCTGAAGATTACTCTAACTAGCCTATGTGACCTTTATAACAACATGGAGGTCACAACACAAAATCCCTATAGAAATATAGTCATCCTGATCCAAATAGTAATAGGGTGTTCCAACAGTGTTGATGGTGCATCAACCTGTGTTGTTGTTTCCTCTTGTGGAACAACAACTGGTTCTTCAATTTGTTGACCATTTGAGCTTTCCAAACCCTGAGATTCCTCTTCATTATCACTAAGTTCAGTGTCTTGTTGAATTGTTGAAGGTAATGAATCTTTTTCTGTGATGGTAAGCTGCTTCAGATTTTCTGAGATTGAATGTTCCTGCAAATTGCTTATGGTAGAAGTCTCCTTCTCCTTATAAGACATATTAGTTTCATCAAATGTAACATGCATGGATTCTTCAATTTTATTAGAGCACTTGTTAAAAACCCTGTAAGCCTTGCTAATCATGGAGTATCCCAGAAACACTCCTTCATCAGCTTTGGCTTCAAATTTAGCTAGGTATTTCTTGTCATTATTGTGAATGAAGCAAATGCAACCAAAAATTTTGAAATAATTTACTTTAGGTTTCTTCCCTTTGAGTAACTCATAGGGAGTCTTACCCTTCAGTTTATGTATCAGGCTTCTATTCAAAACATAGTTGGAGGTGTTCACAGCCTCTGCCCAAAAGGTTAGAGGAAGGTGAGCATCTGTCAACAATGTTGTGGCACATTCAATAAGGGTTCTATTTTTCCTTTCAACTACCCCATTTTGTTGAGGAGTTCTTGGAGCTGAGAAAGTGTGCCTGATACCTTCTTTCTGACAGAACTCTAGCATAAGAAGAGAATCAAACTCTGTCCCATGATCACTTCTGATCAGGGCAATGTGAGTATTGAACTCAATCTGTATGCCTTTGAGAAAATCTGTCAAAATCTTGAAGTTATCAGACTTCTTTCTCAGAAAGAACACCCAAGTGAATCTTGAGAAGTCATCTACAACTACTAAAGCATAAGATTTCCCTCCTAGACTTTGTACATTAATTGGTCAAAAAAGGTCCATGTGTAGTAAGTACAAAATTCTAGGTGAATCACTCTTATTAAGTGACTTGAAACTATTTTTAGTTTGCTTGCCTAATTGACAAGCCTTGCAAAGTCCTTCCTTCTTGTAGGGACCAGAAGGTAGTCCTCTAACAAGGTTGTCTTTGGATAACTTAGCAATGGTTCTAAGGTTCACATGACCTAATCTTTTATGCCATAGTTCATTAGGTTTACTAAGGGAGTTAAATAAACAAATATCTACTTTAGATGAATTGAAATCAACTAGATATATGTTATCTTGTCTATTACCAATTAAAACAATGTTGTTATTTAATGCAATATTACATGCTGAGTTGGTAAACCAAACCTGATAACCAGCATCACATAGCTGGCTGATGCTGATTAAGTTGTGCTTTAGTCCTTCCACATAGGCCACTTTCTTGAATGTAATTGACCCTATTTTGACTTGGCCATAGCCTTTTGTTTGTCCAAAATTTGAATCTCCAAAGATTACTTTGGGTCCATGTTTGGCTTTGAAGGACACAAGGTTCTCCTTGTTGCCAGTCATGTGCTTTGAGCACCCACTGTCCAAGTACCACTGCTGGTTCTCAATTGGATAGGTCTTTATCTGCACATACAACAAATCAATTGTTTTTGACCCAGTTTACCTTGGGCCTTTCTTGATATCCTTTAAATTCTGAAATAAAAAACATCTCAGGTTGGCTCTTATAGCCTACAGGATGATATCTCCTAGGAGGTATTATCCATTCAGCATAAGGGTTAAAGTGATGAGATGTGGAGCTGGAATTAAATCTTGAATTAACCCTTGAGAACTGACTTTTGCTCTGAACTTGGCTCGACGCACGTCGAGCTTCGGTCGACGGACTCTGGTGAGTGCGTCGAGCTCCATTCGACGGCGAAGTCTTGCTTTGTTTAGAAGGTAGAAGGCGTCGACCTGAGTTCGACGTTTTCTTGCGATTACGTCGAGCTCTGGTCGACGTCCGTCGAGCTTCGTTCGACGCTTTTTGTCCAGTTTCCTGGGTTAAGTCAGCATTCTTCCTAGCCACTATCAAGACTCCTTTACCTTTGTCACTGGTAAATTTGATTGGAGTTGTCAGCACTATGGGTTGGCTGGATGAAGCACCCAAGCCCAGTGTACCATTCAATCTTGAGTTCACTGTACTTGTGATGTCCATTAATTTGATACTTCTCCCATTAAGGGTTTCTTCAAATTGTTTGGCCTTAGATAGTTCACCTTTCAGTGAAGCTATCTCCTCCCCACATTGCTTCAACTCTTCTAAGAGTCTAAGATTATCTGAGTTAATGGATTTGCATTCACTCAATTGTTCTCTAAGAGTTATAATTAACTTTTGAGATTCAATCAAGTCAATGCACATAGATTTGAATTCAGATTTAAATTCATCAGAATTAAAATCAAATGAATCTATTACCTGATCCTCAGTAAGTTCCTGATCAGACAGGTAGTCAGCATCAAGCTCTGAATCAGTATTCTTTTGAGATGCATTGATGGCCATCATGCAGAATCCTTTTTCTTCTGCATCATCCTCATCATCACTAGAGCTGGATGATGAATCAGACTCATCTGAGTCACTCCAGGATTCAGCCACAAATCCTTTTCTGGTGTGCTTGCTGTTGCTGGAGGAAGGCTTGTCATGGTGCTTCCTTGACTCCTTATCCTTCCTTTTATCTTTTCTTTCCTTCTTGTCCCTTCTGTCCTTATCTTGATTTTCTGGACAGTTGGGGACAATGTGTCCTGGTTTCCTGCAGCCAAAACAGATAACATCTTTATTAGTAGATCTGTCATACCTTGGCTTGTCTTTGTCTTTGGATGACCATCTTCTGAAGTTCTTTTTATTCAGCTTATTGAACCTTTTGACAAGTAGGCTCATAAGCTCTTCATCTCCCAACACCTTTTCTTTAGGTTGTTCTTCCTGTGCCTTGAAGGCAATGGTTTTCTCAACCTTTTCAGTTGGTGTGGATATCTTCTGCTCTTCTTCTCTCTTCTTCATGAATTGCTCATAACTCTTGAGCTTTCCTAGAAGAGCTTCTGTGGATAACTCACAGACATTCCTTCCATCTTTAATTGACCAGATTCTTGAGTCCCAAGAGCTAGGGAAACAAGTCAGTATCTTGTCATTTATCTCAGTGAGAGATATGTCCTTTTCTAGTGATCTAAGCTCACTGATGATTAGGCTCAGTCTGTTGTACATGTCAGCAACTGACTCAGACTCTGCCTTTTTGAAGTTCTCATACTGGGTGATAAGGTAGGATCTCCTATCCTTTCTTTCATCTGCAGAACCTGATACAATTTCGGAAAGTTTTTCCCAGATCTCTTTGGCAGTATTGCATTCAGCTACTTTCTGGAAAATGTCATCTGACATGGTTTGAGCCAAGATGTTCATGGCTTTAGCATCTGCTGCCTTCCACTTCTTTATGTCAGCATCAGTTCCTGAAGGAGGAGGAACAGCTGATGTACTTGTTTCTGTGGGAGGCCTTGGACAATCTGTCAACACAGAATTAAAGATGTCCTCATCAAATGAATTCATGTAAAGTTTAATCCTTGCTTTCCATAGTGCAAACTTAGAGAGATTGCACATAGGAGGTCTGGTGCTAGCAAAGTCCTTGTTTTGTGCCATGAGTTTTAAAGATAAGTAAAACTAAAAGAAATAACCCTTTTGAGAGAAATGATCTTATCAGAGATCTTTTGATCCAGGTGTTAGCCTGTATGAATGATCAACCTCCCTCTGATACCAATTGAAAGTGAGGGATAAGATCAATCCTAACTCTAGAGGGGGGGTGAATAGAGTGATTTAAAATAATTTTGAAAATTAAAGCTTATGTGGAGAAAAGGCTTAGATTTACTTAGTGTATGGTGCTATAACAATTAATCAAAGAAAGAAGAGAATCACAGCACAAAGCAAAACACAAAGAAACAAGCAACCAGAATACACAAGGAACTATAGTGGTTCACCAAGATCTTGGGTAGTCCACTCTTCTATCACCCTTGATAGGAATCCACTTCAAGATGAGTTGATCAGGTGTCTTGAGCACCAGAGAGTTTTTGACCAGGTTCTCACAAACCAAAGGGGCTGATTTTTGACCAGGTTTCAGCAAAACCAAAGGTAACTTTTGAAGGGAGTTAAAACCCTATACAGAAAGAAAAAGAAAAAGCTGATGGTGTCTTCTCTATCAATAAGTAGAGAGAAGCAAAGTGGATCTGTTGATGTTGTCAGAGCTCCCCCTGAGATCAAGAAGTAGTTCAGGAAGGAGAACTTTGCATAAGGGTGACAGGTCTTCAATGATCTGATCTGCTCCAGCAAAAGATGATCCAAACAAGTTGGATGGTTGTGTCTGAAGCAATCAGAATTCCTGTGTGTAAGCTTGAATGAATATCACAGAGAGCAAGAGAGAGAGGTATTCTGTTGATCTCTGTTGACTGATAGATTATATCTCTGAATTCTTCTTCTGAGTCTTTGATAACCATTGGCAGCCAGCATTAAATGCTTTCCTTAAATATCCATGTCTCCAAAGGAAGTGTCAGGTAAACATTCCTTAGAAAATTCCTTGAGCCATGCACTAGATTTGTTGTAACGGTCAATAAATCTTCAGCATTAATTGTTCTGACAGAAGGAATTTGAATTCCTATTCAAAACTGACGGGAGTCTGGAAAACGTCGAGCTCATAATAAAACGTCGATCTGAGCACGACACACGTCGGCCAGAGAGAGCTTTCAGAAAGCAAAACTGGGGTTGACGGAACGTCGAGCTTAGGTCGACTCCACGTCGAGCTGAGGTCGACTCAGCGTCGAGCTGAGTTCGACTCTGCGTCGAGCTGAAGTCGACTCTGCGTCGAGTTGAAGAAGACTCTAACTAACCTATGTGACCTTTATAACAACAAGGAGGTCACAACACAAAATCCCTATAGAAATATAGTCATCCTGACCCAAATAGTAAAACACAATGGATTTATAGTCTTGAATTTTACTGATTGAGTTAAGAAACTCTCAGTTTGCACTTGAACTGGCTTGACATTTATATCTGCTGGCTCTTGAATTATAAGACTGGATGGAGGAGCAAACTCAGCATACTTTTTACTTGATTTATCAGAATATATAACTCTTTTTACTTTGAAAATTACTGGTTTGGCCTGAGCAGGTTTTTTTATTTGAAGGTGATCTAGAGGCTGGAGGAGGAGAGAAGGTGGGTTGTTGATATACAACTTCCTTAACTTGCTCTCTTTGAATGTTTGACCTTTTAGACTGCCTCTGATCACTAGAACTGCTTGGAGGAGGCTGCCTTCCCTTTCTCTGATAGGTATAGGACTGATTTTGCCTGGCTGAAGGAGTAGAAGATCTAGGAGCAATATTTCCTGAGGCATCAGCAGAGGGAGGAGGAGGAGGAGGACCTCTCTGAATTCTCTTAGGAGGAGGAGAGTACTTCCTGCTCTTCTTCCTTACTTTCTGTTCATTCTTAGAGTACCACATCCAAGCCTCAAAATTTTTAGCTTTAGGATCAATTCCTTTCAAAATGTAGTAGGGAATATCATTATCTGGATTAGGAGGAGCTGGAGCTGTGGCTTTCTTTTTATTTTGAGCAGACCTTTTCTTTTTCTTATTACTATCAGAATCATTAGAATCTTCATCTTCATCCTCAGAATGTGAGGGTTGAGGTTCTGCATACAGATCATCAATTTCCTTTAACATAGCCTCCTCTTTCTCTTTAGCTTGCAGAATAGATTTTTCTTTTTCTTCTTCTAGAATGTCTTGGGCCAGGAGAGAGTCCAAATCTGGACCTGGGGTGTCATCCCAAAGGGTAGAAGGCATAACAGTCTCAATTTCTGGAACTATTTCTTGAGCAGCAGAATTCCATTTAGTATTTAAGAAAGATGTTATAATTCCTTCTAGATATCTAGCAGCAACAGGAGTAGAAATCTCCTAAGAATAAACTTTGAAAGCAAAATCTGCTTCAGCTATTGTTTCAAAAATAATAAAGCTATCTAAAAACTGAAGGCACATTGGTCTCTGGTAGCACACAATGGCCTGAAGAGGATCAAAAAAACAAGGGGAGGAGATAGGATTATAAAGCTCTCCACAGGATGACTCATCATCTGAGTCAAGGAATGCATCTAGTTCCTCTTCCAAAACTACTGGAGAATCTGAATCTTCAACTATCCTCTGAACAGAATCTTAAACAACTGCATCTGGAGCTGAAACAACTGCATCTTGGACTGGAACTGAAAATCTTTCTAACTCTGAAAATCTTTCTAAATCCATAGCAGGGCCTGAATCATCTTCATCAAGCATCTCCCCCTGCCTGGGTTCAGTGATAACTAAACCCAGGCCCCTAGATGAAGAAGGGACTTTAAGGGTGGAAATGGAGGCAGCAAGAGAAGAGATAGATAGAACAAGAGGGGCAATGGCCTCAGCTATCATGGCTTTGATGGAAGGAGTTATGAGGTGAAGGACAGTTGCAATGAATTCTGGTGTGATTTGAAATAATTGAGGAATGATGGATGGGGAATCATCAGAATTAATATTCTTCTGAACTGGTGTTTCAGTATTTGGAGAATGAGATGGATGATCAGCAGCTGGTGAGGGATGATTTGAGGTAGTTGGGGAATGAGATGGAGAAAGCAGATTGAACAAAGATTCTAAATTTAGATTTGGAATCTCAGTTATGTGAGCTGGTGTTGGAGAAACAGGTGGAGATGGATGGTTCGCAGGAGAAGAAGGAATGTCAATGGAGTTGGATGGCAAGGAGGAGGAAGCAGGGATTTCTTCACTAGGGCGGGAAGCGGCTTCAAGAGCCCTTGTGCCCTCAGACGTTGTAAGGGCAGACCCAGCCTTTGAAGGCTTCTGAATAACCCTTTTCCACTTAGCAAACAGGGAAGAATCGATCCTTTTGTTGACATTGATGGCTGTAGGAACAGAGCCTAATAGCTGGGAAGCTTTCTTGGATAGAAATAACCCGATCAGCCTTCCTTGCGTTACCTCTTTCTTGTTGTTCTTCTTCCTGATCAAATCAAACAGCAGACCAGCCCAGTTGATTTATTTCTTATTCACGAGAGCTGACATCAAGGCAAACTGATGCTGGTTGATGTTATCATGGGCGGAATGCTTTCCAAGCAGCACTTTTCCAACTAGATCAGCCAGAAACTTGAATCCGACAGATAAGTTTACCTTCAGGAGATTTGATGGGATGCCTTCTGCATGACCAATTTCCAACAGCATCCTTCCATACTCAGCAGAATCTTGCTCATACTCATCAGAGCCATTCTTTAACTCAAAAATTTCAGTCAGAATTTCTGGAGTAAGAGTTACCTCCACGCCGCTGATTGATCCTTTCATCTCTTTGTCATCAGAAGACGATGTATAAACCCATTCCTTGATTTATGATAGGTACAGTTTGAGCTTTGAGGACATGAGTTTCTTATGACCTTAATCTTCACACAACTGCAACATTTCCTGAAAAACTTGTTCGTAGTTTCTGAAAGACTCGAAATCAACACTCAAGTTTGCATCAAACTTCATCACGGACAGGGTTGCAGAGGAAATCGCCATTTGATCGATGAGAGTGCCTGAAACAAGAACAAACACACAGAGAGAGAAGAGAAAGCGCGGGACGAGAGCTCGAAATAAGCCTGGAAGCAGAATACGAAAAGGCGAGCTCCGTCAACAATCTTCAGACCTAAATAGACGATCGGTTTGAGATAAACTGGCATCGTCGATCTATAAATGAAGATCAATAGAATCGGTCATCGATCATCGATCGTCGGTCGACGATCGATTTCCAAAGCAGAGTCGTCGATCATCGATCGATGATTTCTGTCTCTAAACGTAAAGAGCTGTCGTAGACCTAGGGTCGACGATTTAGCTCAACCTGTTCGACTATCTTCGAACACCGTTCGACGATCTCAGAACAGATTTCAACTTAGCAGATTTTTCACTTAGTCTGATCCATTCATCATGCCTAGTTGATTCAAAAAGAATAGATGTTTCTGTTTATCTAAAGGCTTTGTGAAAATATCACTTCTCTGAAGATCTGTGGGTATAGACTCGAGATTTATCTTATTCTTGTCAACACAGTCTCTAAGAAAATGGTGTCTAATGTCAATATGCTCAGTCCTAGAATGGTGCACAGGATTTTGTGCTATGGAAATAGCACTGGTACTGTCACACATAATTTTGGTGTTTTTGTGTGTGTACCCATAATCCAAGAGTTGATTTTGAATCCACAGAATCTGTGAACAGCAACTAGCAGCTTCTATATATTCAGCCTCTGCAGTTGAAGTTGAAACAGAAGTCTGCTTTTTGCAAAAACAAGAGACTAATCTCTCACATAGGAACTGACAAGTCCCTGTGGTGCTCTTCCTGTCAACTCTACAGCCAGCATAGTCAGCATCTGAGTATCCAATCAACTCAAATTCTGATTCATCTAGGTACCCAAGTCCTAAATTAGGGCATCCCTTCAAGTATCTTAAGATTCTCTTGAGAAGAGTCAAGTGAGATTCCTTGGGGTTGACCCGAAATCTAGCACAAAGGCATGTGACAAACATTATATCAGGTCTACTTGCAGTTAGATAAAATAGGGAACCAATAATGACCCTATAATTTTTCTGATCAACGGGCTTGCCCTTATCATCAGAATCAATAACTACATTAGTAGCCATAGGAGTGTGTATTGCTGAAGCATCTGCCATCCCAAACTTTTTTACCAATTCCTTGGCATATTTAGATTGGGAGATGAAGATGCCATCAGCATCTTGTTCCACTTGGAGACCAAGGAAATAAGATAGCTCACCCATACTACTCATCTCAAACTTAGAATGCATTAGGTCTGAGAACCTTTTGCACAGTTTGGGATCTGTGGAACCAAATATAATGTCATCCACATAAATTTGAACTAACAGGATTTTGTCCTTGTGGTGCTTAATAAAAAGGGTTCTATCAACTATGCCTCTAACAAACTTATGTTCTAATAGGAAACTAGCTAGAGTTTCATACCATGCTCTAGGAGCCTGCTTAAGTCCATACAGAGCTTTTTCCAACTTAAAAACATGTGAGGGATAAGTTGAAGAAATGAAACCAGGGTGTTGTTCAACAAATACCTCTTTCTTTAGCTCACCATTTAAGAATGCACTCTTTACATCCATCTGGAACACCTTAAACTTCATGTAGGCTGCATATGCTAGAAAGATCCTTATTGCCTCTAGCCTTGCAACAGGAGAAAAAGTCTGATCATAGTCTATTCCTTCTTCCTGTTTGTAGCCCTGTGCTACAAGCCTTGCTTTATTCCTTATGATAATTCCTTGAGCATCCAACTTATTTCTAAACACCCATTTAGTGCCTATAATCAGTTGGCCTTTTGGTCTTGGTACCAACTTCCAAACTTTGCATCTTTCAAACTTATTTAGCTCCTCTTGCATAGAAATGATCCAGTGGGGATCTTTCTCAGCATCTTTTATGGTTATGGGCTCAATATGAGACAGAAAACAAGCAAGCATCACATCTTGACTTAGTTGATGTCTAGTTTGCACACCAGTGGAAATGTCTCCAATCACTTGAGATGTAGGATGATCTCTAAGTGTGACATAATCAGTTGGTGGTATGTGATCTTCAACAGCAGTTGGAATTAATTCCTCAGGTGGAAATAGATTGGCTGTTGGTAAAACTGCAATCACTTCTACTAGGTCTTCATCACTGTCTGAATCAGATAACTGAGGAGCTGGTTGAATCCCCTGAGTGAGTTTCAGCTCATCCAAATTCTTGCATAATTCAGGTACCTATAAAGAACTACTGGAGGAAGTTTCCTTCTCTCTGTAAAACATCTTGGATTCATCAAAGGATACATGTACTGACTCTTCAATTTTTAATAAGGATTGATTAAAAACCCTATAAGCTTTGCTTACTTGGGAATATCCTAGAAAGATTCCCATTGAAGTCTTTGCCTCAAACTTTCTAATGTATTCTTTGTTATTGTTGTGAATGTAAACTACACAGCCAAAAATTCTAAAATAATCTATTTTAGGTTTCTTTTCTTTAAGCAATTCATAAAGAGTCTTCCCCTTTAGTTTATGTATCAAACTCCTATTCAGTACGTAGTTAGCTGTGCTAACTGCTTCTGCCCAAAAGAATAGAGGCATATTAGCATCTGCTAACAATGTTCCTGCAGCTTCAATCAGAGTTCTATTTTTTCTTTCAACTACCCCATTTTGTTGAGGAGTTCTAGGAGCAGAGAAGCTATGCCTTATACCTTCTTTCTCACAGAGTTCTTGCATAAGAAGAGAATCAAACTCTGTCCCATGATCACTTCTGATCAGGGCAATGTAAGTATTGAACTCAATCTTTATACAATGTAGAAAGTCTGTAAGAACTTTAAAGTTATCAGATTTAGTTCTCAAGAAGAACACCCATGTGAACCTGGAGTAATCATCTACAATCACTAGGGTATAGAATTTCCCTCCTAGACTTTGTACAGCTATTGGACCAAAAAGATCCAAGTGCAATAGGTACAGAATTCTAGGTGAATCACTTTTATTTACAGCTTTGAAACTATTTTTGGTTTGCTTGCCTAGTTGACAAGCCTTGCATTGGCCTTCCTTCTTATAGGGGCAAGAGGGCAAACCTCTGACAAGGTTGTATTTAGATAACCTAGATATATTCCTTAGGTTAACATGACCTAGCCTTCTATGCCACAAAGTATTATTGCTACTCACTTCATTAAATAAGCAAATTTCAGAAGAAGTGGATTTAAAATCTACAAGATAAATATTTCCTTGCCTAATGCCTACTAATACAATGTTATTATTCAAAGTAATATTGCACGGAGTATTAGAAAAACAAACCTGGTAGCCAGCATCACAAAGCTGACTTACAGAAATGAGATTGTGCTTCAGTCCTGTGACATAAGCTACCTTCTTGAAAGTCACTGACCCTAAGGTGAATTTGTCATATCCTTCAGTCTGACCACAGCTGGAATCACCAAAGACCAACTTTGGTCCCAACTTGGCTTTGAAGCTTGATAGATTATCTTTATTTCCTATCATATGCTTGGAGCATCCACTATCCAAATACCAATTGTCCTGAGTGATAGGATAGGTCTTCACCTACAATAAGATAGATTAAACATTGTGGACCCAGGTAACCTTGGGTCCATTGTTCTTCACATAGGAAAAACTAGAAATAAAAGAGTATGCAGGTTGAGGATGATATCCTAAGGGATGAGATCTCCTAGGTGGGATAATCCAATTTTAAGATAGATTAGCAGACCTAGGGTTGCTATTAAACTTATTATTCATGTAAGCATTATTGTAATTTTGAAAATTTAGTTCTGATCATCGATCGGTGGTCGATGATCGGTACCCAGATCGTCGATCTTGGTTCACAGAATAGAATTCTGTGTTCCACGATCGTCGATCTCTGTTCGACGACTCAGGCTGAGATCGTCAGTCCCTCATTGCTGAGTAATTGTACCTAGCAGGTGAGTTCAGAGATCGTCGATTGTTGTTCGACGATGGGTGCAGCGATCGTCGATGGGCGTTCGATGATTTTTGTATTTCTATGAATTTTTGTTTCCTTTTGTTTCTCTTAACCTTATTTAAAATTTTCTTAGCCTTTTGAACAACCTCAGTGTTGTGTATTCCCTTTTCAGAAACAAACTTTATTGGAGTGGATAGATTGTATTCAATGAGCAATGGGGGTTCACTAGGGGAGGCACCTAAGCCTAACTTATTATTATCTGTCCTAGTGTTGGTAGTGCTTGTGATCTCTAGCAACTTAAGGCTTCTGCCATTAAGTGAATCTTCAAACCTCTTAGCTTTAGCTAGCACTAATTTAAGAAATTTAATTTCTTCAGATGCTCTAGTGAGTTCAGATTCTAACCTAATGTTTTCACTAGATAGAGATTCAGATCCAACTAGTTTATCTCTAAGCAATTTAATCTCCTTTTCTGAGCTAAGTAAATCTAGGCAAAGAGTTTTAAAATCATGCTTAAATTCAGCAGATGTGAAATCATAAGATGCAATTACCTGGTCTTCATCAGATAATTCATCCTCCTCATCTTCAGTCATCTCTGCAGCAGAATTACTGCTGCAGGCATTAATTGCCATAAGGCAAATCTCTTTAGCTTTCTTCTCTTCTTTATCATCTTCACTAGAGCTGGGGAAGATGAGTCTTCCTCAGTATCACTCCAGGTCTTTGCAACAAGACCTTTCTCTTTCTTCTTATATTTGTGAGAGGATGTCTTGGAGTAGTGCTTCTCATGTTCCTTTTCTTTTCTTCTTTCCTTATGCTTTGTCTCTGGACACTCAGGGAGAATGTGTCCAGGCTTCCTGCATCCATAACAAACAATTTCTTTAGATGGGGTTTTATCATACCTTGGCTTGTCATCATATTTTGATGGCTTTCTTCTATTGTCTTTTCTTCCTATCTTGTAGAACCTCTTGGCAAAGAGTGCCATCAGTTCTTCATTTGATTGAATGACCTTGGACTCATCATCAGCCTTAAGAGCAAGGGTTTGCTCTTTCCTTATTGGAGTAGGTGCTTTGGCTTCAGCTTCAGCTTCCCTAGTCTTCAGTACTTGCTCAAATGATTTGAGCTTTCCAAGGAGAGCTTCAATTGATATCTCTGTTATACTTTTGGACTCCTTGATTGGCAAGATTCTGAGATCCCATGTGCTGGGGAAGCACATCAGTATTTTATCATTGACTTCTGTCAATGTAATCTCCTTATCAAGTGTCCTCAGTTCATTGATAATGGAACTGAGCCTTGTGTACATGGCTTCTACTATCTCAGCCTCTTCCTTCTTGAAGTTCTCATATTGGGATAAGAGGTTGGACCTTCTGTCCTTCCTCTCATCAGCTGAATCAGCTACAATCCGATTCAGTGAGTCCCACATGGCTTTTGCTGAGGTGCAATCAGCCACTTTTTGGAATGTCTCATCAGACATAGTCTTAGCCAGAATATTCATAGCTTTGGCATCAGCTATCTTGGCCTTCTTTTAAGTTTCATTATAGTCAGGAGATGGCATTGCACTGAGATTTGCAGATGTTGTAGTAGTAGCTGCAGCAGGTGGTGTTGGTGGCCCTGTTAAGATAGAGGAAAAAATATCTTCATCAATAGAGTTCATATAAAGTCTGATTCTTGCCTTCCAAATGCCAAACTTGGCTAAGTTGCATACTGGAGGTCTGATGCTAGAATAATCTTTGTACTGGGCCATGAATCTAATGTGAGTGTATATGGTATCAAAGTATCTTATCACAAGATCTTATGGTTCAGGTGTTAGCATGTTCAACCAATTAACCTAGGAATGGTTAAGCTGTTGAATAACCAACCTGCCTATGATACCAATTGAAAGTGAGGGGATAAGATACTTACTACTCTAGAGGGGGGTGAATAGAGTATTAGAAAATAAAGAGACTCTAAACATTTTTCTTGAGCTATTTGCGGAATATAAAAACTAAAAGCTTTATACTTAAAGCCTAACATAGTGTGGTGAAAAACAAAGGATGCTAACTGAAGTTTCAGTTGAGCATATGTCCTAACACAGCAACTAGAAACCTAGTTATATCTATCATAGCCACAGTGCATCAATTAAAATAAATAACCAGACAACACAAGAGTTTTATAGTGGTTCCCCAATTGCGTGCATCCACTCTTCTACCACCCGGGTAGGAATCCACTATAGGTTTTTGTTCAAATGCCCTGCCACCACAAGATCTACTTCAGGTAGATCTAGAAACCCTTTAGGCTTTTTATCAGGTGCCTAAGAACCAAACACACAGGTTTTTGATCAGGTGCCCTGCCACCAAAGGTTCACTTTTGAAGGGAGTAATAACCCTTTTACAGGAGGTTAAGGGAAAGAGTTAAAGGTGTCTTCTCTGTGTTCAGAGAAGCTAGTGGATTACTCTGAATATATCAAAGCTCCCCCTGGCTTAAAGAATGTCCAGGAAGAAGCTTTGCTTCAGGGTGTAGGATCTCCAAATTGCTTGAGTAGACTTTCTGATGCAGCCTTGAAGAAGACTCTAGCTTTTGAATGAATGTTCTTCTTCAGTAACTTTTGCAATCTACAACAATGATGTTCAGCAATCTGGGAGTGATCTTCTTCTTGAAAGCTTGAGCACTGAGAATTGATTTTCCTGAAGATAGGATGAACTGTAAGACCCCCCTTTTTTTTTTCTTTTTCAACCACCGGGGTCTTAGGCCCAGAACCGCCGCTTTGCGGTGACTCCTTCATGTCCCGAAGGGTCATCACCACAAGGCGCCGATTCTGCCGGCCAAATTCGATCACAGAAGTAGCACAATTATTGAAGTAAAAGCAATGCAGTCCACAATAATAAAAATCACATATATATATAATAAAACTCCACGAAGGGAGTGTCCACAGAAACATCAGAGTAATATAATTACGGGCTTATGCCCGGTACAAAATGTCCTCACTACAAGTCTCTCATGCGGAAGCGAATCAGAAACTACTCAAGGATCGAGACTCACGGTCCCGGCGGTGTGAACTCCGGAGCTAGACTGCCCCATCTCTAGGCGCACCGATCTCTGGGGCTGCCCCTCCATGCTGGGCTCCGCGATCCCCTAAAATGATATGGTTCGAAAACCGTTAGTCTAAAAGACTAAGTCCTATCATCCCCCACCCCTTCCCCCACGCTCTAAGGCACCGGGCGGAGAGGAAGAAAGGGGAGGACATGAAAGTGGAGAGTAGTCAAAAGCAGATGACGGTGGACCTAACTAGCAAGTTATAACAGGGGAGCAACATAAATCTTAGGTGTTGTAATAGGTCAAACAAGAAGGAAAATAAGTAAGGTAATTTAAACCTTCACTTATGTGAGTCCACATAAGCCAAGGGATCTTTTGCAAGGCTCCCATCGTATAAAGTGTCCCATACCACTTATACGTTGGGGTGTCGGTTATCAAACAGCAGTGGTTATATATATTGAAAATAACCTTTGATTTATAAACTTGCCCACACAAGCTTATAGACCAAGGGGTCGTTTTGCAGGTCCTAATGTATAAGCGTCCCATTCCACTTATACTTTAGGTGTCAAGGTTGTTATGAATGATTATGATATGCAACTATATGGTGGGTAGGTTATGTCATGCAGTGCAACTCACACACCCGACTCTGTGCACACAGACCTTTAGTTCCCCCTTTCGGAGCCGTTACCTCCCAGGATACCTCCGTAGTGGCAAACGGAAGCGGTGGGTTGGGCCTCGCCCACCTCCAAAACCAGTAAAGCACACTGGTCTGACCTATCATACGCCTCAACGCTTGGTGCACAAAGCGGACGCCTGCGTACTCTTGCCGGCTGGCGCACCGGACTTCTGTTGGCGGAGTGCTAATCACCCCGCCGAGTCAACGATATCGGTGTCGGTGCAATCGAACTCCCCGATATCGAAAGACCCACCACCTTAACTTTTCCTATTTTATGCACATGCAAGTTAAACCGTAAGCACACAAAACCGAGCCGAAGCTCCCCGGACCAAAACGTCCGTCTCCAACTCAACCGAGTCGAAGCTCTTATCAACCTTCCTGTGCCAACAGTGTTGTGAAGAGTGCAGCCCTAGTTACTAAGTTACTCTTGTCGGTTTGTTATTACAGTTTACGTTAGCCCAGGACTGCCCCCGGCATACCCCGTGAAGGGCTCTCAAGGGGCACTAGGAACCAAGACGGTGCATTACGGCCCGAAGTTCCCTTTCGCAAGGCACTTATTATTGTTGGTTAATACCCCGTTCCCAAACCCTTAATGTTACTCTGGTTCTAACCCTAATGTGTTTTAACTCCTTCACCCGCTCCCAGGAAAGACGATGTTCCGTCGAACCCGAGCTCCACCCATCCTTAGTTAACCTAACCACTATCCCATACCCAATTTCATTGATAACCTCCGAATCATCTTGCCACGGCATTTACACCTGATTTGTCGCCCTATGACCATGGTATTACAATTTCTATGATTTCACTATATGCAGACCAACTTGAGCTAACAACAAGTATGATAGGAAGTGCATCAATTTCTCATCCAAACACCCTAAGATAATTACTAAGGGCCTATCATGACTTTTATAATTTAAATCCAGCACTTCCAAATTTTTCCTAAATAATTTAATATTTATTTAATTATCCAGAAATTTAAGCCATGAGTGATTTTGAGCATGAGGTACTACATTCATTCATCATAAAGTTATAAGAAAATTACCAGGGCTCTACAATGTCCATAAATGTTTACTGACCAGAAATTATAATTTTACAAGGCCTAAAAATATTATTTAAAAATCATTTATAAATTCTACAAATTGCAAGCCTTGTGAATCAACCCCTATGTTTATAGATCCAAAAATTCTACAATAATTACCAGAGATGTAAGAGGTCATAAAAACTTATTTGCCTAAGTTACACCAGATTTCAGTGAGGGAACAACCCATAATAATTATTTGACTATCTTTAGAAAATCAATGGCTTGTGAATGAAGTACTTAAAATAAACAGTTAATAATTCCAGCAAAATTCAAGCATATGTATAAGAATCTAAAAAGCTCTCTGCCAAAATTTCATATCCATTAATCAACCAGAGAAATCAAATTAATTAAAGTACCCAAAAGCCTATTTTTGTGAGATAAGAAGGAACTATCATGTATTGAATTTCAAGGCTCTCAATATTACTTCCCAGAGACTTCCCTAAACCCAAGAAGTACACTACCTAAGTTTCATGGCCTTTAGGCAAGTTTTGGTGACCTATTTTACCTTAACAAAGGAGGTGTCCTAAACTAGGGTTAGGGTTTAAGGGAGGGTAACCCTCTCCAAATCTTCCAAGACTTTGGTCAGGGGGTTCTAACCTCACTAGTCTCCTCTCCACCAAAAATCACTTCCATTCAAGGTCATTTGACCCCATGCCCTTCACAAGCCCCCAAAGTCCAACCTAGGGGTTTGGACTTGGGTCCTAGGGCATACTCACCTCAAACCACTCCATACACCATAAGGGAGTGTTAAAGCCCATTACAAACCAGTGGACCAAGTTTCAGCCTCTGGTGAGGGAGTTTGGTCACTAAAATTACTAAGTGCACCTTTGACCTATTTGCCCCTTAGTGGGCTAACCTAGGATTGGGTAATTACTCACCCAAAACATCTCCAAATTAAATGAAACTTTATACAGAGCTTCCCTAGGTCCCTAAGGACCTCCCACCAAAATTTTGGGGGATTTGGAGGTCATTAGACCCCTTAATCACTCTAATATATGATTATTAAATTTTAACAAAAAACTATAGAAAAATGTTATCCAAAAATTACCATTTTTGGATATGTCATAGGTGTAGGTAAGAATGACCCCTACCTAAAATTTTAAGTCATTTGGAGGTCTGGTTTGATGTGGGCAACCAAAATGATGTCTGACCTAGCTTAAGGACACCTTCCACCAAACTGAGTGCTGAGGTCAGCACAGTTATCCAAATTGGGTGAAATCAATTCTAAAATAAAGTAGACTCAAAGGGCTACAACTTTCATGTTCACTACTTTTTCTGTAGAGGGCTCTAGGTATTTTTAATAAATACAAACATTAAGAGGTAAAACTGTGACAGAAATACAAATAATATATCCAAACTATACTATCATGATTTTCACTGTTTGCACAGATCTTGAAGCGATTTGGATGGCATCCGTTCATCTCCAACCTCCAGCCAAGGGTGGGGATTGCCCGAACCTGGAGCCCCTTTAACTCATTGCCGCCGGCCATCCAGCCACCTCCCCGGCCGGCCACCGCCACCATCACCTCCGGTGAGGTGGTGGCTACCGCCAGGCGGCGGCACGGCCGCCGGAGAGGCTTTTTCCGGCGATCCCGCAAGCCATTTTTTTTGGCAAAATCCATGAAAACCAAACTATGGATCGGGCTCAATTGAGCCCGATCCTCTCCCTAAGTAATGTCTAAGATCTATCCATGAGAGAAGGGGTAAGGGAGGACCTTTCTTGTGGCTTGGATGCGCGCCGATCGCCGGGATGCCATGTGGTGGAGGAGATCGCCGGAGTTCTGCGTTTACACTGTGAAGTTGAAGAAAATTGGTGGGGGAAGATTGTAAACGGCTCCTCTGGACCTGGGGATGCTTTTTAATGGAAGAGAATGGGGAGGGGAGGGGTCTCTCTTCAAAGCCATTGATGGCCATGAGGGGGGGTTTTCGGCCATGCATGGGGAGGGGTGAAACTGACTTGGGAAGGCCGGGAAACGGCTGGAAACTCCTCCTCTTCCCCAGAGGAGTTGAATCCAGCCATTAGTGGAGGCCCTTGGCCTCCCTAGCCTTGAATGCCATTTCCTCCTCCTCTTTCTCTCTCCTCCATTAACCCATTTTTGAGTTTTCTCTCTCCTAGTCACCTTGGCCGATTTTTATCAACTTGTTAACCCCATGTCAGCCCACTAATCTGATTAAGCATGGTCTAAGAGGTGGTTAGCCCAAATGGCTAATGGGTCCAAGCTTGAGTTAGCCCATTTGAGCTAGATTTGACCTAACCTAGCCTAGGGTTGACCTTGGCCAAATTGGCCTTTTGGGTCACCACCAATGGGTCCTTGGTGACCTATTAGCCTCCCCTAAAGTCTAGGTAGGGGTGGGTAGGGTTGTTAGGGCACCTTGTAGGTCATTTGACCCTTAATAAGGGCACTTTGACCATTTTGGGGTTAGAGTTGACTTGGGTCAACCTAGCTCCTAGGGTTGACTCCAATGGGTCTTAGGTGACCCATTGACCTCACTTTGGGTCCAGTGGGGCCTTGGTAGGGCCTACTTGACCTAGGTAGGGTCAATCAACCCTGAACAGGCCAATTTGACCTAATTAGGGTTAGGGTTGACCTTGGTCAACACAGGTTCTAGGATTCACCCTGATGAGTCCTAAAGTTCTTGTCAGGGGTTAGAGTGACCATAAGGAGGTCTTGGAGGCATGTTGAGGGCCCTAGGTCACTCTATCCTAAAGTTTAGTAGTTTACTATTTGCAGACCATAATGGTTTAACCACACCACTAGGCCCACTTGGTCTCCTTGGGGCTTCTTAGGGTTTTGTCATGACCCAGTCATGACAAAACCACTCCTAGGGGTCTAGTTGGCTGAGGGATGTTACATGAACTCAGGAAGAAGAAGATCTTTTCTTTTTCTCTTGAGAAATCTGGTTCTGTGTCTTTTTCCGAATTGTATTGTGTTGTTGTGTATTGTATTCAACCGACTGCATTGATAATATAGAAACTTCTCTACTTTGAATAATGCCTCGAGCCCTGCACTAAAAGATCTTTCCAAATAATACAATAAAACAAATAAAGAAACTGTGCCAGAAATCTTCTCTGTCATTCCCAAAAAGGAATTAAGGATATTAAAATATCCTATCAAATTGACTTTATAAATTGGCACCGGAAGCAAGGCATAACAGTTATATTACAGCTGTTAGAAAAACATGATTTCCTCTAATAAAACAAACAACTTTATTCTGTCAAATCTCTCAATTAATGCACAAGGAATATTGCAAATAAGCAAAGGAATATAGGCATTAAATTAAGCAGAATATCTGAATAACATATGTCTTAAACATGAGGAAATAAATCAATAATTCAAATGAAAAGAATACAGATAATAATAGACAGAAAACATCGACCAGAGAACGAAAATCGTCGATCTGAACAAGCAGATCGTCGACCTGAAGAAAAACTATCTTCACAGAAATCATCGACCAGGGCAAACACGATCGTCGATCTGAGCAAGCAGATCGTCGATCCCACTTCAGAGTTCATATGACTCTGAGATCGTTGATCATCAATCGAAGATCGTCGAGCGAAGTTCGACTATCGTCGAACACAAAACTACTAAACCAAATTCTCATTCCAAACCTTTCTCAACTAGCCTAGCCTGAGGGTAGACTAACATTTATTCTAACCATTGACCATAGATAAATCTTGGGTCAATTGCGCCTAATAGAGATGACATAGCCCAAATCAAAACTAGGGATCCAACACACTAACTCTTTACTAAAGAGTTGACCTATAGTCTTGTAGTTAAGGTGAGCTAGCCTCTTATGCCATTTGACACAATGAGAAGCTTTCTCATCTGCAACTAGGCAAAAAGGAGAATCTTTATTCTCACACACAAAATTTATACAATAGACATTTCCTTTTCTATTGCCTGTCAAGATAACCTCTTGGTCACTTGACCTTCTAATCTGACACCCATTCTTAATAAAAGAAGTGTCATAACCAAGATCACTTAGTTGACTTATGCTTATTAGGTTATGTTTTAAACCTTTCACATATGCTACTTGAGTGATAGTGATTGAGCTATTAGAAATTTTACCAAAACCTTTGATTACTCCCTTTTCTGATCCACCAAAGATAACATTGGGTCCATCCAATGTGGGAGTAAAGTCCTTTAGCATACTTCTAGTTCCATTCATGTTCCTAGAACATCCACTGTCCAAGTACCATATTAGGGTACGGTCACTTGGACTCACCTGCATCAAATAAAATTACCTAACCTTAGAGCCCCAATAGTTATTGGGTCCTAGGTTAAGGTTAGATTGAAATTTGATATGCTTGCATGCAGCCTTTCTGACAGGTAAGCTAGCATTTTTCTACACACTAGTATTGTGCCAACAATCAATGGCATAGTGGCCCACTTTGCCACAACACCAGCACTCATATCTATTGTATCTTCTTTTAAGTACAAGCTTAACATCATTACTGTCAGCAGTCCTCAATTCTATAGGAACAACAGTCTTTTTATAAAGTGTTGGGGTTGGTGCATCAAATACTGGTGATTCCTGAAGGATATGGTGTGTTTGCTCATGGGCTGCCCTATTGGCATTTGCACCCTTGCCATCCTGATCAACATGCTCACAGTGACCATGTGTGATGTCATGGCCATACCTGTTAGTAGGTTGCATCACTTTCCTGAAAGGAATAGGGGGTTTGGAAGTTAGTGGCTGAACTGGGGCTTTGCCTTTCCTTTTGGAATTAGCTTCCCTTGTTCTTCCCTTGAAGCCTAATCCTTCTTTACCCTTTTGAGCAATGAAGTTATCAATTAAGGGTAAGACTAACTTTGGCTTTGAGAATTTAGCCACAAGATCCCTCTCTCATTGAAGTCTGACTTAAAGATTCTTGATGTGCTTATTTTTGAAGGTAATTGTTTCCATCTAAATGATTGTGATTTTCTTTAGTTGGCTTACTTCCTTCAATTTCAGATCCAGCACTTTTGCTGAATCTGAAGCTACTAACTTGAAAGAGGTAATTTCCTTAGCCTGCTTTTTGGCAAGGATTCTGCTTTTCTTAAAAGCTATCAACAGATCACCATACTTATTAATTAGTTGATCCACATCCCCTTCAGACTCAAAATCACCCTCAACTCTTGATGTTGATGTTTCTGAATCTGGTCCAATATAATAATCAGAAACTGAAGATAGATTGTATACCTTACTGGGACCAAGCTAATCCTGTCACTGATCTTCCTCAGACAGAGCCATCAGCCCTCTACAATGATGACCTTCAATCCCATTTATAGAGTCCAGCATTTGCAAGAATTCAGTCTCTATAGAATCCTCTTCAGTTGTGAACAGTCCAATATAGGCTTCAGCTTCAGCCTCTTCTCCAGATTCTGATGATGAGGAGTCAGTCCAACTCTTCTGCTTCTAGGAAACAAAGGATCTCTCCTTCTTGTCCTTATTTTGATGCTTCTTATCATTAGATTCCTTTCTTTTATCATGACAGACAGCTATGACATGTCCAGGCCTATTGTAACAATAGCAAATAATCTTAGAAGAAGTTAGTTTGCTTGGTTTAGTGCCATACCTATCTTCCTTAGAAGATTTCTTCTTCTGGTAGTAGTCATCCTTGGAATGAGAGGAGGATGGCTTTGTTATCCACTGTTTTTTTCTCATGAATCTTTGGAACTGCCTTGTGAAGGCAGCAAAGTCTTCATCTGAATTGGGGCTGTCTGATGTGTTGTTGTCAGAATTATCTGAGTTAACTTCATCAGCTTTCCTAGGAGGAGATGGAGACTTCCTCCTATCCTTCTTTGTGGCTTCAACCTTGAAGGCCATAGATGTAAGACCCCCCTCCCGGAACACAACACACGGCACGAGGGGAGTCTTATGCCTGAAATAGCCGCCTTGCGGTAGCTCTAACACACGGGTTAGCCTTTACCACAAGACGCCTATTCCGCCGGCTACAATCCATATCACAACAATTATGCCAACCCAACCATAACAGAAAAGTAAAGCTAAAAGCAGTTCAGTTCACAGCTAAGTTAAAGTCCAAAAGTAGCGGAAGATAACAAGCACAACAGGCTTGTACAAAAGAAACAAGAGTCTAGAAATGTTTTGCCAAACGGCTACATGAAAACACTCACGACTGTCACTGACGGTGCCGATGGCACCACCACCTCAGGTCCTATCATCCGGGCCTGGCTGTCCTGCTGCATAGTCCGTTGCCGCTCTACCTGCGGGGTTTCCTCCTAAAAAGGAAGACGTAGCAACCGTTAGTCATAAGACTAAGTGGCTTCACATCCGCTCCCCCGGCGACTCCTCGGCACCGGGCGGAGAAAGGATCACAGGTACGATATATATATATAAGCAAGTAAACAGGCAGGTGACGGTAAATATGGTGAAGTATAAACTACGCTACACAACTAGCAGTTCTACAAATATCAATAATATATGACAGCAGGTATAATTAATCAGAATAGTAACTTAACTTATAAGAGTGCCCATACAAACTTATAAGTTAAGGATCGGCTTAACAGTAAAGTAACTCATCGTATAAGAGTGCCCATACAAACTTATACGATGAGGATCTTGTGTATGCAATGAATGACATGATATGAATGTTATGCAATGACCGAATCATACGCACGCACATGCAAATTGCTATGTCGACACAGACTAGAAGTTCCCACTTTTCGAGCAGGTAGCTAACCTCTCAGGCGTCGTCCGTTGTGGCCAGACGGCGACAGTGGAGCGGGCGTCTCCACTACTAGGTGGTATCACACTACCTATCCTAGGCCCCCGTACGCCTCAACGCTAAGAACACAACAGCGGAGCTCACATGCGTACTACGGCTCAGAAGGGGTCTTGGGTAAATGTGCACCAAGAACACAGCCCAACCTGGCCTTTGATTTCGAACCGGATGGAACCTCGGAAACGCACGAGGTGCAAGCCCAACCGTTCTCATGGTGCGGAGGAGATCTCGGGTTATGGACACCAAGTATCTAACCCTACCGCCCAAGGTCTACCCATTGGTTCCCATCGGTGTGACGACTGGCGAACCCGTAGACCTGCCACAATCATTATCTCAACATCGCGACACGATGAATCGTCGCACATCACATGCCCCAAAACAACTCACTCGATGCTACCCGTAGGGGGACTTCAACTCTAAGCATCGGTTGTTAATAAACCCCTTGGGCTCGGATTACAGTTACAAAATACTCATCACATAGTGTTCATCATGTTCACGCCCACCTATTCAATGAATTCACCTCAACACTACGCACATTAGATATATTCAACACCCATTTGTATAAATATATCCTTTACCAATATCAACTCCTAATATCTAGCCTTCCCATCCAATCCATTTCTCTACCATTGCATGGTTATCCCTTATTACACAACCAATTGAGTAACCATACTAAATTATAGTAACAACGACATTATAGATATATGGGAGCAAGATATCACATGAGCAAATCACAATCATTGCAAGAGTGCTAACATTATAAATTAATAAGTGCATTAACATAGGATAGCCCAATACTAAAACTGGGATTCCCGGAGCTATAGGAATCCGATCACAATGCACAACCCCTCGTTGGAAAGGTATTCGGGAGGGCTACGACTTTTGTGTTGAGTCGATCGCCCAGATCTGGTCGCAACATACCAGAAATTCAACTCGAATACGTACAGGAAACAATTTCCTGTACAGGAATTTTCCCGAACGCAGCGGACTCGAACCAGATTTCCCGTGGCTACAGGTATCGCATGGAAACGAGCAACCACTCGTTGGAAAGGTAATTTCAAGGGCTACGACTTTCGTGTTGAGTCGTTCACCCTGATCTGGCCAGAACATCTCCAAAATTGGCCACGAAGGTCGCCGCGTGCAGAAATCAGATTTCTGCACGCATCTTAAGGCGAGATGAACGGCATCCGTTCATCTTCTTCCTTGCAACGACCTCGCATAAACTTCTCCAGAAATCACACCCAACCTTATTTCTCCTTTCAAAGCCAAACCCTCAACGAAAACCCCTCTCATCTCCACTTTGAATGATGAGAAGGTTGAGGGAAACTAAGCCTAGAAACCTAGGCATGGCTTATCCTAAGAACTCTCCTCCTCACCATCAAGACTCTATGGAGTCGATGTCTCTCCTAAAATAACTATAGATCTAGCACCAAGGGAGAGGGGAGGAAGCTCACCTCAAGTCCAGCGGTACCACCATGGCCGGCCATGAGCCTCGCACTCCTTCGCGGCGGCATTGTTTTTCCCTTGACGGTGGCGGCGTTTTGATTCCTCCAAGGATGGCTCCGGCAAGCTCTTCCTCCTCCAGCCAAGAACTCTCACAGGAATTTCGGGGCAGAAGAAAGGGGAATGAATGCTAGGGTTTCCAACTTTTTCCTTTTTATACATCGCAGACACGGGTAGGCACACGGTCGTGTTCCTACCCGTGTTCGGGTGACACGGCCGTGTTGCCTGCCGTGTCTAGGGCCGTGTTCATCCCAGAACGACTTTATGCCGTGTCGGGGTTGCGGCACACGGGTAGAGACACGGCCGTGTCCCGACCCGTGTCCTTGGCACACAGCTAGGGACACGCCCGTGTCCCAATACCCGTGTACCTCTCTGACTGGAAGCCTATTTTTATGAGGCACACGGGTATGGACACGGCCGTGTCCATACCCGTGTCAGCCAGAAAGGCCATTTTGCCTTGTTTTCCTCATTTCCCGTACGTCCGCACCTGTTCACCCACACCCCCATTGGGCTCACCACAGCCCCCTTGACTCAAATACGCAATCAAGGGGCCTAGCGCGAATTGGGACGTTACAAATCCTATAAACAAAATAAAAGATTTCGTCCCCGAAATTAGGGTAAGGCTATGGGAGTGAAACACATAAAAGGGGACTATGCTTTCAAATAAAAATTTTTACCTGGAGTAAATAATTCCGGGTAGCGCCCTTGCATCAAATCCCTTGGCTCCCATGTGAACTCCTCCTTCCCATGATTAGACCATAGCACTTTCACCAAGGGAACACTTTTGCGGCGCAAGGTTCTTGTCTCGTTATCAACGATCCGCACCAGCTCCAGTCGCACAGACCTATCAGACGCCACAGCACCATCCGTCGTGGGGATATACTGTTCAGGCCGCAACAAAGCCTTCCGAAGCGACGATACATGGAACACGTCGTGAAGGTTCTCC
This sequence comes from Platanthera zijinensis, assembly GCA_039513925.1. Taxonomy (NCBI): domain Eukaryota; kingdom Viridiplantae; phylum Streptophyta; class Magnoliopsida; order Asparagales; family Orchidaceae; genus Platanthera; species Platanthera zijinensis. The sequence continues at coordinate 114,807,872 of CM077094.1, forward strand.
AGCTCCGGGGGTAACTCCAATCGATAGGCCAGAGGGCCAATCCTTTCCACTACGACATAGGGCCCGACATACCTTGGGCTGAGCTTCTTGACTCCACGTACCCGCGACACTCCGTGCATAGGTCGAATCTTCAAGAACACCCTATCACCCACTTGAAACTCCACCATACGGTGCCTTGCGTTATAATATTTCGCCTGTCGGCTTTGAGCCTCTAGCATTCGATCCCGGATCAACCTAACCACCGCGTCCGTGTCATCAATATACTCATTTCCCAATGTCTTCGGATCTTCGTCTTGCACCCAGGACAAGGGTGTTCTACACCTCCTTCCATACAAAGCTTCATGAGGTGCCATTCCAATACTAGCTTGATGACTGTTATTATAAGAGAACTCCACGAGAGGTAAGATCCTCTCCCATGGTTCTCCTTTATCTAGCACACACAACCTCAATAGGTCCTCCAATGTTCGGATGGTTCGTTCAGATTGCCCGTCCGTTTGTGGGTGAAAGGTTGTGCTAAAGGCGAGGCGCGAGCCCAAATAAGCCTGTACAGCCCTCCATTCTCTTGAAGTAAACCGACCATCCCGGTCGGAGACGATCGTCTTTGGCACACCATGGTACCGCACAAATTGTTCCACAAAGAGACGCACTAAGACGCCCACTTGCGCCTCCTTCTTCATTGGGATAAATCGGGCTACCTTGGTCAACCGGTCAACTATCACCCACACAGAATCATTCCCCGAGCGCGAGCGAGGTAACCCGTGGACGAAGTCCATGGAGATGTCCTCAAATTTCCATTCGGGGATGGGCAACGACTGTAGCATTCCACCGGGGCTTCTACACTCCGCCTTCACCATTTGGCAGGCCACACAATGAGTAACAAAGTACTTGACATCCCTCTTCATGCCCGGCCAACACATTGTCTTTCTCAAATCGGTGTACATCTTCGCGATCCCCGGGTGCACCGAGTACTTGGAACAATGGGCCTCCTTTAGAATATCCTCCTGAATGTTGTCACCTTCGGGGATGTAGAGCCGGCCACGAAAATGGACGAGGCCATCTTTTAGGGAGTACTCTTCCGTAGTCCCATCCTCCATTGACTTGAAAGCCGGGGTTAAAGCCGCATCCTTCCTTTGTTCCGTATGGATCCGGTCTCGTATGTTGCAAACTATACTCATCGCGGCCAAATATTCTGTATACTCTTCCGGTTGATTCTTAAAGACCAAAGTGATTTCCATCTCTTGCAGCGTCCGGATTAACTCCATCCTCATCAAGCGGGATTCCGTGCTCGTTCCCGGTGCCTTTCGGCTCAAGGCATCAGCTACGGAATTAACTTTCCCGGGGTGGTAGTTCAAGGTGAATTCATAGTCGCACAAGAACTCCAACCACCGCCGCTGTCTCAAGTTTAACTCCTTTTGGGTGTGAACGTACTTCAGATTTTTGTGATCCGAGTAGATCTCGCAGTGGACGCCGTATAAATAATGCCTCCACATCTTCAAGGCGAATACCACCGCTCCCAACTCTAGATCATGCACCGGGTAGCTGGCTTCATGCTTCTTCAACTGTCTTGAAGCATAAGCGATCACATGCCCATTCTGCATCAACACAGCTCCCATCCCTTGATACGACGCATCCGTGTAAACTTGAAAGCCCTCCTTCCCAGATGGAAGAGCTAGGATGGGTGCAGTCGTCAATCTGTCTTTCAACTCTTGGAATGCAGCTTCGCACTGGGGTGTCCATTCAAACGGCACACCCTTCTTGGTCAGCGTAGTAAGGGGAAGGGCGATCTTCGAGAAGCCTTTCACGAACTTGCGATAGTACCCGGCAAGTCCAAGAAAGCTCTGTATGTCGGCCGCTGACTTCAATGGCGACCACTCCTTCACGGCCCGCACCTTGGCCGGATCTACAGCTAGCCCCGCCCCACTAATCACATGGCCCAAGAACGCGACCTCTCGAAGCCAAAACTCGCACTTGCTGAACTTGGCAAACAAAGTGTGCTCCTTTAGTCTCCTCAGCACCAAAGTTAGATGTTCGGCGTGTTCTGCTTCAGTCTTGGAGTAGACTAGGATGTCATCGATGAACACGATGACAAAGATGTCCAAATAAGGGCTGAACACCTTGTTCATCAAGCTCATAAAGGCGGAAGGGGCGTTTGTGAGCCCAAACGGCATCACGGTGAATTCATACAAACCATATCTCGAACTGAACGCCGTCTTCTGAATGTCATCTTCTTGTATCCTCAGCTGATAATATCCCGAACGCAGATCTAACTTGGAGAACCAATATGATCCCACCAATTGATCAAACAATTCATCAATGCGCGGTAGGGGGTAGGTGTACCGCACCGTTAACCGGTTCAACTCTCGATAATAAATACATAACCGCAAGGTGCCATCCTTCTTTTTGACGAACAAAACGGGCGCTCCCCAAGGCGACGAGCTTGGGCGAACGAACCCTGCTTCCACCAATTCCTGAAGCTGGACTCTAAACTCTGCAAGTTCCTTTGGAGCCATTCGGTATGGAGCTCGCGAGACGGGCTTGGCACCCGGAATTAGCTTGATTTGGAAGTCCACTTCCCTATGCGGGGGTAGTCCCGGCAATTTCTCGGGGAATACCTCGGGAAATTCTCGCACCACCCGCACATCCTTGACTTCTAGTGTCAATTTCTTCAACTCGAAGCAAATTACATAGACCTCGTCCCCTTCCATATGAGATTTCATAACTTGGATTGAAGACAATAATTTACGGGGTGCGAATTTAATACCTTGGAAGATGACTTCCGAGTCTCCATGCCTCAACATAACTTGCTTCTCCGCACAATTGATCCTGGCGTGGTGCCAGTTCAACCACCTCATGCCCAGGATGAGATCGAACTCCGGGATTCTTAACACTGTAGCCGGAGTTTCAAAGAACTTTCCTCCAATAAGGGTGTCGAAGTCGCAACTTGCTGACGACGTCATCTCAGAGCCGTCCGGGAGGCGGACCCTTTGAGTGGTGCCCGTGAAGTGTTGCACTCCCTCCAAGTCATTCACGAAGTCCGCCGAAATGAACGAGTGAGATGCACCCGTGTCAAATAACGTATATGCGGGTCTCCCGCTAACCATGACAGTGCCTAGGTTCCAAAAAGGTAATCACCGTTCAAAATTGCGCGTAACATTTGTATCGTAAATCTAACAAGTCATATAATATTAATAAATTTTGCACGTACCGGTGATGACTTCCTGCGGATTTCTCTCCTGAGTCATATCCAATGCGAATACATGCTCCTGCGTATGTCCTTGATTTCTCCCTGGTGGTCCTCTTCCTCGGCCACGCATGTGCCCTCGCCCCCGTGGAGCTACTGGAGGGGGAGCAATAGGAGCATCCCCGATCAGTCGCGGGCAAACTCGCCGGACATGCCCCGGTTGGTTACACTCGAAACATATCACCTCACGTCGGCCCCCAGGTTGTTGATAATATTGCTGCTGCGGTGGTGGTGGTAAAGGTAGTGGTTGCGGAATTGGGTACTCCACCCGATAGTTCCGGTTGACCCACCGACCGCCTCTGTGGTTTCCCCTTCCTCTGCCATGATCATTTCGCCTTCTATTACTAGGGCCGACTTCAATTACTCCTTCCGCAGGTCTCTTGCCACATCCCATGTGGTCCGCCTCCAGTCTCTTTGCCATGTCAATGATTTCTGCCAGGCTTCCATCGGCTATAAACAAAAGGGCCTGCCTCAGGGGGTCCCTTAATCCTTTGTAGAAGCGCTTCGCGTAGCCTCTATCGTCCAAATCATAGGAATCGGCAAACCTAGCGAGGTGTTGGAACTCCCTCTGGTACTCCGTTACCGATTTCGATCCCTGCTTCAGCTGCAGAAATTTTTCTTCAAGTCCATCCCGAGCAGAAGAAGGGATGAAGTGATCCAGAAAAGCCTCGGTGAACTCGTTCCAACTGATGTCCGTGTACAACCGCCCTTGGAAGGTGGAGCCCATGAGGGACTTCCACCACCTTTTGGCGTGCAGCTCTAGCAGCGTCACTACCAATGTCACCGCCATGCTGTTCGGACATCTTATGCCAGCCATCAATTCCTGCACGGTATCAAGCCATTCCTCGGTGCACACCGGCGATTCTATCCCAAGATAGGCAGGAGGGGACAGGGCACGGAAGGTGCTCAACCAGTTGGAGCCTGGCGCTTGTTGTTGCACCGGAGCTTGCTGGGCTTTAAATGCATCCAATATGGCTGACAGCGTTTGTCCCAGTTCCGACTGCTGGAATTGTGAAGGGACGGAAGGGGTAGGAGTGCCCACAACCGGCTCCACCTGCGCTGGGACCTATACGCAAGGTACAGATTAGGGTCAGGTTGGCTAAAACTAATGTCAAAGTTGGACAACTTAGTGTGAATTACATATGGGCACACCACTGCTTCCGCTAAGTCGGTTTGTCCCCAAACCGACTAATCGAACGGGAGTGGCCCATTGTTACATGGCTGCTCTAGTTGAAGATCGGCTAAGTCTGATACCATTTGTAAGACCCCCCTCCCGGAACACAACACACGGCACGAGGGGAGTCTTATGCCCGAAATAGCCGCCTTGCGGTAGCTCTAACACACGGGTTAGCCTTTACCACAAGACGCCTATTCTGCCGGCTACAATCCATATCACAACAATTATGCCAACCCAACCATAACAGAAAAGTAAAACTAAAAGCAGTTCAGTTCACAGCTAAGTTAAAGTCCAAAAGTAGCGGAAGATAACAAGCACAACAGGCTTGTACAAAAGAAACAAGAGTCTAGAAATGTTTTGCCAAACGGCTACATGAAAACACTCACGACTGTCACTGACGGTGCCGATGGCACCACCACCTCAGGTCCTATCATCCGGGCCTGGCTGTCCTGCTGCATAGTCCGTTGCCGCTCTACCTGCGGGGTTTCCTCCTAAAAAGAAAGACGTAGCAACCGTTAGTCATAAGACTAAGTGGCTTCACATCCGCTCCCCCGGCGACTCCTCGGCACCGGGCGGAGAAAGGATCACAGGTACAATATATATATATAAGCAAGTAAACAGGCAGGTGACGGTAAATATGGTGAAGTATAAACTACGCTACACAACTAGCAGTTCTACAAATATCAATAATATATGACAGCAGGTATAATTAATCAGAATAGTAACTTAACTTATAAGAGTGCCCATACAAACTTATAAGTTAAGGATCGGCTTAACAGTAAAGTAACTCATCGTATAAGAGTGCCCATACAAACTTATACGATGAGGATCTTGTGTATGCAATGAATGACATGATATGAATGTTATGCAATGACCGAATCATACGCACGCACATGCAAATTGCTATGTCGACACAGACTAGAAGTTCCCACTTTTCGAGCAGGTAGCTAACCTCTCAGGCGTCGTCCGTCGTGGCCAGACGGCGACAGTGGAGCGGGCGTCTCCACTACTAGGTGGTATCACACTACCTATCCTAGGCCCCCGTACGCCTCAACGCTAAGAACACAACAGCGGAGCTCACATGCGTACTACGGCTCAGAAGGGGTCTTGGGTAAATGTGCACCAAGAACACAGCCCAACCTGGCCTTTGATTTCGAACCGGATGGAACCTCGGAAACGCACGAGGTGCAAGCCCAACCGTTCTCATGGCACGGAGGAGATCTCGGGTTATGGACACCAAGTATCTAACCCTACCGCCCAAGGTCTACCCATTGGTTCCCATCGGTGTGACGACTGGCGAACCCGTAGACCTGCCACAATCATTATCTCAACATCGCGACACGATGAATCGTCGCACATCACATGCCCCAAAACAACTCACTCGATGCTACCCGTAGGGGGACTTCAACTCTAAGCATCGGTTGTTAATAAACCCCTTGGGCTCGGATTACAGTTACAAAATACTCATCACATAGTGTTCATCATGTTCACGCCCACCTATTCAATGAATTCACTTCAACACTACGCACATTAGATATATTCAACACCCATTTGTATAAATATATCCTTTACCAATATCAACTCCTAATATCTAGCCTTCCCATCCAATCCATTTCTCTACCATTGCATGGTTATCCCTTATTACACAACCAATTGAGTAACCATACTAAATTATAGTAACAATGACATTATAGATATATGGGAGCAAGATATCACATGAGCAAATCACAATCTTTGCAAGAGTGCTAACATTATAAATTAATAAGTGCATTAACATAGGATAGCCCAATACTAAAACTGGGATTCCCGGAGCTACAGGAATCCGATCACAATGCACAACCCCTCGTTGGAAAGGTATTCGCGAGGGCTACGACTTTCGTGTTGAGTCGATCGCCCAGATCTGGTCGCAACATACCAGAAATTCAACTCGAATACGTACAGGAAACAATTTCCTGTACAGGAATTTTCCCGAACGCAGCGGACTCGAACCAGCTTTCCTGTGGCTACAGGTATCGCATGGAAACGAGCAATCACTCGTTGGAAAGGTAATTTCAAGGGCTACGACTTTCATGTTGAGTAGTTCACCCAGATCTGGCCAGAACACCTCCGAAATTGGCCACGAAGGTCGCCGCATGCAGAAATCAGATTTCTGCACGCATCTTAAGGCGAGATGAACGGCATCCGTTCATCTTCTTCCTTACAACGACCTCGCATAAACTTCTCCAGAAATCACACCCAACCTTATTTCTCCTTTCAAAGCCAAACCCTCAACGAAAACCCCTCTCATCTCCACTTTGAATGATGAGAAGGTTGAGGGAAACTAAGCCTAGAAACCTAGGCATGGCTTATCCTAAGAACTCTCCTCCTCACCATCAAGACTCTATGGAGTCGATGTCTCTCCTAAAATAACTATAGATCTAGCACCAAGGGAGAGGGGAGGAAGCTCACCTCAAGTCCAGCGGTACCACCATGGCCGGCCATGAGCCTCGCACTCCTTCGCGGCGGCATTGTTTTTCCCTTGACGGTGGCGGCGTTTTGATTCCTCCAAGGATGGCTCCGGCAAGCTCTTCCTCCTCCTCCAGCCAAGAACTCTCACAGGAATTTCGGGGCAGAAGAAAGGGGAATGAATGCTAGGGTTTCCAACTTTTTCCTTTTTATACATCGCAGACACGGGTAGGCACACGGCCGTGTTCCTACCCGTGTTCGGGTGACACGGCCGTGTTGCCTGCCGTGTCTAGGGCCGTGTTCATCCCAGAACGACTTTCTGCCGTGTCGGGGTTGCGGCACACGGGTAGAGACACGGCCGTGTCCCGACCCGTGTCCTTGGCACACGGCTAGGGACACGCCCGTGTCCCAATACCCGTGTACCTCTCTGACTGGAAGCCTATTTTTATGAGGCACACGGGTATGGACATGGCCGTGTCCATACCCGTGTCAGCCAGAAAGGCCATTTTGCCTTGTTTTCCTCATTTCCCGTACATCCGCACCTGTTCACCCACACCCCCATTGGGCTCACCACAGCCCCCTTGACTCAAATACGCAATCAAGGGGCCTAGCGCGAATTGGGACGTTACAATAGATTTATCTTTGTACTCAGACCAATTGCTTTTCTCCTCCTCCTTTTTGGCCATAAGCTACATCTCATATGATAGCAATTTTCCAAATAGGGTTGGAGGAGATGTACCTGCAAGTTTTGCCACTTCCCTGATGACACATATCTTAGTATCCTAGTCCTTGGTTAGTGATCTGAGAAACTTATCATTGAGCTCATATGTGCTGAAGACTCTTCCATAGGTCATCAGCTCATTAACCATTCTGAAAAACTTCTTATAGCACTCAGTTATGCTATCTGTTTTGGTTTATCTAAAACTTTCATATTCTTGATTTAATATAGACTTTCTATCCTCTCTTCTTCTGTCCCCTCCATGTAGACAATCAAAGTGTCCCACATCTCCTTTGAGGTTTTACAATGAACCAAGTTTTGGAAAGTTGAGTCATCTATAACACTAACTATTATGTTCAATGCTCTCTTGTCCCACATCTCCTTCTTTCTTCTCAGATCCTCAGATCTTACAACTCATAACCCAGAATGGTTCCTACAGCTCAGACTTCAGCAAGTCCTACAACTCAGATTCTTTCAGAGAATCCTACCTCGGAGTGAGTCCACACTCCTACACTCAGGCCAGCAAGCCCTTCCTCAGCCCATATAACCGGGCATACAACTCAGATCACAAAGATCCTACCTCAGGTCTATAAAAGATCTTACAGAATTGATTGAGAGAATGATTATTTCTTCACCCAAAAAGAAATGGATGAAGACTTCTTGATCAAATCTGGAATGAACAGATGACTTTAGATCCAACCTGTCTTAGCTTCTTCAAAGCTTCTTGAATCTGAACAAAGTAAGGTTGATCTTCTTGAAAAGTTGGAGTCGATCCACAATCCAGCTCTTCTCTTCTTTCAGACGTGATTCTGAATTACTTTTTGCAGACTTATTCAGGATCTGCTTTCTCTTTAATAATGACTTGTTGATTTCAGGATGAACCAACAACCCCCTCCTCCTCTTTTTGGATAGAACAAGTCTTTATATAGATCCCATTCGAGGTTACCGGCTGATCTGATTCATAACTGCCTTCTGACAGCTCTGATAGATGTGACAGCTTTGTCAGTTATGATAACTGTCAAGTCTTCACTCCTGACATCTGATACTTCAACACTTTTATCTCAGCAGAAAGTGTCGAGACAAAACTTCATATGTATCTACACAAATGGAACATGTGTCGACACAATTCTTGATGATGTTGACATAGCTCATAGAATGTCGACGTAGCTCTTCTTTATCTTCTCGACACAGCTTTTGTAGAATGTGTCGACACAAGTCCTGTGTGTCGACATAATCTGCTTCAATTCTCAACATAGTTGGTGTTGACAAAATTCTTGAGTGTCTCGACACAAGTCCTGTGTGTCGACACAATTGGTGTAGACTGAATTTCTGTGTGTCGACACAAGTCCTGTGTGTCGACACTGTTGTTATAGACTGAATTTTTGTATGTCGACACATTTGCTGTAGACTGAATTTCTGTGTGTCGACACAAGTCCTGTGGGTCGACACAATCTGGCTCCTGGTGTCGACACATTTCCTTCACAAGTGTCGACACTTGTATTTAAAATATTTTTCTGCATTTCTTTAACCTGCACATTGAAACTCAACATCCCATAAAATACACACGGATGTATATCATTGAGTTAAGTGAGGCTTCTCCAAATCAGGTACACTGTTTCTAATGTACTAAACAGCTGTGCTCGCTCCCACCCTCACGAGGCGCAAGCCTTCTCGCCCGCCTCTAGGCGGGAATATGCCTCGGCCGAATCCCAGCCTGTCTTGACAAGCATCGAGCTCTGCTCGACGAATTGCTTACCTGAGCACGAGCGTTCTCGTCTGCTCCTATGCGAGAGCTCTCCTATTCCGAACCTATTCGACGATCATCGAGCCCCGCTCGACGAAACCTGAGTTGAGCTCGGTGAAATCTGAATAGAGGCGTTGAGTGAGCTTCCCTCACTGAACGCTTCTAGACTTAGATAAAATCTGCTGGTTGTTGATGAAATCTACCCTAAGCTGGACAAAAGTCGAGCTCAACCCTGATTGGGTGAGAGATTTCTCGCCCATTGACTATCCTCGCTGAGGAACTGCTCTCGCTCCTCCTTTTGGCCTACTCCCAAGCGGGAGCTTTCTTGTTCAAAACCTGCTCAACGAACGTCGAGCCTAATCTCGAGTGGGCGAGAAGGTTCTTGACAATAAATATCTCTGAGTCTTTCTTCACCCGAGGCAAGTCCAAAGCTAGCCCAAACCTGGCCCTTGGTTTTTTCGGGTCCCACTCAGTGAATATGGGGTTGTACACAATCCCCCCTCTTTTCGAGCTAGCCCTGTGCTTGAAAAGACACGTCCAACACTTTATATTCGTTGAGCACGTGCTGTCCTGAAGAGGAATCTTTTGGTGGGCCACCCCATGGCTATATATATATATATATATATCTGTTAATAGTCACAAATCCATCCCTGCTACTGTCACCCCCCCCCCCCCCCGTTTGAGTCCTCGTATGGTCTAAAAATGTGCCCTGAACGCGCCGAGAATCCACTCTTGAAAGGCCTTCAAGACCTCATTGACGCGACACAGGCGCGAGCCTGTGCCAACAGCTCCCCGGTAGCCCCTTGGCTAGCGAGAAAGGCATCGGCCACTGAGCCCCCCAGCTCAAGAAAAAGAAGAAGGCGAAGTTGGTAAGGAGAGACCCTTTGAGCAAGAATCGGGGCTCGCCTACCCCGACCCCAGACCATGCGGATAATCCTTCTCCCCAGCAGAAGGTATGTTTCCTCGATGCACCTGCTAGCGAGAACTGTGAACTTTTGAAGAAAAGAAAGATCGATGACTGATATGTCGCACTTCTCGTAGGAGGCGATTCACGATGCTGACATCGGGTCCCCGCTAGCGGCCATAAAGTCGGCGCCTCTCCCCCCTAAGGATCCACCACGGGTCCCGGAGGCCACTCCTCCGGCTGACACTCCAAGAACCCCAAGTAACCTTTTACCCCCATTTTGTCCAGCTTTTCATTCTGATCAATTTGTTCTTCTAATACTAAATTGACATCCCGCAGCGCCCGCTCCCGAAAGCCCGGGTCTTGCCATCCAGGGAAACAAGAACATACTTGTCAACCCTGTCATCCTAGCGGCTGATCTCGCCCTCCCGGCGGGAGGAGTGGCCACCAAACCCTTCACGCCTTCACAGGGTTCTCGACCTCCCGCGAGAGAGGGCGTCTCTGCCCCTTCTCCTGGCGATACTGGGAATGTTACGCGTAAGACATTCCACCCGAGGCGAGGTAAGCTGCTCCACCCCCTCTTTGGAAAGGAACCCGAGGGGGAGCCCGGACCCTCTCGCCCGTCATCGGTTGATGGCTCTCGCCATGCTGCAGGTACACGATAATTCACCACTTCCTCTTCTTCCACCCCTTGTTATGACTGGAACCATCTTTATTTTACCAGGGGTTATGGAGCCCAGGACGGGAGCTGAAGAGGAGGGAGATGAAGATGAAGAGGAGGTTAGAGAATAGGAAAGGGAGAAGCCAAGAGCTCCCCCTTCCCCTCTTCTGATGAGATGGAAGAGTTTTTGGATGCCACCGGGAACGGTAGGAATCGACGAAAGAGGGTTACGGCGCTCTTGTCGAAGCTCATGCGGCGGGAGCCAGCCAACTCCTCTGTAGTGAAGAAAATCCGCGGGATGGTGGAGCGACGAATGGCAGTCATCGAGCGGGACTATTCCCACCTCATCGACGAGACGGAGCGGCAGGATACACTTACCACCAAGATGTCCCCGGGTCGGTATGTCGCGCGAATTTACGACCAAGCGCGCCTGATTTCCCTCGGGTGCACCGCCATGACGGCTTACTTCAACCCATGAGTGCCCCCAAGGATGGGAAGGCGAGGCCGAGGACGATGGCGCTGGGAGCAGTATTGAACTATGGCGTCCCGCCCATTCTTCTCCCCACCTCTCGGCCTACCCTTCTTGTAACGCCCCCGATTTTTCTGCGATTATTTTAATCCTTGTTTGGCATTACGTCGACGCGTTTTCTTGGCTTGTGCCATCTGTGGAGTGTGGTCTTAACTCCTTAGAACTGGGTGCCCTATTTTGTAGCCTGTTGGCAAGATCTCCCTAGCAAGCCGAGTCGTTTTGGGTGACCCGGTGTGGCCTCTCGGGGGATGCTTGTGTTTTGGCTTCGGGAGGGTATAACTTGAGTTCTGTTCGTCGAAAGTTAATTTCGACTTTGTCGTTGTGTTCGTAGCGTGGATATTTATCTACGGTGCGAATTTCGTCGAATTCCGAGATAGTTTGGTTTTCGCGTCGCTTTGGGTGTGCCATTAGTAAAGACTAGAAGAAATTCTCTTTTTTTTATGTAAGGAGCAGGCGGTTGGGTTCGGTTTTGCTGAACTGATGCCTTAAAACTTATATAAAAGCCTTATTAAGAAGTGGCGGGCCCACTTCTCCTTCCTCCTTTGTTGAAGTTGGAGACCGGGCGGTCTGGCGGTCTGGCTTTGCGGGTTATTGACCGAGCGGTCTGGCGGTTTGCCTTCAGCGGTTTGGTTGCTGTGTTGAGGTCTTAGGTCCAAGCGGTCTAGCGGTTTGTCACTGACGACTTGGAGACCGGGCGGTCTAACGGTCTCACATGGCGGCTTGTCTCTCTCTCTGGCAGTGGTCGAGCGGTTAGCCCTTCTGTCTAACCGCGCGGCTTGTGCGGCTTGTGCGGTTTGTGTTTGTACAGTCCGCGTGTTTTTAGTCCACATCTCTTATTTGTATTCTCTCTTCTCTCCTCCATTCTATATAAGTGAGGTCATACCTTTGTAATAGATACCTTTTTCTGATAATAAAATTTCAGTTATACCATTTCTGGCTTGTTTTAGTTCGCTTCTAACATGGTATCAGAGGAATCGATCCTTTCCTCCTGATTCTGTGATCCCTCTCTGTCCGCGCGACTTGCTTCTCCGGCTTGCGCCCTGTCCGCGCAATCTCCTTCTCTCTTTATCGTTGCCCTCTGTGTGTATGACCTGTTGCCTTGTTCGCTGCGATCTGTCGCCCTGTTCGCCGCGACCTATCGTCGTGTGCCTTGCCTTATCTTGTACATCTGTTCGAGCGGACTGTCTACTTGCTGCTCGACTTCTACCCTTCTGCTTGATACTGCGGCTTGGTCGTGGTATTTCTGGCCGCTGGTGTTTGACATCCTGACCGCTGCAGTTCTTCTTCTGCCTATCCGCGCGGCTTGTTCCCTAACCGCGCGGCTTCCTGTTGTTTGCTCTTATGGCTCTTTCTGATGCTTCCACTGCCACCACTCCTGCTGCCACCCCTGTTGCCAATCCGGCTCCGCCTCTACCTCCTACTCCTTCCGGGAACCTTGGCACCGTTTCCAAGCTTGTCGGCTCCAACTACCCGGATTGGAGCGTCTCTTTCACCTTTCTCCTTCGCTCGCAACGCAAACGCCACCATCTCGTTGATGACCCTCCCCCTACCACTTCACCTCTCTTTGATGACTGGGATGCGAGTGACACGCTTGTGCGTACTTGGCTCGCTAACAGTCTATCTGATGAGTGCATTCCCGTCATCCGTCATGATGAGACGGTGAAGGCCGCTTGGCTTCATCTTGCTGCTCTGTACTACAAAGGGGCTCAGACGTCCCGCATCTATACGTTGTATGCGAACCTCTTTGCCCGGCCTACCTTGTCTCCTGCTGCTGCCTACAAACAAGTTCAAGATCTTGGGGCTGAGATTCTTCAGAATCGCCCCTTTTCTGCGGATCTGGCTCAACAACACAAGCACTTCCAGAAGCTTCTGGTTGTGTGTTATCTGCTCCGTCTTCCTGACACTTATGACATGATCCGCCAACAAATTCTGGGTGAGGCAGAATCTCCTACTTTAGATGCCACCACTGCTCGCATCGCCGCTGTCACCTCTCTCCTTCAGCGCCCGCTTCTGCCCGCTCCTTCTCCACCGGATAATTATGCTCATCAAACTCAGCGGAGTGGCTCTGGTAGCCGCAGTCATCAGTCTGGCGGACATCCTTCTTCCCGCTACCTCTGCTCTCACTGAGGCCGCACCGGACATACTCTTGACCGCTGCTGGACAAAGCATCCCCATCTTCGTCCCTCGGGTGACTCTTCCGCCTCCTCTTCCAAGCCGTCTGCTTCCGTGGTCATATCATCAGGTAGTGCCCATGTGGTCACTCAAGGTAAATGGCTTATCGACTCCGGTGCAACTAATCATATGACGGGCAATCCTCAGTGCTTCTCTCTCCTCGAACAGCATGATCGGTTGCTCCCGGTCCTCATTGCAGACGGTTCTCCCTCCCCGGTTCATGGGTCGGGAGTGGTTCATGTTACTCCGTCCCTTCGGCTAGAGGACACTCTCTATGTGCCCAAGTTTCCGTGCAATCTATTTTCGGTTACTTCTTTGTCAAGCAGCTTCAAAGTTTTGTAACGTTTACTCCATCTTCTTGTTCTTTTCAGGATCCGAGCTCCCAGCAGACGATTGCTACTGGGACTGAGAGCGGCGGCCTCTACTTCCTCGACAATGTTTCCGCTTTGTCCGCCTTCTCTTCTTCTTGTACGGATCTTCTCCAGTGGCATCTCCGTCTCGGTCATCCTCCACCACGGCTTCTACATCAGCTTCTACCCCAGCTCCCTCCCTCCAATACTCCTCTCAACTGCGAAGCATGTCAACTTGGCAAGCATCACCGTTCCTCCTTCCCGCCGAAGCAAGGTCGGGGCTCTACTCGTCCCTTTGATCTAGTCCACTCCGATATCTTGGGATCTGCTCCTACCCTTACTATTGGTCGGGGTAGTTCTTATTTTGTAACCTTTATTGATGATTTTTCTAGATGTACTTGGGTGTATCTCTTACGAGATCTCTCTGAACTTTTTAATGTATGGACCTCCTATTATAATTTAATCAAAAATCAGTTTGGTGTTGGTATTAAAACATTTCGCTCTGATAATGCAAAAGAGTACTTAAGTCATGCTTTTACCTCCTTCTGTGTGCAACATGGCGTTATTCATCAGACAAGCTGTGTCTATACATCCCAACAAAATGGGGTTGCGGAACGCAAAAACCGTCACCTCCTCGATGTCGCTCGCACATTGATGACTCAAATGCGTGTCCCTCGCTCATATTAAGGCTATGCGGTTCTTCTTGCCTGCTATCTCATCAATCGCATTCCCTCCTCCGTTCTCAAGGGAAAAACCCCTTTTTCCATCCTTTATCCAGGCAAGGAGCCTTTTCCTCTCCCTCTCCGAATCTTTGGGTGCACTGCTTTTGTGCATGCCCCATCTGCCACCCGTGATAAGCTCTCCCCTCGCTCCACCAAATGTGTCTTTTTGGGGTACTCTGCCACTCAGAAAGGCTACTGCTGCTTTGACCCTGTTCTTCGTAAGCAGTTCGTCTCCGCTGACGTTACCTTCTTCGAGAATGCCTCCTACTTCTCGGAAGACTCCTCTTCTCTTCCCCCACCTCTGATTCTCCTATTATTCCGTTCGTCCCCTCGTCTCCTACTGCGATATCCGCCCCTCCTCCATCTCTGCCCACTCCTCTCCCTCTGCCTCTCTCTCCGCCTCCATCTCCCTCACCTCCACTGCTGCCGCTCTCTCCTCCCGGGCCAGCTCTCTCTGCCACAGATGCTCTGGATGCCGAGGAGCCCGCCGACCTGGATCTTCCTGTAGCTCTTCGCAAAGGGGTGCAGATGTGTACCCTACACCCCCTTGCTACTGTTGTTTTATATGATCGTCTTACCTCTTCTCGCAGGGCCTTTGCGCTGGCTATCTCTGCCACTACCACACCTCATTCCTACCAGGAGGCCATTGCTATTCCTCACTGGAAGATGGCCATGGATGAGGAAATGGCGACCCTAACAGAGCGGGGTACCTGGACTCTTGTCCCTCCTCCCTTTGATACAGATGTTGTTGGCTGTCGCAGGGTCTTTGTGGTCAAATTTGGCCCAGATAGCACTGTGGACCGTTATAAAGCTCGCCTGGTGGCTAAGGGCTTTACTCAGACCTATGGGGTTGATTACTTTGACACCTTCTCTCCCGTGACTCGTCTCAGCACTATACGGGTCCTTCTCTCTGTGGCGGTCAACAAAGACTGGCCACTTTCCCAGCTGGATATCAAGAATGCCTTCCTTTATGGTGATCTTCAGGAGGCCGTCTACATAGAGCAACCTCCTGGGTATGTTGCTCAGGGGGAGACACGAGTATTCCGGCTACAGAAGGCAATCTATGGCCTCAAGCAGAGCCCTCGAGCTTGGTTTGACAAGTTCAGCGGCATCGTGGAGGCTGTTGGTTTTGCTCGCAGCGCTGCTGATCACTCTCTATTTATTCGCAAAACCTCTTCGGGACTGGTGGTTCTTGCAGTATATGTTGATGATATTCTTCTCACTGGCGATGACCAGGAAGGAGTAGCCTTGACAAAACGGCATCTTCGCCAACATCTGGTCACGAAAGATATGGGTTCTCCGAAGTACTTTTTGGGGATCGAAATCTCTTGGAAGCCCAACTCTTTAGTCCTCTCTCAGCGTAAGTATGCCCTTGATATTTTAAAAGAAGCAGGATTGACTGGGGCCAAACCTGCCCGATGTCTCATAGCTATTGGAGAAGACAAAACCTGGACAGATGATTCGCCTCTTCTTTCAGATGCTTCGCGGTACAGGCGTCTGGTTGGTAAGCTCATATACCTCACTGTGACTAGACCCGACATTTCCTATGCTGTGGGCAAGGTGAGTCAATTCATGCAAGCTCCCAGGGAGTGCCATCTTCAGTCTGCCTTGCGGATCTTGGAGTACGTCAAAGCAACCCCTGGGAAAGGATTGCTCTTTCAGAAGAATGATCATCTGAGGGTTGAAGCATACTCAGATGCGAGTTACGCTGATGATAAAGGGGACCGCAAGTCTACCTCCGGTCTCTGTACTTTTGTTGGGGGCAATCTGGTAAGCTGGAAGAGCAAGAAGCAGTCTGTTATCTCCAGGTCCAGTGCTGAAGCAGAGTATCGGAGTATGGCATCGACCACTTGTGAGCTAAAATGGCTACGGGCTCTCATGTTGGATTTAGGAGAGTTCTACAACCATCCTCTACCTATGTTCTGTGACAACAAGGCTGCTATATACATCTCCAAAAACCCAATCTTCTATGAGATAACCAAGCACATTGAGGTCGACTGTCATTTCATTCGTGAAGAGATTCTGAAGGAACAAATTTGCACCCCCTTCGTCACGTCTGAAAAAGAGCTGGCTGACATCTTCACCAAGCCATTATCTGCCTCGTTTCTTCATATATGTGACAAGCTGGGCATGATCGACATATATGCTCCAGCTTGAGGGGGAGTGTTGAAGTTGGAGACTGGGCAGTCTGTCGGTCTGGCTTTACGGGTTACTGACCGAGCGGTCTGGCGGTGTGCCTTCAGCGGTTTGGTTGCTGTGTTGAGGTCTGAGGTCCAAGCGGTCTAGCGGTTTGTCACTGACGACTTGGAGATCGGGCGGTCTAACGGTCTCACATGGCGGCTTATCTCTCTCTCTCTGGCTGTGGCCGAGCGGTTAGCCCTTCTGTCTAACCGCGCGGCTTTTGCGGTTTGTGTTTGTACAGTCAGCGTGTTTTTAGTCCCACATCTCTTATTTGTATTCTCTCTTCTCTCCACCATTCTATATAAGGGAGGCCATACCTTTGTAATAGATACCTTTTTCTGATAATAAAATTTCAGTTATACCATTTCCGACTTATTTTAGTTCGCTTCTAACATCCTTCTTCCCGAGACCAGAAGAAACCGCTGCTTCTGTTCGCGAAAAATAGAGGAAAACCGCCGGACCTGCTTCTCCTTCGGTCGGCGATTCCGGGAATGTTCGTGGACGGATTTCGATTCCGAAAGTGGCGTTGTCTTGCTCTCGCTCAGATCTTCATTGCGACGGTAAGATATTTGATTTTCGTGGAGTTTTAGGAGACTTGGATTTCCGGTTCTTGTGCTTTTCCGCCATTAAAGTGCGGGTTTGCTTGTTAGGTACTGCTCCTTCTAGTGCAGAACGAAGAGGAGGGAAGGCCGATCAAGCTTCGCCGGAAATCGAGGCAACTGCTATTCTTGCCCTTGTCATTGTTGTTCTTTTGATATTCTAGAATGTTTCCCGGTTAGCCCTTGGGTAGAAATCAAGCATATTCTCTTTTACCTTGCTGAATTTAGGGCTTAGATTCTCCTATGAGCCCCCTCCTTGTGCTGTTTTGCTCAACCCGATGGTTGTTATAACCATTTAGACTCCAGATTTGTAGTTATAGCTGGGTGCTTTTGCGGGTGGAGCCGTGAGAGAGAGTGAGGGAGGTTGTTGTGGTAGGGCTTTGGTTAGAACCAGTCTTGGTAGACTCTCGGTTTTTGGTGTTGAGTGTGGTGCACACACTCAAAGCCAAAAGCCGCCCGTACTTGGCGTTGAGTGTGGTGGACACACTCAAATCCATAGTTCAGTTTGTTCTTTGCGGCTGAGTTGTGGGGCGATTGAGTGAGAATTTTCGTCTAAGTCAAAATCGACGGGAATCACCAAGTGATTCCCGCCGATTTCGACGTGATTCCCACCGATTGGCGAGAATCATCCTTGATTCCCGGGGATTCAGCGAGAATCATCCTTGATTCCCGCCGATCGTCGAGAATCATTCTGGATTCTCGCCGATTCGACGAGAATCATCCTGCATTCCCGCCGATTCGGCAAGAATCCGTCGACATTCCCGCCGACCTCCTCTTGTTGGCGTTGTCTTAGGGTTTTCCTGCGGGAATGAACTTTGGCGTAGAGTGAGTTGACCTCACTCAACGCCAAAGTTGCTTTGGCGTTGAGGGAGGTGGACTCACTCAACGCCACTGTTGGGTTTTATGGTTTTGGCTGAAGGCATTGAGGGAGTGGACCTCACTCAACGCCATAGCCGTTTTGGCGTTAAGTGAGGTTAGCTCACTCAACTCCGCTGCCTCTTTTGCTGAAGGCGTTGAGGGAGTGGACCTATCTCAGCGCCATGGCTGTTTTGGCATTGAGTGAGAATAGCTCACTCAACGCCAGAGCTGTTCTTGCGGAGGGCGTTGAGCGAGTGATTCTCACTAAACACCATGGCTATTCTGGCGCTGAGTGAGGCTAACTCACTCAACGCCAAGCTCTGGTTAGACGTTGAGTGGGTCCCACTCAACGCCAAGCCGTATTGAGTAACTTCAACACTGTTTCCCTTACCTCGATTTTCGTTCCCGAGTGAATTCCTTGATTATATTTGTAGTTTCCTTGTCGGCCATGTTTTTTCTTTCCTAATGGCCGAATCGTGGGTCGTGGTTAGTAGTGGTGGTTTCAAGCTCTTCATGGGGGAGGTGTTGTATAATTTAGCCAAGGCCACCCTTATTCTTCTATCTTGCTCCAGGTACGGGCTGGGCAAGGGGGTGGAAGGTCCCTTGTGCTTTCACATGTAGACCCTTGAGCTTGTTGGCTTGGAAATGGTGGTTGGGGGACTGAGTTTGCCTCCAACCCGGATCCATGCTGTTTGTTTTTGCTACTACCATCTCCCACAGCTTAGGGTGTTAGAAGTTTCTTCCTTGTTAGATTACAGCACTTTGGGCTCTTGGTAGCCTAGTAGACCCTACAGGATGTAGTTTCTGGGCAGGGTTGGTGTTGTTTCCTCGCACGTAGTGCATTCTTTATTGTCTTGCCTTGGGAAGTTGTGACTTTTACTGCTGTGTGTTTTCCTCTTTTATTTATTCCCTGGTTGGCACTTCCATGCAGTTTTTTCTTGTTTTGCTTGCTGAGGTATTCTTTCATCTTTTGAATGCCTCAGGTTTTGAGCAGTAGCCAGTTTGGTGGCTAGGTTGCGGTGGTGTTGCTGGTGGTCTCTTGGACTTTGGAGATCCTGTTGCTTTGTTAATGAGGTAGTTTTTTTTTCTGTACTTTTCTTACAGACATATATATTTGCCTGTGGGTTCATGTCAGGTTGTTGGCGCCCACTGGTAGTTTTTACCTTTGTACTAGATATTTTACTTTTGCTGCTACCATTTTTTGGAGATAGTCTACTTGCTCTGGGGAGGATTTATGCTAGGTTGCTAGCTATTTTAAAACTACAATTATTATTATTAGAAGTACATCGCATGATCAGTATGTTTTATAAAAGTAAATCACTATTTTCCAAACAACGTATAAAGATCGTTTCCTTATATATAATATAAATTAAATATAGAGTCTTGCATGGCATAAGTGGTCCTCTTAGGGCTCTTATGCACTCCTTAGGAAGTCAAACCTGAATAAAGTATTTTTTTCCCGCAGCGCATAAGTATAGTTTTTAACTGTGCACTAGGTGATCCACCGAGCCGAGGGATACGGTCTCTAAAGTATAACTGATTTTCTAATCATTAAACTTATAAATTTCTTTCATAAAGTGTTGTAGTTGGTTTTGCCTGAGCATCAGCAGTTATCCCCTGCTTGACGTGGCATCATGACGCGCGTTTTCTCATACTCTGAAAATTCTTTAATTCGGAGAAAATGCGGGTTGTGACACTTCTCGCCATGTACCCCTTTATGAACTGTTGGACAATAACTTAATTGTCTGGCTGCTGTTATTACATGTCTCTCTCGCGGCGAGAGCCCTTCTTTATTTCTTTTTGTCTTGTGTATTTTTATGGTTTATTTTTTGATGCTTACACGAACGTCTGCTTCCCGCTCGTTAGTTATCATCTTATCTCTAGGCCGAGGTCTCGCCTAGGGGTTCTCGCCCCCTACTGGTTTAAGTGGTCATGACGTGTCAGAGCGGAAAACAAAGCGTTGACATCTCGGGACTTGATGGTCGTACCCACGCCGCCACATGGAAAAAATCATCATTACCACATTTTTCTATAAATAGGACAATCCACCTACCGCATTTACTTCTGATTCCAAACCCTCGCCTCCTTCCTTATCGCTCTCTCTCATCTCTGAAACTTCGGCCACTCTTGCCCTCTACTTCCCGCCTTCTCTTCTCGCCTCCTGCCTCTTCTTTACAATGTCGGGCGAGAGCGAAGTTCGATCTAACTGTGCGCAAGTCTTCCTAAAACATAAATTTCCTCCCTGTCGCCTGACGCTAGACGAGTACCGCCAGATAACCACCAACTACATCCCCACTGGGTTCACTGTGAGAAACCCAGACAAAAACGATAGGGTCAATCTTGCGTTAGAGGGGGAGCTCGCCATCCCCCTGGAACACTTTGAGGTGGGTTTCATACTCCTCCTCTGGCCGGAGGTGCGCCAAGCTATCCGGTATTATGGGGTGGTTCCCGCACAACTCAACCTTAACTCGGTCTCCACCCTAGTAGCATTCATCTGCTACATGCGAGCCGAGCGGATAGAATTTAGCCTACCTATCTTCCGGAAGCTATTCATCTTCCGGGCCAAGAGCGGTGGGGTAGTATTCTTCTCAGGGCAGCTACTCAAGACTTGTGGTCTCGCCAATAAGAACCAGCAATGTCCCTCTCGGCAACTTCAGCAATGTCCCTCTCGCGCCCTTCCAGTACGATGATGCGGCATACAAGACACCCACTCTTGGGGAGCGCGAGAGCGCTATCCTTAAGTTCTTTGGGACCAAGATCTTTGATGTTTAGTTCCTTAGGCGGGACATTGACTCCGTTCAGCCCGTACCTCCCGGCGAAGGTATGATCTTGGCTTTGCCATGTGATTCTATACTTTAAGATGCATGGCTAACAATGGTTGATCTCGCAGGTGAGCGAGAAATTCCCCTCCATTAGCTGTTTGACGAGACCAGGTCTCCCGCCGACCCCCTGGCTCTCGCAAAATTTGTCTCACTCGCCTGCCGAGAAGAGTCGGCTCCCCCCTCCAAGTCTAGTGCTTCTAAGCGAAAACAAGGCTCCCGGGTCACTGACCCCCTTGAGAGGCCCAGGTTGTCGGCCGCGGACAAAGGCAAGTCCGTGATGGGAGCTCCCCCCTATGCTGACAGGGTCTCGCCCCTCGCGGGAGAGACAATATTTGTTGGGGCCACCGCCGAGACTATTTTTGAGATCCCCGCCGAGAGCCTCCCTAAGCAGACGCCCAAAGGGCATCGAAACTTCGGGTTCGGCGAGAGGTACCTTGACGCAGAGGGGAAACCTTTGCTTCAGTGGGATCCCGAAGCCAACCACGCTTCTATCTCAACACTCCTCCCCAGTTGGGTAGAGCGAGACGAGGTTACCGTCGACGGCTTCGGGCTGGCCTATGGCCTCTACAGCCGCGAGGATGTCGAAGTGTTCGACTCGTCGTCCACTTGCCTACTTGCCTACGACTCCGTTCGGGCCCTAATGTGCGGGGTACAACTCGCGCACATGTCCGCACGTCGGAGCATCACCGTCGATCGCAACCTCCAGGACATAGACAAGGCGTGGGAGGAGATGGTGGCTGAGGTGGCGGCCTTGAAAATCAAGCTGGCGGATGCCCAGCGGCTTCTATCCCTCTGCCTAGCTAATGAGGTAAGTGGGATCCTCCTAGGCCTCTCGCTCTCCCTTATCACAATCTATCCTTTGTGTTGACGAGCTTTGTTTTTTCTATGCCCAGGACTCTGCCTAGAGCTCGATGTCTCGCGCGAGGCTGGCTGGTCCGGAATGCAAGAATGCCTTGCTGAAGGCCCATCTCCAGTGCGTGGAAGCGGCTATGATCCCGCCTCTGCCCCCACTGGACGAGAGGCTAAAGATTTGCCACTACTCAGAATATGATATCAACAAGCTGCTGCAGGTCAACGCCCAGTCAACGGCTGAGCTAATGATAGAGACGATGCAAGATGCGGGATGTCTGAATGACGGTGGCGAGATCATCACTGCTCGCAGGCTCATTCCTTGGCTTTTTGATCCTGTCCCCAATCCCACAGGAGCACCCGATTCCCCGCCCCTGAATGTCTTGAAGTCTCCCGTCATAGTCGGCGGGACATCCGGCAAGAGCTCTGGTGAGAGCTCAAGCGAGAGCTCGAGCAGGAGCTCTGGCGAGAGCTCAAGCGAGGAATTCGACGGAACCCCCTGAAGATCCTCGCTGCCCTCCTTATTGCGAACTTTTTCACTTTTTTGTTCTTTTTGAATATGCGAGATGCTCCCACATGTAACCTTTTTTTGTAAACACATTCATATATATGATCAGTTTTCTTCTTCTATTACCTTCTCATAAAAACGATATATATTTTCTGTCTATTGCTTCTCAAGTGCGTTCTCGTCGAGGCCCCAGGCCCCCTGAGGAGAGTCGCACCCCTTAGTGATAGACTAATAGGTAGAACCTTGCCGAGAGTTCAAGGCCAAGGGTGTTTTTGCCGAGTACTTTCCGCTGTCTGGCCAAGAGCTTCCTGCCAAAGGTCCCCTACTGAGAACTCCTTTTGCCGAGAACCTCTTGTCGAGAGACTCCTACTCAAAAAGGTTCTTGAACTCTTTCCCTTGCCTCCCAGGTGTGCCTCCTTCCCTACCCGATTGAATGAGAGCCCGGACAGCGAGTCTACCCGGAGTCGAGCCTCGCTCGGGGTGGTGCAAAAGTTTTCAAGCTGAAGTTTCTCCATGAACATTTCCAAGACCAATTCCTTTCCCCCCAAGTGTGTCTACCACCCTGCTCAACTAATGAGAGCCTGAGAAGCGAGTCTACCTATGGCCGAGCAACACTCTTAGTATCCTTTCCCCTCACAGGCAAGCCTTCAGACCTGCCAGCTAGTGAGAGCCTGCGCAGCGGTCTGCCTGGGGACGAGCAAGGCTCGGGGTAGTGCAAAAGTTTCCAAGCTGAAGTATCTCTATGAACATTTCCAAGACCAAGTCCTTTCCCCCTAGGTGTGCCTACCGCTCTGCCCAGCTAATGAGAGCCTGAGCAGCGAGTCTACCTGGGGCCGAGCAGCACTCGGGGTATCCCTTACCCCCACAGGCGAGCCTTCGGACCTGCCAGCTAGTGAGAGCATGTGCAGTGGGTCTACCTGGGGCCGAGCTAGGCTCGGGGCAGTGCAAAAGTTTCAATGTTGAAGTATCTCCATGAACATTTCCAAGACCAATTCCTTTCCACCCAAGTGTGCCTACCGCCCTGCCTAGCTAATGAGAGCTTGAGCAGCGAGTCTACCTGGGGCCGAGCAGCACTCGGGGTATCTCTTACCCCCATTGGCGAACCTTCGGACCTGCCAACTAGTGAGAGCCTGCGCAGCGGGTCTACTTGGGTCTAAGCCAGGCGCGGGATAGTGCAAAATTTTCCAAGCTGAAGTATCTCCATTAACATTTCCAAGAGAAAATTTTCCCCCCAGGTGTGCCTATCGCCCTGCCCAGCTAATAAGAGCCTGAGCAGCGAGTATACCAAGGGCCGAGAAGCACTCGGGGTATCCCTTACCCCCACAGGCAAGCCTTCATACCTGCCAGCTAGTGAGAGCCTGCACAGCAGGTCTACCTGGGGCCGATCTAGGCTCGGGGTAGTGCAAAAGTTTCCAAGCTGAAGTATCTCCATGAACATTTCCAAGACCAAGTTCTTTCCCTCCAAGTGTGCCTACCGTCCTGCCCAGCTAATGAGAGCCTGAACAGCAAGTCTACCCGGGGCCGAGCAGCACTCGGTGTATCCCTTACCCCCACAGGCAAGCCTTCGGACCTGCCAGCAAGTGATAGCCTGCGCAGCGGGTCTACCTAGGGCCGAGCCGGGCTCGGGGTAGTGATCATCTCCTTTCCATCAGAATTTCACAATAGGTAAAACAAAAATAGGTTAGTGAATATAATATAATAAACTTGACTTTGAATATACAATTTCACCTCCCCCCCCCCCCCCCTCATCGGTACAAGCATTTTATGTCGTCACCGTTCTAGGTGTGCCTCATAGACCTCCCCTCCACGTCCTGGAGGTGGTAACCTCCCGTTATTTGAACCCTTTCAACAATATAAGGCCCTTCCCAGTTTGAGTTGATCTTACCCACGGGGGCTGATCTCCCCGCAACATCAAGTTTCTTTAGCACCAGATCCCCTTCTGCAAACTGTTTGATTCTGATATGCTTGTCAAAGTATTTCTTCATCCGCCGTTTGATCTGCTCCTGCCTGATAGCTGCGACATTGTGCAGCTCTTCCACCATATCCAATGAGAGACGCAACTCCACTTCATTCTCCAACCTCCAAACCTCGTCTCCTTCACCCGTGGCCGTAACCCGTGGGGACCGAACCTCAAACTCAACGGGCAGGACCGCCTCAAACCCATGGGAAAGTTTGAAGGGGGTCTCGCCGGTTGCCGTGTTCAGGGTTGTACGCAAGGCCAACAATACAGAGGGGAGCTTTTCCAACCAACTCCCCCTCAAATTCTCGACCTTCTTGTTGAGCAAGCCTACGATGATTTTGTTCGTCGCCTCCACCTAGTCGTTGCTCCTGGGGTGGAGGACGGAGGCAAACCTAAGTGTTGGGTACATTGGAAAATGTGTACCTGATTTGGAGAAGCCTCACTTAGCTCAATGATATACATCAAGGTGTATTTGATGTTATTTTGAGTTTATATGTGCAGGTTAAGTATTGGCTAAAATGCAGAGAAAAGTTTCTAAGTCCATGTGTCGACACCAAAGAAAGTGTGTCGACACTTCAGTAAATTTGTGTCGACACTTGGAAAAGCCTGTGTCGACACACAGAATAGTTATTCGACATCAACTATGTCGACACCGGGAGGCTGTGTCGATACACAGAAATAGAGTTGACATCAACTGTGTCGACACCTGGAGGCAGTGTCGACACACTGAATTCTTAGTCTACATCAACTGTGTTGACACACAGGACTTGTGTCGACACACAGCAGAGTTTCAACAATGTTGAGTGTTGTGTAGTGGAGAAGTGTCTATGTCGACACAAAGAGGCAGTGTCGACACATTCTATAGATGCAGTGCCAAAGCAGCTATGTCGACACCACCAAAGTCTGTGTCGACACTTAAGTCACTTGTGTCGACACATATTAACAGTTTGTCTCGATACATAATGACAGTCAGTCTCGACGCTTTGCTGACAAAGACAAAGGTTCAAGAACTAACTCGACTTTATAGATGTGCATTCCAAAAAGTTTACTGAAGCTGTCAGACTTGTCAGAAGTCGGTTAGAAACCGGATCAGCCAGTTACCATGGATGAAGTCTATATATATGGATTGATTCTGTCAAATCAATGATGATGAACAACAACAACAGGCATAACTACTAGAGTATTGATCATTGATCAAGAAAGTGCACGTCACACTGAAGAAGATTTTCGTTAAAAGATCTAAGGAGAATTCAAGCAAGAATTCTGAAGAAACTTCATAAGTTCTAAAGAGAGAGAGAGAGAGAGAGATCTTCAGCAGTTGAAGTAAAGGAAGAGACATCTACAAGTCTCCTAAGAAGCAGATCTTGAACCAATCTGCTAAGAAGGATTCAGATTTATTTCTGATTCTAAGAAGGAAGCTGGCAATCAGTCAACTTCAAAGGAGATCAACCCTACTGAGTTCAGATTCAAGAAGCTTTGAAGAAAGCTAAGAACAGGTTGATTTCAGCCATCAGTCTCATCAAGAAGCTGATCAAGAATTCTCTTATCCTTTCTCTCTCAACAAGGGTAAGAGTCCATCAAAAATACTTATCAAATTCTGTAGGATCTTTTTAAAGATCTGAGTTGTAAGCTTGTGTTATAAAGGCTGAGTGTATGAGATTTAGATCTCTGAGTGGTAAGGCTGTTTGAGCCTGAGTGTAGGAGATTAAGATCTCTGAGTGGTAAGGATGTTTGAGCCTGAGTGTAGGAGAATCAGTTCTTTGAGTTGTAGGCCTTATGGCAAGGATGAGGTAGGGCTGTTAGCCTGAGTTGTAGGAACCTTATAGGGTTCTGAGTTGTAGGAACCTTTCAGGGTTCTGAGCTGTAAGATCTGTGGATCTGAGAAGAAGGAAGAATTTAGGCCGAATCTAGCACACTGCTAGATAGGTGAAGGGGGAAAGTGGATGTACCCAGACCATGGGGAACCACTATAAACCTGTGTGTAATCTGTGATGTGTGTATGATTGTGATTTCTGTGTTGTGATTGTTGTAGAATACTTAGAATCTATTTTAAGATCTGAAAAATATTCTGCCTTAAGTAAAAAAGGAAAAGAACCTATTCACCCCCCCCCCCTCTTGGTGTTTGGGTTATCTTGAAATTAATTCTATCAAGTGGTATCAAAGCGAGGTTGCTCAAAGAAGGACTTAACAGTCTGAGTTAGATCCCTAAGGATAAATCAAGAATCAAGAAAATGGGTTCTGGAGAAAATCACAAGGAACTAGGGTCTATGAAATTACCCATTTGCAGGAAGGAGATATTTGGAATATGGAAAGAAAGGGTCAGGCTTTTCATGGAGGCTTCTGATCCAAGGATTTACATTACTGTAATGGAAGGTCCTTATGTTCCGATGAAGGTGTCTGTTCTAGATGCAAATCAAAGAACTCCCAAAGATTTTTCTGAGATGACTAAGGATGAGATCATCCTGGCAACTATGGATAAAAGAGCCCAGAATATCATAGTAAGTGTCATAGATGATTCAACCTTTCAGAATTTGATTCACTGCAAGACCTCCAAGGAAATGTGGGACACTTTGATAGTCTACATGGAGGGTTCTAAAGAAGTTAGACAAGATAGAAAGTCTATGCTAAATCAGGAATATGAAAGTTTCAGACAAAGGAAGTCAGATAGCATATCTGAGTGCTATAAGAAGTTTTATAGAATAGTAAATGAGCTGATGTCTTATGGAAGGGTCTTCAGTACATATGAACTGAAAGATAAATTCCTAAGATCCTTAACAAAGGATTGGGACACCAAGATTTGTGCCATTAGGGAAGTGGCCAAACTTGCAGATATTTCTCCTCAAACTTTATTTGGAAAGTTGCTGTCTTATGAAATGCAACTAATGACTAGAAAAGAGGAAGAAAGAAATGCAAAAGGGGAGCATAAAGAAAAGTCTGTGGCCTTCAAGGTTGAAGCCACTAGAAAGAATAAGAGGATATCTCCATCACCTCCTAGGGAAGTTGCTGAAATTACCTCAGATAATTCAGACAACCAAAATTCAGATAGCAGTGATTCAGATACAGATTTTGTTGCCTTTACAAGGCATTTCAGAGATTCTTGAAGAAGAAGCAGTGGAAATCTAGGCCCTCCACATCACAGCCAGTTGATGACTATTATCAAAAGAGAAAGTCATCTAGGAAAGACAGGAGTAGGTTTAAGCCTAGCAAATGTACAACATCAAAGATAGATTGCTATTGATTTAATAGGCCTGGACATGTTGTGGCTGAGTGTCAAGACAAAAGAAAGGAGTCTGCTGATAAAAGAAAGACTCAACAAAAGAGCAAGAAGGAGAAATCCTTTGTTGCTAAGAAGGAGAAATGTTTGACAGACCAATCAACTTCAGAGTCTAAATCTGAAGCTAAGGCATATATTGGTCTTTATGCAGCTGATGAAGAAGATGACTTTATGCAATTGCTGAACTCCATCTATGAACAAGAAGACCATTAGTGTATGGGACTAATGGTTGTATCAGAAGAAGACAAGTGCCAGGATCAGCCTGGTCCTAGTAAGGTACAATGTATTTCTAGAAATTCAGATTGTAATACTGGTATAGAGTCAGCTACATCTGCATCAAGTGATGTGGATGAGTCTGAATTTGAATGTGATATTCATCAGCTGATAGATGAATATGGGGACTTGTTGTAGTCACTAAAGAAAAGAAAGAACCTGGCAAAAACTCAGGCTAAGAAAATTGCAGATCTTAAGATGGTTGCATCTGAGTTAGAGAAAGAGTTGGATCAAAAATTGAATGAGATTGCCAACTGAAAACTATAACTGTTATTCAGATGGGCATAATCACATACAAAAATCATCTAATTAAAAGTCTGGAAGTCAGACTTCAAAAGGAGAAAGATTTGGTGCCTAGTTATTCCAAGCCAAAATCAGTTTTACCCTTATAGATGAGTTTGTGGCTCAAAAGGGTAAGGCTGGAATAGACTTTAAGGGTAACACCAGGGCTTTCTAATTAAAGAGAAAGGGCAAAGCCTCAGTCCAGCCACTAAATTTTAAAGTCCCTGTAGTTTTTATAAAGGTACAAGTGCCTTCTAACAAGTATGACCTTGAGAATACTCATGGTCATAGTAAGACTAAAGTTCTGAATGACAAGGGTGATTATGTCAATAAGGCAGCCCATGTTCATAAACCCCATGTTCTTAAGAAAATAGTGGGTGTGGCTACAGCAGTACCAACACAATACAAAAGATTTGTAGTCAACCAGACTATCAAAAATGTATCTAAAAATAGATACAACAAGTATGAATGTTGGTGTTGTGGCAAGACAGGTCATTATGCCATAGATTGCTTGCGCAACTAGTGTCAGGAAGAACAACAGTCTACCTGTTAGAAGAGTTGCAGGTAGATTTGGTAAGTATGAAGCTAACTTGAACCAAGGACCCAAAACTTACTTGGGTTCTAAGGGAAGCTAATTCTTCATTGCAGGTGAGTCCAAGTTACCATATCCCTATATGGTACTTGGACAGTGGATGTTCCAAGCACATGACTGGAATAAAGGGATTGCTGAAGGAGTACTTTCCTATCATAAATGGGCCTAAAGTAATCTTTGGTGGCTCTGAAAAAGGAATCATCAAAGGGTTTGGTAACATTTCTAGTAATCAGATTATTATCACTCAAGTGGCCTATGTGAAGGGTTTGAAACACAACCTTATAAGCATAAGTCAGATGAGTGATCTAGGATATGGCATTTCATTTATTAAGAATGGATGTCATATCAAAAGGTCAAGTGATCAAAAGGTCATTTTGACAGGATATAGAAAAAGGAATGTGTACTGTCTTAATTTTGAGTGTGAGAACAAAGGTTCTCCTATTTGTCTTGTAGCCGATGAGAGAGCCTCTCATTGTGTCAAATGGCACAAGAGGCTGGCCCATCTTAACTACAAAACAATTGGCCAACTCGTTAGCAAAGAGTTAGTGAGGAATAGTCCTCAAGTTAAGTGTATAAAGGAAGGAATATGTTCAGCTTGTCAAAAGGGCAAGCAGACAAAATCCTCCTTTCATAGCCTTGAAAACAAGGATTCAGTGAGGTGTTTATACCTCTTACATATGGATCTTTTTGGTCCTATGCCAGTTCATAGTCTAGGTAGAATGTCTACACTTTTGTGGTGGTAGATGACTATTCTAGATATTCCTGGGTGTTCTTTCTTAGACAAAAATCAGAAATCTCAAGTGTTTTACATAGTTTGTCAAACAAATTCAGAATGAACTGGATAGTACAGTGGTCAAAATTAGAAGTGACCATGGCACTGAATTTCAATCTGAAAGTATGACAAGACTGTGTGAAGAATTTTGGATTTTTCAAGAGTTCTCCTCACCTAGAACACCACAGCAAAATGGTATTGCTGAAAGGAAGAATAGAACATTGATTGAGGCTGGTAGAACTCTATTGAGTGACACTTCTCTCCCAGAATATTTCTAGGCTGAGGCAGTAAACACTGCATGTCATGTGATCAACAGGGCTTCTATCACCAAGTGCCACAAAAAGACTCCCTATGAGATCATGAAAGGTAGAAAACAAAATTTATCCTATTTTAGGATCTTTGGTTGCAAGTGTTATATCCTTAGTAATGGCAAGTCTTAACAATGGCAGTGTCGACACACAGAATTCTTAGTCTACATCAATCGGTGTCGACACATAGTAGTCATCGTCGTGGTCGAGACAATAGAAGTATGTGTCGACATTTTTCAAAAGTGTCGACACATTTAGACAATTGTTGCCCGCCTTTTGACCTTCTTTGTTTAGAAGGGTATAAATAGGTCGAGAACATATTCTGTCGACACGCTCACCAGATTTTTGAGACTAAACCCTTATGTAGACAAACTCTCTTCTCTCAATTCAAGATTTCTCTCCATTCCAATAACGCCAAAGATTGAAGATAATATTAACGAAGGCTACGAGCTGGTGCGCAATGCTTTTGATGATGCGGTGACAGATATTAAAGGGTTCATTACCCTTGTTACTGATAATGGATTAGAGTTTCTTGTATTTGAACCTACCAAGATCTGGAAGAAAGAAGTGTTTGAGTTCTATGCTGCTGCAACAGTGGACTCCACTGGACTCAAGATTAAATCGTCAGTTCATGGAAATAGAGTCAAACTTACTCTGAAAAGTTTAAGAAAGATTCTTCACCTTCCTAGAATTCAGGATGAAGAGGAGGTCCCATCCTCAAAGATAAGGGAGGCACTACAGTGGTGTGGATTGGATCCAACCATGAAGATTGGAGCAGCCATTAACAGAAAAGGGATGAATCAACAAGGAAAATTTCTATCTGAAGTGGTATGGAAGGTGATTTTGTGTAAACTAGGAGGACATGATAGGCTCTCTGCCTATATGTTCAGTCTGATGACAAGGTTAATCTATAAGATTAACACAGATTGGTCAGCAGTTCTGTTTGAGAAGATAAAGGAAGGAATCAAAAAGCCTTATTTGGCAAGATTGATGAGTTTATACCTGGCTGGAGAAATTCTAGAGGTAATGAACCAGATTCCTGGTTCTAAAATAAATCATATGAGAAGGATGGACATCATAATAATATCCAGATGGGATAGGGTCCTCTCAAAGGACATACCTGATTTGGATAACCAAGAGACTGCAGCAAAATCACCAGTACATGACATTACTGAGCATGACCATGTGCAGGAGGACATAATAAGTGCACAGGTGCAGGGGGAGCAAGAAAGTGTACAAGTACATGACAATGCTGAGAATGCACAAGTGCAGGGGGAGACAGTTACTGCACAGGTATAAGGGGAAGAGAGAATTCACTTGGTAAGTGAAGTAGATTCACAAACTGATCTTGATACTTTTTGAGTTGCTGATGCTGGTGAGAAAGAAATATCACCTGGTCACACTCACCAGGAATTCACTCTGGAAGAGTTGTTTCCTGAGATTGAGGGAGCAGCAAATAAGGAGGAGCATATCAGGGTTGAGGAGGAACAGAAGAGGTTTGAGGGGGGAGCAGGCTAATCTTGAGGGGGAGCAGATTGGGACTGAAAAAGATACACCCTCTACTCCACCAGAAAGGGTTGAGATAGCCAGCACTTCTGATTCAGAGAATGAAGAACTCGGGAATGCCAAGAAGAGAAAACTTCAGGTCTTTAAGAGAAGGAGCCAAAGTTATAAAAGGGCACTACAAACTACTCCTCCACAACCTGCTCCTGAGACTGATTACAACAAATTTTTAGTAGATTTACAAGTGAAATTAGATGAGCAGAAATTGTTTTTAGAAAAATATGTGGATGAAAGCCATAAGGCCCTCCAATTTGATCTAGCCCAAGATATAAAATCAATCAGATTTGAGATAAATCAGAATAAGAAAGAGATGACAGATTGCTTCCACAAGGGGGGCAATGTTGTAGTATTTCTAGCTAAGCAACAAGCAGAAGTAAAGAAACAGGTGGATGATATTACTGTCAAACAAGGCTATGTCCTTGAAAATCAGATTAGAATGAATGACAATCTGACTGAATCTCACAATGAGATAGTCACTGAGGTAAAGAATACAGTTATAGCAATGACTGAAGCAAGGGCTAAGGAGAAAGAGGAATTTGATCAAGAAGCTACAGGAAGCCTTGGATTCCTTTAAGATAGCCATCACTACTTCTCAGAAAAAAATTCTGATCAGCTTCTAAAGTTAAAATCATTTTATAAAGATGGTGTCAATTTTCTTAATGGCCAAATCAGATTTCAAAAGGATGACTTAAGAGATCACATTGTCAGAGAAGCCATAAAGGGGGAGAAAGTGTTAGTCAATGCTGGCTCAGATCATGCAAAATAGATATCTAATAGCATCAGAGCCACTCTGGGATATCCACCCCTTTGTGATGATGACAATGTTGCAGAATCTGGTGTGCAATCTGCTTATGCTAGAGGTGATAAACCTGAAATTTCTCAGATCATCTACCCTCCAGTAGATTTTGATATGATTCAACAATAGGTTCAGACAATGTACATTCCTCCACAGGATGTTGACAATGTCATTATAGAGAAATTTGAAATGCCAGAAGTTGCCTTGAAAGCTCAGCAAGATGCTCAATTATCAAAGAAGAGATTCAAAGAGCAGGCAGAGTTAAAACCTGATTTTGAGCAATGGAGCCCCACTTCTAGAAATATCATATTAACTGCCTGGAAAGCTATAAAAGACCAGGTTCATGAAAGGGGCAAAATGTATAATGAGCAGGAATGGCAGAAGTATGAGGCAAGGCAGGAAGCCATAATTCAATACAGAAGAAAGGCTAAGAGTGGGAAGCTACCTCCTGATGCTCAGGAGCCTAGTAAGTATTTCCCTAAGCCTTTTCATTATTTTGAAAGGCAAAGGATTAAGGCTGAAGCACAAAAGAAGGCCGAGTTGAAAGGCAAGAAGCTCATTGAAGATACAGAACCTTCTGTGCAGGCTTAGCTTAGATCAGGGAAAGGAATAGTCATCAAGGAGCCTGTCCAGCCTTAGTTTAGTTTTACTAGATTTTTTCAAGAACTATGTAATTCTTAGTTTTTTAAAGAAATCTATGTAATCAGTGTTAAGAAATTTTTTGATATGATAAACAAAACAATGTTCCATGTTCATTTAATTTGCATCCTTATTCTGTGATGTGATTTTGATATATATTTTGTTTATAAGTTGTCATGTCATATAATGTTTATATACATCATAATGTTTGTTTATTATAAGTGGTGTATATCATTGGCTAAAGGGTTATGACTTTTCCAAATAGGGGGAGATTGGTTGGTACATTAGAAAATGTGTACCTAATTTGGAGAAGCCTCACTTAGCTCAATGATATGCATCAAGGTGTATTTGATGTTATTTTGAGTTTATATGTGCAGGTTAAGTATTGGCTAAAATGCAGAGAAAAGTTTCTAAGTCCATGTGTCAACACCAAAGAAAGCTGTGTCGACACTTCAGTAAGTTTGTGTCGACACTTGGAAAAGCCTGTGTCGACACACAGAATAGTTAATCGACATCAACTGTGTCGACAATGGGAGGCTGTGTCGACACACAGAAGCAGAGTCGACATCAACTGTGTCGACACCTGGAGGCAGTGTCGACACACTGAATTCTTAGTCTACATCGACTGTGTCGACACACAGGACTTGTGTCGACACACAGCAGAGTTTCAACAATGTTGAGTGTTGTGTAGTGGAGAAGTGTCTATGTTGACACAAAGAGGCAGTGTCGACACATTCTACAGATGCAGTGCCAAAGCAGCTATGTCGGCACCACCAAAGTCTGTGTCGACACTTAAGTCACTTGTGTCGACACATATTAACACTTTGTCTCGACACATAATGACAGTCAGTCTCGACGCTTTGCAGACAAAGACAAAGGTTCAAGAACTGACTGGAGACTTGACAGTTGTGCATTCCAACAAGTTTACTGAAGCTGTCAGACTTGTCAGAAGTCGGTTAGAAACCGGATCAGCCGGTTACTATGGATAAAGTCTATATATATATGGATGGATTCTGTCAAATCAATGATGATGAACAACAACAACAGGCACAACTACTAAAGTATTGATCATTGATCAAGAAAGTGCACGTCACACTGGAGAAGATTTTCGTAAGAAGATCTAAGGAGAATTCAAGCAAGAATTATGAAGAAACTTCATAAGTTTTGAAGAGAGAGAGAGATCTTCAGCTGTTGAAGTAAAGGAGGAGACATCTACAAGTCTCCTAAGAAGCAGATCTTGAACCAATCTGCTAAGAAGGATTCAGATTTATTTCTTATTCTAAGAAGGAAGCTGGCAGTCAGTCAACTTCAAAGGAGATCAACCCTACTGAGTTCAGATTCAAGAAGCTTTGAAGAAAGCTAAGAACAGGTTGATTTCAGCCATCAGTCTCATCAAGAAGCTGATCAAGAATTCTCTTATCCTTTCTCTCTCAACAAGGGTAAGAGTCCATCAAAAATACTTATCAAATTATGTAGGATCTTTTCAAAGATCTGAGTTATAAGCCTGTGTTATAAAGGCTAAGTGTAGGAGATTTAGATCTCTGAGTGGTAAGGCTATTTGAGCCTGAGTGTAGGAGATTAAGATCTCTGAGTGGTAAGGCTGTTTGAGCCTGAGTGTAGGAGAATCAGTTCTCTGATTTGTAGGCCTTGTGGCAAGGCTGAGGTAGGGCCGTTAGCCTGAGTCTTAGGAACCTTATAGGGTTCTGAGTTGTAGGAACCTTTCAGGGTTCTGAGTTGTAAGATCTGTGGATCTGAGAAGAAGGAAGAAGTTAGGCCGAATCTAGCACACTGCTAGATAGGTGAAGGGGGAAAGTGGATGTACCAAGACCTTGGGGAACCACTATAAACCTGTGTGCAATCTGTGATGTGTGTATGATTGTTATTTCTGTGTTGTGATTGCTGTAGAATACTTAGAATCTATTTTAAGATCTGAAAAATATTCTGCCTTAAGTAAAAAAGGAAAAGAACCAATTCACCCCCCCCCCCTCTAGGTGTTTGGGTTATCTTGAAATTAATTCTATCACTAAGGTCTACCCCCAGTTGGGTGCAGAAGCTGATGAACTCCTAACTAGCGAACTGGGGACCATTATCTGTCACTATCGCCTTGGGCAACCCGTGTCTGCATATGATCTCCCCCTAAATGAAATTCCTGATGACTTGGGAGGTGACCTTGGCTAGCGCCTTGACCTCCAGCCACTTTGAAAAGTAGTCAATCATGACTAGAAGAAACCTTCTTTGCCCACTAGCCGGAGGGAAAGTCCCAACTAGATCCATCCCCCAGATAGCGAAAGGCCATGGCTCCTTGATGCTTCAGAGCCTTTGAGCGGGCAAGAACTGGAGGGGGAGTACAGTTGACACTTTGGCACCTCCTCGCAAACTCGGTTGCATCCTTCCTCAGGGTCTGCCAAAAATACCCTTGTCTGACCACCCTTGCCTCCAACGTCCTACCCCCCGAATGACTACCGCATTTCCCGGAGTGTACTTCCTCCAGGATCCTTGGGATCTCTTCCTCGATCACGCACCTTGCTAGGAGCCATGACAACATCTTCCAATGCAAACCCCCCCCCCCCCTTCAAGCATTAGGTAATGAGCCACTTTGTTCCTGAAGCTCTTCGCATCCTTGGTCCCTTCCGGAAGCTTGCTAGTGGTCAGAAAGGTCGCGAATGGATCCACCCACGAGGGTCGCCAATCCACTTCCATCAACTCTCCTTCCTCGATCGCCGTTTGAAATATCTCGGGCAGGGTTCCTCCTCCCCGAGGTCCAAACATAGCCAACCAATCGGCTGCTACACTCTCCTCTCTGGGAACATGTTGGATTGAGAACATCTGGAACCCTCCGATGATCACTCTTACCTTGGATAAGTATTTCACAAGGGTGGGCTCCCGGGATTCGAACTTTCCTCGAATCTGTGATGCTACCACCAACGAGTCTGTAAATACCTCCACATCATGGATCTCAAACTCCTTTGCCAAATGAAGGCTGGCTTATCAACACTACTCCTCCCCCAAGGGAGTGTTTCCCCGAAGCCCCGTCCACCATCATCTTCCATGCCCCCTGTGGTCGTGGATCCTCGGCTCCGACCTCAACAACGTAGTTTGCTAAGAAGTCAGCCACTACTTGTGCCTTAATGGAGAGCCTTGGAATAAACGAGATGTCAAACTCACTCAATTCAATAGACCACTTGGCCAACTGTCCCGAGTGTTCCACTCCTTCAAAAATCTTGCGAAGGGGATGGTCCATCACTACCCTGATCAAATGGGCTTGGAAGTACGACCGAAACTTCCTGGCTGAAATGATTAAAGCATACGCCAACTTTTCTAAAATGGGGTAGCGGAGCTCCGTCTTCTTCAAGATCCTGCTAACATATTAGATAGGCAATTGCTTCTTCCCCTCTTCCCTGACCAGAACGGAGCTTACGGCCTCTGCTCCTACCCCAAGATACAAGGCTAAATCCTCCCCCTCCTTTGGGCTTTGAAGTAGCAGCGCCTGGGAGAGTTGGCTCTTCAGCACTTGGAAAGCCTCTTCACACTCGGTGGTCCATTCAAATTTTTGATTACCCCACAGTACCTTGAAAAACCATGAGCATTTCTCTCCTGACCTGGAGAGGAACCTGCTTAGCCCGGCCAGTTTGCCTGTCAAGCGCTGGACTTCCTTAGCATTATGTGGTGACTCTAGCTCTAAGATGACCTTCACCTTGTCTAGGTTAGGCTCCACCCTTGTCGGGGTCAGAAGATGTCCAAGGAACTTCCCTCAACTTGCCCCGAAGACACACTAAAGGGGGTTCAGCCTCATCTTGAACTTTCGTAGGGTAGCGAATGTCTCCTCTAGGTCACATAGGTGAGAGTCTACACCCTTGCTTTTGACCATGAGATCGTCAACATAGACCTCCAGGTTCCTCCCCCTTTGGCCCTGGAAGACTCGATCCATCATACACTAGTAGGTAGCTCCTGCGTTCTTCATCCCAAAGGGCATCATTTAATAGCTGAAGCATCCCTCCATCGTGATGAAGGAAACATCATTGACATCAGGAGGATGCATTCGGATCTGGTGGTAACCTGAAAAACATCTAAAAAACTCATAATAGAAAAACTAACGGCTGAATCAACCAGCGCGTTGATCCGAGGCAGGGGGTAGCAATCCTTGGGGCATGATTTATTTAATAAAGAAAAGTCTATACACATGCGCCATTTTCCACCCCCTTTCTTTACCATTACCATATTGGAGATCCAGCCAGGATACTGGATCTCTGAGATGAAGCCGACCTCCAGATGCTTCTTGACCTCCTCGCGCATGGGCTCCTCTAGCTTGGTAGCGATGGTCCTCATCTTCTTGTGAATGAGGCGCGACCGGGGGTCCAGGTTCAGGCGGTGGAAGGCTACATCTGCATCGATGCCCGACATGTCAGCCACGCTCCAAGAAAAGTTGTCGACGTTGCCCCGCATCCTCTCCTGGTCCTCGGGACCTAGGCCCCCGCTGATCCGCACCCTTTGCACCTGGTCGGTGCTAGTTAAGACTTCCATCTCCACAACTTCCTTAGTCGGCTCCAGCCGCGACTGCTCCCAGACGGCCCTTGCATCCTCTTCCTGTCCAAGCTTTTCCTTCCCTCCTGCTTCCTCAACTTCCATCGCCTCCCCTAGGCTCTCTTGCTGCTCAACCTCCCCGCCCCTTGGGGCTTCCATCTCAACTCCTCCTTGCTCTTCCTCTAATCCCTCCTCATGCCGACCCTCTTGCGGCTCCGACCCTTCGTCCCCCTGGACCTCATGCACAGCTCCTCCTCCCTGCTCCTCTGCAATCTCCTCGGTCGCCTCCTCCAGGCTCACCTCCTCCTCTCTGACAACCTCTTCCTGCACTACCATCTCCCTCTCCAACTCCTCCGCCTCTACCATCGAAGATATGGCGTTGACTGCCGTCACGTAACATTTTCTTGCCACCTTCGGGTCCCACCTGATCCTAACCTGCACCCCTTCGTTATTGAACTTGAGGCATTGGTGGAACGAGGAGGGGACACAACGAAAGGCGCTGATGAGGGGGCGCCCAAAGATGGCGTTATAACTGCTTGGGGCATCCACTATGACGAACCAACAGTTCCGTGACAGCCCCCCCCCCCCCCAACTTCACATGCAGACCTACTCCTCCTTCTACCTCCTACCTCTCTCCTGAGAACCCAAACAATGGTCCGTCCAAAGCTTGGACCCTTTTGGCCTCGACCTTCATCTCGTCGAAAGCCTTCTTTAAGATCACGTTCACGGAGCTCCCATTGTCAACCAGGATCCTGGAGACCGTGAAGTTTTCCACCGCTGTCTGGATCACCAAGGCATCACAGAACGGGTCCTCAAAGTCTTGCATTTTTGCCGATGAGAAAGTATTTTTTCCTCCGGAGGGGAGCCTGGGAGTTCAAGGCGACCCCCTTCGGAATATGGTCTGATGGCTCGCTTTACGGGTTGCCTCAATCCCGACTCTGCCATGGATCACCCTGATCCCTCCCTGGGTTCCTACATCCACCTGGTCCTCACACCTGTCTTTCCTCGCTCCCTACTGAACCTCCACAATCCTTATCGGTGGATCCTGCCTCCCTAGCTCCCTGGCCACTCTCATATCCAGAAACTCTGGGTAGGTGGCCGTCGCGTAACCCTCCTCCTGGTGGAAGTCATAGAAAGGCAACGCCACCCTGCCCCCTCTTCCTTCTACGCCTCCTCTTCTTCCAGCTCCTCCCCGAACTCCTCTCCTTCCTCCTCTACCTCGGCCGACCTCCATCGCTTCTTGTGGTGGCGGGAAGTGACCCCTCTTCCCCTGCATCCACGCAGGCTGATCAAACCTCCTTGGCTCGCAGAAGTTGTC
Source organism: Platanthera zijinensis (assembly GCA_039513925.1). Classification (NCBI taxonomy): domain Eukaryota; kingdom Viridiplantae; phylum Streptophyta; class Magnoliopsida; order Asparagales; family Orchidaceae; genus Platanthera; species Platanthera zijinensis. The sequence goes on from CM077094.1 coordinate 114,846,650, forward strand.
CCTTCCTTGGAAGCTTCCACCCTATCACTGGGGCGACCCTCTTGGGGCCTCCAACCCAACTGGTTGTTTGGCTCCCGGGGCCCCCATCCTTGATACTGTCCCTGCTTCCCCTGTCCTCAGGGCTCCTCCCTACCTTCCAGCTCCTGGCTCCTTCACGTCGTCCTCCGCAAACCTGGTCAACTTCCTGGCAAAAGCCGGGTTGGTCCTTTTGAAGCCTATCTCCTTCGCTGCCCTCTCCATGAGCTCCTCAAAAGAGAGGGGGCATTCTCTTCAGCTCCATGCTAAAGAATCCCTAACTCAGCCCCAGAGTGAAGGTGAGCATCAGTGCATACCCTGGGACCTCCTGGACTAGGAGGATCTCTTCCTGAAACCGGTCAACGTAGTGACCCAACGTCTCATCTTGCTTCTGCCTCACCGCAAACAGGCACTCTGTCTCCTTCTTCTACTTCTTCGATGTCGAGAATATCAATAGGAACCATCGACACAGATCCTCAAAACTATATATCGAGCTTGTCGGCAACTGGTGGAAACAGTCCCGGGCCTTCTCCTTCAACGTGATGGCAAAGAGACGACACTTGATGGCGTCTGTCATCTGCCTTATCGAAACAACATCTTCAAACCACTGCACATGTTGCACAAGGTTATCCTTCCCTGAGTAGTAGGACATGTCGGGCTCCTAGAACCCCTCCGGAACCGGAGCCGAGATGATGAGCTCACTAAAAGGGCTCCCGCCCCAACCTACCGAGAAGGCACATCTCGTGAACTCGGCTGGCCTGCTCGGTCTCCACTGCCTTGCCCAGGGAAGAGCTCTCGCATAGCTACATCCCTCTCGCTGACCTCTGCCGGCACCTCCTTCCTGGGACGCTGCCCGGGAGCATTCTCGCCCAAGAGAGGTATGAAAGTGAGGGTAAGATCTATCTCAACTCTAGAGGGGGGGTGAATAGAGTATTTTAAAATAATTTTTCACAGTTGAAATAAACAGCACATATAAAATTAAATTTATGATATAGTGTAGAGTGCTAGTAAGAGGTTAAAAACCAAGAAGTAAAGAGCACAGCACACAGCAGACAAATCACACAAACAAACCAGAAGACACAAGGAAATATAGTGGTTCCCCAAAAACCTGGGTACATCCAATCTTCTACCACCCTTGGTAGGAATCCACTCAGGATGAGTTGATCAGGTGTCCTGACACCAATGAGCTTTTGATAAGGTACCCAAAAACCAAAACTAGATTTTTTGATAAGGTGTCTTGCCACCACTGAGTTTTGACAAGGCTCTCAGAACCAGACAGAATTTTTGAAGGGAGTTCAAGAACCCTTTTACAGCAGGAAAAGAAAAATAAGAGTGAAGGGTGTCTTCTCTGTTCTCAATCAAATTAGAGAAGCACAAGTGGATTGATGATGTCAAAGCTCCCCCTGAGATGTAGAAAGGTTCAGGAAAAGAAGCTTTGCTCTAGGGTGATAGGTCTTCAGAACTTTGATCTCCAGCAAAGGAGGGTTTCAGCAAGAAGGCTGAAAAATGAGGTGTCTGGAGTTCTGAGATGAGATTGTGAACACTTTTCAGTCAGCAAGAAGATTTTTGAAGTCACAGTTGGTTGCTCATACAGGCTAACACCTGAACCAAAAGATCCTTGATAAGATCAATCTCTTAAGAGGATTATTTTCTATACATCTAGCTTTTTATTTAAAGACATGGCACAGAACAAAGATTATGCAAGCACCAGACCACCAGTGTGCAACCTTTCTAAGTTTGCACTCTGGAAGGCAAGGATTAGATTATACATGAATTCTATTGATGAAGACATTTTCAATTCTGTCTTGACAGCTTGTCCAACTCCACCAGCAAGCTCAAGTATAAGTGCTGTTCCACCTCCTTCTGGAACAGATGCAGATATAAAGAAGTGGAAGACTGCAGATGCTAAGGCTATGAACATCTTAGCCCAAACAATGTCTGATGAAATTTTTCAGAAGGTAGCTGAATGCCACTCAGCCAAAGAAATCTGGGACAAACTCTCTGAAATTGTCTCAGGATCTGTTGATGAAAGGAAAGATAGAAGATCTCATCTGATAAGCCAATATGAGAACTTCAAAAAGGGAGAAGCTGAATCAGTGGCTGACATGTACAATAGACTAAGTCTAATTGTCAATGAGCTAAAAACCCTAGACAAAGAAATCTCACTGACTGAGCTGAATGACAAAATCCTGATGTGCTTCCCCAGCACTTGGGATTCAAGAATCTGGCCAATCAAGAATGCCAGAAGTTTAAATGAGATTACTACTGAAGCTCTCCTGGGCAAGCTCAAATCCTATGAGCTGCTCATTAAAAATAGAGAAGAAGAACAAAAGGCTACCTCTCCAGCCACAAGGAATGAAAAGACCATAGCCTTCAAAGCTGTAGAAGAGGAGCCTGAAGATAAAGCTACAGGAAATGATGAGCTCATAAGTCTACTGGCCAAAAGATTCTACAAGATGGCCAGAAAAGACTTCAGAAAGAGACCATACAAGGGTCATGATAAACCAAGGTATGATAAATCAAACAACAATAATGAAATTATATGCTTTGGTTGCAGGAAACCAGGCCACATTGTGCTTGACTGTCCAGAAAACAAGAATAAGGACAAGAAGGAAAGAAGAGAAAGAAGAAAAGAAAAGGATTACAAGAAGAATAGCTCAGACAAAGCCTCCTGCAGCAAGAACAAACATACAAGGAAGGGCTTTGTTGCTGAGACATGGAGTGAGACTGAAGAAGAATCTGAAGCCTCATCCAGTTCCAATGATGATGAGGATGATGCAGATGAAAAAGAATTTTGCATGATGGCTGTCAATGCCTCACAGCAAACCTCTGATGAAGAATCAGAATCAGACTCAGAAACTCAACCAGATGAAGATCAGGTAATCAACTCTTTTGATTTTAATTCTGAGGACTTCAAAGATGAATTTAAGACACTGTGTCTAGATATATTAAAATCTGAGAAGGAGATAATCTCTCTCAGGAATCAACTATCTGAGCATAGTGTCCTAAACTCAAAGAACCTCAAACTCTCTGAGGAGTTAGAATGTTGTAGGGAGGAGATAGCCTCACTGAAAAGTGAACTATCAAAGGCCAAAAAGTTTGAAGAATCCCTAAATGGGAGAAGTATCAGACTGATGGACATCACAAGCACAGTGAACTCTAGATTTAATAGCACACTGGGCTTGGGTGCCTCATCCAGCCAACCTATAATTTTGACAACTCCAATCAAGTTTGTCTCTGACAAAGGAAAGGGAGTAATAGAGGTACCCAGGAAGAATGCAGATCTGTCAGAGAAAAATTCAGTTCAACAGATGGCGTCGAGCAGAGCTCGACGATCGTCGAACAGAGCTCGACGATCTAACTACAGATCGTCGACCTCAACTCGACGATATCCAAACTCTGAACTTCAGCATAATCGATCTTCGAACAGAGATCGACGATCTGACCCAAGATCGTCGACCTCAGTTCGACGATCGTCGAACAGAAATCAGGACTGTGAACATTCCTTCAATGGCACATCTAGATTCAATCCTAGAAGTCCCACATCCCAAGGCTTTAATCCCTATACTGAATGGATAGTACCTCCTAGGAGATACCATCCTGAAGGTTATAAGGATCAACCTGGGATGTCCTTTATTTCAGAATTCAAGGGATATCAACCTAGGCCCAAGGTTAACTGGGTCAAAAACAAATAAGCTGTTTTTGTGCAGGTGAAGACCTATCCAGCATCAAACCATCAATGGTATCTGGATAGTGGGTGCTCAAAGCACATGACAGGGGACAAGGACAACTTCACTTCCTTCAAAGCCAAGCTTGGACCCAAAGTAATTTTTGGAGACTCAAGCTTTGGAACTACAAAAGGATATGGTGCAGTCCAAATTGGCTCAGTCACATTCAAGAAGGTGGCATATGTTGAAGGACTCAAACACAACTTGATAAGTATCAGTCAACTGTGTGATGAAGGATATCAAGTGACCTTCAACAAAGCCATATGCAAAGTCAAGTCAGTGGACAACACAACTGTGTTGACAGGTAACAGAAGAGGTAACATTTACTTAGTGGATTTTCATTCACCTATAGTAGATATTTGCCTGTTCAATTCCATTTCAAAATCTAATATTTTATGGCATAAGAGACTAGGGCATATTAACCTTAGAACCATTGCTAGGCTATCCAAAGACAACCTTGTTAGAGGACTACCTTCTGGTCCCTACAAGAAGGAAGAACTTTGCAAGGCATGTCAATTAGGCAAGCAAACTAAAAGCAGTTTTAAATCAATTAATAAGAGTGATTCACCTAGGATCTTGTACCTATTGCACATGGATCTTTTTGGACCCATATCTGTACAAAGCCTAGGAGGGAAATCCTATACTCTAGTGGTTGTAGATGACTTCTCAAGATTCACTTGGGTATTCTTTCTGAGGAAGAAGTCTGATAACTTCAAGTGTTTGACAGATTTTCTCAAATGCATTCAGATTGAGTTCAACACTCACATTGCCCTGATCAGAAGTGATCATGGGACAGAGTTTGATTCTCTTCTCATGCAAGAGTTCTGTCAAAGTGAAGGGATCAGGCACACTTTCTCAGCTCCTAGAACTCCTCAACAAAATGGGGTAGCTGAAAGGAAAAATAGAACACTCATTGAATCTGTAACTACATTATTGGCAGATGCTCACCTACCTCTATCCTTTTGGGCTGAGGCAGTGAACACCTCCAACTATGTGTTGAACAGAAGCCTGATACACAAGCTGAAGGGCAAGACTCCCTATGAATTGCTCAAAGGGAAGAAACCTAAAATAGGCTATTTTAAAGTTTTTGGTTGCACTTGTTTTATTCATAATAATGACAAGAAATATCTAGCAAAATTCCAAGCTAAAGCAGATGAAGTAGTGTTTCTGGGATACTCCATGATCAGCAAGGCCTATAGGGTTTATAATAAATCTTCCTATAAAATTTAAGAATCTGTTCATATTATTTTTGATGAAGCTAACATGTCTTTCAAGGAGAAGAATGCTTCTACCATAGAACCTTTGCAGGTACATTCTTTAGCTGAAGACTTGAACAAATTGCAAGTTACTGAAAAGAATGAGAGCAGTGATGATGAAGAAGAAGTTCAACATCTTGAAGAAAATCATCCTGAAGAGCCAGTTACTGCTCCACTAGAGGAGACAACAACACAGGCTGGTGAACAATCAACACTCCCTGTTGACTTAGTAACAACAAGAGATCATCCAATCACCCAAGTAATTGGAGAAATTTCAGCTGGTGTGCAAACTAGAAATCAGGTCTACCAGAACCTGATGCACACTTGCTTCCTATCTCAAATTGAGCCTCAATCCATACAAGATGCAGAGCAAGATCCATACTGGATCATTGCAATGCAAGAGGAGTTGCATCAATTTGAAAGGAACAAGGTTTGGGAACTAGTGCCTAAGCCAAAGGATCATCCCATTGTTGGAACAAAGTGGGTATTCAGGAACAAGCTGGATGATCAAGGAGTTATAGTCAGAAACAAGGCAAGGCTAGTTGCTCAAGGGTACTCTCAACAAGAAGGAATAGACTATGATCAGACATTTGCACCAGTTGCAAGGTTGGAAGCCATCAGAATATTCCTAGCCTATGCTGCTCACAAAGGTTTCAAAGTATATCAAATGGATGTAAAGAGTGCATTTCTCAATGGGGACATCAAAGAGGAAGTCTATGTTAGACAACCTCCAGGTTTTATCTCTCTAACTCACCCTGATTATGTTTACAAATTGTATAAAGCATTATATGGTCTCAAGCAAGCTCCTAGAGCATGGTATGAGACCCTAGCATGCTTTCTTCTGGAAAATAATTTTGTTAGGGGGAGAGTAGACCAAACTCTTTTTATTAGAACTCATAAGTCTCATGCCCTACTAGTGCAAATTTATGTAGATGACATTATTTTTGGTTCTACTGATTCAAAATTGTGCAAAAAGTTTTCCAAGCTTATACACTCTAAATTTGAAATGAGTAGCATGGGTGAGCTGTCCTTCTTCTTAGGACTGCAAGTCAAGCAACATGCTGAAGGCATATTTATTTCTCAAACCAAGTATGCAAAAGAATTGGTTAAGAAATTTGGTATGTCTGATGCATCATGTATGAAAACACCCATGCCCTCAAATGCTGTAATAGATGCTGATGAACATGGGAAACCTGTTGATCAGACAACATATAGAGTAATAATTGGCTCTTTATTGTACCTTACAGCTAGTAGGCCTGATATAATGTTTGCTACATGTATTTGTGCTAGATTCCAAGTTAGCCCTAGAGAGTCACATTTAATCTTAGTTAAGAGAATTCTTAGGTATGTAAAAAGTTGTCCAAATCTAGGTCTCTGGTATCCAAAAGATTCAGCATTTGATTTAACTGGATTTTCAGATGCTGATTATGCTGGATGCAGAATAGACAGGAAAAGCACCAGTGGAACATGTCAGTTCCTTGGTGACAGACTTGTCTCCTGGTTTTGTAAGAAGCAAACATCTGTGTCAACCTCAACTGCTGAAGCTGAGTATATGGCTGCAGGCAGTTGCTGTTCACAAATATTGTGGATACAGAATCAGCTCTTAGACTATGGCTACAACTTAGAGAAGTCTAAAATTTTCTGTGATAATACTAGTGCTATCTCTATAGCACAAAATCCAGTCCTCCATAGTAGGACAAAACACATAGAAATTAGGCATCATTTTCTAAGAGATAATGTAGAGAAAAATAAAATTGAACTTCAATATATTCCTACTGATTTGCAAAGGGGAGATATTTTCACCAAACCTTTGGATGAAAAGAAACACAGTTTCTTCCTAAATCAGTTAGGCATGTTAGATGGAGGAAGCCTTAATTAAATTACAAGATTTTGAAAAGCTAAAACAGACCAAGACTAGGCCAAAAATCCTTCTTTTTGTGTCTGTAGAATGAGTTTAGACTCTGAACTGCGCTCGACGTTTTCCCCAAAATCGTCGAACAGAGATCGACGATTTTCCAAAAATCGTCGACCAGAGATGGACGCTTTTGCAGTCGTCGATCTGAGTTCAGAGCCCTCGCTAGAACTAGGCTTTCTCTCTTTCTGATCAGAGGCCGTCGAGCTGAGCTCGACGTTTTTCAACATCGTCGAACGAAGATCGCCGATTTTGAAGACTCTTCAGATTCCCTCTGTAGCCCACGATCTTCCTTTTCGCCGTCGAACCCTAATATAAAATCTTTCTTTCAGCCTTCGTTCTCCTTTTGCGCTTTCATACTCTGCAACTTTCTTTCTTTTCCCTCCAAATTCTCTACGCTTGGTCGTTTTTGGTTTTCTGTTGCAGGTGAATATGGCTGAATCAAGTGCTGCTATTGCTAAGATGAAGTTCGACACAGGCTTTGACATCGACATAAACTCCTTCGATGGAAGCGACCAGCGCTTCAAGGACATCCTAAACTTATTCAGAGAACAACAGCTGACTCCAATAATGACTACAAGGATGAAGATCGCCTCAGAAGAAATTAAAGAGTGGTGTTATATCGCAACAGACGAGACTGAGAATTCTGTTGTCGGCACCATTAAGGGGACTCAGGTACTTCTATCCCCGGCTCTTTTAACAGAAGTTTTTCAACTCAGTACTGGAGAAGACTCCATTGAACTGTCTGGAGAGGAGTATGACTCCATGCTGGATAGGATGGGTCACAATGCAGTCAACCCTCATAAGCTATTGAAGAAAAATCTGGCTATAGAATTTCAATTCCTGGCTGATGTAGTTGGGAAGGTGCTGTTGGCCAAGCACTCAGCTCATGACACCATATCCAGATATCAGTTCTGCCTGATGGGAGCTTTATTAGATAAGAAACACCTTGACTGGGGCTCCATCTTCTTCACTCTGATTAAGAAGAAGATCAATAAGAATGCAGTTAGTTATGGGAGAATCTTAGGGGTCTATCTGCACAACAGGTGCCCTGACCTTTTAACCTCCTCTGGCATGTTCATCAATGCATCCAAGAGGCTTTCCTGTGCCCTCTTCAGTAAATGGGACAGGCAGATCATAAACCCCTCCAGGGCTGCTGCACCACTTCATTCAGGCACAAGGACTATTTCAGTCACTCCTCCAGCAGAAGAACTGCCTACTTCTTCCCCTCCTCCAGCCATATCCACCCAAGCCGTCACCTCCTCACCACCAGTCACCACCATAATCATCTCATCCCCAATTACCATTTCCTCACCTATGTCATCCCCTCCTCTATCCACCTCAGAGGAATTCCATCCTCTCTTTTCCTATTCAACCTTCACCCTACCATCCTTCTCACTTATAGATGATTCCTTCATGGATGATTCACCCTCTACTCCTCCTGAGCCACCCTCAACTTCCTCCTTTCAACAAATGCTCCATGACATTCTCTCTCAACCCTCCTTCACACCCTCTCTTACTTCCCCTATCTCCACCTCAACCTCCTCTATCTCCATAATTCCATCTTCTGAACCAACCATTCCCTCTCCACCTTCCTCCACATTTTCAGTTTCAGCCACCATCCCTCCATCCACCTTTGCTCCTACCTCTGCTCATGCCCCACTTGAGCATGTGGATCTTCCTAGTTTGGCAGACAGGCTGTTTGAGTTGCTAGCTCCCAAGCTGGCATCTCTACTGGAGTCTTCCCTGGCTCCACTCCTGAAGCAAGTCCAGGAGCTGTCTACCAAGCTTGCCTCCCTTTCCTCCTCCCAGGCTATCCCTTCTTCTGGGTGCCTTGATTCACCTCTCTCTGAACCAAGGCAGGGGGAGATGCCTTATGTAGAAGTGGATGTGCCAGCTGCTGATCATATGTCTGCTCCAGCTCCAGCTCTTGGATGTGCTTTTGCACTGAATCTGCAGAGGCTGCTATCTATATTTGATACAGTCCATTTCAGCTGTCTGCCTGCAACTCCTGCTGAAGATTTGTCTAAGGCCATTGTGCCTGTATCTATCTGTGATCCCAGCCATATTGATTCCTACATCAAGTCCTGGAAGGCTGTGGATATCTCTGATGCTACAACTAAGGCCACTGTGCCTCTTTCTGTTGAAATTGTTGCTGCTGCTACTGCTAACATAGAGATGATTCCAGCAACTGATGCTGATGAAATTGCTGTTGAGACTGCTGATGAAGAGCTTGCCTCATACTTAGTATATCCCACTCCTGCTGCTCCTGCTCTAGTGTCTGCTCCTGATTCTGTCTGCTCTGCTGCTGCTCTCTCTCCTCCTGCTCCTGCTGTTTCTGCAAAACTTAAAGCTCAAGAAGAGCTTATCAGAAGAATTGATGATCTGTATGATCAACCTCAAAGTTCTGAGAGTGATCAGTACAGGACTGATTCTGATGATTTTGCTAGCACTATTGCCAAGAAGAGAAAAGCTAGAAGTAAAGCAATGATGTCAATCCCTCCTGCCAAAGCCAAAGACTCCAATGATATTCCATACTACATCCTGCATGACTGCCCCATCTCTGAGCCTTGGATGCAATACTCCAAGAATCAATAGAAAGCTATGAAGAAGAAGAGGAAGCTAGACAAATATGAAAAAGGATCTTCTCAATATCAGCCTCCTCCTCCTCCTCCTCCAGATTCTGGCTCAGGCTCAGCCCCTCAAGCTCCAGTTTCCAGACACAGTTCTTCCCAGTATTATCAAAGATCATATCAAAGGGGACAGCATCAAAGGGGATATCAATCCAGAAGAGATCAATTTATAGGAAGCTAGAGAGGGCATAGACTTCATCCAAGGGAAGGACAAGGTCACTCTGACCCTTCTTCAGGTCCTTTCCCTTACAAGCTGAAAGACATAATTGTCTCTAGGACTCCTTCTACTGATTCTGAAATCATCAACAGATATGAACCTCCTATTCCTTTTGAAGATCCTGAGAACAACCCTGTGTCCTGGACAGCCAGAATGAAAGAATTGGCTGCCCTTGATCAAATAAAAAAGGCCAGAGAACAAGGCAAGGATACTTCAAACATAACTACTTTATCAGAGCAGAGAAAGAAAGAACTAGAGAGATATGCATCAAGGAAATTCTTCAATCCAGAAGACTATATGAAGCTGCACCCTGAGGCTGTTGTTCCAAGGCCCAAATCTCAAACTTCTCTAGGTGCAGAGGATGACAGAAGGTCAAAGAAAGAAATTCAGAATCCTAATAGAGAAATTTTATTTAAAAAGGGAACTGAAAGGAAGTGAACTGTGTAAGCTAAACATTTCATCCACCTTTGGATATCTGCTGCTATTTATCTGTGATCTGCTTTGCTGCTATATATCTTCTCTGCAATTTTGTATTAGCTTCTGTATTGTTGTATGCTTTTTATTCCCTATGATTGTCTGTAAATAGTAATCCTAACCCAAATAGGGGAAGATTGTTGGAACACCCTATTACTAATTTGGGTAAGGATCACTATGCTTGTCTTAGGAATCCCAGTTGACCTAGTTGTATAGTTGAGAAGGTCAACATTAGAATGAGTATAGGGCTTAGAACTTAGGTTTGGAGCTGCCCCCAGGACCATTCCAAGATCAAGGTTGAAGAGCTAAGTCTAAGGCAATTTTCGTCGAGCTCAGATCGACGAATCGTCGAACTCCGTTCGACGCTCTCTGAGCTCATCTTCAATAGATCGTCGAACTCCGGTCGACGATCTTCGAGCTCAGATCGACTATCTGCTTTTGGCTAGCTTCTGCTTAGTCGTCGAACTCCCCTCGACTATCTTCTAGCTCAGTTCGACGATCCCTCCTTCAAGTTATTTCTCAGGTCGGTGAGCTCGGTTCGACGATCTTCGAGCTCAGATCGAAGTTTTCTGTCTGCTTGTCTCATTTCATCTCTGAGCTCAGTTCGACGATCGTAGAGCTCAGATTGACGTTTTTTTTTGGGAGTGATCGACGCTTTCAGGAATTCAAATGCTGCTGTTCTTTGGAATGTTTTTGAATATTATCAGCATTTATATCAGAAGATCTCCCAGCCGTTTGTCTTTATTCTGGAGCAAGTTTCAAGGAATTATTCAGAGAATGTTTGCTGGACTTTCCTCTAGAAGACAAGACTCTTTTTGGAAGACATTTATGACTCCCAACGGCTATCTTGGACAAGGAAACTTCAGAAAATTTCAATTCCTCTCTTCTGTGTTTTTAAGATATACAGAATACACAAGAGAAATAATATACACAGATTGACAAGAAAGAAAGTGAACACACAGAATAGAGAATACTGATAGCAGAAGAACAACAGAAGAGAGGAATTGAAATTTTCTGAAGTTTCCTTGTCCAAGATAGCCGTTGGGAGTCATAAATGTCTTCCAAAAAGAGTCTTGTCTTCTAGAGGAAAGTCCAGCAAACATTCTCTGAATAATTCCTTGAAACTTGCTCCAGAATAAAGACAAACGGCTGGGAGATCTTCTGATATAAATGCTGATAATATTCAAAAACATTCCAAAGAATAGCAGCATTTGAATTCCTGAAAGCGTCGATCTCTCCCAAAAAAACGTCGATCTGAGCTCTACGATCGTCGAACTGAGCTCAGAGATGAAATGAGACAAGCAGACAGAAAACGTCGATCTGAGCTCGAAGATCGTCGAACCGAGCTCACCGACCTGAGAAATAACTTGAAGGAGGGATCGTCGAACTGAGCTAGAAGATAGTCGAGGGGAGTTCGACGACTAAGCAAAAGCTAGCCAAAAGCAGATAGTCGATCTGAGCTCGAAGATCATCGACCGGAGTTCGACGATCTATTGAAGTTGAGCTCAGAGGGCGTCGAACGGAGTTCGACGATTCGTCGACCTGAGCTCGACGAAAATTGCCTTAGACTTAGCTCTTCAACCTTGATCTTGGAATGGTCCTGGGGGCAGCTCCAAACCTAAGTTCTAAGCCCTAGACTCATTCTAATGTTGACCTTCTCAACTATACAACTAGGTCAACTGGGATTCCTAAGACAAGCATAGTGATCCTTACCCAAATTAGTAATAGGGTGTTCCAACAAGGTACCACCTCTACTGGAACCTGAGACATAGCCCACACGCTCCTTGCCGAGAAGGCCAGGTTGATGGTCTACAGGACCTCTCGCCTGAAGTCCTCCAGCATCTTCATTGTCACCTCCTCTCCCCGAGAAGGGGAACCTCCTGAGCCTAATCCTTCTCCTTCACTTCAAGCCATGGGACTCAACTCAAGATTTTCTTGTATTGGCTACCTTCCACGCTCACCGCACCAGAACTGTTGAAGCCAAAATTTGACCTCAACGAAAGTTCGAAATCAGGGGTGCAGCCAATAACTACTTATCCCAAGCTCCGACCTCTGACTGGTAGTAAAGGACCAGAAGCCGACCCAAAGACTCAGCTGGGAGGTTCTACTTCTTACCCAGAAGATCTCTGAGCGCTTCCCCTCCAAAGCCAAATGCTGGGCTAGGAGCTCCTCAGAAAACACTAGAAGATCTTAGGAAAATATGAAAGCTTGTCTTCTGAAGAGCCCTGTGGGACTATTTATAGCCTTTGTTGACCTGAAATTGCTAAATTATCCCTCGTTGGTCTGCCAACAGCTAAACTCCGCTATTATGAGTAGCTAAATGAAGACCCTGAAGGTATACAAGTAATTTTACCTGAGGGCATCCAGGTAATTTCACCCTGGGCCTTACCCGGCGGGAGCCTTCCTGCCTAGAACTGAAGGCTCTCATGTTTACTTCTTGCCGAGAACTCCCCCGCCCTCACCAGGCGGGAGCTAAAAGAATATTAATGAATGTTAAAGGTTGTGCCTGCTCCCACCTTCACGAGGCACGAGCCTTCTCGCCTGCCTCTGGGTGGTAATATGCCTCGGCTGAAACCCTGCCTGTCTTGACGAGCGTCAAGCTCTACTCGACGAATTGCTTACTTGAGCGCGAGCGTTCTCGCCTACTCCTATGTGAGATCTCTCCTATTCCGAACCTGTTCGACAATCGTCAAGCCCCGCTCGACGAGACCTGAGCTGAGCTCGGTGAAATCTGAATAGAGGTGTTGAGTGAGCTTCCCTCACAAAATGCTTTTGGACTTAGAGAAATTTTGCTGGTTGTTGATGAAATCTACCCAAAGCTCGACAAAAGTCGAGCTCAACCCTGATTAGGCGAGAGAGTTCTCGCCTATGGACTGTCCCCGCCGAGGGACTGCTCTCGCTCCTCCTTTTGTCCTGCTCCCAAGCGGGAGCTTTATTGTTCAAAACCTGCTCAATGAATGTCGAGCCTAATCCCGAGTGGGCGAGAAGGTTCTTGCCAATGGACATCTCTGAGTCTTTTTTCACTCGAGGCTAGCCCAAAGCTAGCCCAAACCTGGCCCTTGGTGTTTCTGGGTCCCACTCAGCGAATATGGGGTTGTACACCGACGAGCTTGCTTGAATTCCACCTCTCAATTTTGTTTCTCCACCGAATTGCTTGATCCAAAACTCGATTCCTACTGCTTAGTGCCTTCTGAAGCTAATGGAATAGTCAAAATGAGTTGATATTGGTTGTATCCATGGATGCCATTAAGAGGAATTTCAGCCACCACATTGGATGCTCCTCCTTGGCTCCAAATGGCACCTCCCTTGTTGGAAATTAGCTGGAAATGCTATGGGAAGCTCAGTGATGAGGTTGGGCAGAGGAATGAGTGGCCAAGTGGCCTTCATTCCTTAATTCTAGTTTGTCTCTTATGTAAAATTGGGGAAAAGTCCAAATTTCTCCCTTGCATGTCACTACCCTCCAAATATAAAGGGTAGGGGTTGTAATTGGCCTAATGGGCTGCTGGTAGGCTTGGATTGAGGCCTTAGCCCATTGGGAATTCACTTGGACTCTCATTTTCCACTTTAGGCCTTATGTTGACCATGGTTGACTTGTGGGTTTGACTTGGTCAACTGATGTGTTGTCTGGTGTAACACCTCCATCCATCGCGTAAAATATAACAGAATGTCCGGCTGGGGCCCCACACCATATTCCACAGACAGCGGAGTTACAGGTTAATATTAAAAAGACCAAACGAATCCAAACTCAAAGTATTCTAGCGGAAGCTTCATGAGTTAAATTGAACTCAAGTAACACGAATGTCCACTATAATAAACCACATAGGAATGTTTGCAAAATACACCAAAAAGTGCGGCCTTAAGGCCTTACAATTATTCTTTAAAAAGGTGGTTTACAAACATCGGCTCACAGGCCGGCCACAAATGAAAACAATAAAAACATCTTCGCTTGGCCTTCGAGGGAAGGCATGGCATCAAAGGGATGCAACCCGCTATTTATCACTCGGCTCTCCAGTACCTGCACAGGGACATTCCACCAGTAAGGTGATAAACAAGGCAATGGTCAGCTTTAGTAGACAAATTTATAACGACCCTACCCCATTCTCGGGGCAGCGATATTCCTTCCCTGCTGGCATAACATATATATATATATATATATATATATATATATATATATATATATATATATATATACACAAAGGTATAACTCAAGTATTATTCCATATATCACGATGGTACAACTTAAGTGTCATTTAAAATATCACAAACGTTTGCATCACTAGCCAAACGTTCTGTGCACTCAAGGCACCTTACTGGTGTACTGGAAATACCCAATCCAACCACTGTCCAAAAGTCTAATACTAACGGTAAACTATGAGCATTATTATCTTGCACAAAGCTAATACTCTTCCCCTACCAATGGTAATTGCCACGTATTTTAGTTCTATTAACCGTCTGACCCGAGGGCAGTTCCAGTTCAGCCTTTTCCCGTTGCTCAAATTGCCCTGCCATAGTCAAAAGCCAAGCATTCGTGGCTAAATGGACAGATGCGGGTCACATCACCTTTCCTGTGAATTAAACATAACCAACGTTACATTTAATAGATGACTCTCATGGCCATCAGAGCTGAGCACCAAGCTCACAACTCACAAACTAGCCACACGATCTCTGAGAGATAGGCTTCATAATCAAAATGCTATCTGGGGGCTATCGCTAACGATAGCCACTATCGCCGGGCATTAACAGCAAAACACCTTTTTCAGTCCCTAGACTCAGTCACAACTGGAACATCTGTCCAAAAAACCTACAGTTTGCTGCAGTGCCAAAAATTGGACTTTCACAACATATATAGCTAACCAAGAGCTATCGCTAGTGATATCCACTGTCGCCTGGCGATATCCACAGTTATCCAAAATCGTGGTAATTTCTGGGTATTTTCCTGGAGCGCATCTCCAGTACTTCCTTCTACTCATTTCATAGGCACAACCCTCAAACCCCATAAACTACCTGTTTATACTCGGAGTCTTCTCCGACACGCAAATTAAAACATCACCAATTCAGACCAACCTGTCTGAATGGGCTTCACACAGCATGTCTATTTTGTACTACGATTTCCGAATTTTATTTGCAAAGCTACCTGGGGATATTACGTATCAACTCATCAGAATTCCCTCCTCTTCCATCTTTTGGTGGGAGATCCAATGTGTATGCAAAATAAGGACTTCACTTGTCCAAGATGGATGATTGTTACCCTCGTAGATCATTTTGGAGCCATGATCAAGTCTTCTACTCGGATGGAAAGGATCGTCTTGCTTTCCTCTTCACAGATCTTGCTTCAACTCTTGATTCCGACCACGGAATCTCCTTCTCCAAGCTTACAAAGCTTCAGCCTTCAACCTTTGTTCTTCCTTTCTTCCAAGAAGATGAAAAGGGAGGATGTTGGGTACAATGGAAAATGTGTACCTGATTTGAAGAAGCCCAACCTAGCTCAATGATATACATCAAGGTGTATTTGATGTTGTTTTAAGTTGACATGTGCAGGTGAAGAATTGATAAAGTATGCAGAAAAATTCTAAGTCCAAGTGTCGACACAGAGGAAGCAGTGTCGACACATAGAAGAAAATAGTCGACACAACACTGGGAAGCAGTGTCGACACATAGCAGTTAGTCTACAACTACACTGGGAAAAAGTGTCGACACAGAAGAAGTAAGTTGACACATCACTGGGAATTTGTGTCGACACAGAAGAAAAGAGTCGACACATCACTGGGAATTTGTGTCGACACAGAAGAAAAGCGTCGACCTCAACATTGGGAGAATGTGTCGACACAGAAGAGTATAGTCGATCTCAAGATTGTCGACATCAGCTGAATGTGTCGACACAAAAGAAAATAGTCGACCTCAAGTTTGTCGACACCAGCGGAATGTGTCGACACATTGGGATTAAGTCGACACATTAAAGCAGATTTAAGAAATGAATGTGTCGACACCTGAAGGCTAAGTCGACACTTACTAAGTTATGATTCTACAACAACTGTGTCGACACACAGGACTTGTGTCGACACACTGAAGAGTCAAGACCAAGTTATTTTCAGAAGAAGCTGTGTCGACTCAAAGGCAACTTAGTCGGCATCACTGAAGACTGTGTCGACACCAAAGTCAATTGTGTCGACACAGATAGACAGATGGTCTCGACACTTTCTTACAGACTATTTCAACAACTTGTGGTTCCAGGCTAAGGCACAGGACTTGTTTGAAGACTTGACAGCTGTGGGCTACCACCGGTTAACTGAAGCTGTCAGACTTGTCAGAAAACGGTTAGAAACCGGATCAGCCGGTTACCATGAAGAATGTCTATAAATAGACAGATTCAGAAGGAGAACAACCAGAACAGATAGTCCTTTTGAATAACTTTGAATCAAAAAGGAAGAGAAGGATTACAATCCAATTCATTTCAAGAAAGTGCTAGTCACTTAAGAAGATCTTCTCCGGGAGATCTAAGAAGACTATCTAAGGATAGATCTAAGAAGAGTTCTAATCAGAATTCAGAAGAATCTTTCAAAGTGCTGGATAGAGAGAGATCAAGCCAGAATTAGAAGAAGAAGAAAGAAACCACCAGTGGATTCTCAAGAAGCTGTTTGGAATCAACTCAGCTAAGTTCATTTTCAAGAAGCATTGAAGAAGGCTCAGATACAGTTGATTGCATCAGCTGATCAAGAATTGTCTTGGCCTTTCTCTCTCAACTTTGGCAAGACAGTTTAATAATCTTTTCTATATTTCTGTAGGATCTGTTTACACAGATCTGAGTTGTAAGCCTATGTTATAAAGGCTGAGTGTAGGAGTGTTGAACTCTGAGTGGTAGGGCTATTTTCCTGAGTGTAGGAGAAGGATATTCTCTGAGTTGTAGGCCTTGGGGCAAGGCTGAGGTAGGGCAGTTGTGCCTGAGTTGTAGGAACCAGTTGGGTTCTGAGTTGTAGGATTTGTTGATCTGAGATAAGTGGAAGTTTGGCCGAATCTAGCATACTGCTAGATAGGTGAAGGGGGAAAGTGGATGTACCCAGACCTTGGGGAACCACTATAAAACATTGTGCAATCTGTGATGTTTTATTTTCTGTGATTGCTGTGCCAATTGTGTTAGCTATTGAATTGAATTCTGCCTAGAAGTTTTTATAAGAAAAGCAGAACCTATTCACCCCCCCCCCCCTCTAGGTGTTTAGGCTGCCTTGAAAGTTAAACTATCAAGTGGTATCAGAGGGAGGTTCCTCAAAAAGGACTTAACAGTCTGAGGTAGATCTGAAAGGCAGATTCAAGATTCAAGAAGATGGGTTCTGGAGAGAATCATAAGGAGCTAGGGTCTATGAAATTACCCATATGCAAGAAGGAAATCTTTGGGATCTGGAAAGAGAGAGTCAGATTGTTTATGGAAGCATCTGACCCAAGGATTTACATCACAGTACAGGAAGGGCCCTTCACTCCAATGAAGATATCTGTTCTTGATGCAAATATCCAAATACCAAAGACTTATTCAGAAATGACCAAGGATGAAATCATCTTGGCAACCATGGATAAAAGGGCACAGAACATCATTGTCAGTGCCATAGATGATTCAACATTTCAGAATCTGATTCACTACAAGACCTCCAAGGAGATGTGGGACACATTGATTGTCTACATGGAGGGATCTGAAGAAGTAAGGCTGGACAGAAAGTCTATGCTAAATCAGGAGTATGAAAGCTTTAGACAAGGAAAATCTGATAGCATAACTGAGTGCTATAAGAAATTCTATAGAATTGTGAATGAGCTAATATCCTATGGAAGAGTCTTCAGTACCTATGAACGGAATGACAAATTCTTAAGATCCTTATTAAAGGATTGGGATACAAAGATCTGTGCCATAAGAGAAGTGGCTAAATTGGCAGAGATATCTCCTCCAACCCTGTTTGGAAAGTTGCTATCCTATGAAATGCAACTTATGGTAAGGAAGGAGGAGAAAAGAAACTCAAGAGGAGAGCATAGAGAAAAGACTGTGGCATTTAATGCTGAAGCCACCAGAAAGAATAGGAGGAAATCACCATCTCCTCCTAAGGAAGTTGAAGAAGATAGTTCTGAAAATTCAGATAAGGGTTCAGTTAGCTGTGATTCAGATGCAGACTTTGCTGCATTCACTAGGCAATTCCAAAGGTTCTTGAAAAAGAAGCAATGGAAGTCTAGGCCTTCCACATCACAGCAAGTTGATGACTATTATCAGAAGAGAAGGTCATCAAGGAAAGAGAAAAGTAGATCAAAGCCCAGCAAAGCCACTACTTCAAAGATTGTCTGCTATTGTTGCAATAGGCCTGGACATGTAGTGGCTGATTGTCCTGACAAAAGGAAGGAATCTTCAGAAAAGAAGAAGACTTATCAGAAAGGCAAGAAGGAGAAATCCTTTGTAGCAAAGAAAGATAAAAGTCTGTCAGTCCAGTCAACTTCAGAATCAGGATCTGAAGCTGAAGCATATATTGGACTATATGCTGCATCTGAGGAAGAAGAGTTTATGCAGTTGCTAGACTCCATCAATGAACATCAATGCATGGGTTTGATGACAAGATCAGAAGAGGACATATGCCAGAATCAGTCTGGTCCTAATGAGGTAAACTGTCCTTCCTATACATCTGTTTGTAGTACAAGTGAAGAATCAGCTACATCTGCATCAAGTGATGAAGATGCATCTGGATCTGAAGGAGATGTCTATCAATTGATAGACAAGTATGGGGACTTGTTGCAGGCCCTTAAGAAAAGCAAGAACCTGGTTAAAACACAGGCTCAGGAAATTGCTGAACTAAGGGTAGCAACAACTGAGTTAGAAAAAGTCCTTGATCAAAAATTAAATGAAATTACCAAGCTGAAGAATATAACTATTATTCAGATGGACACAATTAATTATACTAATGATCAAGTAAAGAGTCTGGAGGCCAGACTTAGAATTGAAAGGGATTTAGTGGCTAGTTACTCTAAGCCAAAATCTGTCTTACCCTTGATAGATGAATTTGTCACTCAGAAGGGTAAGGCTGGATTAGGATTTAAAGGTAACTCCAGGGCTGGCAGATTCAAGAGGAAAGGCAAAGCCCCTATTCAGCCACTAAACCTTTCAGTCCCCATAAAGTTTAGTAAGGAGAAAGTGCCTTCTAACATATATGATCATGAAGACATTCAAGGTCATATTAAGACAAATGTTCTGAAGAACAAGGGTGTTAAGGCAAGCATGCCTACCTATGGTCATAAACCCAATGGTTTTAAGAAATCAGTAGGTGAAGTTGCAACAGCACCAGCAATGAACAGAAATTCTTCTGACAAGGATGTATCTAGATCTAGATACAATAAGTTTGAATGTTGGTGCTATGGCAAGAGGGGCCATTTTGCATTGGACTGCTGGTATAACACAAGTGTTATAAAGAACAAGAGTCTACCTGTTAGAAGAGGTTATGATAACTTTATTAATGCTAACCTGAACCAAGGACCCAAGACTTACTTGGGTTCTAAGGGTAAGTAATTCTGTATTGCAGGTGAATCCAAGTAACCATGCCCCTATATGGTACTTGGATAGTGGTTGTTCCAGGCACATGACTGGAACAAAGGGGCTGCTAAAGGAGTATTCATCTGTCAAAGATGGACATAAAGTGATCTTTGGTGGATCTGAAAAAGGAGTCATCAAAGGGTTTGGTAACATTTCTTCTAACCTAATTACTATCACCCAAGTGGCCTATGTAAAAGGTTTGAAACATAATCTAATAAGCATAAGCCAGCTGAGTGATCTAGGATATGACATTTCATTTGGTAAGGATGGATATCATATCAAAAGGTCAAGTGATCAAGAGATCATTTTGACTGGGTATAGGAAGAGAAATGTATATTGCCTTAATTTTGAGTGTGAAAATAAGGCTTCCCCCATTTGTCTTGTAGCTGATGACAATGCTTCCCATTGTGTTAAGTGGCACAAGAGATTGGCTCATCTAAACTACAAGACAATTGGCCAACTCATTAGTAAAGAACTAGTGAGGAATGGGCCTCAAGTTAAGTGTATAAAGGAAGGGGTATGCTCAGCTTGTCAAAAGGGCAAGCAGACAAAATCCTCATTTCAAAGCCTTGAAAACAAGGATTCTGTGAGGTGCTTATACCTCTTGCATATGGATCTTTTTGGTCCTATGCTAGTTCATAGTATAGGTAGGAAGGTCTACACTTTTGTGGTTGTAGATGACTATTCTAGATTTACATGGGTGTTCTTTCTAAGACAAAAATCTGAAACCCCAAGTGTACTACTTAATTTTGTAAAGCAAATTCAGAATGAACTGAATAGTACAGTGGTCAAAATCAGAAGTGATCATGGTACTGAGTTTCATTCTGAAAGCATAACAAATTTGTGTAAAGACTTTGGGATTTTCCAAGAGTTCTCCTCACCAAGAACACCTCAGCAAAATGGAATTGCTGAAAGAAAGAATAGAACATTAATTGAAGCTGGTAGAACTCTATTGAGTGACACCTCTCTCCCAGAATATTTTTGGGCTGAGGCAGTTAACACTGCTTGTCATGTCATCAATAGGGCTTCTATCACCAAAAGCCACAGAAAGACTCCCTATGAGATTGTGAAAGGCAGAAAACCAAATCTATCCTATTTCAGGATCTTTGGTTGCAAGTGCTATATACTTAACAATGGCAAGTCATATTTGACTAAGTTTGCTGCCAAATCCTAGGATGGGATATTTGTTGGGTACAGCACAAATAGTAAGGCCTATAGAGTCTTCAACTTAACTACTCAAGTGGTTGAAGAATCTGTGCATGTTGTATTTGATGAAACAAGATTAATCAATTGTGAGCTGTCTTGTAGATCAAATGACTCAACAGGTATAAGCAAGAAGATGGACAAGCTCTCCATTGCTGAAGCTTCAAAGGAAGATGGAGCATTGGAAAATGAAGGCTGCTGTCCAGGGGGAGTACAAGAGATAATGGAAGCTGATGAAAACCAAGAGGAACAGCAGAATGAAGAAGCTGGAGATGCTCAACCTGAAGGGAATCTACCTCCAGCTATAAGATATCTAAGAGATCATCCTACTGATCAGATAATTGGTGATCCAAGACAAGGAGTGCAAACTAGAAGCAGAAATCAAAGCACAGTTTTGCATTCTAGTTTCTTATCCCAAATGGAACCTAAGAAGTTTGAAGAAGCTATCCAAGACCAGCACTGGATTGATGCTATGCAAGAGGAGCTGAATCAATTTAGAAGATGCAAAGTCTGGGAGCTTGTTCCTAAACCAAGAGGCCACAACATAATTGGCACTAAGTGGATCTATAGGAACAAGCTAGATGAAAGTGGGATAATAGTGAAGAATAAAGCAAGATTAGTTGCAAAAGGATACAGGCAGGAAGAAGGAATTGACTTTGATCAAACCTTTGCTCCAGTAGCAAGGCTGGAGGCAATCAGAATGTTCATTGCCTATGCAGCCTACCAAGACTTCAAAGTATACCAGATGGATGTGAAGTCAGCATTTCTGAATGGTGATCTTAAAGAAGAAGTATATGTAGAGCAGCCATCAGGTTTTGTAGATCCTCTTAAACCTGATTCTGTGTATAAGCTTAGGAAAGCTTTGTATGGGTTAAAACAAGCTCCAAGGGCTTGGTATGAAACCCTGTCTACCTTCCTCATTGAGAATAAATTCTCAAGAGGAAAGATAGACAAAACTCTATTCCTTAGGGAATCCAAAGGAAAGATCATCTTAGTCCAGATCTATGTTGATGACATAATCTTTGGATCTACTGAAAACAACCTTTGTAAAAAGTTTGCCAAACTTATGCAAGGGAAGTTTGAGATGAGCAGTATGGGAGAACTTAAGTTCTTCTTGGGACTCCAAGTAAGACAGACTGATGATGGATTGTCCATATCCCAGTCTAAGTTCACCAAAGAATTAATTAAGAAGTATGGTATGGAGTCATCCTCCACCATGAGAACTCCTATGGGAACTAGTATGCCTATATGCAAAGATGAGACAGGTAAACCTGTTGATGAATCATTGTATAGAGGAATTGTTGGGTCTCTACTATATCTCACTGCTAGTAGACCTGACATTATGTATACAACATGTGTCTGTGCTAGGTACCAAGCCTGCTCTAAAGAATCTCATTATACTGCAGTCAAAAGGATTCTGAGATATCTAAAGGGCACTCCTACTCTAGGTCTTTGGTACCCTAGGAATAGAGATTTTCTACTAACAGGCTATTCAGATGCAGATTTTGCAGGATGTAGAGAGGATAGAAAGAGTACTACAGGTACTTGTCAATTCCTGGGAGGAAGACTAATATCTTGGAGTAGTAAGAAGCAGACCAGTATGGCAATTTCCACAGCTGAGTCAGAGTATGTTGCTGCTGGAAGCTGCTATGCACAGCTATTGTGGATGCAGCATCAGCTTAAGGATTATGGTATTCAGGTAAGTAGAACACCCCTTTTATGTGATTCAAAGAGTGCTATTTCTATTGCTAATAATCCAGTTTCTCATAGTAGAACTAAGCATATAGAAATCAAATACCATTTTCTTAGAGAACATGTAGAAAGAGGAGACATCTCATTGGAATTTGTAAAAACAGATTATCAAATAGCAGATGTATTTACTAAGCCTTTAGATGAAACCAAATTCAATAAATTCAAAATTGAATTAGGTATGTTAACCATTGATTAATGTATTAACAAAATCATTAACAATGCAATTGAAGTGGTATATAAATAAGTAAAGGTAATAACAACAACATAATCAAGTGTTAAAAAGGACACATTGAAGTTACAGAAATTGGCTAAGTAAGAATGTGTCGACACATTCAGTAGTAATGTGTCGACTCAGAGAAATTATGTCGACAAGTCAGAAATATTGTGTCGACACAGAGAATATGTGTCGACACTTGAGAGTTATATTGTCGACTTAACCAGAAATGTAATGTCAACTCAACCAGGAAAATGGTGTCGACACTTACAGAATATGTGTCGACACTTATCCTTAGAGTCGACACAGAATTTCTGTTTATCTAAGGTGTCGACATAACCAAAAATTGGTGTCGACACATAGTAGGCTGAAATAATGTCGAGACAATAGAAGTTTGTGTCGACACATTCCGTCTGTGTCGACACATTCCGTCTGTGTCGACACATTTTGACTGTTTTTGGCGCCTTTTGAACTTCTTTCAACTGAGGCTATAAATAGGTCAAAAACTCATTCTGTCGACACGCTTCCAAGGTTTTCGAGACTAAAACCCTGTGTCGACAGTCTATCTTTCTCTCTTCTCTCAAGCTTTCTCGACGAACCGATGGCGCCAAGGATTGAAGACAACATAAATGAAGGGTATGAGTTGGTGCGCCAGGCCTTTGCAGAGGCGCCGCCAGATGTTCAAGGAGTTATCACCCTCCTCTCTGCGTCAGGGTTAGAGTTTCTCATCTCAGAACCTACTAAAATCTGGAAGAAGGAGGTGCACGAGTTCTTTATCTCTGCATCAGTCCACTCTACTGGCCTCAAGATTAAGTCCACTGTTCAAGGGACTAAGGTGAAGATTAATCAAAGAAGTATAAGAAAGATCTTTCAATTGCAAGTAGTTGAGAATGAAGAGGAAGTTCCTATATCTAAGACAAGGGAAGCCCTTCAATGGTGTGGACTGGACTCAGGATTGAAGATTGGAGCTGCCTTCAACAGGAAGGGTATGAATCAACAAGGGAAGTTCTTGTCAGAAGTAGTTGGGAAAGTAATTCTCTGCAAGACAGGTGGACATGATAGGATTTCTGCCTATATGTTCAGTCTGATGACCAGGATTGTTTTTACTATTCCTACTGATTGGTCAGGAGTGATCTTTGACAAGATCAAAGAAGGAATCAAGAAGCCTAACATGGCTAGGATCATGAGCCTGTACCTCACTGGTGTGATTCCTGAAGTGATGCAGCAACTGCAAGGGAGTAAGATTAATCATATGAGAGGAATGGATATGAGATTGTTCTCAAGGTGGGATAGGGTACTGTCCAAGGATGTGCCTGAAGAGAGCAGGCCAGACACCCCTGTGAAATCCCCTACTCAAAACCAAGAACCTGAACAACTACAGGACAACCTACTTAGGACACAGGTTGAAGATCAGCCAGACTCAACTGTTGTCCAGCAAGTGTCAACACCTGCACAGATGTAGGGGGAGCCAGTTTCCACTCCTGCTCCAAAGGTATCTACTCCTGCTCAGGTATAGGGGGAGCTAATGTATTTTACTATAAAAGACATTGCTCATATTCTTATTACTGCACAGGTTCAGGGGGAGCAAGTGTCCACTCCTACTCCAGATACTCCAAATACTGAAGTGCAAGTACAAGAGGAAGCACAGTTAAACTTGTCTCAAGATTTAACTGCTGCAGAAGTTACAGCTCAACTGGAATTTACTATGGAGGAGTTATTCCCTGATATTGATAATACTGCTGATAAAGTAGGAGGTGGACCTGATATTGAGAAGTCTATAGGTATGGACATTGATCAGGAAGCTGAAGTAGAGCCACAGGTTGTAAGACCCCCCTCCCGGAACACAACACACAAAAAAAAATAATTCTGTGTATTCTGTTTTTTTTTTAGGAGAAAACCCCACAGGTAGAGCGGCAACGGACTATGCAGAAGGACAGCAAGGCCCAGATGATAAGACCTTCAAACATTGGAGGACCATCCGAACATTGGAGGACCTTCTGAGGTTGTGTGTGCTAGATAAAGGAGAACCATGGGAGAGACTCTTACCTCTCGTGAAGTTCTCTTATAATAACAGTCATCAAGCCAGTATTGGAATGGCACCTCATGAAGCTTTGTATGGAAGGAGGTGTAGAACACCCTTGTCCTTGGTGCTAGATCTATAGTTATTTTAGGAGAGACATCGACTCCATAGAGTCTTGATGGAGAGGAGGAGAGTTCTTAGGATAAGCCATGCCTAGGTTTTAGGCTTAGTCTCCCTCAACCTTCTCATCATTCAAAGTGGAGATGAGAGGGGTTTTCGTTGGGGGTTTGGCTTTGAAAGGAGAAATAAGGTTGGGTGTGATTTCTGGAAAAGTTTATGCGAGGTCGTTGCAAGGAAGAAGATGAACGGATGCCGTTCATCTCGCCTTAAGATGCGTGCAGAAATCTGATTTCTGCAAGCGGCGACCTTCGTGGCCAATTTCGGTGGTGTTCTGGCCAGATCTGGGTGAACGACTCAACACAAAAGTCGTAGCCCTTGAAATTACCTTACCAACGAGTGGTTGCTCGTTTCCATGCGATACCTGTAGCCACGGGAAAGCTGGTAAGAGTCCGCTGCATTCGGGAAAATTCCTGTACAGAAAACTGTTTCCTATGCCATGTCAATGATACCTGTAGCCATGCTGTTCGGACATCTTATGCCAGCCTTCAATTCCTGAAGCTGGACTCTAAACTCTGCAAGTTCCTTCGGAGCCATTCGGTATGGAGCTCGCGAGACGGGCTTGGCACCCGGAATTTGCTTGATTTGGAAGTCCACTTCCCTATGCGGGGGTAGTCCCGGCAATTTCTTGGGAAATACCTCGGGAAATTCTCGCACCACCCGCATATCCTTGACCTCTAATGTCAATTTCTTCAACTCGAAGCAAATTACATAGACCTCGTCCCCTTCCATATGAGATTTCATAACTTGGATTGAAGACAATAATTTACGGGGTGCGAATTTAATACCTTGAAAGATGACTTCCGAGTCTCCATGCCTCAACATAACTTGCTTCTCCGCACAATTGATCCTGGCGTGGTGCCAGTCCAACCACCTCATGCCCAGGATGAGATCGAACTCCGGGATTCTTAACACTGTCGCCGGAGTTTCAAAGAACTTTCCTCCAATAAGGGTGTCGAAGTCGCAACTTGCTGACGACGTCATCTCAGAGCCGTCCGGAAGGCGCACCCTTTGAGTAGTGCCCGTGAAGTGTTGCACTCCCTCCAAGTCCTTCACGAAGTCCTCCGAGATGAACGAGTGAGACGCACCCGTGTCAAATAACGTATAGGCGGGTCTCCCGCTAACCATGACAGTGCCTAGGTTCCAAAAAGGTAATCACCGTTCAAAATTGCGCGCAACATTTGTATCGTAAATCTAACAAGTCATATAATATTAATAAATTTTGCACGTACCGGTGATGACTTCCTGCGGATTTCTCTCCTGAGTCATATCCAATGCGAATACATGCTCCCGTGCATGTCCTTGATTTCTCCCTGGTGGTCCTCTTCCTCGGCCACGATCATTCCGCCTTCTATTACTAGGGCCGACTTCAATTACTCCTTCCGCAGGTCTCTTGCCACATCCCAAGTGGTCCGCCTCCAATCTCTTTGCCATGTCAATGATTTCTGCCAGGCTTCCATCGGCTATAAACAAAAGGGCCTGCCTCAGGGGGTCCCTTAATCTTTTGTAGAAGCGCTTCGCATAGCCTCTATCGTCCAAATCATAGGAATCAGCAAACCTAGCGAGGGGAACAACAAAATAAAAGATTTCGTCCCCGAAATCAGGATAAGGCTATGGGAGTGAAACACATAAAAAGGGAACTATGCTTTCAAATAAAATTTTTACCTGGAGTAAATAATTCCGGGTAGCGCTCTTGCATCAAATCCCTTGGCTCCCATGTGCACTCTTCCTTCCCATGATTAGACCATAGCACTTTCACCAAGGGAACACTTTTGCGGCGCAAGGTTCTTATCTCGTTATCAACGATCCGCACCGGCTCCAGTCGCACAGACCTATCAGACGCCACAGCACCATCCGCCGTGGGGATATACTGTTCAGGCCGCAGCAGAGCCTTCCGAAGCGACGATACATGGAACACGTCGTGAAGGTTCTCCAGCTCCGGTGGTAACTCCAATCGATAGGCCAGAGGGCCAATCCTTTCCACCACGACATAGGGCCCAACATACATTGGGCTGAGCTTCTTGACTCCACGTACCTGCGACACTCCGTGCATCGGTCGAATATTCAGGAACACCTTATCGCCCACTTGAAACTCCACCATACGGTGCCTTGCGTTGTAATATTTCGCCTGTCGGCTTTGAGCCTCTAGCATTCGATCCCGGATCAACCTAACCACCGCGTCCGTGTCATCAATATACTCATTTCCCAATGCCTTCGGATCTTCGTCTTGCACCCAGGACAAGGGTGTTCTACACCTCCTTCCATACAAAGCTTCATGAGGTGCCATTCCAATACTGGCTTGATGACTGTTATTATAAGAGAACTCCACGAGAGGTAAGAGTCTCTCCCATGGTTCTCCTTTATCTAGCACACACAACCTCAGAAGGTCCTCCAATGTTCGGATGGTTCGTTCAGACTGCCCGTCCGTTTGTGGGTGAAAGGCTGTGCTAAAGGCGAGGCGCGAACCCAAATAAGCCTGTACAGCCCTCCATTCTCTTGAAGTGAACCGACCATCCCGATCGGAGACGATCGTCTTCGGCACACCATGGTACCGCACAAATTGTTCCACAAAGAGACGCACTAAGACACCCACCTGCGCCTCCTTCTTCATTGGGATAAATCGGGCTACCTTGGTCAACCGGTCAACTATCACCCACACAGAATCATTCCCCGAGCGCGAGCGAGGTAACCCGTGGACGAAGTCCATGGAGATGTCCTCAAATTTCCATTCGGGGATGGGCAACGACTGTAGCATTCCACTGGGGCTTCTGCACTCTGCCTTCACCATTTGGCAGGCCACACAATGAGTAGCAAAGTACTTGACATCCCTCTTCAAGCCCGGCCAACACATTGTCTTTCTCAAATCGGTGTACATCTTCGCGATCCCCGGGTGCACCGAGTACTTGGAGCAATGGGCCTCCTTTAGAATATCCTCCCGAATGTTGTCGCCTTCGGGGATGTAAAGCCGGCCACGAAAATGGACGAGGCCGTCTTTTAGGGAGTACTCTTCCGTAGTCCCATCCTCCATTGATTTGAAAGCCGGGGTTAAAGCCGCATCCTTCTTTTGTTCCGTACGGATCCGGTCTCGTATGTTGCAAACTATACTCATCGCGGCCAAATATTCTGTATACTCTTCCGGTTGATTCTTAAAGACCAAAGTGATTTACATCTCTTGCAGTGTCCGGATTAGCTCCATCCTCATCAAGCGGGATTCCGTGCTCGTTCCCGGTGCCTTTCGGCTCAAGGCATCAGCTACGGAATTAACCTTCCCGGGGTGGTAATTCAAGGTGAATTCGTAATCGCACAAGAACTCCAACCACCGCCGCTGTCTCAAGTTTAACTCCTTTTGGGTGTGAACGTACTTCAGATTTTTGTGATCCGAGTAGATCTCGCAGTGGACGCCGTATAAATAATGCCTCCACATCTTCAAGGCGAATACCACCGCTCCCAACTCTAGATCATGCACCGGGTAGTTGGCTTCATGCTTCTTCAACTGTCTTGAAGCATAAGCGATCACATGCCCATTCTGCATCAACACAGCTCCCATCCCTTGATACGACGCATCCGTGTAAACTTGAAAGCCCTCCTTCCCAGATGGAAGAGCTAGGATGGGTGCAGTCGTCAATCTGTCCTTCAATTCTTGGAATGCAGCTTCGCACTGGGGTGTCCATTCAAACGGCACACCCTTCTTGGTCAGCGTAGTAAGGGGAAGGGCGATCTTCGAGAAGCCTTTCACGAACTTGCGATAGAACCCGGCAAGTCCAAGAAAGCTCCGTATGTCGGCCGCTGACTTCAATGGCGACCACTCCTTCACGGCCCGCACCTTGGCCGGATCTACAGCTAGCCCCGCCCCACTAATCACATGGCCCAAGAACACGACCTCTCGAAGCCAAAACTCGCATTTGCTGAACTTGGCAAACAAAGTGTGCTCCTTTAGTTTCCTCAGCACTAAAGTTAGATGTTCGGCGTGTTCTGCTTCAGTCTTGGAGTAGACTAGGATATCGTCGATGAACACGATGACAAAGATGTCCAAATAAGGGCTGAACACCTTGTTCATCAAGCTCATAAAGGCGGAAGGGGCGTTTGTGAGTCCAAACGGCATCACGGTGAATTCATACAAACCATATCTCGATCTGAACGCCGTCTTCTGAATGTCATCTTCTTGTATCCTCAGCTGATAATATCCCGAACGCAGATCTAACTTGGAGAACCAATACGATCCCACTAATTGATCGAATAATTCATCAATGCGCGGTAGGGGATAGGTGTTCCGCACCATTAACCGGTTCAACTCTCGATAATCAATACATAACCGCAAGGTGCCATCCTTCTTTTTGACGAACAAAACGGGCGCTCCCCAAGGCGACGAGCTTGGGCGAACGAACCCTGCTTCCACCAATTCCTGAAGCTGGACTCTAAACTCTGCAAGTTCCTTCGGAGCCATTCGGTATGGAGCTCGCGAGACGGGCTTGGCACCCGGAATTAGCTTGATTTGGAAGTCCACTTCCCTATGCGGGGGTAGTCCCGGCAATTTCTCGGGAAATACCTCGGGAAATTCTCGCACCACCCGCACATCCTTGACCTCTAATGTCAATTTCTTCAACTCGAAGCAAATTACATAGACCTCGTCCCCTTCCATATGAGATTTCATAACTTGGATTGAAGACAATAATTTACGGGGTGCGAATTTAATACCTTGAAAGATGACTTCCGAGTCTCCATGCCTCAACATAACTTGCTTCTCCACACAATTGATCCTGGCGTGGTGCCAGTCCAACCACCTCATGCCCAGGATGAGATCGAACTCCGGGATTCTTAACACTGTCGCCGGAGTTTCAAAGAACTTTCCTCCAATAAGGGTGTCGAAGTCGCAACTTGCTGACGACGTCATCTCAGAGCCGTCCGGAAGGCGCACCCTTTGAGTAGTGCCCGTGAAGTGTTGCACTCCCTCCAAGTCCTTCACGAAGTCCTCCGAGATGAACGAGTGAGACGCACCCGTGTCAAATAACGTATAGGCGGGTCTCCCGCTAACCATGACAGTGCCTAGGTTCCAAAAAGGTAATCACCGTTCAAAATTGCGCGCAACATTTGTATCGTAAATCTAACAAGTCATATAATATTAATAAATTTTGCACGTACCGGTGATGACTTCCTGCGGATTTCTCTCCTGAGTCATATCCAATGCGAATACATGCTCCCGTGCATGTCCTTGATTTCTCCCTGGTGGTCCTCTTCCTCGGCCACGCATGTGCCCTCGCCCCCGTGGAGCTACTGGAGGGGGAGCAATAGGGGCACCCCCGATCAGTCGCGGGCAAACTCGTCGGACATGCCCCGGTTGGTTGCACTCAAAACATATCATCTCACGTCGGCCCCCAGGTTGTTGATAATATTGCTGCTGCGGTGGTGGTGGTAAAGGTAGTGGTTGCGGAATTGGGTACTCCACCCGATAGTTCCGGTTGACCCACCGACCGCCTCTGTGGTTTCCCCTTCCTCTGCCATGATCATTCCGCCTTCTATTACTAGGGCCGACTTCAAATACTCCTTCCGCAGGTCTCTTGCCACATCCCATGTGGTCCGCCTCCAGTCTCTTTGCCATGTCAATGATTTCTGCTAGGCTTCCATCGGCTATAAACAAAAGGGCCTGCCTCAGGGGGTCCCTTAACCCTTTGTAGAAGCGCTTCGCATAGCCTCTATCGTCCAAATCATAGGAATCAGCAAACCTAGCGAGGTGTTGGAACTCCCTCTGGTACTCCGTTACCGATTTCGATCCCTGCTTCAGCTGCAGAAATTTTTCTTCAAGTCCATCCCGAGCAGAAGAAGGGATGAAGTGATCCAGAAAAGCCTCGGTGAACTCGTTCCAACTGATGTCCGTGTACAACCGCCCTTGGAAGGTGGAGCCCATGAGGGACTTCCACCACCTTTTGGCGTGCAGCTCTAGCAGCGTCACTACCAATGTCACCGCCATGCTGTTCGGACATCTTATGCCAGCCATCAATTCCTGCACGGTATCAAGCCATTCCTCGGTGCGCACCGGCGATTCTGTCCCAAGATAGGCAGGAGGGGACAGGGCACGGAAGGTGCTCAACCAGTTGGAGCCTGGCGTTTGTTGTTGCACCGGAGCTTGCTGGGCTTTAAATGCATCCAATATGGCTGACAGCGTTTGTCCCAGTTCCGACTGCTGGAATTGTGAAGGGACGGAAGGGGTAGGAGTGCCCCCAACCGGCTCCACCTGCGCTGGGACCTATACGCAAGGTACAAACTAGGGTCAGGTTGGCTAAAACTAATGTCAAAGTTGGACAACTTAGTGTGAATTACATATGGGCACACCACTGCTTCCGCTAAGTCGGTTTGTCCCCAAACCGACTAATCGAACGGGAGTGGCCCATTGTTACCTGACTGCTGTAGGTGAAGATCGGCTTAGTCTGATACCATTTGTAAGACCCCCCTCCCGGAACACAACACACGGCACGAGGGGAGTCTTATGCCCGAAATAGCCGCCTTGCGGTAGCACTAACACACGGGTTAGCCTTTACCACAAGACGCCCATTCCGCCGGCTACAATCCATATCACAACAATTATGCCAACCCAACCATAACAGAAAAGTAAAGCTAAAAGCAGTTCAGTTCACAGCTAAGTTAAAGTCCAAAAATAGCGGAAGATAACAAGCACAACAGGCTTGTACAAAAGAAACAAGAGTCTAGAAATGTTTTGCCAAACGGCTACATGAAAACACTCACTACTGTCACTGACGGTGCCGATGGCACCACCACCTCAGGTCCTATCATCCGGGCCTGGCTGTCCTGCTGCATAGTCCGTTGCCGCTCTACCTGCGGGGTTTCCTCCTAAAAAGGAAGACGTAGCAACCGTTAGTCATAAGACTAAGTGGCTTCACATCCGCTCCCCCGGCGACTCCTCGGCACCGGGCGGAGAAAGGAACACAGGTACAATATATATACATAAGCAAGTAAACAAGCAGGTGACAGTAAGTATGGTGAAGTATAAACTACGCTACACAACTAGCAGTTCTACGAATATCAATAATATATAAATGACAGCAGGTATAATTAATCAGAATAGTAACTTAACTTATAAGAGTGCCCATACAAACTTATAAGTTAAGGATCGGCTTGACAATATAGTAACTCATCGTATAAGAGTGCCCATACAAACTTATACGATGAGGATCTTGTGTATGCAATGAATGACATGTTATGAATGTTATGGTATGACCGAATCATGCGCACGCACATGCAAGTTGCTATGTCGACACAGACTAGAAGTTCCCACTTTTCGAGCAGGTAGCTAACCTCTCAGGCGTCGTCCGTCGTGGCCAGACGGCGACAGTGGAGCGGGCGTCTCCACTACTAGGTGGTATCACACTACCTATCCTAGGCCCCCGTACGCCTCAACGCTAAGAACACAACAGCGGAGCTCACATGCGTACTATGGCTCAGAAGGGGTCTTGGGTAAATGTGCACCAAGAACACAGCCCAACCTGGCCTTTGATTTCGAACCGGATGGAACCTCGGAAACGCACGAGGTGCAAGCCCAACCGTTCTCATGGCACGGAGGAGATCTCGGGTTATGGACACCAAGTATCTAACCCTACCGCCCAAGGTCTACCCATTGGCTCCCATCGGTGTGACGACTGGCGAACCCGTAGACCTGCCACAATCATTCTCCCAACATCGCGACACGATGAATCGTCGCACATCACATGCCCCAAAACAACTCACTCGATGCTACCCGTAGGGAGACTTCAACTCTAAGCATCGGTTGTTAATAAACCCCTTGGGCTCGGATTACAGTTACAAAATACTCTTCACGTAGTGTTCATCATGTTCACGCCCACCTATTCAATGAATTCACCTCAACACTACGCATAATAGATAGGTTCAACACCAAATTGTATAAATATATCCTTTACCAATATCAACTCCTAATATCTAGCCTTCCCATCCAATCCATTTCTCTACCATTGCATGGTTATCCCTTATTACACAACCAAATGAGTAACCATACTAAATTATAGTAACAACGACATTATAGATATATGGGAGCAAGATATCGCATGAGCAAATCACAATCATTGCAAGAGTGCTAACATTATAAATTAACAAGTGCATTAACATAGGATAGTCCAATACTAAAACTGGGATTCCCGGAGCTACAGGAATCCGATCACAATGCACAACCCCTCGTTGGAAAGGTATTCGCGAGGGCTACGACTTTTGTGTTGAGTTGATCGCCCAGATCTGGTCGCAGCATACCAGAAATTCAACTCGAATACGTACAGGAAACAGTTTCCTGTACAGGAATTTTCCCGAACGCAGCGGACTCGAACCAGCTTTCCCGTGGCTACAGGTATCGCATGGAAACGAGCACCCACTCGTTGGAAAGGTAATTTCAAGGGCTACGACTTTCGTGTTGAGTCGTTCACCCAGATCTGGCCAGAACACCACCGAAATTGGCCACGAAGGTCGCCGCGTGCAGAAATCAGATTTCTGCACGCATCTTAAGGCGAGATGAACGGCATCCGTTCATCTTCTTCCTTGCAACGACCTCGCATAAACTTCTCCAGAAATCACACCCAACCTTATTTCTCCTTTCAAAGCCAAACCCCCAACGAAAACCCCTCTCATCTCCACTTTGAATGATGAGAAGGTTGAGGGAGACTAAGCCTAAAACCTAGGCATGGCTTATCCTAAGAACTCTCCTCCTCACCATCAAGACTCTATGGAGTCGATGTCTCTCCTAAAATAACTATAGATCTAGCACCAAGGGAGAGGGGAGGAAGCTCACCTCAAGTCCAGCGGTACCAACATGGCCGGCCATGAGCCTCGCACTCCTTCGCGGCGGCATTGTTTTTCCCTTGACGGTGGCGGCGTTTTGATTCCTCCAAAGATGGCTCCGGCAAGCTCTTCCTCCTCCTCCAGCCAAGAACTCTCTCAGGAATTTCGGGGCAGAAGAAAGGGGAATGAATGCTAGGGTTTCCAATTTTTTCCTTTTTATACATCGCAGACACGGGTAGGCACACGGCCGTGTTCCTACCCGTGTTCAGGTGACACGGCCGTGTTGTCTGCCGTGTCTAGGGCCGTGTTCATCCCAGAACAACTTTCTGCCGGGTCAGGGTTGCGGCACACGGGTAGAGGCACGGCCGTGTCCCGACCCGTGTCCTTGGCACACGGCTAGGGATACGCCCGTGTCCCAATACCCGTGTACCTCTCTGACTGGAAGCCTATTTTTATGAGGCACACGGGTATGGACACGGCCGTGTCCATACCCGTGTCAGCCAAAAATGCCATTTTGCCTTGTTTTCCTCATTTCCCGCACGTCCGCACCTGTTCACCCACATCCCCCATTGGGCTCACCACAGCCCCCTTGACTCAAATACGCAATCAAGGGGCCTAGCGCGAATTGGGACGTTACACAGGTTGAGGGTGAGCCAGTGGATGTTGAAGCTGAGCAACAGGCCTCTGGAACAGATACAATTCATCATCCTCAAGAAAGAATTCATGTAGATACTTCATCTGAAACAGAAACTGAAGATGCCAGGGTGGCAAAGAAAAGAAAACTTGTTGTCTTCAAGAGAAGAAGCAAGAATTATAAGCAGGCTTTACAGACCACACCTCTACAAGTCTCTCCAGCCTTTGATTACAACAAATTTATGATAGATCTACAAGTAAAATTGGATGAACAAAGGTTGGCTATGGAAAAGTATGTTGATGAGAATAGCAAGTCACTTCAGTTTGACTTAACTCAGGATATCAAGTCCATCCAGTTTCAGGTCAACATGCATAAAACTGAAATGACAGATTGCTTCCACAAGGGTGGCAATGCTGTGGTTTATCTAGCTAAACAACAGGAGGCTATTACTACAAAGGTGGATGACATTGCCTTGAAGCAAAGCTATGTTTTGGAGAATCAGCTAAGAATGAATGATAACTTAACTGAATCTCATAATAAGATAATTGAGGAAGTAATGAAGATTGGTCCAGGTCTGCCTGCCGATAGAGCCAAAGAAAGGGACGAATTTGATAAGAATTTTCAAGCTGCCATTGCTTCTGTTAAGACTGCCATCTCCACCTCTCAAAAAGAAATATCTGAAAAGCTTAACAAGTTAAAACCATTTTTTAAAGACGGTGTAAATTATTTGGATGGCCAAATCCGATTTCAAAAGGAAGATCTAAGAGATCATGTATCTAGAGAAGCCATAAAGGGGGAGAGGATGCTAATTCATGCAGGCTCAGAGCACTCCAAATGGGTGACCAATAGTATCCGAGCCACTTTGGGATATCCCCCATTGTGTGATGATGCTATGGTAGCTGAATCAGGAATACAATCAAATCTACTTGAAGGCAATCAACCTGAAGTTGCCCAAGTCATTTACCCCCCCTCCAGATTTTGACATGATTGATCAGAAGGTTCAAGGAATGTACAGTCCTCCAAAGGAGGTTACTAATATTGTCTTTGGAAAGGTTGATAAGCCTGAGGCTACTCTAAAAGAACAGCAAGATGCTCTAGTAGCAAAGAAGAAAATCAGAGAGCAGGCTGTACTGAAGCCAGATTATGAGCAGTGGAGTCCTACTTCAAGGAACATAATACTCACTGCATGGAAAGCTGTACAAGATAAAGTTCATGAGAGAGGCAAGTGGTACAATGAAATAGAATGGCAGAAGTATGAGGCAAGACAAGAAGCAATAGTACAATTCAGAAGGAAAGCCAAGCTGGGAAGACTGCCATCTGATGCTAAGGAGCCAAGCAAATACTTCCCTAAGCCTTTTCATTATTTTGAAAGGCAAAGGATGAAGGAAGAAGCTCAGAAGAAAGCTGATCTTAAAGGAAAGAAGATAGCTGAAGAATCAGAAGCTCCTGTGACAGCTACAATTCAATCTGGCAAAGGGATTATAATTAGAGAGTCTGATCAATCCTGATTATGTTTTAAGTTCTTTTATAGTGTTTTGTAATGTTGTGATGTAATCATTAAATGTAAAACATTGTAATCAAACATTACCCAGTTATAAACAAAATGTTGTTTGGCATATTATAATGTGCATTCTGTGATGAATTGTTTTTATGTCTTGTTTATATTAAAGTATTCCTGTTATGTCATTAATCATCATTTAGTACTGTTTATAAATGGTGTATATCATTGGCTATAGGGGTTATGACTTCTCCAAATAGGGGGAGATTGTTGGGTACATTGGAAAATGTGTACCTGATTTGAAGAAGCCCAACCTAGCTCAATGATATACATCAAGGTGTATTTGATGTTGTTTTAAGTTGACATGTGCAGGTGAAGAATTGATAAAGTATGCAGAAAAATTCTAAGTCCAAGTGTCGACACAGAGGAAGCAGTGTCGACACATAGAAGAAAATAGTCGACACAACACTGGGAAGCAGTGTCGACACATAGCAGTTAGTCTACAACTACACTGGGAAAAAGTGTCGACACAGAAGAAGTAAGTCGACACATCACTGGGAATTTGTGTCGACACAGAAGAAAAGAGTCGACACATCACTGGGAATTTGTGTCGACACAGAAGAAAAGCGTCGACCTCAACATTGGGAGAATGTGTCGACACAGAAGAGTATAGTCGATCTCAAGATTGTCGACATCAGCTGAATGTGTCGACACAAAAGAAAATAGTCGACCTCAAGTTTGTCGACACCAGCGGAATGTGTCGACACATTGGGATTAAGTCGACACATTAAAGCAGATTTAAGAAATGAATGTGTCGACACCTGAAGGCTAAGTCGACACTTACTAAGTTATGATTCTACAACAACTGTGTCGACACACAGGACTTGTGTCGACACACTGAAGAGTCAAGACCAAGTTATTTTCAGAAGAAGCTGTGTCGACTCAAAGGCAACTTAGTCGACATCACTGAAGACTATGTCGACACCAAAGTCAATTGTGTCGACACAGATAGACAGATGGTCTCGACACTTTCTGACAGACTGTTTCAACAACTTGTGGTTCCAGGCTAAGGCACAGGACTTGTTTGAAGACTTGACAGCTGTGGGTTACCACCGGTTAACTGAAGCTGTCAGACTTGTCAGAAAACGGGTAGAAACCGGATCAGCCGGTTACCATGAAGAATGTCTATAAATAGACAGATTCAGAAGGAGAACAACCAGAACAGATAGTCCTTTTGAATAACTTTGAATCAAAAAGGAAGAGAAGGATTACAATCCAATTCATTTCAAGAAAGTGCTAGTCACTTAAGAAGATCTTCTCCGGGAGATCTAAGAAGACTATCTAAGGATAGATCTAAGAAGAGTTCTAATCAGAATTCAGAAGAATCTTTCAAAGTGCTGGATAGAGAGAGATCAAGCCAGAATTAGAAGAAGAAGAAAGAAACCACCAGTGGATTCTCAAGAAGCTGTTTGGAATCAACTCAGCTAAGTTCATTTTCAAGAAGCATTGAAGAAGGCTCAGATACAGTTGATTGCATCAGCTGATCAAGAATTGTCTTAGCCTTTCTCTCTCAACTTTGGCAAGACAGTTTAATAATCTTTTCTATATTTCTGTAGGATCTATTTACACAGATCTGAGTTGTAAGCCTATGTTATAAAGGCTGAGTGTAGGAGTGTTGAACTCTGAGTGGTAGGGCTGTTTGCCTGAGTGTAGGAGAAGGATATTCTCTGAGTTGTAGGCCTTGGGGCAAGGCTGAGGTAGGGCAGTTGTGCCTGAGTTGTAGGAACCAGTTGGGTTCTGAGTTGTAGGATCTGTTGATCTGAGATAAGTGGAAGTTTGGCCGAATCTAGCATACTGCTAGATAGGTGAAGGGGGAAAGTGGATGTACCCAGACCTTGGGGAACCACTATAAAACATTGTGCAATCTGTGATGTTTTATTTTCTGTGATTGCTGTGCCAATTGTGTTAGCTATTGAATTGAATTCTGCCTAGAAGTTTTTATAAGAAAAGCAGAACCTGTTCACCCCCCCCCCCTCTAGGTGTTTAGGCTGCCTTGAAAGTTAAACTATCAGAGGAGAAATAGTGAGGGAAGAGAAATGAGTCTTCTCTTTACCTCTTCTCTGCTTATGTGACTTCGGGAATAATTCCAGCCATAGGATCCTCTCTTCAATAGGAATGAAGGGTCACGATTTCAGCTGACAAGTCAAACTTATCACTATTGTCGGGCGATATCCGTTATCACATGGGCAATATCCTTGGTAGCCGCTTTGACCCCAGTCAACACAGCTCTTCGGCCGCTTTCCGGCCATCTGACACGTATACCGCTATCATCGAGCGATATCTCACTATCGCCGCGCAATAGTCTACTCAACGATTCGTCGAGTGCATTGAATGCGTTGAGAGCGTTGAGTTCGTAGAGGGGTATCGCAAGCGATAATCACTATCGCCTGGCGATAGCTACCTTTAGTTCTGTTTTCCAATTTTTGGGGTGTTACATCTAGTCCCATGTGTGTGTCTTGAGTCCATTTATACTACCCAATGTTGATTGAGCCATGATGATGCCCTAATTGGGCTAATTGAGCCAATTAGTGTGATTTTGACCAAAATTGGGAGAATTTTGACTTTGGTCAAATTGGATGGATTGGCTGACCAATAATGGGGCTTTTGGGTCAATTGGGTCCCTTGGGTCTAGAAGGTTAGGGGTGTGATCAATTTAGTTTATTGAACACCTATTGGCCCTTAATCAACTTAAATTGAGTTATGTTAACCATGGGTTGACTTGGGGGTTTGGCTTGGTCAACTTGGGTGTGGTCTGGTCTCATAGGTTGGTCTTGGGTCTAATGTCATCGCCCAATGTAGGTTAGGCCATGGTGATGCCCCAATTGGACTAATTGAACTCATATATGTGATTTTGACCAAATTAGGGTTAAAGTTTACTTTGGTCAATTGGGCTGATTTGGTGATCACGTGATGGGGCTTTTTGGTCCAATGCACTCCTATTAGGGTTTGGAATCTAGTGGTGGGGTCAATTTGACCACTTGAACCCTAATTGAGCCAATTTGAGTTCAATTGTCCTATGTTGACCTAAGGTTGACTTTAATCAATTTGGTTGACCAAGCCATAAAGCTAATGATCAATTTCCTACCCTTAAGGGTTAGGGATGTATTGGTGAGACCAGATTGAGGTGGTGAGCTCAATTAGGCAAGAATTGACCTAGGTTGACTTGTGCACATTTGGGGTGCACTTAGAAATTCTTCTTAGTTCATGAATCCCTAGGATCATCTCCTTGTCTCCACCCAAAATTCACCACCCTAGCACAAACTAGGGTCCTAGAAGCGTTAGGGATGTTACAGGGCACTATTGTTGGTGGCGGATTTTCAGGCGTGATACCAAGGGATATTCTCCCTCCTTTACCTTAGTGTCGTGGGAGGACTTGGATGTCCGTTTCGTTGGAGGTGTCGAGGAACCTTTGCTCATTTGTGCCTTAGGAAGAATGAGGTCCATCCGGGTGGAGGTTGTGATGAACCTTTATTTGTTTGCGCCTTAGGAAAACCGGTGTTCATCTAGGTGGAGGTGACAAAGAACCTTTGTGCGTTCGCGCCTCAGGAGGACTATGGACCGTCCAAGTGGAGGTAGAGAAGAACCTTTGTTCATTCATTTCTTAGAAGAACTAGGGTTCATCCAGGTGGAGGTGGCGAAGAACCTTTGTTCGTTCGCACCTCAGAAGAACTATGGTTCGTCCAGATGGAGGTGCAAAAAACCTTTATTCGTTCATGCCTAAGGAGAACCGAGGTTCATCCAAGTGCAGGTGGAAAAAACCTTTGTTCGTTTACGCCTTAGAAGAACCAGGGTTTGTCAAGGTGGAGGTGGTGAAGAACCTGTATTCGTTCGTGCCTCAGGAGAACTGGGGTTTGTCTAGGTAGAGGTGGCAAACAACCTTTGTTTGTTCGCGTCTTAGGAGAACCGGGGCTCATCCAGGTGGAGGTAGTGAAGAACTTTGTTTGCTCACGCCTCAGGAGTATTGGGGTCTGTCCAAGTGGAGGTTGCAAAGAACCTTTGTTCGTTCGCACCCCAAAGAGAACTAGGGTTCGCCCAGGTGGAGGTGGCAAAGAACCTTTGTTCGTTCGTGCCTTAGGAGAATCGAGGTTCTTCCATATGGAGGTGGCGAATAATCTTTGTTTGTTCATGCCTTAGGAGAATCGAGGTTCGTCAAGGCAGAGGTGGAAAGGAACTTTGTTAATTCATTCATTAGAAGACTCGGGGTTCATCTAGGTGGAGGAGGCGAAGAACATTTGTTCATTCACGCCTCAAGAGGGCCGAGGTCCGTCTGGGTAGAGGTGGAGTAAATACTTTATTTTTTTCGTGCTTGAGAAGAATCGGGGTTTGTCTAGGTGGAGGTGGTCAAACACCGTTGTTTGTTCGTGTCTTAGGAGAACCGGAGTTTGGCCAGTCGGAAGTGGCGAAAAAATTTTGTTTTTTCACGTCTCAGGAGAACTGGAATTCATCCAGGTGGGGGTGGTGAAGAACCTTAGTTTGTTAACACTTTAGGAAGACTGGGGTTCGTCCAGGTGGAGATGGAGATGAACCTTTGCTCATTCGTGCTTAAGCAGAACGAGGGTTCGCCTGTAACCCCCAGAGTTTACACATAAAAAGCTCTCTGAATGCTACCGCCTGGCAGTAACGTTAGTGTCGGCGGTAGTATTGTGGATTTAATTGTCGTAGCTCTCTGTTAGTTGCCGCCCGATGATTGTGTTATCGTCGGTGGTAGTATGTTGAGTTTACTGTTTGACGATTGTTGGTTGTTGTACCGACTTAAGGGTTAGCGCCCGACGGTAGTATGATACCACGTGGCGGTAGTTTG
The DNA here is from genome assembly GCA_039513925.1 of Platanthera zijinensis. NCBI lineage: Eukaryota > Viridiplantae > Streptophyta > Magnoliopsida > Asparagales > Orchidaceae > Platanthera > Platanthera zijinensis. Next base: position 114,887,587 of record CM077094.1, read on the forward strand.
CCAGGTACTATCAGCCACATATCGGCATTTGACTGGCATATTTAAGAGGCGGGCTTGCTGAAGAAGCCACCGACAGAGCTACTGTTCGGCAGTAGCTTGTTACCGCGTTGCGGTAGCACTCTGTACATGAAGTTTTGAATAAATCGTAGCCATTTGTTGATTTCAACTAAGATCTAACGGTGGGGACTTATTCCTACTGATATAAGGTCAGTAAATGAGGGTTTCAACCTCATTTCATCTTGGGCTTTCTTTTTCTATGAGGTAGAGAGAGGGGAGAGCAAAGTAAGAAGAAGGAGAGATCCTGCCTATGTCGGAGATTCGGAGCTCTAAATTGCTAGCCAAGTCAAGATCCACAGAGAGCAGTCCGGTGTTGTTCTTTTTATCTGATTGGATTTTTAATTCATGGCGCTAAATAGAACTTCAAGGGTAACGATCTTCCTCCTCTTGTTAGGATGTGTGTGTTCTCTTTTGTATCTATATTCGTATATAAAAGTACATCTTTCGCTAATTAGTGTATGGCTAGACTTTCTCCTGGTCGATTGAGTCTGTCCCCGACATATATTGCATATAGACGTCTGTTTCAACTTCACATATAGGCATGCTGTGTGAAGCCCATCCGGACAAGTTGGTCTGGATTGGTGATGTTTACATTGATATTTACGTGTCAGAGAAGACTTCGTGTTGTATGCCATTTTCGGGTTTTGAAGTCTTGTAGAGAGTGGCAAGGAGTCTTAGAGGCTAACTCCAGGAAATACCCGGAAAAACAAGCAGAATTGGAGTTCTGTTAGGTACCTCCCGGCAGTAGTGTTACCGTTGACGGTAGCTCCCTGGGAACTGTGTGAGGCCTATGTCCATGGTACAAGTTGGCTAGTTTATGAAGCTGTGGAGCCTGCTATGCCCAACTTGGTGTTGCTGTGAGTACCAACCGTGGGACACAATGTGAGTTATGTTATTTATGGGAAAGGGGAGGCTGACCCGCGTCATTGTCGTTGATTGGCACGACGAGTTGAGCAATGGGAAAGAGCTGAACTGTACCCACACTATATCATCCGAGTAGAGTGCCTAACTTGGCTTTCGTCGTTGGCATAGGAGACAGACCTTGACTTTATGTCAGACAAAAAAAATGCTCAAGGTGGGATCATCCATGTCGGGGACAAGGGATGGTGTTGGGACTTAAGGAGTACACCGAAAGTGTGTCATGAGTGAACGGAGTGTGTGGATGTGTGTTCCAACAATTGTGATGATTGTGCGTATAACATTAGTGGTTGGCTTGATTATTGTTGCACTTTCTTGCTTAACTATATATACGTTATTATTGTTAACTCATATGCAGGGAAGGAATACCACCGCCCCAGGAATGTGGTGGGGGAAATTATACCGCATTTTCGTGGATAGTGGTCAGCAATAGCTGACTCGTTACCTTCTTTTGTTGCAACATCTTTGTGGTTCGTATAGGTACAAGTGTTGGAGAGCCAAGAGGGAAATAGTGGGTGGGAGCCCAAGCTGTGCAAGCCCTCAAAGGCCAAGTTTTGTTTTAGTTGTTCATATTTTATCGGCCTGCATGCCGATATATGAAAACCGTGTAGTAGTTAAACATTTGCTCGTGTGTAAGGCCTTAAGGCCAAAGCAAGATAATGTAATTATTATTTAATCATTCCTTTAGTGATGTGGACATTTTTGGTTCAAAATTATAAATGCTTTCGTCAGCGTATAATTTTGTTATGAGATGTTGTTTTGTATTATGGATTGATATTCATTGAGTAACTCTTTTGCTTGTTCATTCAATATGGCGTGGGGTCTCGGCCGGACCCATTCTTATGTTCCTTAGAACGAGCAGGGGTGTTATATCGTCCAAGTGAAGGTAACAAAGCACCTTTGTTTGTTCACTCCTCAGGAGGACTGGGGTCCGTCCGAGTGGAAGTGGTGAAGAACCTTTGTTTGTTTGCACCTTAGAAGTATCGGGGTTCGTCCAGGTGGAGGTGACGAAGAACCTCTGTTCGTTCGCGCCTTAGGAGAACCGGGGTTTGTCCGAGTACAAGTGACAAGGAAACTTTGTTCGTTTGGGCATTAGTAGAACTAAGGTTCATCCAGGTAGAGGTGACGAAGAACCTTTGTTCGTTTGTGCTTGAGGAGAACCAGTGTTTGTCCAGGTGGAAGTGGCGAACAACCTTTATTCGTTCGGGCCTTAGGAGAACAAGGGTTCGTCCAAGCGGAGGTGGCGAAGAACCTTTGTTCGTTTGTGCCTCAGGAGAACCTTGGTTCTTCCAGGTGGTGGTGGTGAAGAAACTTTGTTTGTTCGCACCTTAGTCAGACCGGGGTTCATCCAATTGAAGGTGTAGACGGACCTTTGTCCATCTCATCTGGGAGGTGCAGACAGACCTTTGTCCGTCTCACCTAGAAGGTGCAGAAGAACTTTTGTCTCTCTTGCCTGGGAGGTGCAGAAAGGCTTTGGCCAATCTCTCCTAGGTGGTGTAGAAAGGCTTTCGTTGATCTCGCCTGGGAGGTGCAGAAAAGATTTTGCCAATCTCTCTTGGGAGGTGTAAAAAGGCTTTTGATAATCTTACCTTTGGGGGATCCGTTCGCTGTGAAAGAAAAAGTATACTTCATTTTTGGAAAGAAAGATACAGGTGCTTGTGAATCTCTTCTCGCGGCTTATTATGGAGAAAATAGAGAAAGAAATTGGTAGTAAGGGTGTACTGGCTTAAGCCCCGCCTAATCCTTCTCGTACCAAGTCCTAGCTGGGGTGCATATGCTGAAAGAAGCAGAGTCATGCTGCCTCCTGATCACCCTGTACGACACCTACTCCTCATAGGGTGACGAACTTCATAGCCATGTGTGGAATTGAGGGGATTGCCTCGAAGAGTGTTTGGAGTGTCCAACCAAAATTACATTGTGCGCCGAGCTGGAGTCAATTACTACGAACTGAACATCCAGGGTGGTTTGCTTTGGGAATTCTCCTAGGGTGACGGGGAGAGTAATCGTCCCCCATTCGGGTACTGGTGCGTTGTCGAAACCGTATAGCAGTCCGGTTGCTGGCTCAAGACGCTCTTGAGGGATCTTCATGCTGAGCAGTGTAGACGCGAATAGGATGTCCACCAAGCTTCTGCTGTCGATCAGTATCCGTCGGACCCTGAGGCACAAATTGCTGATTCCTGCACTGATAACGAGGGGATCTTGGTGCGGTGTGCACACACATTTTAAGATTTCATCCCCAAAATTGATGGTGGTGTCCGTTAGTGACTTTGGATCTTTCGGTTCCTTCTCATGTCGAGCGATGGAGACGACTTGGAAGGGTGAGCCGGCGATGGTCTCAACCTGCCCGACCATTTGCCTTCCCCTTGCACATCTTGTGTTGATGCCACCCAGGCTGGTGTGGCGAGGGCGATTGGCCACTTGATTCTGTAAGTACGTACCTCCTTAGATTCCCCTGCCAGATGAGGCGCTCTATCTTCTCCATTAGTCGGGTGCAGTCCTCTATATTATGCCCATTCCTGTGGTGGAAATCGCAGTACTGCGCTTGGTCTCCTCAATTTGGGGTCAACGACTTAGGGCCTTGGAGCATGCTGGAGTACTGAATGGCCATGAGTATCTGTGTTTGGGTAGTATTTAATGTGGTGAATTCCCAATGCCTGTGGGAGCTTTGATCCTGGCGATGGTTGCTGGGGCAGTCATCGTTTCGGCGGTGTGCTGATGGTGCAGGCTCAGGCTCCCTCTTCCACTTGGAAGATCCTTCAAATTACTTGCAGTGGACCTCGATGGCTTCACCAGCCGTGATTTGCGCTTCGACCCGGTGAACAAGTTCTACGTAGTTAGAAACCTCATCTCGCATTAGAGCAGAGTTGAATCCACTCGGGCGGAGTCCTTCGAGAAAGACATGAAGGAGCTCTGTGTTGACTCTCGGGATTTCTCATGCCTCGGAGGTGAAGCGACAGAAGAACTCGTTAAGTGACTCTCCCTCATTTTGCGGATGCCGGAGAGGTGAGAGGGTTCTCTGATGATCCATCAATTTGCTACGAATTGGCCGATGAAGAGGCAGGTGTGCTCCCCAAAGTCATTGATCTCCCCCTACCATAGGGAGTGGAACCAGGTGTGTGCTTCCCCCTTCAGAGTCGTGGAGAATATGTAGCACAACAATTGGTCGGGTGTGTTGAAGAGGCGCATGATCGTCTCGAAGTGATTTATGTGCTCCAAGGAATCTTCAATCCCGTCGAAGGCCTCAAAGTGGAGCAGCTTGAACCCGTGCGGAAAAGGGTGTGCTAGGACTTGAGGGGCGAGTGGGACCCATACTGAAAGGGGCATCACGCATTCACAGTGCGGCATCATTCCTGGGCATACCCTTCCTCAGTCATATCCCTAACCTCCTAGCGAGTGAGCCTGCAATCATCTTGTCAGGCTTCCACGTCCCCCTAGGCGAGGGTCGGGCTGAGCGTCGTACTGTGGCTTTGGCCTTTGAGCGGCATGCATGGAACTTGCTTCATCGGAGAGTTCTTTGGCGGGGGGACTCCTCAGGGCGAGTCGCGCCTTGAAGTGGGACACGCTCCTGCGCTACTATCGGTTGAGCTCTACGCGCGTCAACTGCGTTGGGAGGGTTGTACACTCCCATATCCCGTAGGAGGGTGAGTACTTCTATTTGGCGTTCTTCCATTAGTCGTACTTGCATCTCTACTGAGTTCGCAGGAATCGCTGGCACGACGGTAGTGGCTCTACAGGAAATACAATAGCCTCAACTAATATGTCCAATATTAGAGTATTCACTCTGGAAAACGCTAACCTTAAACAGGTTGCCCTTTCTTGTTCAAAACAAGGTTGCATTTCTATTTGCAAAACTATGGCATCATCGGCCAGGGCACATAAATTGGGAAGCTCTCTAAGAAATGAAAACCAAAGTACTATTAAAAGGAATGCCAAATGTTAACTTTTATTCATAGTTTCGTGAAGCATGCACTAATGCTAAAGCTCATATCCACCTAAAGTTCAAATTACCAAAAGTTCTCACCAATTAGAACTCATAAATAAATATCTATGGGGGCATACCTCAACTCCATCAATTGAAAATAATAGATATTATTTTCTTTGGGTTGATGATCATAATCGCTTTATGTAGAAATATTATCTGAACGTAAAATCAGAAGCTTTTGCAATATTCCAACAGTTTAAAGCACATGCAGAAAAGTACTTTGATCATCAAATTAAAGCCTTCAGAAGTGATAGAGGTGGTGAATTTCTATCTATAGAATTTCAAACATACTTTCAACAACATGGAATCAAAAGATAATTGAAAGCTCCATATACACCCTAGTAAAATGAAATTGCAGAGCATCAAAATAGAACTATAGTGGAAATTGCCAGAACTATATTACAACAAAAGTAAATGCCAAAATGCTTTTGGGCAGAAGCTACAAATATAGTAGTTTATCTTCTGAATAGAATAACTACAAAAGCTCTTCTAGGGATAACACCTTATGAGATACTCTTAAAAACCATGTCTTTTGGGGCTATAGTGAAAATGCAAAGGTATATAAACTATACAATCCAATTACTAGACAGCTCTGCATTTCTCAAAATGTGATCTTTAATGAAGCTCAGACCTGACAACGAGATACAACATCAAAATTAGGTCCATCTCCTCAAAGGCTAGTTGAATTATTTGACAAACTCATCCAACGTCCCTTGGAGGAAACAAAACAAGAATAATTTGATGATAGTCAACAAATGGAAGAGAAAGATAAACCAGAAAGTAGCAGCATTCCTGAAGACTCAACTACACCTCCAAGAAAATGAGAACCTTAGTTGATATATATCAAGAAACATACTTTGCATTATTTAGTACAATGCCTACTTCTTATGAAGAGGCAAAGAAAAAAAATTTGAAAACTGCTATGAAACTGCTATGAATCAAGAAATGCAAATGATTCTTAAAAATTAAACCTGGTATTTGGTTGCAAGACCCCAAAATAAGACTATTTTGGGTCTCAAATGGTTGTTTAGAATTAAACATAAAGATGATGACAGTATTGACAACCATAAAGCAAGACTAATGGCAAAAGATTATGCTCAACTATATGGACGGGATTATGAAGAAACATTTTCACATGTGGCACGTATAGACTCCATCCGACTAATGCTTGTTGTTGCGGCAAATGTCAACCATCCAGTTCATCATATGGATGTAAATTTGACTTTCCTGAATGGTTTTTAACACTAAAGAAGTTTATACAGAACAATCAGATGGATATACACAAAAAGGAGAGGAAAATCTTTGTAAGTGAAAAAATGTATTTTTATGACTTAAAGCAAGTCCCTCGTGTCTGGAATATTACCATAAATAAATATTTTATCAACCAAGATTTTTTCAGATGCCAAAGTGATCCCTCTTTATATGCAAAACATATAAACAATGGTCATATAGTCATTTCAAACTAAGATTTCAAAATGAAAATGAAGACTTAGTTTGAATTGACTGATCTCTGTAAAATGTAATATTTTCTGGGCCTGCGGATCAAGCAAACAGCCTCGGGTATATTCTTATCTCAAGAAAATATGCTTGTGAACTGTTAAAGAAATTTCAGATGAAAAACTACAATTCATGTATTGCACCAATGGTTACCAGTGAATGTTTAAAAAAAGAAGCAGAAGAAAACCTTGAGTAAGATAAATACCGCTCACTTGTAGGAATATTAATGTATCTTACACATACAATGCCAGATTTAGGCTCTGTTTGGGAGAACTTATTTTCACCGGTCAAGCGGTTACGACCGCATGAATCGGACCTTAATTATGATCTGATACATGCGGCCGTAACCGCTTGACCGGTGAAAATAAGTCCCCCCAAACGGAGCCTGAGAATTTTCTATTAACCAAGTTGCTCAGATCACAAACCATCCAACTAAGTAAGTGGTTAGCAGCAAAACAAATCTTAAGATATATCAAAGACTCCACAAATCTTGGTCTCTTTTATAGAAAGCAAAAGAATCAAGATATAAATGACTATACCAATGCAGATTGCGGAACAAATGTTGACGATCGTCGAAGTACAAGTGGCATTGTGTTTTGCCTCGGTACAAATCCAATAACTTGGAGCTCTCAAAGACAACCTAGCTACCATCACATTATCTACGACAAAGGCTGAATATATGGCATTGAGTTCATGTTGTGAATATCTTTGGTTAAGACAACATTTGGAAGAAAACAAAGGCAAAATGGAAACGAAAAGAACAAAAAAAATGGAAAAGAGAAGTATGATCAAAGCTTTGCCCACTCTTATCCTCTGCGAGAACATATCAACTTCGCAAAAATGAAGTAAGCATATAGTTTTGCTTTTTCATTTTATTAGAGAATAGATTGAAAAGGGGATCATCCAAGTGGAATTCTGCAAGAGCGAAGATCTACACGCCGATATACTGACCAAACCTCTCACAAGACAAGCTTTTATTAAGCACCGACAAACCCTAAGGCTTACAGTCAACCCGATTTAAGGGAGGGAATGTTAGATGTTAAACTGTGGCTAAAACGGTTACTGCATTAAAACCAAAACCATGTGATAGCAGTTGTATGAAACTACATGAATAATGACACAAGTAAAAAGTTATACTGCCTATTTTAAAATTATCCAAATGTGTTGTACAATTTATAAAAAGTTTAGATAAGCATAATAAAAATAGTGAAATGTTATCTGGCAACTGGGAGTGTACTTGGTTGTGCTTAGCATAAATTCTCATCATCTATCAACTGACGAGGCATATACAAGGGAAGCAACAAGGGCTCCTCAAAGTAATCATATGATGGAGCAAAGTGACCGTTTGAGGTGGAGTTGTGATACGACCCAACTGGGCGCGGCCCACCAGGGCACTAGGCTGCTCGCAGGGCTATCTCACCCGGGATCCATAGCCAGCCCCAACCGATCGTATCAGGTCCGCGGACCATACACCCCAACCCTTCTCCCAAGGGGCCACAGGCTGCTCACAGGGCCCACGACCCAGGATCCATAGCTACGCCCGTAAGGCGGGTTGTTGAGGTGAGGGCTCGATCCCTCCACCTCCTATGTAAGGAATCCCGGAGCGCCGAGAAGCAGAAATCCGAATAAAGCAGTAAACAAATGAAAACACAAAGCAAGCACAAACACAGCGATATACAGAGGTTCACCCAAAAACAGGGCTACGTCCTCTCTCCCCTTCCCTTCTCAGTTCTTGTAATCACCAAAAGAAATACAGATTACAAAGGTTTCAAGGATCTAAACCGATCCTACCTCAACTCCTTCTTCTGGACAAGAAACAAAAAGAGAATAACCCTCTTCTGGATCGCCGCCAACAATCTCCTCGTATGCACCTCCAAAAGGGTATACCAGCCGTCAGCCGTCGTTTCGTCCGTATCCCTAAAAAGAACCGGAATACGCCTTAAATAGGCTTCAGCATGACAGCATCGTCGAACGTCGAACGGCGTTCGACGATTGTCGAACTCGGCCCGAACGGCGTTCGACGATCGTCGAACTCGGCCCGAACGTCGAACGTCGAGCTGCGTTCGACGCGTCGAACTTCGAGCTGCGTTCGACGTTCGACGTCGAACCTAGTTCGACGATCGTTGAGCTGGGTTCGCGAACGTCGAACCCAGTTCGACGACTGGAGAAAACATCTCCACCAAAAATTTTGGGTCGGGGGCGTTGCCCTCGCACCCCCACCGGGGACGCTGTCCCCCGGACCCCTGCTGTCGTCGGCGCCAGATATGTCGGAGGGGGATCACACTTCGATTCCTCTAAGCTCACGTGGGCTAACCCGGTGTGAGAAACAAGAGGACCGGAAGTGTTCCACAACCCCAACATTCTCCTACTTGTTGGACAACTTTCGCAGATGAGAGCAGCTCCTCCAATCTTCCTCTTCAACCCCACTGCTGTTGCACACCATTCAAACTTAGCAACAGGCACAGCCTTGGTAAGAAAATCAGAACTGTTCTCCTTGGTATCAACCTTCTCCAGTTGAACCACCTGCTTCTCTACCTTTTCCCTGATGAAGTGAAATTGGATGTCTATGTGCTTTGTCCTAGCATGGAAAGCCGGATTCTTGGCTAACTGAATAGCTCCTTGACTGTCACACCATATCTTCACAGGACCTTGCTCAAAACCGAGCTCCCAGCACAACCTCCTCTGCCATATGGCTTCCTTACTGGCATGTGTAAGAGCCATATACTCAGCCTCCGTCGACGAGAGTGTCACTACTTCTTGCCGCTGACTCATCCAACTAACAGCACCACCAAATAATGTAAAAACATACCCACTGGTGGACCTCCTGCTATCCAGGTCACCTATCCAGTCAGAGTCCACGTGTCCGACCACGTCCAGGACTCTTCCAGTTTCAGCACCTTCATAACATATAGAATAATTTAAAGTGCCACGAAGATACCTGAACACCCGCTTCACAGCATTCCAGTGCTCCTTCCCTGGTTTGGTCATGTACCGGCTCAGCACTCCCACTGCTTGTGCTATGTCAGGCTGAGTACAAACCATGGCGTACATGAAGCTCCCCACTGCACTAGCATATGGAACCTTCACCATGTCCTCCATCTCCTCATGTGTCTTGGGACACATCTCCGCAGATAGCTTATTCCCCACGGGCATAGGGGCACCAACAGGCTTGCAGTCAGTCATGTTAAACTTCTTCAACACCTCTTCGACGTACCTTTGCTGCCCCAATCAAAGCTTCTTCTTGCTCCGGTCCCTGGTAATCTGCATCCCCAAGATCACACTTGCCGGACCCAAATCCTTCATTTCGAACTTGGCCGAGAGCAACTTCTTCACCTGTTGGATCACTTTGACACTATTCCCTACGAGCAACATGTCATCTACGTAGAGTGTCAAGAAAGTGAAGTGCTCTCCCTTTCTTTGGATATAGATACAGTGGTCCGAATTTGACTTTTCAAAACTCAACTCCAGCATGTAGGTGTCGAACTTCTGGTACCACATCCTCGGAGATTGCTTAAGTCCATAAAGGGACTTCTTCAACCTGCACACCAGATCCTCCTTGCCCTTGGCCTCGAATCCTTCAGGTTGCCGCATATAAATCTCCTCCTCTAGATCCCCGTGAAGAAACGCCGTCTTCACGTCCATTTGTTCAATCTCCAGATCATGCACAGCCGCAATGGAGAGAACCATCCTGATAGAAGTGAGCTTGGCCACCGGCGAGAAAATCTTGTCATAGTCCACACCTTCCACCTGTGAGAAGCCCTTGGCAACCAACCTCGCCTTATACTTCTCCACGGTGCCATCCGCCTTAACCTTCTGCTTGAAGACCTATTTACTCCCAATGGCCTTCCTCCCTTTTGGAAGCTTGCACAGACCCCAAGTCTGATTCTTCCGCAGAGACTCCATCTCATCAACCATAGCAAGCTCCCACTGATTTGCATCAGCCCTCGACCTCGCATCCTTGGCTGAAATGGGATCTTCTCCAAGCATGTTCAGGCAATATTGTGCTCCAACCGCACCAAGGGAGTACCGGATTGGTGCCCTCCTTTCCCTCGTTGAGCGTCTCAGAAGTGGAGCATCAGCAACTTCCTCTTCTGATTCATCATCAAAGCTCACCTCTTGCAAACCATCAGATTCTGAATCCGAATTAGAAACAACCATAGTAGTAATCTGAGCATCCTCCAGAGGAACTTCCTCCATGCTGCTTTCTACTACCACCTTTTCTGCACCTTTTCCTTCCTCCGCTTGTGTCGTGACTTGAGGACGGACTTCATGAAAGACCACATCCTTGCTATACGTCACCGTCCTCGTCACCGGGTTCCAAAGCTTATATCCCTTGATGTCATCTTTGTAGCCCACAAAGATGCACCGCTCGGACTTCATATCCAGCTTCCCCATCTTGTCCTTTGGAATGTGAACATATCCATCACATCCAAAAACACGAGCATAAGCCAAATTTGGATTCTCCTGGAAAACGGCTTCAAAGGGGGTACACCCCTTCACTGTAGATATAGGGGTCCTGTTCTTCAAATGGTTAGCTGTAGCCACTGCTTCAGCCCAGATCTCTGTCCACAAACAAGCCTAACTGAGCATGCACCTGGCTTTCTCCATCAATGTCCGATTGAGCCTTTCCAACACTCCATTCTGCTCTGGAGTATACGGCGTGGTCTTCTGCCGTGCAATTCCCTGCTCAGTACAGTACCGCTCGAAGGCGTCCGAGCAATACTCCCCTCCGTTATCAGAACGGAGAACCTTCACCTTCCTCTCCAACTGGTTCTCCACCAGGTTCTTAAAATCCTTGAACCTATCGAGAACCTCCGCCTTGGACCTGAGAAAATAAAGCCAAGAATACCGAGAGTAATCATCAATGAAAGATACATAATACCTAGCCCCACCAAGAAATGGGACTGGAGTCGGCCCAAATACATCGTTATGAATCAAGTCCAGTAAACCGGTGGCCCTCTTCCCTGCTCCCTGAAAACTAACCCGGTTCTGCTTGCCAAGTAGGCAATGCTCACAGAACCCAAAGCTCGAGGTGCACACGGGCACACCCACCACCATCTGGCCAGATGTCATAGCCGACATCCCCTTCTCACTGATGTGTCCAAGCCGTTGGTGCCACAGCCTGGACTGCTCCTCCTGGTCCTCCTCTTGGCCTTCAGAGATGAAGGCCCCGCTAGGCACCACTGTATCAACAAGTAACTTGTACAGTGTCCCATGCCTCACGCCTTTGGCGATCACCATCGCCCCTCGGGTCATCCTACACGAGTGCATGTCACAACTGAAAGACACCCCCGCATCCGCCATAGATCCCACCGAGATCAGATTCCTGCTCATCCCTGGAATATGCATCACCCCCGGAAGGGTCTTCATGGTCCCGTCGGCCATCTTCAGCATCACCTTACCACGCCCAACAATCTGCACAGCAGTATCATCGACAAACATGACGTCACCACCATCAAACCTCTCATACTCACAAAACCAGTCTCTATGAGGGGTCATGTGATATGATGCTCCTGTGTCGACATACCACACATCAGAATTCTTCTGGGCAACACATGCAACATCAATATACATGTCACCCCCTTCAGTCTCCTTCTTAGTACCAGAAGTTGACCCAACATCTTTCTTCTGAACGGGCTTGTAGGGACATTGGGATTTCACATGCCCAACCTCATTACACTTCCAGCACTTGATGGGCTTCTTCTCTTTCTCTCTTTCTCTGCTCTTGGATCTACCCCGAGATTTATCTCGAGATCCTCCTTGCTTATTATCCCTCCATTGAGGGCGAGATCTGGATACACTCAATGCACCTTTGCTGATCTTCTCTGAACTTCCTCTTCTGGTCTCCTCAGATAATAGAGTAGCACATACTGACTCACTGGAGAGAGCCTTATCTCCATTACCCCCTATCGCAACAATAACATTGTCCCAAGAGTCCGGCAATGAGCAGAGTGATGTAATAGCTCTATCTTCATCCGAGATTTTCTCACCAATTGAGATCAACTGACTCACAACAGTGTTGAAACTTGTCAGGTGTTCTGAGAAAGAACCACCCTCCTGCATCTTCAGATTGTACCACTTCTTCCTCAGCAACAATTTATTAACCAGAGACTTGCTCTGGTAGAGAGATTCCAACTTCCGTCATAGGCCTTGGCCGGAAGTTTCCTCCATGACATTTGTTAAAATCGAATCTGCGAGAAAAAGCCGGATCAGACCTTTGGCTTTCCGATCGGCCTTTGTCCAGGCCGCAACAACCTCCTCATCAGACTTCTCTGTTGGAGGAGTATCCACTATTGCACCCCACAAATCACGATCAACCAGTAGGTCCTCCATCTTCATCTTTCACAGATCAAAACGACTTCCATCAAACTTCTCTATCTCGATCCGCACTCCTCCTGAACCCATAGCCAAGAATCCAAGAACCTCGCTCTGATACCAAATGTAAGGAATCCCGGAGCGCCGAGAAGCAGAAATCCGAATAAAGCAGTAAACAAATGAAAACACAAAGCAAGCACAAACACAGCGATATACAGAGGTTCACCCAAAAATAGGGCTACGTCCTCTCTCCCCTTTCTTTCTCAGTTCTTGTAATCACCAAAAGAAATACAGATTACAAAGGTTTCAAGGATCTAAACCGATCCTACCTCAACTCCTTCTTCTGGATAAGAAACAAAAAGAGAATAACCCTCATCTGGATCGCCACCAACAATCTCCTCGTATGCGCCTCCAAAAGGGTATACCAGCCGTCAGCCGTCGTTTTGTCCGTATCCCTAAAAAGAACTGGAATACGCCTTAAATAGGCTTCAGCATGACAGCATCGTCGAACGCCGAACGGCGTTCGACGATCGTCGAACTCGGCCCGAACGTCGAACGTCGAGTTGCGTTCGACGCGTCGAACGTCGAGCTGCGTTCGACGCGTCGAACGTCGAGCTGCGTTCGACGTCGTCGAGCTGGGTTCGACGAACGTCGAGCTGGGTTCGACATTCGTCGAACCCAGTTCGACGTTCGTCGAACCCAGTTCGACGTTCGTCGAACCCAGTTCGACGTTCGTCGAACCCAGTTCGACGTTCGTCGAGCTGGGTTTGACGTTCGTCGAGCCCAGTTCGACGTTCGTCGAAAACATCTCCACCAAAAATTTTGGGCAGGGGGCGTTGCCCCCGCACTCCCACCGGGGACGCTGTCCCCCGGATCCCTGCCCGCTGTCCGGTCAGCGGGACCTCCGCCGGGGGCGGCTGCCCCCGGACCCCCGCTGTCATCGGCGCCAGATATGTCGGAGGGGGATCACACTTCGATTCCTCTAAGATCACGTGGCCTAACCCGGTGTGAGAAACAAGAGAACCGGAAGTATTCCACAACATATTTAAAAATAAATTGCAACATACACACTTAAAGAATAAATTGCTTCATTTGAAATAAATGATAATACTATGTTCATATGATTGCAAGAAAATGTAACAGGACTTGTTCAACTTATTCAATGCAATGAGATCAATGTTGGTGCACATCTTTCTCTAAAAATGTAATTTTATTTAATTTACAAACATTGAGCTTGATGTTAATATACTTTTTTTGGATCAATTTTTGACTTCGCATCTCTTCAAAAGCTCATCCCACAATTTCACTTTTTTTCAAATCTATCACTGATGAAAAGTTACGGCTTATTGCAAAAAGAAAGTTATCAAATATATTTCAGGTCAATTTCCATTTGTTGCAAATCTACCCCTTAAACTTATCAAATATACAAAAGTCAATGTTTTGGAAATTCGTGCTCAACACTTAATGCCAGAAGAGAAAGGGGCCGAAGGAGATCTGCTTGTGTGAGGCATTCGTTGGCGGAGAAGGGGAAATATGGAGCAAGGGAATGCGATGGAAACGAGAAAATTAAGAAGCTTTATAGAGCCTCTAGATCGCCCCTCCTCCAGGAGATTAGTTGGAGATCGGCCTGAGTGTGGCGTTTGTTAACGAAGAAGGATGTCTCAATGGCTATCTGGAGCTAGGGCACGGGTGGAAAAGAGAAAGGGAGCTCTGGTGTGGCGAAAACAAAAATCTGAGGCGCGGACAAAATCCTGCAGTCGTGAAATGATTGAACGTTTATGACCCACGACTCCTAATATTTGTGAAAAAAAAGGTGATTGTTATTAGCACTGTACTTTTGAATATTCGCACTTTATTTACTCTTAATTTTTCGCGCCTTTTGAAAATACTCCTTGTACATGCATTTTTAGGAAAAGTGTTCAACACGAAAGTTGTAGATCTCACCGCACGCCCGGAAGATCATAGAGCGCTTCCCCTCCTTAGCCGGTGCTGAGCTGAGGGCACCTCAGAAAGCGCTACAAGACCAGAAAATGAGAAACCTTGCTTTTTGAGGTACCCTTGTGGGTCTATTTATAGATTTCTTGGTCTAGCCCGCAAATAGTGTAACTCCGACTTTCTATTTTACTATACGCAGTCCAAGTTGGGTCTGCCAATAGTGAAACTCTGTTGTTTGGAGAGTCAACTGGCAGACCAAATCACATTAAACATATGTTATTAGCACCTCATACGCGGGGGAGAGCGTGAGCTAGCTCGCTAATCCCTCGGGCCGCTGCGATCATGCCTCCGCGACTTGCCTGCCTCCCAGGCGAGTGTGAGCCGGGTTCCAGTAGGCTTGCCTACATTCCTGGAGGACGCGGGCCGGCTCCTCTCGGCTCGCCCACCTACCGAGCTAAAGTGGGTCAGCTCCCTCAGCTTGCCTGCCTGCTTGGCAGATGCGGGTCGGCTCATCTCAGTTGGCCCGCCTACCAAGCTGACATGGACCGGCTCTCGACTCGCCCTCCCGCCGAACTGAAGAGGGTCGGCTTACCCGCCTACTTTGCTCTGTCCTGTTGGGTCCACTCGGCGAACACGGGGTTGTACAATTGGAATATAGAATGTTATGACTGAAATGTAGAACGTTATAACTGGAACTAGGTATAATACTACTGGAAAACAGAAAAGAAAACTATAAACAATCAGAAAACTATTGGATCTCGTGGCCAACCTTAGAGGGGGGTGAATAAGGTTTTATGCGTTGAATAGAAATTCAAATTCTTTTGGCCCAGAAAACCAAGTTCTGGAAGCTACCTCGGGGCGTTAGGTAGCTAACGCATGGCGGTATGTCACAGACCTCGTTTTACTGGACAGACTCCTTCTTAGAGATCTGTGTATCCTTTAGAGAATCACTATCAAACACTCTTAACACAATAAAAAATACACAGAAACAGGAAATCAGTTTTATTAAAGACTGAATCAGAACATGTTTATATCAATTAGAAAAACTTGTGATCTCTGTAACGCCGGAGATCGGAGGCGATGAGTAGAAAAACACTTGGGTTTTCTATACCGACCCGCTCCACAGACCGGTTGACTCTCTCCTTTTCCCTCTAAGAAATGTCTTCGAGCCGACTCTTCACCTCTACACAAGGAAGGGTCTTAGAGTCCCACTAGATCCTCTGATTTATACGTCCTTAACCCTGGGACGATTTATCGTGGAATCCTACCCGGATTCCGACGACCCTTACCGGTCGATTTTCCTCACCACAAGCTTAAGAAAAAGAAAAGATTAACAAGAATACAAAAGTGAAAACTTTAAAGGTTTAGTTCTCCCTCTTGAAGATTTCTCCATAGAGCGATCCGCGACCGTTGCTTGAGATCTTTGTTTGCTAGCAACCGGTCGGATCTTCGTAGTCGAGGTAGATCTTGGATCACCAAAGTCTTCGATTTCATACATGAGGGAGATGACTTTCTTCTTCTTTGACGAAGACGATTGGAACAGAGGCAAGGAGGCGGCCGAACCCTAGAATCCCAGAACTTCTGTATTTTTCGTCTTGGTGATGACTGCAGAAAAACGAGGCGCCTTTTATACGTCTTTGTGAAAGTAAGTTATTGTCGGCAGTAAGACTAGCCCCCGACGGTAGGTTCTTGCATTTCGTTCTGCCAACTGTCCTACAAAAAAGGAAAAATATTCAAAACGAATATTTGTTGTTTTATCATTACTAGCGTCGCGTGGTTACAGCTATCTCCGCCCGGTACTTTCTGCCAGCTGTCCTACAAAAACGTAAAAACATTCAAAACTAAAAGTTTTGTTTTCAAGGCCAGCTAAACACCTAGAGGGGGGTGAATAGGTTTTTGTCTCTATTTAGATTTTCTAACTTGTTTTCTGATTTCAGCGCCTGTAATTAGGTTAGTTATCAGCTTTCAAGAACATTCACAGATGACTCAACAATTTTATAGTGGTTCCCCAATCTTGGGTACATCCATTGTCCCTCTGCGCCTATCTAACTGTATGTTATATTCGGCTCTCTCGCCAAAACTCGGCTACTTAATAGCTTACAACAAAGATCCTGCAGGACCACACAGGTTACACAAACCTAACACTTAGGCACTAAGCAAATCCATAGGTAACAAAGACCTTTCACCAGGCACAAAGCCAAACACAAGTCACAAAGACCTTAGCCTTTATAATACAGGATTACAACTCCAGATTCACCAAGAATCTTTACACAAGAAGAAATAAAGAATGAGATGATTAGACACCAGAGCAATATCTATATGTCTCCTTCTTCCTGGACTGGGCAGATATCAGTCCAACCAATTTCTATTAAAGACAAAAAGTAGGTAGTAGAATCTTTCTTCGAACAGCTTTCTTTTTCTCTATAGAACTTGTAGATCTGCTACCTCAGAATGGATTCTGATCCTGCTGTTGCAGATGGTAATTGCTTCAGCTATCTCCTTCCCAGCAAGGTTCTCTGTGCAGAATAACTTCTTCAGGCTCGACAAAAATGACAAGGAAGAAGATGAAGTTCTATCTCCCTTCCTTTCTTTTTTTTAAAACCTAGATGGGGAATTGATTGTTGAGTTTCTTTTTTTCACTCTGGCCGATTTGCTTCCTTTTATACTCTGAAGGCCAATTGAGCAGTGGGTCCCATCACCAGGATTGATGGCTGAGATTAAGCCATCCAACACATGCTTTCCATTTAATCTTGATTTAACGGTTCATTGCTGTCTGTGGGCTCCAACACTTTATGATGGAAATATTCCTTGGAAAGTGCAGAAGATAATGACAGCTGGTCGCCAACGTCTTTTGCAGCATTTTCGCACCATTTGAGTTTTGGTTGACAATTTGACTTTGCTGACGTCAGCATGACTCAACATCTCTGGACTTAAACAAAATTCAATCATCAGAACCAAAGGCATTGAGTGAGTAGGTATCACTCAATGCCACAACACTTAGACAAAATTATGTTTGTCTAAGTATTGAGCTCAACGAAAGTTGAGCTCCGTTCGACGAACGTCGAGCTCAGTTCGACGAATATTGAGCTCGACGAAAGCATAGGTTCAGTTTAATGCTGAAGACTTAGATCGACGAAAGGCTGAAACTCAGCTCGAAGAACTCCAGGCTCAGCTCGACGATCCCTGAGCTCAGTTCGATGAATCTGAGCTCGACGAATGCCAAGCAATCAACACATTTTGACTTATACAAATTTCTGCTTCAAGGCGTTGAGAGCATCGAGAGAGTTGAGAGCATTGAGAGTGTTGAGAGCGTTGAGTGAGCTTGCCTCACTCAACGCTATTTGCCTTAGCAAATATTTTCTGTGCCTTGACGTTGAGAGAGTAAGCTTCACTCAACGACAAACTACTTAACTGAATCTTTCTATTATTTGGTGTTGAGTGAGTAAGCTACACTCAACGCCTGTGGACTTAGTGAAAATTTTGCCTAACTTTTCTGTGGAGTTGACTGGCAAGGCAACACTAACTGCTAAAAGCTGTATGGCATTGAATGAGTAGACCATACTCAACGCGTGTGGACTTGGCTACATTTTCAGCCAATTTCTCTAGGCTTAGACTGACTCAGCCTGACTCACAGCCTTTTTGTTATATGGCATTGAGTGAGTAGACCACACTCAATGCCTGTGGACTTGGCCACATTTTTGGCTATCTTCCAATTAGGATGAGATAGACTCAATGCTATATGTTATATGGCGTTGAGTGAGTATACTACACTCAACGATTTTATACTTAACCAAATTTTTGCCTATCTTTTAGTTAGGCTGAGACAGACTCAATGCTAAATGTTATATGGCATTGAGTGATCTGTCCTCACTCAACACCTGTGGACTTAGGCAAATTTCTACTAGATAGTATGGAATCCACACCTCTAGCGTTGAGTGAGCTTGCTCCACTCAACGCCTGTGGACTTAGGCGATTTTTGTTATGTCCAGCAACCACTTATTGTGTCCACATGTACAATCAATGTGATATGGACTACTTGCTTTCAAGACCTCAAATTCACATCAAATACAGTTGATGTATGTTTCATTGACCTATTTAACTTCACACAAATCAGGGACATTGGAACAATGGACCCAACAATCTCTCCCTATTTGAATAATTCAAAACCCTTATCAACCCCTATAAAAATGATTTCTTTCCTTGGTCAATGATACACACAACCTATACGTCAAAATAACACTTATTCTGATAAGCTATAAGTAAATGTACCTCATTTCCTGTATGGTGAGAATCACTTACTCCCCCTATTTTGCTGCAAGGTTTACTTGAGTATCACAAGTCTTTTTTCCCCTGTATCATCTCTCCCACTTACTATGAATCCCCCTTTCTAGGACCTTCTCTCTTCTCTCCCCCTTTTTGACTTCTGCAGAATAGGCAGATGGGGGCAGGCCCTTCCATTGGCTGACCTTTTCTCTTCTCTCCAGAGTAACTTACTCCCCCTCAGTAGAAGAATCAGTGAACTGATACGACTGGGGAGGCTGTTTGTCCAGCAAGAGGAACAATACCTGCACACAAAAAATTCCAAAGGGAGTTTTTGAAGCTATGTCAAGTTCAAAATACCCAACAAAAAATTTGAGGGTGTTTAACTTTGCTTCATCTAATGGCTTAGTGAAGATATCAACCACTTGTTTGTCTGTGGGGACAAACTCAAGACTGATGTCTTCCTTCTCCACATGCTCCCTAATAAAATGATATCTTATTTCTATATGCTTTGTCCTGCTATGTGAGACAGGATTCCTAGCAATAGAAATAGCACTTGTAGAATCACAGTAGAGAGGAGTTCTACTTACCTGAAGGTTGTAATCCTGGAGCTGATGTTGGATCCACAACAGCTGAACACAACAGCTTTCTCCTGATATATATTCTGACTCAACAGTGGATATAGCCATACTAGTTTGCTTCTTGCTGCTCCAAGAAACTAGCCTTCTACCTAAGAACTGACAGGTTCCAATAGTGCTTTTTTTTGTCTTCTTTGCAACTTGCAAAATCTACATCTGAAAATCCTATTAGATCAAAATCCCTATTTCTAGGGTACCATAGGCCAAGATCTGGTGTGTCTTTAAGATACCTCAAGATTCTCTTTACAGCAAAGTAATGAGATTCTTTAGGGCAGGCCTGATACCTAGCATAGACACATGTGATATACATGATGTCAGGCCTACTAGCAGTCAGGTATAGAAGGGAGCTAATTATCCCTCTATACAAAGACTCATCAATAGGTTTCCCTTCCTCATCTTTGCCTATAGGCATATTGGATCCCATGGGAGTTCTCATGGTGGAGGCATTCTCCATACCATACTTTTTGATTATCTCCCTGGTGAACTTGGACTGGGATATTGACAAGTCATCATCAGTTTATCTTACTTGGAGTCCCAAGAAAAACTTGAGATCACCTATGCTGCTCATTTCAAACTTCCCTTGAATAAGTTTAGCAAACTTCCTACAAAGGTTG
This sequence comes from Platanthera zijinensis, assembly GCA_039513925.1. Lineage (NCBI taxonomy): Eukaryota > Viridiplantae > Streptophyta > Magnoliopsida > Asparagales > Orchidaceae > Platanthera > Platanthera zijinensis. Next base: position 114,907,803 of record CM077094.1, read on the forward strand.
GCATTAGTAGATCCAAAGATAATGTCATCGACATATATCTAGACTAGGATAAGCTTGCCCTTTGATTCCCTTAGGAATAGGGTCTTGTCTATCTTCCTTCTTGAGAATTTGTTCTCAATGAGGAAGCTGGACAAGGTTTCATACCATGCCCTAGGGGCTTACTTTAGCCCATATAGAGCTTTCCTAAGCTCATAAACAAAATTGGAAGAGTTAGGATCTGCAAAACCTGGTGGCTGATCCACATATACTTCCTCTTTTTGGTCCCCATTTAGGAATGCTGACTTGACATCTATTTTGTAGACTCTGAATCCCTAATGGGCAGCAATTACAAGGAATATCCTTATGGCTTCCAATCTAGCTACTGGGGCAAAGGTCTGGTCAAAGTCTATGCCCTCTTCTTGCTTGTATCCTTTAGCCACCAGTCTAGCCTTATTCTTGACAATAATGCCATCTTGATCAAACTTGTTCCTGTAGATCCACTTAGTCCCTATGACATTTTGTCCTTGTGGTCTGGGGACCAAATTCTAGACCCTACATCACTTAAATTGGTCCAGTTTTTCTTGCATTGCTCCAATCTAGAACTGGTCCTTAATTGCTTCTTCAAACTTCTTTGGCTCTTCTTGAGACAGGAACCTTGAGTAGAGAGATGTATTCATGCTCCTGCTTCTGGTCTGGACTCCATGATTTGCATCACCAATGATTTAGTGTACTAAATGGTCCCTTAGATGCCTAATAGCTGGAGACAATCTAGCAGCAGCTTGCTAATCTTCAGGGTTTTCAGCTAGCTGGTCTTCATTTTCTTCAGGTATGTTGTCCCCTTCTCTTGGAGTAGGTAGTCCACCATCATTTTCTTAGACTGTGGGGGTAGCTTCCTTGATGGTAAGCTTGTCCATCATCTGCTCTGTACCTATAATATTATACGAGGAGGAGCTTGGCAGCTCACAGTTAACCATGTTGGATTCATCAAAAACAACATGCATTGACTCTTCTAAAACTTGGATAGTTAAGTTATAGATTCTATATGTCTTACTATGAGTGATGTACCCAACAAAGATTCCTTCATGGGACTTGGCAGCAAACTTAGTTAAATGGACTTTTCCATTGTTGAGCATGTAGCACTTGCAACCAAAGATCCTGAAATAGCTCAGGTTTGGTTTTCTTCCCTTCAAGATCTCACAGAGAATCTTCTTATGGCTCTTGGTGAAAGAAGCCCTATTAAGGACATAGTATGCAGTGTTAACTGCCTCAGCCCTGAAGTATTCTGGGAGGGATGAGTCACTTAGTAAGGTTCTACCAGCATCTATGAGAGTCCTATTTTTCCTCTCAGCAATTCCATTTTTTGGGGTATTTTAGGAGAGGAAAATTCTTGATGAATCCCTAGCTCTTCACAGAACCTTGTCATGCACTCAGACTGAAACTCAGTGCCATGGTCACTTCTAATTTTGACCACAGTGTTGTTGAATTCATTCTTAATTTGCTTGACAAATGTCTGAAAGACATCAAGGGTTTCAGATTTCTTCCTTAGAAATAACACCCAGGAAAATTTGGAAAAGTTATCAACAACCACAAGAGTGTAGACTTTCCTACCTAGACTTTGAATTGGCATATGACCAAATAGATCCATATGCAAGAGGAATAAGCACCTCACTGAATCTTTGGTGTCATGCTCTTGAAGGAGGTCTTAGTCTTTTTGCCCTTTTGACATGTAGAGCAGATACCCTCCTTAGTACATATAGACTTAGGCCATTCCTAACCAGTTCAATGTTGAACAGTTTGCCTATGGTCCTATAGTTTAGATGGGCTAGCCTATTATGCCACTAGACACAGGAAGAGGCTTTCTTATCTGCAACAAGGCATACAGGTGAGTCTTTGCTAGAGCATAGGAAATCTAAACAGTACACATTTCCACTCCAGTTCCTGTTAAGATGACCTTTTGGTCACTTAACCTCCTAATTTGACACTCATCCTTATGGAATACTATGTCATAGCCAAGATCACAGAGTTGGCTAATGCTTATCAGGTTGTGTTGCAACCCTTCCACATAGGCTACTCTAGTGATGGTGACTATGTCATTATAGATCTTACCATAACCTCTAGTCACCCCTTTTTCTGACCCACCAAAGATAACCTTTGCTCCATTCTTTACTGGAGCATAATCCTTCAACATGCTCCTTGTTCCAGTCATGTGCCTGAAACATCCACTGTCCAAGTACCATATAGGGGTATGAGTACTTGGACTAACCTGCAAAACACACATCAGTTAACCTTAGGACCCCAATTTTTATTGGGTCCTTGGTGCATGTTAAACTGAAAATAATTCTGTCTGCCTACAGCTTTTCTGACAGGCAAACTAACATTTGCTCTATGCACACTATGATTGTGCCAACAATCAACAGCAATGTGGCCTACCTTGCCACAACACCAACATTCATGGATATTGTACCTTCTTTTTGTAACAAGTCTAGTGGTTGTGTTAACAGCAGCTCTGGATCTAGAAAAAGTAGCAGCAGTCCTGTTCCATGGTTTTCTAGCTCCAGCCTGACTAGTGGTGGGTCTGGCAGTAAAAGTGCTTGGGATATCTTGAGCCCTTCTAGCAGCAGCTTTATTTTCAGGAAGCATACTCTTAATAGCCTCAGAGATGCCCAGGTCTGGTCTACTAACAGCCTTGCCCTTTGTCTTAGAGTGGGCTGGAGGAATTTGAGAACAGTTAGTAGCTTTACCCTTGATTGAAGGGGCTGTTGCACCAAACACAAATGGTCCAAGATAGGTCATTTGTATTTTATCATAGGTACATTCACCTTTGTTGTGACTACCACCATATTGTAGAACATCTTTGTTCACACAAGATGGTCTAGCATGATTCCAGTGACCATAAATACTCACATGGTCATGGCTGTTAGAAGGAAATTGCACTCTAATAAATTTTATAGGAGGCTTAGAGGCTAGTGGCTCCACATGAGCTTTGCCCTTTCCCTTGGAATTAGCAGCTCTTGTCCTTCCCTTGAATCCCAACCCTTTCTTTCCCTTTTAGGAGGAGAATGAGTCTATCAAGGGCAACACTGTGCTAGGCTTGGAGTAGCTAGCCACTAGTTCCCTCTCCTTTTGGAGTTTTCCTTCAAGATTCCTGATATGGTTATTCTTGAAGGTTATGGTGCTCATCTGAATGATTGTTACATTCTTCAGTTTGCTAACTTCTTGCATCTTCAGATTCAGCAATTTTGCTGATTCTGAAGCAGTAAGCTTTAAAGAAACAATTTTCTGAGCTTGATGTTTGTCCAGTAGCTTTCTCTTCTTTAGAACCTGCAGAAGTGCACCATAATTATCAATCAATTGATTGATGTCTCCCTCAGATTCTAATTCATCATCATCACTTGATGCAGAGGCACAAGAATCTGGAATTGATTCATATTCTGAACATGCAGAGCTAGTGACAAAAACTACCTTGCTTGGACAAGGCTGATCCTGGCTGGTTTCTTCATCTGACTTAGCCATCAGCCCAAGGCAGCAGCTGTCATCTTATAAATCCACCTCTGAATAACTATCATATTGTGATAGAGGGGCCCTATCTTCAATCCTGGCAGTAGGACGAACCTTCTCAGCTTCTTCTTCTAAAGCAGCCAGCCTTTTAATGCAGTCTGCTTCTATAGCTCCTTCTTCAGTAGAGTACAACCCAATGTAGGCTTCTTCTTCTTCTTCTGACTCTGATGTGGAGGAGTCAGTCCAGCTTCCTTGCTTCTTAGCAATGAGGGATTTCTCCTTCTTGTCTTTTTGTTGGTGGTCCTTTTTCTCACAGTGTTCCTTTCTTTTGACTGGGCAGTCAGCTATCACATGCCCAGGTTTTCTACAGTGATAACAAGTCATGTTAGATGAAACATGTTTACTAGTTTTAGAAACATACCTGTCCTCCTCAGAGGATTTTCTTCTGCCCTTGTAGTAGTCATCCTTGGGATGAGAGGAGGTGGAAGGTCCGCCTCTCCAGTGCTTATTCTTTAAGAACTTCTTGAATTACCTGGTGAAGGCAGCAAAATCTTCATCAGACCATTGGCAGTCTGATGTGTTGTTCTCTGATTTTCTATAATCACATTCAACATCTCTCCTTGGTGGAGAGGGAGATTTTATTCTGCTTTTGCTGGAGCCTTCATCTTTGAAAGCTACAGTCTTATCTCTTGCCCGAGACTTGTTGTTGTTCTCCTCTTATTTCCTTATAGCTAGTTGCATCTCATATGACAGTAGCTTCCCAAAGAGGGTGTGAGGATCAGTGTAACCCAGCTTTTCCACCTCTCTGATGGCACAGATTTTTGTGCCCCACTCTCTAGAGAGACATCTAAGGGACTTGTCATTCAGTTCATTGTGACTGAATACTCTTCCAAAAGTCTTCAGCTCATTCATAATCCTAAAGAACTTTTCATAACAGGTGGTTATGTTGTATCCCTTGGATTTCCTAAAAGCCTCATACTCTTGGTTGAGCATGGAATTCCTATAATCCCTAACTTCATCTGTCCCCTCCATATAAATCATAAGAGTTTCCCATATTTCCTTTGTTGTTTTACAATGGATCAGATTCTGAAGTGTAGAGTCATCAACAACACCCATGATGATATTCTTTGCCCTCTTGTCTATTGAGGCCAGGGCCAACTCATCCTTGGTCATCTCATCATAAGTCTTGGGGGTCTTGACATTAGCATCCAGTGCAGATACCTTTATTGGGATGAATGGTCCTTCTTCAACTATAATGTACATCCTAGGGTCAGCAGCTTCTATGAACTGTCTCACTCTTGCTTTCTAGATGCCAAAATCTTCCTTCCTACAGATTGGAAGTCTCGCAGCACTCAGCTCTCTATTGTTCATTCCTGAACCCATTTAGACAGACTTCTTTCTAACCTTGGAGGTCTACTCAGACTGTTAAGCCTTTAAAGAGTAACCTCCCTCTGATACCACTTGAAAGTCTTGTTTTCAAGGCTAGCTAAACACCTAGAGGGGGTGAATAAGTTTTTGTCTTTATTTAGATTTTCTAACTTGTTTTATGATTTCAGCGCCTGTAATTAGGTTATTTATCATCTTTCAAGAGCATTCACAGACGACTCAACAATTTTATAGTGGTTCCTCAATCTTGGGTACATCCGCTGTCCCTCTGCGCCTATCTAACTGTGTGTTAGATCCGGCTCTCCCTACAATACTTAGCTACTTAATATCTTACAGCACAGATCCCACAGGACCACACACGTCACACAGACCTAACACTTAGGCACTAAGCCAATCCACAGGTCACAAAGACCTTTCACCAGACACAAAGCCAAACACAGGTCACAAATACCTTAGCCTTTATAATACAGGCTTAAAAGTCCAGATTCACCAAGAATCTTTACACAAGAAGAAATAAAGAATGAGATGATTAGACACCAGAGCAAGATCTCTGTGTCTCCTTCTTCCTGGACTGAGCAGATATCAGTCCAACCAATTTTTGTTGAAGACAATAGGTAGGAAGTAGAATCTTTCTTCGAACAGCTTTTTTTTTCTCTACAGAACTTGTAGATCTACTACCTCAGAATGGATTCTGATCCTGCTATTGCAGATGGTAATTGCTTCAGCTATCTCCTTCCCAGCAAGGTTCTCTGTGCAGAAAAACTTCTTCAGGCTTGACAAAAATGGCGAGGAAGAAGATGAAGTTCTGCCGCCCTTCTTTCCGTTTTTTTTAAACCTAGACGGGGAATTGATTGTTGAGTTCTTTTTTTTCGCTTTGGCCGATTTGCTTCCTTTTATACTCTGAAGGCCAATTGAGCAGTGTGTCCCATCACCAGGATTGATGGCTGAGATTAAGCCATCCAACGCATGCTTTCCATTTAATCTTGATTTAACGGTTCCTTGTTGTGTGTGGGCCCCATCACTTTATGATGGAAATATTCCTTGGAAAATGCAGAACATGATGACAGCTGGCCGCCAACATCTTTGGAAGCATTTCGGCACCATTTGAGTTTTGGTTGATAATTTGACTTTGTTGACGTCAGCATGACTCAACATCTCTGGACTTAGACAAAATTCAATCATTAGAACCAAAGGCGTTGAGTGAGTAGGTATCACTCAATGCCACAACACTTAGACAAAATTCTATTTGTCTAAGTATTGAGCTCGACGAAAGCTGAGCTCCGTTCAACGAATGTCGAGCTCAGTTCGACGAACGCTGAGCTCGACGAAAGCATAGGTTCAGTTTAACGCTGAAGACTTAGATCAACGAAAGGCTAAAACTTAGCTCGATGAACTCCAGGCTCAGCTCAACAATCGCTGAGCTCAGTTCGACGAAGCTGAGCTCAGTTGACGAAGCTGAGCTTGACGAAAGCCAAGCAATCAACGCATTTGGACTTAGCCAAATTTCTGCTTCAAGGCATTGAGTTCGTCGAGAGAGTTGAAAGCATTGAGAGCGTTGAGTGAGCTTGCCTCACCCAACACTATTTGCCTTAGCAAATATTTTTTGCGCCTTGGCGTTGAGAGAGTAAGCTCCACTCAATGCCAAACTACTTAACAAAATTTTTATGTTATCTGGCATTGAGTGAGTAAGCTACACTCAACGCCTGTGGACTTAGTGAAAATTTTGCCAAACTTTTCTGTGGAGTTGACTGGCAAGGCAACACTCAATGCTAAAAGATGTATGGCGTTGAGTGAGTAGACCACACTTAATGTCTGTGGACTTGGCCATATTTTCAGCCAATTTCTCTAGGCTTAGACTGACTCAGCCTGACTCACAGCCTTTTTGTTATATGGCATTGAGTGAGTAGACCACACTCAACGCATGTGGATTTGGACACATTTTTGGCTATCTTCTAGTTAGGCTGAGACAGACTCAATGCTATATGTTATATGGCATTGAGTGAGTAGACTACACTCAACGCTTTTGTACTTAGCCAAATTTTTGGCTATCTTTCAGTGAGGCTAAGACAGACTCAACGCTAAATTTTATATGGCTTTGAGTGAGCTGTCCTCACTCAACGCATGTGGACTTAGGAAAATTTCTACTACATAGTATGGAATCCATACCTCTGACGTTGAGTGAGCTTGCTCCACTCAATGCCTGTGGACATAGGCGATTTTTGATATGTCCTGCAACCACTTATTGTGTCCACATGTCCAATCAATGTGATATGGACTACCTACACTCAAGACCTCAAATGCACATCAAATACGGTTGATGTGTGTGTCATTGACATATTTGACTTCTCACAAATCAGGGACATTGGGAACAATGGACCCAATAAAAATGAATATTTGTCGTTTCATCATTGCTAGTGTCGTGCGGTTACAGCTATCGTCGTGTGGTAATATAAGACATGACGATTCTGAACAGACGTGTCAATACTCGTCGAGGGCTAGCACGGCGCGGTAACCACTATCGCCTGTCAGTAGTTTGGTAACTCGACGCACTCATCTCGACACTCGTCGAGTGGCTAGCGCGGCGTGGTAAGCACTACCGCTTGGCAGTAGTTTCCCGAGAGGCTAGCCAAAATAATTCCTTACATTAGCACAAGCGGTAGGACTAGCGCGGAGCGATAGGTTCCCAAGAGATTTGTCCACTTAATTCACGGCTACCGCTCGGCGGTAGCTTCTATCGCTCGACGGTAGTAACCATAGGAGTCTTCTTTTTCTTTGCTTGCACCTGTCAACATGCACACTTGATCAACACAATACGTGATCAAATATAACCTGGGAGTTTATATTCTCAATCACAGGGAATATGAAACATCGGTTCCAGCAAACTCCCACATTTGATAATATCAAATTCCGTTCATGAGAAATAACAATAAGATGTATGATAGAGTGAATATATATATAACAGATAATCTTGAAAGTTTAGGTTTCAGGTTATCTATATAGCTCCCCTACACGCACGCTCCCCCTATTTATATGTTTGACTTACTCCCCCTATCTATGTGCACACATTGTTAACATGATCCCCCTACATGTGACCTCTCCTAACCAGTGACTCATACTCATGAACAATCTATTCATACTCATGAACAATCTATTCATACTCATGAATAATCTAATATCCCCCTTTGATAATATCAAATAGGGGCAAGCAAGGCCAACCAGACATGCGAGATGAAAAATAGTAGATATGATGAGCGTTAGACAAATAGCAGAGAGTGCACACATAAAGTAAAGTTAGACATGATAAGCATAGAGGTGACTCAAAACAAAATACATATCAGAGAATTGTAAGCACATGGGTCACAAAATGGATCAAGGTACACAGATAGAGAAGTTCAATTTTCAGAGTTAATATGAATTGAATAGCACAGACTAAACTAAGCACACAGCGAGTATGTCTACAATGCTATAAGAGTTAGGAAGTAGATCAAGTTAAACAAACATTGAAAAACGTCATGAGTGTAAATCGTGTGCTAGTACGTATTGTGCTAAAAAGAGATAGTGTAGTTGCAGTCCAATTCTTATGCACGGAAGTCTTAGATAAGGCAATGAAATGTGTTCGTGTAGCATCGAAAGCGAGATAACACCAAGGAAAAAATAGAATATTGTACATGGTTATCTCAATCGTTTAGGAACCTAAAACAAGAGAAATATGGTGAATAATCACTTCACATGTCAATCGATGTCATACATAGGCGAAAACTAGGGGCACTAAGCTAAAGATAGAATCGATGCATAAGATAGAAATGACTCTTTAACCAAGGTGCTCATCCTCATAATGCTCATGAAGACTTATCAGGAGAAATGAGTAGTGCTTGGGGGGTCCGGGACATGAGATGTGATAGCTTGCATAGTTTAATTATGTTTGTGTAGAGCTATCACTTTGATCATCATTTTTTTAAATTCACGAAGCCCCGAGTCAATCGAAATCTATCCACCTAGATAGATACATTTTAACTTGAACACATACGACTTTTGTACTAGAGAGTTGGCCCAAAGTTTCAGACCTAGTATAATCACAAATGTATCGTTACATTGATTATTCAACGTATTCCTAGCATGTTAGAACATAGTGTCACGATTTATAACATATAAGCTTAGCATTTTTTTCTTTTCTTGAGTGCACTAGCTAGGGATGAGTGTATCATGTGAAGTCATTCCCATATCTAAGTCCTCACACATACCTAGAGGCATAGTCAACAAACACGACCCCGTCTTGTCGCACTCAATAGCTAAGCACCTATAGATTCAGCTCACTATGACCGGAGGACAATGTTTACATATATTAAGAGTATGAACTCAAACATTATACGTACACATTATGTTCTAAGTCAAAGTCATGTGAGTCAAATAGCATTATAAATCAACAACAGTTTTTTAATCATTTTTTAAGACTATTACAGAAATATAAAAACGTTACAACGAAAACAAATGCATGTTTTTGTTTTTTTTTAAGAAACACACAAGAAACGAAGTAACAGTACATAAGCAAACCAAAACAATGACTACGATGAAAGATCCAAAACACCCAGCTCGAGTCGTAATAACGAGAAGCGTGCATCTGAGAGTGGTTTTGTGAAAATTTCAGCTAATTGGTCGTCTGTTCCAATGAATCTCACTCGCACGTTTTCCTTTTTAATATGATCTCAATGAAATGGTGACGTGCGTCTATATTTTTTGACCTTAAATGATGCACTGGGTTGTTCGTCAAGTCTATAACACTCTTGTTGTCGCACCGAAGATTCACATTCCTAAAGACTATGCCAAAGTCATCCAATGTTTGTGACATCCACAGTGCTTGTGCGCAACAACTTCCTAAGGCAATATATTCGACTTCAGCAGTAGAAAGTGCAACAGAGTTATGTTTTCTACTTGACCAGGAAACTAATGCAGGGCCAAGGAAGTGACACGTACCACTTGTGCTCTTGCGATCAAGTGAACATACGGCATAGTCTGAGTCTGAGTACCCATGAAGTGTGAAGTCAGTGGTGTGTGGGTACCAGAGTCCAAGGTTTTGCATGCCAATCAAATACCTAAAAATGTGCTTTACGGCTTTCAAGTGTGACTCCTTAGGGTCGGCTTGATATCTAGCGCAAGGACACACCGCGAATGTGAATCGGGCCTAGAGGCACTCAAATATAGCAATGACCCTATTATACCTCTAAACATGGTTTGTGTACAACCCCGTATCCGGCGAGTGGGTTGACAAAAGCCAGACCGGCCGGTTCAGACCGCCCCGCAGCCCGAGCTGGGTTTATGCAGAGTTCGAGCTCGGCAATCGTCGTGCCGAGCTCGACGATCGTCGGGCTGAGCTCGAAGTTCCTAGAGCTGAGCCCGACTACCGGCTCGGCGGGTCGGCAAAAATAGGGTGTGAACTCATACTCGCCCCAGGCCAAGGGGCAGGCGAGTGCGAGTCCATCCCCCATCCTTTCTCTTTTTGGCGAGTGGATATTTCAGGAGGTGGCATCAGGCGAGCTCTCCTAGTGTTCAGAGGTGTGTTTTACCATTTTTCCCCCATTAGTCTGCCCCTAGCCCCTCGGAACAGCGTAGTTATGTTGTTGGCAGACCGACTTGGGCTGCATATATCCTTTCAAAACAGTGAAGATTGGCTATTTGCAGTCCGTTTTCAGTTTCCTATAAATAGGACCCAAGGGGTACCTCAGAAAGGCATGCTTACTAGTTCTCGGGTCTTCTAGCGCTTTCTGAGGTACCTTAGCTTCAGCACCTGGCTAAGGAGGTGAAGCGCTCTAAGATCTTTTGGGTGTGTGGAGGGACCTCCGTGCTGGAGCCTTGGGTCCATCCCTAGTTCTTTTTCCTTTGTCTCTTGGGCTCGCATGAGAGAAGTATTTGTGTGGTCACCCCTTCCCCAAGGGCGAATTCCACAGAGACCGGTTCTCCGGTTTCAGTATTTTGGTGTGGTGAGCGTGGAGAGTGACCAACAAGGAAAATCTTCTACAAGTTCAATGATTGGAAAGGAAGGACAAGGTTTAGGAAGGGACAACTCGCCACCCCTCCCCCACCCCCAGTGGCTGGTGTGCCAACAGAACTCAGGGACGAGATCCTTGGGCTCGTCAGGACCGCACTCGGTATGAGAGCTGAGAGCGCGACTCTAGCGGTCCCGGTGGTCGCCGCTCCGGTACTCGTCGATGACGCGCCACTCAGGCGACCAGGGAAGGAGCCCGCTGAGAGAGGCGAGCGCGAGTTCCGGGAGCGAGTTATGTTCCCCAGTTCGGCGGCCGAGTACCAATTTGGCGAGACAGCGGGGAGAGAGTTCCCATCTTGCCCGGTTGAGGGGGGAAGCCCCTTCAGCGAGTTCGTTTCTTCTGCCCCAGTTCCAGAGGGGTTCCGTGAGCCGGAGATGTCATATTACTCTGGGAGGGGAGATCCGATCCAACACATCCAGTGGTTTGAGGACATGGTCTCCATCCGATAGATATCAGATTGCTTCAAGTGCAGACTCTTGTCCATCACCCTCAGGGAGAAGGCAAGAGAGTGGTTCCACCAACTCCCGACATGCTCTGTCTATTGCTTTAAGGACCTGCGTCGGGGGTTCATATTGAGGTTCACTACTTCCAAGAAGAGAAAGAGAGAGGCAGAGTCCTTGTTCCGCATCAAGCAGGGGACGGGGGAGACCTTGGGAAGTTACTTGGACAGGTTTTAGGAGGAACTGTCCCAGCTACAGGAGATGCCAGGGCACACCACGATGGTGGCCTTTACCTTGGGTCTCCAATCTGGGTTCTTCGCCATGGAGCTCAAGAGGTCGCCTCTGGTATCCTTTGAGGCGCTCCTGTAGAGGGCGCTAAGGGAGGCCGATATGGAGGTGGCGCACCCAGAGTTTGCCAGGAGTTTGGCCTGGTGGGCCGTGGAGGAGGAGAGGCCAAGAGGTGGTCGAGTTCAAGAGGATAGGAGGGCTGAGCTCCGGTAGAGGGAATAGCCACAGCAGCAACTGCAGCCTAGGTGGGGGCATCAGGAGCCGGCCAATCAGTTAGGGTGGAGGCCGGAGTGGCAGGATCAGGCACCGCAGAGGGGTTATCAAGGAGTAGATAATCGTCATGGTGGTCTAGGATAGTTCAACCCCCAGGGGGGAGGCAAGGTAAGAGACCCCCTATCCCCGATCAGGAGGAGACAATGGCGATTGCACTGAGTGGAAGGAGGAGAGGACAATCGAGGAGAAGGAGGGAGGTCAGGGTGGACCTGACTTACTGTGACTTCCATCAAGAGGAAGGACACGTCACGGCCACGTGCCTGGAGTCCCTCGAGATGAGGGAAAATAGGGAGCAACAACAACAAAACCGTAAGGGGTGTGGATTTAGGAGGTCCGGCCTCGGGCGGAGGAAGATTGGTACGAAGACCGGGCCTATACGGGGACTAGAGGAGGGATCAGAGTGATCCACGAGGGGGGGGGGGGTGAGTCGTGGCTTCCCGCAAGGCAAGCATCCACACCATGTACCGAAGGAGCATCAGCTCAACCTCCCTGACCCCGCCCCCAGACGAGAGGATCACTTTCTCAAGGGAGGACATGCTGAGTCATGAGGACCCCTTCTACGATGCGCTAGTCATCAAGACAGCCAACGAGAATTTCACCGTCTCCCGGATCCTCGTCGACAACGGGAGCCCCATCAACATCATCTTTAAAAAGCCCTTCGACGCAATGCAGGTGGAGGCCAAGAGGGTGCTGGCCTCTAACGGGCCTCTCTTCGGATTCTTCGGGGAGCGGAAGGAAGTGGAAGGAGGAGTAGGACTCCATGTCAGCTTGGGGGCAATCCAGGAACTGCAGATTTGTGAAAGTTGAGGCCCCCAGCAGTTACAACACAATCTTCGGGCAACCCCTCATCAGCGCCTTCCGCTGCGTCCCCTATCCTTCTACCAATGCCTCAAGTTCAATGTGGAGGGGGTCCAGGTCCGAGTCCACAGCGACCCCAATACAACAAGAGAATGTTATGTGATGATAGTGAACTCCATCTCATGGCAGGAGGGAGCCGAAGAAATGGGGAGTAGGATGGATGAGTTGGCCGGGCAGGAAGCCGAAGAGGAGGTGAGGGAGGAGGAAGAGGTAGGGGAAGGCCCATTTTCGGGCAACAGAAGAGGAGGTAGTTCCGGAAGAGTCGGCCGAGGCAATGGCCATGGATTGGGAGGAGGTCCATATCCCCGGAGGGGGGATGTTGTTGAGTGGGAGGAGCAGTCAAGGCTGGAAGCTGCAGAGGAGGTAGTGGAGATGGAGGTTCTCACCCGGGAGGGCAGGGTGGAGAAGTGAAAGTGTTAAGTTGTCAACCTTAATCACCTAGAGGGGGGTGAATAGGTGAATTGTGCGTCTATTTGCGGAATAAAAAATTTAACGAACTTGCTCAAAAACAATCAAGCAATCACAGACGATAAGAAGATTTATAGTGGTTCCCCAACCTTGGGTACGTCCACTTTCCCTCACCGATCTAGTAAATCACTAGACTCGACTACTCCACTATATCGGGTTGAAAACCAATCCTACGTCTCGGAACCAAGTTCCTACAATCTTGATCCAAAGGGATCTATACTCGGAAGATGAAAACTTCCTACAACTTGGAGAACAACGCTCCTACACTCGGAGAATAATCTCCTACAAAATTATAAAGAGATATGAAATACAAACAGAGATTTGTCTCAGATCTGGAAAAATTTATCTCTAGGTCTTCTTCTGAACTTTGCGGTTTTTTCAGGAATGTTGAAGAAGACTCTCTGTAGATCTGACCTGAGAAACTTAGGACCTACTCGATCAAGGAGAAGATAAAGATTCCTTGAACAACAAGTATAACTTGATCGAAAACAGTCGTATAGATCTTCAAACTGAGCGACGGCGACGGCTTCTGTAAATTCGTTCTTGGAGAGATACAGTCGATAAGAAATTTAGAAAAAGTATGGTTCACCGCTATGGGTTAGTCTTAATGAAAAGACATTATATAGGATTTCCCCTAACGGTTATTGTTGACATTAATGATGACACGTGGACCAATCACGTCAAGTCATTTGAAAATCCCATCGATCTGGACTTAAGTAAATTTTCTGAACAATGAACTGCTGTTCTCGAGAAGTATGAATAAGTTCTCGAGAACAAGGCTGATTTCTCGAGAGCTATACTTTCTGGACTTAAGATAGTACTCGAGAGATAAGCGTTGAGTCAACTCAAGAACTAAATTTCGCTTCTCGAGAACTAAAATAACATTACTCGAGAGCTAAAACTTGTACTCGAAAACTAAGCTGACTTCTTGAGAACTAAAAGCTAAGTTCTCGAGAACTATAACCAGCTTCTCGAGAGATTGACTTAGAAAATTTTTCACGGCTGTCTATGGCTACTCGAGAAATATAAGAAGCGACTTCTCGAGAACTAGGCTAAGCTTCTCGAGAACTTTAATGATGTTACTCGAGAACTAGTCTAGGCTTCTCGAGAATCAAGTGAACTTCTCGAGTCTGCTAACTCTACTTCTCGAGAACTATACCAGACTTCTCGAGAAATGGACTTAGAAACAATTTTGAACTTAGAAACTTTTTCTCTTCAAGAATCCAATCTTCATACCATGGTCCAAGTGCTTGAATATGAAGTGTGTCCTAATAGAGAGGCTACACATGAGTCAACACCTTGGATCACACAGTGAGGGATTACACTGTATGGTCCTGTATTCATGACCCACTGTAGACTGACATTGTTCTACACTTTGCAATGATGGTCTGCAAACACATAACTAAACAAAGATATTAAATACAACTTAATTCATCTTAGTTCAAGGGTGACTTCATGCAAATCTGGGTTATTGTGGATGCAATACCCTACAAGAAGGTTCGCATCAGCGGGTGGTTGGCCCCGGAGGATCAAGGACAGATGCTGGAGTGCATCCAGAAGAATGTGGATGTCTTCGCCTGGAGTGCGGTCGAGATGCCTGGGATTGACGCGGACGTTTCCTGTTACCGCCTCAACTTGGACCCGGAGGCTCGCCCCATCCAGCAGTTGAAGAGGTCCACCGCAGACAAGCTCGTCGAGCCCATCAGGGAGGAGGTCGGTTATGACTACTTTTAATCATCGGTTTTTGGGGTAGTTTAGTATTCAAAATTCCTAAGTTTATTTATATTTTTATGTATTTTATGCTTGTTATGTTTTTATTGCATGTTTTAATGTCTTTTTTATAATATATTAATTCCTAGTTTAATTATGTGTTTATGTTTTTTTTATGTTTAATTTTATGTTCTATATCTAGTTGTGTTTTGTTATGAAATATTACTATTATTATGTTATGATGTTTAGTTTTATTTTTAATAACTACTATCATGTTATGTTATAAAATATATCTAACATTTTGTTTATTTGTAGGTTCAAGGCCTTTGATGCAGTCCAAGTGCAGCCCACTATGCAAGCTACCCGAGCCCCCTCTTCAAGTTCAAACCCGAGCCATATACTTGGTTAATGATCTTAGGAACTTGTCATTCAGTTCTCCGTTGGTGAAGACTCGGCCATATACTCTGAGGCCGTTAACTATCTTGAAAAAGTTCTCAAAAGTATTTGCAATGGTATCTTTGTGCCCTTGTCGAAAGGCTTCATATTTCTGATTCAACAGGGATCTTCTATCATCCCTTACTTCTTCTGTACCTTCCATCAAGGTGACGAGGGACTGCCACATCTCCTTAGCATACTGGCAGTGGATCAGGTTCTGCAGTATAGAGTCATCGACTGCACTTGCAATTATATTTTTGGTTTTCTTGTCCAAAGAGACAAGTGCAATCTCGTCTTTGTCTAGATCCATCAACTTCTTTGGGACTTTCTTTGTTGGATCTATAGTTGAGACAGTCATAGGAATGTGGGGAGCTTCTTCAACAATCATGAAGATCCGGGGATCCACAGCTTCCATGAAAAATTTAATTCTCTCTTTTCACATGGGAAAATTGTTCTTTGTGCACAGGGGAAGCTTGGCAAAATCTTTAGCTTTGTCCATTGCTTGAAAATTCTCAAGAGACAACTGAGAGAGGAAATTGATCAAGGTGTTAACCTTTTAATGACCAACCTCCCTCTGATATCAATTGAAAGTGTTAAGTTGTCTACCTAAATCACCTAGAGGGGGTGAATAAGTGATTTGTGCGTCTATTTGCGGAATAAAAAAATTTAACGAACTTGCACAAAAATAATCAAGCAATCACGGACGACAAGAAGATTTATAGTGGTTCCCCAACCTTGGGTACGTCCACTTTCCCTCACCGATCTAGTAAATCACTAGACTCGGCTACTCCACTATCTCGGATTGAAAACCAATCCTACGTCTCGGAACCAAGTTCTTACAATCTTGATCCAAAGGGATCTACACTCGGAAGATGAAAATTTCCTACAACTCGGAGAATAACGCTCCTACACTCGGAGAATAATCTCCTACAAAATTACAAAGAGATATGAAATACAAACAGAGATTTGTCTCAGATCTGGAAAAATTTATCTCTAGGTCTTCTTCTGAACTTTACGGCTTTTTCAGGAATATTGAAGAAGACTCCCTGTAGATCTGACCTGAGAAACTTAGGACCTACTCGATCAAGGAGAAGATGAAGATTCCTTGAACAGCAAGTCTAACTTGATCAAAATCAGTCGTGTAGATCTTCAAACTGAGCGGCGGCGGCGGCTTCTATAAATTCATTCTTGGAGAGAGACGGCCGATCAGAAATTTAAAAAAAGTACAGTTCACCTCTTAGGGTTAGTCTTAATGAAAAGACATTATATAGGATTTCCCCTAACGGTTAGAATTTACATTAATGACGACATATGGAGCAATCACATCAAGTCATTTGAAAATCTTGTCGATCTGGACTTAAGTAAATTTTCTGAACAATGAACTGTTGTTCTTGAGAAGTATGAATAAGTTCTCAAGAACAAGGCTGATTTCTCGAGAGCTATACTTTCTTGACTTAAGATAGTACTCGAGAGATAAGCGTTGAGTCAACTCAAGAACTAAATTTCGCTTCTCGAGAACTAAAATAACATTACTCGAGAGCTAAAACTTGTACTCGAAAACTAAGCTAACTTCTTGAGAACTAAAAGCTAAGTTCTCGAGAACTATAACAAGCTTCTCGAGAGATGGACTTAGAAAATTTTTCACAGCTGTCTATGGCTACTCGAAAAATATAAGAAGTGACTTCTCGATAACTAGGCTAAGCTTCTCGAGAACTTTAATGATGTTACTCGAGAACTAGTCTAGGCTTCTCAAGAATCAAGTGAACTTCTCGAGTCTGCTAACTCTACTTCTCGAGAACTATACCAGACTTCTCGAGAAATGGACTTGGAAACAATTTTGAACTTAGAAACTTTTTCTCTTCAAGAATCAAATCTTCATACCATGGTCCAAGTGCTTGAATATGAAGTGTGTCCCAATAGAGAGGCTACACATGATTCAAAACCTTGGATCACATAGTGAGGGATTACATTGTATGGTCTAGTATTCATGACCCACTGTAGACTTACATTGGTCTACACATAGCAATGATGGTCTGCAAACACACAACTAAACAAAGATATTAAATATAACTTAATTAATCTTAGTTCAAGGGTGACTTCATGCAAATCTGGGTAATTATGGAGCAATACCCAACAATCTCCCCCTATTTGTAGAAGTCAGAACCCTCTACACTAAGGTAAATTATACCAAAAAAAGAAAAAACTGTATATAAAGAAAAGATTCAAATGCAAGAATGAAAAATTAAACACAGAATTAGCAAAACTAGAAATTATATATATATAATGTTTTAGATTTATAATCAACATCCATTTCATCCATAATCTCAAAACAGTTATCAACAGAAAGTCATTCCTTGCTCTGATTTTGCCTGTCATACTTCTCTTGTTGTCTTCTCTTGTAGCTGAAAGGCTTTGGGTAGTACCTTGGAGGTTTTGGAGGAGCCTTAGGATTGTTCTTGCCATACTCTCTGTCATAGATTCTCCTTTTAGTCATGGACTTCTCATAGAGTTCCCACTCAGAAGAGATGTAGTGGAGATTCCTATTTTCATCGTAGTCAATTACTAATTTGAGAGTATCAAGAATTAAGGCTTTAGAGGTAGGACTCCAGACTTCAGCAAATTCCTGTGCTTTTCTTTTCTCTATGTCTGGCTTAGGAATACTTTTTCTTGCAGAGGGGCCTTCCCCATACTTACTCTTCTTAGAAGTGTTGATTTCAGGTAAACCTTGAGGAATAACATCATCCCATACAGATAGTGTAGCCTGAAATTCAGGGAGGTTGCATCTGAGCAGGCATCTAACTTGACTGATCTTCAGCAAGAGGGTTCAGGTTATGAGGAATGACATTAGGATCAACCTGAAATTCAGGGAATATCTGGTTATGCATCCATACTGCAGTGTCATAGTTATGGAACTTAACAGATTGGATTTGTTCTAAAACATTCTTATTTATTTTAGATATCTTGTTAGACCAAATTGTGTTTACAGCAGCAGTAAACTTGTCCACAAGCTTTTCCACATGTTCTTTCACCAAGCTCTCCCCCTTTCTAAATTCTACAGATAGTGTAGCTATAGCATCCTATTTGAAGGTACCAACCTCTTCACAGATTTTCATGAGGTTTTCCTGGGCTTTCTTCTCCAAAAAGATTTGATTGGTAGCAAGAGTTATTGTTTGATCCATGACCTGACCAACACTAGTGATAGTGTGGTCTATAGCTTTACCACCAATCTGAAATAGCTCTTTGAGAGAGTCAGTATTGTGCCGAATTTCTGCAAATCCTCTGCTCATCTCTTTCTCTAGAGCAGTGACTTTGTCTTGGACAACTTTGAGGGATTCATCAAAATATTTCCTTTGCTCAGTCAACATAACTTCAATCTTACTTAGTATATCAGAATTGATAAGGGTAGCAGCAGCAGTAGGAACAACAATATGAGGTGGAGGTGGAACTGCCCATTGAGCGATCTCTTCAATAACTACAGAGCTTTTAGCTCTGGTAGAATGAATGACTACATATCCTTCTTAATCAAGAAAGGTAGGAATAAAGAAATCAAGTCTCCTTAGAGGAGCTTCAACTGCCTCAGGTTCTGTCTCATCCTCTTCTGATAGAAGGATGGTATCTGGTTGAGGTGAGACTTTTCTTGGAGAAGGAGAAGGAGTTTCTTTGGGAGAAGGTACTGGAGATGGAGAAGGAGCTGGAGATGGATCCTTTGAAAGTTCTTCAGCAATTTCTTTGTGGAGGGGGGAAGAGGTTCATCAGAGGTGAGCTCTTTTATCATATTTTCTATATCTACTGTAGTAGAGTTGATGGTTTTCTGAGCTTGCTCAACTGAGAATGTCTCATCTGGTAAGTCTGTCATTGGGGACCTAACTGAAGATCTGATAGGAATCCTGACTGGACTTCTGACTGGACTTCTCACTGGTGATCTAGCTTGTGTCCTGGCTGGTGAACTGACTGTACTTCTGACTTGAGCTCTGGCTAGGGGAGGAGACGGAATTCTGTCAACTAGAACAGAGGAAGCAGGCTCCCCCTCAGTTGCTGCACCAGATGGTTCAACAACTTCATGAGAGGAGGGAGATGGGGTCCTGACCTCTGAAGCAGGGGCTGCAAGATCTTTAGCTATCTACTTTGGATTCTTCAGTTTTAACTCCCACCTGTGAATGGAAGCTAAGGAGATCTTCTTTAAGTGATGACTTGGTATACCTTTTGAAGTATTGAAGACCATTGGATCAATCTCATGCAACATCAAGGAGATTATCCTGGCAAACTTTAGTTCTTTAATGTTATCCCTGATCAAGTAAAAAAATCATCATACCAAATAAAAATTTCTTCCTGCATACTATGGCTGTCATGACATTGAATAGGTCATTGGTTCTGAAACCTATAGACCCTGTCCTGCACTAAAGAATTTTCCCAACTACATCCACTAGAAGTTTGCTAACATCATTCAGAGCAGTTCTCCTTAGAGAGGTAATGTCCACTGGAACTCCACAGAAATAACAGGTTTTGTCATTGTCTTCTTGACTAAGTTCCTCTTCATCATCTACAGTAGGCAATCTTAGAAGTCTGGACACTATGGTCTAGCTTAACTTAATCTTAACTCCCTTGACCTTAGATTTCAATACAGTGCTATTCCTCCTTATCTTGATATTTCTATAGAACTCTTCTACTTCTGGAAATAGAATCTTATAAGGTTCTGAAAGAACAAAGTTCAAACCTGCAGTTTCTAGCAGAAGAAGCAAATTCTTGAAATCGTTTGAAATATCTGCAATCTCGGCGACCACAAGTTCACTGCCAACTCTGATTCTGGACTACTGAGCCAATGAGACTGACGACGGTGATGGATGGAGCGCGAGAAAGCAGCGGTGTCGAAGCTCGAAGGCGAAGACTTTTCGAGAGAATGGATTTTGAAATGTCGGTTGATTTGAGATTTCTAAAGTTTTTTATATATATATAACCCTAGTAATGTTGATTAGGTATTTAATTAATCTAAAATAACCCATGGATTAAAGCAGAAATCGATCGGTCTTCGAAATAGAGGAAATGAACAGAAATCGAAAATTGACGGGGCATTTCTCGAGAGGTAGGGTTAGTTCTCGAGAGACATGGTTATAATTCTCGAGAAGTATATTTCTTGTTTTTTAGAACTTATTGTACTTCTCGAGAGACAGATCTTTAGTTCTCGAGAAGTGGACTTAAGTTTTAGAGAACTAGTTATGTACTTTTCGAGAAGTAACTGTATTTCTCGAGAACTCCTTCCACTTGAGAAATTTCTGACCTTTTTGTAGTATCCTCGATTCCTGAGCTTTGAGATGATCTCTTTTGGTCTATCCTTCTCTGTTCAGCATCCCAAGTTCAGTTTTGAAGAAATTAAACTTGGTCTCGTCCAGCGGCTTTATGAAAATATCTGCAACTTGCTGATCTGTTGGCACGTACTGTAGATCCACATCCCCTTGCTCCATATGCTCCCGGATGAAGTGATATCTGAGCTCGATGTGCTTTGACCGGCTGTGCGAGACTGGGTTGTTGGCAATTATTATTGTGTTGGAGGATTCGCAAAATAATGGAATGTCTTCAACCTTCATGTTGTAATCTTCTAGCTGGTTCTTTAGCCAAAGCATTTGTCCACAACAACTGTCGGCAGAAATATATTCTTACTCGGCCATTGAGATTGCGACAAAATTTTGCTTTTTGCTGCTCCATGAGATAAGCCTTCTTCCAAGGAACTGACACGTCCCAGAAGTGCTTTTTCTGTCATCTTTGCTACCTGCAAAGTCTGCATCTGAAAAACCAATTAGTTCGCTGTCATTACTTCTTGGATACCATAAGCCAAGATTCGGTGTACCTTTAAAGTATCTCAAGATCTGCTTTGCAGCAGCATAGTGAGATTCCTTACAGTTCACTTGGAATCTAGCACAGACACATGTAGAGAACATTATGTCTGGTCTACTGACAGTAAGGTAGAGCAAGGATCCAACTATACTTCTGTACTTGGTTTCATCAAAAGATTTCCCTTTCTCATCCTTATCCAGAGACATAGCTGAGGACATTGGAGTCCTCATAGAGGTTGCACTCTCCATTCTGAATTTCTTAATCAACTCCTTGGTGAACTTCGTCTGTGAGATGAAAATTCCATCTTCAGATTGTTTCACCTGAAGTCCTAAGAAATACTTCAGCTCTCCCATACCACTCATTTCAAACTTCCCTTGCATAAGTTTAGAAAACTTTTTGCAGAGGTTGTCGTCTGTAGAACCAAAAATAATATCGTCGACATAGATTTGCACTAGCAAAATCTTGCCTTTAATTTCCCTAAGAAATAATGTCTTATCTATCTTTACCCTTGTGAACTTGTTCTCGAGGAGAAAGCTAGATAGCGTTTTGTACCAAGCTCAAGGAGCTTGTTTCAAACCGTACAACGCTTTCGATAATAAATAAACAAAGTCAGGAAAGTTTGGATCAACAAAACCTAGGGGCTGTTCCACGTACACTTCTTCCTTTATGTCACCATTAAGGAAGGAGGATTTCACGTCCATTTGATAGACAGTGAAGCTTTTCAGTGCAGAATAAGCTAGGAACAGTCTGATGGCCTCCGGCCTTGCCACTGGAGTATATGTTTGGTCGAAGTCGATTCCTTCTTTCTTAACGATATCCTTTGGCGACGTATCTGGCCTTGTTATTTATGATTGTCCCATCCTCGTCCAACTTGTTCCTGTAGACCCACTTCGTCCTGATGACATTCTTACCTTTGGGTCTTGGAACTAGCTTCCAAACTTTGCAGTGCTTGAACTGATTCAGTTCTTCTTCCATGGCTAAGATCCATGATGCATCTGAGTTTCCTTCCTCAAACTTCTTTGGTTCAACCTATGAGAGAAAACTTAAATATAAATTCTCTTTAGTTGTACCTCGACGAGTTTTGACACCATCCCGAGGATCTCCTATGATCTGGTCCAATTGATGATTCTTCAGATTTCTGAGCTCTAGGTTCCTAGCATCTGGAACTTCTTCAGCCACTGGAGTGACTTCATCAACTTGGATGGTTTCTTCATCTTGATCGTCTACCTCTCCAATGAGGGTTGGCGTAGTGATCTTGATGAACTTTTCTTTTTCACCTTCAGTCAGTTCATCCAAGCTGATTTCTTTCAGCCTTGTACCTGCATCTTCAACAAGCACACTAGACGATTTGCTTTGTAGCAAGCTCGTCTCATCAAATACAAAATGTATGGATTCCTCTATAACCAGAGTTTTTCTATTGAAAATCCTGTGTCTTATTATGGTTACTATAACCTACAAAAATACCTTCAAAACTTTTCTCACTAAACTTGGTAGTATGATACTTACCATTGTTAAGCACGAAGCATTTACAGCCAAAAATTCTAAAATATGAAACAGTTGGTTTCCTGCCTTTTAGAAGTTCGTAAGGTGTCTTATCATGATTCTTATTGATGAGTGCTCGATTCTTAACATGGCATGCAGTATTGACGGCTTCAGCCCAGAAGTACTCTGGTAGTGAAGCATCACTCAACATAGTTCTGTAGGCCTCTATGAGTGTTCTGTTCCTTCTCTCAGCTACTCCATTTTGTTGTGGAGTGCGAGGAGAGGAAAACTCATGAAAGATACCTAGGCTTTCACAGAATTCTGTCATGGCCCCAGACTTGAACTCTGTTCCATTGTCACTTCTGATTTTGACTACGGAACAGTTGTGTTCATTCTGGACCTGCCTGACAAAATTAGTAAAGATGTCGAAGGTATCTGACTTGTGTTTCAGAAAGAACACCCACGCAAAGCGCGAGTAGTCAACAACAATAACCAATGTATATTCCTTACCTCCCAAGCTTCTAATTTATAGTGGATTGAACAAGTCCATATGAAGTAGATGGTGACATCTACTTGAATTTTTGTCAATGATGATTTTAAAGGTAGCCCTTGTTTGCTTGCCTTTTACGCATGCATGACAAGGTCTATCTTTGACGTACTTGACATTCGGGGCTTCACGAACTAAGTTCAGGGAGAACAATTTATTAATAGTTTTAAAATTAATATGTGTTAACCTCGTGTCATTGGTCACCAACAGACGCACTATCTTTTGCTAAAAAGCACACTGGTGTAAAAGAATCTATACAAATGAAATTTAAACAAAATATATTCCTGCTTCGAGTACCAGATAGAATCGTTTCCATATTGTCAACAGCTTTATCAGGCACTTGTCAGCGTGGAATTCAACTATGTATCCTTTGTCTCATAGTTGGCTTATGCTTATACGATTGTGTTCCAATCCCTCAACATAAGCTACATCCGAAAAGGATACACTACCGTTAGTGATCATACCGTAGCCTTTAGTTATCCCTCGGTCTGAACCTCCAAAGATGACCTTTGGTCCATTCAATACTGGAAAATAATTTTGAAGTAGGCTTCTTGTCTCGGTCATGTGTCGAGAGCATCCACTGTCCAAATACCAGATTAGCGTTTTGGTGGCCTTTGGACATCCCTGCAATAATAATCAGTTTGCCTTAGTAACCCAAATATGTTTGGGTCCTTGGTCTCGTGTTAGAACACTCCCCTTACGAGGATTAGCATCATGAGTGGTCATTCTCATGTTGCCAACTTGAGGAGTTACAACATTTCTTGGATTAAACCAACAATCGATGGCAAAATGACCAATTTTGCCACAGCACCAACAGTCGAACCTGTTGTATCTTTGCATTAGGTACTCCTGCTTGACCTTCTGAGATACTGGTCCAGCAGGGGTAGCATTTTTGAAGGAAGAAGCTTCATGATGATGGCAATCACATGATTTCTTCTCCATCACAGGCTTTTCTACAATGGATTTTACTTCTGGTGCTTTCTTGAAGTTATGACCATGATCATAAGGGTCATAGTCCTAAAGAATGACTTCTTCAAAAGGTGCCTTAAAGACACTCTCACCAAAGTTTCTGGGGCGAGTCCATCCTTGGTAATGAGACTTTGGCTCTACATAAGTAGGCCTAGTCAAGTGGCCGTAGGATGAGTCAAGATCAAACTCATTAATTGGAAATATGACTTTCTTAAAGAAAGTCTGATCTTGAGGGGCTTTCCCCTTTGCTTTGGCCAAGGCCTTCTTGGCTGCCTTATTCCTTCTATGAGCCTTATTCCTCCTAGAAGATTTACTAGGAGCTTCTACATGGCCTAGCCCAGCACCCTTGGCCTGAGCAGATAAGTCAGCAACAAGAGGAAGAACTACCTTGGGCTTAGAGAAACCTTTAACAAGTTTCTTTTCAGCTTCTAGTAAGTCTTCCAACCCCTTGATGATTTCATCCTTCAGATCAAGGTGCTTGATAGCCTTATTGAATTCATCAACATCAGTATCTATGTCTTCTCTGAGTGAGTCCATCTTAACGACTTCCTCTCTCAGAGAGCTTTCTATGGACTTTAGAGACTTAATCTCTTTTGCCTGAGTTTTCACGACCTTTTGACATTTATCGTAAGCCATGATCAACTCCTTATATTGGTCCATGAGTTCAGACTCATCATCAGAGGAGCTATCCTAATGATCATGCTCATAAACTTCAGATTCTGAAAGAGGGGTGTGAGATTTTACCTACCCAGTGAACTGGGGCTCCTGTTCAGTATCTGATTGAGTCATAAGTCCAAAGTAGGCTTCCTTTTCTTCACTTGACTCAGATGAGTCAGAGTCACTAAGAGTCTTTCCCTTCTTGGCTATCAGGCTCTTCTTTGTCCTCTTCTTACTATACGAGGACTTCTTTTCTTCTCTCCTGCCACCCTCCTTCTTCTTTTGGGGGCAGTCAGCTATGACGTGACCTGACTAATTACAACAGTAGAAAACTATGTCAGTCGAAATATGTTTGTTCCGTTTAGAACCATACCTGTCGTGGCTGCTTGAGCCTTTTCTGTGTCGATCACCGTCATGTCGTGATCTTCTATGAGAGGCATCCTTGCCCTTCCATTGCTTTTTCTTGTTACAAATTTTCTTGAACTGCAGTGAGAGTAAGGAGAACACTCCTTCAGATAGTTTAGATCCCGAGGTACTTGGCTCTGAGTTTTCTTCTTCACTAACTTCTTGTGCTGGGGTTTGAGAGGTAGCCTTTGACTTCCTGGAGGTGTCTGCCATTAAAGCAACAGACTTCTCTTTGGATGCAGACCTGCTCTTCTCTTCTTCAACTTTCCTTGTGTTGAGTTGAAGCTCATATGACATCAGCTTCCCGAAGAGATTCTGAGGATCTGTCTCAGCTAGCTTTCCAAATTCCCTGATGGCACAGACCTTATTGTCCCATTCCATGGTTAAGGATCTTAGGAAATTGTCATTCAGTTCTCCGTTAGTGAAGACTCGGCCATATACTATGAGGCCGTTAACTATCTTGAAAAAGTTTTCAAAAGTATCTGCAATGGTATCTTTGTGCCCTTGTCGGAAGGCTTCATATTTCTGATTCAAAAGAGATCTTCTGTCATCCCTTACTTCTTATGTACCTTCCATCAAGGTGACTAGGGACTGCCACATCTCCTTCGCAGACTGGCAGTGGATCAGGTTTTGCAGCATAGTGTCATCGACAGCACTTGCAATTATATTTTTTAGCTTTCTTGTCCTAGGAGACAAGTGCAATCTCGTCTTTATCAAGATCCATCGGCTTCTTTGGGACTTTCTTTGTTGGATCTATAGTTGAGATAGTCATAAGAATGTGGGGACCTTCTTCAACAATCATGAAGATCCGGGATCCGCAGCTTCCATGAAAAATTTAATTCTCTCTTTCCACATGGGAAAATTGTTCTTTGTGCACAGGGGAAGCTTGACAAAATCTTTAGCCTTGTCCATTGCTTGAAAATTCTCAAGAGACAACTTAGATAGGAAAATGATCAAGGTGTTAACCTTTTAACGACCAACCTCCCTCTGATACCAATTAAAAGTGTTAAGTTGGCTACCTAAATCACCTAGAGGGGGGTGAATAGGTGAATTGTGCGTCTATTTGCGGAATAAAAAATTTAACGAACTTGCACAAAAACAATCAAGCAATCACAGACGACAAGAAGATTTATAGTGGTTCCCCAACCTTGGGTACGTCCACTTTCCCTCACCGATCTAGTAAATCACTAGACTCGACTACTCCACTATATCGGGTTGAAAACCAATCCTACGTCTCGGAACCAAGTTCCTACAATCTTGATCCAAAGGGATCTACACTCGGAAGATGAAAACTTCCTACAACTTGGAGAACAACGCTCCTATACTCGGAGAATAATCTCCTACAAAATTACAAAGAGATATGAAATACAAACAGAGATTTGTCTCAGATCTCGAAAAATTTATCTCTAGGTCTTCTTCTAAACTTTGCGGCTTTTTCAGGAATGTTGAAGAAGACTCTCTGTAGATCTGACCTGAGAAACTTAGAACCAACTCGATCAAGGAGAAGATGAAGATTCCTTGAACAGCAAGTATAACTTGATCGATAACAGTCGTGTAGATCTTCAAACTGAGCAGCGGCGGCGGCTTCTGTAAATTCGTTCTTGGAGAGATACGGTCGATAAGAAATTTAGAAAAAGTACGGTTCACTGCTAAGGGTTAGTCTTAATGAAAAGACATTATATAGGATTTCCCCTAACGGTTATTGTTGATATTAATGATGACACGTGGACTAATCACGTCAAGTCATTTGAAAATCCCGTCGATCTGGACTTAAGTAAATTTTCTGAACAATGAACTGCTGTTCTCGAGAAGTATGAATAAGTTCTCGAGAACAAGGCTGATTTCTCGAGAGCTATACTTTATGGACTTAAGATAGTACTCGAGAGATAAGCGTTGAGTCAACTCAAGAACTAAATTTCGCTTCTCGAGAACTAAAATAGCATTACTCGAGAGCTAAAACTTGTACTCGAAAACTAAGCTGACTTCTCGAGAACTAAAAGCTAAGTTCTCGAGAACTATAACTAGCTTCTCGAGAGATGGACTTAGAAAATTTTTCACGACTCTCTCTGGCTACTCGAGAAATATAAGAAGTGACTTCTCGAGAACTAGGCTTATCTTCTCGAGAACTTTAATGATGTTACTTAAGAACTAGTCTAAGCTTCTCGAGAATCAAGTGAACTTCTCGAGTCTGCTAACTCTACTTCTCGAGAACTATACCAGAGTTCTCGAAAAATGGACTTAGAAACAATTTTGAACTTAAAAACTTTTTATCTTCAAGAATCCAATCTTCATACCATGGTCCAAGTGCTTGAATATGAAGTGTGTCCCAATAGAGAGGCTACACATGAGTTAACACCTTGGATCACACAGTGAGGGATTATATTGTATGGTCCTGTATTCATGACCCACTGTAGACTGACATTGTTTTACACTTTGCAATGATGGTCTGCAAACACATAACTAAACAAAGATATTAAATACAACTTAATTCATCTTAGTTCAAGGGTGACTTCATGCAAATCTGGGTTATTGTGGATGCAATACCCTACAAGAAGGTTTGCATCAGCGGGGGGTTGGCCCCGGAGGGTCAAGGACGGATGCTGGAGTGCATCCAGAAGAACGTGGATGTCTTCGCCTGGAGTGCGGGCGAGATGCCCAAGATTGACGCGGACGTTGCCTGTTACCGCCTCAACTTGGACCCGGAGGCTCGCCCCATCCAGCAGAAGAAGAGGTCCACCGCAGGCAAGCTCGCCGAGCCCATCAGGGAGGAGGTCGTTGATGACTACTTTTAATCATCGGTTTTTGGGGTAGTTTAGTATTCAAAATTCCTAAGTTTATTTATATTTTTATGTATTTTATGCTTGTTATGTTTTTATTGCATGTTTTAATGTCTTTTTTATAATATATTAATTCCTAGTTTAATTATGTGTTTATGTTTTTTTATGTTTAATTTTATGTTCTATGTCTAGTTGTGTTTTGTAATGAAATATTACTATTATTATGTTATGATGTTTAGTTTTATTTTTAATAACGCCCATCATGTTATGTTATAAAATATATCTAACATTTTGTTTATTTGTAGGTTCAAGGCCTTTGATGCAGTCCAAGTGTAGCCCACTATGCAAGCTACCTGAGCCCCCTCTTCAAGTTCAAACCCGAGCCATATTGATGATGCAACATGCAGCCCGAGCCATGACAAAAAGCAGACCGACCCCCTACATGGTGCAGCCCACATGCTACCCGAGCCCTCCATGAAGACAAACCTGAGCCCATGCAACCTTTGTATGACTCTTCCTCCATAATCCAACCCATTTGTGGCCCATGCTTGGCCGACCCTCCGTCTTTCCTCCTCATTAACTTCCACATGCATGCACATACACATTCATGCATGGTCGGCCCCCCTCTTTTATTTCTTTCTCCCCTCTTTATTCCTTATTCATTTCCCCTTCTATTTTCTATTTTTCTTTTTCTATTTCCTTAAATAAAATACAATGAATCCCCCATATTTTCTCTCCCCATTAAATGTCATACATGCATCTCCCAAGTACATGGCCGGCCACCCCTTATGCCCTTCATTTCCACCATTTTCTAGAACCTTCTCCCTCACCTATAAAAGGAACCCATGTCTCATGCATTTGGAAGGTTAGATTGTGGAGAGCAAGTGAGATAGCTATTACTAGTTTATGTTTCTTTCCTTGTTGCTAAGTAGATTTATTTTTTTTTAATTATTGTAATAGTCTTTTTATTAGTGCAATATTGTCTTGTCTTTATTATTGTGTACCCCTTTTTAAATATCAATGAAAATGAATTTCTTTTATCTTTTTGTGCTTTCTTTCTCAAACATACATAGCTAATTCCTTTTAGCATTCGATCGTGAGGATCCATGAAGTAAGATGAGATTTCTTTTTATTTCTTAGTTTTGTTTTTGTCTAAATTATTATCGATCCTTCTTTGATTTTTCTCATTTCGACTCTGTATTTCCGGTATACGGTAGTAGGCATTTGATCTCATTTCATAGACGTCGAGAGACTCGTTGATTTGAAAGATCGCTCAAAAAAGGAAGGAGTTGAATGCAATCCTAGAGATAGGATGACGTAAATCCTCCGGATTGGAGTCAAATCCAATAGTGTGGGTCACTTCGGTAATGCGTCTTTAGGCCATTTTGACTTGTAAAGAGATTTCTGTCAAAACATATATAAGTTAGGGGATTTAATTCTCTAGCGAGATTATTTCCTATAATCGGATCCATCACGGTTGAGTTTAATTTGCAATTATAAAATTATATTTTTATCCTTCTCGTCTCATTTGATGGTGAATCATTGATCGAATGCTAGCTTTTTATCATAAGTTTTCATTTCAAAAATTATCTTTAGTATTAATTTTAAATATTTTCGAAACTCAATCAATCTTTCGGTAGGATAATAGAGTCGTTGCGAGTAATAATACTTGTCTGCCCCAAGTTTTTATACGACCTTGATATATTTTTATCACTACACTATAAAACTATAGGTACACTTGTCTATTCGGATTGTAGTCCGTGAGACGATTTTTACGCATCAAGCGCCAAACTCCTCAAGGTCGGCTTTGTATCCGAAATTCAATTTCCTGGTTGGGACTCCAATATTGTCATGGTTAAGAAAGGAGGCGGCAGGTGGAGAATGTGTGTTGATTTTTCTCTTCTTAATAAATCATGTCCCAAGGATTGTTACCCCTTGCCTCGAATCAACGCGCTGGTAAACTCAGCCATCGGTTTTTCTGTAATGAGCTTTTTAGATGCTTTTTCAGGTTATCACCAGATCAGGATGCACCCCCCCCCCCCCCCGACAAAAAGGATGTCTCATTCATTACGGGGGATGGGTGCTACTGTTACAGAATGATGCCCTTTGGGCTGAAGAACGCTGGGGCCACCTATCAAAATATGATGGACCACGTCTTCCAGGAACAAAAGGTGTGAAACCTGGAGGTGTATGTAGATGATCTCATGATCAAAAGTCGGGAGGTCGACTCCCATCTCCGAGATCTGGAGGAAACGTTTGGCACCCTGCGAAAATATAAGATGAGGTTGAACCCCCTAAAATGTGTTTTCGGAGCCAGCATGGGCAAGTTCCTGGGTCATCTCCTAACTCCTGTCGGGGTGGAGCCAAACTCAGACAAGGTCAAGGCAATCATGGAATTGGGGTCGCCTAGGAATGCCAAGGAAGTCCAACGGTTGACGGGAAGGTTGGCTGGACTTAGCCGATTCCTCTCCCGGGCAGGGGAAAAATATTCCCCCTTCTTCAAAGCTTTGAGGGGGGCAAGAAATTCGAATGGACCAAGAAATATGAGGAGGCATTTCGGGCCTTGAAAAAACAGCTCACCCAGGCTCCGCTCCTCCAAGGAACAAAAGAGGGGGAAGACCTGTCCCTGTACCTTGGAGTAGGGACCGATGCCCTGAGCTCCGTCCTAGTCAGAGAGGAAGTAAAGAAATAGCTACCAATTTATTATGTAAGCAGGGTTCTGAGAAAGGCAGAGCTCCGTTATCCCATCTTGGAGAAACTGGCCTTCGCCTTGGTTGTCTCGACCCAGAGGCTTCGGCCCTATTTCCAGGCACACTCAATCCGGGTGGTGACTGACTACCCCCTCCGTAACATCTTTGAGGGGGTGGAGCATTCAGGAAGGTTGGCCAAGTGGTCGGTAGAGTTGAGCGAGTTTTACATTTCCTTTGTTCCTCGCCTCTCGATCAAGGCGCAGGCAATGGATGACTTCCTGGCCAATTATGTGATTGAGATGGCGGAGTAGAAGCTCACTCGCCCTGTTCCTTGGAAGGTGATGGTAGATGGCGCTTCAAGGAGGCATTCCTTGGGGGTAGGAGTGGTTTAGGAAAGCCCCCAGGGAACCAGGATCGAACAAACGGTGGTGGTGCACTTCCCTATCACAAACAATCAGGCCGAGTACGAGGTCGTATTCGCGGGACTACGCCTGGCCAGAGAATTGGGGGTTCATAATGTGGAGGTCCTCACTGACTCCATGGTGGTAGCCTCCCAAATCAATGGTGAGTTCGAGGCAAGGGAGCTTACCCTGTAGTTGTATTTAGCCAAAGTCAAGGGGATCATCGGGGGGTTCCAAACTTTCTCCATCTGTCACGTGCCTAGGGAAGAAAATGAACAAGTAGACCATCTAGCAAAATGCGGCCCCAGGATGGGAGGCACCATCACTGACCTGTTTTGACCGTACATTGAAGAGGGAGAATTAATGGAGGTGGACCAGCACCCCACATGCATGGACCCTTTTATCACCTTTCTGTCCACAGGGGAGTACCCGGAGGGGATGGACCGAAAAGGGCTCAAGCACAAGGTAGCGTACTACCTCCTGTGCGAGGGGTAGTTGTATCGAAAGACTCTCTCGGGGCTACTGGCTCGTTGTGTGGCCGAGAGGGAGGTGTAGAGGATCTTGGAAGAGGTTAACTCCAGCGAGTGTGGGAGTCACTCGGGGAGTCGGACCCTAGAAAGAAGAATCGTCAGGCAAGGGTACTTTTGGCCCACCCTCGGTCAGGACACGGCCGAGTTTGCAAAAAAGTGTCACAGGTGCTAGTTGTATGACCCACTCCAACTACAACCTGCTCAGCGACTCAGAAGCATCACGGTACAATGGCCCTTCGCCATATGAGGGTTGGACCTAGTAAGGCCTTTTCCTCAGGCCAGCGCAGAGAAGGTTCCTGTTTGTCATGATCGACTATTTCTCTAAGTGGCTGGAAGTGAAGTCTCTGGCCAAGATGACCTCCCAGGTGGTCAGAAATTTTGTTTGGGCGGAAATCATTTGCAGGCATAGGCTACCTCAGTACATTGTTATGGATAACGGACCTCAGTTCTCCAGTGCAGAGTTCATTAGCTTCTGTGAATAACTGAGGATTGACCTCCGGTTCGCCTTCGTCCACCACCCCAGGAGCAACGGGAAAGTGGAGGCGGACAACAAAATAATTGTTAACCTCCTGAAGAAGAAAGTTGAGAATTTGAGGGGGAGCAGGGTGGAGTAGCTCCCTTCAGTTCTTTTGGCCCCGGGAACAACTCCCAACACAGCCACAAGAGAGACTCCTTTCAAACTCTCCCATGGCTGTAAAGCTGTACTACCCGTTGAGTTCGAGGTCTAGACACCCCGGGTTGTAAAGGGAGAGGCAGGAAGGGAAGAGTGGAAGTCAGAGAATGAGGAGGAGCTTTGACTCTCCCTTGATATGGTGGAGGAGCTGCACGACCTATCAGTTGTTTGATAGGAGGAATCCAAACGAAGAATGGCTAAGTATTTCGATAAGCACGTCCATATAAAGCAATTCGTGGAAGGAGACCTGGTCCTGAAGAAGGTAGACGCGACAGGAATATCGGCCGCTGTGGGGAAACTCCATCCCAACTGGGAAGGCCCCTACATCGTGCAAGAGGCCTTGAAGTCAGGGTGGTATCGCCTCTAGAATGCAGAGGGGGATACTCTCAGCCACACTTGGAGTGGAGACGATCTGAAATGCTTTTACCCTTAAAAACTCTATATGTACTTTTGCTTCATGAATGAAAATAAATCCCACTATCGTATCTTGTGTTCTTTGTAACAACTGTGAAGGCGGGGGGTCCACGATTCGAGATCGAGACGGCAAATGTTCTAAGTCTTCTCGCTCTGGGGTTAGGTCTCGACACTCCCCCTGTCAGGCTCCCACCTAGTTGGCAAGCCTATGTCTTGATGGACGTCGTTATGACCTTGGGGCTGAGCCCGGAGGATGTTCAACACCCGCCCTCAGGCTCTCACCCAGCTGACTGGCCCGATGGTAGCACCCGGGAGAGGCAAATGTTCTAAGTCTTCTCGTTCTAGGGTTAGGTCTCGACACTCCCACTGTCAGGCTCCTACCTAGCTAGCACGGCTGAGTCTAAATGGACATCGTTATGACCCTAGGGCTTAGCCCGAAGGATGCTCAACACCCGCCCTCAGGCTCTCACCCAACTGACTGGCCTAGTGGTAGCACCCGGGAGAGGCAAATGTTCTAAGTCTTCTCGCTCTAGGGTTAGGTCTCGACACTCCCCCTGTTAGGCTCCCACCTAGCTGGCACGGCTGAGTCTCAATGGACGTCGTTATGACCCTGGGGCTGAGCCTGGAGGATGTTCAACACCCGCCCTCAGGCTCTCACCCAGCTGACTGCCAAGTGAATGCACCCGGGAGAGGCAAATGTTCTAAGTCTTCTCGCTCTGGGGTTAGGTCTCGACACTCCCCCTGTCAGGCTTCCACCTAGCTGGCACGGCTGAGTCTCGATGGACGTCGTTATGACCCTGGGGCTGGGTTCGGAGGCTGTTCAACACCCTCCCTTAGGCTCTCACCTAGCTGACTTGCCCGGTGGTAGCACCCGGGAGAGGCAAATGTTCTAAGTCTTCTCGCTCGGGGGTTAGGTCTCGACACTCCCCCTGTAAGGCTTCCACTTAGCTAGCACGGCTGAGTCTCGATGGACGTCGTTATGACCCTGGGGCTAAGCCTGGAGGATGTTCAACACCCGCCCTCAGGCTCTCACCGAGCTGACTGGCCCGGTGGTAGCACCCGGGATAGGCAAATGTTTTAAGTCTTCCCGCTCTGGGGTTAGGTATCGACACTCCCCCTGTCAGGCTTCCACCTAGCTGGCACGGCTGAGTCTCGATGGACGTCGTTATGACCCTGGGGCTAAGCCCGGAGGATGTTCAACACCCACCCTCAGGCTCTCACCTAGATGACAGGCCCGGTGGTAGCACCCGGGAGAGGCAAATGTTCTAAGTCTTCTCGCTCTGGGGTTCGGTCTCGACACTCCCCCTGTCAAGCTTCCACCTAGATGGCACGGCTTAGTATCGATAAACATCGTTGTCACCCTGGGGCTGATCCCGGAGGATGTTCAACACCCGCCCTAAGTCTCTCACTTAGCTGACTGGCCCGGTGGTAGCACCCTGGAGAGGAAAATGTTCTAAGTCTTCTCGCTCGGGGGTTAGGTCTCGACACTCCCCCTGTCAGGCTTCCACCTAGCTGGCACGGCTGAGTCTCGATGGACGTCGTTATTACCTTGGGGCTGAGCCCGGAGGATGTTCAACACACGCCCTCGGGCTCTCACCTAGTTACTGGCCCGGTGGTAGCACCCAGGAGAGGCAAATATTCTAAGTCTTCTCTCTCTGGGGTTAGGTCTCGACACTCCCCCTGTCAGGCTTCCACCTAGCTGGCACGGCTGAGTCTCGATGGATGTAATTATGACCCTGGGGATGAGCCTAGAGGATGTTCAACACCCGCCCTCAGGCTCTCACCTAGCTGACTGGCCCGGTGGTAGCACCCGGGAGAGGTAAATATTCTAAGTCTTCTCGCTCTGCGGTTAGGTATCGACACTCCCCCTGTCAGGCTTCCACCTAGCTGGCACGGATGAGTCTCAATGGACATCGTTATGACCCTGGGGCTGAGCCCGGAGGATTTTCAACACCCGCCCTCAGGCTCTCACCTAGCTGACTGGCCCGGTGGTAGCACTCGGGAGAGGCAAATGTTCTAAGTCTTCTCGCTCAGGGGTTAGGACTCGACACTCCCCCTGTCAGGCTTCCACCTATCTAGCACAGCTGCTCGATGGACATCGTTATGACCCTGGGGCTGAGCCCAAAGAATGTTCAACACCCGCCCTCAGGCTCTCACCTAGCTGACTGGCCGGTGATAGCACCCGGGAGAGGCAAATGGTCTAAGTCTTCCCGCTCTGGGGTTAGGTATCGACACTCCCCCTGTCAGGCTTCCACCTAGCTGGCACGGCTGAGTCTCGATGGACGTCGTTATGACCCTGGGGCTAAGCCCGGAGGATGTTCAACACCCACCCTCAGGCTCTCACCTAGATGACAGGCCCGGTGGTAGCACCCGGGAGAGGCAAATGTTCTAAGTCTTCTCGCTCTGGGGTTCGGTCTCGACACTCCCCCTGTCAAGCTTCCACCTAGATGGCACGGCTTAGTCTCGATAAACATCGTTATGACCCTGGGGCTGATCCCGGAGGATGTTCAACACCCGCCCTAAGTCTCTCACTTAGCTGACTGACCCAGTGGTAGCACCCTAGAGAGGAAAATGTTCTAAGTCTTCTCGCTCGGGGGTTAGGTCTCGACACTCCCCCTGTCAGGCTTCCACCTAGCTGGCACGACTGAGTCTCGATGGATGTCGTTATTACCTTGGGGCTGAGCCCAGAGGATGTTCAACACACGCCCTCAGGCTCTCACCTAGTTACTGGCCCGGTGGTAGCACCCAGGAGAGGCAAATATTCTAAGTCTTCTCTCTCTGGGGTTAGGTCTCGACACTCCCCCTTTCAGGCTTCCACCTAGCTGGCACGGCTGAGTCTCGATGGATGTAATTATGACCCTGGGCTGAGCCTAGAGGATGTTCAACACCCGCCCTCAGGCTCTCACCTAGCTGACTTGCCCGGTGGTAGCACCCGGAAGAGGCAAATGTTCTAAGTCTTCTTGCTCTGTGGTTAGTTCCCGATGAACGTCGTTATGACCCTGGGGCCGAGCCCTGGAGTTTAACAGGGAAGGCGATAACAGGCGAGCTCACGAGCTGGGATTTGGCGAGTTGGGATGGATAGTTATATTAGGCAACCACCCCTTGTCCCCCTAACTTTTGCTTAAAGAATCCTCAGCCCATCCCAAAGCTTGGAAAGGCGGGACCTTATAGGCGACTTGCAACTCGCGGGACCTAGCCCGGCATGAGCCTAGCCAAAATCCAACGGGGTCACGCCGTCGAAGTCGGCCTGGGCCCGAGCACGGCAAGCCATCCGCGGGCGAGCTAGGGTCGCGCAAGTTCTAACGGTAACCGACACGATTCCCTAGCGAACACGGATCCTAGATCAAAAACATTCTAGCGAGTATAAAGCAAGACTTGAAGGCGAGTAGAAAGAAGATAGAGAAATTTCACAAAAATCATTCTTCATTTTTCTAACATCTATTACAAAAGGTGAACTCGCCTTGACGAGATTACAGGAGGGGAAGAGGAAGAAATTACATATGAACAAAATACAGGCGGACGGGCGATCAGTCCTCATTCTCTTCCCGGAACTGCAAATCAAAGTTGTCCTCCTTCTCGCTGGGCGGACTCGGCGGATACAGAGTCGGCATTAGATCCCTGATAGTGAGGTCTTCGCAGCCCTCTGCCAGAATCCCCGTTCCCCTCATGGCCTTCAGCAGGCACTCGGCGGATTCGGCGGAGTTAACTCGCAGCCGCTCCTGGAGTTTGCCCTCGCTGACATCCCACGGTCTCTTGTAGTGGTAGGGTGGCTCATTGGCACCCTCTGGGAAGAGAAACTCCACCTGGAGGGCGAGGTCGGCGAGGAGGGATTTGTTCCATCCCCTCAGCCCTTCGATGTCGGCCGCCTACTCGGCGACCTAGGCTCGCAGAAGGACGGACTCCTTTTCCAACTCGGCATTGCGAGCCCACAATTCGTCGGCAGCTTCGGCGTCCTGTGAATTAATATATCAGAGCTATGGCAGGAGGAAAAGTTTTACAAGTAAAAAATCCAAAAGGGTAACGAGCGCTTACCAAACCGCTGGAGGCTTTGGCGAGTAGGCTCTCGGCAACATCCCGTCGCTTCTCCGCAATGGCCACATTGTCGCTCGCCACGTCCCTCTCCTGCTCGGCTTTTCGCAGGAGTTGGTCGAGGTTGAAGGCGCGGCGGACCATCATGTGATGGAGCTCGAAAGACCGCAGGCTGGCCTGCAGACCCTCATGGGCGATTTGGCGAGGTGGCATGCCCTTGAACGACTCGACAGCCGCGCGGCCACACAGGTCGAAGCCCAGCGCGAAGGCATGGCCCGCGGGAGGTTGACGAGCTCCCCAGGCAGGCGGGCGAGTAGAGATGGAAACCCGGTGGGCCACCTCATCCCAGATCACCATTGGCTCGCCTTCCAAATCCTTGCACTTTCCCCCCTTGCTGAAGAGGGGATGATCCTTGGGGAGGCCCCACTCACGAGGCAGGGTCACCTCGGTAGAAAGATGGGGAGAAGACTCACGCCCCCTATGGTCCTCCCCAGTCGTCGTTTCCTTCTGAAGGCTTTGCAGAGAGGAATCGGGGGAGGAGTCAGGCAAGTCCATATATTTGGGAGACCGTCGCTGTTGTCGATCCCCCCTGGAGACCACCCTGGCCTTCTTCTTCTTTTGATCCCCGGGCCGGCGAGACAAGCCCGGATTCTCAAAATCCAACCGCCTCTTGGTGTAAGGGGGTTGGTCGCTCGCCAGATCGTCTCAGCAGGCAGTCGCGGACACCCGAGCACGCTCAAGGGGATCGGCAAAAATCCTCGGGTCGGCAAAGGGCGGGTGCTACGGCAGAAGCCGATCCCCTGCAAAGAAAAAACTTGGTCAGAAAAGTCTGATGATCACTTTGACAAAATCGGCGAGAAGAGGGGGCAAGGTAAACCTTCTCCAGGGAGGACAGGTGGATGCGAGTCGAGGCCGCGGCGGAGGTAGGCGACCTCGAACTCATTGTGGAGGAAGAACTTGTGGAGGTCAGCTTCATTGCCAGATATAGTAGGAAGGTGGCACACCTCCTCGCCCTTTTGCAGGGGCGAGAAGGGGATGTTGTCGAGGTCGCCATTGATGAAGACGAGCCGGGTCATCCAGTTATGATTTTTATTCGCGAGCTCGCGAACTTTTATGGAGGAACCGCCGAAGTAGGCGACTCTATCAGGGATGGCTTTGTAGGAGAACAACTTACGAAAGACCGTATGGTTGAACTCGATCCGCTCTCGGCGGAGGTAGAAGACGAACGCCACCATCATGACGATGGCGTTTGAGTTGAGCTGTGCGGGTACCGCGCCATAATACTTCAGGATCTGGCGGATCTCCGGCCAGAGGGGAAGGCACAACCCAACCTCGAAATGCGAGATGGGGAAGGCGAGCTCATCCTCGTGGAAGGAGTTGATGGCCTCGTGATCCACCAGCATGCAGGCTGTGAAGCCAGGAGGAACGAACACGGCGATGAACCCGGCGAGCTCTTCCTCGGTAATATGCCCCTCAAAGAAGCAGTGTTCGGCGAAATGCCGAGCACACTTAGATCGGCCATCGACGTCGGG
Source organism: Platanthera zijinensis (assembly GCA_039513925.1). Taxonomy (NCBI): domain Eukaryota; kingdom Viridiplantae; phylum Streptophyta; class Magnoliopsida; order Asparagales; family Orchidaceae; genus Platanthera; species Platanthera zijinensis. Next base: position 114,946,114 of record CM077094.1, read on the forward strand.
GTTAGTCTTCACCATTCTCACAGCTTGAAAGGAAGTGCGAGCTAGGAGTGGCAGAGGCGTAACGAAATTTTGAAAGCAATAAAGGCGTGGAAGGTGGTTGGAGAAGAGGGCTATTTATATAAAAGGCAAGGCAGGATTGAGCCAGCCGAGCAGCCTAGCTCGCCCACGCGAGCTCGCCGAGCCCAACTCACCATCCCTAACTTGGCATCCAGTGAGTCTATACCCCCCCTACAGCGAGATAAAGCATACCGATGCGCGCGCCGATTATTTTAAGCATACTTGATAAGAAAAATATATATTTTCTGAATTATTGTAGGAAAGTGCAAATATCGTCCAAACAGAAGAAAATAGAAATACAACACGCGCAAGTTCGCGGCAACAGGAGGCGAGCACCGGTAGACTCGGCAACGAGTCATTCCTGGTTACCCTGGTCTCGCAGCTCTGTCGCCGACCGCCGTGCATAGAGCTCGCGAAGCCGTCCCAGGTTCTTATGAACATTCTGGAGGTCCTCCTCAATCTCATCCAGCAAAGTAGAAGAAGATGTCGCTTTAATGGCCGAGCTGACCCCCACCCTGCCCGAGAGTTGCGCGAACTCACACTTCGACTCTTTATTCTCCTACCATAGCAGGTAGAGCTCGCGCACCATCTTCTTGAGGACTAGCTCCCCTCTCCTCGTCCGCTCGGGGGTCTCCAGCTCGGGGTTCAGAAAATCGTCCAGCGCATGCGGAGAAGGCATGGGCGAGAAGCGAACCGAATCTGTGTAGTCGTCAGCCTCTGATTGATCTAGATCAGCGCAGGGGGTGAAAGCAGTCCAACATTAAATGTGAGCACCGCCAAGGAACCAAAAAGGAGGGTTATAAACTTACCTTGCACGTCTGAGGGGACGCGAGGAGGGGGCAGGCTTAGGTTCTTACCACGGCCATGATGAGGAGCTTCCGGCGAGGTGCGAAAATAACCGGGGACGGGGATGTCTTTGGCGCCTCCCCCGACAGCTGTAGGAGATGGCTGCCTGGAGGGGGAACGACTCGGCGACTACGACCTTTGCGAGTCCAATCCCGTGGTCCTAAATTGGGGAAGCGACTCCTGCGGAGGCATGCCGAGATCATGCCCTCCCGACGCAGCTGGCATAGGTTCGACTTGCGGCTTGGAGACGTCGTCGTTGTTATGCCGGCCGCCCAAATCATCGGAGAGGTCGACGACCTCGTCTTCTCTGGGGTCAGGGATCCGCCGAGAGGAATAACAGGCCTCATTGTTCAGAATCGACCCCAGCTCGTTGTATATGGGCTCCGCAGCCGGTGGAAGTGGTTTTACCTTCTTCGTCGAGGCGAGGTCGGCAAACTTGCGAAGCGGGGCCTTGGGATCCGTTAGGCCCACAACATCGGTCATAGTCTTAGCACGCTTCTTCAGTACTCGCTCGAGAACCTCCTTGGGGAGCGGCATCCTCACAATAATAGAGTAAGGGGAAGTGCAGAAGACAGCCAGGTACGCAGGTATATGTATATATATAGCCTGCGGTGGGCCCCCTCCACAAGATTCTCTCTTGGCTCAAGTCGCACTCGCCGAATCCTGTGGGGTTGGATATATCTTTCCAAGTTTGTCCCAACCTCGCAAAGAGCGGGGATTGTGTACAACCCCGTATCCGGCGAGTGGGTTGACAGAAGCCAGACCGGCCGGTTCAGACCGCCCCGTAACCCGAGCTGGGTTCATGCCGAGTCAGAGCTCGGCAATCATCGTGCCGAGCTCGACGATCGTCGGGCCGAGCTTGAAGTTCCTGGAGCTGAGCTCGACGACTGGCTCGGCGGGTCGGCAAAAACAGGGCACGAACTCGTACTCGCCCCATGCCAATGGGCAGGTGAGTGCGAGTCTATCCCCCCTCTTTTTTCTTTTTGGCGAGTGGATATTTCAGGAGGTGGAATCAGGCGAGCTTGCCCAGTGTTCAGAGGTGTGTTTTACCATTTTGCCCCCATTTGTCTGCCCCTAGCCCCTCAGAACAGCGGAGTTATGTTGTTGGCAGACCGACTTGGGCTGCATATATCCTTTCAGAACAACGGAGATTGGCTATTTGCAGGCCATTTTCAGTTTCCTATAAATAGGACCCAAGGGGTACCTCAGAAAGGCATGCTTACTAGTTCTCGGGTCTTCTAGCATTTTCTGAGGTACCTTAGCTTCAACACCTGGTTAAGGAGGGGAAGCGCTCTATGATATTTCGGGTGTGTGGAGGGACCTCCATTCTGGAGACTTGGGTCCGTCCCTAGTTCTTTTTCCATGGTCTCTTGGGCTCGTGGGAGAGAAGTATTTGTGCGGTCACCCCTTCCTCGAGGGTGAATTCCACAGAGACTGGTTCTCCGGTTTCAACATCAACCGGAATTTCACTCTCATCCTTCTCTAATTTGAGAGACGCACTCATAGGAGTTTTAACTTGAAAAACGTTTAAGTTGTCTACCTAAATCACCTAGAGGGGGTGAATAGGTGAGTTGTGCGTTTATTTGCGGAATAAAAAATTTAGCGATCTATGCACAGAGAAATAACCAAGCAATCACAGAAGACACCAAGAATTATAGTGGTTCCCCAACCTTGGGTACGTCCACTTTCCACTCACCGATCTAGCAAAGCACTAGACTCGGCTACACCACTATTCTCGGATTAAAAACAATCCTACCACTCGGAACAACATTCCTACAACTCGATCTACAAAAACGGATCAACACTCGGAAGATCAAAACTTCCTACAACTCGGATAACAAAGCTCCTACACTCAGAGAATAATCTCCTACAAGAATAAAATGAATTTAAGAAATATAAACTGTAAATTTCTCAGATCTGGAAATTTTCTGCCTAGGTCTTCCTTCTTGAAATTGCGGCTTTATCAGAAACTATTGAAGAAGACATGGCTAGATTCTAGATCTGAAATCCTTAGACTCACAGGATTAAAGAGATGATGAAGAGATTGAAAATGATCTTGATCTGCAAGTCGACTGGTCTGAATCTTCTTGAACGAAAGCCCTGGGCGATTTGGATGATGAGCGGCGGCAGCTTCCGATTAGGAAAGAGAATTCACGATTCAGAAAACTTAGAATATTTCTTTTCACGCGCTTATTGTTAGGGTTAGTCAAAATGACAAGACCTTATATAAGATCTCCCTAACTTTTAGATTTATCATTAATGACGGTCATGTGGACCAATCACGTCAAGTTATTTGAAAAATATGTCTGTCAAGGACTTAACGAATTTTTCTGAACAACTGAATGAATTACTCGAGTGAATGAAATACTACTCGAGTACTAAATCTTGTTCTCGAGAGGATGACATCGAAATACTCGAGAAGAACGTTTAAGGAAACTTAAGGTAAGACCTCAATATCACTCGAGTGGAATGAGGATTACTCGAGTGCTAGAAATATTACTCGAGCAGTAGAAAAGAACTTCTCGAGAAAAAGACTTAAGAGAAAAATTCTGGAAAGGAAATATTGGTTACTCGAGTTCTGGATCTGGACTTCTCGAGAAGTAGACAGATTACTCGAGTACTGGAACTTTACTACTCGAGCGGGGTAGACATTACTCGAGAACTTTCCTTCTGTCACTTGAGTCAAGGTTTCATATATTCGAGTGCTGAACTTGACTTCTGTTACTCGAGACAATCTAGTACTACTCGAGTAATCAATATAACTACTCGAGTACTTGAACTTCACTACTCGAGAATAATACTTAGAAAAATTCTAAGAAGTAAAAATTAATAACTCGAGAAAGAGAGGAAGTCTACTCGAGTAATGGACTTGGCCTCTCGAGAACTAAAATTCAAACTTCTCGAGAACCATTTCCTTTACTCAAATTTTAGACTACACCTACTCGAGTGCATCTAAAGGTTCTACTCGAGTATTATAGTTCTACTCGAGTAAAACACTTAGAAGAATTTCAGTTTATGAAAAATTTTGTTTCTTTATTCCAATCAGCAACAAGTCTTCCTTCATCAAACCTAGTGCTTGAAAATGAAGTGTATCCCAATAGAGAGGCTACACATGAGTCAACACCATGAATCACACAATGAGGATTACATTATATGGTCCTGTGTTTGGTGACCCACTGTAGACTAATATTGGTCTACACTTGGCAATAAGTCCTGCAAACACAGAACTCAAGTAATACATCAAATACAACTTAATTCATCTTAGTTCAGGGGTGACTTCATACAAATCTAGGTTATTGTGGATACAATACCCAACAATCTCCCCCTATTTATAGAAGTCAGGACCCTCTATACTAAGATGAATTATATCAAAATAAAAAGACTAGTTATAGAAGATAAGATCAGAATAACATGCACAATAATTAAAGATAAAGAGAGGATCATCAAAACTAAGGATTTATATAAATAGAAATGTTTCAAAATTTCAGTTCTACACAACTTCTATCCTCAATCTTAGAACTATTCTTCATTCTTTGCCATGATGTTGTTGTTGTTGCCTGTCTTTCTTCTCTTGTTGCCTTCTCTAATAACTGAATGGTTTAGGATAGTATTTGGGAGGTCTTGGTGGTGCATTAGGATTGTTCCTCCCATATTCTCTATCATATATCCTTCTTTTGGTCATGTACTTCTCATATAATTCCCATTCATGAGAGTTGTAATGGTCATGTCTATTTTCATTAAAGTCCAAAACTAGCTTCAGAGTATCAAGAATCAAAGATTTTGAAGTTAGACTCCAGATTTCTATAAATTCTTGTGCTTTCCTTTTCTCTGCCTCTGGATTTGGAAATGATCTGCTGGCATAAGCTCCATCTCCATATTTTCTTCTTTTAGGGATCTGAACTTCAGGTAGATCTTATGGTATCTTTGTTTCCCATACCTGAGCATATGATTCTGGAGGAGGAGCTTCCCCTTCAGGCCTAGGAGAAAAAGTAGGTTGAGGAGCAGGTATCTGAGCTGGTTGCTGTTCTGCAAGGGGATTAAGATGATGAGGGATAATATTTGGGTCAGCTTGGAATTCAGAAAATATCTGGTTATGCATCCATACTGTAGTATCATAAGTATAAAATTTCACAGATTGTATCTGGGCTTTTACATCAGTATAAATTTCATCCATCTTGGCAGTCCATAGAGTCTTTACATTAGCATCAGATTTTTCTAAATGTTCTTTTACAAGTTCCTCCCCCTTTTTGACTTCTACACAGAGTTTCTCTATGGTATCTTCTTTGAAAGTACCCACTTCTTCACAAATCTTCATAAGGTGCTCTTGAGCCTTCTTTTCTAATTGAATCTGATTATTAGCTAAAGTAACAGATTGGTCTATTACCTGACCAACACTAGTGATGGTATGGTCCAGTGCTTTCCACCTATCTTGAATAAGTGCTTCAGCCCATCTGTATTTTGTTGAATTTCTGTGAAGCCTCTGTTCATTTCCTTTTCAAGAGCAGTGACTTTCTCTTGAACAACCTTCAAGGAGTCATCAAAATACTTTCTTTGTTCCATCAGCATCTGTTCTATCTTTCCTAGTATATCACTAACAGCAGGAGTTAGAGTTATAGTATGAGTAACTGGAGGAGGAGGAGGAGTTGACCATGGAGTAATCTCTTCAATGATCACTGAGCTCTGAGCTCTGGAGGTGTGAATCAGAACATCTCCTTCCTCACCAATGATGGTGGGAAGAGTAAAGTTCATGCTCTTTAGAGGAGCTTCAGCTGGTTCAGGGGATTTTTTCTATTTCATCAGAGATCAAAATAGTTTCATCTTGCTCTTTGTCAGCAGCAGGAGATTGGGGAACAGGGTATCCTGAAGATGGAGTGGGAGAGGGTGATGGTACTGGAGTTGGTTCCTTGGATTGTTCTATAGGTTGTTATTTCTGGAGGGGAGGTAGAGCCTCTTCAGAGCTGAGTTCTTCAATCATCTGGTTGATGTCTTCAGTAGTAGAGAGTATGGTTTCTTGAATTTGTGCATCTGGCAGAATTTTTCCTGGAGAGGATGGAGGGAGAGAAGCATCAGTAGGTGGTGTAGGTACTCTGTCTTCTTGAACAGAAGGAGCAGGCTCACCCTCAACAGCTGCACCAGATGTGCTAGCAAAATGAGGTTAAGAGGGAGATGGGGGTCCTGTCTTATGCAGATGGATGTTCATGAGCTTTAACAGCCTGGGCAAGATTCAGCAACTTCAATTCCCATCTCTTAATAGAAGAGATTAATACCTTTTTCATATGGTGCAGGGTGGTTCCTTTAGAGAAATCAAAAACATCAGGATTTATCTCATGCAGCATCAGAGAGATAATCCTTGCATAATTAGGAGTCTTTATGCTCTCCCTTATCTTGTCCAAAATCATCATACCAAATTGAAACTTCTTTCTACAGATTATAGCTGTCTTCATGTCAAACATATCATTTGAGATGTCCCTTATAGAACTTGTCTTACACAGGAGAATCTTGTCGATGATGTCCACCAATAGTTTGCTTTCAGGGTTGAGGTCTGGTCATCGAATAGAAGTAACCTTTGTAGAAATGCCACAAAAACTGCAAGCTCTGTCACTATCTTCATGTGTAAGATCATCTTCTTCATCAACTACGGGCATCCGAAGGAGTGGAGAAACAGAGGTCTTGGTGAGCTTTATCTTAATCCCTTTAACTTTGGACTTAAATACTTTCCCATTCCTCTTTACTTTGATATTCTTAAAGAATTCTTCTACTTCTGGAAATAGGATCTTACAGGGCTGCTAGAGAACGAATGACAAACCGGCGATGTCGAGAAGGATAAGAAGATTTTTGAAGTCATCTGAAAGTTCTGCAATTCCGACGACAACCAGTTCAACGCCTATGCCGACCTTGGAAGACGGTCCAATTTACCCAGAGAACTATAAGAGATCGACTGCTGGAAGACGGAGACGGTGGCGTGCTCTGCGTTCGCGGTGGAAGTCGAACGGTCTTTCGAGAGAGAGGGATTTGAATTTGTGTAGAATCTTGAAATCCGGTTTTTCTATTTATATAACCCTAACTATCGATGATTAAGGAGGAAATTAATCAAACAAACCTTAGAACCTGGCGGTATAAGCTTCAAGTTGCGAATAAAGAGATTTGAACAGAATTTGAGAATTTGACTACCTATTTCTCGAGTGGATCATCATTACTTGAGTGACAGAATGACGGTACTCGAGTGGAAGTTTTCTACTTATCGAGAAGAAATTCAATACTCGAGTGACTTTCTTAGTTCTCGAGAGTTCAAAGAAGTACTCGAGTAGTCATTGCCGAGTTCTCGAGTAGTCATTATCTTTCTCGAGAAATGAAGTCTATCTTTGACAAATTCTGACCTTTTGACTTGTCCCTTGATCTCTGAGTTGTGTTGTGAGTTCTCCTTCTCTATCCTTCTTTATTGAGCATTCCAATTTCTATTTTGAAGAAAGAGAACTTGGTATCGTCCAGCGGCTTCGTGAATATATCTGCAATCTGCCTATCAGTAGGGACATATTGTAGATCAGTGTCCTCATACTCCACATGCTCCCGGATGAAGTGGTATCGTAGCTCTATGTTCTTTGTCCGGCTGTGAGAGACTGGGTTGTTGGCTATTGCAATCGCAATGGAGGAGTCGCAAAATAAAGGGATGTCTTTGACTTGCATATTGTAATCTTCAAGTTGGTTCTTTAACCAAAGCAATTGTGCACTACAACTGCTGGTAGAAATGTATTCTGACTCGGCCGTTGAAATTGCGAAACAATTTTTCTTTTTGCTGCTCCAAGAAATGAGTCTTCTTCCAAGGAATAGGCAAGTACCGGAAGTGCTCTTTCTATCATCTTTACTACCTGCAAAATCTGCATCTGAGAAACCAATTAGTTCGTTGTCATTTCTTCTTGGGTACCATAAGCCAAGATTTGATGTACCTTTAAGGTATCTCAAAATCCGCTTTGCAGCAGCATAGTGAGATTCCTTATAGTTCACTTGGAATCTAACACATACACATGTTGAGAATATTATGTCCGGTCTACTAGCAGTATGGTAGAGCAAGGATCTAACTATGCTTCTGTACTTGGTTTCATCAAAAAGTTTCCCTTTCTCATCCTTGTCCAGAGACACAGCTGAACCCATTGGAGTCCTCATAGAGGTTGTGTTCTTCATTCCAAATTTCTTAATTAGCTCCTTCGTGAACTTTTTTTGCGAGATGAAAATTCCATCTTTAGATTGTTTCACCTGAAGCCCTAAGAAATACTTCAGCTCCCTCATACTACTCATTTCAAACTTCCCTTGCATAAGTTTTGAAAATTTTTGTAGAGGGATTCGTCTATAGAGCCAAAAATAATATCGTCGACATAGATTTGCACTAGCAAAATCTTGCCTTTTATTTCCCTAAGAAATAATGTCTTAACTATCTTTCCCCTTATGAACTTGTTCTCAAGAAGAAAGCTAGACAGCATCTCATATCAAGCTCGAGGAGCTTGTTTCAAACCATATAAAGCTTTAAATAAAAGATAGACAAAATCAGGAAAGTTAGAATAAACGAAACCTGGATTTTGTTCCACATACACTTCTTCCTTTATGTCACCATTATGGAAGGCAGATTTCATGTCCATCTGATAGACGGTGAAGCCCTTAAGTGCAGTATATGCTAGTAACAACCTGATGGCCTCCAGCCTTGCCACTGGAGCATACGTCTAATCGAAGTCGATTAATTCTTCTTGTCGATATCCTTGTGCGATGAGTCTATCCTTGTGCTTTATAATTGTTCCATCCTCATCCATATTGTTCCTGTAGAACCACTTGGTTCCGATGACGTTCTTACCTTTGGGTCTTAGAACAAGTTTCCATACTTGACAACGCTTGAACTGATTTAACTCTTCTTCCATAGCCATTATCCATGATGCGTCCGAGTTTACTTCCTCAAACTTCTTTGGTTCAACCTGTGAGAGAAAACTCAAATATAAATTCTCATTAGTAGTACCTCTATGAGTTCTGACACCATCCCTGGGATCTCCTATGATTTGCTCTATTGGGTGATCCTTCAGATGTATGAGCTCTAGAGTCCTTGCATCTGGAGTGTCTTCAACCACAGGAGTGACTTCATCAACTTGAATGGTCTCTTCATCTTGATCATCAACCTATCCAATGGGGGTTGGAGTGGTGATCTTGATGAACTTTTCAGCTTTTTCTTCAGTCGGCTCACCCAAGTTAAGTTCTTTCATCTTTGAACCTCCATCTTCAATGAACACAGTAGAAGAGTTGCTTTACAACAAGCTCGTCACATCAAATACAACATGAATCGATTCTTCTACAATCAGGGTTTTCTAATTAAATACCTTATATGTCTTATTATGGCTACTATACCCTATAAAAATACCTTCAAAGCTCTTTTCACTAAATTTAGTAGTATGATACTTACCATTGTTAAGAACGAAGCATTTACAGCCAAAGATTCTAAAATATGAAACAGTCGGCTTTCTGCCCTTTAGTAGTTCATAAGGTGTCTTATTATGGTTCTTGTTTATGAGTGCTCAATTTTGCACGTGGCATGTAGTATTGATGGCTTCAGCCCAGAAGTATTCTAGTAGTGAAGCATCACTCAACATGGTCCTGTAAGCTTCTATAAGTGTTTTATTCCTTCTCTCAGCTACTCCATTTTGCTGGGGAGTTCGAGGAGAGGAAAACTCATGAAAGATACCTAGGCTTTCACAAAATTCTATCATGGCCCCAGACTTGAATTCAGTCCCATTGTCACTTCTGATTTTGACTACGGAACAGTTGTATTCATTCTGGATCTGCTTGACAAAATTTGTAAAGATGTCAAAAGTATCTGACTTGTGTTTTAGAAAGAACACCCAAACAAAGCGCGTGTAATCATTAACAATAACCAATGTATAATCCTTACCTCCCAAACTTCTAACTTGTAGTGGATTGAATAAGTCCATATGAAGTAGGTGTAAACACCTATTAGAATCTTTGTCAATAATGCTTTTAAAGGTAGCCCTTGTTTGCTTGCCTTTTACACATGTGTGACAAGGTCTATCTTTAACGCACTTGATATTTGGGGCATCTCGTATTAAATTAAGAGAAAATAATTTATTAATAGTTTTGAAATTAATATGTGCTAATCTCTTGAGTCATTGGTCACCAAGAGTTGCACTATCTTTTGCCAAAAGACACACTGGTGTAGAAGAGTCTATGCAAATAAAATTCAAACAAAAGATATTTCTGCTACGAGTGCCTGATAGAATCGTTTCAAAATTATCAACTGATTTTATCAAAGACTTATTAGCATGAAATTCTACGATGTATCATTTATCACAGAGTTGGCTTATGTTTATGAGATTGTGTTCCAATCCTTCAACATAAGCCACATCCGAAAAGGATACACTACCATTTGTAATCATACTGTAGCCTTTCGTAATTCCTCTGTCATAACCTCCAAAGATGACCTTTGGCCCGTTCAAGACTGGTGAGTAATTCTGGAGAAGGCTTCTTGTCCCGGTCATATGCCGAGAGCATCCACTGTCCAAGTACCAGATAGGAGTTTTGGTGGTCTTTGGACATACCTGCAATCACAATTCAGTTTGCCTTAGGAACATAAACTTGCTTGGGTCCTTGGTCTCTAGTTAGCATGCTACCCCTACGTATGTTAACATTATGAGTGTTCTTTCTCACATTATTAACTCGAGGAGTCTCATAATGTCTGGGATTAAACCAACAATCTATGGCGAAGTGACCAATCTTATCACAACACCAACAGTCAAATCTGTTGTATCTTTGCCTAACAATCTCCTGCTCGACCTTTTGAGATTGTGGTCTAGCAGAGGAAGTAGAATTAGAAGTAGAAGCTTCATGGTGATAACATTCATATGACTTCTTCTTCTTAGTAGGCTTTTCTACAACGGGTTTAACTCTTGGAGCTTTCTCGATGTTGTGACCATGATTATAAGGTCCGTAGTTCTGAAGAGTGATCTCCTCATAAGGTGCCTTGAAGACACTCTCGCCAAAGTTCTGGGGATGAGTCCATCCTTAGTAACGAGACTTGGGCTCTACGTAAGTAGGCCTAGCAAAGTGACCATAGGACGAATCCAAATCAAACTTATTTGTCGGAAAAATAACCTTCCTAAATGACATTTATTCTAGAGGAGCTTTCTCTTTCTCCTTGGCTAGTGCTTTCTTAGCAGCCTTATTTCTCCTTTGGGATTTATTTCTCCTAGAAGATTTACTAGGACCAACCACATGGCCTAAGCCAGCACCATTGGCCTGAGCAGAGAATTCAGCAACAAGCGGAAGAACTGTCTTGGGCTTGGAGAAACCTTCAACAAGTTTCTTTTCGGCTGCAAATTGTTCTTCCAATCCCTTGATGATGTCCTCTTTCAGATCTAGGTGCTTGAGAGCCTTATTGTATTCTTACATAGCATCATGGAAGTATTTCTTGAGCGAGTCCATCATTACAATTTCCTCTCTCAGATTGCTCTCTTATGCCTTAGAGATTTGACCTCCTTAGCCTGAGCTCTTGCCACTCTACGACATTTGTCGTAGGCTTTGATCAACTCTTTATATTGAGACATGAGTTCAAATTCCTCGTCAGAAGAACATTCCTCATTTTCATGGTCAGAATTATCAGATTCAGAAAGAGGAGTGTGAGAGTTTACCTTCCCAGTGAACTGGGGCTCTTCTTCTTCGTTAGTTTGTACCATTAGTCCAATGTAGGCTTCCTCTTCATCACTTGACTTAGATGAGTCAGAGTCACTGAGAGTCTTGCCCTTTTTGACTACAAGGCTTCTTTCAGTTCTCTTCTTGTGATAAGAAGATTTCTTCTCCTCTCTTTTTCCACCCTCCTTCTTCTTGTGGGGGCAGTCAGCAATAACGTGACCTGGCTTATTGCAGCAATAAAAAACGATAGCAGTAGAATTATGTTTATTCTATTTAGAGTGATACCTGTCTTAACTACTTGAGCCTTTCTTGTAACGATCACCATCGTGGCGTGATCTTCTAAATGAAGCATCCTTGCCTTTCCATTGCTTCTTCTTGTTCAAGAATTTCTTGAACTCTCTTGAGAGTAGAGAGAACTCTTCTTCAGATAGTTCTGAGCCTGAGGTGTTTGGCTCTGAAGATTCTTCTTCACTTTCCTCTTGTGCTGGGGCAGGAGAGGCAGCCTTAGACTTCCTTGAGGTGTTTGCCTTGAGAGCTACATACTTCTCCTTGGATGAAGACCTCTTCTTCTCTTCTTCAGCTTTTCTTGAATTGATTTGCAGCTCATATGACATAAGCATTCCGAAGAGATTTTGCGGGTCAGTCTCAGCTAGCTTTCCAAATTCCCGAATAACACAAACCTTGTTATCCCATTCCTTAGTCAGGGATCTCAAGAACTTATCATTCAGTTCTCCATTGGTTAATACTCGGTTGTAGACTCTTAGGCCATTAACAATCTTGAAGAAATTCTCAAAAGTATCCGCAATATTATCCTTGGGTCCTTGTCGGAAGGCTTCATATTTTTGATTCAGAAGGGATCTTCTATCATACCTAACTTCTTCAGTTCCTTCCATCAGGATGATAAGAGACTGTCACATCTCCTTAGAGGACTGGCAGTGAATCAAGTTCTGCAGCATAGAATCATCGACTGCACTTGCGATGATATTTTTGGCTTTCTTGTCTAAAGAGACAAGTGCAATCTCATCTTTGTCGAGATCCATCAGCTTCTTAGGAACTTGCTGAGTTGGATCAATGGTAGAGGCTATCATTGGGACATGAGGACCTTCTTCCACAATCATGAAGATCCTTGGATCTACAGCTTCCATGAAGAACTTTATCCTTTCTTTCCACATAGCAAAATTGTTCTTTGTGCACAAAGGAAGCTTGACAAAATCCTTGGCTATGTCCATGCTTGGATAACTCAGAAGATAACTTGGGGAAGATCTGATCAAGGTGTTAACATTTTAATGATCAACCTCCCTCTGATACCAATTGAAAAACGTTTAAGTTCTCTACCTAAATCACCTAGAGGGGGGTGAATAGGAAAGTTGTGTGTCTATTTGCGGAATAAAAAATTTAGCGATCTATGCACAGAGAAATAACCAAGCAATCACAGAAGACACCAAGAATTATAGTGGTTCCCCAACCTTGGGTATGCCCACTTTCCACTCACCGATCAAGCAAAGCACTAGACTCGGCTACTCAACTATTCTCGGATTAAAAACAATCCTACCACTCGGAACAACGTTCCTATAACTCGATCCACAAAAACGGATCAACACTCGGAAGATGAAAACTTCCTACAACTCGGAGAACAAAGCTCCTACACTCGTAGAATAATCTCCTACAAGAATAATAAGAATTTAATAAATACAAACTGTAAATTTCTCAGATCTAGAAATTTTCTGCCTAGGTCTTCCTTCTTGAAATTGCGGCTTTATCAGAAAGTGTTGAAGAAGACAAGGCTGGATTCTAGATCTGAAATCCTTGGACTCACAGGATCAAAGAGATGATGTAGAGATTGAAAACGATCTTGATCTGCAAGTCGACTGGTCTGAATCTTCTTGAACGAAAGCCCTGGGAGATTTGGATGATGAGCGACGGCAGCTTCCGATTAGGAAAGAGAATTCACGATTCAGAAAACTTAGAATATTTCTTTTCACGCGCTTATTGTTAGGGTTAGTCAAAATGACAAGACTTTATATAAGATCTCCCTAACGGTTAGATTTATCATTAATGACGGCCACGTGGACTAATCACATCATGTTATTTGAAAAATCCGTCTATTAGGGACTTAACGAATTTTTCTGAACAGCTGACTGAATTACTCGAGTGAATGAAATACTACTCGAGTACTAAAGCTGGTTCTCGAGAGGATAACATCGAACTACTCGAGAAGAACGTTTAAGGAAACTTTAGGTCAGAACTCAATATCACTCGAGTGGAATGAGGATTACTCGAGTGCTAGAAATGTTACTCGAGAAGTAGAAAAGAACTTCTCGAGAAAAAGACTTAAGAGAAAAATTCTGGAAAGGAAATACTGGTTACTCGAGTACTGGATCTGGACTTATCGAGAAGTAGACAGATTACTCGAGTACTTGAACTTTACTACTCGAGTGGGGTAGACATTACTCGAGAACTTTCCTTCGGTCACTCGAGTCAAGGGCTCATATATTCGAGTGTTGAACTTGACTTCTGTTACTCGAGACAATCTAGTACTACTCGAGTAATCAATATAACTACTCGAGTACTTGAACTTCACTACTCGAGAATAATACTTAGAAAATTTCTGAGAAGTAAAAACTGATAACTCGAGAAAGAGAGGAAGTCTACTCGAGTATTGGACTTGGCCTATCGAGAACTAAATTCAAACTTCTCGAGAACCATTTCTTTTACTCGAATTTTAGACTAGACCTACTCGAGTGCATCTAAAGGTTCTACTTGAGTACTATAGTTCTACTCGAGTAAAACACTTAGAAGAATTTCAGTTTATGAAAAATTTTGTTTCTTCATTTCAATCAGCAACAAGTCGTCCTTCATCAAACCTAGTGCTTGAAAATGAAGTGTATCCCAATAGAGAGGCTACACATGAGTCAACACCATGGAACACACAATGAAGGATTATATTGTATGGTCCCTTTGTTTGGTGACCCACTGTACACTGACATTGGTATACACTTGGCAATAAGTCCTACAAACACGTAACTTAAGCAATACATCAAATACAACTTAATTCATCTCTGTTCAAGGGTGACTTCATACAAATCTAGGTTATTGTGGATATAATACCCAACATAACTTATTTTAGATTCTCAAACCCGAAGCGCACAAGCATATCTTTGACATATTTCTATTGGCCTATAAATATCCCGTCATTGCGTTGAGAGATCTGAAATCCTAAGAAGTAAGTAAGCCCTCCTATTCAGCTCATTTCAAACTCAGATTGCATTATGGTCACAATTTCCTTACATAATTTCTCATTTGTTGCCCCAAAGATGATGTCATCCACATAAATTTGTAGAATAATTAGATCTACATTTTTTTTTACAAATAAAGTGGTGTCTGCACTACCCATCCTAAAGTGATGATCTAAGAGAAAAGTAGCAAGCCTATCGTACCAGGCACGGGGTGCCTGCTTCAGTCCATATAAGGCCATCACCAACTTGAATATGTGGTTTGGTTAGGCGGTATTCGTGAATCCGGGTGGTTGCACGACATATACCTCTTCCTTAATATATCCATTCAGAAATGCACTCTTAACATCTATTTGATATAATCGAATTTATTTATAGCTGGCGAATGCCAAAAACATACCGATGGACTCAAGACGTGCAACTGGTGCAAATGACTCCTCAAAATCCACACCCTCTATCTGAGAATACCCTTGAGCCACCAACCTAGCTTTATTTCTTGTTATCCTATTCTCACCATCAAGTTTATTTTTGAAAACCCATTTTAAGTCTATGACTGGATGGTTATCTGGGCGTTCCACTAAAACCCATACCTTACTTCGCTTTAATTGGCTTAGCTCCTCATTCATAGCCAAGATCCATGATTCATCTTTTAAGGCTTCTGAGACGTTCTTGGGTTCAATATCAGATAGGAAACACAAGTTTGAAAATGATTCATGAAGTGCAGACAGAGTTCTAACTCCATGAGATGGCTCTCCTATGACTAGTTTGCGTTGATGTTGCTTCGAAAAATTTAAGTTACTAGGAGGCATATATCCTTGTACAAGAGTTGGCGTTTCACTCGACACAACTCTCTCCTCACCCTTATCCCCCATCGGTACACTTTCATCAAACTCCTCTTCATTTGGCTTGGGCTCGTTAGTTGGGGAATTTTCATCGAAATGCACATGAGCCGATTCTTCAACAACTAAGGTCCTCTTATTATAAATCATATAGGCCCGACTCTTGCTCGAGTATCCTAAGAAGGTACCAAGATCAGATTTTTCATCAAATTTTCTAAGATGATCCTTAGTGTTTAGAATGTAGTACGGGCAACCAAAGACTATAGAGTACGATATAGAGGGTTTCTTTTTGAAATACAGCTCGTATGGAGTTCGCTTTAAAAGTGGGTGAAACATGATTAGGTTCATCACGTTGCTTATCGTGTTAACCGCTTCAGCCAAGAAAGATTGAGGTAAGCCGAACTCGGCGAGCATTGTGCAGGCTAATTCTTGAAGAGTACGGTTTTTTCTTTCTATAACTCTGTTCTGTTGTGGAGTGCGAGGGGCAGAGAATTCGTGCTTAATTCCTAAGGTATCACACAGGGTTGAGAAGTTCTCATTCCCAAACTCTCCTCCATGATTTGATCTAATACATTTTATTTTTAGCTCCTTCTCATTTTGAAGTCGCGTGCAAAGATTTGAGAATTCGCTAAAGGTGTCAGATTTATTCGCAAGAAAGATCGTCCAGCAATAGCGTGAATAATCATCTATGATAACGAAGGTGTATCATTTTCCACCTAGACTACACATACTAAGGGGTCCAAAAAAATCCATGTGAATGAGTTCGAGTGGTATAAACGTGGAAACTTCAGTTTTTCTCTTGAAAGAGGTTTTAACAAATTTGCCTTTTTGACAAGGAGCACATAAGACATTTAAACTATCGCTTAAGTTAGGAAGTCCCCAAACAAGTTTATTTTTTGATAGTTTTACAATAAGCTTACTTCCAGAATGTCCTTGTCTCATATGCCAAAGTTCTAATTCTTCATTCTTAGTAACTAGGCATTTAAAATTAGATGCAGATATCATCAAAACTAACAGTGTATACATTATGAGTTCTATGAGCAACAAGTAAAACACCAGAAGTTTTGGTATCTATAATTTTGCATGTGTTTGTGGAAGATTCAAATATCACATTTAGACCTTTATCACACAGTTGTTTAATTGAAATAAGATTGTATTTAAGGTCATCTACAAACAGAACATTTGAAATAGAAAATGCCTTGTTACCTATGGTGTCAATTCCCAGTATCCGTCTTTTATTGTTGTCCCCAAAGTTCACCATGCCACCCTTCTTCTTCTTTATGCTAAGAAACTTGTCTTTATCTCCCGTCATGTGCTTGGAGCAACCAGAGTCCAAGTACCACACGTTCTTCGTGTCTTTAGCTCGCCAACAGACCTAAAAAGAAGATGAGGGTAAAGTTCTGGTTACCCAAGTTGTCCCACCCATATGAAAGGTAGAAGACTTTGGTAGCCAGACTTGTGTATTTTTTTGGCACCTTTCCTCAGACACGAGCCAGAAGTGTGACCAAACTTATGATAGTTTGCACACACATGTAAGCAGTAGACGTTGCCTTTATCGAGTTGCTCAAGCTCGTGTTTGAGGATGGGGAAAGCCTTTCAGGCTTTTTGACCTTATTTGGTGAGTTTTTATAATTGGGTCTAGAGGTAGCTTGATAATGATTTCCACTCAGTGGGGACATTAGACACACGTATCCTAGTCAAAACTTCCCAGATCCATGACAATGTGCACCCAACAGCATATTTAAAGACTTTTGGCCTATTACCAACTTTTGGATGGCACAGTTAAGATCATGGATCCTGCAAAATGTCTAAGTTGTCTACATAAATAACTAAGAGGGGGGTGAATAGGTGAGTTGTGCTATTTATTGCGGAATAAAAACTTTAGCAATCTAATGCACAAGAAATAAACAAGCATTCACAGAGGACACCAAGAATTATAATGGTTCCCCAATCTTGGGTACGTCCACTTCCCACTGACTGATCTAGCAAACCACTAGACACGGCTACTCCACTAATATCGGATCAAAAATGATCCTACTACTCGGAATAATGTTCCTAAAATCTCGATCTAAAACGGATATACACTGGGAAGAAGAAAACTTCCTACAACTCGGAGAACAAATCTCCTACACTCGGAGAATAATCTCCTACAAGATTAAAAAGAGATTTGTAGAATACAAACAATAATTTTTATCAGATTTGAAAATCTCCCTAGGTCTTCTTTCTTGGACTTTGCGGCTTTATCAGAAATTGTAGAAGACTCTTGGAACGATCTTGTTCTGAGAACCTTTGACTCACACGATCAAGGAGAAGATTGAGAAAGATGAATCCCTTGATTTGCATCTCTCTGGATCGAAGGTTGCCCTTGGAGTTCTTGAAAGTTAGCGGCGACTTTCTGTATAAGAAGAAAATTATCGGCCGATCCAGATCTTCGAATTACTCGCTTAGGGTTTGTCATTATGACATGACCTTTTATAAGATCTCCCTAACGGTAATAATCGTCATTAATGATGGCCACGTGGACCAATCATGTCACGGTATTCAAAAATTAGATCTGACAAGGACTTAAACACTTTTCTGAAAATCGGTTCAGCATTACTCAAGTGAGAAGTATACTACTCAAGTGAATGAACTGGCTCTCGAGTGAAAGACTTTGACTACTCGAGAAGAGGAAATTCTGGAAATTCTGGATGTAAAAGTGAATCACTCGAGTGGTAAAAGGATCACTCGAGTGCTAGATAAACTTCTCGAGATGTAGACTTAAACTTCTCGAGAGCTTGGACTTAGAGAAAATTCTGGATAAAACTGTCGATCACTCGAGTGCTGAAATTAGACTACTCGAGTAATAAACAAACTACTCGAGTAGAAAAAAATCCCACTCTAGTGGTCTAAGAATTATCTCGAGAAATAACTCTGTCACTCGACTTAAACTTCTCAACTACTCGAGTACTCAGCTCGACTACTCGATTACTTGACTTAGAAGAATTTTTGAGAGATAAACTTGTTCACTCGAGAATGAAAGCAGGTCTACTCGAGTGCTGGACTTGGCTTCTCGAGTGCTAGATGTAAGAAACTCGAGAACCACTTCCACACTCGAATTACAGAACAGTTTTACTTGAGTGCTTCTAAGACTTCTACTCGAGTACTAAGAGAGCTACTCGAGTACAACACTTAGAATTTTCTCAGTTTTATGAAACTTGAGTTCTTCATTCCAAACAGCATCTAGTCTTCATCCATTAGTCCATGTGCTTGAACATGAAGTGTATCCCAATAGAGAGGATATACATGAGTCAACACCTTGTATCACACAATGAGGAATTACATTGTATGGTCCTGTGTTTGATGACCCACTGTAGACTGACATTGGTCTACACTTAGCAATAAATCCTGTAAACACATAACTGGAATAGGAAATCAAATACAACCTAATTCATCTTAGTTCAAGGGTAACTTCATATAAATCTGGGTTATTATGGATACAATACCCAACAATCTCCCCCAATTTATAGAAGTCAGAACCCTCTACACTAAGGTGAAATATACCAAAATGAAAAGAACTAGATAGTAAAGGTAATCACAGAATAAAATGCATTAAATTAATAAATAAAGAGATAATCATCAAAACTAAAGATTATATAATTAGAATTATTTCTAGATTTCATCTCTACATGAATTCAGTCCTCATTCTCATAACTCATAATCATTTCTAGCTTTGATGATGTTGTTGTTGTTGTTGATGTTGCATGTCCTTCTTCTCATGTTGTCTTCTCTGATAACTGAAGGGCTTGGGGTAATACTTAGGAGATCTAGGAGGAGCATTGGGATTTTCCTCCCATATTCTCTGTCATAGATTCTCCTTTTAGTCAATGATTTCTCATACAATTCCCATTCAAAATAGTTGTAATGAAGGTTCCTGCTTTCATTATAGTCCATGACAAGCTTCAGTGTATCAAGTATTAAATCTTTTGAAGTTGGACTCCAAATCTCAACAAACTCCTGAGCTTTTCTCTTCTCTGCCTCAGGATTTGGAATAGATCTACTAGCAGAAGCTCCCTCTCCATACTTCCTTCTTTTAGGAATCTGAATTTCTGGTAAATCTTTAGGAATGTCAGATTCCCAAACTTGAGAGTAAGATTCTGGAGGTTGAGTTTCATCTTCAGGCCTAGGAGAGAAGGTAGGCCTTTGAGCTGGCATTTTAAGCAGGTTGACCTTCAGCAAGTGGATTCAAATGGTGAGGGATAATGTTAGGATCAGCTTGGAATTCTGGGAAAATATGATTATGCATCCATACAGTAGTATCATAAGTGTAAAACTTCACTAACTGAATTTGAGCTAGCACATCTTTATTAATTTCCTTCATTTTCTCAGTCCAGAGGTTCTTGACATTAGTGTAATATTTTTCCACTTGTTCTTTCACTATGCCCTCCCCCTTTCTGATTTCTACACAAAGTTCCTCTATAGCTTCATCTTTGAAGGTGCCCACTTATTCACAGACCTTCATTACATGCTCCTGGGCATTCTTTTCTAATTGAGTTTGATTATTTGCAAGGGTGATAGATTGGTTCATGACCTCACCAACACTTATAATAGTGTGATCCAAGGCTTTGCCACCTATTTGGAAAAGGTGCTTCAGCTGATCTGTATTATGCTGTATCTCAGCAAATCCTCGGCTCATTTCTTTTTCCAAATCAGAAACTTTGTCTTGTACAACTTTTAGTGAATCATCAAAATACTTTCTTTGTTCTAGCAGCATCTATTCTATTTTACCAAGAATATCAGATGTAACTGGTATAGCAAAAATAATAGGAGTAACTGGAGCTTGAGGAGGGGCAGTCCAAGGAGGAATTTCTTCAACTACTACTGAGCTCTGAGCTCTTGTAGTATGAACCAAAACATCTCCTTCCTCACCAGTGAAGGTGGGTAGAGAAAAATCCAATCTCCTCAAAGGAGCTTTAGCAGGTTCTGGAGATGGTTCATTTTCATCTGACAGCAGAATTGTCTCTTGTTCTTCTTCAGCAACTAGTGATGGATCAAAGGGTGACTTTGGAGATGGTGCAGGAGAGGCTTATTTGGATGGTACTTTAACATTTTCTTGATGGAGGGGAGGTAGAGGCTCATCTGAGCTGAGTTCCTCAATCATTTTATTGATATCATCAGTGGTGGAGAGGATTGTTTCTTGTACCTGGGCATCTATTTGAAGATCTTCTGAAGTGGTTGGTTGGATGGAAGTATCTGGAGGAGGAGTAGGAAATCTGTCTTACTGCACAGAGGAGGTAGGCTCCCCCTCAGCTGTTGCACCAGATGTGCCAACAACATGATGGAGAGGGAGAGATGGGTTCCTTTCCTCTGAAGCAGGATGCTCATGGGCTTTAGCTGCCTGGACTGGTTTTTGCCATTTCAAATCCCATCTCTGAATGGAGGAAACAGAGACTTTATTCATATGATGGATGGTAGTGCCTTTGGAGAAGTCAAATACCTGAGGATTAATCTCATGCAACATTAAGGAGATAATCCTGGCATAACTTGGAGCCTGAATGCTCTCCCTGATTTTGTCTAATATCAACATACCAAACTGAAATCTTTTCCTACAGATGATTGCTGTCATGATGTCAAAAAGATCATTTATTATGAAACTACTTGAGCTAGTCCTACACAACAGTATTTTTCCAATGATATCTACTAGCAACTTGCTTTCTGGGTTGAGGTCTGGCCTTCTGATGGATATGACTTCAGGTTAAATACCACAGAAATTACATGTTCTGTCATTATCTTCATTTGTGATTTCATCTTCCTCATCTACTACAGGCATCTTAAGAAGCTTTGAAATAGATGTTTTGTTGAGTTTGACCTTGATGCCCTTGACTTTGGATTTCAAAACTTTTCCATTTCCCTTTACCTTGATGTTCTTGAAGAATTCTTCCACCTCTGGAAACAGTATCTTGCACGGCTATTGAAGAACGAAAGTCAGACCTGCGGTGTCGAGAAGAATCAACAAATTCCTTAAATCGTCTGATAACTCTGCGATGTCGGCTACCACTAACTCACTTCCCATTCCAATCTTCGACGGCGGCGCCATTTTACTTTAGCATCTTCGGGTGGAAGATGATGATGACGGCAGCGTGCTCTGTAGAAGCGGCGGAAGTCGAAGAGTCTTTCGAGAGATAGTGGATTTGAATCATCAACTGTAATAAGAGGAAGAACTATCTTGGGCTTAGAGAAACCTTCAACAAGTTTATTTTCGGCTTCAAGTTGCTCTTCCAATCCCTTGATGATTTCTTCTTTCAGGTCGAGGTGCTTGAGAGCCTTATTGTAATCATCAACTGCAGTATCTAAGTCTTCTCTAAGTGAGTCCATCTTAATGACTTCCTCTCTCAGAGAGCTCTCTACGGCCTTTAGAGACTTGATCTCGATCTTTAGCCTGAGTTTTCATGACCTTTCGACATTTGTCGTAGGCCATGATCAAATCCTTATACTGGGCCATGAGTTCAGACTCATCGTTAGAGGAACTGTCCTCATGATCATGATCAGATACATCAGATTCAGAGAGGGGTGTATGAGATTTTACCTCCCCAGTGAACTGGAGCTCTTCTTCTTCGTCTGTATGTGTCATGAGCCCAAAGTAGGCTTCCTCTTCATCACTTGACTCAGATGAGTCAATGTCGCTGAGGGTTTTGCCCTTTTTGGCTACAAGGCTTCTTTTTGTCTTCTTCTTATGGTATGCAGATTTCTTCTCCTCTCTTTGGCCACCCTCCTTCTTCTTATGGAGGAAATCGACAATTATATGACCTGGCTTATTACAACAGTAACAAACTATGTCAGTAGAAATATGTTTGTTCGGTTTAGACATATACCTATTGTGGATACTTGAGCCCTTCTGTCTTTGATCACCATCATGTCGTGATCTTCTGTATGAGGCATCCTTGCCTCTCCATTGCTTTTTCTTGTTCAAAAATTTCCTGAACTGTCTTGAGAGCAGCGAGAACACTCCTTCAGATAGCTCTGAGCCAGAAGTTCTTAACTCAAATGATTCTTCTTCACTTTTTACTTGAGCAGGGGCAGGTGAAGCAGCTTTTCCCTTCATTGAGTTGTCTGCCTTCAGAGCGACAGACTTCTCCTTAGAAGTGAATCAACACTTCTCTTCTTCAGCTTTTCTGGAATTAATTTGAGGTTCATAGGAAATCAGCTTTCCAAAGAGGTTCTGAGGATCAGTCTCAGCCAACTTGCCAAATTCTCTAATGGTACAGAATTTGTTGTCCATTCCTTGGTTAGGGACCTCAGAAACTTGTCGTTCAGCTCTCCATTTATGAAGACTCGGTCATATACCCTTAAGCTGTTGACTATCTTGAAGAAGTTCTCAAAAGTGTCAGCAATGGTATCCTTGGGTCCTTGCCGGAAGGCTTCATACTTCTGATTCAGAAGGGATCTTCTGTCATCCCTTACTTCGTTCGTACCTTCCATCAAGATGATCAGAGACTGCCACATCTCCCTAGCATATTGGCAGTGAATCAAATTCTGCAGCATTGAATCATCGACTGCACTTGCTATAATATTTTTGGCTTTCTTGTCTAGAGAGACAAGTGCAATCTCATCTTTGTCGAGATCCATTAGCTTCTTAGGAACTTGCTTTGTAGCATCTATGGTGGAGGCGGTCATGGGAACATTAGGACCTTCTTCAACAATCATGAAAATTCTTGAATCCACAGCTTCCATAAAGAATTTTACTATTTCTTTCCACATTGCAAAATTATTCTTTGTGCACAAGGGAAGCTTGTCAAAATCCTTGGCTCTGTCCATGATTGAATAACTCATAGACAACTTGGGGCAGATCTGATCAAGGTGTTAACCTTCTAATGATCAACCTCCCTCTGATACCAATTGAAAAACGTCCAAGTTGTCTACCTAAATCACTTAGAGGGGGGTGAATAGGTGAGTTGTGCTACTTATTGCAGAATAAAAACTTTAGCAATCTAATGCACAAGAAATAAACAAGCATTCACAGAGGACACCAAAAATTATAATGGTTCCCCAATCTTGGGTACGTCCACTTCCCACTCACCGATCTAGCAAACCACTAGACACGGCTACTCCACAAATCTCGGATCAAAAACGATCCTACTACTCGGAACAATGTTCCTACAATCTCGATCCAAAATGGATCTACACTCGGAAGAATAAAACTTCCTACAACTCGGAGAACAAATCTCCTACACTCGGAGAATAATCTTATATAAGATTAAAAAGAGATTTGTAGAATACAAACAATATTTTTTCTCAGATCTTAAAATCTCCCTAGGTCTTCTTTCTTGGACTTTGCGGCTTTATCAGAAATGGTAGAAGAAGACTCTTGGAACGATCTTGTTCTGAGAACCTTTGACTCACACGATCAAGGAGAAGATTGAGAAAGATGAATCCCTTGATCTGCGAATCTCTCTGGATTGAAAGTTGCCCTTGGAGTTCTTGAAAGTTAGCAGCGACTTTCTGTAGAAGAAGAAAATTGTCGGCCGATCCAGATCTTAGAATTACTCGCTTAGGGTTTGTCATTATGACATGACCTTTTATAAGATCTCCTTAACGATAATAATCGTCATTAATGATGGTTACATTGACCAATCATGTCACGATATTCAAAAATTAGATCTGACAAGGACTTAAACACTTTTTCTGAAAATCAGTTCAGCATTACTCGAGTGAGAAGTATACTACTCGAGTGAATGAACTAGCTCTCGAGTGAAAGACTTTGACTACTCGAGAAAAGGCAATTCTGGAAATTCTGGATGTAGAAGTGAATCACTCGAGTGGTTAAAGGATCATTCGAGTGCTAGATAAACTTCTCGAGATGTAGACTTAAACTTCTCGAGAGCTTGGACTTGGAGAAAATTCTGTATAAAACTGTCGATCACTTGAGTGCAGAAATTAGACTACTTGAGTAATCAACAAACTACTCGAGTACAAAGAAATCCCACTCTAGTGGTCTAAAAATTGTCTCGAGAACTAACTCTGTCACTCGACTTAAACTTCTCAACTACTCGAGTACTCAGCTTGAGTACTTGACTTAGAAGAATTTTTGAGAGATAAAGCAGGTCTACTCGAGTGCTGGACTTGGCTTCTCGAGTGCTAGATGTATGCAACTCGAGAAACACTTCCACACTCGAATTATAGACCAGTTTTACTCGAGTGCTTCTAAGACTTCTACTCGAGTACTAAGAGAGTTACTCGAGTACAACACTTAGAATTTTCTCAGTTTTATGAAACTTGAGTTCTTTATTCCAAACAGCATCTAGTCTTCATCCATTAGTCCATGTGCTTGAACATGAAGTGTATCCCAATAGAGAGGCTACACATTAGTCAACACCTTGGATCACACAATGAGGAATTACATTGTATGGTCATGTGTTTGATGACCCACTGTAGACTGACATTGGTCTACACTTGACAATAAATCTTACAAACACATAACTGGAATAGGAAATCAAATACAATATAATTCATCTTAGTTAAAGGGTAACTTCATACAAATCTGGGTTATTGTGGATACAATACCCAACATATCGCCTTTAGGGCGGTGTTTTCAGTCACAAGAATTACATACCAATTGGAAAATAGTTTTTTGCCTTCCTCTACCTCGGCAAGCGACAAGTGGAGTCTCTTCTCCAAGACATTATTTTCATTTATGAGACTATTCGTTCTCACCGACAACTTGGAGAGACTTGTCTTTTGTTCTTCGATAGTTGTCATCAAGTGAGAGCACTCTAGACACTCGATCTTTTCTTTGCCACTTCTAATTACTTCACTTTTTAAATTTTCTAAGTCCTTTTTGATTTTCTTATTCTCGGTTCCCATGGACTTTTTCTCAAAAATAATACTTTCTAATTTATCAACTAAGTGTTCATAAATTTCAAGAAGTTCAGTATAAGTAGGTGGGGTTACCTCAGTGTCGCTCTGGACACTGGACTCATCGTCAGATTCTTCTTGATTCTTTCCCATGAGGCATAGATTTGCCTCGTCTTCACTGTCAGAGTCTATGGTGCTTGATTTGTCAGATCCATCCTCATCTTAGGTGAGCGCATTCAACACCTTCTTCTTCCCTTTGTGCGGGCTTTGCTTTTATTTTTCATCCTTCTGGAGTCTTGGGCATTCTCTCTTTAATTGTCTAGGCTTGTGGCAGTGATAGCACTCTGGTTAGAACTTCTCATCATTGCTTTTCATCTCTTTTGATGGCTTGTTCCACCTACTGCCTTCTCCAGCTCCTCTCTTAAGGAATTTCTTGAACTGTCCCTGCTTCTTGGGATTCTTCATGAATTTTTTGAACTCCCGAACATAGAGGCTCTCCTCCTCATCTTCCTCAGAATCTTCAGCAGCTTTTCTCTCCCTTGCGGCCATCAGTGTCAGTCCCTTCTTCATTTTCCTGGGATATTCCTCTACTTGAATCTTCAATTCAAGTTCTTGTGTCTTCAGATTGCCGATGAGACTCTCTATCTCCAAGGTGTTGATTTCATGAGACTCAGCAATAGCTGTTACCTTTGGAAGCAAGGAGGTAAAGATCATAGGATCTTCCTCACTAGGTCACTATTTGGAAAGCTCTTTCCGAGAGATCTTGAGGCGTTAAATATCTTGGTAAAAACGCGCATACATGTTGTCCACATCCTCGTCGATCTCCATCCGGAACTCTTCATATTCAGATTCGAGTCAAAACAGCTTCGACTCCTTCACCTGCGTGGTACCTTCGTGAGTGAGCTCAAGAAGACGTCATATATCATAAGCAGTCTAGTAGTTACATATTATATTGAATTCAGTTTTGTCCAAGGAGCAGAATAATGAGTTCATAGCCTTGGCATTATTCGTACATCTAAGCTTGTCTGCGTCATACCACTTATCACGTGGTTTTTCTACGACGGTATCCCCAACCGTGATAGTGGGTGCAGTGTACTTTGTCTCTATCATGGCCCATACGTCTATGTTGTGAGTCATTAGAAAGATTTTCATCTGAGTTCTCCAGTTACTATAGTCACTCCCCATAAACAGTGGAGGTCTACTCACACCTTGTCCCTCATTAAATGCGTGAACGGAGTTGGCCATCTTACTTCAGGCTTTTAAGCCTTTTTGAAGTAACCTCCTCTGATACCACTTGTTGGATCTCGTCGCCAACCTTAGAGGGGGGTGAATAAGGTTTTATGCGTTGAATAGAAATTCAAATTCCTTTGGCCCAGGAAACCAAGTTTTGGAAGCTACCGAGGGGTGGTAGGTAGCTAACGCGCGGCGGTATGTCACAGAGCTCATTTTCCTGGACAGACTCCTTCTTGGAGATCTACGCGTCCTTTAGAGAATCACTATCAAACACTCTTAACACAATAAACAATACACAGAAACAGGAAATCAATTTTATTAAAGACTGAATCAGAACATGTTTATATCAATTACAAAAACTTGTGATCTCCGTAATGCCAGATATCCGAGGCGGTGAGGAGAAAAACTCATAGGTTTTCTATCCCGACCTGCTCCACGGACTGGTTTGCTCCAGGAAAAGTCTTCGAGTCGGCTCTTCACCTCCACACAAGGAAGGGTCTTAGAACCCCGCAAGATCCTCCGATCTAGACATCCCTAACCCCGGGACGATTTACTACGGAATACTACCCGGATTATGACGACCCATACCGGTCGATTTTCCTCACCACAAGCTTAAGAAAAAGAAAAGATTAACAAGAATACAAAAGTGAAAACACTAAAGGTTTAGTTCACCCTCTTGAAGATTTCTCCATGGAGCGATCTGTGGCCGTTGCTTGAGATCTTCGTTTGCTAGCAACCGGTTAGCTCTTCGTAGTCGATGTAGATCTTGGATCGCCGGAGACTTTCGATTTTGTACGTGAGGGAGAAGACTTTCTTTTTCTTTGACGAAGACGATTGGAATGGACGCAAGGAGGTGGCCGAACCCTAGAATCCCAGAACTTTTGTCTTTTTCGTCTTGGTGATGACTGCAGAAAAATGAGGCGTCATTTATACGTCTTTGTGAAAGTAAGCTACCGTCGGCGGTAAGACTAGCCCCGGCGGTAGGTTTGCGCGTTTCGTTCTACCAGCTATCGTACAAAAAAGGAAAAATATTCTAAACAAATATTTGTCGTTTTATCGTTGCTAGCGTCGCGTGGTTAAAGCTATCGCCGCCCGGTACGTTCTGCCAGCTGTCCTACAAAAAAGGAAAAATATTTAAAATTAATATTTGTCTTTTCATCATTGCTAGTGTCGCGTGGTTATAGCAATCTTCGCGCGGTAATATAAGACACGACGATTCTGAATAGTCGTGTCGATACTCGTCGAGGGCTAGCACGGCGCGGAAACCACTATCGTCTGGCGGTAGGTCGGTAACTCGACGCACCCGTATCGACACTCGTCGAGTGGCTAGCACAACGCGGTAAGCACTACTGCGTGGCGGTAGTTTCCCGAGAGGCTAGCCAAATTAATTCCTTGCGTTAGCGCGGGCGGTAGTGAAAGTGTTAAGTTGTCTACCTAAATCACCTAGAGGGGGTGAATAGGTGAATTGTGCGTCTATTTGCATAATAAAAAAAATTTAACGAACTTGCACAAAAAAAATCAAGCAATCAAAGACGACAAGAAGATTTATAGTGGTTCCCAGACCTTGGGTATATCAACTTTCCCTCACCGATCTAGTAAATTACTAGACTCGGCTACTCCACTATCTCGGATTGAAAACCAATCCTACGTCTCAGAACCAAGTTCCTACAATCTTGATCCAAAGGGATCTACACTCGGAAGATGAAAACTTCCTATAACTCGGAGAACAACGCTCCTACACTCGGACAATAATCTCCTACAAAATTACAAAGAGATATGAAATACAAACAAAGATTTGTCTCAGATCTGGAAAAAATTGACTCTAGGTCTTCTTCTGAACTTGGCGGCTTTTTCAGAATTTGTTGAAGAAGAACCTTTGTAGATCTAATCTGAGAAACTTAGGACCTACTCGATCAAGGAGAAGATGAAGATTCCTTGAACAGCATGTCTAACTTGATCGAAAACAGTCGTGTAGATCTTCAAACTGAGCGGCGGCGGCGGCTTCTGTAAGTTTGTTCTTGGAGAGAGACGGCCGATTCAGAATAATAGAGAGTACAGATTCCGCTTAGGGTTAGTCTTGATGAAAAGACATTATATAGGATTTCCCCTAACGGTTAGAATTAACATTAATGACGACATGTGGACCAATCACGTCAAGTCATTTGAAAATCCCGTCGATCTGGACTTAAGTAAATTTTCTGAAAAATAAACTGCAGTTCTCGAGAAGTATGAATGAGTTCTCGAGAACAAGGATGATTTCTCGAGATTTATACTTTCTGGACTTAAGATAGTACTCCAGAGATAGGCATTGAGTCAACTCAAGAACTAAATTTTTCTTCTCGAGAACTAAAATAACATTACTCGAGAGCTCAAACTTATACTCGAAAACTAAGCTGACTTCACGAGAACTAAAAGCTAAGTTCTCGAGAACTATAATCAGCTTCTCGAGAGATGGATTTAGAAGATTTTTCACGGTTGTCTCTAACTACTCGAGAAGTATGAGAAGTGACTTCTCGAGAACTTAGACTAAACTTCTCGAGAACTATACTGATGTTTCTCGAGAACTAGTCTAGGCTTTTCGAGAACTAAGAGAACTTCTCGAAAACTGCTAACTCTACTTCTCGAGAACTATAGTGGACTTATCGAGAAGTCGACTTAGAGAAATTTTAGAACTTAGAAACTTTTTCTCTTCAAGAATCCAATCTTCATTCCATAGTCCAAGTGCTTGAATATGAAGTGTATCCCAATAGAGAGGCTACACATGAGTCAACACCTTGGATCACACAGTGAGGGATTACACTGTATGGTCTTGTGTTCATGACCCACTGTAGACTGACATTGGTCTACACTTAGCAATAATGGTCTGCAAATACACAACTAAACAAAGATATTAAATACAACTTAATTCATCTTAGTTCAAGGGTGACTTCATGCAAATTTGGGTTATTGTGGATGCAATACCCAACATTCTCCCCCTATTTGTAGAAGTCAGAACCTTCTACACTAAGGTGAATTATACCAATAAAGAAAGAACGGTATATGAAGAATAGATTCAAATGCAAGAAAGAAAAATTAAACACAGAATTAGCAAAACCAGAAATTATATATATATAATGTTTTAGATTTCCAATCAACATCCATTTCATCCATAATCTCAAAACAGTTATCAACAGAAAGTCAGTCCTAGCTCTGATGTTTCTGTCATGCTTCTCTTGTTGTCTCCTTTGGTAGCTGAAAGGCTTTGGGTAGTATCTTGGAGGTTTTGGAGGAGCTTTAGGATTATTCTTGTCATACTCACTGTCATAGATTCTCCTTTTAGTCATGGACTTCTCATAGAGTTCCCACTCAGATGAGCTATAGTGGAGATTCCTATTTTCATTGTAGTCCATAACGAATTTGAGAGTATCAAGAATTAAGGCTTTAGAGGTAGGACTCCAGACTTCAGCAAATTCTTGTGCTTTTCTTTTCTCTGTGTCTGGCTTAGGAACACTCTTGCTAGCAGAGGGGCCTTCCCCATACTTCCTCTTCTTAGAAGTGTTGATTTCAGGTAAACCTTGAGGAATAATATCATCCCATACTTGGTCATAAGAAGCAGGAGGAGGATTTTGATCTTCTGGACTAGGAGAAAAGCATGGCATTTGAGGCTGCATCTGAGCAGGCATCTGGCTTGACTGTCCTTCAGCAAGAGGGTTTAGGTTATGAGGAATGATATTAGGATCAACCTGAAATTCAAGGAATATTTGGTTGTGCATCCAGACTGAGGTGTCATAGGTATGAAATTTCACAGACTGAATCTATTCTAAAACATTCTTATTGATTTCAGATACTTTGTCAGACCAAATTGTGGTTGCAGCAGCAGTAAATTTGTCCACAAGCTTTTCCACATATTCTTTCACCAAGCTCTCCCCCTTTCTGAATTCTACAGATAGTGTATCTATAGCATCTTCTTTGAAAGTACCAACCTCTTCACAGATTTTCATGAGGTTTTCCTGGGCTTTCTTTTCCAAAAAGATTTGATTGTTAGCAAGAGTTATTGTTTGATCCATGACCTGACCAACACTAGTGATAGTGTGGTCTATAGATTTACCACCAATCTGAAATAGCCCTTTGAGAGAGTCAGTATTGTGTTGAATTTCTACAAATCCTCTGCTTATCTCTTTCTCTAGAGCAGTGACTTTGTCTTGGGCTATCTTCAGAGATTTATCAAAATATTTCCTTTGGTCAGCCAGCATAGCTTCAATCTTACTTAGTATATTAGAACTGATAGGGGCAGCAACAGCAGGAACAACAGGGGTAGTAGGAACAAAAATATGAGGTGGAGGAGGGACTTCCCATGGAGGGATCTCTTCAACAACTACAGAGCTTTTAGCTCTGGTAGTATGAATGACTGTATATCCTTCTTCATCAAGGATGGTGGGCATGGAGAAGTCAAGTCTCCTTAGAGGAGCTTCAACTGCCTCAAGTGCTGGCTCATCTTCTTCTGATAGCAGGATGGTATCTGGTTGAGGTGAGACTTTTCTTGGAGAAGGAGAAGGAGTGGCTATGGGAGAAGGTACTGGAGATGGAGAAGGAGCTGGAGATGGATCCTTTGAAAGTTCTTCAGCAATTTCGGTGTGGAGAGGAGGAAGAGGTTCATCAGAGATGAGATCTTTTATCATACTTTCTATATCTGCTGCAGTAGAGTTGATAGTTTTTTGAGCTTGCTCGTCTGAGAATGTCTCATCTGGTAAGTCTGCCACTGGGGACCTAACTGAAGATCTGAATGGGCTTCTCACTGGTGATCTGGCTGGTGTCTTGGCTGTTGAACTGACTGTACTTCTGACTGGAGATCTGGCTGGAGGAGGAGATGGAATTCTGTCAATAGGAATAGAGGAAACAGGCTCCCCCTCAGTTGCTGCACCAGATGGTTCAGCAACTTGATGAGAGGAGGGAGATGGGTTCCTGACCTCTGAAGTAGGGGCTGCAAGCTCTTTAGCTATCTGCTTTGGATTCTTCAGTTTTAACTCCCACCTTTGAATGGAAGCTAAGGAGATATTCTTCAAGTGATGAATTGGTGTACCTTTTGAAGTCTTGAAGACAATTGGATCAATCTCATGCAACATCAAGGAGATTATCCTGGCAAAATTTGGCTCTTTAATATTATCCCTGATCGTGTCAAAAATCATCAAACCATATAGAAATTTCTTCTTGCAGATAATGGTTGTCATGACATTGAATAGGTCATTGGTTATGAAACTTATGGACCCTATCCTGCACCAAAGAATTTTTCCAACTAAATCAACTAGAAGTTTGCTAACATCATTCAGAGCAGTTCTCCTTAGAGAGGTAATGTAACACCTCCTCTGTAATGACCATATAATATGGGTCCGGCCGGGGCCCCACAACATAC
Organism: Platanthera zijinensis; assembly: GCA_039513925.1. Classification (NCBI taxonomy): domain Eukaryota; kingdom Viridiplantae; phylum Streptophyta; class Magnoliopsida; order Asparagales; family Orchidaceae; genus Platanthera; species Platanthera zijinensis. Next base: position 114,978,219 of record CM077094.1, read on the forward strand.
AGACGCCACAGCTTCAGCATTATAAGATGATATTTACTACCCAAACTCAATACTCAAAACTAAACACAGCGGAAACAAAGCAAAACAAATAGAAGTTATCCACCACTAACAGGAGTATCATATGGCCTTAAGGCCTTACACAAAAAGAGTCCATCAAATAAAGACCACAAGGTCAAACATGAACGTGCAAAAGCACTCCTAAGCTACCTCGGTGTGCAAGCCGGACGATGTCAAAAACATGGATAATACAAGACAAGAAAAAGAAACAAGCTAAAGTACAACAACACTTCATGTGGCTTAGGGCTTTTCGCCCGGCGCACTAGCTCTTGCTTGCGATCCTTGCCCTATAAAGATTTTAAGTAACGTGGGTCAGCAAAGTCTGACCTCTATTGTATAGCCAACACATCTCCTCCCAGCCGCCCCTAACAAAACCCGGGGTACCCCTCCAACCTGCAAGTCAGCACTTCGTATACCAAATACAAATATATATAAAGCTTTAAAACAGGTTTGAATGTCTCATACAACAAACACGTTTTCTAGGTTTAGAATAGAGTGAAAGGGGCCTACTATGCAACATGTATGCAAACTCGGGCTTCGCCAGAGGCACCCTATCTCGTATGCATCTAACACATCATCAAGAACTGGGTACTTTCGTTTCCCCATTGGCATAAAGCCGCAAACAAAAGGGAACTACATTGTCCCTAACGGCCCAAGCGCTGTTACACGAAAATCTTGCAAATGCCCCACCCGCACAAGGGTCTTAAACCCCAGGCTTCCCTGCAAATTCTGACTTCTCACGTCAGGATTCTGTATCACACACAACCGATTCTAAGAACCCTTGCTGGACCCAACCCGCTCATGGCTTCATTGCCCGGGCTTGCCCTGTGCTCAGCGTTCTCGTCAGTCTCACAGAAGGGGACTAGTCTTGTCGGGACACTTTCCCCAAGTGACATGCACGCTACGGGGTAGCCAGCCGACCACGGAGACGTAGTCATGGCTGAGCACAACACAACCATAATTCCCCACCCTAATCCATCATTCGTACCGCAACGTTCCCGTGCACCAAGGAAATCATCTACCTGTACAACCCCATATTCGCTGGGTAGGACCCAGAAGACAGACTTCAGGGGTTGGTGTTGGGCTAGTCCCGAGTTAACCCAAGGGCAGACTAGCAGAGTTCTCGCCCTTAGGGAGCTCCCGCCAACTAGTAGGCGAGATCGTTCGCGCCAGGACTCGGGTCTTCAGGTCGGCCGTAGCCTTCGGGGCAGTAGAGCTTCCGCCTGGAAAGAACTCTCCCTGGGGGCGAGCGAGAGGGCGTTGAGAGAGCTCCACTCGCCCAGCGCCGCGTCCAGCGACAGTGGCATCAAGAATTCCGGGAGCGAGAACCCTCTCGGCGGGAGATCTCGCCAGGATAAGCCAAGCCGGGACTCAGCGAGAGCCTTCTCGCCCAGGGTTCTCGCCAAGCAGGTCCAGGTGGTGGGGCCCAGCCCCTAGGAAAAGATTATTTTGATATTATTATCCCCGGGTAAAATTACCTGTATGCCCCCAGGATGGCAGCGGGATCTGGCTATTGGCAGACCCTCCAGGGGTATTTCGGTATTTTCAGGTCAGGGGAAGACTATAAAAAGACCCATAGGGGCTCTTTGGAAAGCAGGCTTTTTCATTATTCTCCAACTCTAGTGCTTTCTGAAGAGCTCCCAGCCCGGCATTTGGCTTTGGAGGGGAAGCTCTCAGGATCTTCCGGGTGTGAGGTGGGACCTCCCAGCTGAGGCTTTGGGTCAGTCTTAGGACCTTAGCAGCCAGTCAGGGGTCGAGATTTGGGAGAAGTAGGCGTTGGCTACACTTTGGTTCGTGAACATTCATTGGGGTCAATTTTGGCTTCAACAGTTCTGGTGCGGTGAGCGTGGAAGTAATCGGCGCAAGAAAATCTTGAGTTAAGTCCCATGGCAGGAGGTGAAGGTGAAGGATCTGGCGCAGGAGGATCCCCCACCCGGGTGGACGAGGCGACGAGGAAGATGTTTGAAGACTTCAGGCGAGAGGTCATGCAGACGATCAGCTTGGCCTTCTCGGCAAGGAATGAGTGGGAGATGCCGCAGGTTCCAGTGGAGGTGGTTCCGCTGTTAGGCGAGAACGCCCCAGGGCAACGCCCCGGGAAGGAAGTCCCGGTGGAGGCAGGCGAGAGGGACGTAGCCGCGCGGGAGCTTTTCCCAGGCTAGCGTCCCGAGAAGGAGCTTCCAGCGGACCTGGGCGAGAAGGAGGCGACAGTGCGGGAACTCTTCCCCGGGCATGGTCTCGCGGATCGGTCCAGCCAACCGAGGTCGCGAGACATGCCTTCTCGCCAGGCGGGAGGCGAGACCCCATTTAGCAAGCTCATCGTCTCGGCTCCAGTACCGGAGGGGTTCTGGGAGCCAGACATGACCTACTACACTGGGAAGGATGACCCGGTTCAACATGTGCAGTGGTTCGAAGACGTTGTGTCGATCAGGCAAATGTCTGATGCTTTTAAGTGTAGGCTGAAGGATCAAGCGCATACCCAACTGCACCAAAAGCCCAGACTGTTGGAGAGGGCGCTACTTAATTATATATATAAGTAGCAGAGCGCCACGGGTCAAGTGAAGGAACGCCGGACCCAACAATCCCCCCCCCCCCCCGGCGTCCAGCACAACCCGTCGGCTCAGAGGTAGGGTTACCACATGGCCCACACGGCTCAGAGGTGGGGTTACCACATGTCCACGGTTGCCTGACCCACCGGACCCACACAGGTAGAAGGGAAAAAACAGGATTTTAATAGCGCCCCCCCCCCCGGTCTTGAACCCATGACCTCCTCTGATACCAATTGAAGGATCAAGCGCATACCCAACTGCACCAAAAGCCCGGACTGTTGGAGAGGGCGCTACTTAATTATATATATAAGTAGCAGAGCGCCACGGGTCAAGTGAAGGAACGTCGGACCCAACATAGGCTTTTTGCCATCACCTTGAAGGAAAAGGCCAGGGATTGGTTCCACCAATTGCCGGCAAGCTCCATCTACAGTTTTGAAGATCTGCGCAGAGGTTTCTTGTTGAGGTTCTCGACTTCAAAGAAGCGGAAGAAGGAGGCTGAATGCCTGTTTGCGGTGAGGCAAGGGACGGAGGAGACGTTGGGTCACTATGTCGACCGGTTCTAAAAGGAGGTTTTCCTGGTCGAGGAGGTCCCGGGGTATGCGCTGATGCTTGCCTTCACCCTGGGGCTGAGGCCAGGGTTTTTCAACATGGAGTTGAAGAGAGTGCCCCCTCTCTCTTTTGAGGAGCTCATGGAGAGGGCGGCTAAGGAGATAGACTTTGAGAGGGAAAACCCGGCGTTTGCAAGAAAGTTGGCCAGGTTGGCCGAGGACGATGCAAAGGAGCCGGCGACAGGAAGGCAGAGGGAGCAAAGAGAGGATAGGAGAAGAGAAGAACCCCGAGGGCAGGGGCAGCAGTATGGGGGGGCCAGGGAGCCAATCAACCGATTGGGTTGGAGGCCTCAGGAAGGTCGCCCCCAGGGCCAAGGAGGTCCTCAAGGAAGAGACATTTACCGGGAACCGAGAAGGTTGGAGCAAGGAGGATGGAGGCAAGGACCGAGGGGTCACTTCCCACCACCACAAGAAGCCATGGAGGTGGGAAGAGGAAGAGGAAGAGGAATTCGGGGAACCGGGAGAAGGGGAGGAGGAGTAGGAAGAGGGGGCAGGGTGGCGTTGCCCTATTGTGACTTCCATCAGGAGGAGGGCAACGCAACGGCCACCTGTCCGGAGTTTCTAGAGATGAGGGAGGCCAGAGGTGCGGGGAGGCAAGATCTGCCCGCAAGGATCGTGGAGGTGCAGCGAGAAGAGGTTGAGGACAGATGTGAGGACAGGGTCGATGTGGGGACCCGAGGGGGGATCGGAGTGATCCATGGGGGAGTAGGGATCGAGGCAACCCGCAAGGGGAGCCTGCAAACCATGTTCCGCAGAGGGGTCGCCTCGACCTCCTTAGCTCCCCCCCCCCCAGAAGAAAAGATCATCTTCTCATCCGCAGATATGCCAGACTATGAGGATCCGTTCTACGACGCGTTAGTAATCCAGATAGCGGTGGAGAACTTCACCGTCTCTCGGATACTGGTGGACAACGGGAGCTCGGTGAACGTGATTTTCAAGAAGGCCTTTGACGAGATGGGGGTGGAAGGGAAAAGGGTCCTAGCTTCCGATGGACCGCTTTTCGGCTTCTCTGGGGAGAGAAAGGAAGTAGAAGGGGGAGTAGGCCTGCATGTAAGGCTTGGGGGCGTCTCACGGAACTGCAGGTTCGTGATCGTGGACGCCCCAAGTAGTTACAATGTCATCTTTGGACGTCCCCTCATCAGCGCCTTTCGCTGCGTACCCTCCTCATTCCATCAATGTCTCAAGTTCAACAATGGAGGGGTGCAGGTTAGGATCAGGGGGGATCAAAAGGTGGCAAGGCAGTGCTACGTGACGGCGGTCAACACTGTGTCGTGGATGGTGGAAGCGGAAGAGCTAGAGAAGGAGATGGCTGAGCAGGAAGGAGGTGTTGGGGAAGGGGAGACAAGCCTGGAGGAGGCGAAGGAGGTTGTCGAAAAGCAAGCGGAAGAGGTGCAGGAGGCGAGCCCGCAGGAAGCGGAGGAGTTGGAGGCAGAGGAGATGGAGGTAGAGGAAATTGGCCTGGAAGAAACAAGAGGGGCGGCAGAAGGAGGAGAGCAGAGGCAAGGTGAGAGTTTGGAGGAGGCGATAAAGGTTGATGAGCTTGGAGGAGAAGAGCATGAGCCAGAGGAGGCAAGGGCAGGTTGGGAACGGACGGGATTGGAGCCGACCGAAGAGGTGATAGAGATGGAGGTGCACACCAGGGCGGGGCAGGTACAAAAGGTGCGGGTCAGCGGAGGCTTAAGCCTCGAGGATCAGGAGCGGATGCGAGCCTGCATCCAAAGCAACGTCGACATCTTCGCTTGGAGCGCGGCAGACATGCCAGGCATCGACGTAGACGTGGCTTGCCATCGCCTGAACCTGGACCCCAGGACTCGCCCCATACGCCAGAAGATGAGGGCCATCGCCACCAAGCTGGAGGAGCCGATCCGGGAAGAGGTCAAGAAGCTCTTGGAGGCGGGCTTCATCTCGGAGATCCAGTATCCAGGCTGGATCTCCAATGTGGTAATGGTGAAAAAGGGGGGAGGAAAATGGCGCATGTGTATTGACTTTTCCTTGTTAAATAAATCATGTCCTAAGGATTGCTACCCCCTGCCTCGCATCGACGCGCTGGTTGACTCAGCCGTCGGTTTTTCTCTCATGAGTTTTTTAGATGCTTTTTCAGGTTACCATCAGATTCGGATGCACCCTCCCGATGTCAAGGATGTTTCCTTCATCACAAGAGAGGGATGCTTCAGCTACAAGATGATGCCCTTCGGGTTGAAGAACGCAGGGGCAACGTACCAACGCATGATGGATCGGGTCTTCCGGGATCAAAGAGGGAAGAATCTAGAGGTCTACGTCGACGATCTGATGGTAAAAAGCAAATGCCTGGAGTCCCACCTATGGGACTTGGAAGAGACGTTTGCCACCCTGCGGAGATTCAAGATGAGGTTGAATCCCTTGAAGTGTGTCTTCGGGGCCAGTCACGGGAAATTCCTGGGACACCTCCTGACCCCGGCAAGGGTAGAACCTAACCCAGACAAGGTAAAGGCCATCTTGGACTTGGAATCACCTCGCAATGCCAAGGAGGTCCAGCGCTTAACCGAAAAGTTGGCCGGACTGAGCAGGTTCCTCTCTCGGTCCGGGGACAAGTGCTCCTCCTTTTTCAAAGTGCTTCGTGGTAATCAAGTGTTTGAATGGATGATTGAATGCGAAGAGGCTTTCCAAGGACTGAAGAGGCAACTCTCCCGGGCTCCGCTACTCCAAAGCCCCAAGGAGGGAGAAGACCTGACCTTATATCTCGGGGTGGGGGAAGAAGCTGTAAGCTCAGTCTTGGTTAGAGAAGAAGGGAAGAAGCAGCTACCCGTCTACTTTGTGAGCCGAATCTTGAAAAAGGCGGAGCTCCGCTACCCCATCCTGGAGAAGCTGGCTTATGCCTTGGTCGTTTCGGCAAGGAAGCTCCGTCCATATTTCCAAGCGCATTCGATTAAGGTTGTGACCGATCATCCTCTTCGCAAGGTCTTCGAGGGGGTGGAGCATTCGGGAAGGTTGGCAAAGTGGTCCATCGAGCTTAGCGAGTTCGACATTTCCTTTGTCCCAAGGCTCTCCATCAAAGCACAGGCCGTGGCAAACTTTTTGGCGGATTATGTCACCGAGGCCGAGGAAGAAGAGCCGAGGTCGCAGGAAGCGTGGAGAATGATCGTCGACGGCGCTTCAGGAAGGCACTCCCTGGGAGGAGGTGTGGTGTTGGTAAGCCCACAAGGGGTTACCATAGAACAGGCAGTGGCCTTCCACTTCCCTGTGACCAACAATCAAGCAGAGTATGAGGCCATGATAGCCGGCCTTCGGTTGGCCAAGGAGCTGGAAATTCGGGATGTAGAGGCCTTCACCGACTCGATGGTAGTTGCGTCACAAATCCGTGGGGAGTTTGAGGCTCGGGAGCCCACCCTCGCGAGATACTTATCCAAGGTAAGGACCATCATCGGAGGTTTCCGTTCCTTTTCTATTCAACATGTTCCCAGGGAGGAAAGCATGGCAGCTGACCGGTTAGCAAAGTTCGGGCCTCGGGGTGGGGGTACCCTAACCGAACTATTTCGGTCGGCCATTGAAGAGGGGGAGTTGATGGAGGTATGTCGGCGGCCCTCATGGATAGATCCGTTGGTGACCTTCTTAACCACAGGAGAGCTGTCGGAGGAAGTCAAAATGCAAAAAGCTTCAGGCACAAGGCGGCTCACTATCTGATGCTGGAGGGGAGATTGCATCGGAAGATGTTGTCAGGGCTCCTCGCGAGATGTGTAGCTGAGGAGGAAGTCCCTAAGATCCTGGAAGAGGTGCATTCTGGAGAGTGTGGCAGTCACTCAGGGGGAAGGACATTGGAGGCAAGGGTGATAAGGCAAGGATATTTTTGGCAGACCTTGAGGAAGGATACAGCTGAGTTTGCAAAGAGATGTCTGAAGTGTCAGGTACATGCTCCCCTCCAGCTCTCGCCCGCCCAAAGGCTTCGAAGTATCACGGCGCCATGGCCTTTCGCCATTTGGGGGATGGATCTAGTCGGGCCCTTTCCTCCAGCTAGCGGGCAAAGGAGGTTCCTCCTCGTCATGATTGATTACTTCTCGAAGTGGCTGGAAGTCAAAGCTCTAGCCAAGGTTACCTCTCAGGTCGTCAGGAACTTCGTTTGGGGGGAAATCATATGTAGGCATGGGCTACCCCAAGCAATAGTGACGGACAACGGTCCCTAGTTCGCCAGCGAAGAACTCATCAGCTTCTACACCCAATCGGGGATCGACCTCAGGTTCGCCTTTGTCCATCATCCTCGGAGCAATGGCCAGGTAGAAGCGGCAAACAAGATTATTGTCAACTTGCTCAAAAAGAAGGTGGAGAACCTGAAAGGTAACTGGGTGGAGCAACTCCCTTCCGTCCTGTGGGCCCTGCGAACAACTCCGAACACGACCATAGGGGAGACCCCCTTCAAGCTCTCTCATGGGTGCGAGGCAGTCCTCCCGGTGGAATTCGAGGTTCGGTCTCCGCGGGTCGCGACCGCAGGTGAAGGAAGCGAAGCTTGGAGGCAGGAGAACGAGGAAGGGTTGCGCCTCTCGCTGGACATGGCGGAAGAACTACGGGACGTCGCTGCCATCAGGCAAGAAGAGATAAAGCGGCGGATGGCCAAGTACTTCGATAAGCATATTCGGGTCAAGCAATTCGCCGAAGGGGACCTTGTGCAGAAGAAGGTCGACGCAGTAGGGAGATTGGCCCCTGTTGGCAAGCTCAACCCTAACTGGGAAGGGCCGTACATAATAGAGAAGGCTCTGGTTAACGGAGGTTACTACCTCCAGGATGTGGAGGGAAGGACCTTGAACCATACTTAGAGCGGTGATGATCTAAAGGGCTTCTACCCGTGAGGGGAAAGAAGGATTGTAATATTGTAAATAATTATTGTCGTTTCAATAAGTTCATTTCGAAATATTGACTATCTCCAAGAATACAACCACAATGCTTTTCGTTTTAACCGGCTATGTCTTCTCATCTTAATGATAAAATAGGCCCGGTGGAAAGAAGCATCATCAATACCCCGAGCTCGGCTCGGCCCCAGGTAGACCCGCTGCGCAGGCTCTCATCTAGCTGGCAGGTCCGAAGGCTCGCCTGTGGGGGAGAGGTTTGGAAATCTTCATCAATACCCCGAGCTTGGCTCGGCCCCAGGTAGACCCGCTGCGCAGGCTCTCATCTAGCTGGCAGGTCCGAAGGCTCGCCTGTGGGGGAGAGGTTTGGAAATCTTCATCAATACCCCGAGCTCGGCTCGGCCCCAGGTAGACCCGCTGCGCAGGCTCTCATCTAGCTGGCAGGTCTGAAGGCTCGCCTGTGGGGGAGAGGTTTGGAAATCTTCATCAATACCCCGAGCTCGGCTCGGCCCCAGGTAGACCCGCTGCGCAGGCTCTCATCTAGCTGGCAGGTCCGAACGCTCGCCTGTGGGGGAGAGGTTTGGAAATCTTCATCAATACCCCGAGCTCGGCTCAGCCCCAGGTAGACCCGCTGCGCAGGCTCTCATCTAGCTGGCAGGTCCGAAGGCTCGCCTGTGGGGGAGAGGTTTGGAAATCTTCATCAATACCCCGAGCTCGGCTCGGCCCCAGGTAGACCCGCTGCGCAGGCTCTCATCTAGCTGGCAGGTCCGAAGGCTCGCCTGTGGGGGAGAGGTTTGGAAATCTTCATCAATACCCCGAGCTCGGCTCGGCCCCAGGTAGACCCGCTGTGCAGGCTCTCATCTAGCTGGCAGGTCCGAAGGCTCGCCTGTGGGGGAGAGGTTTGGAAATCTTCATCAATACCCCGAGCTCGGCTCGGCCCCAGGTAGACCCGCTGCGCAGGCTCTCATCTAGCTGGCAGGTCCGAAGGCTCGCCTGTGGGGGAGAGGTTTGGAAATCTTCATCAATACCCCGAGCTCGGCTCGGCCCCAGGTAGACCCGCTGCGCAGGCTCTCATCTAGCTGGCAGGTCCGAAGGCTCGCCTGTGGGGGAGAGGTTTGGAAATCTTCATCAATACCCCGAGCTTGGCTCGGCCCCAGGTAGACCCGCTGCGCAGGCTCTCATCTAGCTGGCAGGTCCGAAGGCTCGCCTGTGGGGGAGAGGTTTGGAAATCTTCATCAATACCCCGAGCTCGGCTCGGCCCCAGGTAGACCCGCTGCGCAGGCTCTCAACTAGCTGGCAGGTCCGAAGGCTCGCCTGTGGGGGAGAGGTTTGGAAATCTTCATCAATACCCCGAGCTCGGCTTGGCCCCAGGTAGACCCGCTGCGCAGGCTCTCATCTAGCTGGCAGGTCCGAAGGCTCGCCTGTGGGGGAGAGGTTTGGAAATCTTCATCAATACCCCGAGCTCGGCTCGGCCCCAGGTAGACCCGTTGCGCAGGCTCTCATCTAGCTGGCAGGTCCGAAGGCTCGCTTGTGGGGGAGAGGTTTGGAAATCTTCAACAATACCCCGAGCTCGGCTCGGCCCCAGGTAGACCCGCTGCGCAGGCTCTCATCTAGCTGGCAGGTCCGAAGGCTCGTATGTGGGGGAGAGGTTTGGAAAGATTCATCAATACCCCGAGCTCGGCTCGGCCCCAGGTAGACCCGCTGCGCAGGCTCTCATCTAGCTGGCAGGTCTGAAGGCTCGCCTGTGGGGGAGAGGTTTGGAAAGATTCACCAACACCCCGAGCTCGGCTCGGCCCCGGGTAGACCCGCTGCGCAGGCTCCCATCTAGCTGGTAGGTCTGAAGGCTCGCCTATGGGGGAGAGGTCTGGTTAGCTTCACCTAGTTGGTTGAAAGATATACGGGCAAGACTCTGGCCCGGACCGGAGGCAAGGCCCCAAAGATCTCGGTCCAAAAGGGTCTCGGCCCAAAAGGGTCTCGGCTGAAAGAAGCCTCGACTCGAAGGTCTCGGCTAGGGGGTTCTCGCAAAAGAAGGCTCCCTGGCAGACCTAGGCAAGATAGCTCAATCAGTAGCGCAAGGCTCCCGCCCGGTCGATCCCCAAGGAAAGTTAACTTAAAGAGACTAAGGGTCTCGGCGGAAGCCCGCGCGGAAGCCACTCGGCTGACTAATCTACTCGTTCGGACACACACCGGCAATAAAAATAAAACATTGCATTATACTCAACGATTACAGGGGTTTAGAGCTTCTCGCTCGTTACAAAAGAATATCAAAAGCAAAAAGGCGCTTCACGGGGATGCGCTGTAATCCCCGCTGGTGCTCTCGCCAGAGTCCTCGCTAGAGCTCGCTTCGGACGTCTCGCCGGCCTCGGTGGAAGACATCGGAACATCTGAGGGAGGAGAGTCCGGTGCGCCCGGGGGCTTCGGCACTGGGTCGGACAGCCAGGGGAGGAGTTGGCGAGCGTTGATGGTTGCGCCATCCTCCCGAAGCAGCTTCGCGTCTCGCAACGTCTCGATGGTCAACTTGACGGTGGCCTGAGCATTCGCCTGCAGCAGCTTGTCGATGTCGTACACCGAGAACTGGCGGCTCTTCAGTCTTTCGTCAAGCGTCGAAGGTGGGCCTTTCACCACTTCTGCACGCTGGAGTTGGTCCCTCAGCAGGACGTTCGCGTATCGAGCATCAGCCAACTCCGCGCGAAGCGTCGCGGCTTGGGCGGAATCCTGTGAAGAAGAGATCAGCTCAGTGAATATCGCGCAAACAAGACTTCGAGAGGCGAGAGCGGGGGGCCGAGAAGATCTCGCTTACCTCGACGGCGAGACGCAAAGACAACGCCTCTAGAACTTTCGCCAACTCCTGGTGAGCATTCGCAAGCTCTGCCTCCGATGCGCGTGCTCGGGCCACCGCCTCTTCCCTCGCCTTGTACATGTCGGCGAAGTTCTTGTCAATGTTGATGCTTCGACGCGCGCACATATGCGCAAGCTCGAACCCGCGCAGTAAGGCCCGGATAGAATCGAAAGCCAGGAGCCGGGTGGGCATCTGGTCGAAGATGCTGGCGTCCTCTCGGCTGTAGAGGCCATAGCCAAGCGCGAAGGCTTCGCCAGTAACCTCCTCCCGCTCCACCCAACTGGGAAGGAGTGTTGAAACCTTGACCAGGTTGGCTTCGGGATCCCATTGGAGCAGGGGCTTCCCCTCGGCGTCGAGGTGCTTCACGCCAAAGCCGTAATTTCTGTGCCCTTTCGGCACTTCCTTAGGCGGGGTCCGGGCGGAGGTCTCGATGACCGCTCCCCCTCCTTCCGCCGCGTCAGCGGCCGGTGGGTTCTCGCCGGCCTCGGTGCGCCTCCTGGCGGCAGCGCCCATCTCGCTGGCCATCTGGAGCAGTCCTTCGAAGGACTCGCCCGGGGCGGGAGGCCTGGCAGGCAAGACGGCCAAGCCCTTACCCTTATCCGCAGCGGATGGCTTCGGCCTCTTCAGCGGTCGCGGGGTGGGAGCGGGGCCTTTCCTCTTCTGTGCTCCGGTCGACAAGGTTGGAGCAGGCTCATCTTGGCAGGCGGTAGCGCTAGCCTCCGCGAGAGCGAGAGAGCCTCTCGCGGCCAGACCCTCGGCACCTCGGGCTTCAGCAAAGGGTTGGCGCAGGGGGACCTCCCGCTCTCCTGCAAAGTTAAAATACTTCAGCACAAGAAGATCCTTGACAGGGGATTGAATCTGGGGCGAGACCGTACCTTCGCCCGGGTGGATAGGTGGAAGGGAGTCGACGTCTCGCCTGAGGAAGAGAACGTCAAACTCCTTGGTCCCAAAGAATTCTAGGATTGCGCTCTCGCGCGATCCCAGGGTAGGCAGTTTGTAGGCGGCGTTCTCATATTGAACAGGCTGAAGCGGGACGTTGCCAAAGTCCCCGCTGACATAGACGAACTTCTCGCCCCAGTGATGATGCTTGTTGGCGAGACCGGTGGTCTTGAGCAGCTGCCCGGAGAAGAAGACCACCCCTCCCTTAGCGCGGAAGTTGAACAGCTTCCGAAAGATTGCCAAACTGAACTCGATTCTCTCGGATCGTATGTAGCATATGAATGCTACAAGGATCGCGACTGAGTTCGGGTTCAGTTGGGCGGGAACCACCCCATAGTAGCGGAGAGCAAGCCGAACCTCCGGCCAAAGAGGAAGGCGGAAGCCCACCTCGAAATGCTCGAGGGGGATGGCGAGCTCTCCCGCCTCCGGAGTATTCACCTTATCGTGATTACCCGGGTTCCGCGCCGAGAAGCCGGCGGGAATGTAGCGGCTGACGATCAGGTTATATTCATCTAAGGTGAGCATGCAGGAAGGGAAGAGGTGTTTTCGGAAGGCTTCCGCGCAGTGGGCGCGACCCTCGTTCTCGCCAGGCATAGTGGGTTTGCGAGTGAGAGCGAGAGCTGAAGAAAGTTGAAAGCGGAAGCAAGAACGCGAGAGCAAGAAAAGGGGGTTGAGATTCCGGATCGGAGAAATAAATGCGGTTGGTAGGCATCCCTATTTATAGGGAACCATGATCATGGCGGCTCCGTCCGATAGAGAGAGAAAATGACGGCGGAGCGCAGCTGTCACGATCTGAACCGGCGACGCCTCAGTTTTCCCCCTCAGAATGACAGCAGTCGACGATCGTCTCTCATAGGCGCGAGCCTCTTGGTTTTGGCGCAAGCTTCTTAGCTTTGGCGCAAGCGACCTAATTCTAGCAGGTTCTTAAAATTCACAGCGTAAAGAGGGGAGAAATAAGTAATAGTGTGCTCTCGCGGCCGAGAGCTGGACAAAGTTAACAATAGCAGTTATTACATTCGTTAAGGGTACACGGAGGAAGGGAAGGCTAAAGAGGAAGAAGGGGCGAGACCTAGAAGAACTAATATGGCTCCCAGCGCCATCGCCCTCGTTCTCGCCGCCTGGTTCGCGGAGGGGCCAGCGGGTTGAAGTAAGAGGACAGCGTGGTGCACCCCAGGTTGATCCGCCTAGCGTGATCCCGGATCTGCGCGATGCATCTCCCTGGCGAAGACTGGGCGGAAGGTCCTCCCGGCCGATCAGCCTCGCCCAAGAAGAAATCCCGTTCCAGGGCCTCCATCCTTTGTTCCACGGACTCGCGGAACGCTCTTGCCGCGGCAGCATGGGCGCGGTCTCGCCGGATGAGCTTGGCCAAAATGGCCGAGATCTTCTTCCTCTGCTCCTTCGCATTCCCGGCGCCGTTCAAGGTTTCCTCTATCTCGCCAGACGAAGGAGGAAGGGAATCGTCTTCCTCCTCTTCTTCGTCTTCTTCTTCTTCTTCTTCTTCTTCTCCCTCCTCGTTAGCTCCCGGCCGAGAGCTGGGGTCCCCTGTGAAAAGTGCGCTCAAGGTCATGATTAAGGCTTAATGATCAGTCGACAAAAGTATCTCGCATACCTGTAGCCTGGCGAGAGCCATTGACTGGCAATAGATAAGAAGGCCCAACCCCTCCGTCGGTGCCATAAAGAAGGTGGAGAGGCTTACCCCGCCCTGGGCGAAAGGGTTTACGCACAGGGTCCCGGCCAGGCCGGAAGCGTGGAGATGGTTGTCCTCTCCCGAGGGATGATCGGCATCCTTAGGGGTAGTGAAGGGCTCGAGGGCCACCCCTCCCGCCAGCAGGGCGGGATTTGCCGCAGAAGAAAGCGTCGCACCGGTTCTCGCTCCATCTTCCCGGGTGGCGAAACCCGGGAGAGCGGAAGCTGGCTCTGCGAGAAGGCAGTTCAGAAAGGGAAAGGCATGATTGAATTAGCGAGAAGTAGCGGAAAGTGTACCTATCACCTGGGTCCCGGCCGAAGGAATTTCCTCCGAGACCCTCGTTAGATCCTTGGGAGGGGGAGCTGACAAATCGGGGGGAATCGGGGAGGACCCGGCGTCGTCATTAGGAAGGGATTCCTGCGAGAGGCCACGTTAGCTGTCGGGCTTGTAGCATAAGCATCTCGGTAAGCTTGGCCGGAAGGCATACCTTCTGCGGGGAGGGGGCCTCCGCAGGATTGGGAGTAGGAGAAGGTGGGTCCCTGTTCTCGCAAGCAAGGTCTCGCCGGACCACCTTCGCTTTTCGTTTTCCCTTTTTCTTTTTCGGCTCCGAAGGACCGGCGTTTGGAGATTTCCTCGATAGCCAGGGCGCCACCCCAGCGCAGTTAGCCAAGGCTCGCGCTTGAGCCGCGGCCAGCCGATCCTGAAGGTCCTGCGGAAGTGGCTTGCCGGCGCGCTTAGCATGCATCTTGGTCTCGCACAGAAAGCCCCAGGCGAGAGCTCAGTAAAGAAGCAGTGGATCGGAGGCAAGACTTATGGCCACCCGACGGCGTGTATTTATAGCCGCAGTGGGGCCCGCCAAAAGTTTCTCGTGGCAATCAGGCACGTGTCCAGCGAATATTTTGGGGTTGGACTTGTCTTGTCGAGCGCAGAGCTAGCTCGAAAAGAGCGGGGATTGTGTACAACCCCATATTCGCTGGGTAGGACCCAGAAGACAGACTTCAGGGGTTGGTGTTGGGCTAGTCCCGGGTTAGCCCAAGGGCAGACTAGCAGAGTTCTCGCCCTTAGGGAGCTCCCGCCAACCAGTAGGCGAGATCGTTCGCGCCAGGACTCGGGTCTTCAGGTCGGCCGTAGCCTTCGGGGCAGTAGAGCTCCCGCCTGGAAGGAACTCTCCCTGGGGGCGAGCGAGAGGGCGTTGAGAGCGCTCCACTCGCCCAGCGCCGCGTCCAGCGACAGTGGCATCAAGAATTCCGGGAGCGAGAACCCTCTCGGCGGGAGATCTCGCCAGGATAAGCCAAGCCGGGACTCAGAGAGAGCCTTCTCGCCCAGGGTTCTCGCCAAGCAGGTCCAGGTGGTGGGGCCCAGCCCCCAGGAAAAGATTATTTTGATATTATTATCCCCGGGTAAAATTACTTGTATGCCCCCAGGATGGCAGCGGGATCTGGCTATTGGCAGACCCTCCAGGGGTATTTCAGTATTTTCAGGTCAGGGGAAGACTATAAAAAGACCCATAGGGGCTCTTTGGAAAGCAGGCTTTTTCATTATTCTCCAACTCTAGTGCTTTCTGAAGAGCTCCCAGCCCGGCATTTGGCTTTGGAGGGGAAGCTCTCAGTATCTTCCGGGTGTGAGGTGGGACCTCCCAGCTGAGGCTTTGGGTCAGTCTTAGGACCTTAGCAGCCAGTCAGGGGTCGAGATTTGGGAGAAGTAGGCGTTGGCTACACTTTGGTTCGTGAACATTTGTTGGGGTAAATTTTGGCTTCAACACTACCGCCGAAGCGGAGCTAATCTTGCCCGGTTCCGGCTACGAGTACTCACTCAAGAAAAAGGGGAAAACGCATAAATCATAACGACATCTAGCTGTAATGTATTTCTACCGAATCTTCAAAGCTAGCTATGCAACATCACCGAGTCGGACTAACGGTCACGACTTAGGCTTCACCCACAATGTCTAATCCACTAACGGAGCGGATCTCTAATGCAAAAACATGTCGGGGACGGACACAATCGACCCAGAGGTTCATCTTGAACCATGGCAACCCAAACCCCTCACATTTGAGAGATCTGGAGCCCAAAAGAAATGAGAATAAGAGAAGATGCTAAACGTGCATCCTAAAACCAAGAGGAGAAGTGTCATTACCTTACGACCCCTCTTCCTAGCCATAGAAGCTTTGCTTTGAACGGCTTGACACGAGCTCCTCCACGCCCTCTCCACGGATCTGGTCTCGGAACGGCGATCGGAGCTCCGAAGCTCCCTCAATGGCGGAAGAAGCTCTCTCCTTCCTCTTCCCTTCTCTTCCTCTCCAACCCCTCTCTCAAACCCTAAAGATAAGAATAATGAGAGGAAAAAACCCTCTCAGCCCTAATAAGATCGTTTGGGCGGAATATCCAAGCCTTTGGATCTAATTTGGGGAAGCATCGGACAACCATGAACAAAAATTGACGGAACCGTTTTGACCGAACGATCAGTGGAGCACGACCAGTGGTCATGCGCAATAGATCCCATAGTCGTGCGATTACCTCTGGCAGAACTCCAGAAAGAAAGGGATAAACGTGCACGAGCAGTGGCGTACGACCAGTGGTCGTGCGCACTCTGACCAAAGATCGTGCGTTTACCCAAACAGAACTTGGCTAACCGGTGAAAAGTGTGCACGAGCAGTGGCGCACGACCAGTGGTCGTGCGCACTACATCCAGTGATCGTGCGCTTTAAACAACAGCCAAAAACAGCGACCCATCGCCCGTGGCATCCATACCATCGGGCATTAACTTCTAGTGACTCCAGGTCTGTAAAGTGGGGTGTTACAACTCCTCCCCCCTTAAAATAATTTCGTCCCCGAAATTAATCCTCATCCAGGGTGACAACCAGAAATAAATAATAATAATAATTGCAACTAATAAAACATTGTTGCCACACATCGGCTACCGTTTTAAACCAGCCTTACACAAATAAGCCGGGATAGTCCTCGCGCATTGCTTGCTCACGCTCCCAAGAGAACTCGTCACGCCCGCAGTTATCCCAACGCACCTTCACGAGCTTGACTTCTTTGTTCCGCAACTGCCGAACTTCTAAGTCTTCTATACCAACTGGACGAACTCGCGTTCTCAAGTACTCTTTTATCGGCATTGATGCTGATTCGATCACCACACTAGCCTCCACTAAGGCCTTCCTCAAGACGGAGACATGGAAGACATCATGCAATCCACTAAGCTCATTGGACAATGCCAACCGATACGCTACTTCTCCCACCCGTTCTATAACCTCGAAGGGTCTAAAAACCTCGGACTCAACTTCTTGAGTCGGCGAATCCGCGAAACACCTTTGAACGGCTTCATCTTTAGATAAACCCAGTCTCCTACCGCGAACTCCACATTCCTATGGCGAGCATTAAAGTATTTCGCTTGCCGATCTTGAGCCACCTTCATGCGCTCTTGAATGGTTCTCACCAACTCACAAGCGTCAGCTACAACTTCTTTCCCCAAGAGCTTGGTGTCTCCTGCCTCTGTCAAAGACATCGGTGTTCGACACCGCCTCCCATACAAAGCTTCGTATGGCGCCATCTTTATACTTGCTTGGTAACTATTGTTATATGTGAACTCTACCATGAAGAGATGATCCTCCCATTTCTTGTCGAAGTCAAGAGTACACATCCTCAGCATATCCTCCATAATACAGTTCGTTCTCTCGATCTTCCCATCAGTTTGAGGATGGAAGGCCGTACTAAACTTGAGCTTCGTGCCCAGACTTTTCTGCACCAACCTCCAATCCTTAGACGTGAAACATCAATCGTGGTCACTAACTATGCTCTTCGGAATCCCATGCAGTCGCACAATGTTGCGAACGTACAATTCCACCAGCTTCTCCACGCTGTCCTCCTTCTGATTTGGGATGAAGTGTGCCACTTTGGTCAAGCAATCCACGATCACCCAAATTGCGTTGTTACCCTGCTACGATCTAGGTAACCCATGCACAAAATCCATGGAGATGTCGTCGAATTTCCACTCTGGGATAGGAAGAGGCTTCAAAAACCCGCCCGACTTCTAACACTCGGCCTTCACCAAGGCACAAGTTTGGCACCGACTCACGTACAACGCTACGTCTCGCTTCAGACCTGGCCACCAATAGGATTTCTTCATATCCAAGTACATCTGTGTACTGCCCGGGTGAATGGAGTACTTTGTGAAGTGGGTCTCAAACATCAACTCCTCACGGAGCTTGCCGAACTGCGGTACACAAATCCTCCTGCCCTTCCTCAGAATCCCATCAATCATCTCCCATGCGCTACCCTCGCCCTTTATATCTTCCTCCACGTATGGTTGGAAGTCCGCATCCAAATGGGTCGCTTCCCGAATACGATCGCACAAATTGTTTTGCATTTCGATCCAGTTCAACCGAGCCATATTATACTCGCCTCTGGCCACACACTCCATGCCGAGGGACTCCCAATCCTGCCTCAACCGCTCATCATGAGCTTCAATCTAATTCCCTTGCCCAGAGTATTTTCTACTCAAGGCATCAACCACCACATTGGCTTTGTCTGGCGTGTACTGAATCTCCACATCGTAGTCCCCAAGGAACTCAACCCACCTGCGCTACCGCATATTTAAGTCCTTCTAATTTAGGAGATACTTTAGACTTTTGTGATCCGTGTAGATCTCCACCTTCGCACCATAAACATAGTGCCGCCAAAATTTCAGCGCAAAAATTACCGCCGCCAATTCTAAATCATGGACGGGGTAGTTTCTCTCGTGAGCCTTCAACTTCCTAGACCCAAAGGCGATCACACTGCCATGTTGCACTAATACGCACCCTAAACCACATCCGGACGCGTCGCTGAAAATTTGAAATCCTTTAGTCCCCTTTGGCAGACTTAGGATTGGAGCTATCTTCAGCCTTTCCTTCATGGTATCAAGCGCCTGACTGCACTCTTGTGTCTACACGAACTTCTGATCCTTACAAGTTAGTGAGGTGAGGGGTAGAGCTATCCGCGAAAAGTTTTCCACAAACCATCGATAGTACCCAACTAGTCCAAGAAAACTCCGGACTTCCGCCACGGTCCTCAATACTGGCCAATCTCTGATGGCTTCCACTTTCGTTGGATCTACTGCCACCCCATCCCCACAACGATATGGCCCAAAACGCCACTTCCTCTAACCAGAATTCGCACTTGGAGAACTTCGCATAAAGCTAGTTCTCTCTAAACACTTGCAACACTAATCTCAAGTGAGTCTCGTGCTCTTCTTCCGACTTGGAATAAATAAGGATGACATCAATAAAGAGGACTACAAACGAGTCCAAGTATTTGCGAAAAACTCGGTTCATCAAGTCCATGAATACGGATGGTGCGTTCGTCAGCCCGAACGGCACACCGAAAATTAAAAGTGACCATACCTCGTTCCAAACTCGGTCTTGGGTATGTCTTCGTCTCGGATTCGTAACTGATAGTATCCTGACTTCAAGTCTAACTTAGAATACACCATCGACCCCATCAACTGGTCGAATAGATCGTCTATCCGAGGAATCGGATACTTATTCTTAATAGTCAGTTTGTTTAACTCTCGGTAGTCTATGCACAACCGCATACTACCGTCTTTCTTCTTTACGAACAACACCGGCGTGCTCCGCGGTGAAGAACTGGGTCAGATATACCCCTTTTCCAAAATCTCTTGCAACTGAACTTTAAGTTCAGCCAACTCTTTTGGTTCCATCCTAAAGGGAGGATGTGACACCGGCCTAGCCTCTGGCACTAGCTCGATAGAGAAATCAATCTCCTATTGAGGAGGTGCTCCCAGAAGCTCCTCAGGAAACACATCTTCGAACTCTGCTTCTACGGGTACTTCTCTAAGAGATAACCTGGGAAGGCTAACCTCCAACAGTGCTACCAAGGCTACACCTCTTTGGTTAATCGCCCGTACTAACTGCATGGCCGAAACTAGGGAACAGGCCACTCCGTGAAGACCCTCAAACTTAACTTCTGCTTGCCCTTCGCCCCTCAGGGTTACTACCTTGGACAGGCAGTCGATACTGTCACGCTGCTCTACTAGCCAGTCCATCCCCAATATTATGTCAAACTCTGCCAACAGTAAGACTGCCGCCATCAACATGAAGTTGACTTCATCTAGACTCCAACATATACGTCCTTTAGCCCTGGTAGTCATAGATGACCCATTGGGCATGCGCACTTTCAATTCTGCGTCTGTTGAGAAAGACTCAACTCCAATCCTCCGGATAAAGCTTTTTGCAAGGAAGGAGTGCGACACTCTCGTATCAAACAGTACCTTAGCGGGGTACCCAGAAATAATCACAAAGCCTAAACACATTCCACAAACATAAACGGCTTGAATTCATGAAAACCCAAGGTGGAAGTTAAACTCTCATACCTTTCACCACATCGGGTTGACGGATCGCTTCCTATTGCCCAAGGTTATAGGCCCTTGGCTGCACCGGTTAAAACCAAGAAGCGCTCGACTCCGCCATCTTCCCTTTCTCTGCAGCACTGGGGCCAGAGCGCACAGTCTGCTCCTATCTTGGTTCTTGCTCAGTGCCCCCTTGAGTACAAAATCTTTTTATGTGCCCTGCCTTGCCACAATTATAGCACGTCAAAGGTCCCTTAGAGCGAGATCCTTCGGACGTCTAGTTACTTTTATCACCAGACTTGTACGGGTGAGGCTTCTTCTTCCATCTGCTCCCTTCCGACTTCCCGTGGGACTGAGAAGGCTTCCCTTCCCCTTGCTTGGGTGTGAAACCCTTGCGGTGCTGGGTTCGCTCCATATCACTTTCCAAAATCCTGGCCACCTCAACCAATTCGTTGAAACCCGCGCATTTCATAGATATGAGGGGCTATCTCAGATTCTCCCTCAATCCGTGGTAGAAGATATTATCTCTCTCCTCATCATCTGCCATGGTCGTTCCCGCATAACGACCCAAACGAGTGAATTCTTGAACATACTCATCCATGGTCTTGTCTCGCTGCACCAAGTGCAGAAACTGTCTTTGGAGGGCTAACCTTGTCGACGCGAGAATGTACTTCTTCAGGAAAGCATTCCCAAACTCATCATTAGATAGGGTACGTCCAGGAAACTGCCGGCCACTATGGCTCACCCACCACAACTTGGCTTCTCCTTCCAACATGAAGGCTGCAAACTCTGCTTTCTTCTCGTCTGGCGTCTCTGCCGCTCTCAAAATCTCCTGAATCCGAGCCCACCAATCCTCTGCATCTGTTGGCGTGCCGACTCCCTTAAAGGTTGGAGGGTGGAAGCTCAGGAAATACTTCATTTGCCGGTCACCATGCCCGACAATAACCCTTTCGGCCAGCGGCTCTGCCCACCTGGCTTCCTCTCCCGGCACGGCCGTCTCCGTATTCGGGGTAGCAGGAGTTGCTACCTGAGCAACGGGGGCTGCTACTTGTGCTGCCGCTGCAGCTTGGGCCGCTCCATCGCTTCTGCAATCATGCGACAAAAGTCGGCCGGAGCTACCCCCATGCCTAACGGACCTTGCGCAGTAGCGCTACTCGCCGAGAGCTCTTCTCCTGGCCTCAAAGTTCCCGCCTCGTTGCTTGCACTCTTAACATAAGCAAAGAAAACACAAATCAGTCTCTAATCGCAAGTCTCAAACACAATGACACTCATGGTCCTGTGATACTCCTATGTGGATAACTTCTTATACGCGACTCGATTTTGACTTTCGACCACGAATCCTTTCCTTGGAACGCAAACCTCCCTCTGATACAAAATTGTAACACCTCCCCTGTAATGACCGTATAATATATGTCCAGCCGGGGCCCCACAACATACAGACGCTACAGCTTCAGCATTATAAGATGATATTTACTTCCCAAACTCAAAACTCAAAACTAAACACAGTGGAAACAAAGCAAAACAAATGGAAGTTATCCACCACTAACAGGAGTATAAAATGGCCTTAAGGCCTTACACAAAAAGAGTCCATCAAATAAAGACCGCGAGGTCAAATATGAACGTGCAAAAGCACTCCTAAGCTACCTCGGTGTGCAAGCCGGACGATGTCCAAAACATGGATCATACAAGACAAGAAAAAGAAACAAGTTAAAGTACAACGACACTTCATGCGGCTTAGGGCTTTTCGCCCGGTGCACTAGCTCCTGCTTGCGATCCTTGCCCTGTAAAGATTTTAAGTAACGTGGGTCAGCAAAGGATGACCTCTACTGTGTAACCAACACATCTCCTCCCGGCCTCCCCTAATGGAACCCGGGATACCCCTCCAACCTACAAGTCAGCACTTCGTATACCAAATGCAAATATATATAAAGCTTTAAAACAGGTTTGGATGTCTCATACAACAAACACGTTTTCTAGGTTTAGAACAGAGTGAAAGGGACCTACTATGCAACATGTATGCAAACCCGAGCTTCGCCCAAAGCACCCTATCTCGTATACATCTAACACATCATCAAGCACTGGGTACTTCCGTTTCCACATTGGCATAAAGCCGCAAACAAAATGGAACTACATTGTCCCTAACGGCCCAAGCTCCATTACGCGGAAATCTTGCAAATACCCCACCCGCATATGGGTCTTAAACCACGGGCTTGCCTGCAAATTCTGACTTCTCACGTCAGGATTCCGTATCACACAAAACCGATTCTAAGAACCCTTGCTGGACCCCACCCGTTCATGGCTTCATTGCCCGGGATTTCCCTACGCTCGGCGTTCTCGTCAGTCTCACAGAAGGGGACTAGTCTTGCTGGAACACTTTCCCCAAGTGACATGCACGCCATGGGATAGCCAGCCGACCACGGAGACGTAGCCACGCCTTAGCAATGCACAACCATAATTCCCCACCCTAATCCATCATTCGTACCGCAACGTTCCCGCGCACCAAGGAAATCATCTACTGCCGAAGCGGAGCTAACCTTGCCTGATTCCGGCTACGAGTACTCACTCAAGAAAAAGGGGGAAAACGCATAAATCATAATGACATCTAGCCGTAATGGATTTCTACCGAATCCTCAAAGCTTGCTATGCAACATCACCGAGTCGGACTAACGGTCACGACTTCGGCTTCACCCACAATGCCTAATCCACTAACGGAGCGGATCTCTAATGCAAAAACATGTCAGGGACGGACACAATCGACCCGGAGGTTTATCTTGAACCATGGCAACCCAAACCCCTCTCATTTGAGAGATCTGGAGCCCAAAAGAAATGAGAATAAGAGAAGATGCTAAACGTGCATCCTAAAACCAAGAGGAGAAGTGTCGTTACCTTACGACACCTCTTCCTAGCCATATAAGCTTTGCTTTGAACGGCTTGTCACGAGCGCATCCACGCCCTCTCCACGGATCTAGTCTCGGAACGGCGATCGGAGCTCTGAAGCTCCGTCAATGGCGGAAGAAGCTCTCTCCTTCCTCTTCCCTTCTCTTCCTCTCCAACCCCTCTCTCAAACCCTAAAGATGAGAATAATGAGAGGAAAACCCCTCTTAGCCCTAATAAGATCGTTTGGGGGGAGATCTTAGCCTTTGGATCTAATTTGGGGAAGCATCGGACGGCTACGAACCAAACTTGACGGACTCCTCCCAACCGCACGATCGGTGGCGCACGACTAGTGGTCGTGCACAATATATCCCATGGTCGTGCGATTATCTCTGGCAGAACTCCAGAAAGAAAGGGATAAACGCGCACGAGCAGCGGCGCACGACCAGTGGTCATGCGCACTCTGACCAAAGATCGTCCATTTACCCAAACAGAACTTGTCTAACCGGTGAAAAGTGCGCATGAGCAGTGGCGCACGACCAGTGGTCGTGCGCACTAGATCCAGTGATCGTGCGCTTTAATCAACAACCAAAAATAATGACTCATCGCCCATGGCATCCCTACCATCGGGCGTTAACTTCTAGTGACTCCAGGTCTGCAAACTGGGGTGTTACAGGTAATGTCCACTAGAACTCTACAGAAATAGCAGGCTCTGACATTAACATCTTCTGTCAGTTCATCCTCATCATCATCTACAGTAGGCAATCTTAGAAGTCTGCACACTATGGTCAGGCTCAACTTAATCTTAACTCCCTTGACCTTAGATTTCAATACAGTGCTATTCCTCCTTATCTTGACATTTCTATAGAACTCGTCTACTTCTGGAAATAGAATCTTATTGGGTTCTGAAAGAACAAATTTCAAACCTGCGGTTTCTAGCAGAAGAAGCAAATTCTTGAAATCGTCTGAAATATCTGCAATCCCGGCGACCACAAGTTCACTGCCGACTCCGATTATGGACTGCTGAGCCATTGAGACTTACGAAAATGATGGACGGAGCGCGAGAAAGCGGCGGTGTCGAAGCTCTGGTCGGCGGAAGGCAAAGAGTTTTCGAGAGAATGGATTTTGAAATGTCGGTTGATTTGATATTTCTAAAGTTATATATATATATATATATAACCCTAGTAATGTTGATTAGGTGTCTAATTAATCTAAAATGACCCTTGGATTAAAGCAGAAATCGAGTGATTTTCGAAATAGAAGAAATGAATAGAAATCGTAAATAGACGGGGCATTTCTCGAGAGGTAGGGTTAGTTCTCGAGAGACATGGTATAGTTCTCGAGAAGTAGATTTCTTGTTTTCGAGAACTTATTGTACTTCTCGAGAGACAGATCTTTGTTCTCGAGAAGTGGACTTAAGTTTTTGAGAACTAGGTATGTAATTTTCGAGAAGTAACTGTATTTCTCGAGAACTGTCCTCCACTTGAGAAATTTCTGACCTTTTTGCAGCATCCTCGATTCTTGAACTTTGAAATGATCAATTTTGGTCTATCCTTCTCTGTTCAGCATCCCAAGTTCAGTTTTGAATAAATTGAACTTCGTCTCGTCCAGCGGCTTTGTGAAAATATCTGCAACTTGCCGATCTGTTGGCACGTACTGCAGATCCACATCCCTTTGCTCCATATGCTCCCGGATGAAGTGATATCTGAGCTGTATGTGCTTTGTCCGGCTGTGCGAGACTGGGTTGTTGGCAATTGCTATTGCGATGGAGGAGTCGCAAAACAATGGAATGTCTTTAACCTTCATGTTGTAATCTTCTAGCTGATTCTTTAGCCAAAGCAATTGTGCACAACAACTGCCGGTAGAAATATATTCTGACTCGGCCGTTGAGATTGCAACACAATTTTGCTTTTTGTTGCTCCATGAGATAAGCCTTCTTATAAGGAACTGACATGTCCCGGAAGTATTTTCTCTATCATCTTTGCTACCTGCAAATTCTGCATCTGAAAAACCAATTAGTTCACTGTCATTACTTCTTGGGTACCATAAGCCAAGATTCGGTGTACCTTTAAGGTATCTCAAGATCCGCTTTGTAGCAGCATAGTGAGATTCCTTACAGTTCACTTGGAATCTAGCACAGACACATGTAGAGAACATTATGTCTGGTCTACTGGCAGTAAGGTAGAGTAAGGATCCAACTTAGCTTCTGTACTTGGTTTCATCAAAAGGTTTTCCTTTCTCATCCTTGTTCAGAGACATAGCTTAGGTCATTGGAGTCCTCATAGAGGTTGCACTCTCCATTCCGAATTTCTTAATCAACTCCTTGGTGACTTCGTCTGTGAGATGAAAATTCCATCTTCAGATTATTTCACCTGAAGTCCTAAGAAATACTTCAGCTCTCCCATACTACTCATTTCAAAATTCCCTTGCATAAGTTTAGAAAACTTTTTGCAGAGGTTGTCGTTTGTAGAACCAAAAATAATGTCGTCGACATAGATTTGCACTAACAAAATCTTGCCTTTAATTTCCCTAAGAAATAATGTATTATCTATCTTTTCCCCTGTGAACTTATTCTCGAGGAGAAAGGTAGATAGCATTTCGTACCAAGCTCGAGGAGCTTGTTTCAAACCGTACAACACTTTCGATAGTAAATAAACATAATCAGGAAAGTTAGGATCAACAAAACCTGGGGGATATTCCATGTACACTTCATCCTTTATGTCACCATTAAGGAAGGCGGATTTCACGTCCATTTGATAGACAGTGAAGCCCTTCAGTGCAGCATAAGCCAGGAACATTCTGATGGCCTCCTGCCTTGCCACTGGAGCGTATGTTTGGTCGAATTCGATTCCTTCTTTTTGACGATATCCTTTGGCGACGAGTCTGGCCTTGTTCTTTATGATTGTCCCATACTCGTCCAATTTGTTCTTATAGACCCACTTCATCCCGATGACATTCTTACCTTTGGGTCTTGGAACTAGCTTCCAAACTTTGCAGTGCTTGAACTGGTTCAGTTCTTCTTCCATGGCTAAGATCCATGATGCGTCTGAGTTTGCTTCCTCAAACTTCTTTGGTTCAACCTATGAGAGAAAACTTAAATATAAATTCTCGTTAGTTGTACCTCGACGAGTTCTGACACCATTTTGGGGATCTCCTATGATCTGGTCCAATGGATGATCCTTCAGATGTTTGAGCTCTAGGTTCCTAGCATATGGAACTTCTTCAGCCACTGGAGTGACTTCATCAACTTGGATGGTTTCTTCATCTTGATCGTCTACCTCTCCAATGGGGGTTGGAGTAGTAATCTTGATGAACTTTTCTTTTTCACCTTCAGTCGGTTCATCCAAGCTGATTTCTTTCATCCTTGTACCTGCATCTTCAACAAGCACACTAGACGATTTGCTTTGCAGCAAGCTCTTCTCATTAAATACAACATGTATGGATTCCTCTACAACCAGAGTTTTTCTATTGAAAATCCTGTATGCCTTACTATGGCTACTATAACCTACAAAAATACCTTCAAAACTTTTCTCACTAAATTTGGTAGTATGATACTTACTATTGTTAAGCACAAAGCATTTACAGCCAACAAATTCTAAAATATGAAATAGTTGGTTTCCTGCCTTTTAGAAGTTCGTAAGGTGTCTTATCATGATTCTTATTGATGAGTGCTCGATTTTGCATGTAGCATGCAGTATTGACGGCTTCAGCCTAGAAATACTCTGGTAGTGAAGCATCACTCAACATAGTTCTGCAGGCCTCTATGAGTGTTTTGTTCCTTCTCTCAGCTACTCCATTTTGTTGTGGAGTGCGAGGAGAGGAAAACTAATGAAAGATACCTAGGCTTTCACAGAATTCTGTCACGGCCCCATATTTGAACTCTATTCCATTGTCACTTCTGATTTTGACTACGGAACAGTTGTATTCGTTCTGGATCTGCCTGACAAAATTAGTAAAGATGTCGAAGGTATCTGACTTGTGTTTCAGAAAGAACATTGACGCAAAGCGCGAGTAGTCATCAACAATAACCAATGTATATTCCTTACCTTCCAAACTTCTAATTTGTAGTGGATTGAACAAGTCCATATGAAGTAGATGGAGACATCTACTTGAATTTTTGTCAATAATGTTTTTAAAGGTAGCCCTTGTTTGCTTGCCTTTTACGAATGCATGACAAGGTCTATCTTTGACGTACTTGACATTCGGGGCATCACGTACTAAGTTATGGGAGAATAATTTATTAATAGT
Source organism: Platanthera zijinensis (assembly GCA_039513925.1). Lineage (NCBI taxonomy): Eukaryota > Viridiplantae > Streptophyta > Magnoliopsida > Asparagales > Orchidaceae > Platanthera > Platanthera zijinensis. The sequence goes on from CM077094.1 coordinate 115,005,180, forward strand.
TTTAAAATTAATATGTGTTAACCTCTTGTGTCATTGGTCACCAAGAGACGCGCTATCTTTTGCTAAAAAGCACACTGATGTAGAAGAATTTATAAAAATGAAATTTAAACAAAATGTATTCCTTCTTGAGTGCCAGATAGAATCGTTTCCATTTTGTCAACAAACTTTATCAGGCACTTGTCAGCGTGAAATTCAACAATGTATCCTTTATCTCATAGTTGGCTTATGCTTATAAGATTGTGTTCCAATCCCTCAACATAAGCTACATCCGAAAAGGATACACTACCGTTAGTGATCATACTATATCCTTTGGTTATCCCTCGATCTGAACCTCCAAAGATGACCTTTGGTCCGTTCAATACTGGAGAATAATTTTGAAGTAGGCTTCTCGTCCCGGTCATGTACCGAGAGCATCCACTGCCCAAATACAAGATTGGAGTTTTGGTGGCATTTGGACATCCCTGCAATCATAGTCAGCTTGCCTTAGGAACCCAAACATGTTTGGGTCCTTGGTCTCATGTTAGAATACTCCCCTTACGAGGATTAGCATCATGAGTGGTCATTCTTATGTTGCCAACTTGAGGATTTGCAAAATTTCTTGGATTAAACCAACAATCGATGGCAAAATGACCAATTCTGCTACAGCACCAATTGTCGAACATGTTGTATCTTTGCCTTAGGTACTCCTGCTTGACCTTCTGGGATACTGGTCCAGCAGGGGTAGCATTCTTGGAAGAAGAAGCTTCATGATGATGGCAATCACATGATTTCTTCTCCATCACAGGCTTTTCTACAATGGATTTTACTTTTGGTGCTTTCTTGAAGTTATGACCATGATCATAAGGGTCATAGTCCTGAAGAATGACTTCTTCATAAGGTGCCTTAAAAACACTCTCACCAAAGTTTCTGGGGCGATTATATCCTTGGTAATGAGACGTTGTCTCTACATAAGTAGGCCTAGTCAAGTAGCCGTAGGACGAGTCAAGATCAAACTCATTTGTTAGAAATATGACTTTCTTAAAGACAGTCTGATCTTGAGGGGCTTTCCCCTTTGCTTTGGTCAAGACCTTCTTGGTGGCCTTATTCCTTATCTGAGCCTTATTCCTCCTAGAAGATTTACTAGGAGCTCCTACATGGCCTAGCCCAGCACCCTTGGCCTGAGCAGAGAACTCATCAATAAGAGGAAGAACTACCTTTGTCTTAGAGAAACCTTCAACAAGTTTCTTTTTGGCTTCTAGTAAGTCTTCCAACCCCTTGATGATTTCATCTTTCATATCAAGGTGCTTGATAGCCTTGTTTAACTCGTCGACAGCAGTATCTAAGTCTTCTCTGAGTGAGTCCATATTAACGACTTCCTCTCTCAGAGAGCTTTCTATGGCCTTTAGAGACTTAATCTCTTTTGTCTGAGTTTTCACGACATTTCGACATTTGTCTTAAGCCATGATCAACTCCTTATACTGGGCCATGAGTTCAGACTCATCGTCAGAGGAGTTGTCCTCATGATCATGCTCACAAACTTCAGATTCTGAAAGAGGGGTGTAATATTTTACCTCCCTAGTGAACTGGGGCTCTTGTTCGTTATCTGATTGAGCCATAAGTCCAAAGTAGGCTTCCTCTTCTTTACTTGACTCAGATGAGTCAGAGTCACTAAGAGTCTTGTCCTTCTTGGCTATCAGGCTCTTCTCTGTCCTCTTCTTGCTGTACGAGGACTTCTTTTCTTCTCTCCTGCCAGCCTCCTTCTTCTTGTGGGGGCAGTCAGCTATGACGTGATCTGGCTTGTTACAACAGTAGCAAACAATGTCAGTCAAAATATGTTTGTTCGGTGTAGAGCCATACCTTTCGTAGCTGTTTGAGCCTTTTCTGTGTCGATCATCGTCATGTTGTGATCTCTTGTGAGAGGAATCCATGCCCTTCCATTGCTTTTTCTTGTTCAAGAATTTCTTGAACTGTTGTGAGAGTAAGGATAACTCTCCTTCAAATAGCTCAGATCCCAAGGTACTTGGCTCCGAGTTTTCTTCTTCACTAACTTCTTGTGTTGGGGCTGGAGAGGTAGCCTTTGACTTCCTGGAGGTGTCTTCCTTTAAAGCAATAGACTTCTCTTTGGATGCAGACCTGCTCTTCTCTTCTTCAGCTTTCCTCGTGTTGAGTTGAAGCGCATACGACATCAGCTTCCCGAAGAGATTCTGAGGATCTGTCTCAGCTAGCTTTCCAAATTCCGTGATAACACAGACTTTGTTGTCTCATTCCTTGGTTAATGATTTTAGGAACTTGTCATTCAGTTCTCCGTTGGTGAAGACTCGGCCAAATACTCTGAGGCCCTTAACTATCTTGAAAAAGTTCTCAAAAGTATTTTGCAATGGTATCTTTGTGCCCTTGTCGAAAGGCTTCATATTTCTGATTCAACAGGGATCTTCTATCATCCCTTACTTCTTCTGTATCTTCCATCAAGGTGATGAGGGACTGCCACATCTCCTTAGCATACTGGCAGTGGATCAGGTTTTGCAGCATAGAGTCATCGACTGCACTTGCAATTATATTTTTGGTTTTCTTGTCCAAAGAGACAAGTGCAATCTCGTCTTTGTCTAGATCCATCAACTTCTTTGGGACTTTCTTTGTTGGATCTATAGTTGAGACAGTCATAGGAATGTGGGGACCTTCTTCAACAATCATGAAGATCCGGGGATCCACAGCTTCCATGAAAAATTTAATTCTCTCTTTCCACATGGGAAAATTGTTCTTTGTGCACAGGGGAAGCTTGGCAAAATCTTTAGCTTTGTCCATTGCTTGAAAATTCTCAAGAGACAACTAAGAGAGGAAATTGATCAAGGTGTTAACCTTTTAACGACCAACCTCCCTCTGATACCAATTGAAAGTGTTAAGTTGTCTACCTAAATCACCTAAAGGGGGGTGAATAGGTGAATTGTGCGTCTATTTGCGGAATAAAAAAATTTAACGAACTTGCACAAAAATAATCAAGCAATCACAGACGACAAGAAGATTTATAGTGGTTCCCCAACCTTGGGTACGTCCACTTTCCCTCATCGATCTAGTAAATCACTAGACTCGGTTACTCCACTATCTCGGATTGAAAACCAATCCTACGTCTCGGAACCAAGTTCCTACAATCTTGATCCAAAGGGATCTACACTTGGAAGATGAAAACTTCCTACAACTCGGAGAACAATGCTCCTACACTCGGAGAATAATCTCCTACAAAATTACAAAGAGATATGAAATACAAACAAAGATTTGTCTCAGATCTGGAAAAATTTGACTCTAAGTCTTCTTCTGAACTTGGTGGCTTTTTCAGAATTTGTTGAAGAAGAACCTTTGTAGATCTGATCTGAGAAACTTAGGACCTACTCGATCAAGGAGAAGATGAAGATTCCTTGAACAGCAAGTCTAACTTGATCGAAAACAGTCGTGTAGATCTTTAAACTGAGCGGCGGCGGCGGCTTCTGTAAGTTTGTTCTTGGAGAGAGTCGGCCGATTCAGAATAATAGAGAGTACGGATTCAGCTTAGGGTTAGTCTTGATGAAAAGACATTATATAGGATTTCCCCTAACGGTTAGAATTAACATTAATGACGACACGTGGACCAATCACGTCAAGTCATTTGAAAATCCCGTCGATCTGGACTTAAGTAAATTTTCTGAAAAATAAACTGCAGTTCTCGAGAAGTATGAATGAGTTCTCGAGAAAAATGCTGATTTCTCGAGAGCTATACTTTCTGGACTTAAGATAGTACTCGAGAGATAGACGTTGAGTCAACTCAAGAACTAAATTTCGCTTCTCGAGAACTAAAATAACATTACTCGAGAGCTCAAACTTATACTCGAAAACTAAGCTGACTTCTCGAGAACTAAAAGCTAAGTTCTCGAGAACTATAATCAGCTTTCGAGAGATGGACTTAGAAGATTTTTCACGACTGTCTCTGATTACTCGAGAAGTATGAGAAGTGACTTCTCGAGAACTTAGACTAAGCTTCTCGAGAACTATACTGATGTTTCTCGAGAAATAGTATAGGCTTTTCGTGAACTAAGAGAACTTCTCGAAAACTGCTAACTCTACTTCTCGAGAACTATAATGGACTTCTCGAGAAGTGGACTTAGAGAAATTTTAGAACTTAGAAACTTTTTCTCTTCAAGAATTCAATCTTCATTCCATGGTCCAAGTGCTTGAATATGAAGTGTATCCCAATAGAGAGGCTACACATGAGTCAACACCTTGGATCACACAGTGAGGGATTACACTGTATGGTCCTGTGTTCATGACCCACTGTAGACTGACATTGGTCTACACTTAGCAATGATGGTCTGCAAACACACAACTAAACAAAGATATTAAATACAACTTAATTCATCTTAGTTGAAAGGTGACTTCATGTAAATCTGAGTTATTGTGGATGCAATACCCAACAGGTAGGACTAGCGCGGAGATGTAGGTTCCCGAGAGCTCTGTCCACTTAATTCACAGCTACCACTCGGCGGTAGCTTCTATCGCTCGGCGGTAGTAACCATAAGAGTCTTCTTTTTCTTTGCTTGCACCTGTCAACTTGCACACTCTATCAACACAAGACGTGATCAAATACAACCTGAGAGTTGATATTCTCAAACACAGGGAATGTCAAACATCGGTTCCAACAAAAACAACTAGAACGTTACAAATGAACTGAAAACAACACCATTAGGACTGGAATGAGAAAATCAACTCATAGAAAAAATAACTGCAATAACACCAAAATAACTAGAAAACAACTGGAATGTCAATAAAAAATGGAAATGATTTACTTGTATATTATACATTGAGGGTGGATGCTTTATGGAGAAAATCAGTGGGTGGACAACCCTAAAACTAGAGAAAGCCCTAGTAATGTCGAGCAGTTCCTTGCCTTCTTCCTCAGTTCCTCCAGCACCCCAGTTCCCGTGGAGCCACAAACCCTAAGCCGACTGGAGTTTCTTCAAAGGCAAAGACGACAAGGGGGGATGAAGAGCTTCGTGGAGCTAAACCCTAACAATGGCGGAATGGAGAGAAGGCAGAAGCGAAAAAGGGGGAAGAAGAAAATTTCGTTCGAAAATCAAGTAGAAAGGTGGGGCCCACTGAAAATTTTCCTATTTATTTTTGCACAGGAGAACGGTTTGTCGTGCGTACCAAAAAATTCAAGCAATATTCGAGGCTCAAAACACGGGAGACTATTTGGACTGCTTGAATCGAGTATCCCGTTTGGCGGGGCGGTGGGAAAAACAACGGCACCCTGCTCCCCAAATGCTCAACCAACCGGAATTTTCATTGTCTGTTAACATCATAAGCGCATGAGTTGGAGTTATTTAGAAATCAAAGGAGTACGTAACAAAGGTAGTTGATAGCGTCTTCATCAACGGGTGCTGCTAAAAAAATATCTGATTAATTTTCTCTTTTTTTAATGACACTAGGAGATAAATGAGAAATAAAATATAAATGAATAATGTTTGCTATATGTCTAAACCAAACATTATTTCTCGTGCAAAAATATTACGATGTTGCAGCCCATATCAGATTGGACAATCATGTTATTAATTTGTCATTTTAGGAAGTTAATTGCTCCTCCAAAAATTAACATATAATTTGTGATGTGTGCCCTGATTGCTGTCAAAGAATAGTTGTCATTTTAAAATATGTAACTCAACTCATTTTCACACCAAAAAATTTCGCCATCATTGTTGGAATTTTCGATTGCGGAAACACAATTCTCACGAACAATTAAATACAGAGTCACAAGAAAATACGTACTCCAAAAAATTTTATTAGCACAATAAAATTAATAAGTACTCAAATTAAAAAATATAAATTCGAAAATATACTGCAAAAGAACTCGGACTACAAAAATTCGCAAGAGTAATATGAACTTAACTGCAATTCATAAAATAGACGCACAAGATGCGTACCAGAATGAAAAGTCGTCGTCGTCAGACGACCAACCACCGCAACCACCATTGAGAAGAGATCCAAGTCAGGACTTGACCCTGCCACTAACGTGCAGCCCTCCAATGTCACCACTTGTGCACAACCACCACCACCTACGAGCATGCAACCATCGAGCACTACACACCTTGTCGCAGCCTGTAAATCTGACGCCTTGCCATTATCCACATATTTTTGGTCTTCATTGCCGATGCAACCTGCAATCAGATGTCGACGCCCACCGTCACCTTCGATCGCGCACTACCGCTCTCTTCTTCAAGCTTTACCTCTCTTTGGTTTGACTTTTGGTGTGATCTTCATAACTTATCTTCCTCTCCTTTTATAGATCATTTCATATGCCTTAGCCTTTTTCCAAGAAGATTTCTCGCAAGTGCCCATTTAAAGCACATGAGCAGTTTAGAGAAAAGCGCATTTGCAGTTGGTAGGTGGGGATGGTAAAACCGATGGGTTTGACTATTCAAAATTGACTCAACAATCATCACCTTGGTTTGAATTTCGAACACAATTTTGCACAAAGCATCAACTACACAAAGAATAATCTACAAAAAACACAGTTTGTACGAAGTAATGTATGACACAAAGCACCAATATGCATGAATCACCACCTTATGCCTGAGGCGTCAGCTAACTTGTCGCAAGTCAATCTTCATATCTGCTCTGGTTTATCTGTAGGATGTCGACATACCCGAGTCGTAAAAACTGACTCGCTAAATCGGAGCTATAGAAAGACGATCCACTGCACCACCTCGACCATCCACCATGTAAACATGGTCATGCCATCTCGCACTATGGTCCCCATTAATCGGTACAGACTACCAAACTGCACAACCTTTATGAGCACAATACACCAACGTATCACCGTCAGAACTCCTTTTCTCGCCACAAAATTGTAGCCACCCGAGTCCAAACTGCCCAACGATATCAAATTCTTACGCATCTTGGGCACTAGATATACCCTCCCAAGCTTGCGCACCACCCCATCATGCATCCATATGTCCACCATCTATTTACCTATAACATCACAACCTGAGTTGTCACCTAGATATATAGATCGACTCAGTCGTCATCTCCAGAGAACTGAACATCGACGCATTCGAGCATATGTGCTACAATGCACTGGAATCTAATATCCATCCGTTGTTATAGTATTCATGACTCTCAGTGATGATATAAAGACCATCACTCTCCACTCCCAGACCTAGTGTCACTACACCCGCATCTTGAATTGATGTCTCCAGGCCACCCCTGCGCACGATGCTAGAAAAGGAAATAACAAAATGACAACCTAAGGGACATTTGCCTGAACACCTAACGTGCATTTAAAACGTCCTATGAAGCATTTCTACGAACATATAAAGTGCGTGCAAAGTTGGAATTTCCGACGGAGTTTTGTTCGTAACGGTGATCGATCTCACAAATGGGTATTTCCCAACCACACCTACACGAACATCCACATACGTATTGCATAACCTAACACAACACCTAAGCATTCATTTCCGTCAAAATAGCATTTTCTATATCAGGATGTGGAGGTTGTTCCGGACTCAAGCATTTGACTAGATCCAAAAGTAGTCAATATGACCTCCTCAGCCCTCAAAACAATCCTCTCAATGAGCATGATATACCAAATCCTCTTGAATCGTCCGAAATCAAAGGGCTAAACTGACCCCGATTTACAAACGCCCAAGACGACCTATCCTTACGAAAATCTCCGCGAAAAGTCGGAAAGAAAACAATACAATTTAAGATTTATATAATGCAATAATTATCAAGATTTAGGATAAAATTAGCATTCTAGAAATCCACCAATCTCACAAAGTATTAAGAGGAATCACACAAGTTTTAGAGATAGAAATTCGTTACCCAAAATCTGAAATTAGAGAGGAGAGAGGAGGAGGAGGAGGAATGATAAATGTGGAGAATCGCTCTTCCACGGGGTTCAGCGGAGTCGCACCGGATGAGGGAGAACCGAACCGTCTTCTTCGGAGTCACACCGGAGGAGGTAGGAGGTCATCGGGCTGCAGGGGAGCACCACCAAGAGGGGCGGAGCTGCTATGCTGGGCGGCGATTCCTTGAGGCCGGGCTGCTGGAACTTCGGCCAGGCCGAATGGAAGAGGAGGGGGGCTGCTGTCCACCGTAGGTAGCAAATTAGGTTTCTTTAATTTTCTTCTTCAATGCTTAACTCTTCCTCACACATACATATATATAGCAAATGAAATAAACTCTCTCACCCTTCATCTCATCACTAACTAATCCTAGCCCTCCTTAATACTTAAAATTAAAACAACATAAAATAACAAAATGACAAATATTTTTATAAGTTTATAATTTCTAATTTATAAACTTATAAACTTATTAAATGAAAACAAGAGAAAGGATTTAATGTTATTTCATTTATTTTGAAATAACATTAAACCAAGTTGACACGACGGTGGCGGCGGTGGCGGTTGCGGCGACGGATGCGGCGGCGGTTGCGGCAACGATCAGCAATGTTTACGAACATGTCGCGGCGATGGCGGTGGTGGTGACGACGGTTGCGGCAACGGCCATCAATGTCCACGAACATGTAGCGGCGGCGGTCAAACGTGAAATCCATGTCGACACGAACAAATGGCGGGGGTCCTCGCCATCAATCCTCCCCCGCTCAAAATCACTCATCACCGATGAGTGGCCAAGGAGAGAATAGCAGGAGACAGCAACATCCACGGGGGGCATAGCGAGAGCGGACATCCACGGGGCGTCCGCAATAGAACAGAACCTGTCATGAGTAAGAACAACAGAAAACCTCGCAGATGTGTCAGCATAACGAAAAACAGTGCAGTTCTTACCATCCAATGCGAGAACCAGAAAACCCAACTGGAAGAGCGACACGGAAATAATCTCACCTCTCAACCCAAGAGAATCTGAAGTGGAAGAGAGAAACGTCGGAGAAAGCCACTCAGGTGGAAACAAGATATGCCAGATTAAATCCGAAAAATTGAAACACGGCGTAAAACCGATTGCATCGTAAAAATCCGAAAAAATTGCATTAAATCCGAAATCCGGGAAAATCATGTAAGGATCGGCGCTCCAACGTGTGAAATTCATTTCAGAACCCGAAGGTATCCACTCGAGGGCCGACAAGACTAAACTCAGATCAATCACTCCGTAGTCAGAAGCTCTCCAACATGTATAGTCGTGCAAGTGAAGCAAAGCAAAGGCACAGGTATAAGGCGGTGCCCTGTATACATGAAGTTCTTGTCGGGGCGAATGAAAAAGATGTGCAAGGTGACTTGATTGGTGGCAATATCGTAAAGACATCAAATCAAAATGCACCAGCATAGGAAAATCACACATAGTCACCAACAAAACACTATCCGTCGGGAGAAATCTCGGGAAGTGACCCGTCTCGTATGAAGCATGAGCAAGAAAAAGTGGTGCAGTGACAAGATCAACATTTATTAGGATCGGCTCGAGAACATCTAAACGAGGGGCCAACGCTAGTGTAGGGGGTATCCAAGTAGGTATATCATAAAAGCGTAGACTATGACTAGCGGATCCACGTCCTAAAATGATATCAAATGTAGGCACACAAACAGGAGGGAGGGTCGGTAAAATCGAGCCTGGGACTAAATCCAAATCCAAATGAATCTCACTCAATGGTGACTCAAACAAGGGGCAATCATCCGGGAAACTCACGTCCGGGCAAACATCAAAAGAATCGTCCAAAGATACCCTTCCCTCAGGAGGAAACTCATCCAAAATAGTAATTGAGAAATCCTCAATCTCGGGCTCCTCAGATAGCTCAGATCGGATCGCAGAAAGATCAGGTCGAGGCTCACTCAAAATAGGGATCAGAGACTCGAGAGGGTACTCAACAGTAGGGTGATCTGAAACATCACTATCATGACACGTAGTGGCTAAAGGGGTACTCTCACAAGTCGAAATATCATCATCATCCCAAGAATCATCATCCAAGTCGCTAGGATATCCATTCTCCTCATCGTCAGATAAATCTGCCTCGCCCTCAGTGGCGGGCTCAGACGTCGAAGCTAAAAGAGCCAAAGCTCTAGGCTTAGTGGGGCACTCCACGGCATAGTGGCCAATCGCTCCACAAGCATAACATGTAGCGCTCTCCTTGCAATTCTTAACTATCTTCCTATGCTCAACTCGCGGTTTTGGAGAATCCCTAGTAATGACTATGACAGGTGGCGGGACAGTGGACCTAACCTTTTCCCTCTCCCTAACGGTAGGGGTAGGGGTACTCAAAATGGTAAGATCCTTTTGGGACAAAGATCTAACGCGTGGCCTATCGTCACTCTTATAATCAGAAAGGGGTGTAGTGGCCTGGCGGGGAGAAGTAAAATTATGAGACGTCCTCATACTGGAGTATGGGGGGACGTGCTTGTTCGATATAGGCAAAATCTTAGGCGGCGCATCACTCAGGTAATCGGATGACTGAGTACGGTAGTATGAAGGGTAATACTCATCTGTTAATAAATCCTTCATAAGTGGCCAACCTACACGTGAGCCGTCAAAGGACGGTCCAAAACGTCTCTCCTCATTGCGCCAGAAGGTCTGAGCTCGACCCAATAATTGTAGCCTCACAACGGAAAGCTTGTGGGGGTCCCCAATGTGATATCGCTCCAAATATTGCTCCATATCGCTCACCCAACGTAAAAATACACGCGGTCCACCTAACCCATCGTAGGTTGGGGCAGGAATTCTAACAGGCCTAGGAGTGCGCGGCGGTGGTGTTGTAATCGCTGGGGTAACCGTACTGGAAGGAACATTGGTCCTAAGCTGTCGCCTAGGGGGTTCAGGACGGGGCGTCGGACGCTGACCTTTAATCTGTGTCAATAAGTCATGAAGGTCGTCAAATTGGCGGTTCATCTCCTTGCGAAATGCACCAATCGGGGAAAGTGGGGGAAGGGGACTCCCAACGCGTGTCATGGCAGACTATCGGAAAAGAAAAGTCGACTTAAGAAACACTTAAAACCTTTTTTTTGTTTTTATATAACTAAAAATAAAATTTTTAAAACGAACGAAACGTACCTAAGTGCAAGTGGGGGTAGCTCGGATCGAGCGGATCGTTGTCAAGTTGAGAAATTGACAAACCTGACTCTGATACCAAATTGATGTAGGCCACCCCTGCGCAATGCTAGAAAAGGAAATAACAAAATGACAACCTAAGGGACATTTGCCCGAACACCTAACGTGCATTTAAAACGTCCTATGAAGCATTTCTACGAACATGTAAAGTGCGTGCAAAGTTGGAATTTCCGGCGGAGTTTTGTTCGTAACGGCGCGATCTCACAAATGGGTATTTCCCAACCACACCTACACGAACATCCACATACGTATTGCATAACCTAACACAACACCTAAGCATTCATTTCCAAGCATTTTCTATATCAATGTGGAGGTTGTTCCGGACTCAAGCAACGATCCAAAAGTAGTCTGAATTCAGCCCTCAAAACAAATCTCAATGAGGATATACCAAATCCTCTTGAATCGTCCGAAATCAAAGGGCTAAACCAACCCCGATTTACAAACGCCCAAGACGACCTATCCTTACGAAAATCTCCGCGAAAAGTCGGAAAGAAAACAATACAATTTAAGATTTATATAATGCAATAATTATCAAGATTTAGGATAAAATTAGCATTCTAGAAATCCACCAATCTCACAAAGTATTAAGAGGAATCACACAAGTTTTAGAGATAGAAATTCGTTACCCAAAATCTGAAATTAGAGAGGAGAGAGGAGGAGGAGGAATGATAAATGTGGAGAATCGCTCTTCCACGGGGTTCACCGGAGTCGCACCGGATGAGGGAGAACCGAACCGTCTTCTTCGGAGTCACACCGGAGGAGGTAGGAGGTCACCGGGCTGCAGGGGAGCACCACCAAGAGGGGCGAAGCTGCTATGCTGGGCGGCGATTCCTTGAGGCCGGGCTGCTGGAACTTCGGCCAGGCCGAATGGAAGAGGAGGGGGGTTGCTGTCCACCGTAGGTAGCAAATTAGGTTTCTTTAATTTTCTTCTTCAATGCTTAACTCTTCCTCACACATACATATATATAGCAAATGAAATAAACTCTCTCACCCTTCATCTCATCACTAACTAATCCTAGCCCTCCTTAATACTTAAAATTAAAACAACATAAAATAACAAAATGACAAATATTTTTATAAGTTTATAATTTCTAATTTATAAACTTATAAACTTATTAAATGAAAACAAGAGAAAGGATTTAATGTTATTTCATTTATTTTGAAATAACATTAAATCAAGTTGACGCGACGGTGGCGGCGGCGGCGGTTGCGGCGACGGTAGCGGCGACGGATGCGGCGGCGGTTGCGGCAACGATCAACAAAGTTTACGAACATGTCGCGGCGATGGCGATGGTGGCGACGACGGTTGCGGCAACGGCCATCAATGTCCACGAACATGTAGCGTCGGCGGTCAAACGTGAAATCCATGTCGACACGAACAAATGGCGGGGGGTCCTCGCCATCATGAATGTCTCCAGAACTCTGCGCACGTTGCGGGAAATTTCTTCTGATGTGATTGCTTTGTCAACAATAATAACCAACAACTCCCTTCTTTAATGCTGATCGAGCTCATACACCCTTGAATCCCCTATCGAATGCCCCCACAACAAAGCTTCAACCGTCAAAATAGGCACACTCTCAGGAGTGGGGTCCTTCAACATTTGACTAGACAATAATGTCAATATGACCTCCTCCAGCCCCATTGTATCCTTCTCATATAGGAGCATGATTATCATGTGTTTAAAGGACGACGGGAGCGAGGTAAAAAGTAATAAGATTTTATCTTCTTCCTCCACCTTCGCACCAACCACATGCAATTGATTTATAAGCCTGTTGAACAAACTAAAGTGCCCATGCAGGTTATCATCATCCTACATCTTCAGCTCATACAATCATTGTTTTAACAACAACCTTGTGGTCAATGACGGCCAGATACAATCTCTCAAGTTTCTCCCAAAGTTTGATTGAAGACTCCTCGACGCCAATGGTAATGAATACCTTGTCATCAACACGCACCCTGATGGCGTCAGTGGCATGCTCATACAAGTCAAACAACTAATCGCCCTTCATTTTAACGGTTAATTTTTGTCGTCCCCGCAAAATCCGTACCAACGCCTTCACAACAAGCATATCTTTGACTCGAATTTGTCATAGACAAACATTTCTGCTACAATGGAACTTCTTAACTAAGTACTGAGCCAAAATTGCATTCTTCCCTAACATAATTGTCCTCTGGTATGACTAGTAGACCTGATTAATTCAAGGTTAAATTTGAAAGGATGAGAAGATGACCTAGTTGTTCACCACCTCAAACAAATTTTTCCTTAAATGTTCAATCAATCGCCTAAAAACCTAGCTCTGATACCACTTATTGAGATTTCTAGTAACGGAGGCGCAATTCCCAGAAACAACTAAATATAGAGTCACACAAATACGTACTTCACATAATTTTATTAGCACAATAAAATTAATAAGTACTCAAATTAAGAGATATAAATCTGGAAATATACTGTAGAAGAACTCATACTACGAAAATATGCACCAGTAATATGAACTTAAATACAATTCGTAAAATGGACACACAAGATTCGTACAACAACGAATCTTCGTCGTCATCAGACGACCAACCACCGCTACCACCATCGAGAAAAGATCCAAGTCAGAATATGACCTTGTCGCGGGCGTGCAACCCGCCAACGTCACTACTTGTGCACAACCACTGTTGCTTACGAGCATACAACCATCGAGCACCACACATCTTGTCGCAGCCGCGCATCTGACGTCTTGCCGCTACCCACACATTTTCACTATTCGTTGTCGATGCAGTCTGCAATCGGATGTCAACGCTCACCGTCGTCTTCAGTCGTACACTACCGCTCTCCTCTTCAAGGTTTTACCTCTTTTTGGTTTGAATTTTGGTGTGATCTTCATACCTTGTTTTTCTCTTTTTTTATAGATCCATTTCATATGCCTTAGCCTCGATCCAAGAATTTTTCCCGCAAGTGCCCTTTTAAAGCATAAGGGCGGCTTAAAGAAAAGTCCACATTGATGGTCGGTAGATGAGGATGGTGAAACATGCGTGTTTAATTATTCAAAATCAGTTCAACAATCACTTGCTATTATGTTGTCATTCCAAAGAGAGCCTAGGTCTCCAATTACAAACACATTTTTTTTCAAAAAAAAAAGTTTTTTGGGGGCCAAAACATCACCACGGTCCGCATGTGATCAATTGATAACTGCCATGAACACACCCACAAAAAGTATAATTTGCGCGAAGTGTCAATTACAAGAATTTCAAGCCAAAATAATAGTATTCTGCCACCAATATATTTACTGTCATAGTTTCATAATATGGCCAGCTAGACATCATAACTGTCCCAAATTATAGGATAAAAACTAGCTACCTCTACCCTTTTTAAGGGAGGTACACAAATAATTTTATAGGCAAAACTGTATATTTTTTGTAAATTAAAAATTAAAAATTTGATTCATATTTTTAATGATTATTTTAAGTATTTATATGTATATATTTTATATAAAGTTGTAAAAACACAATTTGTCAAAAATAATTTAAAAATTATATTTTCAAATGCAACTACATTATTACAGAAAAATACATTTCTGCGCCCAAAAGATGGGAAGGACAACCCTACAGAAAATTGTCCCAAATTATAATTATAAGCCTGAACTTATTCCACTTCAAAGGAACGTGGCGCCTACAATGGAGCAGGCGGCCGGGTGAGCGGTGAGAGAGACCAGAGAGTAGTGGAGTCACCACGTTTTCTGCGACCTCGAGGGCCGAAGGTAAAATTCGGTTCTCACAAATTTTGAGTGCTGACGTGGCGCTCACCTGTGCATATATATTCATTGGAACTCGCTTTCCCCACCTTTCTCCTCCGGGACATTTCATCTCTCTCTCTCTCCTCTTTATCTCTCTCACCATGCGCTGAAATTGCTGTTAGAAAGAAAGGGAACCACCGAACCAGAGACGATTTTAGAGAGAGAACAAGCCACATGTAATCAATTCGATTGTTTCTCATCGTTTTCCTCTTAATTAATCAACTGCACAATCTCTTCTCCGATTTCGCTGCCCAAAATGGATTATTATTATTATTGCTTTTGTTTAATTAAGAGGAAAGGAAGAGATAAGGAAGAAAAAACGATCGCCGAATGTGCGGATGCTGCTTGAATCTGTTGAAGAATCGCCGAGCTCGCTATGTAGTTCTCTTTTCTCTCTCTTATCGTCTCTGATCCTTGCGGATCCCAGTTCTTCTGAGCCGAGCGCCTGCTTTTCATCTCCTTCTTTTGCTCTCTTTCTCTGTCTCTTCTCCACGGGCTTTTGGTTCTGTTTTTTTTATTTATTTAAAATATGAACTCGTTTAGATTTAGGTGGAAAAGTGAACGGATTGTTCATCCGTTCATGGTCATAGGGAGATCTGGTGTAAGATAATCTATGTTTATTTGATTGCTTACAGCGCTTGGTTACTCAAACCTTTTTGATGTGTAGAATCGTCATATCGGTAACTTGACGAAATGGGGATACAGATAGAAACTTGTGCGACTGGTTAAAGAAAAGCATTGTTTAGTAGATGGAATACCTGTCTCTTATGGTGGCTTTTTGATCTTGAAAGATATGTCTTCCCTCTGGAATCAGAGGGGAGTTTGTTAATAGATTCTGATGCTCTCATTTTGAAGAAGATATTCATTCATAAATACATCTTTTACAGTCCTCTTTCCCTTTGAACCACAAATTTTGTATTTTCTAGGCTTTTTCAGATGGCTAATTGCGCTTGGATTTTATCTGGCTTTCCATTGGAATTGTAATTTCATCATCTCATGCACTATACTTTCGAAAAAAAAGATTCAAAATCTGGACTTTCTTTGTAACATGGCCATGATTTTGTTTTCTTAGGATTTCTAAAGAAGATTGTGGGTGCTGCTACTTCTTAGTCTGTAATCATAATTTTAATTCCTTCATCCAGCCTTGTTTTGCCTTCTTCTCCTAGCTAATTTCCAGCTTGGTAATGCAGATTGTTCTTCGTCTTTTTAGGTCCAAAACTGAAAGCTGGTGGCACTGATGTGGGCATTGAGAAAACTATATATCGAAGGGAATTATAGTAAGTTCCGGTAATGTGTTGTGCTAGTCACTAGTAATTCCGAGCATGATTTTTATATCTTAAAAAATTAAGCGCAGGTAAATCTGGGGATCGATCAATGGATGCAACAGCTAGTGGAGCATCCTCTTCAGTACCATATCACAACCTCATAGACCAACCCCTCTCACTGGTTACTCCACTGCAGCAAATACTCCAGTGCTGTCAGCGCCATTGTTTCGGCAATGCACACCCCGGCGAGTTCCCCCTGGCGACAAGTCCCTCCATTGTTCTCCACGTTCTAACCTCATGCGACTTGGATCCTGATGACCTCGCTCGCCTGGAGGCAAGTAACAACTTTCTTAAAATTTCAATGTTGGAATTGAGAATGCCACTTATACCCATCAGTGGTCATGGCAGGCAACATGCACATTCTTCAAACAGCCTGCCAAATTCCCTCCGGACTATGAACTGTCAATAGCAGAGCTTGCGGCCCTCGACATGTGCCAGAAGAGGGCTGTGTTTAAGCCCATGACAACAGAGGAGAGGGAGATGTTTAAGCAAAGATGTGGCGGTTCGTGGAAGTTAGTCCTCCGCTATTTGTTGGCAGGCGAAGCATGTTGCCGACGGGAGAAGTCTCAGGCGATTGCCGGTCCTGGTCACAGCATTGCTGTGACCTCCCGTGGGTCCGTCTACTCCTTCGGTTCGAATAGTTCCGGCCAGCTTGGTCATGACACGCAGGAAGAGGAGTGGAGGCCTCGTCTTATTAAGTGCTTTCGAAACTTCTGAATATCTTCATCGTGTGAATGTAATAAACATCGTAATTTAGAACACGAAATGCTTCGCAGGACACTGGAAGGTATTCGAATAATACAAGCGGCTACCGGAGCTGGTAGGACTATGCTGATCAGTGATGCGGGAGCGGTGTACGCATTTGGAAAGGCTTCTTTTGGAGAGGCGGAATTCGGCGGGCAGGGCTCCAAATTTGTGACGAAACCTCAGGTGGTGGAATCCTTGAAGGGGATATATGTGGTTCAAGCTGCCATAGGGAACTTCTTCACGGCTGTTCTCTCTAGAGAGGGTAAAGTTTATACCTTCTCGTGGGGTAAAGACGCCAAGCTAGGACATCATACAGAGCCTAATGATGTTGAACCACAGCTTCTTGGCGGTGCACTCGAGAACATCCTGGTTGTTCAGATTGCTGCTGGTTATTGCTATCTTCTTGCATTGGTATGCCAGCCAAGCGGCATGTAAGATTCTCATACAATGTATGGTTTGCTCACCTAAGATTGATTTTCTTATGGTTACTTGATATTGGGGCAGTGCTCCAAAATTTATGATTTAACGATAAAGGACAAGAAGTTTAGGCTAAGTTTATATAAGAAAGTGCATATTTTTAATCCAAGTTTTGTTAGGTGTATGTGAAACTCCTCCTATAGTGTTCCTGATATGAAATATTTTGATTCCCACCCGTCCAAGTCAAATTATGAAATGAAATTTTTGACGGAATATCTTTTAATTGAACTCCCTCTTGGAATAACCCTTTCTTTGTTTTCAATTCCTACTCTTAGGTAAGTTTAACTGTTTTTGGATGGGATGTTTTCCTTAACAAATTCCAAAAAAACATAGAAATGGAAGTAAACAGGAAGAGGGATTTCATTTTTATGAAAGAAGATAAATGAGCATTCACTTACCTAAAACTATGGGGACTTGTGGACTCATAAAATTTGGGGTATTTCTAGCCAAGGGGACTAGCTACTGATTATATTTGGGGAATCATTCTTAACATGAACTCGCCTGGCCTATGGATTGTGTTACCAGTGAGTAAGTTAGTACTTCAGCCTCGGGCATCAAGCAGTCTGCAGGATGCCATCCCTATAGCTCAAAACTTGTTCATTTATTTTGGAAGTTGTACCATTTATTATCTCATTTATTATTTATGTCTAACGTGGTCCCGTTATGTGTTATAAAGACAAAGTAACATTTTACATGGTCGATATTTCGAAACCCTAATTTTGATTGTGACTTTGTGTGTGCCGGCTAGGCTTTCGGACATTGTGTACGTGTGAATCATTGATTCTCAGTTGATTCTCAGTGATCACGGATTTCCTTGTTTCTTAAGATAGTATCAAAGCTTCAACGTGCTTGAAGCATGATGAGAATCAATGATGGTGAAGGAAAACAACATGTTGACGAAGATCAAGGTGTTTCATGACTCCTTGTAGTGGTTCACTATATTGAGGTATCTCCTTGGGATATATATTTCAAGTTCCGAGATTTGAGCACACCAGAGGCACTTAGGAATGTTTGAGACAACTTATTAAAGATCTTAGGCCTTATTTGGTTCAGCGATGACGGGAGCAACCGGCGGGTCGAAATTGGGCTTTGGAACCGGAGGGGGAGAGGCGTTGCTCGAAACGGCGGCTTTTTCCGGCGGTTCCTCCTTCCTGTGGGCGCAAATGGAGCAAACGGGGACGGCGGGTCATTTGGTTACCCGCCGTCCGGCGGCGTTTGCTCCAAACGGCGCCCGAAAACCCCGAACAAAATGCAACCTTAAAGTAGTGTTATGAGAAAACATATCTCATGATATCCAAGGTGAAGGTTAATGATTGATGCGAGAGCACTGCTTGCTAAGGTCTCGACCAGATTCTTCTAGTTTGAATAAGATGATTTTAATATTTTTCTTAGGCGGAGTCAAGATAAAAAAATTACAGTGATGACAGGATGAGAACAATATGGTCATGATGGTTGATGTTGGTTCAACGATTATTACATAAATCACATAAATCAACGTGGAAATTATGAGAAAGTTTAGAATGAAAGAGATGCCTAAATCTAAGGGTGCATATTTTGATTTCTTATGGAATAACTTGGCTCTGTGGAGTTCTTAAACTGGTTCTCGGAGGTGAATATTTTTTAAATCATTTGTAGATACTTGTTAATTACAAAGGAATTAAAGTAGTGTGATGAGAAAACATATTTCATGATATCCAAGGTGAAGGTTAATTATTGATGAGAGCGTTGCTTGCTAAGGTCTCAGATCAGATTCTTCTAGTTTGAATAAGATGATTTCAATATTTATCCTAGGACGTGTCAAGATAAAAAAATTGCAGTGATGACAGGATAAGAACAATATGGTCATGATGTTTGACGTTGGTTCAACGGTTATTACATTATCAATGTGGCAATTATGAGCGAGTTTAGAATGAAAGGGATGTCTAAATCTAAGGGTGCATATTTTGATTTCTTATGGAATAACTTGGCACTACGGAGTTCTTAGATGAAACTATGTGAACGAGTAATAAAAAGAAGAGTAAGACGAGAGACTAGCATCTCGTAGAATTAATTTGGATTTATGCCAAGGCGGTCAACCATGGAATCTATACATCTTTTGAGGAGACTCATTAACAACTATCAAGAAAGAAAACAAGATTTGCAAATGTTATTTATCGATCTTGAGAAGACTTATTAATGTGGAGCAGAGACGAGCACGAGCTTTGGGCCCGTTCGGGGCTGATTTGACGACTTACCATATATGACGTGCCCGGATCGACGATCGGACTCCGTGATTGCGTCCGACACGTCGCCGCAAGTCAAAAACATATATTAGTTTAATTTTTTAGTTTATTTTCATGTATTTAGTGGCCGATCTCACCAGCCAATCATTGTCGTTGATGGTGAAGCCCTAGTTTGTTCTCTTCTTATAAATATTGGTCTAAAAGGCTGAACAAAGTCATTGCAGAATTTGGAGAAGACTCATTTCCGGATTCCAGCAATCCCTCCCCGGTGCTGACGCCGTGGAACCCTAGGTGACAACTCCTAGGCATCCGAACTCCATCCCAAGGTAACCCCTACCCCCACCTTCGTTTTCCACCTCTCAAATCTCATTTCCAACCACCAGAAATCATCCAAAGCCCTCTCCCAAAACAGCCGGCCTGCAGTTCCAGCAAGCCGACCCGCCCTTCCTTGTTTTGCCGCCGCCGGTCTCAAACAACCCCACTGCCGGCTCCCCCCAACCCCAGCCTGCAACCCCCTCTTCACCCCTCCAAGCCGACCACCCCACTGCCTCCCTCCAGCCAGCCTACCACCCCACCTTCCTCCCCACCGCCCGGAATTAACTATAAACCCTAGCCGGCCACACCTTTAAATTCCCTCCGTGGATCCACCATCCTAATAATCCTAAAATTATCGATCAGTCCACATTTAGGGTATAGCCTCCCGATCCGTTATTTCCACCGCTCATACTTTCCATTTTTGCCTGGATCCGACCCTAAATAGCGAATCTACCCATCCCCGGTCCGGATCTATTTATTCGTGGCCGGATCTACCGCTTTATTGTTCGTTCTCACCGTTTTTCGTCGAGGACAGCCACCATCACCATCGCCTCGCCACCGGTTCCATCACCGATCGCTGATCTACACATCCGGCCCTCCAAATCTTCAGTGTCTCGGTTCAGTCCTCTACTTTGTGAGCTTTTGTAGTGTTGTACTCTTTGATTCAGCATTTTCATTTGGTGATTCATTATAGTTTGTTGCGATTCCTGTTTGTAGAATTTTGTTTTGTTACCCTAATAACTTGCAGGAGGAGACATTCGCCGCGCGCTTCGCTTTGGCCCTCCGAGTGGAGGAAAACCATTATAATATTGCCCAAAATAAATATTTGCTTGTTCTATTTTAATATTTGTGTGGTGCTGACTTTTCATTGCTTATATTCATTTTTCGAAGCCCCGATCATCCCATCGTATATAGGTTTGGATTAGCGTGTCACTCGTGCACTCACATCTAGCGTTGTAGGTTTTGTGCACCAGTAGCCTACCCTTACATCATTTTGGTATCAGAGGGCAAGGTTAGGCCATTTATATATGTAGTGGTAGGTCATATAAAGTCTTTAGGTTCATCCATGACTAATTATCGTCGTCGTTTCTCTCCTCTCTTTGGAGATTCTGAGTCCTCCTATATCCAATCTCATAGAGCGACTTCAGAGGAATCCTCATGTTATCATGATGATTATTATCGTCTGCGGCACACCACTTCTCGAGATCGTGCCGACCCACTGACACAACCTCACTATGCCAGAGACGATCAGTATGATGATTGTCGTCGTTTATATCCTTGCGCTCGAGCGTATCATGTTGATCTTTCGACTCGACCCGATTATCTTAGGGATGACTATTATGAGGATCGTCACTTTGAGAGAGATCTTGAGAGTCAGTTTCGTACAGTTTCCCCTTCCTTTGACGGCTCATCGAGTCCCGAGTCTTTCAGTTATTGGCTCGTGGATATTGAGTATTATCTTGATCAGTTTGAGTTATTCGGTGAACGTCGCGTTAAGTTTGCGAAACTTAGACTTTTAGATCAGGCGAGAACTTATTGGGCTAGCATTGAGAGGACCCGCGGCCGCGAGCGAGACCGTCTTCGTCGCATCACTAGTTTGGTGGACATGAAACGTACATTGTGTCAGAGGTACCTGCCTTCATCATATCGGATTCGCTTGCTCGACCAATTATTTTTCCTTCAGCAACAATCCATGTCGGTCGCTGAGTACATGGATTGCTTTGATGAGTTAGTTGTGAGGAGCGATATCCGAGAGGACTCAGCCATGACCACTTGCAGATTTCGGTCTGGGCTTCGATCTGACATCCGTACTAAGGTGGTTTATCATAGCTCGAAGTCCTTCGAGCAGACGTATCAGCTTGCCCTTTATTACGAACAGTCTTTGAGATCCGCTAGAGCTGGTCGGTTGGACCCTCACTTTGACCTCCGCAGTACGAGTCCTTCTCATATTGAGGTCACCACGATGCCTACTACTGTCCTGTCACCCACGACGGAAGTGATGCCGGATACGGATTGCTCTCACCCCAACGAGATGCTTAGCCCCGTGAGTGACCTATCTCTTGTTTCTGACCCGTCTCTTGTGACTCCGACGGAGGGTGGGCTTGAGCGACCTATTGAGTCTGTAGTGTTGTGCCCCTCACCCACACCTCCACTTTTGGCATGTTCGGGGTTGATTAACACTCATACCCTTGATTCATGTCTTGACACCGCACCCGCAGACCCATTCTTGAGCGTAGGTCCATGCCGCTTTTCCCTTGACATTACCCTGAGTCACGTTATGACCGAGAGCTCAGAGCCTGGTGTTGATCGCGTAGTGGCTATGCCACCCATGCACGGGGGTACTACCCCTTTCGATGGTACTCATCGGGAGAACCTTGACCTTAGTTATGAGCCCTATGACGAGCTCCCTGTTGAGCCTCCTGATGATCCGCCACATCCTGGTGAGGATGAGACTCGGGAGAGCCACTCAGGTATGAGACCTCTTTCATTATCATCTCTGGCCTTGCCCCAGAGAAGGGACCTTGAGTGGAGCATGACATATGTAAGGCCTACTGTGAGTCCACTTGAGCATATTCATATTATGAGGACCTACCTTATGACACCTCACACTCTGGATGAGTTTTGGGACACGCCACCTGCTGAACCACCCGAGGAGTTCTTTCTTGACTGGGACGCTCCCCATATTCTAAAGTCACGACTTCTAGTCTGTGTGCACAGTTTTCACCCAGGTGGTCGTCTTATTCGCGATGACTTGTCGTACACACCTCCTCGTGAGCCCCCTGATGTGTTACATTTCCTGAGAGACATCCGACTCATCACGAGCTTGTATTTGAGTATAGTTGTCTCTCAAGATCATCTAAGCACTCGTCTCACACTAGATGAATATTTTTATATTCCACCGAAAAAACTTCCTGATAGACCACCACATTTCAGAGACATATCATACATTATTAGATTTTCCTATAAGGAGTGTACCGTGTCTATCGTGTTGTCTTTGCATCATTTGCATTACCTGCATGAGTCTGTCGAGTCTTTTACACAACATTTGCATGAGTTTCATGAGCCGGTCTGCCGACGAATAATAACAAGCAATGAACATTATAAAGCCCATGCAGATAAGCGAAGGCGAGAACAAATATTCAATGAAGGCGAAAAGGTAATGACACGAATCCGCCCAGAGAGGCTCCCTTCGGGGCCTGCCAAGAAGGCAAATGAGTCTGTACTCTATTATTAGTCGCATTGGGACAAATGCCTACCGGCCTTATATCCCAGCTAGTATGGGAATTCACTCGGTATTTAATGTTGAGGATCTGACTCCATACTACGAACCTCACAAGTATGTGGACTCGAGCAATGGAGATACCCAGCCATCCCCACCCCCACTGTCATTACCTTACCACTCTCATATATCACCACCGTCTGATGGCCACCCCAGTGCACTCACTGTTGACATCCACCCACCTGGGAACTTGTCTTCTTTGGTTTCACCGCAGGCACCACCGATCGCACCGGGATCCACCCTTCGAGAGATGAGCGATGAGAGTCTCACAGATTCCACCAGTTTGTTCCTACTTCAGATTGGCAGTGTTGTCACTACTTGGTACATTGGCGGGACCGCCTCGATACAATTGACGCTTGGATACTTGCAGCAGAGCTTGATCGATTCGCCCCTGGACTTCGACTTCAGCACGACCGTCTCCATTCACTGGAGATGACAGCTCTTCAGTCAGGGGGAGTTGATGGACGAGGATACTCTTCCGTCGACGACACTTGGACGACTCCCGGCGGACCTCTTCGAGTTGTACCTGACATTCATCGAGAGAATTCCGATCCCAATTCATCGGGAGATGAATTCTTTCAAGCCGGGGAGATTGATGCGGAGCAGAGACGAGCACGAGCTTTGGGCCCGTTCGGGGCTGATTTGGCGACTTACCATATATGGCGTGCCCGGATCGACGATCGTACTTCGCGATTGCGTCCGACATGTCGCCACGAGTCAAAAACATATATTAGTTTATTTTTTTTAGTTTATTTTCATGTATTTAGTGGTCGATCCCACCGGCCAATCATATCCGTTGATGGTGAACTATGAAACACAGATACTTCCCTGAAGGCAGCGTACCCGTACCGGATACGTATCCGGTACCGGTACGTACCCGATACTCGACAGATACACCTATGTAGACACACTTGAACTTAGCACATCATGTTGCGTATTGTGACAGAAGTCTATTTTTCTTAAGTAAACAAAAGTTGGCTCTATGCTAGGAAGTGTTGTCATGCCCAATTAAGTTGTGTATCTGTACCGAGTATGTTTCTTACTGATATGTTTCTGTTACAAGTTCGTGTATTGAATGTGTTGATAAGACGCAAGTTATTAACAAAACGGCTAACTTGTCTCTGGACTAACCGGAGATTGAAGATGTTGATCTCCAACAATGAAGAAGATGTTTGATAAGACACAAGTTATTAACAAAACGACTAATTTGTTTCTTGACTAACTGGAGATTGAAGATGTTGATCTCCAACAATGAAGTTGATATCCAACAATAAAGAAGAAAAAATAAGACTTATGAGTCGACTTACGTTTAATTTTATCTCTTTTGGTTAAACATATAAGATGCTAAATTTTTTATGAGTACTTAATGTTTGAAAACTTCATGTTATATTGCATTGATTTGTGGACTTGTACTTCAAGTTGTGATTTATGTTTGATATTTCGATGTTTTGAGAACTATTTATTGCACTTGTGATACATATATATATATATAATATTTATTATGACGTATCATGACGTACCCGTATCCTTAATTTTTAAATTTTGTCGTAACGACGTACCGGGTACGTATCGTACCCGTTACCCGTACTCATACCAGTGCTTCCTAGATGGTGAAGCCCTAGTTTGTTCTCTTCTTATAAATATTGGTCTAAGAGGCTGAACCAAGTCATTGCAGAATTTGGAGAAGACTCATTCCCGGATTCCAACGATCCCTCCCCGGTGCCGACGCCGTGATACCCTAGGTGACGATTCCTAGGCCTCCAAACTCCACCCCAAGGTAACCCCTACCCCCACCTTCATTTTCCACCTCTCAAATCTCATTTCCAGCCACCAAAAATCATCCAAAGCCCTCTCCCAAAACAGCCGGCCTGCGGTTCCAGCAAGCCGACCCGCCCTTCCCTGTTTTGCCACCGCCGGTCTCAACTGCCCCACCGCCGGCTCCCCCCAACCCCAACCCGCAACTCCCTCTTCCCCCCTCCAAGCCGACCACCCCACCTTCCTCCCCACCACCCGGAATTAACCATAAACCCTAGCCGACCACTCCTTTAAATTCCCTCCGTGGATCCACCATCCTAATAACCGTAAAATTCTAGATCAGTCCACATCTAGGGTATAGCCTCCCGATCCGTTATTTCCACCGCTCATACTTTCCATTTTTGCTTTGATCCGACCCTAAATAGCGGATCTACCCATCCCCGGTCCGGATCTACTTATTCGTGGCCGGATCTACCGCTTTATTGTCCGTTCTCACCGTTTTCCACCGAGGACAGCCACTATCACCATCGTCTCGCCACCGGTTCCATCACCGATCGCTGATCTACACATCCGGCCCTCCAAATCTTCAGTGCCTCGGTTCAATCCTCTACTTTGTGAGCTTTTGTAGTATTGTACTCTTTGATTCAGCATTTTCATTTGGTGATTCATTATAGTTTGCTGCGATTCCTGTTTGTAGAATTTTGTTTTGGTGCCCTAATAACTTGCAGGAGGAGACATTCGCCACGCGCTTCTCTTTGGCCCTCCGAGCGGAGGAAGGCCATATAATATTGCCCAAAATAAATATTTGCTTGTTCTATTTTAATATCTGTATGGTGCTGACTTTTCATGGCTTATATTCATTTGTCGAAGCCCTGATC
The DNA here is from genome assembly GCA_039513925.1 of Platanthera zijinensis. Classification (NCBI taxonomy): domain Eukaryota; kingdom Viridiplantae; phylum Streptophyta; class Magnoliopsida; order Asparagales; family Orchidaceae; genus Platanthera; species Platanthera zijinensis. Next base: position 115,031,011 of record CM077094.1, read on the forward strand.
ATCTCATCGCATATAGGTTTGGATTAGTGTGTCACCCGTGCACTCACACCTAGCGTTGTAGGTTTTGTGCACCAGTAGCCTACCCCTACATCACTTATAATAGGGTTCCAAGAGAGATCTTATTGAGAGTCTTAGAAAAAAACGTGTAAATGTATCATACATTGACATAATCAAGGATATGTATAATTGTATACAAATTCAGTGATGATGGTTAGGACATTTGGAAGATTAAAACATGAATTCCTTATTACTGTTGGCTTACATCAAGGTTCAGCTTTAAGCCCTTATCTTTTTACCCTTATCTTAGTTGAGCTCACCGGAGATATCTAACAAGCTATACCTTGACGTTTATTGTTTGCGGATGATACCGTTTTGGTCAATGAGACGCGCGAGGGTGTAAACGCAAAACTTGAATCTGGGCAAAACTCTTTAGAAAGAAGGATTTTAGGTTGAGCAGGTAAAAGACAAAGTATATGGAGCTTAAATTTAGCAGTGCAAGAAGGACTAATGACTTCGTTATTAAGTTGAGTGATTAAGATATTTCCCGCAGTGAGTGCTTTAAATATCTTGGATCGATAGTTCAAAAAGATGTGATACACATAATCCAAGTAGGTTGGTTGAAGTGGAGAGGCGCATCGGGGATCTTATGTGATTGTAAAGTACCATTAAAACTTAGAGGCAAGTTTTACCGTACTGCAATTAGACCTGCGATGTTCTATGGTTCTGAGTGTTCGGCAGTGAATTGTGTACATGAGCAAAAAATGGGAGTTTCGAAAATGAGAATGCTTAGGTGAATGTGTGGATAAACGAGATTGAATAAAATTAGGATTGAATGTACCAGGAATAAGATAGGAGTGGCACCAATTGCAGATAAGATGCAAGAAGCTCGACTAAGATGGTTTGGACACATACAAAGGAGACCGTTAGAGACACCTGTTAGGTGTTGTGAGAGTTTAGTCACTAGGCATGTTAAACAGGAGAGGGGTAGACCAATAAAGACTTGGAATGAAACTAGAAGGAAAGACATACTTGCGCATAAGTGGTATTATGACTAAAGATAGGGAGGGCACAATGGCGACAAAGGATCCATATAGCCGACCCCACTATAGTGGGATAAAGGCTTTAGTGTTGTTGTTGTAGATACTTGTTGATAGAAGGGTGAAACTAAAAGCCTATCGATTAAAATCTAGAACAATGAATTGTTGTAATAAGCTGCAATTAAGTGTGACTTGTGTATTCCTTGAATTTTATAATAGAAGAAGTACTTTGGAAGTTGTGTGGAGGAAGGTTGACTATACTTGGGGCATGGTAGAGCCTTCACTACGGTCTCCACATACTATTGTTGATCACAACTGAGGTGAAATGTATTGCTGGCTGCGACTCAGGTGAAATGCGGGAAAGAATGTGCAGAGGTGCTACTTTTGCCAAACTGGAAAGGGAAAAGTGCATGACACAGGATTATGCATTCCTATTCAATTGTTGGGTGCTACATGTGCTAAATTGCAAAGGAAATTGTTCAAAACATAGGATTATTTACTCTCCTACAAAGTTGGTAAACATTTGTGAAAAGTTATTATGGATTTTATCTTGTGGATACCAAAAAAGGATTTATTGACTTTGTATTTGCTTTAGTCTATAGATTTACAACACGTATCACAAAGTTGTTCTGTAAGTTGTATGAGTTCAGTGTCAAGTAGTATCACTTATGACCAAGATACCAAATTCTCAAGCATATTCTGGTGAACTCCATGTTTTGTATCCTCGTTAAAAGTCAATTGTACCACTCACCAGCAAATAAAGAACTGAATTGAAGTGGTCAACCAAATACTGGGCAACATGATTCAGTATATGCGAAGTAAAGCTAAAATAATGGATTTTGTTTTGGCGTAGTTGTAGAGGAGAAATTTGTATATAACAATTCAATTCACTCATCCATGGATAAGTGGCGCATTCATATTCTGGATCAATAAGACTTTCCAAAAGGCACAATGAAGAGGTACATGAGAATCTACAGGAGGCCAGCACAAGTTTTTAAATAAATGTGGATATGCATCGTAGGCACAAGCCACAAAGTTTGGAAGGTTTGTGAGTGTGTTATGATATAATTAAGGAGATATTTGATTCCAAATGAACAACATGGGATCTCGAACTTATAAAATTTGGAGAAAGTGTTTACGAAGATTAATGGCAGTGCCTACATCATTGTATTGTCTAATTCGATTTGGATCTTGCCAAACTTCAATTTAGTTGACATATACCATCGCTTCTTTGATTATTAAGAATGATGATGAGAAAATATAGAACCCACGATCAAGAAAATCAACCACACATACAATATCATATGGGCTCGCCTAGTGGGTAGATTCCACAGTTGACAAGTAAGTTGTGTCGTTGCAAGTAAATTAGTTGTGGCTTTCAAGTACTCCATCTACTAGCGTCAAACAATTTTTAAAGTAGTTTGGTCGAGTACTTTCCCTAGATCACGTGATTTATGTTATTTATTCAATTTTTTATTTACGCTTATTGTGGGCCTCACTGTGTACTGTAAATAGGAAGAAGTAACATTGTACATGGGTTAATCGTAATTTTTATTGTGGCTTCATGTATTTGGCTACTAAGGCTTCCGACCTAGTGTATAGATGAGTTGTTAGTTCTATCCTATGAAGCATCGATACTTAAAAATGCCTTGTGTATGGGCTCAAACGCGAATCGGATAAGGGAAATTGCCGGAAACACGTTTCCAAAATGCCGTAAACGCACTATTTTTAAAAAAAGAAATCGCGTATCCCACTCGCGGGATACCCGATTCCTGCATCAATATTTCATGGCGGGGCTTGTCTGTCACGCAGGATACTTATGTTACACAACCTTTTTTTCTTTTCGTGCGCCCGAAGCTCTCTCCTCTCCCACATCGATATTTCACGCCGTCGAAAGAGTTCTCCCCCGAAGCCCTCTCCTCTCCACCAAAAGTTCCCCTCTCTGCATCTAAAGTTCATCGAAGCTCTCCCCTCTCTACGTCGAAGCCCGCCGAACCTCTCCTCTCTTGCTGCTCTTCGCGCGCCCCTTTGAATCTCTCCTTCCGTTGAGTTTGTGTTATTTTTTCCTTATCTTTTCGCTTTTGCATTTTATTTCTTCAATCTAGAATTTTAATAGAAATGTTTTCCTCCAAAATATTTAAAATAGATTGACAGTTTTGCGACATATTTTTCGTATTTGATCAATTTCTTCTCTTTTGGCATGATTCCAAGGTTTTTCAAGATGAGTCACTAATTCTAAAATTATCTAAGATGTTTGTTCAGGCAATTTTCTAATAGGGATGCATGCGCATTATAGTTTGAGATGCATGTTATTTAGGATTGCAATGGGATGATGGGATCTATTGTGGGGAAATAATTATGGCTGATGAGGGTTAGTTTGCTGGTAAAGATTCTAATGGGATATGCTGTGTAAAAAAAGAAAACTTCCAGTTCCAGTGGAATACAGAGCTCGCATAGGATTTACAATTAGTTGTTGGTAATAACCTATTACCTAAAGTTCATTTACAATTAGTTTACTACAATATCTAACATGATAAAAAAATCTAATGGTATTATAAGATCAATGTTTTGTAACATAGTCGAAACTTTGACATGTCTATCTTTATTATGCTTATCTCATTCACTTTTTTATATTTCTTATAGCATCATGTCACTATATATTTATATGAATTATGAAATGCGAATGAAATGTAATATATAATATATATGTTGCAGTCTTATAAAATTCTCTCTTTATAATTTAAGATATGTACACTTATAATAATTATATATATTTTAAATGTTTTATGTATCCTAGTTTTTTTTAAAAATCACATTTCTCGTATCCGGTATCCCGTCCCCTTCCCCACGCAACATAGGTTCTATCGCACATCTCCCGACTGCTCACCAAAAAGGAATCCCTTGCACTATCATTATCTAGTTCCTTCAAGATTTTTTTTACATAATTTTTCCAAGTATAAACTTCTTGTAGCATCATTATGAAGGTCGTCATCTAATGAACTGATTTGTAGTGTACATAGGTGAGTCAGAAGAATAATTAAATGGGGTTGTTGGTATGTGCTGTGGTGGTTTGAATCAAAATCCATATTTACTTATACACTTCATAATAGAACAAAAGATTCACCTTCATAACAAAAACAACTTTTCACAATGCAACTTTTCTGCTATTGATTCTCCAGTTTTACGCTTACTTCTATCGTTCTCCAGGTCTGTTTACTCTGTCGGTTGCGGATTAGGAGGGAAATTAGGGCACGGTTCGAGAACTGACGAGAGGCATCCTAGATTGATCGAAAAATTTCAGGCTTTGAATCTGCAGCCAAAGGCTGTTGCGGCAGGAGCCTGGCATGCTGCTGTTGTAGGGCTGGACGGAAGGGTATGCACTTGGGGATGGGGGAGGTATGGTTGCTTGGGCCATGGATATGAGGACTGTGAACCAGTCCCTAAGGTTGTGGAGTCCTTGAGCACGATCAAAGCTGTCCAGGTTGCTACCGGTGATTACACAACGTTCGTAGTCTCTGAAGATGGTGATGTGTATTCATTTGGCTGTGGTGAATCTTCGAGCCTTGGACATTCCACCGGCATTGTTGGGCAGGTTTGGCATGTTCTTCCTTCGCCAACAATCTTTTATACCAATTTGGTTTGCCTTCTGTTCTTTCTTGAATCTTTGTGTATCTCCTTACATTTGAGGTGATCTCTTTTAACATAATAATTTAGTTTTTTTAGATGAGGCCAAATAGTTGGACAGGGCAATTGATGATCAATGATGTAGTTTAGTTTTTGTAGGAATTTTTTGGTTTAATGCTATGTAGATTTCATTGTTATTAAGATGCTCATGTAATTTAAGTTTTATTTGGTGACATCTTGATTGCTGACATTTTTTATGGCTAAAAGGAAGTAATGATATTTAAGATGATGATAACCACCTTTGTTTTACTCACATTGTTCAATTGAGATAATATTGATTATATTGAGCCAGGTACACTTGCGTATGACAACTATCTACAATTCATTGTAACAAACAATCCTCATGTTATGATTCCATGCTACCTGTAGGGTGCTAGTGATATGGCTACATCCTGTCCAATTTGGCCATATTTTAGGGCATTCATATATTAAGGAAATGCGAATTTCAAAGAAGAAATGACCTTTTATAGAGCCACAAACTTAATAATTTTGTATAGATTATAAGAAAGTCAATAGCCATGCTTAAACTATAGTGAGTGGACTAATATTTACATCTCTCGAAGATTTATCTAATTGGTTAGAGTGCAGCCCGAGTAGAAAGGAGGAAAAAATAATCCGTTGCCCTAAATTGGGCCTAACATACATATATCTAAAACAACATTCATGTGACATCACGTGAGGTAAATAGCGGGAGAAAATAAAACTTGAACTAAAAACGTGTATGATGCGTATATTCAACTCTCCCTCTCAAGTTGAGAAGATATATCGATCATTTACAACTTAATTGTATTGTTCATGAAGTTATCACCGCTCAACCCCTTGGTGAAGACGTCAGCTAGTTGGTCATGTGAGTTCACGAACGGTGTGCATATATTTCCCTTGTCAATGTAATCTTTGATGAAGTGTCTGTCAACTTCAACATGCTTCGTCCTGTCGTGTTGCACTGGATTGTGAGCAATACTGATGACCGCTTTGTTGTCGCAGTAGAGAGTAGCTGGTCTGTTCACCTGGAGACCCAGATCTTGGAGAATTGTCTTCAACCACAACCCTTCACATACTTTCTGCGCCATAGCCCTATGTTCTGCTTCAGCACTCGAGCGGGCCACAACATTCTGTTTCTTTCTCTTTCATGAAACAAGGTTGCCTCCTACAAATGAGCAATACCCGGCAGTTGACTTTCTATCATCTTGACTACCGGCCCAATCAACATCTGCATACATTTCAATCTCCAAAGGCTGGCTTACAAAAAACAGAATACCACAACCCGGAGACTTCTTGAGGTATCTCAACACCCGATACTCTGTCTGTTGATGGCGAACTGTAGGAGAATGCATGAATCTACTTAGGACACCAACGACGTACGTAATATCAGGGTGAGTATGAGATAGATATATGAGCTTCCCAACCAGTCGTTGGTACCTTGAACCATCCACTTTCTCTTCACTAGTATCAGTGTACAACCCCATATTCGCTGGGAGGGACCCAAAGGCTTCAACAGTCAGGATTGGGTTAGTCTCAGGCTAACCTCGGGTTAACCCTGAGGCATGCTTGTGGAGTTCTCGCCCTATAGGAGCTCTCGCCAAGGGCAGGCGAAAGCTGAGGGAACCAAGGCAGATAGTCGACCTCGCGGCAGGAGAGATCGTCGACCGACCAGGGCAGATGGTCGACCTCTCGGCAGGAGAGATCGTCTAACGACCGAAGCAGAGGGCCTGACCACGGAAGCTTCCGCCTTAGGGCTGGCTCTCGCCCAGGGGAGGCGAGAAGGCCCCAGGTAGGCCTTCGGTCGCGATAGTTTAAAGACCGTGAAGAGCGCGAACCTCCCTGGCAAGGGGTCTCGCCAAGGTTGGCCCGGGTGGGGGTCCAGCGAGAGCCTTCTCGGCCAGGGTTCTCGCCAAGTGGGCCCACGTGGTAGGGCCCGGCGCTCGTAAAGGGGATTAGTTTATAACGTATATTATCTCGAGGTAAAATTACCCAAATGCCCTTGGAATGACAGCGGGATTTGGCTATTGGCAGACCCCTCAGGGGTATTTCAGTATTTTCAGGTCAAAGGAAGACTATAAAAAGACCCATAGGGGCTCTTTGGAAGGAAGGCTTATCATTTTTTCCTCCCACTCTAGTGCCTTCTGAAGAGCTCCCAGCCCAGCATTTGGCTTTGGAGGGGAAGCTCTCAGAGATCTTCCGGGTGTGTGGTGGGACCTCCCAGCTGAGGCTTTGGGTCTGTGTTAGGGCCTTAGCAGCCTGTCAGGGGTCGAGGTTTGAGAGAAGTAGGCATTGACTGCACTTTGGTTCGTGAACATTTGTTGAGGTTATTTTTGGCTTCAACAGTTCTGGTGCGGTGAGCGTGGAAGCAGCCGGTGTAAGAAAATCTCGAGTTAAGTCCCATGGCAGGAGGCGAAGGTGAAGGATCAGGCGCAGGAGGATCCCCCACCCGGGTGGACGAGGCGACGAAGAAAATGTTTGAGGACTTCAGGCGGGAAGTCATGCAGACGATCAACTTGGCCTTCTCGGCAAGGAATGAGTGGGAGACGCCGCAGGTTCCGGTGGAGGTGGTTCCGCTGCTAGGCGAGAACGCTCCAGGGCAGCGCCCCGGGAAGGAGGTCCCGGTGGAGGCAGGCGAGAGGGACGTAGCCGCGCGGGAGCTTTTCCCAGGCCAACGTCTCGAGAAGGAGCTTCCGGCGGATCTGGGCGAGAAGGAGGCGACGGTGCGGGAACTCTTCCCTGGGCATGGTCTCGCGGACCGGTCCAGCCAACCGAGGTCGCGAGACGGGCCTTCTCGCCAGGTGGGAGGCGAGACCCCCTTTAGCGAGCTCATTGTCTCGGCTCCAGTGCCGGAGGGGTTCCGGGAGCCGGACATGACCTACTACACCGGGAAGGATGACCCGGTTCAGTACGTGCAATGGTTCGAGGACGTGGTGTCCATCAGGCAAATGTCGGATGCCTTCAAGTGTAGGCTTTTTGCCATCACTCTGAAAGAGAAGGCCAGGGACTGGTTCCACCAGTTGCCGGCGAGTTCCATCTACAGTTTCGAAGATCTGCGCAGAGGTTTCTTGCTGAGGTTCTCGACTTCAAAGAAGCGGAAGAAGGAGGCTGAATGCCTGTTTGCAGTGAGGCAAGGGCCGGAGGAGACGCTGGGTCATTATGTTGACCGGTTCCAAGAGGAGATTCTCCTGGTCCAGGAGGTCCCGGGGTACGCGCTGATGCTCGCCTTCACCCTGGGGCTGAGACCAGGGTTTTTCAGCATGGAGTTGAAGAGAGTGCCCCCTCTCTCTTTTGAGGAGCTCATGGAGAGGGCGGCAAAGGAGATAGACTTCGAGAGAGCAAACCCCGCGTTCGCGAGGAAGCTGGCCAGGTTGGCCGAGGACGACGTGAAGGAGCCGGTGGTGGGAAGGCAGAGAGAGCAGAGGGAGCCGAGGGAAGATAGGAGAAGAGAAGAGCCCCGAGGGCAGGGGCAACAGCATGGGGGGGCCAGGGAGCCAAACAACCGACTGGGTTGGAGGCCTCAGGAGGGTCGCCCCCAGGGCCAGGGAGGACTTCAGGGAAGAGATAACTTCCGGGAGCCCAGAAGGCTGGAGCAGGGAGGATGGCGACAAGGACCAAGGGGTCATTTCCCACCGCCGCAGGAGGCTATGGAGGTGGGAAGGGGAAGAGGAAGAAGATTTCGGGGAGCTGGAAGAAGGGGAGGAGGAGAAGGAAGAGGGGGCAGAGTGGGGTTGCCTTATTGTGACTTCCATCAGGAGGAAGGTCACGCAACGGCCACATGCCCAGAGTTTCTGGAGATTAGAGGGGCCAGAGGGGCCGGAAGGCAGGATCCGCCTGTAAGGATCGTTGAAGTACAGCGGGAAGAGGTGGAAGACAGATGTGAAGACAGGATTGACGTGGGGACCCGAGGAGGGATCGGAGTGATCCACGGGGGAGTAGGGATCGAGGCAACCCGCAAGGGGAGCCTTCAAACCATGTTCCGCCGAGGGGTCGCCTCGACCTCCCAGGCTCCCCCCCCCCCCCCCCCCAGAGGAGAAGATCACTTTCTCATCCGCGGATATGCCAGACTACGAGGATCCGTTCTGCGACGCGCTTGTGATCCAGACAGCGGTGGAGAACTACACCGTCTCCCGGATACTGGTGGATAATGGGAGCTCGGTGAATGTGATCTTCAAGAAGGCTTTCGATGAGATGAGGGTGGAAGGAAAAAGGGTCCTGGCTTCTGATGGACCGCTTTTTGGCTTCTCCGGCGAAAGGAAAGAGGTGGAAGGAGGAGTAGGCCTGCATGTGAGGCTTGGAGGCGTCTCACGGAACTGTCGGTTCGTAATCGTGGACGCCCCGAGTAGTTACAATGCCATCTTTGGGCGCCCCCTCATCAGCGCCTTTCGCTGTGTACCCTCCTCGTACCACCAATGCCTCAAGTTCAACAATGGAGGGGTGCAGGTTAGGATCAGGGGGGATCCAAAGATGGCAAGGCAATGCTATGTGACGGCGGTTAATACCGTGTCGTGGATGGCGGAGGCAGAGGAGTTGGAGAAGGAGATGGCTGAGCAGGAAGGGGTTGAGAAAGGGGAGGTAAGCCTGGGAGAGGCGATGGAGATTGTTGAGGAGTTGGCAGAGGTGGAGGAGATCAGCCTAGAAGAGGCGAGAGGAGTGATGGATGAAGAAGAGCAGAGGCAGGAGGAGAGTCTGGAGGAGGCGATGGAAGTCGATGAGGTTGGGGGAGAGGAGCTCGAGTTTGAGCAGGAGGAGGCAAGGGTAAGTTGGGAGCGGTCGGGGCTGGAGCCGGCCGAAGAAGTGGTGGAGATGGAGGTGCTTACAAGAGCGGGGGAGGCGCAAAGGATTCGGATCAGCGGAGGCTTGAGCCTCGAGGATCAGGAGCGGATGCGAGCCTGCATCCAAAGCAACGTCGACATCTTCGCTTGGAGCGCGGCAGACATGCCGGGCATCGACGCGGACGTGGCCTGTCATCGCTTGAACCTGGATCCCAGAGCCCGCCCCATACGCCAAAAGATGAGGGCCATCGCCACCAAGCTAGAAGCCCTCATCCGAGAGGAGGTCCAAAAGCTCCTGGACGCAGGCTTCATCTCAGAGATCCAGTATCCAGGCTGGATCTCCAATGTGGTAATGGTGAAGAAGGGAGGAGGAAAATGGCGCATGTGTGTTGATTTTTCATTATTAAATAAATCATGTCCCAAGGATTGCTACCCCTTGCCTCGAATCGACGCGCTGGTTGACTCAGCCGTTGGTTTTTCTCTTATGAGTTTTTTAGATGCATTTTCAGGTTATCACCAGATCCGGATGCACCCTCCTGATGTCAAGGATGTTTCCTTCATCACGAGAGAGGGATGCTTCAGCTATAAGATGATGCCCTTCGGATTGAAGAACGCAGGGGCGACATACCAACGTATGATGGATCGAATCTTTCGAGATCAAAGGGGAAGGAACCTGGAGGTCTATGTGGATGACCTCATGGTCAAGAGCAAGTGTGTTGATTCCCACCTGCGAGACTTGGAGGAGACATTTGCCACCCTGCGAAGGTTCAAGATGAGGTTGAACCCCTTGAAGTGTGTCTTCGGGGCTAGTCGCGGGAAATTCCTCGGACACCTCTTGACTCCCGCGGGGTAGAGCCTAACCCCGATAAGGTTCAGGCTATCCTAGACCTGGAATCGCCTCGCAGTGCCAAGGAGGTCCAGCGCTTGACCGGGAAGTTGGCCGGGCTGAGCAGGTTCCTCTCTCGGTCAGGGGATAGATGTTCCTCTTTCTTCAAGGTACTTCGTGGCAACCAAGCATTCGAATGGACGGCCGAGTGTGAAGAGGCTTTTCAGGGGCTGAAGAGGCAACTCTCCCAAGCTCCGTTACTTCAAAGCCCGAAGGAGGGGGAGGACCTAGCCTTGTATCTCGGAGTGGGAGGAGAGGCAGTGAGCTCCGTCTTGGTTAGGGAAGAGGGGAAGAAGCAATTACCCGTCTATTATGTAAGCCGAATCTTAAAAAAGGCGGAGATCCGATACCCCATCCTGGAGAAGCTAGCGTATGCTTTGGTCATCTCAGCTAGGAAGCTTCGCCCTTACTTTCAAGCACACTCGATTAGGGTGGTAACAGACCATCCCCTTCGCAAGGTCTTGGAGGGGGTGGAACATTCAGGAAGGTTGGCGAAGTGGTCCATCGAGCTAAGCGAGTTTGACATCTCTTTCGTCCCGAGGCTCTCCATCAAAGCCCAGGCCGTAGCGGATTTTCTGGCAGACTATGTTACCGAGGCCGAGACTGAAGAGCCAAGGCCGCAAGAAGCGTGGAAGATGGTGGTCGACGGGGCCTCAGGAAGGCACTCCCTGGGAGGAGGTGTGGTGTTGGTAAGCCCTCAGGGAGTTACCATAGAGCAAGCAGTGACTTTCCACTTCCCTGTAACCAACAACCAAGCAGAGTATGAGGCTGTGATCGCTGGCCTTCGCCTGGCAAAGGAGCTGGAAATCCAGGATGTGGAGGCCTTCACCGACTCGATGGTGGTAGCATCACAGATCCGAGGCGAGTTTGAGGCCCGGGAGCCGACTCTCGCGAGGTATCTATCTAAGGTAAGAGCCCTCATTGGGGGTTTTCGTTCATTCTCTATTCAACATGTCCCCAGGGAGGAAAGCGCGGCAGCTGATCGATTAGCGAAGTTCGGGCCTCGGGGAGGAGGTACCCTAACCGAACTGTTCCGACCAGCCATTGAAGAGGGGGAGTTGATGGAAGTGAATCGGCGGTCCTCATGGGTGGATCCGTTGGTGACTTTCCTGACCACGGGAGAACTGTCGGAAGAAGTTAAGGATGCAAAGAGCTTTAGGCACAAGGCGGCTCATTACCTGATGCTGGAGGGGAGCTTGCATCGGAAGATGCTGTCAGGGCTCCTCGCGAGATGCGTAACCGAGGAGGAAGTCCCGAGGATCCTGAAAGAGGTGCATTCTGGAGAATGCGGCAGTCATTCAGGGGGAAGGACATTGGAAGCAAGGGTGGTAAGGCAGGGATATTTCTGGCGGACCTTAAGGAAGGATACAGCTGAATTCGCAAGGAGGTGTCAGAAGTGCCAAGTACACGCTCCTCTCCAGCTCTTGCCCGCCCAAAGGCTTCGAAGCATCACGGCGCCATGGCCCTTCGCCATTTGGGGAATGGATCTGGTTGGACCCTTTCCCCCAGCTAGCGGGCAGAGGAGGTTCCTCCTAGTTATGATTGATTACTTCTCCAAATGGCTGGAGATCAAGCCGTTAACCAAGGTAACCTCCCAGGTCATCAGAAACTTCGTTTGGGGGGAAATCATTTGCAGGCACGGATTGCCCCAAGCGATAGTGACGGACAACGGTCCTCAGTTTGCCAGCGAAGAATTCATTAGTTTCTGCACCCAATTGGGAATTGACCTCAGGTTCGCCTCTGTCCATCATCCACGGAGCAATGGCCAGGTGGAGGCGGCAAACAAAGTCATTGTCAACTTGCTCAAAAAGAAGGTGGAAAACCTGAAGGGTAGCTGGGTGGAACAGCTCCCTTCCGTCCTGTGGGCCTTGCGAACAACTCCGAACACGGCCACAGGAGAGACCCCCTTCAAGCTCTCTCATGGGTGTGAGGCCGTCCTCCCTGTGGAATTCGAGGTTCGGTCCCCGAGGGTCGCGGCCGCAGCTGAGGGAAGCGAAGCTTGGAGGGTGGAGAATGAGGAAGGGTTGCGCCTCTCACTAGATATGGTGGAAGAGCTGCGGGATGTTGCCGCTATCAGGCAAGAAGAAATAAAACGGCGAATGGCCCGGTACTTCGATAAGCACATCAGAGTCAAGCAATTCGCCGAGGGGGATCTAGTACTGAAAAAGGTCGACGCTGCGGGAAGGTCGGCCGCGGTTGGTAAGCTCAACCCTAGCTGGGAAGGGCCTTACATAGTAGAGAAGGCTCTGGTTAACGGAGGCTATTATCTCCAGGATGCGGAGGGAAGGACCTTGAGTCACACCTGGAATGGTGATGACCTGAAGCGCTTCTACCCGTAGGAGGGAAAGAAGGATTGTAATATTGTAAACAACTATTGCATTTTCAATAAGTTATTTCAGAATGTTGACTATCGCTGAGTGAGCTATCTTTACGTTTTTGTTTTAACTGACTATGACTCCTCGTCTCAGTGATAGGATAGGCCTGGTTGAAGGAATCTTCATCAACACCCCGAGCTCGGCTCGGCCCCAGGTAGACCCGCTGCGCAGGCTCTCATCTAGCTGGCAGGTCCGAAGGCTCGCCTGTGGGGGAAAGGTTGGCTCTTGTAATACTTTGTTCTTAGCCACTTCTACGACACCCCGAGCTCGGCTCGGCCCCAGGTAGACCCGCTGCGCAGGCTCTCATCAAGCTGGCAGGTCCGAAGGCTCGCCTGTGGGGGAAAGGTTGGCTCTTGTGATACTTTGTTCTTAGCCACTTCTACGACACCCCGAGCTCGGCTCGGCCCCAGGTAGACCCGCTGCGCAGGCTCTCATCAAGCTGGCAGGTCCGAAGGCTCGCCTGTGGGGGAAAGGTTGGCTCTTGTAATATTTTGTTCTTAGCCACTTCTACGACACCCCGAGCTCGGCTCGGCCCCAGGTAGACCCGCTGCGCAGGCTCTCATCAAGCTGGCAGGTCCGAAGGCTCGCCTGTGGGGGAAAGGTTGGCTCTTGTGATACTTTGTTCTTAGCCACTTCTACGACACCCCGAGCTCGGCTCGGCCCCAGGTAGACCCGCTGCGCAGGCTCTCATCAAGCTGGCAGGTCCGAAGGCTCGCCTGCGGGGGAAAGGTTGGCTCTTGTGATACTTTGTTCTTAGCCACTTCTACGACACCCCGAGCTCGGCTCGGCCCCAGGTAGACCCGCTGCGCAGGCTCTCATCAAGCTGGCAGGTCCGAAGGCTCGCCTGTGGGGGAAAGGTTGGCTCTTGTGATACTTTGTTCTTAGCCACTTCTACGACACCCCGAGCTCGGCTCGGCCCCAGGTAGACCCGCTGCGCAGGCTCTCATCAAGCTGGCAGGTCCGAAGGCTCGCCTGTGGGGGAAAGGTTGGCTCTTGTAATACTTTGTTCTTAGCCACTTCTACGACACCCCGAGCTCGGCTCGGCCCCAGGTAGACCCGCTGCGCAGGCTCTCATCAAGCTGGCAGGTCCGAAGGCTCGCCTGTGGGGGAAAAGTTGGCTCTTGTGATACTTTGTTCTTAGCCACTTCTACGACACCCCGAGCTCGGCTCGGCCCCAGGTAGACCCGCTGTGCAGGCTCTCATCAAGCTGGCAGGTCCGAAGGCTCGCCTGTGGGGGAAAGGTTGGCTCTTGTAATAAAGGTTGGCTCTTGTAATACTTTGTTCTTAGCCACTTCTACGACACCCCGAGCTCGGCTCGGCCCCAGGTAGACCCGCTGCGCAGGCTCTCATCAAGCTGGCAGGTCTGAAGGCTCGCCTGCGGGGGATAGGTGGAGTCCTTGACTTTTTGATCCTTGGTTCTTGGTTGGTAGTTACTACGTTACAACGAGCTCGGCTCGAACCCCGGTAGACCCGCTGCGCAGGCTCCCATATAAGCTAGCAGGTCCGACGGCTCGCCGGTGGGGTAGGGGTTTAATTGGTTGGAAAAATACGAGGGAAGGGCCCTGACCTAGACTGAAGGCAAGGCCCTAAAGGTCTCGGCCAGTAAGGGTCTCGCCCCAAAGGCCTCGGCCAGTAAGGGTCTCGGCTCAAAGGTCGCGGCCAGTAAAGGTCTCGGTCGAAGGGGGGGTTCTCGCAAAAGGAGGCTCCCGGCAGACCTGGGCAGGACGACTTAATCAACGGCGCAAGGTTCCCGCCTAACTGATATCTAAGGAAGGTCACCCTAAAGAGACTAAGGGTCTCGGCGGGAGCTCGCGCGGAAGCCGTTCGGCAGAGTAATATACGTTTAAAACACAATGACAGTGAAAAATGAAGCATTACTTTATATAAAGTTAATTACAGAAGTGAGGAGCTTCTCGCTCATTACAAAAGGGTATTCAAAATAAAAGACACCTTAAGGGGACGCGCTGTAATCCCCACTGGTGCTCTCGCTGGAGTCATCGCCAGAGCCCTCTTCGGATGTCTCGCCAACGGCGGTAGAAGACCTCGGGGCGTCTGAGAGAGGCGAGTCCGGCGCGCCCGGGGGTTTGGGAACTGGGTCGTAGAGCCAAGGGAGAAGTTGGCGAGCGTCGATGGTCGCGCCGTCCTCCCGGAGCAGCTCGACGTCTCGCAGCGTCTCGAGCGTCAGCTTGACGGTCGCCTGAGCGTTGGCTTGAAGCAGCTTGTCCACGTCATACTCCGAGAGGTAACGACTCCGCAGCCTCGCATCTAGCTCCGGAGGCGGGACCTTCGCCAGCTCTGCGCGGAGCTGTTCCCTCAGGAGGACGCTCTCGCAGCGCGCGTTGGCCAGCTCTGCGCGAAGCTCCCTGACTTGGGCAGAATCCTGCAAAAGGATTAAAAGAATTCAGTCTAGACACATTACACAGTGGTAACTTCGGGGAACGGGGGCAAGGGTTCAGGAGGATCTCGCCTACCTCGGTCGCGGGGCGCAGAGACAGCGCCAGTCTAGCATCCGCGAGCTCCTGTTGAGCTCTCGCGAGTTCTTCTTCCGCGGCGTGCGCGCGAGCCACCGCGTCCTCCCTCGCCTTGCGCATATCAGTGAAGTTCTTGTCAATGGTGATACTTCGACGCACACACATATGCGTGAGCTCGAACGCGCGCAATAGGGCCCGGGTGGCGTCGAAGGCTAGAAGGCGGGTGGACATCTGGTCAAACACGCCGGCATCCTCCCGGCTGTAGAGACCATACCCAAGCGAGAAGGCCTCGCCGGTCACATTCTCCCCCTCCGCCCATCTGGGAAGGAGGGTCGAAACCCTGATCGAGTTTGACTCAGGGTCCCATTCCATCTGAGGCTTCCCCTCCGAGTCGGCGTATCTAACGCCGAAGCCAAAGTTCCGGTGCCCTCTCGGCACCTCCGGGGGCGGGACGCTGGCGGAGGTTTCGACGGCGACCACTTCTCCACCAGCCTCGCTTGCGGCCGATATATTCCTGGCGGAAGCCTCGGCACGGCTCTTGGCGGCAGCATCCATCTCGCTGGCCATCTGAAGGATTGCTTCAAAGGACCTGCCCTCGGGAGGAGGTTGGACGGGCGAGACCGCCAACGATTTTCCCTTCTCGGCGGCAGAAGGCTTGGGCCTATTCAGCGCGCGGAGAGGAGGAAGGGTGGCCTTTCGCTTCTTGGCCGGTGGCGGCATGGAAGGAGCTGGATCTTCTCGGCAGGCGCTGGCGCTAGCTTCCGCGAGCGCAAGGGAGCCTCTCGCCGCCAGACCCTCAACACCCCGGCCTTCAGCGAAGGGTTGGCGCAGAGGGACCTCCCGCTCTCCTGCAAAGTTAAAACGCTTTAGCACTTCAGCGCAAGAAAATCTTTGATAAAAAAGGGAATCTGAGGCGAGACCGTACCTTTGCCCGAGTGAACAAGTGGGAGGGAGTCGACGTCCCGCCGAAGATAGGGGACGTCGAACTCCTTGGTCCCGAAGAATTCCAGGATTGCGCTCTCGCGCGATCCCAGAGCGGGGGGCTTGTAGGCAGCGTCTTCATACTGGACGGGCTGAAGCGGGACGTTGCCGAAGTCCCCGCTGACGTAAACGAACTTCTCGCCCCAATGGTGGTGCTTGTTGGCGAGACCGGTAACCTCGAGCTGTTGCCCAGAGAAGAAAACTACCCCCCCTTGGCACGAAAGTTGAATAGCTTCCGGAAGATGGGCAGGCTAAACTCGATCCTCTCGGATCGCATATAGCATATGAATGCTATAAGTATCGCGACTGAGTTCGGGTTTAGCTGGGCGGGAACCACCCCATAATAGCGGAGAGCTAGCCGAACCTCCGGCCAAAGGGGGAGGCGGAAGCCCACCTCGAAATGCTCGAGGGGGATGGCAAGCTCTCCCGCCCCGGGAGTATTCACCCTATCGTGATTCCCCGGGTTCCGCGCCGAGAAGCCGGCGGGAACGTAGCGGTCGACGATCATGTTGTATTCGTCGAGGGTGAGCTTGCAGGAAGGAAAGAGGTGTTTCTGGAAGGCTTCCGCACAATGGGCGCGACCCTTGTTCTCGCCAGGCATGGCTAGTTCGTGAGTAAGAGCGAGAGCTGGAGGGGGGTCGAAGCGGAAGCAGGAACGCGAGAGCACGGAGGGAAGGCTGAGGTTCCGGATCGAAGAAGTAAATGCGGTTGGTAGACTTCTCTATTTATAGGGAATCGTAATCATCATGAGTTCATCCGGCAGAGAGAGAAAGTGACAGCGGAGTACAGCTGTCAGAATCCGGGCTAACGACGCCTCGGTTCTCCCCCTCAGGATGACAGCGGTCAACGGTCGCTTCGGGTTTCGACGCGACTACCTGGATTGGCGCAAGCCTCCTAGATTGGCGCAAGCCTCCTAGACCGGCGCAAGCCTCCTAGGTTAACGCAAACCTCCTAGATCAGCGCAAGCATCCTAGATTGGTGTAAGCGTCTTAATTAAAAAGCCTCGCAGAGCGATAAAAAGAAAAAGGAAAAGAGAGACATGAGTAGAAGCGGGATTCTCGCTAGCGCAAGCTGGATAAAACTTAATTAGTAATAATGTTTATTACAGACATTGAAAAAGAAAAAAAAAGAAGAAAAAAGAGATACATTGAGATTCAGAGCGTGAAGGCTAGTAGGGCTTCCAGCTCCATCGTCCCCGTTCTCGCCGCCTAGTTCTTGGGGGCGCCAACGGGTTGAAGTAAGACGATAGCGTGGTACACCCAAGGTTGATCCGCCTGGCGTAATCCCGGATCTGCGAGATGCACCTCCCTGGCGAAGACTCGGCGGAAGGCCCGCGCGGGCAATCAGTCTCGCCCAAGAAGAAATCCCGCTCCAGAGACTCCAGCCTTTGCTCCACAGATTCGCGGAATGCTTTCGCCGCGGCAGTATGGGCACGGTCTCGCCGGACAAGCTTGGCCAGGATGACCGAGATCTTCCTCCGTCTCCCCTTCGCGCTCCCAGCACTGTTCAGGGTTTCCTCTATCTCGCCAGACGAAGGGAGGGAGGACTCTTCATCCTCTTCTTCCTCGTCTTCTTCTTCCTCTTCTTCTCCTTCCTCATTGACTCCCGACCGCAAGCCAGGATCACCTGCGGAAGAAACACACGAGAATTTTGGTCAAGGCATGACAATCGACAGTCCAGAAAAGTTTTCGCATACCTGCGGCTGGGCGAGAACCGTCAACCAAAGTTGGACGAGAAGGCCCGGCCCCTCCGTTGGTTCCATAAAGGAGGTGAAGAGGCTTGCCCAGCCCCGGGCGGAAGGGCTCGCGCACGATGATCCCGGCCTGGCCGGAAGCATGAGGGGAGTTGTCTTCTCTCAAGGGACGATCAGCATCCTTGAGAGTAGCGGAAGGTTCAGAAGCCGCCCCTCCCGCCTGCAGGATAGGATTGGCCACCGCGGGAGGCACTTCGACGGTTCTCGCTTCATCTTCCCGGGTGGTTAGACCCGGGTCGGCGGGAGCTGGCACTGCGAGAAGACGGTTCAGAAAAGAAAGGGTCGGGTTGAAATATTGACAAGGGAAAATGTACCTATCGTTTCGGTCTCGGCTGGAGGAATCCTCTCCGAGACCCGTGTTTGGTCCTCTGGGGGATGAGCGGGTAGGTTCGAAGAGCTGGGCGGAATTTCGGCGTCATTATTGGGAGGGGACTCCTGCGAAAGCATACTTTAATCATCGAATCTAATGCACAGTCAGCTCGGTAGACACGGGCGAAAGGCTTACCTTCTGTGGGGAAGGATCTCCCGCAGGATTGGGAGTGGGGGAAGGAGGATCCCTGTTCTCGCGAGAAAGGTCCCGCCGGACCGCCTTCGCCCTTTTCTTTTCCTTCTTCTTCAGCTCCGAAGGCCCGGCGGTTGAAGTCTTTTTCGCTAACCATGGAGCCACCGCCGCACAGTTAACCAAGGCCCGCGCTTGGGCAGCGGCTAATCGGTCTTGGAGGTCTTGCGGAAGCGGTTTGGCAGCACGTTTGAGATGCATGGTAAGCTCGCGCAAAGGTCCCAAGGGGCGAGAGCTCAGTCGTAAAAACAGTATTTCAAGGGCGAGGCATATGGTCGCCTATCGGTGCATATTTATAGCCGCAGTAGGACCCACCAAAAGATTCCCCTGGTTAGTTGGCACGTGTCCAGCGAATATTTCGGGGGTTGGACTTGTCTTGTCGAGCGCAGGGCTAGCTCGAAAAGAGCGGGGATTGTGTACAACCCCATATTCGCTGGGAGGGACCCAAAGGCTTCAACAGTCAGGATTGGGTTAGTCTCAGGCTAACCTCGGGTTAACCCTGAGGCATGCTTGTGGAGTTCTCGCCCTATAGGAGCTCTCGCCAAGGGCAGGCGAAAGCTGAGGGAACCAGGGCAGATAGTCGACCTCGCGGCAGGAGAGATCGTCGACCGACCAGGGCAGATGGTCGACCTCTCGGCAGGAGAGATCGTCGAACGACCGAAGCAGAGGGCCTGACCACGGAAGCTTCCGCCTTAGGGCTGGCTCTCGCCCAGGGGAGGCGAGAAGGCCCCAGGTAGGCCTTCGGTCGCGATAGTTTAAAGACCGTGAAGAGCGCGAACCTCCCTGGCAAGGGGTCTCGCCAAGGTTGGCCCGGGTGGGGGTCCAGCGAGAGCCTTCTCGGCCAGGGTTCTCGCCAAGTGGGCCCACGTGGTAGGGCCCGGCGCTCGTAAAGGGGATTAGTTTATAACGTATATTATCCCGAGGTAAAATTACCCAAATGCCCTTGGAATGACAGCGGGATTTGGCTATTGGCAGACCCCTCAGGGGTATTTCAGTATTTTCAGGTCAAAGGAAGACTATAAAAAGACCCATAGGGGCTCTTTGGAAGGAAGACTTATCATTTTTTCCTCCCACTCTAGTGCCTTCTGAAGAGCTCCCAGCCCAGCATTTGGCTTTGGAGGGGAAGCTCTCAGAGATCTTCCGGGTGTGTGGTGGGACCTCCCAGCTGAGGCTTTGGGTCTGTGTTAGGGCCTTAGCAGCCTGTCAGGGGTCGAGGTTTGAGAGAAGTAGGCATTGACTGCACTTTGGTTCGTGAACATTTGTTGAGGTTATTTTTGGCTTCAACAATCAGCATCAATCTTGTGATTGTCCTCAATAGGAGTATCCAGAGGAGCACGCCCGAGCATCTCAGTTTCTTCCAGAAGGTCAAGGGTATACTTTCTCTGAGAGATGAAGATCCTCTGACGAGATCTCACTACTTCAATTCCGAAGAAGTATTTCAACTTTACCAGATCCTTGACTTCAAATTCTTTGCCCAATTATTTTTTCAAGTGTACGATCTCCTCTAGATCATCTCCTGTAATGATGATGTCATCCACGTACACAATAAGAATCAAAACCCGATCTCCTCTTCGCTTGATAAAGAAAGTATGATCAGTCTGTCCTTGAGTATAACCTAGTTGAAGCATGGTCCTATTAGACCGTCCAAACCAAGCTCTAAGGGACTGTTTCAGGCCATATAGGGATTTTTGCAAACGACAAACCTTTCCACTGGACCCTTCTTTGGTAAAGCAAGGAGGGATAGTCATGTAGACTTCTTCTTCCAGATCACCGTGAAAAAAATACATTTTTAACATCAAGTTGTTGTAACTCCCACCCACGACACGCAACATAAGAGAGGATCACCCGAATAGAGTTTATCTTTGCAACAGGAGCAAATGTTTCTTGGTAATCAATTCCTTGGGTCTGGGTATACCCTTGATCGACTAAGCGAGCTTTATATTGCTCCACCACTCCATCTTGATTCTGCTTAACAGAGAAGATCCAGCGTGATCTAACCGTTCGCTTCCCAGGGGGAAGACGAGCAAGTCGCCAAACTCCATTTTTCTCCAAGGCACACATCTCTTCTTTTATAGTCTGTTTCCACTCAGGTATCTAAACAACCTCCTGCCAGGTCTTAGGAATCACAATAGAGGACAGAGATGAGATAAAAGTTTTGTGAGCCTGAGGGAGGTGAGAGTAAGAGATGTAGTTGGCAATAGGGTGTTTGAGGCCATCTGTTTTACCTTTAAGACGAGCAATGAGAACATGGAGGTCGTCGTCTGAATCTGGAGCGGAGACTGGCACCGGCACCGGTGGTACATCCACGGTTTGTACTTGCTCAGTCGTCCGAAGCCTGCGAGAGTATGTATATAATATAGGAGGAATAGAGGTGGTAGGTATGGAAGCAGTAGTAGGAGGAATAGAGGTGGTAGGTATGAAAGCAGTAGGAGGAAGAATAGAGGTGGTAGGTATGAAAGCAGTAGTAGGAGGAATAGAGGTGGTAGGTATGGAAGCAGTAGTAGGTGAGCTATGAGCCGAATCAGCAATCAGGAGAGGAGAGTCATGGTCCAGTCACTATTACTACTCGTCTTCCCCTGACGAGGACCATAGTAGGACTCTCCCTCACAGAAAGTAACATCCATAGTACAGTAATAACGACGTGTAGGAAGATGATAACCCCTATACCTTTTGGTGGTAGGAGAGTAGCCAACAAAGACACATCGGAGGGAGCGAACATCCAGCTTATTGCGATGCGGGGTATGAACATGAACAAAACAAACTGAGCCAAAGATGCGAGGGACGACGTGAGAGGTATCGACAAGATGGTTCTTGGCTAAACGGTAGAGGGGCGTATCATAGGAAATGACGCGAGACGGAAGACGGTTGATGAGATGAACAGCAGTCAGGACTGCATCACCCCAATAGGACTTGGGAAGGTGCATTGCAATTAACAAACACCGAGCAACCTCCAGTAAGTGTCTATTTTTTCATTCTGCAACACCATTTTGAGTAGAGGTGTGGACACAAGTGGGTTGATGAATATTGCCATGTTCGGCAAAATAGGTACCGAATGCTCCTCAATCATCATATTCCCCACCATTATTACTACGAAGCACACGAATTGTGCCGTCGAATTGAGTCACAACCATTCGATGAAAGGACTGAAAACAAGTAAGCACATCACACTTTTTTTTAATAAATACAACCAAGTAGTATGAGAATGACAATCAATAAATGTAACTAATCATTTATAACCAAATAAAGATAACACCGGGGAGGGACCTCAAACATCAGAATGTATAACATCAAACAAAGTAAAACTAGGAGAAAAAACATGACTGATACTATGACGAACATGTTTTGAGCGTTCAAATGTGTAACAAGTAAACGATTTAATTAAACAACTGAAAGCAGGAAAAAGTTTGGTAAAATATAAAGGAGAAGGGTGGCCAAGGCGTAGATGACAGCGTCGGATGTCATGTAATGTTGGAGCCCTGGTGGTGGAAAGAGCACTGGAAGATAACGACTGGTTGAACAAGTACAGTCCGCCGACGTTCCTACCGTTGCCAAGCATCCGCTTCGTATCCAGATCCTGAAATACACAAATATCAGGGTAAAAGGTTATGGAGCAATTTAAATAAGCAGTTAAGTGGCTGATGGAGAGGAGATTGCGAGGAAACGAAGGAACATGTAAAACAGAGGAAAGTGATAGGTCAGGAGAACATGTAACAGTTCCTTTGCCAGCGATAGAAGAGAGAACCATTAGCAGCAATGACCTTATTACAACCAAAGAGAGGAGTATAAGAGGTATAACCTGAGGCGGAACTAGTCATGTGATCCGTCGCGATTGAAATTAATTGCTTGCTTTTATTTCAAATATTTGCGTGGTGCTTAATTCTCATTGCTCATTTTAATCGTCGTCATCACCGACGGTCGCATTGCATTTAGAGTTGCATTAGTGTGTCACCCCTGCACCAACACTTAGAGTCGTAGTCTCCGAGCACCACTAGCTTACCCTACATCAAATCTCCTTCTCAATAGATGGACAGTTCCATGTCAAAATTGATTGTTGGAGAATGGCCCAATGTCCGGAAAAAGGCATTAGTTAATTTGATGAAAAATCAACTTCTTCACTATGTTCAGAATTTCCTCAAAAGCTGTCAGATAGCAGATTATCAGAAAGCTTTAGGGGTCCTAAGATAAAGAGATGGTTTGATAGATTTAAGTACCATGGATAAATTTTTTTTGAGCAGGGTATATACGAGGATATCAACTCTAGAGTTAGCAGCAAGTGGTTAAAATGAGGAAGTGACTCGGGAGTATTACACAGTAAGACCGTACCATGGAGACCTAAAAGAAAAAATCATAAAATCGTTATTAGACTGACAATGACTATACTAGAAATATTGAACTGTTACAAAAAAGTTGGCATCGAAGTTGATTGTTTAGAAATAATAACGCTAATGTATGTGTGGCAAAACTAGAAAAGATAGATTAAGAATAATTATATTGAAAAAATAGCGGAAGTGCCATCAATCAATAATAAGGTAATAAAAAAAGACTTAATGTTTTGACATCACAATGAAGGTTAGATGCTAGATGGTTATATAAAGCCAGCAAAGGATTAGCTAGGAGACAAGGTAAAAAGTCAAGATAAAGTTGTTCAGGATGATCTGCATTGTGTGAGTTTTAAGAACTTGGGAATCACTCGAAAGAGAGAATGAATAATGATGAAAGAATCTCTAAATAATTGGGATGATGCTTGTGTGGGTCGCTCGATGCTTTTATAGACTGGTTGAATTGAACCGTCTTAGCTCAAGAGTGAGTAGAGCGCGTAAACAGTCACAGAGAAAATTATGAGCCGACAAGAAGTCTTTTAACGTGAAAAATCCGGAAATGGTGAAAAACCACGGGATTGAATTGGTGCTGACCAAATTGCATTATTTCTCCGTGTTACAAACAGTAGAATTCTCGATGGTGACAACTGTTGGAGGAATGAATTGTGTTGGTCTTACTCATATATGATATGAATGAAGGACCATACATTTGACTGAATTGGAATTCGAGAGGACAAGTCAATTCGTCGAGTTATCCCGAGACATCTCAACGAATTCGTCGAGTTATCCCGAGTCATCTCGTGTCATCTCAACGAATTCGTCGGATTATCTCGTGTCATTTCGACGAATGTGTCAAAGTCATCTCGACGAATTCGTCGAATCATCCCGAGTTATTTCGACGAATGTGTCTTGAGTCATCTCGAGGAATTCGTCGAGTTATCTCGTGTCATTTTAACGATTCGTCGAGACATCTTGAGTCATCTCGACGAATGTGTTTTGAGCAAATTTTTGGATTGCGGGTCTAGCGATAGCGACAAATTTCCATCTGTTTATTCCTTTAGGTATAAATAGAAGATACCTTAAGGTTTTTCTTAAGCGCACTGTGTTAATCCCGAGAGGAAGAGACCGACGAAAAACGTTTCTGAAAGTCCTGATCCCGTCGCCGTCGCTCAGCCCGATTCCGGCGCCCGTCGCTGCCGCCTCTTCTGGAGAAGACCTAGCAGTGTGTGAAGACGCAAAGTTCTTTCCGTTCTCCTTCCCGTATTTCGTTTGACGATGTGTCGGCGTTCTCCCGTTCGTGTGGATCACTGTAGAGCCGCAAATTGGTTTTTGCGTGGACTCACTCGCCGGCTGGAGATCTACCTTTTAGAGCATCTTGGTTGAGTGCCGACTCAATCTCGTTAAGGTATACTTTTAGCTAAAGTTGTTTTTCTACTTCTTGATCAATGTTTATCGCAAGATCCTTTCTCTTTGGGTTTTCTTGATTCCTTATTCCGCTGCGCACATGTGATGTGCTTTTCATAGAAACCCAACAACAACTCACCGCTTGTTACAATGAGAATTTAGTAGAATGCGGAAATGAAAACTTCAAGTCGTCTTCGAAGGAGATCTTCGAAGGGGAAGGAAATCTTCAAAGGCCGAAGTGGGATCTTCGAGTCACCTTTTAAGGAGATCTTCGAAGGGGAGGGAGATGTTCAAGGGCCGCAGGAGATCTTCGAGCGAATAAGCGAATATTGAAGGAGAATTCTAAAGAATCTTTGAAGAAGCTCTCTCTGGTGTTGAAGGCCGAGTCTCCACAAATGAGGGTTCTGGGCTTCTTTTATAACTTTTAATAGGGGTGGCTTGGTAATTGCGCCATTTTAACCACTATAACTACCGAACAAACAAATCATGTTCCTCAATCTGGAGCACACCGATAACCATTTTTTGCAAATATGACGATTTTTTTCCCAGATAGTTTTGGCAGTTCGAGCAGGACCGATAGCGATGACGACATTGAACGTGATCAACCCTGCAATCTTTGCAAAGAAGGTAAATTGCAGTGCACACCCAGAAGGAATTCCGTGTGTTTGTGTGCGAGACTGTTATGAGTGCGCCATGAGTACGGAGGCGTTGCGAGCGCGCCGTGTACGCGGAGGCGTTGTGAGCGCCCGTAAGCACGAAGGCGTTGTGAGCGTGTTGGTAGCGCAGAGCATTCTGAGTGCACTGTGAGAACGAAGGCGTTCTAAGTGCCCCGTGAGCGTGGGGGAGTTATGCCCGGGGTCCGCGCGTCTTAGGAGGTGGTAATGGGGCGTCTGGGACGAAGTGGTAAGGGCATGCATAGGGGATCCCGACAAAAAGAAAAGTATGCGGACGGTACCGCGCGCCGGGGAACGTACAGCCCGGGCGTGCGCGACCAAGAGGCTGCTCGACCGGTGGAGGTCGGGCGCTGGACGCACGCCACGGCTGTGCGCGGTGCAGCGCGTGCACCTCCGACGGTCGTGGGAAGTTTTTTGGTAGTTACGGGCGGTTCCCTCTTCTCCCATTATGAGCACGCCTCATAATAGAGGGATTCCATTATCCGTAGCCACATTTTGGTGGGAAATGCGTTATCTGCAGTCCACCTTAAATTATAAGTTTAAGGGGTAACCATCAATTGTCCCGCAAATCCTCGAAGTCCACGATCGTGGCTGGAGGAGTGTGAGGATTTTTCCCAACTCTGTTTGAAGCGTCTTAAGTGGAAGTTGATTATGAACTGATCCGTGAACTGCTGAGTCAATTCCGCAAAATTGTCGATGACTCCTTCCCGTAGAGAATGAAACCAAGTTCGTGCTTGCCCCTTCAGTGTTGCCGGGAGCACTTGGCACAGTAGCTGGTCAGGAGCGTTGTAGATCCCCATGATGGTGGTGAAGTGGTTGATATAATATAGTTGATCGTCCGTCCCATCGAACGTCTAAATGTTCGGTAGTTTCAAGTCATGCGGGTTGGATGTGCTAGAACCTAAGGCATCAATGAAGAGCCATGGTGCAGGGGGCGGCGTGCGAAGGCGGCCCATTGTCCAAGTTGTCCATATTTTTTTGCAATCACGTTGCTTATTTCTTCGCATGTGAGCCCTTCAATTGCGTTCCTGAATCCCACTACTCCCGAGCGGATATGATGATGGTTGGCCTCAGGTTCTTTGGCCGGTCGAAACGGGCGCGTTCAGCTGGTCACGTCAGAGAATTCTTCTGTGGCGTGATGATCGCACATGGCGTGCCCAGTCGAAGCATGGTTCAGAGACTGCGAAGGCAATTTGCCTGGCTCAGGGGCTGGATTGGGGGCCGAAGAGCTCCTATGTGTCTTATGAGGGCGAGCATCTCGGCCTGATGCTCTTCCATTTAGCGCTTGCGTCTTTCCAGTGCTTCTACGGGCGCGATCATGACCTCTTCCGTGAGAGGTTTGTTGATAAGTGAATGAGAGGGAATTGGATCGATGTGTCCGCCGGGGATTGACCCCTCAGTAGTACAGGTACTTCTTGCCATTGTCATTGGTCGCGAGTATTGTTGTGAAGTCAATACTAACTCCAGAGAATCTTTGCAGAGTTTGGGAAGAACTTTCTCACTGTCGGTGCCAAAGTGTTGTGGGTCGCTCGACTCTCTTGTAGACCAGTTGAATTGAACCGTCTCAGCTCGAGTGTGAGCCGAGCACGCAAACAGTCACAGACGAAACTAAGAGTTGGCATGAAGGCTTTTAACGTGGAAAAACCAAAAAAGGGTGAAAACCCACGGGGTCGGATCGGTGCCGACAAAATTGCACTATTTCTCCGAGTGTTACAAACTGTAGAATTCTCGATGGTGAACGGGTCACGACTGTTACAATGAGAGTTTAGTAGAATGAGGAAATGAGAAATTTGAGTCTCCTTTGAAGGCGATTCGAAGATCCCACTTCCACACTTCAGCCTTTGAAGATCTCCTTTGAAGGCGACTCGAGGTTATCATTTCCGCATTCTTCTAAAGTCTTATTGTAACGAGCAGTGGAATGTTACCCCGAGAATTTTACTGTTTGTAACACTCGGAGAAATAATGCAATTTGGTCGGCACCGATCTGATCAAGTGGTTTTTCACCCTTTTCAGGTTTCCACATTAAAAGCCTTCTTGCCGGCTCTTAGTTTCTCTGTGACTGTTTGCTCTCTCGGCTCACTCTCGAGCTGAGATGGTTCACTTCGACCGGTCCACAAGAGTGTTGATGATGTTATTTCATCATGTTAGCATGCCAAACATCCAACAGTTTTAAATCACATTACGCCAGTTCATATTGCATGCGAACTAAACTGCTTCTTGATGCAAAAGATTGAGATATAATCTGCCATTTCTCTGTCATTCTGGGGATGCCCTCCATTGTTTTTTTTAACACTTTCTTGATTTCATTTACTGTTTATAGTCAAATCCCACATCATCTCTCTGCATTCTCATCAAAATTTCTCCCACATTTTCTTGCTCGGAACAAGAGAGACAACTTTGTTTAAAAGCCAGTTTACTTTGCCGAAAATACTAATCTTCTGAATCATTCTGGTGTCCAGGGCAACAGGCACACAAACGTTCACACACCAGCATTAGTGACATCCCTCAAAAGTATTGGCGAAAAGGTCGTACAGATCAGCCTCACCAACTCCCTGTACTGGAATGCACACACATTCGCTCTGACGGAATCGGGCAAGCTGTACGCGTTTGGGGCAGGCGACAAGGGCCAGCTCGGCATCGAGCTGGCCAACCAGCAGAATGAGAGAGAGATCCCTGAGAAAGTACACATTGACCTCAACTAACCCCTCTCCGAAGCTTAAAACTCCGCAGGGAAAGTTCTGCCATGTCTCGCAGCCATAGTGGCCCCGGGAGGAAGCAGAAACAGCCATGGATGGATTTAGATTATTTGAAGGTTCTTATCATCTCTGTTTAAATTTATTGTGCATATATGTATATATCAACAGTTGATGTTCATCTTTGGTGGCACTTTCCTGGGAAATCAGTCTAAAATTTCAGGAAAAAAAGATTAAATTCCCCACAGATGATGTGGTTCTAGTTCAAATTGTGCATGTCCCTCATTTCTCTCCCCTCTCTACAGTACACACATTGACGCTTCAAGTAAGAACTGAAGTGAAATTAAGGCTCCGTTTGGGGGTATTTATTTTCTCCGGTCAAGCGATTACGACCGCATGAATCAAACTTTAATTGAGGTCCGGTTCATGCGGTCGTAACCGCTTGACCGGTGAAAATAAGTCCCCCAAACGGAGCCTAAGTCAAGATTGCATGTGAGAGTATTGGTTTAGTCTCTGAGTGAACCTATGTTAGGGGGCAAAAGTTTTGGGACCAGTACCTGGAAGGAAAAAATTTTCCTCCGGGGGGATCCCCAAGAAGATCATCTCGATCTCCTATCGACTACCCCTCTCTCCTGCCCCATGCTCAACTCTCTCCAGCTCCACGTGCAAAAAGTGCATGCCACATACCCTACTTATTGGTCACGGACGGAAATTTGAAAACGAAGATCAGTTGGGAAAAGTTTGCGGAGATGGAGGAAGGTGGTTGCGGTCTTAGAAAAGGCCTGAAATGATATATTTGAGCGGTGATTGTGGGAATGAGAGTTCACCAAACTGCTTTAAAGGAGCAGTTATGGTTTTTTTCTCGACCTGGAGCAAAACACCAAAACCAGGCCCTTAGTGTGGCAACAATATCTCGCTGCTATGGCTCTAGCTCTCGAGTCCCTAGTAAGGCGGTCTCAGGCCAAAGTTACGCTGTGATCCAGGTTTAAGAGCCGAGCGGACGATGCATTTCATGATGACACCAAGTAGTTGAGCGTGCTCTTTGAAGGGAGTTATGATCAGTTTTTTTTCGAAGGGGGAGATTAGTAATTCATTTAGGCTTCGTTTGACGGGGTGGTGGAGCGCGCGACCGGCGTGTATCCGTCCCGCCAAACGAAGCCTTAATCTCACAGGCAAGCGATTAAATATAATGTTGGCGTGAACATATCATCCATTAAATATGGATTTGTTTGTTGATTTTAATATTTTGCTCAACTTCGGTGGCCTATGATTCCCGCTTAATAAGACTTTATTTGGCACGGTGGTGACGGTTATAAACGCATGTGTTAAAACATCATTCGTTAATGATCACTTAACAAACATCATCCGTTTGAACATAAAGTGGATGAAGTTCCTTGGATGGACGTTAGCAAACAAATTGTTAACGACAATTTAATTCCGTATTCATAACTGTTGTATTCATGACCGCTACCGCCATGTCAAACGGAGTCTAACTAAGGCTCTATTTGTTTGAGCGTTTTGATACTCTGTTTTGAGCAAACGCCGCCGGAAGGAGGGTAAATAAATGAACCTCCGGCGGCGTTTGCTCCGTTTTCACCCGCCTGCCTTGAGAAATGCCCCAAAAAGTTCCGTTTGGAGCAGCCACCTCCCCCCTCCGGTTCGAACACTCCGTTTTCACCCGCCGGATCGATCCGCCACCGCCGAACGAAATAAAGCCTAAGAAAAGGGAGCAATAATTTGGGAATGGATACGGCAGGGACGGGGCTGTAATCTGATTTTATTTTATTTTATTTTATTAACTAGTGAGACTTGCTGGAATTGTTGATGGGTAAGCCAGGGAATTATGGGGATAAGACGTGATGGTGACTTGGAAATAAAATAAGAATGCGGCGGCGGAATGATTGTGGAGAAATTTGTATATAGTAGTTTATTGAAGGAAAGAGAGAAGTGGGTGGTTATCAGGCTGCGGGATTGATTGGGAATTGCATGCCCCGTCCCTTTCACGCATCTCTTTAAATATTCTGAAAGGCTTTGACATCACCAGTACGTACTAAATTAAGATCCGGATCATACGATCGTGATCACTTGATCGGTGAAAATAAATCTTCCCAAACAGAACTTAAATAATATCACCGGGGAGAGTTGTGGTTTTGCTCTGCCGACTGGCTTCTCCAGAGGTGTGAAGTAATTGAATGGTCAATGGTGCGTGGGATACAACTAGGTGTGAAGTAATTGAACCTAGTGATAGACAGGTGTCTTAGGTTCTGTTTGAGATAGTTTATAATGATGCCGATAATTAAAAATTGATGCTTGCATAGAGATTTTACAAAATCAATGATGAATAAGTAGCCGACTGTTTGGCTAGTTTGTTCATAAGTGCTTATCTAAAATTTCATTCATTCATAAGAGTCCGTTCGGTTGGACGCGTTTTTTTCGCCCGAGCGCGATTTATTCGTCCGGGCGTGTTTTGTTCGCGTGGTCGCGATTTTTTCGTCCGTTCGGGATTTTTTTCGCCCGAGCTTGATTTTTTCACCTGGACGATTTTTTTTCTCCCTGACGCGATTTTTTCGCTAAGGCGAATTTTTTCGTCCAGTCGCGATTTTTTTGTCCGGTCACGATTTTTCGCCCGAGCGGTTTTTTTTGCACAGATGTGTTTTTTTCACCCGGCACCGCTTTTTTCGCCTGGTCACAGCTTTTTTCACCCGGGCGCGATTTTTTTCGCCCGGTCACATTTTTTTCGCCCGGGCGCGTTTTTTCGCTCGGACGCATTTTTTTGTCCGGGAGCGTTTTTTTCACTTGAGCGCGTTTTTTCGCTCGGGCGCGTTTTTTTCGCTCAGACACGTTCTTTTCGCTCGGGTGCATTTTTTCGTTGGGGCGCGTTTTCTTTTTCGGACGCGTTTTTTTCGCCAAGACGCAATTTTTTCTCCCCTGTGAAATTTTTTTTGAAAGGGGGCGCTTTTTCTCTTGGGCACATTTTTTTCGCCCGGGAGAACGAAAAATTCGCGTTCTGGTGAAAAAATCATGCCTACAAGAAAAATCCGCATGCAGGGAAAAATAGCTTCCGGGAAAAAATTTGCGCCCGAGCGAAAAAAAATCGCGCCCGGCAAAAAAATTGCAGGCAAAAAAATCGTGTCCGTGCGAAAAAATCACGCCCGGGCGAAAAAACGCGTCACGAAAAAAAAACACGCCCGGGCGAAAAAAAAAGCGTCGGGGCGAAAAAAGATGCGCCCTGGCAGAAAACGCGTGCAAGCGAAAAAAATCACGGCGGGGCAAAAAAGTCGCACCCTGGCAAAAAAAGCTCGCACGGGGCAAAAATTTCGCGCCCGGGAGAAAAAACGCTCTAGGGCGAAAAAACGCGCTATGCCTAAAATATTGTGTCCGGGCGAAGGATCGCGCTAGGGCGAAATGATTGCGCACTGATGAAAAAATTCCCGACCGGTCAGAAAATTGTGCCCGGGCGAAAAAATTGCGCCTGGTGCGAAAAAATCGCGCTCGGGTGAGAAATTCTCTCGCAGACGAGAAATTCGCGTCTGAGTGAAAAAATCGCGTCCAGATAAAAAAATCACATTTAGACAAAAAAAAATCAGGCAAATGACTTTTTAAAGAGATAATCACTTATGAGAAGCTATAAGCTGGACCCCAATAACTTATGAAAAATCAACTTATCAACAATTTTAAAATAAGTGATTTTCTATAAGCTGCACAAACAAACAGTTAAACTGCGTTTGAATTTTAAATAAGAGTCATTCATCAACATAAATTATCACAAACAGAACCTTAGTCCGACCCAACCAGCCTCGAAGCAGATGGCTTTCGGGAGATCATTATTGTCAGCGTCTCTCGCTCAGCTTCGTCTCCCTCCCTCCATTTCAGGATCCTCCATCCACCAGTCATCATCTCTTACACGTTCAGCACTGGTTCTAAATGGCCATGGGAATGGAGAAATTTTTGGTTTCGGTCCCGTTTCAACATCTCAATCCGAGACCTCATCTCAGTCCGAGACCTCCCGTATTTCTGCTGTGTGAAATAGTAGATTGCTGTGATCAAAAATAAAAAAAACGTACAAGAACGGTGAACCCATTTCTATCTACAGGGAGATTGAAAATGATCTCTATTGAGAGCATCCTGGAGTCGGGGATTCGCCATAGGGATGGCCCTCCGGCGATCATCTCTTGAACTTTTGGCACCGGTGCGAAATGGCCTTGGAGATCGCCCATGATCAAAGCCGATCTAGCGCACTGTTGAATGGCATTTTTCCCATACCATGTGTGTAGTTCAAAGGGTATCTCCGCGAATATAAAAGCCTATTTAGCACAAAGCTGGCCGGTATGTTTTCTTTGTGCAGCGTGTCAAAATCATGGCGCTCGAGCCTAGATTGAAATTTTTTGCGATGACCAGATGTGAAAATAATTAATACCAGCTGAATGAAGTTGTGGATGATGCTGCTGCTGCCACAAAAATGATAATTTATTACAATAGCTCCCCAATTCTGATCGAATTCCAATACGGCTTCTAATCGAACTAACGTAACTAAATTGACTACTAACGAATAATTGCAATCAAAACATAATGGCAGCAGCCCACTAAATTTTAAAATTTCCACAAAATTGCAATCAAAACATAATGGCAACACGTACTCTGTATGCACTATGAATTGTATAGTTCTTACTCGTAAACACAATCGCTAATTATTTGATTACAATCAATGATTAATTATAAGGAGCCGTTGAAGTATGTAAAAAACTGTCCTAACCACCCGCGTGAACAATATTTATTTAATATAAAAATCAGTAACATATAGATAATAGGAGACATTAATACAAAGTTCAGATCAGGAAATGAACATAGCATAGAATTACTGTACCACCAAGAAAGTTGTATTTCCTTTGGTGCTTTAGATATCCTTCAATGTAAGTATTACCAGGATTTTCCTTCCTTAAAGAATACGAGCCCCACAAGCACAGGAGTGATAAGAAAGAGTGCAGACTAACAAAGAGCTATAAAAATCAATCATTTGGTATTACACCAAAATTATATTTTCCGTGCCCTATCAGGGATCTGCACTAACAAATTAGCCGGCCTTCCCCAGAGTTACGGATGTTTTTATGACAAATGGAAGGGCAAACAGTAAAAAAAAAACTACCATAAACACCTGCAGCAGAAGATTGTCAGTTTCGTTTTATTTTCTGCAAACAAGAACAAGAGACATCTATAAAAGACGAGCTAATTTGTTCAGGAGGGGACTTTTATGTTGTTTCATACAGGTAAAACAGCACAAACTTAAAAGCGGGAGCTTGAACTAAGACCCTTTCCCTGTAAACAGAGATTCCAAGCTTCTCCAAAGCCAAAAAGCTCAAAATTAAAATCTATTTTTACTACCTGTGGATGTCATCTCACAGTTGGAAAGAAAAAAAAAACAAAAGGGACTCACCAGGGTCCATCATAGAAACCTTCCAGCTGACTTGAAACAAACACAGCACAGATATGGCGGCGAAGAAGAAAAAATAATCTGCTAAGGCATCACTACTTATTTGATGCTGGTTCCTACACCGGAGGGGGGCCGTCGGATGGAACCAGTGCGAAGGATGATAGCAGCCAGCCGTTCTGTTTTGCGCGCTCCACGTACAACGCGAACTTCTCCCTCGCATCCGGAATATCGAGAGCGAGGTCGTCGAGCCCATCCTTTACTCTCGAGAATCCCTTTGCCATTTGGTTGAGCGTGATCAGGCCTTCTAAGAAGCATTCCTGAAGGAGATCCAAGATCCTGTCATTCTGCTTCTCCATCGCCATAACCAACGCTTTCTTCACCACTTCATGATTGAAGAATGGCATCGCGAGGTCGCGGATACACTGGCAGGCCTCTCCCACGTCACCCCCACTCTCAAACTCCTCCAGAAGCTTTGTGATTTTGTCCTTGGCATCCTCGATGGCCCAGCCAGTGCCACCGCCCCAGCACCGGAGCAGCCTCTCACCTGCATGTCGGGCTGAAACAAGAGAACGAGCCATGCACACGGTTACGCTCCCGCTGCAGTTTGGTGGGAGTTTATTCCCGATCTCGTCCAGGTTTAGCGGAACCAGAACATCATCAATGACGGCCCTAGCAAGGAAAAGAGCAAGCTCGTTCGACGCGTCCAAGATATCGAGCGCTGTATCTTCTGCCGATTCGAGCAGCATTATGAAACCATTGACAATGTCATCTGAGGAAAGAAACTCCATCCCTAGAGCCGATAATAGAATGGATGCCATCTCCTTTTCCCTGTTTTTTCTGTCCATGGCGAGCGTGATCAATTTCTTGATGAAAATAGGATTATACTGCGGAGAAGCAAGATCCTCAAGGCTTCTAATAAGTTCAGATATATCGTCCGACAGGAAGTACTCGTGAATTATAGTTAGAGATTCTTCCTTATATCGTCTTTTCTTTTCTTCTTCCACATCTTCGGAGTCCCTGCTAGAATCAGAGGGCCTGAAGGAAGGATCGAGCCAACCTTCAGAAATTGCTTCAGGCAGAAATTGCTGGAAAATAGCTTTGGCGGAAGGAACATCGAGAGTTAAGTCATCGAGGCTCTCAGCGAGGCGGGAGAATCCTTTGATCATCTGACTGGAACTGATTAGGCCTTCTTCAGCAGCTTCTTTCAAGAGTTTGAAGATATCAGACTGAGATGATTTTGTCTCCATGGCAAGGGTAAGAGCTCGTTTAACAACCTCATGGTGGAAAAACGGGACACCCAATTCCCTGATACACTGGCACGCCTCTGCTGTGTCTCTGTTCTGGACATATTCTTTCAATAGATCTGAGATCTTCTTCTTCACCTCCTCTACAGTGAGGTGGGTGCTTCCTCCCCATTTCCGTTCGACCAACTCAGCATGATGGGGAGCAGAAAGATAACTCTTTTCGGCAGTTTCGACAACCCGTAGCCCCTTCGAATTTTCTGGTAGAACTTTCTTGGCTCTGTTGAGAAATGCGGGAGGTATGATATCGTCAACAACGGCTCTGGCAATAAAAAGAGCCAAGACATCGACTGCATCAAGTACATCCACAGCCAAATCCTCGGCTGACTCTAGAAGTATGATAAAACCTTGGCTAATCTGGCTTGCAGTGATGACATCAGCATATAAAGCAGAAAGCAAAACTGATGCCATTTCTTTCTCCTTGGCATGCTTGTCCATTGCCATAGAAATCAGCTTCTTAATAAAATATGGATGAAACTCATCCAAGCCGAGATCTTTGAGATCAGAAGCTGCCTGCTCCACTTCCCCTGCAGTAAAATACTCTTCAATGATTGGCACCACAGCCTTCTTATAGTCATCTAGTGGGGAAGAGACAATGGCACCCATCAACTGATAAGGCTCCTGTCATACACAACAACAAGGTATAAGGCTACCAATAGAAAATGATGATATCGAATGAGATCAATAAACGAAGAAAATGAATTCAACTATTAAAATAATCAAAGGGTAAGAGTCACATTAACTACATGGCATGAACTATACTTAGCAAGATTTAAGAAATTCTAATAAGACAAAAACTATTATAGAATATTATATAATAGTTCTTTATTAACAAGACAGTAATATTGGATATGAGATTGTGGCAGTGCCCAATGAGCTGACAGGTCAAGTAGCTCAATGTAAGATCAAGTTTCAGAACTACAGTCAAATTATAAAGGGTGGTAAGGGAAGGTACCTCGCCACTGTCATAATTTGGATCATTACGATCAAGCTGCACAACGGAACCAGTATCAAGCAGCTTACCCCATGTTCCTTTCCCACCACCACCATCTGGAGAAACAGGGAGGAAGGGAAGAACAAAAGAATAAAAAACTGATGTAACACATTATTAAGGAGTAATTAAACTCCATCATAAAAAATGAAAATAAACGAGTAATATACACTTCATTAGACGGATTGCTAAACAAATAATTTAAATAATAACAAACCCACATTACAGCAATTCAAAACATCACCAAAAGCCCAAAAGCCCGGCACTAAAATATCTAATAAGCTTTAATATGATATAATAAACAGTTAAAAGGAAAAAACGAAAACAAAGAGCGCTAACTATTTTTTGTTTCCTTAATAACTACTGAAGTTCTTTGAGGGTACGCTCGGTAGGCAGGAATGGATTTAGGAATTGGTTTTCACAATTAATAATTCTTTTCTAAGTGTTTGGTTGGGCATAATTAGCCCTGAAATTGGTTTTCCCCAAAACCATAGATTTTTGTTTTAGGCATTCCGCAATTCTTGTGCAGCAACCCAAGTTTTCCGCCTCCTTTCGTTTTGAAGCGCATACCCTCATCAATCGTCAGCAACCCTCGCAACCATGCATCCTCTCACCGCCCCTACACCGCCACCGGCGGTAATCTTCGTATTTCCTCCTCTCCTCCTTTCTCGGCTTCTTCTTCGTTTTGACCAACCGGCTACTTCATAGCCCTAGTTTGCGAATCATCCATTCCAAGTTGCCGGCTATTTCGATTTCTTCTTCGTTTTTTCAGTCATTTTGGGTTTTGGATGTTTGGAGAGCACTCCTCCTTTCGTTTGACGTTCAGATGAAGTATTGCTTGCTGCCAAACACTGGACGCAAGCACTCCTCCAATCTCATTTTTTTCTTATTTTTTGGTTCATGTAGGGCTCATTTATAAGATATTGAAAGATTGAGCTAAAAAGAGAATCCTCCTTTCGGTCGCACGGTGCCGAAGCGGGAAAATCCAAGTGTCAAAGCTTAGAAGTTATCCCCCCCCCCCCCCCCGCCTGGTGCCCTCCATGGTCCCTCTGCAGATCCTTCCTCGGAGCCACGACCAATCTGGCTCTTTGAAACACACTAATGTTGCCTTGGATGACACAAATTATCTTGAATGGTCCCGGGCGGCATAACATGCTATTCGAAGTCACCAACTATATGGGAATATTGATGGTACCACTGTTGAGCCACCACGTACCGATTCCTCATGGATAAAATGGGATGCGGACAATTTCTTGGTTGTCTCGTGATTACTTCATTCTGTCCCCTAAGGTGTATCACAACTACATGCTTCTGGATTCTGCTTACGAAATTTGGAAAAGGGCCCGTGATACTTACTCTTAGGTAGGCCGTACGACCGAGATTTATGAGCTCACTCGACGTGTTTTGGAGCTGAAGCAGGGATCCATGACCGTCTCTGGCTACTACTCTGAGTTCGAACGCTTGTATCAGGAACTGGATTACTTCAACAACCTCCTTTCGTTTGACGTTCAGATGCAGTATTGCTTGCTGCCAAACACTGGACGCAAGCACTCCTCCATTCTCATTTTTTTCTTATTTTTTGGTTCATGTATTTGAGGGTCATCATGATCAAAGAATCATGACCGTCCATGGTGAACCCTTAGTTTATAAATAGGTATAAGAGGGTTCATTTATAAGATATTGAAAGATTGAGTTAAAAAGAGAATCCTCCTTTCGGTCGCACGGTGCCGAAGCGGGAAAATCCAAGTGCCAAAGCTTAGAAGTTATCCCCCCCCCCCTCTATCTAACCAACCACCCCTCTCTTCCCCTTTTCCACCATTTGGCAGGCCTTACCCACTTCCTATTGTTTTATTTTTTGAGGGTTAAATCAATATTACCTATTGTTTCATTTTTAATGTGTTATTCTTATAATCAATTTTTTGTATGTCTTTCACTATAACTTTTTTATTTTCTATTACAAAAAATATTACAAATCACATATATTAGTTGATTATATAATATTTTTAACATAAATTTGTTAACCATGAAAATACTTATTATAAATAGAAAATATTTAGGTTTTAAATTTTTTTATTTGCTATAAAATTTAGTGTTATCTAAAAAAAATTATTATATGATACTGAATATATTTGACAATATATCTATTCGTACTTGTTAATAATAGACACAATGTATTACTAATATTTTATTATGGATACACTCTTTGAATTTATTTTGATATATACAGGACTCAGAGTTCATAAACTTATTATACTAGCTTTTAATTTTAGAACATATTAACTATAACTAGTATACATAATTTTTTATGACATGGAAGTCCGATATTTTAAAATATTCTGACTTGTCTCAGACTTTTGATATTTAAAAAATCAATCTGACACAGTTGCCAACATTTGATATATACAACCTTGGGGAACCTATTCCAATACTCATCGTATCTGCGATGATTTTTATTATACCTCTCTCAGTGAGCCATTTGATGATTTTCACATTACAGAGACATTCTACACATCACGGAGTGACATCTCAGTGCCAAAATCTCACACAATCTTTAGGATGTTTATCTCACACTGAACGAGTATTTCTACACTCCACCTAGAGAGTCCCCAGATAAACCACCACTAATTAGGGGCGTGTCTATTACTTGTGAGTTAATCGAGAGTGAGAGTGCTCTCAATAACCTTAAGATCGATTCCATCATCATTAATAATGACACAATGAGTGATTATTTAAACAATCATCGCACCCGCAATGAATTTTTACACCCACCCACTGAAACCCCTGACCATGTGCCTCTTTTGAATGAAACATAGACGGTTGTAGAGCCTATGCATAGGAGATTTTTGAGTCCGTCAACTGTCATTCATCGGCATTGCGTAGCATGCATGAGTCTGTCCGACGTGGGATTACTTGCAATAATAATATCTATAAACATTATGTTGATAGCCACATGGGATCACAAAGCTTTAAAGTAAAGCATGTGATGGTCTGTATATTTGTTGAGATGTTCCCCAAGGGAACTACTCAAAAATAAAATGTCAAGTGAATGGGTCCTTACACAATTATCAAAAGAATTGGAACAAATGCTTACGAACTAGATATTCTGCATAGTATGGAAATTTCACCCGTATTCAACAAAGAAGTTTTGACTGTATTCTTCGATCTAAACGATTGCATACGCTCTTCGCCTCCAGCCACTTCAGCTCCTCAACCACAACTTTCACCTACTACTTCATTACAACTCCAGTCGTTGCCTACTACCTCACTATAGCCCTAGCTTTCACATGCTACCTCAGTGTTGCCTCATACTTTGCTTATTACACTACAACTCCAGTCTTCAACACTGATTGATCATTCTACTTCTTCCACAACAAGACCATAATCTTCGAGATGCATCATCATTCATAGACAAGTTCCATTATCAACATCATCTTCAACGCCAACTTCAACAATGTGATTTCTAGCATCAACGCCATCACAACTCTCCACGATGCCAGCCGTAGTACAATCATCAATACCATCTTCAACATAGACTTCTACTTCGATTCAGACATCTCCAGCACCATCTTCTATCACAACAACGCCACCTTCAACACTATCTCCAGCTTCAGAAATACCATCCTTGGTTCCATCGTCAACATTGATTTCATAGATACCATCACCAGCCTCCACATCAGTACTATCATTGAGTCCAGACCACGAGTTCTTGACACCATCATATAGCTAGAGGGATTCACTTCGCCTTAATACGAGAGCACGCTAATCTTCATTCACGAAGATGAATGTTTTCAATGCGTGGGAATTGATGGGGATCACGACACGCATATGCCCACAAGACGATCAAAGCCATCCATTTTGTGCGAATCGACGATCCATGAATGTAGTTATATTTTTTATTTTTCTAACTTTTCTTTTTATGTATTTGATGTTCATCATGATCGGAGAATCATGATTATCCATGGTGGACCCTTAGTCAATAAATAGGTATAAAGGGCTCATTTAGAAGGCATTGAAATATTGAGTGAAGAAGAGAATCTTCCTTTTGATCACCCGGTGTCGAAGCTTGGAAGTTATCCCCTCACTTCCCCTCTCCATCTATCTTACCACCTGATGTAGGAGTAGGATACGGGTGCACAAAACCTACGACGCTAGGTGATAGTGCAAGGGTGACACGTTAATCTGAACCTAAATACAATGTAATCATCGATATCTCGACAAATAAATTTGAGCAATGATAATTTTAACTCCACGTAAATATTTGAAATTGAAAAAGAATTAATTAATTTTGGCAATTTATAATGGCTTCCTCCGCTCGGAGGGCCAAAACAAAGCACACTGCGAATGTCTCCTGCAAATTATTAGCGGACCGAAACAATTTCTACGAGCAAGAATGACAACGTATATATTTATTCACCAATGAAAATCTCAAATCAAATAATCCAATACCACAAAATAAACTCACAAAGTCGCGGGCTGAACTGAG
Source organism: Platanthera zijinensis (assembly GCA_039513925.1). Lineage (NCBI taxonomy): Eukaryota > Viridiplantae > Streptophyta > Magnoliopsida > Asparagales > Orchidaceae > Platanthera > Platanthera zijinensis. The sequence goes on from CM077094.1 coordinate 115,070,804, forward strand.
GCACCGAAGAATTAGGGTCTGGATGTGTAGATCGACGATCGGAGGTGGAACCAGCGACGTGAAAATGAAGGTGGTGGCTGTCTTCGGCGATAAATGATGAGATCGGGTGAGAAAAGGGTAGATCCGGCCACGGGAAGGGTGGATCCGATATTTGGGAGCGGATCCGGGCAAAAAGGAAATATGAATGGTGAAAATAATGGATCGGTGGCTGAAATTCTCAGATCTGAATTGATCTAGAGAATTAGGGCGATTTGGAGGTGGTTTCACGAAGAGGAGTGGGCGGCTTGGAGAGGGGAGGGTGGCGGACCGGGCTGCAGGAAGGCAACAGGCCGGCGGGTTTTGGGAGGAGTTTGGAGGGCTGTCGGCGGCTGGACAAGTGGTGTGCGGGGTGGAAAATGACGGTTAGAGGTAAGGGAAGGGTTTGGGGAAGAGAAACCAACCTAGGAGTCGTCACCTAGGGCTCCACGGCGTCGGCACCGAGGGGTGATCGCTGGAATCCGGGAAGAAGAGTCTCCAAATTCTGCAATACCTTGGTTTAGCCACTTAGACCAATATTTATAAGAAGAGAACAAACTAGGGCTTCACCATCAACGTCTATGATTGGTCGATGAGATCGGCCACTAAATACATGAAAATAAACTCAAAAAAAATAAATAATATGTTTTTGACTCGCGACGACGTGTCGGACACAATCGCGGAGTCCGATCGTCGATCCGGGCACGCCATATATGGTAAGTCGCCAAATCAACCCCGAACGAGCCCAAAGCTCGTGCTCGTCTCTGCTTCGCATCAATCTCCCCGGCTTGAAAGAATTCATCTTCCAATGAATTGGGATCAGGTACAACTCGAAGAGGTCCGCCGGAAGTCGTCCAAGTGTCGTCGACAGAAGAGTGTCCTCGCCCATCAACTCCCCCTGACTGAAAAGTTGTCATCTCACGAGTATGAAGGGAGACGGTCGTGCTGAAGTCAAAGTCCAGGGGCGAATCGATCAAGCTCTGCTGCAAGTATCCAAGTGTCAACAACATCGGGGCGGTCCCTCCAATGTACCAAGTAGCGACAGCGCGACCCATCTGAAGTAGGAACAAACTGGTGGAATCTGAACTCTGTGATGCTCTCATCTCTCATCTCTCGAAGGGTGGAACCCAGTGCGATCAGTGGTGCTTGCGATGAAACCAAAGAAGACGAGTTCCCAGGTGGGTGGATGTCAACAGTGGGTGGACTGGGGTGGCCATCAGACGGTGGTGACATATGAGGGTGGTTAGGTAACGACAGTGGTGGTGGGGATGGCTGGGTATCTCCACTGCTCGGGTCCACATACTCGTGAGGTTCGTAGTATGGAGTCAGATCCTCAACATTAAACACCGAGTGAATTCCCATACTAACCGGGATATCGAGCCGGTAGGCATTTGCCCCAATGCGACTAATAACAGAGTACGGACCCATTCTCCTAGCGCTTAACTTCTTGACAGGCCCCGAAGGGAGCCTCTCTGGGCGGATTCGTACCATTACCCTTTCGCCTTCATTAAATATTCGTTCTCGCCTTCGCTTATCTGCATGAGCTTTATAATTTTCATTGCTTGTTATTATTCGTCGGCAAACCGACTCATGTAATGCATGCAAATGATGAACAAGTGACCCAACTGACTCATGCAAATGAAGTGAACGATGCACATAGAGCATAACATACTCGACAAACTTCCTAGGGGAAGGCTTGACAATGACTTGGATGTTACTAACATGGGGTGGCCTATCCGGAGGCTTACCGGGTGGTCGATAGAAAAATCTGGGGTGACCGACGTCATCGCCCGTGGGGACGACGTAGATGGTGACAAAATAGTGCAGAGCTTTGGTGTGATGGGTACCTCTCAAATGATATAGCCCGCCAGGTGGCTCGCCAGGGGGTGTATACCAAAAGTCATCACGTGTGAGATGATCACAAGTGCGGATACATGATTCATCACTAAAGTGTAGGAGGGAAGGCATGGAAATTGAGCCTCTCGTGATAGCATAGCCCACCACGAGGAGGGCACCAATAACAGTAGTGTCTGTGGGAGCAAGTAGGACACCCACAACAAAGTTAACACTAGCCACATGAACCTCCCAAAGGAGTAGTGGCTCATCAGAAGACTTATCTGGAGGTTCAACAATGAGGTCATTAATAATGGGAAGACCCCTCAGATGAGTATCGCTGATAGAGGTAGTGTCCTCGTAAGTGGGTGAGGCAGGCACTATGAAGTCAACACTATACTCTCGACTCTCAGTAGTGAAGTGACTCGAGATAGTACTAAAAGAAGAGTAGGGGGTGCCCAGCCTCAAGTGTGGGTCAATCGATATAGTGTTGAGAACTGTGTCTTTGTTCAAAGGGGACACTAGGTCTAGGTGTAGGCCTAGGTGAGGTGAAAAGTATGGGTATACCATCACAGCGTCACTAGGTCGCTCGTCCTCAACCACGTGACCATGCTCACTAGTCATGTTAGCATCACTCTCCACCTGTATAAAAAGGTCATGATCAGATTCAACCTCAAGATCACGTGAGCACTGAATCTCATCAAACTGAGAAGGATCAAAACCAAGTGTCGGGTCTCTTATCTTGGTGGGAGCACTACTCGCCGCATCGGTGGCTTGATCCAAATCCCTAGGCTTTCTTCGTAATGTAGATCTTAGGTGATCAAATTGAGCTTCTAAGAGATCAAAGCAGTCAAGAACTAATCGCAGAAATTCAGCCTCAGGTAACTCTATTGGTGGAACACTAGGAAGGTCTTGACATGTACTGTGATCCTGCCGATGGTGACCTCTATCGGGTTTCTGAGGGTCGTCTAGACAGTAGTTCCTAACATAATCAGATTGTGCTCGTGGGTGCGTATGAGCCCTGTGAATGTGCAGTGGAGGTCGCTCATATCCAAACTCAGGTTCCTTGTTTAGAGGAGATGTGTAGCGAAAATGGCCTGAACGATATTCAATTCTGTCATCATGAAGTCGCAGAGAGGTGTAATGACGAAGTCATGAGGACCTCTCATCGTTGTGATCGCCTCTAGTATAATGGGATTGTGTCGAGTGGTCGACACGATCTCTAGGAGTGGTATGTGGGGAACGAAGATAATCATAATGATAACATGAAGGTTTCTCTAAAGGGGTTCTATGAGGTCAGCTATAAGTAGACTCAGGATCCCTGGATAGGGGAGACTGCCGTCGGTGAAAACTAGACATATATGAACCCCAATACTATTTAAAACCTACCACTACGAAGCATGCAAATGGCCTAACCTTGAGCTCTGATACCAAAATGATGTAGGGGTAGGCTACGGGTGCACACAACCTACGACGCTAGGTGATAGTGCAAGGGTGACACGCTAAGCTGAACCTAAATGCAATGTAATCGTCGATATCTCGACAAATAAATTTGAGCAATGATAATTTTAACTCCACGTAAATATTTGAAATTGAAAAACAGTTAATTATTTTTGACAATTTATAATGGCTTTCTCCGCTCGGAGGGCCAAAGCAAAGCACGCTGCGAATGTCTCCTGAAAATTATTAGCGGACCGAAACAATTTCTACGAGCAAGAATCACAACACATATTTATTCACCAATAAAAATGTCAAATCAAATTATCCAATACCACAAAATAAACTCACAAAGTAGCGGCTGAACCGAGGCACCGAAGAATTAGGGTCTGGATGTGTAGATCGGCGATCGGAGGTGGAACCGGCGACATGAAAATGAAGGCGGTGGCTGTCTGAAAGTGAGGGATAGATAGAATTTACTCTAGAGGGGGGGTGAATAGAGTATTAAAAAAAATTTTGTTTAGCTTAATTGCGGAATTAAAATATTGATACTTATATGAAAGAGAGAAAAACAAACTAAACTAACACAACACATCACAACACAAAAAGAAAACACAAGGCAACCAGACGACACAAAAAATTTTATAGTGGTTCCCCAAATCTGGGTACATCCACTCTTTTACCACCCAGGTAGGAATCCACTACAGGTTTTTGTCCAGGTGCCCTGCCACCACAAGATCTCTTTCAGGTAGATCTAGAGACCCTTTGAGCTTTTGATCAGGAGCCCAAAATCCAATAGGTTTTTGATCAGGTGCCCTATCACCAAGTGTTCACTTTTGAAGGGAGAGATAACCCTGTACAGATGGAGGTTAAAGAAAAAAAAGTATTTGAAAATCTTCTCTTTCTCAATCAAGTGAGAAGACTATGTGGATTGAAGTAGAAAGTCCAAGCTCCCCCTGAGATGTTGTATAGATTAAGGAAGAGGAAACTTGGCCCTGGGTGTAGGTCTTCAAAGTATTGTTGTAGAGCTTTCTTAGATCTGTAAACTGATATTGCTTTGAGCTCTCTGTAGATCTTTGAAGCCTGAGGAATGAAGAAGAATTGAGAGAATTGTTTTTAAAAAAGTTCTTCTTTCTTTTTACAACAATGCAACAGTCCTTGAGAACAAATTGTGTACAGCTGAAGAAAGTTTTTCACTATATTCCTGACTGACTGTCTGATTGTCTTATGGTATATCTTCTCTTTGATTTTCTGAGTTATATATTCAATCAGAATGAAAAACGGCATCAATTTGAATTCCCAAGGCAGTACATAATTCTCTGCAAGAATTTAGAATTCCAAATGGCTAGAATGGCTGGCAACATAAATGCACTTCCATAACTGTCTTTATAAAATAAGCTAATAAAATATTCTGTGAATACCATAATTAATGCTTCATGAAATACGACTATCAGCCTTGAGAGTATCAGCATTAATTATCAGAAAATATTTGCCATTAAATAATTTAACATAACCAGAAAAAATACTTCTGACCGTTCTGAAAAAATTGATAACTGAAAGCAGCATAAGATCGTAGAGCTTAGTTCAGAGATCGTCGAACTGAGTTAAAAGATCGTCGACCTGAGAACAACTATCGTAGAACTGAGATCACTGCTGAGAAACACCAAAACGTCGACCTGAGCTTGTAGATCGTCGAGCTCAGTTCAGAGTAGAAAACTCTGAGATCGTCGATGGGAGATCGACGATCGTCGAGTTGAGTTCGACTATAGTCGAACTGATATAGATAATCCACGGAATCTTTCTGAGTCTAAGTCTGAGTCCACTACAATGCTGGTCTGCACAAACCTGACCTAAAAGGACCTAACTAAGACTAAACAAAGACCCTGACTATACAGAGGGTCAAGACATCCTAAGAGTAGACCAAGCACAAATCCAAACAAGGGTTCCAACACTGTCCTCGACGGTAAATGATGAGATCGCGTGAGAAAAGGGTAGATCCGGCCACGGGAAGGGTGGATCCGATATTTGAGAGCGTATCCGGGCAAAAAGGAAATAAGAATGGTGAAAATAACAGATCGGGGGCTGAAATTCTCAGATCTGAATTGATGTAGAGAATTATGGAGATTTGGAGGTGGTTCCACGAAGAGAAGTGGGCGGCTTGGAGAGGGGAGGGGGCGGACCGGGCTGGAGGAAGGCAACATGCCGGCAGGTTTTGGGAGGAGTTTGGAGGGCTGTCGGCGGCTGGACAAGTGGTGTGAGGGGTGGAAAATGAAGGCTAGAGGTAGGGGAAGGGTTTGGGGAAAAGAAACCAACCTAGGAGTCGTCATCTAGGGCTCCACGGCATCGGCACAAAGGGGTGATCGCTGGAATCCGGGAAGAAGAGTCTCCAAATTCTGCAATACCTTGGTTCAGCCACTTAGACCAATATTTATAAGAAGAGAACAAACTAGGGTTTTACCATCAACGGCTATGATTGGCCGGTGGGATCGACCACTAAATATATGAAAATAAACTCAAAAAAATAAACTAATATATGTTTTTGACTCGTGGCGGCGTGCCGGACGCAATCGCGGAGTACGATCGTCGATCCGGGCACGCCATATATGGTAAGTCGTCAAATCAGCCCCGAACGAGCCCAAAGTTCATGCTCGTCTCTGCTCCGCATCACCACCCCTTCTTCCCATTTTTTCTCCATTTGGTTGGCCTTCCCACTTCCTCCACCAAAGGAGCTGATCAACCCTCTCCCACACCCAAAACCCTTCCACATACTCCTCCAAAACAACCAACACCCTCCCATTTCCTTTCGCTTTAAGTTTTTCAACAATTGAAACCACATCTATACACCTCTATCAAGCCTCCACCACTACCCCTAAAAGTCCCATCAATTTCAGTTTTTCGGTGAATACGGGAAACCACCGCCGACGATCACCTCTAGCCACCTTCGGCCCGCCACCTCATAATAGTCATAACTACCTCCCACTAACCCCACTATCCTATTATCTTCCATAAATTTAAGACAAGGTCGACCACAACTAGGATCCAATCAAAACCATTGGATTTAGGAAATTTGATAAGGAAATTTGATAACATGTCATCCCAAACAAGTTTGGGCATAAGAAGTGGCTAAAAAGACTGCCCAGTGAAATTTGTTCCATAATTGATTTGTTGGCAAGGCATGCGACAATTTAATGCTCTACTTGAGAGAAGCATGCCTCTCCAATAGAGAGAGAGAGGAAACCAATTTGGTTGGTGGTGTGTCTATCTTATTAAGGGCGCGCTCCAGGCGCGCCTAAGGCTCACTAGACTCAAAGGTTTGCGCCTTTGTGCGCCTTATTTGCGGCTTTGGAATATAAAAGACGCGGCTGAGTGAGTTTTTTGTCGTAAATGTTTAAAAAAAATTAAGAAAAAAAAATATAAATACTCAATAGTTTTTTATTGATTTAGTATTTGTGAAATATATTTGTGCGTCGAGACTTAGATACGAGCAAGTGACCACATTGATTCTATTTTTTAAGAGATATAAATGATAGTAATGAATGATTAATTAGTAGACTAGATGAAGAATTTGATTGAGAAACTGAAATGATGTTTGATGTTGATTATTTAAAATGAATGTGGTTGCGTCTTGTCTTCGCCAAGCGCGCGCCTGCGCCTTGAGCCCTGCGCCTTGAGCCCTGCGCCTTGAGCCCAGCGCCTTGAATCCAATACCCCTTTGCGGCTTACACCTTTAATAACTAAGGTACATGTTAAATATGCCAGAGTGGCCGCCCAAAGAGGTGGAATGTATGATAGAAGCCAATTTACGTGAAAGTGGTGATGTTATTGGAGAGGAGGAATTTCTTAGTACCTCTTAATGAATAACTTCTTCAATTCAAATAGGCTGATATGTTGCTACCAAGAAATCTATGATGATCACTTCGCACAATGAAGTGCTCCCAAATACGTAAGGTTGGTAATGCTGAATTGCTAAAACTAGGGCAACCAACTCTTATTCGTATGCCTACTTGGTGTGAACCATGTCAGTGAAAGTAAAGCAAAAATAGGTGATTAAGCACCTTTCTTATAAATTCCCTATCCAGAGGAATTACATTCAACTGTGAATGGTTTGGTTAAGTATAGAAGAGACATAATTGGTGTTGAAGTTAACACCTGTTTGAGGGAACAAAAAGAGACGGGGACCCATTGGATCACTGGAGCAACCGATGTTTTGAGTGGGGAGGCGAGTGGATGAGATAACTTATCATACTTGTAGATTAAATGACAACAGTATCCCGAAAAACCTAAGAATACTCAAATAGCATGCAAAGAACGAAGCTAAGGCGACTGGACAATGGTCACAATATTATATGGATCCATGGCTACACTGACAACAGAGAAGATATGGCAAAGGTAATTCATCAAAGTGTGGTTGAAAGAGAACTTCTTTGAATGGACCCATGGTTGATGATGTTGAAGGGAGGCAAGAACATTGTCGACATGAGAAACAGGGCCCTGCTAAGAGTGATTGTAGGCCAAAAGATCATCAAAAAATACAAGGCATATTCATGATGATATGGGAAAAAAATGTTATCCGTGGTGGATTGGAAAGTTGTCGACATGTTATTTATCTCAAAGAGCATGAACACAAATTTGTAGTGGCAATACTCTGAAAGATTGTCTTGTGCAAATCCTCGTGGAGATGTGGGTATGATATAGTCAGATCAAAGGTCCAACATGGATAAATAAGTACCTTGCAATTCATCAAAGCTTTATGGGGTTAGAAATCATATATTTGTCAGCAATAGTGGCACTTTAGTTTGCAGTAATTAACATAGCAATGTTAACTCTCCTTTCTTGTGAAAAAGAAGAGTCTGACTAGAAAAAAACTAACATAAGGAGAAATGATGTCAACAGCAAACATTTCAGGAACCAACTATTAGTTCATTCTTTTTAGCGTGGTCTGATATGTATACGCCTTGTGGACAAGTGATGCGTGCTCGAACAATCCATCGCACCACGCGAGAATTATCTCGGAGATGCAGTTTATAGATTATATTGTATTCTTAATCAATTATGTATTTTTGTCTTTAGTGCATTTTGTCTTAAAGCGAATCTCCATCCTATATAAAGGAGACATAGTTGAAGAGTTGTTTTCATCTTGGAGTTTAATAGTGTTTTGGCTCTCTTAGGAGAGAGCCTCTTAGTAGGAACCTGCATTCAGAATAAGGAACAAGCATGTCAAGTTAATTGTATCATCATTTTGTTCTTTAGCACAATATTGCAAGTTTTTTTGTTCAGAGGACAAGGGAGGGTGTGTAGTTCTCAAATGGATACATTGGAGAGTTCTCATAAACATGTTATGGATATCGACCGATATAAAGGTTTCATGGATAAAACAACACAACTTTGATTTTTTTTGCAAAATATCATTTTAGAATATATAGGCCGACATATCAGCTATCAACTGATATATCCCAGTGATATATTAGCACACTCTCCTTTTAGTGCTTCTTGTTTAATAGACAACGAAATGAAATCATTTTTAAATTTTGTGTATGTTTACTGCTTATAATGGTATATCGTTATTACGTGTGTAACATAAAATGTTTATGCTAATGAGACGGATTTTTTTAGTTTGGTAGATTTAGAAGTTCAATAAATATAATTTTTCATATATATACACACACATATATATAATTATATATCTAAATAATTAAATATTGAAATCTAATATATGAAATATCTCTGATATGATGTAAACCAAGAGAGTAAACCTGAATGTTTTTTGCACAACCACGCTCGACAGTTGGAATTTCACAAGTTGTTAATCGTTATTTGAGAAAACGATTATCTGAGTATTTTATAGCTCAATTCAAAGAGGCATTTGTAATTTTCACAAGCTTAATCAATTAAACAATTTATGGAATAAAATAAAAAAATTGAATAAATAGAATGTTCAAGGAAAGCCCCTTGATATGTAATGAAATCGCATGAGAATTATGCGACTAGGCGGAGCAGGGAAGAACGAGTTTTACTCGAGGCATACAAAAGTCTACAGTAGGTAGTCGGTTTTTTTTCAATTAATCACGATCGATGAGGAATTCCTAGACCAATTTTGGAAGTGGCATTGGAGTTGACGACACTAGTCAGCTTGCCTAGCTCTGTCGAACAAGGTGTTAGAAGGATAGTTGATGTTGAAGACACTCACAGAAGGAACTCCGCTGTTGTGTTCTTAGCGTGCCACACGATAGGCCAGTTTGGGTTGTGTTCTTGGTGCACATCTACCCAAGACCCCTCTGAGCCGTAGCACGCATGGAGCTCCGCTGTTGTGTTCTTAGCGTTGAGGCATACGGAAGCCTAAGCCAGGTAGTGTGGAGACCAGCCTAATAGTGGAGACGCCCGCTCTATTGTCACCGTTTGACCACGACGGATGAAGCCTGAGAGGTTAGCTACCTGCTCGAAAAGTGGGAAATAAAAGTCTGTGTCGACATAGTAGTGTGCGTGTGTGTGAGCATGGGTGAGTCAACATATTGCATTCATAACATTACATTGCACCACATAAGATCCTTATCATATAAGTTTGTATGTGCACTCTTATATGATGAGTTACTTTACTGTTAAGCCGATCCTTAACTTATAAATCGGTATGAGCATTTTTATAAGTTAAGTTACTTTCTTTTTTTAGTATAAATAGTTGTGGTTGAATGATTATACTCTATTTAATTGCTGGAGTGGAATGTTGATAATGATGGTATATAATGCTGCTATTACCACTCATGATATGTAGAGATATACCACCTGCTTGTTATTACTGCTTATATATATTGTACTCTCTTCTTTTCTCCGTCCGGTGCCTAAGAGTCGCCGGGGGAGCGGATGTGATAGTCACTTAGTCTTTATGACTAACGGTTGCTACGACTTCCATTTTAGGAGGAAACCCAGCAGATAGAGCAGCAACCGCAGGTTGTGCAGGAGGGCAGTCAGGCCAGGGTGACAGAGCCTGGTACGACGTTACATTCGCTGCCGTCAGTTACGGATGTGAGTTTATGAAAGAGACTCATGTTGTAGCCCTTGGGGCAAATTTTGCGTACTCTGATATTATAAGAGCCGTTGTTGGTTATTATTGTTGTACTTATTTGGACTTACATACTTGTGTGGATTTTGACTTCTATATTCTTTATGTTGGGTTGGCAAGGATGATATTGGTTTTAGCCGGCAGGATAGACGTCTTGTAGTATCGGTCGACCCGTGTGTCGGCGTTACCGCAAGGCGGCTGTTCTGGGCATAAGACTCCCCTCGGCCGTGACTTGTGTTCCGGGAGGGGGTCTTACAGTCAGACATTTGGACAAAATAAAGATTGCATGACGATGATCGCAGAGACGACATGGTGAAGGAGGCCGAGATGAGGCAACGAGACTAAGGCCAGAAGGAGATTGGATGTTAAGAACTAATATGATTGATTTATAAGGGTAGTTGGTGGAATGAGATTGGAGAGGCTCAAGACATGAAATACAGAGCAAGGCTCCACTCTGCAAGTTGTATTCATGGTCATATGAAGGAAATAGATGAATGGATGCGGAGGTGCGAACAAATACGAGGTTCGAGTTTATGCAAAAAACAGCCCATATAATGGTTGGCAGAGGTTTGGGCCATGAGTTACAAGTTCAATGAAGTGATCCACATATTCATCTATCATGTCGAACTATTGGATAAACAAAGAGCTATTCGAAGGCAACCTGTGGGACGATGGTCGTAACAATAGCTAAGCTTCTGGGTAAGAATAATCGATGTAAAAAAGCAAGTGAGTTTACCAAAGCCATGATACCCAATGAAGTGTTGATTCTTCCATGCCAAGCATGGCCAAGAAAATTTTCTAATTCTCACTTGTATGCTATAGATCAAATAATTGCTCAGCGTGGGTAATCTAGCAGGGATGTCTTGTCGATTGAAGAATGGTATTACAAAACAAGATGGATGGCACGCAATGTCAAGTGGAGTAATTGGCGGTGCGCTATAGGAGTTTAAAATAGAGATATAAGGACTGCAAGTGGATTTGGAGTGGTGGAGCTGAACGGGGAGAAATGCGAGGTATTGCGATGGATGAGTTCAAGGGTAGCATTGATAGAAGCAAGTTGCTCATCATGGGCTTCAAGTCAAGAAGTGAGAAATCACAAAATGCTCTCCTAAGCAATTTGTGATTTATCCATGCAGTGAATATAGGCATACGTTTAAGCAGGGGCTCAAAGGCCAAGTCTCCGTCTTGGGGAGGAAGAAGTCTTCACCCTATTGTTCACGTAAAAAATAGAATGCCAATAAAATGCCTAAATTATTACAAACTTAAGCTTAAAATAGATTTTAAAACCTCTTCGACTTACAAGCAATAATCATTTTTACTTTATACATTGCTTAGACTTCTAAATTAATAATAATACCCAAGGAAACACCATATTGATTATTTAATAAATTACTGTAGTTAGTCTCCTCTGCTTCTAGAATTAACTTTTCATAATCTTGCTTGAGTAGGTTCCACATGTTCAGTTCTTGTAACAGTCCAGCAGGAAGCCTGCCCACAGGTCCCAATTTTATCGGCAAATTCCTGTTCAACTGCAGTCAATTGGATGTTGTGCTTGAGTATAGTCTGCATAGCATTGGGGTCTATTGATGGAATGTGTAACAAATACTTATACTCATTCTTATCCATTCAGCACCCTATTTAGAATTGAAAGATGCCAAAACTCGGTTGCAATTTAGGCTGTATAACAAATGGAGGAATGAAAAAGAACAAATTGGGTGAGTAGGAGAAGGTAATGAAGAACCCTAATCACACTAATAAGTCATCCTCGGTTTCAAAATAATTTTTTGTGTTTCACACCTTACAGAACTATAACTTTTATGCCTCTTTAAGTAATGATGAATGTGTAGAATGATTCAATCATTTATTGCTGGCATTGGCAATGAGGCCACATGTACCATGTTTAGGATCTACTCAACAACTGTTGACCATCACTTCGCAACAAAAAGTAGACAGAAGAGATAAATTTCATCAGAAGGGCAAAACATGTAATCTAATTAACTCCAATTACATGAAATAGAAAATTATAAAAAGGTCCAAACATGAAATCACATAAAATCCACCTTATGAAATGGAAGGAATGAGGTCAAGCTCTCTGAGAGATTTAACTCTTCTTAGAATAGGTAGAAACTCATAAGGTCGCAATTTAGGCTATTATAGATTCTGTCGAAATTGGGCCCAGTTCCAATTCTGAATGAAATGAGGCTGAAACTAACATGGAAATTGAAACAAGAAACCTCAATTCCAATTCCCATGAGCTAATTCCAACAGTCAAAACAATGCCTTAGTGAAACGTGGAGGGGCCAAGGACTTATAAAGTACCCAAGAAAACTTGGGATACCCTATGAAACTAATTGAAGCCACATACATAACGATAAACAAATCAACATACAAAGGCCACATCTAGTCTTATTATACAAGAAAAATAACCACACCGGAAAATTTTAACACGCCCACTAACGTTGGTAGCCACATGGATACTAGGGGTATGGGCATCAAACTCGCTTTGAAGCCATATCATAACTCAAGCATCTTGTCTCAAAAAGAATTGTAAAAAAGCGGAGGGGCCCGAGGACTTTGTAAGTACCCAAGAACACTTTTTATACTCTTTGGGGACTATGTAACACACACTGGAGCAAACAAGTCAGTAGGTGTTGCACCTGTTCTTAATCCACACCACACATGACCACGTCTAGCTAATTTCAACACTTTCAATCATAAGTTATCCGAATATACATGTTATTTTAGTCTTGATTGATAATGCTTTCTGGTTGTGTTAAAAAAGAAACATATTTGATTCATTAAAATTTGTGGAATATTACCTCTTGTATCTCTAGTTCCCTCTTCCATACTTTACATTTCTGCCTCTTACATGTGTACACACTCAAATAGTAGTTCATTGCATTGCATAACATCAATGCAACATTAACATAACATTATCATAATCGCAATTTTATTGACACTGTTTTAGAAAGCTAGTTTACAGTCCTAGCCTCAAAAAGCCAAACATTCGAGAAGTGGAAAAAACTATTCAATCTTTTCATGTTAGATTTGCACTTTTTCAAGTAATGATAAAAGAACTGAAAATCCATCCTCAATATGTTTCAGTTAGTTGACTGTCCAAATGGAAGCCGTTCAGAAGAAGAAAAATCAACACCTATGCTCACACTAACTTGCAAATATGACATGGAAACATAGTACAGCAACTATTCCTATACATATGTTTCAGTTGGTTGACCTCAAAAAAAATTAGGTTCAACCAAAAAAGGCACCAAGAAATATAAGCACAAATCCTAAATATCATTACCAAGGAGGCATATCTTCCAATTCATCAATATGAAGGCAATGACCCCATTAATTATATGCACAAGTTATTTGGTATCATTTCATGCTTCATAATTTAGTTTGACTCCCAATTATCTTTTGACCACTAAGAATTCTTTTTAATACATGAATACCATCAACATAAGTTTTTGTTCCTCAAAAAATACACTCGACTACAGTAACAAAAGTACAAAATCCAATTAGATCATTACTCTCATATCATCTGCCATGTCTGTTAAGCATGAATGGCGCCTGATAAACTATTGCAATCAATATTCTAAATGACATTCATAAACAGGTATAGCTCCTTGCATCCTTGAAAAAACGACAACATCATGAATCTATCATAAAAATTATGCATTTAGAATCTGTTCAGTTAGAAAGATTGTACCATCATCTTGCATATATCATTATGTCCTCAAATGAAGATCAAACACCCTTTCTCTTAGAATTGTGTTGACACATCCATCATCACTTCAATGTTGCTAACTACTTTTGTAACCATAACCACAAGTAAATAAACAGTGCATGTTTTATGCTTATTGTTAGAATAGCCCATGTATTGGGCCCATCTTTTGGGCCCATTTTTGTTCTCTCCTCTTTAGTCCCACATCTTGTATAGGATTTATTCCCTCTTTCTTCCACCTATATATTTGTATTCTCTCCTTGTTTTTATATACACAAGCAATACATACAAGTTTTGAGCTTTCTCAACATGATATCAGAGGGATCGGTCCTAAGCCTGCGGTTGCCCCTTTTCTAACCGCCCAGACCGCCCTCCTTCCTGTCCGCAGATTGCTCTGCGATCTCCCGCCTTCCCGCCTTTCTCCGCGGGCTCCTCTTTTGCGGCCTGCGGGTCTGTCCGCTCTTCCCTTATCCGCGTGGCTTCTGCGGACTGCCCTTTCTGCATCCGCTTCTCTTCTCTTTCCCCGTGGTTCCACCCTCCTCAGGCTTCTTATAGCCATCTTCTGCTCTGACCCGTGGGGGCCACCTCTCTTATCCGCTGCGGACTCTCCTCTTGCCGTTGCGGTCACCTTCCTTGCTGCTTGAGTTCTTCAACCGCGCGGTCTCTTCTTATCCGCTGCGAGCTCCTCTCCTCCTCTAGACCGAGCGGTCTCTTCTTCTGTCCGCACGAGCTTCTATACTCTCGGACTCCTTCTTCCCCGCTGCGGGCTCTCCTCTTCCTCCTCGCGACAGTCTCCTCGCGGACTGCTCCTGCCTTAACCGCTGCGGGCTAGTGCTTCTCTATCCTAATTGTTGCGGGCTCCTTCTCTTGCGGACTGCTCCTGTCTGCCACAGGCTCTCTCCCTTCTTGCCGCTCGAGTTCTCGCGGCTTCCTGCGCTCTGACCGCTGCTGTGTTCACCGAGACCGTGCGGAATCCTCTCCTTCCGCATTTTTGGTAGCGATTATCGTTGGTGTCCGGCGTGACCGTGCGGACTATTGCCTTCCCGTATTTGGTCGCGGTTATCTTCTGTCCTTCCCGCTGCGACCTTGTCGTGCGACCTCCGATTCTTCTCGCGGCGGTCTCCCTCTGGTCTTTGGTTCTGTGGTTTGCTCATGGGTTCTTCGGGTAACTCCACTGGCTCGGCGGCCAGTCCGCCTACTGACCGCTCGGCCTGTCCTACAGATCGCCCGATTTGCTCTGCTGAAGTACGTGACGAGCTGAGGATCACTACCATCTCTCTTTCTGGCAAGAAAAACTTTATCCCTTGGGTGCACTCAGTCAGACGGGTTCTTCAGGCCAAGGGCCTTCTGCCTCACCTTCTTCAGGCACCTCCGTCTCCTACTACCGATGGTTGACTCCGCAATGATGGTCGCGCCCAGACTTGGATCCTGAATTCTTTGGATGGTGAGCCTTATCAGATGGCTATGTACCACGACACCGCCAAGGCTATGTGGGATGAGCTGCATTCCCTATACTCAGGCCGCGACAGCCTTCAACATCTCTACGACATACTAACTGACCTCTTTGCTCTCGACGCTGGTGGGGCTTCGGATATGACCTCTTTTGTCGCTTGGGCTAAAACTCTTGCTGAAGCCTGGATCCAGCATCAGCCGCCCACAAATGATCTTGTTGCTCAGCGCGCTCGGAAGGAAGCCGCATGCATTGCTATAATAATGTCCCGTCTTCCATCTCATCTTCAAAGCATTCGTGCTCAGGTCCTGGCTTCTCCCAACCACTGTTGTGGATATCCTCCGACATGACCGACATGTCGGCCGACAAAGATTTTATGGACCAAACGACACGTTTCTGATATTTTTTTGCAAAATATCCTTTTGAAATATATCCTCTGATATGTCTGTTATTGACCGATATATTCGTTGATATATCGGCCGATATATCCCGACATTTTATCGACTGGTTTTTTAAATTTATTTTAATTAGTGTCTATGATCTAATAGACAATAGACCCAAATTGTTTCATTGTTTAGGTTGTTTTTCCCCTTCCTCTGACTTTCTTCCTTACTCAAGTTCTCCACCGACTTCAATTATGCATGATCTTTGAATTATGAACTAATGGTTCCTTATCTTCCATTATCATCGACAACTTCTTGACATTCTGCTTTCTCTTATTTTATTTCACGCGCTATACCGTTATTACTTGTGTAACACAAAATGTTTATATTAGTTTGATAAATTTATGAGTCAATAAATATCAAATTATTAATATATAAATTTTTTTAAAAAATTAAATTTATAAATAATTACACATAAATAATTAAATATCAAAACCTGTTATGTGAAATATCCCCGATATATCCCCCGACATACTAAAACCGACATGAAAAACCTAAACCGATGTGTCCCTGATATCCGACATCTACAACCTTGCTCCCAACACACCATCTTTCTCTGATGTATGCTCCATGATTCTCCGTGTATCACCTCCTCCGGATACACCTGCTCCTTCCCCCCCGACCCTTCTTCAGCAGGCCCCTCCGCTCCTACCTTCCCCTCCTACTTCTGCTGGGGGGGACGATCGGGCTCTCGGGGCCGTGGCCGTGGTGGCCAGGGTCGGCCGAAGTGTTCTTTCTGTGAGAAAGATGGTCATCTTGAGGCGACCTGCTACAGGAAGATTGGTTATCCTCCCCGTCCGACGGCATCTGTTGTTACTGACGCCAATCCTCCTGATCTTGAGACGGTCCGTCTTCAGCTCCAGCATCTCCAGGGCCTGCTCAACCCACCATCTGCCTCCATCGCCTCCATCTCCAACACAGGTACTGCTTGTCTCTCCACCAGCCTGGGTTGGATTGTGGACTCTGGTGTCACTCATCACATTACTTCGCAACGGCCTGCCCAGTACTCAGATTCTCCTTATCTGAAGTCTATCATTGTCGCTAATGGGGCGCTGGTTCCAGTGTCCGACTCGGCAGATCTCTCTCTCAGCCCGTCAATCTCCCTTCGCTCGGCTCTTCATGTTCCGAGTTCCCCGTTCAATTTACTCTCTGTTGGACGTCTTACGAGTGATCTTGATTGTTTTGTTATATTCACTTCCTCTTCCTTTGTTATACAGGATCGGCGGACGCAGACTACCATTGGTAAATGTCGGCTGCGGGACGGGCTCTACCTTCTCGACGACTCTCCCACCATTCTGTCTTCAGTCTCTTACACTGCATGACATCGTCGACTTGGACATGCTCCTCTGCCGGTCCTCCAGCGGGCTCTTCCAGATGTTTCTTTTACTTCTTTTCAGTGTGACTCATGTATCCTCGGCAAACAGCCGCGTTCTTCTTTTTCTTCACATTGTACTCGGAGCGCTGCTCCATTTGATTTAGTGCATTCTGATGTATGGGGCCCTTTTAAGATTACAAGTATGTCTGGTTTTCGCTATTTCATCACATTTATTGATGATTACTCTCGCACTACGTGGTTATACTTACATCGTGATCGCTCCGAGCTTCCCCGTGTTTTTCGGGCATTTGTCCTCGAAACCCGCACACAATTCCACACCACCCTCAAAATTCTACGCACTGACAATGCTCGTAAGTACACCAGCCACGAGTTTACCACTTTGTGTTCTGAATTCGGGATTCTACATCAAACCTCCTGTGCTTATACGCCCCAGCAAAACGGTGTTGCCGAAAGAAAGAACCGTCACTTACTTGATGTAGCCCGCTCTCTCATGTTTCAAATGAATGTTCTCAAGCCTTATTGGAACTTTGCGGTCTCGACTGTCTGCTTTCTCATCAACAGTCTCCCTTCCTCCGTCCTCCACTATGCTACTCCCTTTAGCCTATTGTTTCCCTCCACTCTGGCTTTTCCTCTGCCGCCTCGTGTCTTTGGCAGCATCTGCTACGTCCACCGTCTAGGGCCATCATCGGATAAGTTGGATCCCTGGGCGGCTAAACACATTTTTGTCGGCTATTCGCGCAACCAGAAAGGCTATGTTTGTTACTCTCCAACTACTCGAAAGATCTCCGTTTCTGCTGACATTACCTTCCTGGAAGAACAACCGTTTTTTCCTGCTCCTTTACCCATTGATCCAACACCACCTCCTCTCCCGCCATCCATCCCACGCCCAGTTATTCCCACTACTACACCATCATCGCCAGTTTCCCCTGCACCGGGTCCTGCTCTCTCCAAACCACCTGTTATCCGTGTCTACACTCGTCGCCCTCCCAGTTCCGTTGCCCCTCTGCAGATGACCTCTACCACAGATACTCCGCGTCCTGCTGATCAGGTACCGCCTTCCACTGCTCATCCCCTGGCTAACTACGTCTCTCGTCATTGTCTCTCTCCCCTTCTACACACATTTGCTACTTCTCTCTCTTCGGTTGCTGTTCCTAACTCTGTGCAGGAGGCGCTTCAACATCCAGGCTGGCGGGTAACCATGGAGGAAGAAATGTCTGCACTCTGGGCCAACCAGACATGGACCGTCATTCCCCTTCCTCCGGGTCAGAAATCGGTTGGGTGTAAGTGAGTCTTTGTCATCAAACATGCTGTTGATGGGACAATTGACCGTCTAAAGGCTCGTCTCATGGCTCGTGGTTTCACCCAGCAACAGGGACTCGACTATGAGGAAACTCTCTCGGGTCACCAAGCTCAATACCGTTTGAGTCCTCATCTCTGTCGTTGTTCATCGCCAGTGGCCCCTCTTTCAACTGGATATCAAGAATGTTTTCCTAAATGGGGACCTCCAGGAGACGGTTTACATGCAACAACCATCCGGATTTGACACCACGGGGGAGTCTCAGGTCTGTTGCCTTCAAAAGCCTCTCTATGGTCTCAAACAATCTCCACGGGCATGGTTTGAAAAATTCAGTAAGGTCCTCCGTGATATTGGTTTTACTCGAAGTTCGGCCGACTTCTCGCTGTTTACTCGTCACCGACCAACAGGGACGGTCCTTCTGTTAGTATACGTTGACGATATCATTATTACAGGAGATGACTCACAAGGGATACAGGCAGTCAAAGTACATTTAAACTCCGTCTTTCAGACAAAGGATCTGGGACCTCTACGATATTTCTTGGGTCTAGAGGTTGCCAAACGACCGGATGAGCTTACTCTATCTCAACGGAAGTACTGTCTTGACCTTCTTCATGATGCTGGTCTTTCAGGCTGTAAGCCAAGTGATACCCCTATGGATGTTAACCACAAGTTGTGCGCCCAGGCATCTGACTCGGATCTACTTCTCTAGAATCCTGAATATTATCGCCGACTCGTTGGAAAATTGATCTATCTCACAATTACCAGACATGATATTTCTTTTGTTGTTGGTCTTGTCAGTCGATACATGCATTCTCCTCGAAGATCTCATCTACAGGTTATTGAACGTATTCTCAGGTACCTTAAAACAGCCCCTGGTCAAGGACTTGTTTACTGGACCTCTTCTTCTGCTCCAACTTTGGTGGCATACTCAGATGCTGATTATGCTGGTTCTCTTGATGACTGGCGATCTACTAGTGGTTTTTGCACCTACTTTGGGGGACATTTGGCTACATGACGAAGCAAGAAACAAACGATCGTTGCTCAATCATCAGCTGAGGAAGAATACAGGGCAATGACATTTGTTGTATCGGAACTAACATGGCTTGAGAGTCTTCTCACTGATTTGGGTGTAAAATTACCGTCACCGACTCTTCTCCTTTGTGGCAGCCAAGCTGCTATACATATCGCCAAGAACCCAGTCTTCCACGAAAGAACAAAGCACATTGAAGTCGATTGTCACTTCGTTCGGGAAAAGTTCAAATGAAAAAGCTCGATCTAAAACATGTCCCAGGATTTGAACAAGTTGTGGATGTCCTCACAAAGGCTCTCTCCAAGACACTCTTCTATCAATGCTTGTCCAAGCTTGGCGCATACGATTTGTACGCTCCAGCTTGCGGGGGAATGTTAGAATAGCCCATGTATTGGGCCTATCTTTTGGGCCAATTTTTGTTCTCTCCTCTTTAGTCCCACATCTTGTATAGGATTTATTCCCTCTCTCTTCCTCTTATATATTTGTATTCTCTCCTTGTTTTTATATACACAAGCAATACATACAAGTTTTGAGCTTTCTCAACACTTATAATAACCATGAGTGCAAATAAAATAACGTTAGAATGTAAAATGCCTTTGAACGTAAAATAGCAGAAAGTAAAAAACTCAACCCATGTTTAGTTGTGCTGTTTTTTATTTTGTTTTATTTTTTTCTTCACATAAGAACAAAAACTTGAGATTAGAAGAAATGCATTAGGGCATTTTTATATTTTTAGTTGAAGTATTTTGGAAATATATGAAAATGTAGATGAGTATTTTACAAATATATCAAAACACATTCTAATTTTTTTGTAGCATTTTATACGCTTCTTTAGAAAATAACATTCAAACAAGTTTAAGTATCATTTTCTTTAAAAAAAAAAATTGTCTTCAAAATGAGAAATATAATGGAAGTAAACAGTTTTAATTATGTCCATTATTTCAACCGGAAACAAGAAGAACAAATATTTGCAAAATAATATTTGCATTTTGAATAATTCCAAAAAACTTTTGGTTACCTTGGTAAATTGACTTTTCTTTCGTCCATGAAGAGTACAAAAAGTGGTACAAGTGACTGATGGAATCATGCTGATGCTGGTTTAATGGGCTTAGTTGGGCTTGAACCTGTAATACCACTATTATAAATATCACGCCTAAGTTCTACATTATTTGCATAGGAATGGGTTATCCAGTGAGCATATAATGGTAGCTCAACTGTCCAATTACAAGATGAAGATTTTTGATGACATTCATTAACATATCACAACAGTGAAATTCAATAGGATGTCATCAAAAAAAAGTCCATGCCTGTTAGACCACTACAGATCAAGATTGACATGGACAGTCAGATTACATACATGCTTAGGGAAGTTGGTCCATCTGTCAAGGGAAATTGCACGGATGGCCTTCATAGTTCAAATCTTTTCATTATTTCATGTCTCAGATTTATACTTATGCCATGATGTTATTTCCTAAACCTAAGAAGGCTATTCGTGAATTAGGTTGCCCTTTTAGTCCATTTGAAGGTAAAATGAATATCTGACATTATTAGTTCACCAAATACATACAAAAATTGCATTCATCTCTTTTCCTCCTAACGCGAGGTTCTAGCTATTTTGGACTCCAAACAATGGGCCGCCGCAAGAAGTTGCTTGCTTCTTCATTGATATCATACATAGCTCCCCTGTCAAATTGTTTCACAGATCTTCCATCTTCTTCAATTTGCAACAACAGCTTCCTCGACAAAAAGGAAGCCGCGGAGACTTCCATGTCATCTTCTGGAACTGATTTCATCCGAGTATTCAAAGTAATGTGGCTCATACACCTGTGATTTTAAGTTGAAGCAATGAAACTACTTAGATTTCTTTCTTAATTGAAGCCTCACATGTTTCCTTCTGACAGCAACCATCCTATCCTTCATTGAAAGCCTATATTGCAACGTTGCTCTCATTGGTGAGAGCCATGTTCCCCTTCCAATCATTGGGCCCGTGCTGTCCTTGAATCTATGACATCAATCCTCCTTTCTTGATGTTGGGTCTCAAACATCCTCAGGAGTACACTACTGTACTCCTCAGGAGTCCAGCTGTTCACTAAAATCTCACAAAATACCAAATCCATGGTAGCACTACTGCAGTTGATTCATCTGCAATTGAATAGGTTATTGACTCTGGCTCCATAGATTACATATCAAGCGTTTCATTCCCTTGGTGCTCATCCGCTAGAAGTTTGCATTATTGATTGTTCTCTGATTTAAATAATGCCATCGGATCTTTACCTCTATCTTCTAGTCTTATTGTAAAAAATGATTTGCAAGCTCAAACTTTTGTCTGCTAACAAATTATGTGCTATTGTTTCAACTCGTGTTATGAATTGTTATATCACATTTTTCATACTCATAGCCTTTTTTACGACATTCTTGGAAAAGAGATTTTTGGCAGACGCATGAGAGTGAGAAGTTGTATTAAAGTCTTCAATAAACCATTCCTCATTATCCAACTTCATTTTCTTCTATTATTTAACTACTTAGCTACTACGAAGCACATATACACTACTATTAGGCCGTACCCCTACTGGGTATGTTTCCGGTACGGGTACGCGTATCATATGTGCCGATACCATTGTTTTCTCGCCAATACCGTAAGAGCGCTCTTTTAGGTTTTCTCGGTTCATTTTTCCATTGACCTCCGCTGCCGCTCCTATTTCCTCTGCTGATCCTACTATCGCCTGCCGCTGAAGATCCTGCATTGTCGTAACTCGTAAGTTCTTCCTCCTCTTGTTCCTCCACCTCTTCCTCTTCTTCTTCTTCATCTTCCTCTTCCTGTTCCTCCTCTTCTTCTTCCTGTTCTTATTTCTTCATCTCTTCCCTCTTCTTATTTTTTTCTCTTCTTATTTTTTTTTTCTCTTCTTCTTTCTCTTCTTCTTCCTCTTCTCGTTTTTTCTTCACTTCTTCCTCTCCTTATTTTTCATTTCTTCTTTTTCTTCCTCTTCCTCTTCTTCTTCCTCTTCTTTATCATGTACGTTATCTTATTATTGATTAATGGTTTTGGATTTCTCTAAGAAATCTGGACAAATTTCTTTCCAGATTTAGATTTAGATTTTTTTTGGTATTTTATTTCAAATACAACTCGTAATTGTTTGTAACCACTGTTTGCTCTATGTTTCCTGCATTAAACATCATATAATTACTTTCCCCAGACACTAAATTATTGGTGGTTGTTTATTATATTGTTTTTACCATCTTTTCTTATTACAACAATTATGTCTCAATCACAATCTTCTATTAGTTTCACTTGTTCAACTTCTACCTCAGCAACAAGTAGATTTATTTCTGATGACGCAAACAAGGATGATAATGCTCTACTCTGGGCTTATTTGTCTCTTATCCATAGTAGAGAAATTGATGGTGAAAACAAAAAATGAAAATACAATTTTTGTTAGATTAATTTCAGCGGCTTGTATTCTAGGGTAAAGAGTCGTTTGCTAAAATATTCGGGAATGTTATTAGGATATGTCCAAGGTGACACTGGAGTATTTAAAAGAGATTCAAAGAGTGATTTCTACATCAAAAGAAAAATGCAAACCGGCTCCCAAGATATTATCATTTTGTTAGAATTAGGTAAAAACACACATAATTAATTATAACAAGCACCCCCTCTTATATAGTGAGGGGAGAATAAGAGGCTAAAAGCACACCAAAAAAATAAAACTCAACATAACTTCTAACACTCCCCCTCAAGTTGGGCATGTTATATTTCTCATGCCCAACTTGTCAATCAAGCCATAGTGAAGATTTGCCCCAAGACTCTTTGTAAGAATATCTGCAAGTTGGCCCTCTGAGGGAACAAAGGGAATACATATGATCTTCTTCTCAATGTGTTCCTTAATGAAATGTCTGTCCACCTCAATGTGTTTTGTGCGATCATGCTGAATAGGATTGTTGGCAATGCTAATGGCAGCCTTGTTGTCGCAGTACAACCGAATAGGAGCAGTTTCACTCAACCCCAGATCACTCATGAGGGAGCGCAGCCAGAGTCCTTCACAAATGTCATGTGCCATGGAACGAAATTCTGCTTCAGCACTAGACCTGGAGACGACTTGTTGCTTCTTGCTTCTCCAAATGACAAGATTCCCCCCAATAAATGAACAATACCCAGACGTGGATCGTCTATCTTCAACACTTCCTGCCCAGTCAGCATCAGTATAAACTTCGATCTTCAGGTCAGAATTGGAGGTGAAAAGGATTCCTCTTCCAGGTGAAGTTTTCAAGTATCTCAAGATCCGATGGGCAGCATGAAGATGTTTGGCCCTCAGAGAGTGCATGTATTGACTCACAACTTCAACGACGCAAGCAATGTCAGGTCGAGTATGAGACAAGTAGATCAATCTCCATACAAGTCTTTGATAACCTTTAACATCTTCTATAAGATCGTCATCATTTCTTCCAAGATTGTGGTTAACCTCCATGGGAGTGTCAGCAGGTCTACACCCACTCAGACTCGTTTGTTCTAAGAGATCAAGAATGTACTTCCGTTGAGAGATGAGAATGTCGTTCTTAGATCTGGCAACTTCAATACCCAGAAAATACTTCAGTTTGCCAAGATCTCACCTCAAATTCTTGTGCCAAGTGTTTCTTTAAGGCTTTTACTTCATCAATGTCATCCCCTGTAATAATGATGTCATCAACATAGACTATTAAAATTGTTACCATGTTGGCCCTCTTTTTGATAAACAGAGTATGATTAGCATGACTTTATTTGTACCCCAGGGAGATCATAGCGCTATGGAACCGTCCAAACCACGCCCTTGGGGATTGCTTCAGGCCGTAGAGAGCCTTCTTCAATTTGCAAACTTTTCCATCTGAACCCTGAGAGATAAAACCGGGTGAAAGGGACATATACACTTCTTCTTCCAAATTGCCATGAAGGAAGGCATTTTTAACATCCAATTGGATGAGATCCCAACCCTTGCATGCAGCACATGACAGCAGGACTCGAATAGAATTCATTTTTGCCACAGGAGCAAAGGTTTCTTGATAGTCAATGTCAAGAGTTTGAGTATACCCTCTTTCCACTAATCTTGCCTTGAAACGTTCCACTACGCCTTTGGAATTTTGTTTGACCGCAAAGACCCACTTGCAACCAACTGTTTTTTTCCCATGTGGAAGGGTGGTTAAGTCCCAAGTATTATTCTTCGCCAAAGCTGCCATTTCTTCTACCATTGCCCTTTTCCAATCAGGATGTTCAAGTGCCTCCTGCCAGGTAGATGGAATAGAGACTGGAGCAAGGGACGACACAAACCCTTTATAAGAGGGAGTCAGCGTATCATAGGAAACATATTGAGATATAGGGTGTTGAGTACTCAATCGGATACCTTCATGGAGGGAGAGATCTTCTGACAGAGTTGGCATAGGGTCTGGGAGCATGGGATTAGCCGTTGTGTTCTGACCTTTACGCCGTCGGGTGTAAACCTGTAAGGGACGAGTAGGCGGAGGAGAAGAGATAACGGGAGGAGCAACGGGAGAAACAGTTGGATGATCAACCGGAGAAATAACCGGTATGATATTCTCGCTAGAGGGAGGAATCGGAAGGGAGAAGGTAGGAGAACTCACATCAACAGCAGGCTCCCCCTGAAGTGAGGTAGCATAATAAGGAGTAAAATCACGAAAAGTAACGTCAGCAGATACAAGTGTCCGACGAGTAGGAGGGTGATAACATTTATACCCCTTTTGAGTAGGGGAATAACCAATGAAGACACACTTGAGGGCGCGGGGGTCGAGTTTAGACCTCCCAGGAGAGGGAATGTGGACAAAGCACGTACTCCCAAATATGCGAGGAGGAAGAGAGGATGTCGGAGAAACTCCTAAGGTGGTGAGAGGAGTTTGGTTACCAAGGACAGGAGAGGGCAAACGATTAATGAGATAAGCAGCGGTAAGGACAGCATCCCCCCAATAGAACTTGGGGAGATGCATAGTAAGCAAGAGGCACCTGGTAACATCCAGCAAGTGACGGTTCTTTCGCTCGGCTACCCCATTCTGTGACGGGGAATGAGCACAAGAAGTTTGATGAATAATGCCATGAGTGGTAAGGTAGTGGTCAAAGGAAGAGTTGATATACTCTTTACCATTGTCCCTGCGTAAAATTTTTATGGATGCAGAAAACTGAGTAGATACCATCTTATGGAAGCGTTGAAAAATAGAAAAAGCTTCACCCTTATGTTTCATGAGATAAACTCATGTCGTTCGAGAAAAACAATCAATAAAGAAAATAAACCAGTGACATCCAGAAATAGAGCTAATAGAGCAAGACCCCCACACATCAGTATGAACAATATGAAAAGGAATAGTACTAGGTAAAGAAACATGATTAACAGGGAGACGATGATGTTTTGCAACGTCACATACATCACACACAAAATTTTTAAAACAACTAGAGGGAAAAGTAGATAAAAGACGTTGCATAGTGGAAACAGAAGGATGTCCAAGACGACGATGCCAGGTGAGCAGCTGGGATGACTGGGTGGCATGAAGAGCGTGCGGAGAGGTGGACCTGTTGGAGGGGTCAAACACATACAAGCCGTCCTGCAAGCTACCAGACCCAATCGCCTTCCCCGTCTTCAGATCCTGAAAAACACAATAAGTAGGAAAAAAGGTCACTGAGCATTGAAGGGAAGTAGTCAACTGACTAACATAAAGTAAACTGCGGGTGAAGTTTGGAATATGGAGGACAGAAGATAAAGTGAGAGATGAACAAGGTATGGACCCTTTTCCAGCAATGGAGGAAAAGGATCAATCAGCAATACTCACTTTATCTCGACCAGAGAGAGGGGAATATGACACAAAACCTGAAGCCGATCCAGTCATATGATCAGTAGCTCCAGAGTCAATAATCAAATGGGGAGAGGAGCAAATTGTAGCAGAGTGAGCACCTGGGATACCTGAATGGGCAAGGGCAGATGAGGAAGAAGCAGTAACCGGCTCAGTAAGAAGGCCCTCCATCAAACGGCGAAGAGTCTGCATCTTATCAGCAGAAAAAGAGGACATAGTTGCAGGAGGAGGTCCAAGAAGACCCGGAGGGCTGCTCTCAGGAATCTAAGTCAGATGGGAAGAATGATGTGAACGGCCAGAAGTGCGTCCACGACCTCGCTCCCCACGGGAAGAAGACCCACCCCGAGAAGAAAATCCTGGAGGGAAGCCGTGCAGACTGTAACAGGTATCCCGGGTATGACGGGGCTTGCAACAATAATCGCACATGAGATGATCCTTATCCGTGGCACGAGGCTTGAAGTCCCGAGAGGCTCTACTACCAGTGGTGGGAGGATGAGCAACCAATGCTGAACCCTCAGGAGTGGTGGTCATGTTCCAGGACTGTCTACGATCAAACTCCTGCTGAATAATGCTAAAGAACTCAGGCAAGGAGGGAATGGGAACGCGGCCCAAAACCTGCACAGTAATCTGATCGAAATCGCGGTGAAGCCCCTGGAGAAATTCGAACACCCTGTTGCGATCCTCACGAGCCCTTAATAGGAGGGCATCAGCATCACAGACCATTGCAAGAGACTCAAAATGGTCATACTCCTGGTAGAGTTGGGTAAACTCCAAATAGTAGGCAGAAGGAGGACGATCTCCCTGACGAAGATGGAACAGCTGTCGGCGAAGATGGTAGATTTGTGTCGCATTCCCTTTGCGGGAGTAAGTAGATTCAGCCCGTTTCCAGATGTCTGCAGCAGTGTCGAGGAAGAGGTAATTCCGGGCAATGGACTCCTGCATGGAATTGATGAGCCAAGACATGACCAACGAATTTTCAGAGTCCCATTGGGACCAGGTAGCAGAGGTGCGAGCAGGCGCAGGAGTGTCGCCACTAACATAGCCAAAGAGACGCCGACTCTTTAAGGCCAGAGTAATAGAACGGGACCAAGATAGGTAGTTGGTGTCATCCAGACGAATCGTAGTGAGCTGAGAGAAACTGTGATCAGAGCCAACCCGGGTAGATCTAGCGGGGGGCACAGAGGCACCGGAAGCATCAGAATCAACGTCTGACATGGCACCAACGAAGAAGAACGGTCCAAAGGAAAAGGGGAACCTTAGGGCATCATAGATCTGAACTTCCGGGAGTAGAAGAACGACGGTAAAAAAAACGGAGAGAAAAAGTAGATCTGAATTTCCGGAAAGACGAACCGGTAAAAACCACCAAGAATCAAGTATGATAATAAGGAGAGGAAAGCGAAACTATTCCCAGAATTTCGGCTCAATCGGACCATTGAAAGGTCGTAGGAAAAAAAATCCCGCCGGTTAATCCATATCAAGACCGGCGGGTGCAAACAGGAGAGAAAAGAGAGGAGGCGGGAGAGAGAGGAGAGGAGGCGGGGGGCGCTGCTACGGAAGCAGGCGGGCGGCGGCGGACAAGAGCGGGCGCAGGCGGGCGAGCGGGCGAGCGGCGGACAGGTGCAGGCGAGGCGAGCGCGGGCGCGGGCGCGCGGGCGCGCGGGCTAGGTTACGTCGTGCTCTGATACCATGTTAGAATTAGGTAA
This sequence comes from Platanthera zijinensis, assembly GCA_039513925.1. Lineage (NCBI taxonomy): Eukaryota > Viridiplantae > Streptophyta > Magnoliopsida > Asparagales > Orchidaceae > Platanthera > Platanthera zijinensis. The sequence goes on from CM077094.1 coordinate 115,098,951, forward strand.
AAACACACATAATTAATTATAACAAGCACCCCCTCTTATATAGTGAGGGGAGAATACAAGGCTAAAAAGCACACCAAAAAAATAAAACTCAACATAACTTCTAACACATTTCCTAATGATAGTCAAACTTCTCAATTAGTTGGGGAAACAAAAAAGGAAGAGGGGACCTATTGATTGTTGGTGTTATCATGATGATCTGAAAGTGATCAAACATGTAGTCTCACTGTCAACGTAATATGAGCTTATGGGGCCGCACATAAGTGCATTGGAGAAGTTGGAAAGGTTTGTGTTGAGCTTGCTCATATGTGATATGAGTGAAGGACCAAGCCTATGATGTTCTGAATGTGAAGGATTTTCATTCCGGGACCTATATTGTGAATATGGATCATCAGGTAAGTGGTCGGAAGACTCTAAGGGAAATTCGTCGAGTATCACTTAAGGTTTCAACGAATGAGTTAAAATTCGTCGAATATCGCCATGATAGACTCAACGAATCTGTCTTGGGTTCGTAGAGTATCGTAATGACAGTTTTGACAAATTAGACTTATTCGTCGAATATCGTCGATTCGTCGAGTATCGTCGATTCGTCGAGTATCGTCGATTCGTCGTATATTGCCTTAATACTTGGATGGTTTGATCTGACTCGATTCGTCGAGTATGTCCGTGTTATTTCGACGAATAGGTTTTGATTCGTCGAATATCGACGTGTATACTCGACGAATTATGTTACCTCCGGTTTAATTCCTTTAAGTCTGATTCGGCGTGGTCTGCGAGTATCGGTTGGTTCGGTACTATGTGTATATACGATATGTACAGTAAACCGAAAGACTTACTGTTTCTTTTGACCTAATCGTGCGAGACGAGAACTGCGATTATTCTTCTTCCCGACGAAACTGTTCCGCTAGGTCGCGATCGCCGTTTGTCGCCGCCGATCGTTCGATGTTCTTCTACTTCGCCGGAAAGTGTTTCTTAAGCGTCGTCATCATCGTTGCCGCCTCTCCCCTAACGGTTTTAGCAAACCGTGGAGACGTTGAGGGCATACCTTCTTCCAACCTAGATCTTGTGTGAAAGAGTCTAAGGGTTTTCCGTGTTCGTGTGGATATCCGTAGAGACGTGGACACTTCTACGTTCAGAACTCCGACCGTTAGCGTTCGTTGAACTTCTTCGGAGCACCTTGGTTGAGTATTGACTCAATCCCGCAAAGGTATAATTTATTTATAGCTATGTTACTTCTTGATCAATGTTCATCGCTAGATCCGAATTTCTTTTGGGTTTTCTTATTTCTAATTCCGTTGCGCACAACTGTTGTGACGTATAGCAAAACCCAACAGTAGTATCAGAGCGAGGTTGTGCGATGATCATTGTTTCAGAAGTTGCTAAATCCATTGCGTGAAGATCTGGAAATTTAGAAGTGTTCTAAATGCCCAAATCTATTCAGAAGTTGCTAAATCCATTGTGCTGCCCCTTGGACCCCGTTAGGAGCTCTGCCCCTAAGACTCCGCTAGGGGCGCAGCCCCTTGGAACTCCGTCAGGAGCGCATGTGATTTCATTGTGATATCTTTATTACTCCTTAACAGTAACCGTCCCTCTTGTTGGTTTGTGAAACCAAGTGTGTTAGATTTTGAATCACATATAGAGACGAGTTTGTCTACTGTGTAAGTGAAGAGTTGGTGTTGTTCATGTCCAATGCATGTAAATCTAGATATTTAGAAGGGTTCTAGATGTTCAGATTTCGCTCAGTTCATCAAGTGTTGATGACTTGTTTGTGCACATATGTGATGCATTTGGATTGTGTATGTTAGTTTTATTTTGTGAATGTGCGCAGTGGTTAATTGTTAACCATGATTAAGTGTTCATCGATTATCTAAAATCCCTTATGTAATATTAAGTATTCGGATAGCTTCTGATGGATAACACTCTTCCTGCCTCGATCAATGAAGTACGGGCTTGCCAAAGCAAGGTGCATTAATCTATCTTGGTATGGGTGCGAGCGGATAATTGTGATATCCCACTGTCGACATCGGGTCAAACTTAACTGGGTGACATCAAAAGTTGAGTGCTCAGAGGCATAGAGTTGGCATGCACCATATGATGGATGTGAATAAGAAGTTATTCACCAACCATACAAGAGTTGCATGATGATGCAATCAACAAACGTTGTCTACCTAAATAACTACATTATGAGAGAAAAGACAAAACTGACTCATAGTGTTGGTGAAATACGGATCTTGTCCACTAAGATAGTTGTTCGTTTTAACTCTCTGAATATCAAGGGTTATCAGTTTGATTAAAATAGTAGGAGTAATTTTAATTAAAGTTCTAATTGAAATAAAAATGTATTTTAAAGTGTAGTACTGAATTTTTCTTTGCTAAATTCTTGTAAAATTTCCATGACAAGTCATTCCACCTTGTCCCTTAGAGCCATCCTTGAGAAGGAGAAACTGAGTGAGCCGAACTATTTGAACTGGTACAGAAACCTAAGAATTATTCTCAGGAAAGAGCGTAAGCTCTATGTTTTGGAAGAGGAATCCCCTGAAGAGTCAACGGGGAATGCATCCTGATTTGACAAAGATGCTTATAAGGTATCAAGACGACTCCTTGGATGTCGAATGCCTCATGCTGGTAACCATGAACTCTGAGCTTCAGAAGCAACATGAGATGCTGGTAACCATGAACTCTGAGCTTCAGAACCAACATGAGAACATGGGTTGCAAAGAAATTGACGAGCATCTCAAGAAAATATTTCAAGGGCAAGCTCGCCAAGAGAGGTTTGACATCAACAAGGCGTTATTTCAGTGTAAGATGGGAGCTCGAGACCTGGTAGGGACTCACGTACTCAAGATGATTGGGTATATAGAGAACCTTGAAATGCTACGTTTTCCTCTGTGCCAAGAGTTGACTACAGACCTGATCCTGCAATCGTTGCCGCAGTTTGTCTTAAACTACAATATGAATGAAATAAACAAGACACTGCCCGAGCTCCTAGGCATGTTGAGAACTGCCGAAATCAATATGAAGAAGGTCAAGCCTACTAGCCTCATACTGATGATGCATAAAGGCAAGGGCAAGGCCAAGAGTTTCAAGAAGACGAAGGTTGGACTTAAGTCATCTCTTGAGCCCAAGTCTTCAGCACTGAAAAAGAATGCTTGGCGAAAGAAGGGAAATGATACCATTGTGGCAAGACTGGTCATTGGAGGAGGAACTGTCCTTCTTACATTGAGGGTCTGCACAAAATGAAGGGAGGTATGACTTCCGCTTCTAGTATTTATGTTATAGAGATAAACTTTTTTGCTCTTTCATCTTGGGTATTGGATACCGGATGTGGTTCTCACATTTGTATAAATGTGCAGGAACTGGAAAGAAGAAGATTGATGAGTAAAAGAGAGGTGGACTTGCTTGTTGGCAATGGAGCAAGAGTTACTGCTATCACCGTAGGAGTTTACCGTCTATCTTTGCCCAGTGAGCTTGTAATAGAATTAGATAATTATTATTATGTTCATTCCATAACTAGAAACATTATATCTATTTTATGTTTATACATGATTAGATTTTCTTTTATTATTAAGAACAATTATTGTTCTATATTTAAGAATGACGTTTGTTATGGTATAGCATAAATGTTTAATGATTTATATATTTTGAACTTAAACCAACAAATCTATAATATAAAAAATATTAAAAGACAAAAAACGAATGACTCGAACCTTACGTACCTTTGGCATTGTCGTTTGGGTCATATAAACGAGAAACGCATATCCAAGCTCCATAAAGATGAACTACTGGACTTATTTGATTATGAATCATTTGAGAGATGTAAATCATGTTTATTAGGCAAGATGACTAAAGTCCCTTTCACTGATTTCAATGAGAGGACTGATGATCTCTTAGGTATAATACATAGTGATGTATGTGAACCCATGAGTTCTATGGCTAGAGGTGGGTACTTCTATTTTGTTACATTTACTGATGATTTCAGTAGATACGGATACGTGTATCTTATGAAGTACAAATCCGAGACCTTTGAAAAGTTTAAAGAGTTTAAGAACGAAGTAGAGAACCAGTGAGTAAGAGGGTTAAAGCACTCTGATCTGATCGAGGTGGCAAATACCTAAGTCATGAGTTTCGTGATCATCTGAAAGAGTGTGGTATTGTATCACAGCTCACTCCACCCAGAACGCCGCAGCATAATGGTGTGTCTAAGCGGAGGAATCGTACTCTGTTAGACATGGTACGATCGATGATGAGTCATGTAGATCTGTCTGTTTTCTTTTAGGGTTTTGCTCTAGAAACCACTGTCTTTACACTAAATCATGCTGCAATGAAAGCGGTTCTAAAGACACCATATAAGATATGGACTGAAAAGCGTCCTAGTATGTCTTTCATTAAAATTTGGGGCTGTGAGACATACGTGAGACGTCAAATGTCTGACAAGATGAAACTCAAGTCGGATAAATGTTATCTTTTGTGTACAACCTCGGGCTCGCGGCCCGGTAAGAGGGGCCCAGGCGAGAGGAGAGGGGCCCAGGCGAGAGGAGAGGGGCCCAGGCGAGAGGAGAGGGCCTAGGCGAGTCGAGGGGATACAGTAGAGAAGCCTCCAGGCGAGAGGAGAGGGGGCCCAGGCGAGAGGGGAGGGCCTAGGCGAGTGAAGAGGATTCGGCCTGGCGAGAGGGCCCTAGTGAGAGGTGCCTCGAGAGAAGGGCCGTCTTAGTTTTAAGGCCAGTTCAGGTAAGGTCGGGCCCACCTTCTGGGCCCCGGAGGTGTTTTTACTCTTTTACCCTGCGTGGGCTGCATTTAGTCTTTTAAGACAGCGGAGTTTAGCTGTTGGCAGGCCCAGCCAAGGGTATTCTGGTATTTTCACAGCAGCATAGTTTGGTTATTAGCAGTCCCAGTTCAGAGGCCTATAAATAGACCGGTAAGGTACCTTAGCAAAGGGGCATTCTTGACTCCTCTTATCTTTTCTAAGGCACCTAGCTCAGTATTGGCTAGGGAGGGGAAGAGCTCTAGTTCTAGTCTCTTCCGGGTAAGAGGTGGGACCTCCTCACTGAAGCCTCCGGTCTAGTTCTTCGCCTTGAGAGTGATCCCAAGGGAGTAAGCACAAGCTGCCTCAGTAGTTCCGAGCTTTAGGTGGAATCGGCTTTGCAGGTTCCAACATTTTTGGTGCGGTGAGCGTGGAGCTGTGGCCTGTGCGGAAGAACGAGGGGTTATCTCATGGCGGGAGATGCGGGAGAAGGAGGCGAGAGGTCCCCCAGCCGGGAGGAGTATGTTGGGAGGACGGAGTTCATGACGTCCATTGGAGGGATCATGGATCTCCTCAAACAACTCGCGCAAAGAGGCGAGTGCGAGACCCCCCCTCAGGTACAAGATCTCGCACCCAGAGGAGGAGCCGACTCGGCGAGGATAGGTGAAGATGCACCTGGGAGGCGGCCAGGAAAAGAGATAGTGGCGGAAGGAAGTCGGCGAGAGGTGGAAGGAAGGGAGCTCTTCCCTAGTCCGGCGAGTGCCGCGCCGGTGGACCTCGTGGCGCGAGTGGACCAGACGAAAACACTGGCGAGAGGATCCCCCTTTTGCGAGTTGGTCCTCTCGGCATCCGTTCCCGAAGGGTTCCGCGAGCCGGAAATGAACTACTACGTGGGGAAGGATGACCCCCTCCAACATTTGCAGTGGTTTGAAGACGCAGTTTCCATCAGACCCATGACAGACGCTTTCAAGTGCCGCCTCTTCGCCATCACTTTGAAGGATAAGGCTAGGGATTGGTTCCACCAACTCCCAACTGGTTCTATTTATTGCTTCGAGGACCTGAGCAGGAGTTTCCAGCTGCGGTTCTCAACCTCCAAAAAGAGGAAGAGGAACCCGGAGTCCATCTTCCTGATCAAGCAGAGGGCGGACGAATCTTTGGCTCAGTACGTAGACCGCTTCCAGGAGGAGATGTTGGACATTCAGGAGGTGTCTGGCTTCGCCCTCCAGATGGCTTTCACTGTGGGGCTAAGGGAAGGCTTCTTCAAGATGAGCCTCACCAGGAAGGCGCCGTTGTCCTTCGAAGGGCTGATGGAGAAGGCCGCGAAAGAAATAGCCATGGAAGCGGCAAACCCGGCATTCGCAAGGAAGTTGGCAAGACTGACGGAGGTGGAGCAGAGGGAGCCAGGAGGGGGAAGGCAGCCGGAAGGAAGAAGGAGAGAAGAATTAAGAGGGCCCGTACACCCGGAGCCGGGGTGGAGACAACCAGGAAGCCCGGTTCAGGGACCTGGGAGAGGTCCCCCGCAGGGGGGAAGAAACTTTTATCAGGGACCAGGGAGATTTCACCCGCCAGGATGGGGGCATGGTCCGAGGCCGCTCCCACCCCCACCTCAGCAAGCTATGGCCATTGGTAGAGGGGGGGGAAGAGGAAGAGACCGTGGAAGAGCGGGAGCAGGGAGGAGGAGGAACCCCCCAGAAGAGAGACGTGGGGAGAGAGCTTTGCCCTATTGTGACTTCCACGAGGAGGAGGGTCACGCGACGGCAACATGTCCCGAGTTCTTAGAGTTGAAGAGAGGAAAAGAAGGAGAAGACCGACAACCGGCAGTGCGGATAGTAGAGGTGCCAGGAGCTGGGGAGGGAGATCGGTGTGTAGACCGGTCAGATACAGGGGATCGAGGGGGGATTGGAGTAATTCATGGGGGGTGGGGATCGAGGCCACCCGTAAGGCCAGTCTTCACACTATGTATCGTCGGAGCGTCGCCTCGACGTCGCAAACCCCGCCCCCGGATGAGAGGATCACGTCTTCCAGAAGAGACCTACCTGACCACGAGGATCCTTTCTGTGACGCGCTCGTGATCAAGACTGCCATCGAGAACTTCACGGTATCTCGCATTCTGGTAGACAATGGGAGTTCCGTTAATGTAATCTTCAAGAAGGCTTTCAGCGAGATGAAGGTGGAGTCTCGAAGGGTGTTGGCGGCGGATGGACCGTTGTTTGGCTTTTCAGGAGAAAGGAAGGAGGTTGAGGGAGGAGTAGGACTTCAGGTAACCTTGGGAGGGTTGTCCAGGAATTGTCGTTTCGTAATAGTGGACGCTCCCAGCAGTTACAACGCGATCTTTGGGCGTCCTCTTATCAGTGCCTTTAGATGCGTTCCATCCTCTTTTCATCAGTGCCTGAAGCTCAATTCGGGAGGAACCCAGATCAGGGTGAGAGGGGACCCGAAAGCGGCTCGGGAGTGCTATGTGACGGCGGTCAACACCATCTCGTGGATGGAGGATGCGGAGGAGTTGGGAGCAAGTATGGAGAGAGGGGAGCTGGGAAGAAGGGAAGCAGGAGTGGAGGAAGATCGGGTAGCGGAAGAAGAGATGGCTGGAGGAGAGGAGTTGGAGATAGTAGTGGGGAGGGGCATTGCGGTGGAGCCAGTGATGGCTGGAGAGCAGGTGGCTGGAGGAGCAGGAGGGGAAGGAAGTCTGGTAGTGGAGGAGGAGATGTATGAAGGAGACGGGTTGGAGAAGGGAGAAGGAGGAAAGGCCCAGGAGAGGGTGGCTACTGTGGAAATCTCAGGAGTTGGGTGCGGGTCGAAGGATCTGGAGGAAGAGTTGAGAGAGCAGGAGGAGGAAGAACCCTCGAGGTTGAGGGCGGCGGTGGAAGTTCTAGAGGTCGAGATCCTCATCAAAGATGGGAGAAAAGAGAAGATAAAGATCAGCGGCGAGCTCACTCCGCAGGACCAGGAAGAAATTCGGAGATGTGTAGAAGAGAACGTTGATGTCTTCGCCTGGAGCGCAGCAGACATGCCGGGGGTCGACGCGGATGTGGCGTGCCATCGTCTCAACCTCGACCCCGGGGTTCGCCCCATTCAGCAGAAGAAGAGAGCCATCGCCTCCAAGATGGCCGGGCCCATCAGAGAAGAGGTAGAGAAGCTGCTCCGGGCGGGATTCATATCGGCTAACAGGTATCCGGGATGGGTGAGCAACGTTGTAATGGTAAAAAAGGGGGAGGGCAAGTGGAGGATGTGTATCGATTTCTCTCTCTTAAATAAAGCTTGTCCTAAGGATTGTTACCCCCTGCCTCGGATCGACGCGCTGGTTGACTCAGCCGTCGGTTTCTCACTAATGAGTTTTTTAGATGCTTTTTCAGGGTACCACCAGATACGCATGCACCCTCCGGACGTCAAGGATGTCACCTTCGTCACGGAGGACGGTTGCTTCAGCTATAACATGATGCCCTTTGGGCTAAAAAACGCGGGAGCAACCTACCAAAGGATGATGGACCGGATCTTCCGGGAGCAGAAAGGGCGGAACCTCGAGGTCTACGTGGACGACTTGATGGTAAAGAGTCGGGACCTTGGGTCTCATGTCCTAGACCTACGGGAGACCTTTGCAACCATTAGAAGGTATAAGATGAGGCTTAACCCTCTGAAGTGTGTGTTCGGGGCCAGCCGAGGAAAGTTCTTGGGACATCTCCTCACCCCTGAAGGGGTGGAGCCCAACCCTGACAAGGTGAGGGCGATACTGGAGCTGGGATCTCCTAGGAATGCCAAAGAAGTCCAACGTCTCACTGGTAAACTAGCCGGTTTGAGCAGGTTCCTCTCCAGAGCGGGAGAGAGGTGTTCTTCTTTCTTTCGAACCCTAAGGGGAGGGAAGGAGTTCGAATGGACCGTTGAGTGTGAGAAAGCCTTCGTGGCTCTAAAGCAGCAACTCACTCGGACGCCGCTACTTCAGGGGCCGAGGGAAGGAGAAAACTTGTTCCTCTACCTCGGGGTAGGGACGGGGGCGGTCAGCTCAGTCCTCGTCCGCGAGGAGGGAAGAGGCAGTTCCCAATCTATTATGTAAGCAGAGTCCTCAAGAAGGCAGAGCTGAAGTACCCCATCCTTGAAAAGTTGGCCTTCGCTCTCATTGTGTCGGCCCGGAAGCTCAGACCCTATTTCCAAGCCCATGCCATCCAGGTTGTGACGGATCACCCCCTTCGCCATATCCTCGAAGGGGTCGAGCACTCGGGGAGGTTGGCCAAGTGGTCGATAGAGCTCAGTGAATTCGACCTCTCCTACGTTCCTCGAGAAGCTATCAAAGCACAAGTGGTGGCGGATTTCTTGGCGGATTACGTACTGGAGGCCGAAGAAATGGAGGTACCTCCCGTAGCAGCATGGAAGATGCTGGTGGACGGGGCTTCGGGTAGGAATTCCTTTGGGAGAGGGGTCATCCTGGCAAGTCCGGAGGGGACTAGGATTGAGCAAGCTTTGAGAATACACTTCGCCCTCACCAATAATCAGGCAGAGTATGAGGCCATCATCGCCGGACTTCGGTTGGCCAGGGAGCTGGGTATACAAGATATCAGGGTCTTCACGGACTCCTTGGTGGTGGCGCGACATATTAGCGGAGAGTTCGAGGTGAGGGAGCCGACTCTCCAGTTGTACCTAATGAAGATAAAAGGCATCGTTGGACAGTTCCATAGCTTCTCCATTCAGCATGTTCCTCGAGAGGAGAACGCTCGGGCAGACCTGCTCGCGAAGCATGGCCCTCAGGCCGGAGGGACCATGACCGAGCTCTTCAGACCCTCCATAGAAGAGGGGGAGGTGATGGAGATCGACCGGGAGAGGTCTTGGATGGATCCCTTTGTGACTTTCCTGGCGTCGGGACGACTACCCGAGGGGGATCTCGAGAAGAAACGAATCCGATACAAGTCTGCATACTATTTGTTGAAGGAAGGAGTACTTTATCGAAAAACGCTGTCTGGACTGTTAGCCCGATGCGTGTCCGAGAAGGAAGCACCCAGGGTGCTGGAAGAGGTCCATTCGGGAGAGTGCGGGAGCCATTCGGGAAGTCGAACCTTGGAAGGGAGAGTGCTAAGGCAAGGCTATTTCTGGCCTACCCTACGAAGAGATGCAGAAGAGCTCGCTAAAAGGTGTAGGAAGTGCCAAGAGTTTGCTCCTTTGCAGCTCCTTCCAGCGCAAAGGCTGCGAACGATCACCTCTCCTTGGCCCTTCGCCATATGGGGATTGGACCTGGTAGGACCGTTTCCTCAAGCCAGTGGTCAGAGGAGGTTCCTACTGGTTATGGTGGATTACTTCTCAAAGTGGTTAGAAGTTAAGGCCCTGGCAAAGGTAACCTCACAGGTGGTGAAGAATTTCGTATGGGGGGAGATTATTTGCCGGCACGGGCTTCCTTTAGCCATAGTCACCGATAACGGGCCGCAATTTGCTAGCAAAGAGTTTGCGGATTTTTGTGCACAGCTCGGCATAGACCTTCGGTTCGCCTCGGTCCATCATCCACGAAGCAACGGGCAGGTCGAGGCAGCAAACAAGATTATAGTGAACCTCCTGAAGAAGAAAGTAGAGAACTTGAGGGGGAGCTGGGTGGAACAGCTCCCCTCTGTCCTGTGGGCTCTGCGAACTACACCCAATACGGTCACAGGGGAAACGCCCTTCAAACTCTCTCATGGCTCCGAGGCCGTCATACCTGTGGAATTTGAAGTTGAATCGCCCAGGGTCACAGCAGCCAGAGAAGGAGAGGAAGGGTGGCAGTTCGATAATGGAGAGGAGCAGAGGCTTACTCTCGACCTCGTGGAAGAGCTCAGAGAGCTAGCAACAGTCCGACAGGAGGAGGTCAAGCGCCGGATGTCCCGGTACTTCGATAAGCACATCCGGATCAAGCAGTTTCAAAAGGGGGATTTGGTCCTCAAGAAGGTAGATGCTGCAGGAAGGGGAGCCTCGGTGGGGAAGCTCAACCCCAATTGGGAAGGTCCTTTTATAGTAAAAGAAGCCTTAAAGTCAGGGGGGTATCACCTCCAGGATGTGGACGGGATACCCCTGAACTGCGCCCGCAATGGCGATGATCTGAAGCGTTTTTATCCATAGTAATAAAAGTCCTTTGAATTTACTTGAGCGTATCATTGATCATTCTCCCTCTCTTGAATATGCTAATACTATACCTCAGGGCGCCCTCCTTCAGAGGACGAGAGCGGCGGTTGGAGGAGAAAGAGGAGAGGAGACCCCGAGAAGACCCGCTGTCCAGGCTACCATCGAGCTGGCAGGTCTGTAGGCTCACTCGGCGGTTGGAGGAGAAAGAGGAGAGGAGACCCCGAGAAGACCCGCTGTCCAGGCTACCATCGAGCTGGCAGGTCTGTAGGCTCACTCGGCGGTTGGAGGAGAAAGAGGAGAGGAGACCCCGAGAAGACCCGCTGTCCAGGCTACCATCGAGCTGGCAGGTCTGTAGGCTCACTCGGCGGTTGGAGGAGAAAGAGGAGAGGAGACCCCGAGAAGACCCGCTGTCCAGGCTACCATCGAGCTGGCAGGTCTGTAGGCTCACTCGGCGGTTGGAGGAGAAAGAGGAGAGGAGACCCCGAGAAGACCCGCTGTCCAGGCTACCATCGAGCTGGCAGGTCTGTAGGCTCACTCGGCGGTTGGAGGAGAAAGAGGAGAGGAGACCCCGAGAAGACCCGCTGTCCAGGCTACCATCGAGCTGGCAGGTCTGTAGGCTCACTCGGCGGTTGGAGGAGAAAGAGGAGAGGAGACCCCGAGAAGACCCGCTGTCCAGGCTACCATCGAGCTGACAGGTCTGTAGGCTCACTCGGCGGTTGGAGGAGAAAGAGGAGAGGAGACCCCGAGAAGACCCGCTGTCCAGGCTACCATCGAGCTGGCAGGTCTGTAGGCTCACTCGGCGGTTGGAGGAGAAAGAGGAGAGGAGACCCCGAGAAGACCCGCTGTCCAGGCTACCATCGAGCTGGCAGGTCTGTAGGCTCACTCGGCGGTTGGAGGAGAAAGAGGAGAGGAGACCCCGAGAAGACCCGCTGTCCAGGCTACCATCGAGCTGGCAGGTCTGTAGGCTCACTCGGCGGTTGGAGGAGAAAGAGGAGAGGAGACCCCGAGAAGACCCGCTGTCCAGGCTACCATCGAGCTGGCAGGTCTGTAGGCTCACTCGGCGGTTGGAGGAGAAAGAGGAGAGGAGACCCCGAGAAGACCCGCTGTCCAGGCTACCATCGAGCTGGCAGGTCTGTAGGCTCACTCGGCGGTTGGAGGAGAAAGAGGAGAGGAGACCCCGAGAAGACCCGCTGTCCAGGCTACCATCGAGCTGGCAGGTCTGTAGGCTCACTCGGCGGTTAGAGGAGAAAGAGGAGAGGAGACCCCGAGAAGACCCGCTGTCCAGGCTACCATCGAGCTGGCAGGGCCATAGGCTCACTCGGTGGTTGGAAACAATAATAAAAGGGGGATCATGCCCCTTCTGCGGAGTGGTTCTCCTCCCCATCCCCACCTACCTTCTTACTCTACCAGGCTACGGTCATGAGCAAGGACTTGTTTCCATCCCAATACGGGATAGGGGGCATAGAAGCTGCAGTTGGAGAGCATAAATGCCTTATGGTTGTAATTTGAGTTGGGTGTTTCCTGGAGTCAGGTAATTGAGGCCTTAACATGGAAGCTGAATAATCAGGGAAACACTGACCCTGGCTACTAACAAAGGGAGGGGGAGGATACTTCAAAATGACTTCCTGCGTAAAGAAAAAGAAGAGAGGGGGGGGGGATAATTGACCCCTCATGCCCACTCGCGCCGGGAAGAGCCAACAGGCTGCGCGAGAGGGAAGAGAAGGTGTCCCTACGCCCGCGAGAGAGGCAGAAGCTCGCCCGCTAGCCCCCCGGGCCAGGTTGGCTGATAACAGTCGGCGAGAGAAAAGACAACCTCCTCTCGCCTCCAAGGATCTCAAAGATCTTGCGAGCTGTCCGAGCAAGAGAAAAAAGAAAAAAAGAAGGGGGGAGAGGAAGAAAAGAAAGAGGCTAGCTTCGGGCGCGAGCAAAAATATATGTATATACGAGTAAATCATATTCGTGTCTTAATACAGGACATTCCCAAATCAAGAGGCATTATAATCGTAACAAAAAAGGAGAGGAAAAGGCTGTTGCGCTCAAGGAGCCCTAGTCTCTCTCGCCCGCCGAAGACTCGCCCTCGCCGTAAATCTCGGGCACGAGGTCCTGGGCGGTGATGTCCTCGCAATCATCTTTAACCACGCCCATCTCTCGCATCATCTTTAGGATGAGCTCGGCGGTCCGTATGTTGGCATCCCGGCAAAAGTCCTCGACCTCGTCGTGCGTATAATGCGAGGGGGGAGTGGCCGGCAAGCGAGAGGTAGAGGCCACTTTGAGCTGGGTCTTCTCTGCTTTCAGCTCCTTCACCTCCATTTCCAGCTCCTCGACTCGCGAGCGCAGTCTTTCAGCCGTCTCGGCATCCTGCGAAAAGAACGAACCGTTAAATCTAGCGGGAGAATAATTGAGAAGGCCGGCCCAGTATCAACTCACCACTCCGCCACGGGCCTTGGCGAGAAGGTTCTCGGCCACCTCCAGTCGCTTGGCAAGATCCCCAGACTTCTCACGCTCGACAGCGAGTTGGGTGTTTATCTCCTTCCAGCTTCGAGTGTTGTAAATTAGGCGGCGCGAGAGTCGATGAGAAAGCTCGAAGGTACGCAGCTGCGAGTGGGCTGTCCTGAAGATGAGATCTCGCGTGGAGGCCGCGTCGAGTGCGTCAGGGGCGAGACCCCCATAGAGGCCGAAGCCCAAGGAGAAGGCATGGGCAGAAGGTTCCCCTTGCTCTCTCCATGAGGGGAGGAGGGTGGAGATGGATACCCGATGTGCCCCCTTATCCCAGATGAGCGAAGGCTCATTGGCGCCGTCGGGGACAGACGGGCCCGCGTTGAAGTTTAGGTGGGCGGATGGAGCAGGATGCTGGAGAGAAGTCTCCCCGCGAGAAGGGGATTGGCGAGGTTGATGAGAAGAGCTCGCGGGAAGTGCGAGAGGGGCCGTGTCTTCAGGAAGCGAGACGGCCCTGTGCGGAGAGGTCAAGGGAGGTGAGTGGGGAGATTCGGATCCCAGGGATATGGGGCTCAAGGACCCCGGCGTCACCGCTGCGTCCGCAGGGACCTTGCCCTTCTCGGAAGGGAAGGAGACTACCTTCTTCAGCTTCATCTTTAGTTTCTTTGAGGGGGTGAGGCGAGAGGGAGCCGAATCCTCAGTCACCCTCTTTCGAGGAGAAGGGAGCAACGAATCTTTGGCCGCTTCGGCTGCCATAGTAGCGAGAGCAATGTCTTTAGACGGCTTGATATTACTCCTGTAGGGGGGGTGCACTGGCACGTTCCTCTCTCCTGGGAGAAGCGAGACAGTTGATGAAAAGGTTCAGCGAAAGGAAGGCCCTGAAGGCAAGAAAAAGACGAGAAGGTCGGGCATACCTTCTCCAGGGAGCACGGGGAGCAGCGAGGCGAGCCCCCGCCTCAATAACCTAACCTCGAAGTTCTTTCCAGCGAGGTACTCGCAAAGGAGCCTGTCCGTACCGCCAACCTGAGGAGAAGTATAGAAGGTTTCCGCGGGCGGAGCAGGCGCGAGAGGGACGCCGCCCAGATTTCCACGGATGAATACGAAGCGAGTCAGCCAGTGGCGATTTTTATTGGGTGTCTCGCACACCTTCAGGTTCAGCCCGGTGAAGAAGGAGACCCCGTCTTGATTGGCATGATAGACGAACATCTTCCGGAAAACGGTGAGACTGAATTCTATTTTCTCTCGCCGCATGTAGCACGCGAACGCGACGATAACTGAGATCGCGTTGGGGTTTAGCTGGGCAGGCACGACGCCGAAGTACTTGAGAACTTGCTTCACCTCTGGCCAGAGGGGAAGCCGGAGCCCCGCCTCGAAATGCGAGACAGGGAAGGCGAGCTCGCCCGGGTAGAACGTATTCACGCTCTCGCCAACCTTGGGAGGGCGCGACTCGTAGCCCTCCGGCAAAAAGTCGCTTCGGAAGGCCTCGTATTCATCGGCAGAGAGACGACCGGGAGGAAAATCGTGGTCAGAGAACCTCTTCCCGCAGCGGCTGCGGCCTTCGCCACCCTCGGACCTCCCTTTTCCCATGGAGCGCGAGACAAAGAAAAGGTTAGCGAGTGGAGGACCGCCGAGAAGGCACGAAGGACAGTAAAGGGGGGATAAGGAGTCGGGAGCGCGAGGCGAGCTATGAAAGGAAGGGGAGCCGCGAGCGGAAGTTTAGAAAAGCGTGTTTTCAGCCTATGCAGCGGGGGTATTTATAGCCCTCATGAGTAAGAAGGTAAGCAGACAGAGGGCTACGCCGGGAAAAGGCAAGTGCCGGCCGACCCTTCTCCCTCCAAGCCTCGGGCGGCGGAACCCTAAGTGGGTCATCAGCCCAAGAAGGCAATGGACGCAGGGAAATAAAGATAATAAAAAGGCTAAAAATTAATAAAGGCTAAAAATTAGCATAAAGGAAGATATTAGTGCTGTCGCACCATTTTAATAAATTTAATCCCGCATGAAGACGGGTGTCAAGTTCGAAAAGCGCACAACTAGCGGTATATAGGCAAGTATTTTATTACAGACAAGACAAACGAAAGGAGCGATAGGCGAGGGGCGAAAGGAAAGAAGGCGGATCTCTCGTCAATTCTTATCCCACCTCCATCGTCCTCCCCCGCGGCTTCTCACGCAGGGAGGACGACTGGGGAGGTGGAAGGCGCGAGCCGCCTCGACACCGCTGCGAGCGAGACGGAGCTGTTGGTCGACGTCATCCAAGATTGCCTGGGGATTCGTCTTGTCCACCTCAATGTCGGCGTCTATCTCCGAAGATAGGCGAGCGCATTCCACCTCTAGCCAGTCGATCCGGTGGTCTGCGGCTTGTTTCCCTTTTTCCAGCGCTTGAATGATGCGCGCGTGCTTCCGCAGCATCTCGGCCACCTTGCGCTTCATCTCTATAGGGTCCGTGGGGTCGCCCAGGTAGTCCTCGATCTCATCTATAGGAGGAGGAGGCGAGGGGGCCAGCTGCTTGGAGTAATCATCGACCGGCGCGTCGGCAGCCAGTAAGTCCTCGACAGGGGTTCCACTCGCACCTATGGAGGAGCCAAAGAGGTAAAGTAGTAAGAAAAAAGCAGGCGGCGAGAAGAAGAGAGCAGGTGTCAGGAGTAGGGCCTCTTACCGAGGCGGCGGGTGGAGCCCGATGTGGTAGAAGGATCATCCCTCCCCGTCACGGGGGTGGAGGGAGGAGTGGAGACTTGGGGAGAGAGAGGCCGGGAGGAAAGCTCTGATGTATTGATGCGAATGGTCTCGGGACGATGAGGGGGCACCGAGATTTTCTGGGAAAAGGTAGCAAGTAAAAAGCGTGTGGTGTGAAGAGATCGTAGCGGGTTGGAGAAACTCACCTCTTTACCCTTGAGGCTAGCTGGAGTGGGAGGTATATACCCCCTCGGAAAGGGGGAAGAAGGTTCTCTTGCCGAGAGGGGAGGCTCCGGAACCTTTGCCTTTTTCGGGAGAAGGGTGGAGGGCGGTAGCGAAGGAGAATCACGGGTGGGGATCTTGTTCAGACCCGCCGCCGTCGCCTTGTTCCGTTGGCGCACGGCCGCGATGCGATCCCGAAAACCTTGACTGAGAGACATGTAGGCAGATGTCCGGAGGGGAGGAAAGAGAGAAAACACCCCCTTATGGGGAGGAACTCTATATTTATAGGCTGTGCAAGGGGCCCACCAAAAGATTCCCTCAATAAATTGGCCGTACCATCGCGAGCCCCGGTTGGACTATCTTTCCGAGTTTGTGCCAACCTCGAAAAGAGCGGGGATTGTGTACAACCTCGGGCTCGCGGCCCGGCAAGAGGGGCCTAGGCGAGAGGAGAGGGGCCCAGGCGAGAGGAGAGGGGCCCAGGCGAGAGGAGAGGGCCTAGGCGAGTCGAGGGGATACAGTAGAGAAGCCTCCAGGCGAGAGGAGAGGGGGCCCAGGCGAGAGGGGAGGGCCTAGGCGAGTGAAGAGGATTCGGCCTGGCGAGAGGGCCCTAGTGAGAGGTGCCTCGAGAGAAGGGCCGTCTTAGTTTTAAGGCCAGTTCAGGTAAGGTCGGGCCCACCTTCTGGGCCCCGGAGGTGTTTTTACTCTTTTACCCTGCGTGGGCTGCATTTAGTCTTTTAAGACAGCGGAGTTTAGCTGTTGGCAGGCCCAGCCAAGGGTATTCTGGTATTTTCACAGCAGCATAGTTTGGTTATTAGCAGTCCCAGTTCAGAGGCCTATAAATAGACCAGTAAGGTACTTTAGCAAAGGGGCATTCTTGACTCCTCTTATCTTTTCTAAGGCACCTAGCTCAGTATTGGCTAGGGAGGGGAAGAGCTCTAGTTCTAGTCTCTTCCGGGTAAGAGGTGGGACCTCCTCACTGAAGCCTCCGATCTAGTTCTTCGCCTCGAGAGTGATCCCAAGGGAGTAAGCACAAGCTGCCTCAGTAGTTCCGAGCTTTAGGTGGAATCGGCTTTGCAGGTTCCAACATTTTGGGGTATCCTAAGGAAACTAAAAGATATTATTTTTTCCTACCGTGTGAGGACAAAGTGTTTGTCACGAGAACTGCTGTCTTTCTTGAGAAAGAGTTCTTAAATAGAAAGACTACAAGGGTAGAACTTGAAGAAGTTCAAGAACCACCAACCGTGAATGAACCGGAATTGGAACATGAGCAAGGACTACAAGTTGTTGTAGCTGGGGAGTCTGCTTAAGAAACAAAAGTTCCACGTAGATCTGGTAGACCAAGGTTTGAGCCCGAGAGATATGAATTTCTCGTGTCTCAAATAGGTAATGTGTTGCTTATTGATCATGATGATGAGCCTACAACCTATCAATAAGAGGCTGTGTGGACCGGACTCCGAGAAGTGGCTTGAGGCCATGAAATATGAAATGGACTCCATGTATGCAAACCAAGTTTGGACTTTGTTGGAACCACCTGAAGGGGTACAACCCATATGGTGCAAGTGGGTCATAAAGAAGAAGACCGACATTGATGAGAATGTACAGACATTCAAAGAGCGATTAGTGTCTAAAGATTTCAAGCAAATTCATAGTGTTGACTATGATGAGACTTTTTCCCTTGTTGCTATGATTAAGTCCATCAGAATTCTGCTTGCTATTGTTGCGTATTATGACTACGAGATCTGACACATGGATGTCAAAACAGCTTTCCTAAATGAAAACCTTATTGAGGAAGTGTATATGACACAACCCGAGGATTTTGTATCTCCAGGTGAATGCACTAAAATATGCAAGATGCAGAGATCCATTTATGGATTAAAACAGACTTCTCGAAGTTAGAATCTTCGTTTTGATGAAAAGATCAAAGAGTTTGGTTTTATCAAAAACGAGGATGAACCGAGTGTTTACAAGAGGATTAGTGGGAGCATTGTTCTCTTCCTGATATTGTATGTAGATGACATATTGTTGATCGAGAATGACAAAACGATCCTACAAGTTGTTAAGAACAAACTAGGGAACTGCTTTTCTATGAAAGACTTGGACGAAACGACTTATATACTTGATATTAAGATCTGATAGTTTTACTTTCAAGACTACCTAAACACCTAGAGGGGGGGTGAATAGGTTCTAATGCTTGTTCTCACTTTTAGGCAGAATATAATAACTGAATTAAATCACACAGCACAGCAATCACAGAAATTCATACAACACAGATTGCACACAATTTTATAGTGGTTCCTCAAGGTCTGGGTACATCCACTTTCCCCCTTCACCTATCTAGCAGTGTGCTAGATTCGGCCAAACATCCTCTTTAACTCAGATCAGCAGATCCTACAGCTCAGAACCTGGAAAGGTTCCTACAACTCAGAACCCAGAATGGTTCCTACAACTCAGGCTCAACAGCCCTACCTCAGCCTTGACACAAGGCCTACAACTCAGAGAAAAACTTTCTCCTACACTCAGGCAACAACCCTACCACTCAGAGATCAACTCTCATACACTCAGCATTTATAACATAGGCTTACAACTCAGATCTATATTGATAGACCCTACAGAAATTAGAAAAGAGTTTGTATTATCTTGCCCTTGATGAGAGAGAAAAGGACAAGACAGTTCTTGATCAGCTGATGAATGAAATCAACTGAATCTGAGTTTTCTTCAAAGCTTCTTGAATCTGAACTTAGCTGAGTTGATTTCCCAAACAGCTTCTTGAGAAACCAGTGACGGCTTCCTTCTTCTTCTTCAAGTGGTTGGATCCCTCTCTATCCAACACCTTTGATGATACTTCTGAATTCTTGATAGAACTCTTCTTAGACAGATCCTGAGATCGTCTTCTTAGATCTTCTGATGAAGATCTTCTTCCGAGCCTTGCACTTTCTTAATTTGATTCTTCAATCAGTTTGTATGTTTGTTGCTCTCAAAATCAAATCATCATTATCGCCTTCTGAATCTGTCTATTTATAGACCTTCTTCATGGTAACCGGCTGATCCGGTTTCTAACTGTCTTTTGACAAGTCTGACAGCTTCAGTTAACCTGTTGCAACCCACAACTGTCAACTCTTCAAACAGATCCTGTGCCTTTGTCTTGGACAGCAAAGTGTCAAGACTGACTGTCAGAAAGTGTCGAGACCAACTGTCTATATGTGTCGACACAAGTAACTTAGGTGTCGACACAGCCTTTGATGATGTCGACTGGTTTGCCTTTAAGTCGACTCAGCTTCTTCAGAACTTCATCTTGAGAATGAGTCGACACTGAATATTTGTGTCGACTCAAACACTTCATCATTCTTCAGAAAATGACTTGGTCTAGACATTGCAGTGTGTCGACACAAGTCCTGTGTGTCGACACAGTTGTTGTAGATTCAGAACATAATATGTGTCGACTCTGCCTTCAGGTGTCGACACAGCAATTATCGACTCTGCCTTAATGTGTCGACACAGTTGAGATCGACTATACTTCTGTGAGTCGACACTGCTTCCCGGTGTCGACATAGTTGAGATCGACTATACTTCTGTGAGTCGACACTGCTTCCCGATGTCGACACAAATGTGGTCGACTATCTTTCTCTGTGTCGACACAGCCTTCTTCAAGTATCGACACAATTATTCTGAAGTGTCGACACAACTTCTTCAGGTGTCGACACATGGACTTAGAATAATTTCCTGTATTTTTTTAGTACTTCTTCACCTGCACATGTCAACTCAAAATAACATCAAATACACCTTGATGTATATCATTAAGCTAAGTTAGGCTTCTTCAAATCAGGTACACATTTTTCAATGTAACCAACAATCTCCCCCTATTTGGAGAAGTCATAACCCTTTTAGCTAATGATATACACCATTTATAAAAATATAAAATGATGATGTATGACATTACAAGAATACTTTATATAAACAAAACATTAACAATTCATCACAGAATAAAGATGAACAAGAATAAATGATTCCAGAACAGGGTTTTGTTTATAACTAGGAAATGTTTGTTACATATGTTTACATTGAATGATCAAACAAACAAATTATTACAATAACTTTTGAAAGAACTGATAAGCTAGAACTAAGACTGATCAGGCTCTCTTATGACAATTCCTTTGCCAGATTGAATTTGAGCCTTCACAGGAGTTTCAGCAACTTCAGCAGGCTTCTTGCCTTTCAAATCAGCTTTCTTCTGAGCTTCTTCCTTGAGCCTTTGCCTTTCAAAGTAGTGAAAGGGCTTTGGAAAATATTTGCTTGGCTCCTGAGCATCTGGTGGTAGCCTCCCCATCTTGGCTTTTCTTCTATATTGAACTATAGCCTCCTGTCTAGCTTCATACTTTTGTCATTCAATCTCATTATACCACTTTCTTCTTTCATGGACTTGATCCTTTACAACCTTCCATGCTGTCAGTATAATGTTTCTTGAAGTGGGACTTCATTGCTCAAAGTCAGGCCTAAGTTCAGCTTGCTCTCTAAATCTTTTCTTGGACAGTAGAGCATCTTGTTGTTCTTTCAAACTTGCATCAGGCTTATCAACTTTCTCAATAACAACATTTGTAACCTCCTATGGAGGACTATACATAGCTTGTACTTGCTGATTAATCATATCAAAATCTGCAGGGGGGTAAATGACTTGGGCAACTTCATGTTGATTGCCTTCAAGTAAACCTTGTTGAATTCCTGACTCAGCCACCATATCATCATCACATAAAGGTGGATATCCCAATGTGGCTCGAATACTATTAGTCACTCATTTGGTGTGTTCTGAGCCAGCATGAACTAATAATCTCTCCCCCTTTAGGACTTCTCTTTCAATATGGTCTCTGAGCTCATCCTTCTGAAATCTGATCTGGCCATCAAGATAATTCACACCCTCTTTAAAATATGGTTTCAACTTTTGAAACTTAATAGATATCTCTGTCTGAGAGGTTGTGATAGCAGTTTGAACTGAAGTGATAGCCTTCTTGAGTTTCTGATCATACACTTCCATTTCTTTAGCTCTTGCAGCAGACAGTCTTGCAGCAGTATCTACTACCTTATTGAGAATCTCATGGTGAGATTCAGCCAGATTATCATTCATCCTCAGCTGATTTTCCAAAACATAACCTTGCTTCAAAGCAAATCATCTACTTTAGTAAGAATGGACTGTTGTTGTTTAGCCAAAAATACTACAGCATTACCTCCCTTATGGAAGCAATCTGTCATTTCCTTTTTATTCATATTCACCTCAAATCTGATAGATTTAATATCTTGAGCCAAGTCAAACTGAAGTGACTTATTATTCTCATCAACATATTTCTCTAAAGCTACTCTTTGTTCATCCAGCTTCACCTGCAAATCTACCATGAACTTGTTGTAATTAAATTCAGATGGAGATTGGTGAGCTGTGGTCTGTAGTGCTTGCTTATAGCTTTTGCTCCTTCTCTTGAAGACAATAAGTTTCCTCTTCTTAGCCATTCTGGGTTCTTCATTCTCAGAATCTGATGAGCTTTCTATCTGAACTCTTTCAGGAGGAGGAGGAGGAATGTCTATCTCAGTGATATGTTGTTCATCCTCAACATTCACAGGCTCCCCTACAACAACTTGCTCCTCCTCAATTTCTTGTTCCTTTTCAACTTCTTGCTCTATCTCAATTGCTTGCTCTATCTCCATGTCTAGTGCCTTCTCAATGTCTTGCTCCTCCTCTACTCTATCAGTAGCAATTTCAACATTAGGAAACAACTCATCTAGAGTGTATTCCTTCTGAGCTTGAACAGAAGATGAATCATCCAGATCAGCACTGTTCAAATCTTTAGATAAATCTATTTGTTCTTCCTCTTGCACTGGTTCAGAAATCTTCTCCCTCTGCACTTATTCAGTATGTGGAATATCCTGGGCAGGAGAATGAACTTGCTCCCCCTGCACCTGTGCAGGATCAGTAATATCCTGAGCAGGAGAAAGAACTTTCTCCCCCTGCTCCTGTGCAGGTAATGTTTCTTTCTGAGCTAGAGTAGATCTAGTCAGGTCCTCAGCTGGTTCTCTAACTTGTTCTTCTTGATGCTGCTCAGTACCTTGTTCATGACCTGAGGATTTCTTAGGTGAATCATGTCTGTCCACCTCAGGCATATCTTTGGATAGAACTCTATCCCATCTTGAGAATAATCTCATATCTATCTTTCTCATGTGATTAATCTTAGTCCCAGAAAGTTGTTGCATAATTTCTGGGATGACTCCAGTCAGGTATAAACTCACAATCCTAGCCAGATTTGGCTTCTTAAGTCCTTCCTTGATCTTATCAAATACAACTGCTGACCAGTCAGTTGGAATTTTGAAAACAATTCTTGTCATAAGGCAGAACATATAGGCTGAGACCCTATCATGTCCTCCAGGTTTGCACAAAATCACCTTTCCAACTATCTCAGACAGAAATTTGCCCTGGTGATTCATTCCTTTTCTATTGATGGCTACTCCAATCTTTATGGTTGGATCCAACCCACACCATTGGAGAGTCTCCCTTGTCTTAGAGGCTGGAACCTCTTCTTCATTCTCAATGCTTGGCAATTGAAGAATTTGTCTTAAACTCCGTAGAGTAAGTTTGACCTTGGTGCCATGAGCTGTGGATTTGATCTTGAGTCCAGAAGAATCCACTGATGCAGAAGTGTAAAATTCAAGTACCTCCTTCTTCCAGATTTTCGTTGGTTCAGAAACCAGAAATTCCAATCCATTTTCAGCAATAAGGGAAATCACTTGTTTGAATTCTGGTGCGACGGTGTCAAACGCAGCCCTAACCAGCTCATATCCTTCATTCACGTTATCTTCAACCTAGGCGCCATTGAATCAGTCGAGAAGGCTTGAGAGAAGGAGAGAGAATGTCGACACAGGGTTTTAGTCTTGAAAACCTTGTGAGTGTGTCGACAGAATACGTTCTTGACCTATTTATACCCTCTAAAGAAAGAAGATCAAAAGTCGGGCAAAAACAATCTAAATGTGTCGACACAGATGGAATGTGTCGACACAAATTTCTATTGACTCGACAAACAATTCTGTCTACTATGTGTCGACACCAATTGAGGATATGTCGACACCTGAGATACATAGTAGAGCATCAGAAATTCTGTGTCGACTTTTTGTTCAAGTGTCGACACAAAATCTGTAAGTGTCGACACCAATGTTCTGGTGAAGTCGACACTATATTTCTGGATGAGTCGACTATTTGACCCTTAAGTGTCGACACATATTCTCTGTGTCGACACAATTTATCTGACTAGTCGACATGACTTCACTGAGTCGACATGACTTCACTGAGTCGACACATTATCACTGAATGTGTCGACACTATTTTACTTAGCCAATTTCTATTTTTTTTTGTCAATACCACTTGATATCACTTGAAAGTTTGTTGATAAACTAATCAATGGTCAGCATGCCTAATTCAATTTTAAATTTATTGAATTTTGTTTTATCCAGTGGCTTAGTAAATACATCTGTTATTTGATAATCTGTTTTAACAAATTCCAATGAGATGTCTTCTCTTTCTACATGCTCTCTAAGAAAATGGTATTTAATTTCTATATGCTTAGTTCTACTATGAGAAACAGGATTATTAGCAATAGAAATAGCACTCTTAGAATCACACAATAAAGGTGTTCTACTTACTTGAATACCATAATCTTTAAGCTGATGTTGTATCCACAATAGCTGTGCACAGCAGCTTCCAGCAGCAACATATTCTGACTCAGCTGTGGATATTGCCACACTGGTCTGCTTCTTACTACTCCAGGATATCAGTCTTCCTCCCAGGAATTGACAAGTACCTGTAGTACTCTTTCTATCCTCTCTACAGCCTGCAAAATCTGCATCTGAATAGCCTGTTAGTAAAAAATCTCTATTCCTAGGGTACCAAAGGCCTAGATTAGGTGTGCCCTTAAGATATCTCAGAATCCTTTTGACTGCAGTAAAATGAGATTCTTTAAGGCAGACTTGGTACCTAGCACAGACACATGTAACATACATAATATCTGGTCTACTAGCAGTGAGATATAGTAGAAAGCCAACTATTCCTCTATACAAAGATTCATCAACAGGTTTACCTGCATCATCTTTGCATATAAGCATACTTGTTCCCATAGGAGTTCTCATGGTGGAGGATGACTGCATACCATACTTCTTAATTAATTCCTTGGTGAACTTAGACTAGGATATGGACAAGCCATCTTCAGTCTGTCTTACTTAGAGTCCCAAGAAAAACTTAAGTTTCCCCATGCTGCTCATCCCAAACTTCCCTTGCATAAGTTTGGCAAACTTTTTGCAAAGGTTGTTCTTAGTAGATCCAAAGATTATATCATCTACATAGATCTGAACTAAGATGATCTTACATTTTGATTCCCTAAGGAATAGAATTTTGTCTATTTTCCCTCTTGAGAATTTGTTCTCAATAAAGAAAGTAGACAGGGTTTCATACCAAGCCCTTGGGGCTTGCTTTAACTCATACAAAGCTTTCCTAAGCCTATAAACATAATCAGGTTTAAGAGGATCTACAAAACCTGATGGCTGCTCTACATAAACTTCCTCTTTTAAATCACCATTCAGGAATGCTGATTTCACATCCATCTGGTATACTTTAAAGTCTTGATATGCTGCATAGTCAAGGAACATTCTGATTGTCTCCAGCCTTGCTACTGGGGCAAAGGTTTGATCAAAGTCAATCCCTTCTTCCTGTCTGTAACCTTTAGCAACCAATCTAGCTTTGTTCTTCACAATTATTCCACTCTCATGCAACTTGTTCCTATATATCCACTTTGTGCCAATGATGTTGTGACCTCTTGGTTTAGAAACAAGCCCCCAGACATTGCACCTTCTGAATTGATTCAGCTCCTCTTGCATAGCATCAATCCAGTATTGGTCTTGGATGGCTTCTTCAAACTTCTTAGGCTCCATTTGAGATAGGAAACTTGAATGCAGAACTGTGCTCAGATTTCTGCTTTTAGTCTGCACTCCCTGTCTTGGATTACCTATAATCTGATTAGCTGGATGATCTTTAAGATGTCTTGTAGCTGGAGGAAGGTTTCCTTCAGGTTGAACATCTCAAGTTCCTTCATTATGCTGTACCTCCTGGTTTTCATCAGCTTCTAAAGAGTCTTGTACTCCCCCTGAACAGTAGCCTTCATTTTCCAATGCTCCATCTTCCTTTGATGTTTCTGCAATGGAAAGCTTGTCCATACTTTGGCTTATACCTGTTGAATCATTTGATCTACAAGACAACTCACAGTTGATTAATCTTATTTCATCAAATACAGCATGAACAGACTCCTCTACAACTTGAGTAGTCAAGTTGAAGACTCTATAGGCCTTACTATTTATGCTGTACCCAACAAATATCCCTTCCTGGGATTTGGCAGCAAACTTAGTCAAATATGACTTGTCATTGTTAAGTATATAGCACTTGCAACCAAAGATCCTGAAGTAGGATAGATTTGGTTTTCTACCTTTCATAATCTCATAGGGAGTCATTTTGTGGCTCTTGGTGATAGAAGCCCTATTGATTACATGACATGCAGTGTTTACTGCCTCAGCCCAGAAATATTCTGGAAGAGAGGTGTCACTCAATAGTGTTCTACCAGCTTCAATTAATGTTCTATTCTTTCTTTCAGCAATTCCATTTTGCTGAGGTGTTATAGGTGAGGAGAACTCTTGGAGAATCCCAAAGTCTTCACATAATTTTGTCATACTTTCAGATTGAAATTTAGTGCCATGGTCACTTCTGATTTTGATCACTGTACTGTTCAGTTCATTCTGAATTTGCTTTACAAAACTAAGTAAGACACTTGGGGTTTCTGATTTCTGTCTCAGAAAGAACACTCATGTAAATCTAGAATAGTCATCTACAACCACAAAAGTGTAGACCTTCCTACCTAGACTATGAACTGGCATAGGAACAAAAAGATCCATATGCAAGAGGTATAAGCACCTCACAGAATCCTTGTTTTCAAGGCTATGAAAGGAGGATTTAGTCTGCTTGCCCTTTTGACATGCTGAACATATCCCTTCCTTTATGCACTTAACTTGAGGATCATTCCTCACTAACTCTTTGCTAAAGAGTTGGTCAATTGTCTTGTAATTAAGATGAGCCAACCTCTTGTGCCACTTGACACAATGAGATGCATTATCATCAGCTACAAGACATATGGGAGAAGCCTTATTCTCACATACAAAATTAAGACAATATACATTTCTCTTCCTATACCCAGTCAAAATGATCTCTTGATCACTTGACCTTTTGATATGACATCCATCCTTAACAAATGAAATGTCATATCCTAAATCACTCAGCTGGCTTATGCTTATCAGATTGTGTTTCAAACCTTTTACATAAGCCACTTGGATAATAGTAATTAGGTTAGAAGAAATGTTACCAAACCCTTTGATGACTCCTCTTTCAGATCCACCAAAGATTACTTTAGGTCCATCTTTGACAGATGTATACTCCTTCAGTAGCCCCTTTGTTCCAGTCATGTGCCTGGAACATCCACTGTCCAAGTACCATATAGGGGCATGACAACTTGAACTCACTTGCAATACAGATTTACTTTCCCTTAGAACCCAAGTAAGTCTTGGGTCCTTGGTTCAGGTTAGCACCAACAAAACTACCAGCAACTCTTCTAACTGGTAGACTACTATTCTTCTTAACACTTGTGTTATGCCAGCAGTCAAAGGAAAAATGGTCTTTCTTGCCACAACACCAACATTCAAACTTATTGTATCTAGATCTAGATACACCCTTGACAAAAGAATTTCTGTCCAATACTGGTGCTGCTGCAGCTTCACCCACAGATTTCTTATAACCATGGGGTTTATGAACATGGGTAGACCTGTTGGCATTTACACCCTTGTTTATCAGAACATTAGCCTTAATATGACCATGAATATTCTCAAGATCATATTGGTTAGAAGGCACTTGCACCTTTCTAAACTTAATAGGGACTGAAAGGTTTAGTGGCTGGGCAGGAGCTTTGCCTTTTCTTTTGAATAGGGCAGCCGTGGGGTTACCTTTGAACCCTAATCCTGCCTTACCCTTTTGAGCCACAAACTCATCTATCAAGGGTAAGACAGATTTTGGCTTTGAGTAACTAGCCACTAAATCTTTTTCTATTCTTAGTCTGACCTCCAGACTCTTAACTTGATCATTAGTATATCTGATTGTGCCCATCTGAATAATAGTTATATTTTTCAGTTTGGCAATCTCATTCAACTTTTGATTTATTACTTTCTCCAACTCAGTTGCAGCAACCTTAAGATCAGCAATTTCCTGAGCCTGAATTTTGACTAGGTTCTTGCTTTTCTTAAAAGTCTGCAACAAGTCCTCATACTTATCTATCAACTGATAGACATCACCTTCAGATTCAGATCCATCTACATCACTTGATGCAGATGTAGCTGATTCTGCATTAGTACTACAAACTGAATTTATAGAAGGACAATGTACCTTACTAGGACCAGACTGATTCTGGCACATGTCTTCTTCTGATCCAGCCATCAATCCCATGCACTGATGATCCTCTTGTTCATAGATGAAGTCTAGCAATTGCATGAACTCCTCTTCTTCAGTAACAACATATAATCCAATATATGATTCAGCTTCAGATTCTGACTCTGAAGTTGATTGATCTGTTAGACTCTTTTCCTTCTTTGCAACAAAGGATTTCTCCTTCTTGCCCTTTAGATGAGTCTTCTTCTTGTCTGATGACTCCTTCCTCTTATCAGGACAATCAGTCACTACATGTCCAGGCTTATTGCAACAATAGCAGACAATCTTTGATGTAGTGGCTTTGCTGGGCTTAGTTCTGTTCCTTTCCTTCCTTGATGACTTATTCTTCTGATAATAGTCATCAACTTGCTGTGATGTGGAGGGCCTAGACTTCCACTGCTTTTTCTTCAAGAACCTCTGGAATTGCCTTGTGAATGCAGCAAAGTCTGCATCTGAATTACTCCTCTCTGAACTCTGACTGTCTGAATTTTCAGAATTAACTTCTGCAACTTCCTTAGGAGGAGATGAAAATATCCTCCTATTCTTTCTATTGGCTTCAGCCTTGAAGGCCACAGATTTTTCTCTATGCTCATCTTTTGAATTCTTTTCTTGCTCCTTCCTCACCATTAGTTGCATTTCATAAGATAGCAACTTTCCAAACAAGGTTGGAGGAGAAATTTCTGCCAGTTTAGCCACTTCTCTTATGCCACAGATCTTGGTGTCCCAATCCTTTATCAAGGATCTTAAGAATTTGTCATTCAGTTCATAGGTACTGAAGACCCTTCCATAGGACATTAATTCATTCACTATTCTGTAGAATTTCTTATAGCATTCAGTTATGCTATCAGATTTTCCTTGTCTGAAACTTTCATACTCTTTGTTGAGTATAGACTTCCTATCCTGTCTTACTTCTTCAGAACCCTCCATGTAGACAATCAAGGTGTCTCACATTTCTTTGGAGGTTTTGCAGTGAATCAAATTTTGGAATGTAGAATCATCTATGACACTTACAATAATGTTCTGTGCTCTTTTATCCATGGTTGCCAAAATGATTTCATCTTTTGTCATTTCTGAATAACTATTTGGAGTTTGGATATTTGCATCAAGAACTGATACCTTCATTGGAATGAAGGGGCCTTCCTGTACTGTAAAGTATATCCTTGGGTCAGAAGCCTTCATGAACAATCTCACCATTTCTTTCCAAATTCCAAAGATTTCTTTTCTACAGATTGATAATTTCATTGACCCTAACTCCTTGTGATTCTCTCCAGAACCCATTTTCTTGAATCTTGATTCTACCTTAGGGATCTTACTCAGACTGTTAAGTCCTTATTTGAGTAACCTCCCTCTGATATCACTTGATAGTTTTACTTTCAAGACTACATAAACACCTAGAGGGGTGGGTGAATAAGTTCTAATGTTTGTTCTCACTTTTAGGCAGAATATAATAACTGAATTAAATCACACAGCACAGCAATCACAGAAATTCATACAACACAGATTGCACACAGTTTTATAGTGGTTCCCCAAGGTCTGGGTACATCCACTTTCCCCCTTCACCTATCTAGCAGTGTGCTAGATTCGGCCAAACATCCTCTTTAATTCAGATCAGCAGATCCTACAGCTCAGAACCTGGAAAGGTTCCTACAACTCAGAACCCAGAATGGTTCCTACAACTCAGGCTCAACAGCCCTACCTCAGCCTTGACACAAGGCCTACAACTCAGAGAAAAACTTTCTCCTATACTCAGGCAACAGCCCTACCACTCAGAGATCAACTCTCCTACACTCAGCCTTTATAATATAGGCTTACAACTCAGATCTATATTGATAGACCCTACAGAAATTAGAAAAGAGTTTGTATTATCTTGCCCTTGATGAGAGAGAAAAGGACAAGACAGTTCTTGATCAGCTGATGAATGAAATCAACTGAATCTGAGCTTTCTTCAAAACTTCTTGAATCTGAACTTAGCTGAGTTGATTTTCCAAACAGCTTCTTGAGAAACCAGTGACGGTTTCCTTCTTCTTCTTCAAGTGGCTGGATCCCTCTCTATCCAACACTTTTGATGATACTTCTGAATTCTTGATAGAACTCTTTTTAGACAGATCCTGAGATCGTCTTCTTAGATCTTCTGATGAAGATCTTCTTCCGAGCCTTTCACTTTCTTGATTTGATTCTTCAATCAGTTTGTATGTTTGTTGCTCTCAAAATCAAATCATCATTATCGCCTTCTGAATCTGTCTATTTATAGACCTTCTTCATGGTAACCGGCTGATCCGGTTTCTAACTGTCTTCTAACAAGTCTGACAGCTTCAGTTAACCTGTTGCAACCCACAGCTGTCAAATCTTCAAACAGATCCTGTGTCTTTGTCTTGGACAGCAAAGTGTCGAGACTGACTGTCAGAAAGTGTCGAGACCAACTGTCTATATGTGTCGACACAAGTAACTTAGGTGTCGACACAGCCTTTGATGATGTCGACTGGTTTGCCTTTAAGTCGACTCAGCTTCTTCAGAACTTCATCTTGAGAATGAGTCGACACTGAATATTTGTGTCGACTCAAACACTTCATCATTCTTCAGAAAATGACTTGGTCTAGACATTGCAGTGTGTCGACACAAGTCCTGTGTGTCGACACAGTTGTTGTAGATTCAGAACATAATGTGTCGACTCTGCCTTCAGGTGTCGACACAACAATTGTCGACTCTGCCTCAATGTGTCGACACAGTTGAGATCGACTATACTTCTGTGAGTCGACACTGCTTCCCGGTATCGACATAGTTGAGATCGACTATACTTCTGTGAGTCGACACTGCTTCCCGGTGTCGACACAAATGTGGTCGACTATCTTTCTCTGTGTCGACACAGCCTTCTTCAAGTGTCGACACAATTATTCTGAAGTGTCGACACAGCTTCTTCAGGTGTCGACACATGGACTTAGAATAATTTCCTGTATTTTTTTAGTACTTCTTCACCTGCACATGTCAACTCAAAATAACATCAAATACACCTTGATGTATATCATTAAGCTAAGTTAGGCTTCTTCAAATCAGGTACACATTTTCCAATGTACCCAACAAGATCTATAGAGATAGATCGAAGAAGTTGCTGGGTTTGACCCAAAGTACATATATTGAGAAGGTGTTGAAGAGGTTCAACATGCTTGAGTGCAAGAAAGGATTCTTACCCATGTCTCATGGTGTGAGTCTCTCTAAGGGCCAATGTCTTAAATCTTGTGAAGATAAGGAACGCATAAAGTTGATTTCATATGCTTCGGCAATTTGATCAATCATGTATGCAATGATATGTACTCGACCTGATGTCTCTTATGCGTTGAGCATGACTAACAGGTATCAGTATGATCCTGGTGATAGTCACTGGATTGCTGTCAAGAATATCCTAAAGTACTTGAGAAGGACTAACGATACGTTCTAAGTATTTGGTGGAGAGGAAGAGTTCGTTGTAAAGGGTTACACGGATGCTAGCTTCCAAACTGATAGGAACGACTCAAAGTCTCAGTCAAGGTTTATATTTTACCTAAATGAAGGAGCTGTTAGCTGGAAGAGTTCCAAGCAAGAGATAGTTGTCGATTCTACAACTGAGGCCGAGTATATCGCTGCAGCAAATGCGGCGAAGGAGGCTATATGGATTAGGAAATTCATCGGCGAGTTAGATGTAGTTCATAACATTGTTGATCTCGTAGTTCTCTACTGTGACAACAACGGTACAATTGCACTTGCTTCGGAACCTAGATCTCATCAGCGTTCTAAACACATACTTCGGCGGTTCCATCTTATTCGTGAGATTGTCGATCGAGGAGATGTGAACATTTGCAGAGTGTCAACTGAAGAAAATATTGATGATCCACTAACAAAGCCTCTAGCGCAGAAAAACATGATGGTGATGTTAGTTATATGGGTATACGATACCTAGGCCTGCGAGCGGTTCGGTTTGGGTTGGTTTGGACCCAAACCGAAACCGAACCGACATGCCTCGGTTTTTGGTTTGTCCAAACCGACCCGGACCGAATCCGGTCGGTTCGGTTCAAAGTCGGTTCGGTTTTTAGTCGGTTTTTTGCAGTTCGGTCTTGGTTTTTTGTAAACAAACATATAAGCAGATATTATATAATATAATATCAAAACTGGATAGTAAGACGAAAAACAGATATTACAGATTGATAATCTAAACATGTTTCACAGATTGAGCAAGTTGATCCCAGACATAGAGTTTAGGTTGTTTAACTAGTTTTGAACATGCTTCACAAATAAGCATATATTGCAGATTGATAATATGACATTTCGATAATAGTTAATATGAAACTATTTTTATTAGTTTGAATTTTTTTTACCCAGGTAGTATACAATTATACAATGAACTCTCTAAAGAAAATACTTTATACAATCAGGTATATAATACCATACAATCATGTTTAATAAGTAAAGAGATTGAAAATACGAATAATTGAACTCAAAGCAATTGAATAACAACATCATGGACAGAATCATATTGAAATCAATTGAAAATATATGAAAATACTACTATACATCAAGGCAATTGAATAACAACATCATGGGCATTTCTATACATAATTTAAAATTTAAAATATAGTATACAACTATACATAATTAAAATTTTTTATAACATTACTCGGTTCGGTTTGATCGGTTTTCACAACTTGAAAACCGACCCAAACCGATAGTCCTTCGGTTTTCAAAAGCTCCATACCGAACCGACACCGGACTGGGCGGTTCGGTGTCAAAATCGGTGCGGTTTGGTCGGTTCGGCCGGTTTAGTCGGTTTTCGGTTTTCGCTCCTCACCTTAATGATCAGCCCTAATGAGAATCTTGTGTATTGTATGTTTGTCAGTTGTAATAATTCATTTGATGAATAGTGTACTATACATTTCATTTTATATTTTGACAAGTTTTTTTATTGTGTGAATTTATTTCTAGTATGATAGATTAATTTAACGTAATAAAGGTCATTAGAATGTTTGTTTTCATAGGAGTCAAGTGGAGACTTGAATGTAAGAGCCTATATTTTAAAAGCTTCATTCTTAAATGGTCCCTGGTCGGCGTGTCATCTTAGAAGCTAAGGGTGATGATGATACATTAAGACTAGCATGTGCGTTGACTGATGACCGGTTTTCACAAGTCATGATATTATGATATCAAGTCATCACATGGGTACTTGTTAGTGAACAAGTTGTACTAAACAGACGCATCATGAGAATACTTTGTGAATAATTATATGAACGTGTCACAAGTATGGCTCAAGTGACAATGGTGTTTGTGGTTCTTTAACCTGAAGTCACAGTATTCATCGAGTGAGGAAGAACGTGCTTTGATGCTATCAAAAGTCAAGTCTTGAGAAAGTTGAATGATAAAGATGGTTATTGGATACGTTACGAATCATTTGGGTGTTTTGCGTGTGGACAGAAATGAGATTAGTCCTCCTATATGACAGGAGTTGCATCCATGGGCCCCGTGATGGAATGAGACTGAGAAATGCATGGTCATGCATGGTTGAGTCAATATGTGATATTGAGCTCACCAATTTCTGAAAGTCCATTCTAGATCAGGAAACTAGGATTGAATAATTATGAGGGTGACACGGTCTATACCTCTAGTTCTATCCGGATGTAAGGAACGAAGGGACATGACAACACTGATACATTGGTCACAATGGCTTTTGAGTTTTAACTCCTATTGCTTGGGGAGCAATGATGCATTGCTAGATGTCGTTCATTGTTTGTGAAGCTTTTGTTTGATACTTTCAAGATCAAGTGGGAGACTGTTGGTATTACCATGGTGATCTGAAAGTGATCAAACATGTAGTCTCACTGCCAACGCAATGAGTCTATGAGATCGCACATAAGTGCATTGGAGAAGTTGAAAAGGTTTGTGTTGGGCTTGCTCATATGTGATATGAGTGAAGGACCAAGCCTATGACATTCTGGATGTGAAGGATTTTCATTCCGGGACCTATATTGTGAAAATGGGTCATCAAGTAAGTAGTCGGAAGACTCTAAGGGAAGTTCGTCGAGTATCACTTAAGGTTTCAACGAATGAGTTGGAATTCGTTGAATATCGTCATGATAGACTCAACGAATCTGTCTTGGGTTCGTCGAGTATCGTAATGACAATTTCGACGAATTAGACTTATTCGTCGAATATTGTCGATTCGTCGAGTATCGTCAATTAGTCATATACTATGAAGCATGAACACTTCCCCGAAGTCAGCGTACCCGTACCGGATACGTATCTGGTACCGGTACGTACCCGATATTCGACGGATACACCTATGTGGACACACTTGGACTTAGCACCATAGTATGCATATTGTGACAAGAGTCTGTTTTTCTAGAATAAACAAAAGGTGGCTCTATGCTAGGAAATGTTTGTACATCCAATTAAGTTGTGTATCTATACCGAGTGTGTTTCTGGTACTGGTATTCTAATGTTATAAGTACGTGTGTTGAACGTGTTGATACGATGCAAGTTATTAACAAATCGGCTAACTTGTCTCTAGATTAACCGGAGATTGAAGATGTTAACCGAAATTATTAACAAAACGACTAATTTGTTATAACGTATCTCGTCGTACCCGTATTTTTGTTCTTAAAATTTTGTCGCACCGTCATACCGGCTACGTATCGTACCTGGTACCCGTACCCATACCGGTGCTTCCTAGGTCGTATATCGCCTTAATACTTGGACGGTTTGCTCTGACTCGATTCGTCGAGTATGTCCGTGTTATTTCGACGAATAGGTTTTTCGACGAATAGGTTTTGATTCGTCGAATATCGACGTGTATACTCGAGGAATTATGTTACCTCCGATTTAATTCCTTTAAGTTCGGTTCGGCGTGGTCTGCGGGTATCGGTTGGTTCGGTACTATGTATATATACGATATGTACAGTAAACCGAAAAACTTGCTGTTTCTTTTGACCTAATCGTGTGAGACGAGAACTGCGATTCTTCTTCCCGACGGAACTGTTCCGCTAGGTCGCGATTGTCGTTTCTCGTCGTCGATCATTCGTCATTCTTCTACTTCCCCGGAAAGTGTTTCCTAAGCGTCGTCATCGTCGTTGCGGCCTCTCCCCTAACGGTTCTAGCAAATCGTGAAGACTTGAGGGCATACTTTCTTCCAACCTAGATCTTGTGTGACAAGAGTCTAAGGATTCTCCGTGCTCATGTGGATATCCGTAAAGACGTGAACACTATTCTACGTTCGAAACTCTGGCCGTTAGCATTCGTTGAACTTCTTCGGAGCACCTTAGTTGAGTATTGACTCAATCCCTCAAAGGTATAATTTTATTTATAGCTATGTTACTTCTTGATCAATGTTCATCGCTAGATCCGTATTTTTTTTGGGTTTTCTTGTTCCTAATTCCGCTGCGCACAACTGTTGTGGCATATAGCAAAACTCAACATTGATATGTCTTTCCAAAATAAAACTAGAGATGAGTTGAGGAGCCACATAGCTAAGATGTTCTATTCTGATGGTTTGTCATTTCATCTAGCTAGAAATACATTATATTAGTTCTTATAAAATTATTGTTAATCACAATCACCCCTGAGAATGGATATTTATTTCTTAATTCTCTTGATAAGATCCTATTTATGTTTAAGATCTTTCATGCAATTGTAAAAGGCAATATCAAGTTAATGTTCAAAGATTGTACATTGATGCAACAAGTTAGATAATACACTTATCTGATGCGAAATTTGTAAAGGTACTTGACTCAATTCAAGGGGTACAAGTGTATCCTGCTAGTCATCACATTAGTATCATTTGGGATGTCTCCTTTTTTGAGCATGCTTCTTTTACTCTTCATGCTATAGTGGATTTCATTGGGGGAGATTATAGATCTTGTGGAGGAGAACCGAATGGCGATCCGGAATCATAGTAACAACTCTCCCCCTCCCGGGTGTAGGTATTATCTTCTTTCATAGTGTAAATGCAAATTTTTATCTTCAGATTGGGCCCTTAGGCTAGATTTGTAGATTTTTTCAAGTTTGACCAAGGGTAGTAGACCAAGTGTCTCATAAAATGTCTGTGTTCAAAGATGAAACCTTGAGCAATGCATTATGTGCTGAAACCAATTAGCTTGCAAAGGGGCATGGTTGGTGATGAAATTATGAT
The DNA here is from genome assembly GCA_039513925.1 of Platanthera zijinensis. Classification (NCBI taxonomy): domain Eukaryota; kingdom Viridiplantae; phylum Streptophyta; class Magnoliopsida; order Asparagales; family Orchidaceae; genus Platanthera; species Platanthera zijinensis. The sequence continues at coordinate 115,134,774 of CM077094.1, forward strand.
TGGCTCATGAGCGGCTCCAGCTAGATTCAAGATCGATGGTTCAAGCTTAAACAATAAAATATGAGCTCAATGAACCCCAAAACAAGCTTGTGAATGTGATTACAAAATGACCAGTAATAAAGCATAGACCCTTGTACAATTGATTAGGGCATGGCAATATATGAGACCTACGTAGATTAGCACAAGGTATAATAAGAGGAATTGGGGGGTTTCTATGTTAAAGACCTAAAAGGAATCAGATCATTTTTATATGTTTGTACTTGATAGAAATAACTTTAAGATCCTTGAAAAATGTTTGGTTGAGTCTTCAGTTAAAACATTGTGGATTGCTCTAAACAAAGAGTTGAATAGATTACAGGTGGAAGCCAAGAAGTCCGTGATTCATAGAGCTTTGGGAAATTTGTAATGGAATGTGACTCAGTATAAAGCTCGTCTAGATGCATGTGATCATTTCCCTTGCTACTTATTTTAGGTTGTCTCTACCACCGTTGGATTATACGGGGACATTTCTTCATGGGCTACAAGATTAAGAGGTCTAGATGACTACACCTCCTGGTTAGGCTATTGTGTCTTTTGTTACAAACAATTTGATTTCTTGCATCAAGAAACAATCTTTTGAAGCCCACTAGTGTTGAAATTGAGTATCAATTTCCTGCTAACGATCATATGAGATTGTGGCTTCAATCATTCATCAATGAGTTGAATCTTACTGTGACTTGCTAATGTCAATTTCTTGCGACAATCAAATCACCACTAAAATCTCAATTGGCTTTGTTTTTCGTGAGAGGATAAAGCATATTTAAGTGTCCATTCACTTATTCGTGAGAAAGTTTAAGATCATTCTATTTTATTTCTCCTAACCAAACATATTGGACCTACAATACTACATGATCTCTTTGGTAGACTTGGTCTTTAAATATACACTATTCATGCCAAGTAATAAATTTGTGACTATCACTTTGAGCTTAAAGGGACACGCCCTAAAGGACTCTACAATTTTGGAGATTTTGCCTCATATATGTGTGTGTGTGTGTGTGTGTGTGTGTGTGTAAGATCTAATGCTAATAACTGAACTAAGGAAAAAGAATTAAAAAACTAAAAATTACAATAATAAGAATAAGAAACTAAAAGAAAATATTCAAATGAAAATCAATGATTTTTTGGTTCCCGAAAATCTAACTGATTCATTAGTTTCTTAGAACAGACCCGCAATTTTCTTCTTTTTCTTCCTATGTAATAACTGAGATTAATGAATTTTGGACCACAAATTGAAATTTGTATCACCCTTTTCTGTGAATTTCACAGATCAAGAAAAATAATAGTATTTATTATGTTAGTTATTTTCATCTAGTATACAATTTATATAAGGGGAGTTTCCGATGTTTGGGGGATCAGCAATCTCGTGTCCGACTGTTTGTACATATAATTTGCACATGCTATTAATACTATCAACACAACTTCTTAAATTCCTAATCGAAAGAATGAAGATAAATAAACAAAACTCATACTTTTAGTTGTGTTTGTGTGTGTGTGCGCGCGCGCGTGCGTGCGTGTATAAAATCTAATGCTAATAACTGAACTAAGGAAAAAGAATAAAAAAACAAAAAATTACAATAATAAGAATAAGAAACTAAAAGAAAATATTCAAATGAAATCAATGATTTTTTGGTTCCCGAAAATCTAACCGATTCATTAGTTTCTTAGAACAGACCTGCTATTTTCTTCTTTTTCTTCCTGTGTAATAACTGAGATTAATGAAATTCGGACCACTTGTATCCATCTTTTCCATGAATTTCACAGATCAAGAAAAATAATAGTATTTATTATGTTAGTTATTTTCATCTAGTATACAATTTATATAAGGGGAGTTTCCGATGTTTGGGAGATCTGCAATCTCATATCCAACTGTTTGCATATATAATTTACACATGCTATTAATACTATCAACACAACTTCTTAAATTCCTAATCGAAAGAATGAAGATAAATAAACAAAACTCATACTTTTAGTTGTACCAATAGAGACATTTGATGTATATCTTAGACGATAAGATGTAAATTAATAATTATTAACAAAAAGCTCAATAAAATATACATTGTCTTCTTCACATGAGAAGTGCAGTCACAATCAAAAGCCATTAAGCATTAAGTATTCCAAGTAGAAAATAAAGCTGATATGCTCAAGCATCCATACATGGCAGAAACTTTTCAGATTAAGTTGATCCCCCGTTCGACTAATCTCTCTTTCACTCCAACATATAAGTAACCAGAAATCTCAGAAACTTTCTCAGATTAAAAATTAATATAGTGATGAACATAAACAGAAGGTTTGGATTGCGTGATTTTACTAACTATAGAATGCTTATCTACTAGAGCAAAAAAATAAGAAATGATGGAACATAAAGAGAGTGGCAAGATCTACGTATAGAAATTCCACGAGAGCGAGAGAGCGTCCTTCCTGGTTTGACTGAGGGCAATAAATGTGCAGAACCACTCTTCTATTTGATATGCAGAGCGAATTTTTTTAATGATTTGAAAGTTGGATAAATAAATACTTAGTCCGAGAGGAATTAATACTTGTTACATGCAGAAATTATACTATAATTCTTTCATTCTTCAATCGAATAGTTTGTGTGAAGTCTCTCCCTGCTCTGGTTGAGAATTAATATATGTAATTTAATGAATAAAACATGGACATATGATGTACATTGAGGTTTATGAGTTGTTTGAAATATTCTAGTTATTTGATTAACATTTTTCAATGATTTTAATAAACTACAATGAAAGAAGATTAGCAGGCAGTCTCTAGATTTTCATCGCATGGACAGATTTTTATTTTCTTGATTCCTGGCCATGCTGCAAAAACATGTGCCTACAGAGAAACACCAGAGTAATTGAGGAGGAGCAGCACATGACAGACGTCACAGGCATGGAGAAATGACCAGCACGGAGATGATACCTCCGGAAATAAACAAACAGCTTATACCCAGTAATTAAACAAACAGCTTATATGCATTCATTATAACAAACCAGGTAACAAAAAATACAGATTTGAAAATGGCAAAGGGAGAGCGATCCATTGCTTGAAATAATCTTTCTTATACATAGTGATCCATTAGGAGGAATTAAAAGGAAGTTAAAAGCAGAGTGAATTAAAAACCCAGAAGAAAAGAAAGAGAGAGTGGGAGAGAGAGAGAAGTTACCTTGCCTGATGCGTTAGAAGTGGAGTATTTCACCATAGTTGAAGTAGTTGCACCGACAGAGGGAAGCCGAAAGAGTAGATCAGTGGAAAAAGAGCATGGGGGTCGGTGAATTTTACGTAGTAGCAACAAACAGAAAGGAAGTCGAAAGAAAAGTAGATCAGGGGAAGAAGAGCATGACGTTTTATTTGTTGTTTTATTTGCTTGTCATTTTAAGTATTTTTGTATTTTCTAATTTCTGAATTTTCTTTTGTATTCACCTCCTCATCGCCATAAGAGGACGCGTAAGCCCTGTATTTTTTTCATCCATGAATGAATGTGCGTTTTCTCTTTCTTCTCTAAACCCTAAATCCCTCCTCTCTTTCTTTCTCTCTCCCTCTCCTCCTCTTTTCCTCTCTTCCCCATAGCCGCCTTTTTCCGACCCCCAAACAGTGATATAAATTCTTAGACTTAAGATGAATTGTTACAATGGAGAAGTGCAACAACATAATATGATCTAAGACAATTTGTCAATATCAAACAAGTAAAGGAGATTTTTATAAACTACAATCATGACCACAAAGTCATATTTGCATTTTTGGGCAATTAGAAAAATATTTTAGATCTAAGTTGAGAATAGCAGATTGAGGTGTGACAAAACTAAGAAGGATAAATTTAAAGAATGAATAATAACTGAGCTATAAAGTAGAAGCTGTCAAAGATACGATAATAAAAGGCGCACGTTTGGGCATGTACAATGACGAGAAAAGAAAATACACCAATTGTGCAAATAAAGTTAGTGTCAAAATACTTAGGAAGAAGAGAAAGGGTAAACAAAGATTATTTTATAGAAATTGTTCAAGATAATTTGAATAACTTGTTTAAAATCTTAAAAAACACAAGGAATAGAAATAAATAGTATTAAAATTAGGAAGGAGAAGGGGTAAATTGAGTTTACTTGATGGAAGCTGTTCAAGATAATTTGTGTAGCTTGTTAAACACCTCAAAAAACAAACAATAAGAAGGAAAGGAAATAAGTATCCATAAAAGAAACCCAAATAGTTTGGACAAGAATATAGATGAAGATGCTAATAGAGGGATGCTCATTAAGAGATATGAATGTCCATAAAATCATATCCACATTCGCCTTGTTTCAAAACTTATGCATCCCCATATCTCAAACATCGCATATACATTATATTTTTGAAATTTTTGCATACACACAACAATTTGGACATGCAATATTGGGATTTTTGCAAATATGAACAACTTGTGCAACACTTTGTTGAATGAATTGTTTAACAACAATGTTGAAACCATCTCCCCACGTGAAATGAATTACTTATATAACAGAAGCAATCTCACGCCCATATCACAAAAAGGTCAATGGGTCAAATATTTAGTTCTTCTAGAAGACAGGTTTCAAATATTTACTTTCCTACTCTCTTATAATTCCAGTACGAATATGTTATGCATGCTAGAATTCTGTTAGAAAAGCCCAATTAAGGGCCCATGTTTTCTCCTCCTTTCTTTCTCGGTGTATTAGTCCCACATCATGTATTAGGATTTCTCTCTTCATTCTTCTCCTATATAAGTGTATTCATACTTGTAACTATTCATTCAAGAAGTATATACAAGCTTTGAGATCTCTCTTTACATGGTATCAGAGGCAACCGGTCTCCTCCTTGGGTATCCGGCCCCACCATCTTTTTAGCCGCCTCTCTTCCTTGGCTGTCCGCGCGGCTTTCCCTTAGCTGCAGCCTCTTGCGGCCTGCGTCTTTTCTAACCGCCTCCAACTCTGCTCTCGTGGCTTCCACCTCCTCCTTCCTACCACTTCTCCTTTTATAATCCTCTCTCACGTGGGTCCACCTTCTCCTATACCTTCTCTTCCCGCGCGGACTCTTTCTATCCGCTGCGGCCTCTCCTGTACGCCGTGCGGGCTTGTCGTGCAAGCCTGCTCGCTGCTCCCTCTCCCTGCTCGCTCGTTGATCGCTACTCGCCGCGACCTGCCTCTCCTGCTCGCCGCGACCTGCCTCTCCTGCTCGCCGCGACCTGCCTCTCCTGCTCGCCGCGACCTGCCTCTCCTGCTCGCCGCGACCTGCCTCTCCTGCTCGCCGCGACCTGCCTCTCCTGCTCGCCGTGACCTGCCTCTCCTGCTCGCTGCGACTTCGCCTACCCGCAGCTGGCTTTCCTGCTCGTTGCTCGCCTGCATCCTGCCTTGTCGCTAGCGCTCTCCTCTCTGTTCTTAGCCGCATCCTGGTCGCGACCTCGCTTGTCGCTGGTGTACCCGCCGAGACCGTGCGGCTATCTTCTCTGTCGACTTCTCCCTCTCACTTCGGCCTCATTCTACTAGTCGCATTCTAGTCGCGATCTCCTGGTCGCTGGTGTGTCTGCCGAGACCGTGTGACTACCTATCCTAACCGCCCGATCTCTTCTGTTGGCCGCACATGGCTTCCGATACTTCCGCTGCTACTTCTGCTCCACCAGCCCGTACGGCTGCCACGGCTTCCGAACTCCATGACGAGTTACGGATTACTACTATCTCTCTAACTGGAAAAAGGAATTTCGTTGAGTGGGTTCACTCGGTTCGCCGTGTTCTGCAGACGAAGGGTCTTCTTCACCACTTGACCCGCACTACTCCGACTGCTCCCTCCGATGACTGGCTTCGCGATGATGGTCGGGTCCAGTCCTGGCTTCTGAACTCTATGGACACCGAGCCCTACAGGATGGCCATGTATCATGACACGGCTAAGACCATGTGGGAGGAGCTTCACGATTTTTACTCTGGCCATGACAGCCTATAACACCTATATGATATCATTTCCGATCTTCAGAATCTTGCCCCGGGTGCTCCTGGCGATATGCTCTCCTTCGTGGCTAAATCCAAGAGTCTGACCGAGGCTTGGATTCAACATCAGCCTTCTACTACCGATCTAGCCACTCAACGGAACCAAAAAGAAGTTGTTGCCATCGCCATGATGATGTCCTGAGTTCCTCCCCACCTGCATAGTGTTCGGGCCCAGATTCTATCATCCGCCACAACTCCTTCACTCTCTGATGTCTGCTCCATGCTGCTAAAAGTCACGCCTCCCTCCGAGGCTCCTCCTGGTTTTGCCCCGGCTCTTCTTCAGCAGCCTCTCCTTTCGACCCCTCCTACTCGTGGATCTTCAACTCGGGGGGGGCCAACCCCCGTCTCGGGGACGCGGACGTGTTGGTCGCTCTTCTATGAAATGCACCTACTGTGACCGGGATAATCATCTTGAAGTTACCTGTTACCGCAAGCATGGTTTACCTCCTCACCTTACTGCTACTACCTCTATTGCTCCGGCTCCGACTGGGTCTTCTGCCCCTGATCCGGCCTCCACTACCCGCCAAGACATTGATGAGCTCCGCACCCAACTCCAACAGCTTCAAGGTGCCCTCAGCCGCTCCTCCGGCTCCGTTGCATCCTTTTTTTCGAAAGGTATAACCTGTCTTTCTCGTTGTCCTTGCTGGATCGTTGATTCTGGCGCTACTCACCATATTACCTCCTAGAAGCCCACAGAGTACCTACGGAAGCCTCATCCTCTTTACATCACTGTGGTCAACGGTGACACCTTACCAGTCTCTGGCACCGCTGCTCTTCAGATTACGTCTAACCTTTCTCTTTCCTCGGTTCTTCACGTTCCGGGGTCTCCTTTCAATTTATTGTCTGTTAGTCGTCTCACACACGACCTTGATTGTTGCATTACCTTTTCACCTTCTTCTTTTCTTATGCAGGATCGCCGCACCCGGAGTACCATTGGTAAGGGGCAGCTGTTAAATGGGCTGTACATCTTGGATATCCCACTCACTCTTCTCTCCCCCGTCTCCACTGTTGATTGACATCGCTGCCTTGGGCATGCTCCCCTTCCGATTCTCAAGCGGGCTCTTCCTGATGTTCCTCTGCGGGAGTTCTCTTGTGAATCTTGTATCTACGGCAAACAACATCGTTCTTCCTTCCCCCCTGCCTGTACTAGGAGTAGTACTCCTTTATCTTTAGTTCATTATGATGCATAGGATCCTTATAGAGTCCCCAGTATTTTTGGCTTTCGCTATTTTGTCACGGTTATTGACGATTACTCGCGTACCACGTGGCTCTATTTACTACATGATCGAACTGAACTTACCTCTGTGTTTCATGCTTTTTTAATTGAGATGCGTACACAGTTCGCCACCCCCCTCAAAGTCATTCGCACTGATAATGCTCGCGAGTATACGGGTCGCACCTTCTCCCATCTCTGCACCGAGTTTGGCGTCATCCATCAAACTTCATGTGTGTATACCCCTCAGCAAAACGGGGTGGCGGAACGAAAAAATCGTCATCTTCTCGATGTTGTACGCTCCCTTATGTTCCAAATGCAGGTTCCAATCGAATATTGGAATTTTGCTGTCTCCACAGCCTGTAATCTCATCAACTGCCTTCCCTCGTCTGTGCTTAATTTTGCCTCACCAATCCAACACCTCTATCCCTCCACCAACCTCACCTCTCTCACACCGCGGATCTTCGGGTGTGTTTGTTGTGTCCACCTTCTTGGCCCTCCTTCCGACAAACTTGCTCCTCAGGCCGCCAAGTATATGTTTGTTGGCTACTCCCGGAATCAAAAGGGGTATGTCTGCTACTCTCCCTCTGACAGCAAGCTGGTCGTTTCTGCGGATGTCACCTTCTGCGAAAACCAGCCCTTCCACTTACCTTGCCCCACCTCGTCCTCTGCTCCTCTTCCCCGGCCTGTCGTACCGGTCACGCCATCTCCTCTGTCGTCTTCTTCATCCCCTCACAACGCCCCTCCTCGGGTTCCTCCACCTCTTATCCATGTCTACTCTCGTCGTCCATCCAAAGATGCTCCCGTGCACTAGCTCCCCGCTACCAGCGATACCTCGGCTACGGCAGATCCAGCTCCCGTCTCTACAGCTCATCTCTTAGCCAACTACGTCTCTCTCCATCGGCTGACGCCGCCTCTCTACGCATTTGTCACCTCTCTTTCCTCTATTTCTATTTCTAACACTGTGCAGGAGGCGCTTCAACACCCAGGGTGGCGGGCAGTAATGAACGTTGAAATGCGGGCTCTCTAGGCTAACCAAACTTGGGATCTAGTTCCTCTTCCTGCCGGCCACGCCTCCGTTAGCTGCAAATGTGTCTTTGTTATTAAACATGTGGCGGATGGCATTGTTGAACGTCTGAAGGCCCGCCTCGTGGCACGAGGCTTTACTCAGCAACATGACCTTGATTACGAGGAAACCTTCTCTCCCGTGGCCAAATTGAACACGGTCTGCGTTCTTCTCTCCTTTGCTGTTCATCGTCTCTGGACACTTTATCAGCTGGATATTAAGAATGTCTTCCTCAACGGCAATCTACAGGAGACAGTTTATATGCAGCAACCTCCAGGGTTTGAGACCACGGGGGAGTCTTTGGTATGTCACCTTCGGAAAATCCATTTATGGTCTCAAACAGTCCCCGCGCGCGTGGTTTGAAAAATTCAGTAAGGTTGTTTGTGTTAGTGGCTTCACTCGGAGCTCAGCTGATTTTTCTCTCTTCACCCGACACCGGTCAACCGAGACTGTGATTCTTCTGGTCTACGTTGACGATATTCTGATTACTGACAATGACACGATAGGAATACAACAGATCAAGGAACAGTTAAATTCCGCCTTTCAGACCAAAGATCTGGGCAACCTTCGGCATTTTCTTAGGCTGGAAGTTGCACGACGCTCTGATGGTCTTGTGTTATCTCAAAGGAAATACTGTATGGACCTCCTTCATGATGCCGGTTATTCTGGGTGCAAACCTGCGGAGACTCCTATGGACGCCAATCACAAGCTCTCGGCCCATAGCTCTGACTCTGACAAGCTGCTTACAAATCCGGAATATTACAGACACCTGGTTGAGAAGCTGATCTACCTTACGGTAACTCGACCGGACATCTCGTTTGCTGTGGAAGTTGTGAGTCGGTTCATGCACGCTCCTCGGACATCTCATCTTCAAGCTATCGAGCGCATCCTTAGATATCTCAAGATCGCCCCCGGACAAGGACTTGTGTACAAGCCATCCACATCTCTATCTCTTGTCGCGTATTCTGACTCTGACTATACAGGATCTATTGATGATAGGCACTCCACAACTGGGTTCTGTACTTACTTTGGTGGACATCTCATAACTTGGCGTAGCAAGAAACAGACTGTGGTTGCGCGTTCTTCTGCTGAAGCCGAGTACCAGGCTATGGCTGCTGTTGTTTCCGAGCTAACCTGACTTGAGAGCCTTCTGGGAGACTTGAGTGTTCGTCTCTCATCTCCTACGACCTTATTTTGTGACAGTCAGACAACAATTCATATTACCAAGAATCCGGTTTTCCACGAACGCACAAAGCATATCGAAGTTGACTGTCACTTTATTCGGGAAAAGGTACAGTTAAAGAAAATAGATTTGGAGCATGTTCCTGCTACAGACCAAGTTGCGGACATCCTGACGAAAGCTCTCTCCAGGCCGCTATACTATCAGTATTTATCCAAGCTTGGTGCCAACGACTTGTATGCTCCAGCTTGCGGGGGAGTGTTAGAAAAGCCCAATTAAGGGCCCATGTTTTCTCCTCCTTTCTCTCTCCTTGTATTAGTCCCACATCTTGTATTAGAATTTATCTCCTCATTCTTCTCCTATATAAGTGTATTGTAACTATTCATTCAAGAAGTATATACAAGCTTTGAGATCTCTCTTTACAAAATCAAAGAAGTCTAACGGTGAACACAACTGAAAGTACAAGAATATATCAATAACCAAAATCGATTAATCATTTTTTTATAATATATCTAAAACTAACAGCCTTGTGTGATCTCTGGAAGCAATTCACTATCATTTCATATGAAATTAAAGGAGGCCCATGATAAGAGAGGCTAATCAACCTTCAATGTGTCAAACACAGCTGCACGGGAACAAAGAAATATTATATGGCGCACAAAAATCTTTCAGAATTCAGGCATAGTCATAAAGATTTTGGAGAATAGAAAACATGAAGGAGAAGTATTGATAACAAATAAAAACATATTCAAGGTGTGCACAATCATCTCCACAAAACAGTTAAAAATTCAAACTGAGCAATCAATTTTCATCCAAGCAATTTTTTTTCTTTTCAATTTCTCTATTTATTACGAAGGCAAAGAATCACATCCATGCCTTAATCTATTGTCCTCTTCTATCTGCCTTGTATTTTCTTTACTTCTCTTACATTCTTCATATGTTGCTAAAAAAGTTCCTTAAGATACTATTGAATTTCAATGTGAATATTTTAGTATGATCTGGCATGTAGAATTATAATATCATTCTACTTTCAGTTAATAATGTTAGAAAATTCCATATAAAAAGTCCATGCTTGTGGCCAATTTAGTCTTTTATTGTCTCTTTATACATTAGTCTCGCACCTTGTATAGGGGACTCGTCTCTCTTTCTCTCTCTTATATATATGTATTCATACATTGTATTTGATAACGAAGAAGTATAGACAAGGTTCAGCATTTCTCTACATGGTATTAGAGGGACCGGTCCTAACCTACGGTTTCGGGCGGACACGTCGATTTCTAACCGCCCAGCTTCTACGGTTACTCCCTTGCTATCCGCCCCTTCTGTCTACCCCCCACCCCCTTCTGTGGTTACTCCCTTGTTATCCGCCCCTTCTGTCTACCCGGCTTCTCCTCTCCTCTCGTGGAACCTCCCCCCCCCCACTCCACTTTTATAGCTTTCCTCTCGTGGAACCACCCCCCCTTCTCGTGCGGTCTTCCCCCCTAGTTGCGTTTCTCCTCTGTTGTAGCCGTTGCTAGTCTGTTGTCGATCTCTCTTCTAGTCGCGGCGACCTCATCTCTTCTACTCGCGACGACCTTCTTGTTGTTGGTCTCTCTTCTGCTCGCGGCGACCTTCTTGTTGCCGAGCTCTCTGTTGCGGATTTCTTCTCGCTGCGATCTCCATTCTCTTAAACCGCGGCCTTCTCTTACGTGGGCACCTCTTCTAGCCGTCATTGTCTTGTCGCGCGGTCTGTCCCAGAGTCCCTCATGTTCTAACCCTGCGGTCTGTCGCGCGACTTGCCTTTGCTTCTGCTCTTGTCGCTGCGGATTCTCCATAGTCGTTGCGCTCTTCCCTGCTTTCTGCCTCGCAAGCCGCGCGAACTCTCCTCGTCTTCTCGTCGTATGCTTGTCTTGTCACCGCGATTTTTGCTAGTCGCCACGATCTTGCCGACAACTCTAGTCGCTGCTCCTCCCGACACGCGCAGCCTTGCTGAACTATCTTGCCGCGCGGTCTAGGCGCCTTCTGCTCTTGCCCTTGGCGATCTCTCTAGCCGCGCAGTCTGGGCGCATTGTGCGACTTGTCTGGTGCTCCTGCATTGCCGCGCGGTTTGTTCGGTGCTCCTGCTTTGTCGTTGTGACCTTGTCGTTGTGACTTGCCGCTTGTCTAGCCGTTGACTTGTCAGTCTAGCCGCTGTGACACCATGGGGTCCTCAATTGATTCTTCAGAGCAGCCCACACCTCCTCCTCCAACACAATTGCTCCCTGCTTCGGAGCTGCGTGATGAGTTGAGAATCGCCACCATTTCCCTCATTGGGAAGAACAACTTCATTAAATGAGTGCATTCTGTCAGACGCGTTTTTCAATCTAAGGGCCTTCTGCAGCATCTCACTAAGGATCCTCCTCTACCCACCGATGATTGGCTTCGTCATGATGGACGTGTTCAAACGTGACTCCTCAACTCCCTTGCTGATGAACCTTACCGCATGGTCATGTATCATGAGAGGGCCAAAGCGATGTGGGATGAACTCCATTCTTTATACTCTGGCAAGGACAGTCTTCAACACATATATGATCATCACAGATCTTCAGACTCTTGACACTGGTGGTGCTGCTGACTTGACCTCCTTTGTTGCTCAGGCTAAGACACTGGTTGAGGCCTGGATCCGCCATCAGCCCCTACTATAGATCTAGCTGCCCAGCGTGCTCAGAAGGAAGCTGTCTGTATTACCATGATGATGGCTCGTGTCCCGCCTCATCTTCAGAGCGTTCGGGCTCAGATCGCTCGTCAGCTGCTATCCTCACTCTCTGATGTGTGCTCCATGCTGCTCTAAGTATCACCACCTCCTGATACTACTGGACCCCCCCCCCCCCTCACCGGCCCTCCTTCAGCGAACTTCTGCACCCTTACTATCTCTCCCTCCTGCCTGTGGAGGGCGTTCAGGCTTTCGAGGGAGGGGTCGTGGTAGCCGACCACGTCCGAAGTGTTCCTTCTGCAGAAAGGACGGACACCTTGAGGCAACCTGCTACCGCAAAAATGATCTTCCTCCTCGTCTGGCTGCGTCTGTTGCGGCTGACAGTACCTCTGCCACTCGTGCTGACCTTGAAGAAGTCTGCCTTCAACTCCAGCAACTTCACGACATGCTCAGCCGCCGGCCTACCTCCGTTGCCACTGTTGCCTCTATCTCCAATGAAGGTATCGTTTGTCTCTCTACTAGTCTGCGCTGGATAGTAGATTCAGGTGTTACTCACCATATCACCTTGCTAAAGCCACCTCAATACTAGGATTCTCTGCATCCTAAGTGTATCACAGTGGCCAATGGCGACACCGTCCATGTCTCCGGCTCCGTTGATATCCTCCTCAATTCCTTTCACTCTTCGCTCGGCTCTTCATGTCCCGGGCTCCCCGTTTAATTTACTTTCTGTTAGTCGACTTACTGCTGATTTGGATTGCTCCGTCACATTCACCTTTTCTAATGCAGGATTGAAGGACGCAGAATATCATTGGTAAAGGACGATTGCAAATTGAGTTCTGCCTTCTTGATGTCCCTCCTACCATCCTCTCATCCATCACCTTCGTTGATTGGCATCGGCGCCTTGGGCATGCTCCTCTTCCCGTGCTTAAGAAGGCACTTCTAGAGATCTATCTACCTGTTTTTAAGTGTGATTCATGCATTTTGGGCAAACAACACCATTCTTCACTTCCTCCTCACTGTACTCGGAGCTCTGCTCCTTTTGTTTTAGTATATTCTGATGTTTGAGGCCCGTACAAAATTACTAGTGTATCTGGTTATCGATATTTTATCACCTTTATTGATGATTATTCTCGCATGACATGGCTATATTTACTTCGTGAACGCTCTGATCTTCCTCATGTGTTACGGGCTTTCGTTCTTGAAACTCGCACACAGTTTTTCACACCAATAAAAACTCTCTGGATAAATAATGCTCGCGAGTACACGAGCCATGAATTTGTCACTCTATGCTCTGAATTTGGCATTATTCACCAGACGTCGTGTGTCTATACCCCCCAACAAAACGGTGTTGCTGAACGTAAAAATCGGCATCTTCTCGACGTTGCTCGCTCCCTCATGATTCGCATGCAGGTCCCCAAGGCTTACTGGAACTTTGCGCTATCGACGGCATGTTATCTCATTAATCGTCTCCCTTCCTCCGTCCTTCAAAATGTAACTCCGTTCGGTCTTCTCTTCCCCTCTACCCCGCCATTCTCCCTCACCTCTTGCATCTTTGGTTGTACCTGCTATGTTCACCTACTTGGTCGGTCTACAGACAAGTTGGATCCTCGGGCAGCCAAATAAATGTCCTTCGGCTATTCCCATACTCAGAAAGGATATGTCTGCTTTTTCTCCTACTACCCGCAAAGTGACGATTTTTGCGGATGTTACCTTCTGGGAGGATCAACCGTTCTTCTGCCCCCCAAACCCATCTATTCCACCACAATCCGTCCCAAGACCTGTCATCCCCATTACCTCTCCTCCACCACGGCTCCTCCCTGACCCGACTCCCATTCTCCACAAGCCCCCTCTTATCCATGTATATACTCGTCTCCCTCCTCGCTCTGCCGCCCCGATGCAGTCGACTTCGACCTCTGACACTCTGCGACCTGTTGATCCGGCATCAGCATCTACTGCTCATCCCATGGCGAACTATGTATCGTTACTTCGCCTGTCCCCCCCGCTTTACACCTTTCCCACTTCTTTATCCTCTATTTCTGTGTCTAACTCTGTACAGGAGGCTCTCCAATATCCGGGCTGGCGGACAGCCATGGATGATGAAATGACAGCCCTCTGGGCTGACTAAACATGGGATCTGGTTCTTCTTCCTCCAGGCCACACGACTGTTGGGTGTAAATGAGTCTTTGTCATCAAGCATTCTCCTAATGGTACAATTGACCGTCTTAAAGCCCGTCTGGTGGCTCGTGCCTTTACTCAATAGCATGGTCTCGATTATGAGGAAATGTTCTCTCCAGTGGTCAAACACAACACAATTTGTGTCCTTCTCTCTGTAGTTGTACATCGCCACTGGCCCTTACATCAGCTGGATACCAAAAATGTATTTCTAAATAGTGACCTACAAGAAACGGTTTACATGCAACCGCCCGGATTTGAGACCACGGGGGAGTCCCGAGTTTGTCACCTTAAGAAGTCTATTTATGGTCTCAAAAACTCCCCTAGGGCATGGTTTGATAAGTTTAGTAAGGTTGTTTGGGAAGTTGGCTTTACTTGGAGCTCGGCAGACTTCTCTCTGTTCACTCGACATCGAACTACGGGAACAGTTCTTCTTTTGGTATATGTTGATGACATTCTAATTACAGGAGACGATTCAAAGGACATACAAGCAGTCAAATAACATCTTAGTTCGGTTTTCCAACAAAAGATCCGGGGAACCTTTGATATTTCATTGTTCTTGAGATCGCAAGACGTCCTGATGGACTTATCATCTCTCAACGGAAATACTGTCTCGACCTTCTTCAGGATGATGATTATTCTGGATGCTAGCCGATTAACACCCCGATGGATGTCAACCACAAGATGTGCGCACATGCTTCTGATGCAGATCTTCTTCTTCCAAATCTAGAAGAAGAAGAGGAGGAGGAGGAGGAGCACATGCTTCTGATGCAGATCTTCTTCTTCCAAATCCAGAAGAGGAGGACGAGGACGAGGACGAGGTCGACGAGGGAGACGAGGGAGATGAGGGAGACGAGGGAGACGAGGGAGACGAGGGAGACGAGGGAGACGACAGAGACGACAGAGACGACGGAGACGACGGAGACGACGAGGACGATGGCGACGACGGCGACGAGGACGACGAGGACGACAAGGAAGAGGAAGAGGCAGACGGTATAGGAAGAGGCAGACGGGAGAGGAAGAGGCAGACGGGAGAGGAAGAGGCAGACGAGAGAGGAAGAGGCAGACGGGAGAGGAAGAGGAAGAGGCAGACGGGAGTCGGAGCCGGAGCAGGAGCAGCGACGGGAGTCGGAGCCGGAGCAGGAGCAGCGACGGGATCCGGAGCCGGAGCAGGAGCAGCGACGGGATCCAGAGCCGGAGCAGGAGCGGCGACGGGATCTGGAGCCGGAGTAGTCGCGGCGACGGGATCGGGAGCAGGAGCAGGGAGCGGGATCGGAATTGTGGCAACGGGATCAGGAGCAGGAACATGAGCGGGATCGGAATCGCGAAAGATGACCTAGCGAGGTCGGAAATGATTGTCGCGGGATGCAGCTTATACTCAATTCCGACAGAATTGGGTTTGATTTCTGATTCCCACGATATTTTGGGCATACCGAACAACCACAATTGGAATTGGTAATTGAATGTCA
The DNA here is from genome assembly GCA_039513925.1 of Platanthera zijinensis. Classification (NCBI taxonomy): domain Eukaryota; kingdom Viridiplantae; phylum Streptophyta; class Magnoliopsida; order Asparagales; family Orchidaceae; genus Platanthera; species Platanthera zijinensis. Next base: position 115,150,571 of record CM077094.1, read on the forward strand.
ATCTCAACGCCCAAATTCCCGCGAAACGAACGGAGCCTTACTGTTGGGGTGGTCAACCAGTTTATGCATGCTCCTCGGATATCTCATCTATAGGTCGTCGAGAGCATCTTGAGATATCTAAAATCAGCCCCTGGTCAAGGGCTGGTATACAAAACTTCTTCTTTTACTCCCACATTGGTGGCATATTCAGACGCAGACTATGCTGGTTCCCTGAACGATCGACGATCCACCAGTGGATTCTGTACCTACTTTGGAGATCACCTTGTGACCTGGCGCAGTAAGAAACAAGCCGTGGTTGTTAGATCTTCAGCTGAAGTTGAATACCGATTGATGACATTAGTTGTCTCCGAGCTTACGTGGCTTGAAAGTTTTCTCGAGGATCTAGGAGTAAAACTCTCTTCATCTGCTATCTTAATATGTGACAGTCAAGCTGTTATACAAATAACGAAGAATCCAGTCTTCCACGAAAGAACGAAACACATTGAAGTGGACTGCCACTTTGTTAGGGAGAAAATTCAAATGAAGAAGCTAGAATTAAAGCATGTTCCGGGCACTGAACAAGTTGTTGATCTTCACACGAAAGCTCTACTGAGTACCCTATTCTTCCAGTTCCTATTCAAACTGGGTGCCTACGACTTGTACGCTCCAGCTTGCAGGGGAGTGTTAGAAAAGTCCATGTAAAAGACTCATGTTTGTGACCCATTTAGTTTTTTATTGTTTCTCTTTATACATTACTCACACACCATGTATAGGGAACTCGTCTCTCTTTCTCTCTCCTATATATATATATGTATTCATACATTGTATTTGATAACGAAGAAGTATAGACAAGGTTCAGTTTTTCTCTACAAATAAAAATATATAAGAATCAACACAAATCATAACTTCTAGTACAGAAATTAGCTGTGAAGTTGGTAATGCTTATATACATCAGATTTTGGGTAAGTATTTAAGCTTTGCTTAATAGCATCTGCATTTTTTAGTCAATATGGTGCCTATATAATATAAGAAAATGAATTATTGCCTAAGAATGAAATTTAATTTAATTTATTTTGAAAAGAACTGTCTACTAAGAAAAAGAAAGCGCCTTAGTTCCTTATTCTATGGCACCTAGCACTTTGGAGTTTTGCACCATGATTATACCCTTGTCTAATATTGCGACTCAAAGGTAGGAAGAACAGAATCATCATTCTTTTAGTTTCAAGATTTCTACGATCCTTGTTTTATAATACCTTATGTATGAAAATCCTCAAATAGATTCCTACAATCCTTGCATGTCAAAAGTAGGCTGGACTGAAGAATTATCTTTCTTCTCGGCTTCAATTTTGCCATAACCCTGGTGTAATAATGCTTTTAGTTTCAAGATTTCTACAATCCTTGTTTTATAATACCTTACGTATGAAAATCCTCAAATAGATTCCTACAATCCTTGCATCTCAAAGGTAGGCTGGACTGAAGAATTATCTTTCTTCTCGGCTTAAATTTTTCCATAAATTTTTCCATATGATGTGCTACATGACCATACATTTGTCTAATCCTGTGGCTCAAAGCTAGGTAGAACTTATGAATTAGGTTTCTTCTTGGTTTCAACTTTGATGCAGCCCTAGTGTGTTTCAAATTTGATGCAACCCTAGTCTGTTAATACCTTAAGTACGAAAAATCCACAGATAGATCAACCAAGAACTTATGATGTGTACCAAAATGAATGATACCCTTCTCTAACATGGTGGTTCAAGGAGGCAATGATGAATGATCCTTCTCTTTTTATTTCATTTTTTCTACAGTCCGCAAATAAATCAACCAAACAACAAAACTTAGGATGAAATTTAGAAGATCTTTAATCACAAGAGTAGCTAATAAGATAATTAACACAATCAATCCTATGTAAAAATGCAACTCATATGAATATATTATGAAACTTAAAGCAACCAAACAAAAGAAACAGCTCCTCTCCGTTCAAGCCCAAATAGCACAAAATGGAATGCAATAAAACAGGCCTCACCCTTTTTCACTCGCACAAGCTTGCCAGAGTGAGATCGCCGAACATGTCGCACCGTGTTGCTCCCACTGGCTGTCCTTCCACCCTTATTGTTGTTATGCTCCGGTAGCAGCGAGCTAAGTCCAGTGGGCGATTTTGGAGACGACGAAAGAATATCCGCATTCTGTGACGCAATCTTCAGCACCTCTCTTTGCTCATCGGTAAGAAACCCCTCCTTCGGCGACGCCATTTCCCACCTTCAATAACCTAAAACCAAGTCAGCGCGCGAGTGAACAAAACCTCACAGTACAAACCAGATCCCGCCAGATCCAACACCCCCCAAAAACTCAAAACTAATATTACCTCGTCGAAATGGAAAAACGAATAGCAGAATCCGATCGAACAGAAAATCGCTGCCGTCGTCGTCGCCTCCCTGCAGGGGCTAATCGATCATGTGAAATCACGTCTTGGCTCGGGAATATCGAGCCAAGACAGCAATGAAGAAGACTCAAATGGAGAGGCTCTTAGAAACCCTAGAATCAAGATCTTGCAATCCCTTCTTCTCACTCGATTCAGCCAGGCCTCGTCTGTGAATTCCCTATTCGCTCTCCTTCGGGTCGGGAGGAAATGGAAGATGTGAAGCGGTGTATTTATAACCGGGCGTCCGGTACACGTCAGTGTGGGGAGTTTAACATCATCCGATCCACACGTGGCGCGAAAGATGTCGCCGCCCCGGCCACAGCCGCCAGTGGGCGTTGATGTTAGGGTTCTCGCCTAATCCTGCAAGCTAAACAAATGACTTAAATACCCTTCAACCTTATCCAAATGTTTATTTATCGGATAGAACAGCTTGCTCATTGGGGCCGTTTAGGCAGAGAAATTTTGCCCATCTTCGAGGGCAATGAAGGAATCGGACCAATCATGAATGGCTATTTTGAGTGCATCGTCGGAGAGTTCATTTAAGGGGCAGAACATTTATGAATTCTATATCTATAATTAGTTAATTCACAAATCAGTTTGACGCTAGTACTTGGTTGCCTTTTATTGGTATTAACACTTTGTTAAGTGTATATATTTAATATTAGTAAAATATATAAATCAGTTTCTAAAAAAAAATTCTCATGTTACAACCATAAATTTTAGGACTTGTCTAAAATAAGTTCATTAAATAACTTTCATTTAGTATTTAGCGATTTTAGATGATGTTATTTTTTGGAGGTGGTGATGTAGATATTTATTATAGTTATTTTTTTATTAAATTATTTGGATTATAATTAAATATTGCCTCTCCTATAAAAATAATATTATATAATTTTGACTGAAATTAACTAAAGTTTTATAAAGCGTCAAATTTTTCTGCATTTCTATCTTTTATCCAAAGACTGATAAAAAGGGTCAGCCGCACTATGGATGACCTAGCTATGCAGTGTGTACTAGAAAGCTTTGGGAGAAGTTACTATATATGATCGAGTTCTACTTATGGTATCATTCTAGACACTGTATGATAGGGGCGTCGAATATCTCTATCTGAGGTCAGGATGAGGACTATGAGGTTAAGTGTATCACTCTACATACAATTATCCCATGATGTGAATTCGACCGGTCCCCACTACATAGAAAGATCACACGCGGGCTATTATAAAATGAGATAAGAACAATCTCCAGCAAAATTAAGAGACTGGCACAATGAAAAAAACATGAATATCTAATAACAAAAAAGAATGTCCATAACTAAACGTAAGAAATGTTCTTAGCCTCATGACCAACAAAGCTCTCAAATGAAAGTATGACTGCCTAACAAGGAAATAGGGTAAAGAACAAACACCTTGGCTTGCAGGCCTACTTAACGACTAGACAGTAAAACAAAAGAAGAGCAGGAAAACTTGTATATTGCACAAAGTGGCTCTAGTGAATCTCTGCATTCTTACAGTGCCTTACAACCAACACAATAGATATAGTATACATGGGTCAGCTATGAGCTGACCACAACTACATAACAACACCACTTCTAACCATCTTAACAGATCTCGGAGAACTACATCACCTGAAAAGTCAACACTTTGCAATATGTATATAATATAAAGCAAAAAAGCAGTGAACCATAGAGCAATCTATACAATCACAAAAGCCTACTACAAATGAGTTCAGCAATTGCTAGTATCCTATAATACCATTCATTCATCTATGGGAGAGGCTATCGAATCACAAGATACAAGGGCACTTATCCAACCCCTAAGTCATAAGAGTGAGAATCCCCAACCTTGGGCCAATTTACTATAAGGAGTGAGCCTTATCCAAACTCTCTGAGTCCATAACTATAAGTAATGAGATTATTTCCCTATTCCCTGAGTCCACAATTATAAGAGATGAACACCTCTCTTACATCCACAATGTTGAGTTCATAATTTTGCTACCGGGGAGCTATCGTCGATGGTAGGACTACCACCTAGTGTACCTCCTAGAAAAACATACAATTCCCTATTTAACACACTAACATTTTCTAAATGTATCAATTATCAATACAAAATCGTCATGACGCATTTGTAGTCCCTATAAGCCCTTCTCATTTGTTTATTGGAAGCTATCGTCGGCGCTAACACTATCTCCTGACGATGTATCCCAGGAAACTAAAATCCTGAGTTCAACATCTCTACAAATGATCCTTAGTGTCGTACACTCATCTCAAGGCATCCCAGTGCACTCATCATCTGGAAGCACTCATACATATTTTTGGGGGGATTTATCACCTGGCGATAACACTAATGCCAACAATACCGTGCAGGAAACCGTGGAACATCTATTTTCAGCCCTCTCAATGTCTTCCTGTCTTATGTCCATAAATCACAATGACACTAGGTTACCATATATCTCCATAACAAGATTTTTCCTTAATCAATTTTGCACAAAAACATCAAATTGGGACACACACTATGATTATGGCTTCATAAACAAAATCCAAACGAAGGAAAACATAAGAGAAATATAAGGATCGTAAATGTGTATCGTATTGATCGAAAGAAGATGGTTTTTACCTTTCGGGCATGTGTTGGAGCCAGGGACCTGGGAGAGATTTTGGTGAAGAATGACCGCTACAGTGCTACCAAACTATCTTAGGCAATGGCTCATTGACCCGAGTAAAGGAGCTTTGATAAGTGATAACTTCATAAAAAGAAGTTATCTTAGTCCATTTTGGTTGACTTTATGTTTGTTTTAATTGAGAAAAATGGTTTTAAATCAAATAAAATAAGATTAAAATTATAATTGGCCTAAGTTGGGTAATAACGTCAATTTTTTGTTGTTGTATAAATGCTGAAGAATTTGAAGTGGAGATAAAACAATTCAATTTTCTAAAAAGTTATTGTAGAGTTGTTGCAACAAGCCTGGAATCTGAATTTCAATTTTAAAGATAAGATTTTGGCGTCATCTGCAAATCCGAATTTAAGGAGATTTTTATTCAGTTTTAGTATAAAAAAAAGAAGTAAAATACTATCTTAAAGTGGATGAATTTCTACAAGGAAAGTAATCATGTTTCATAAAAAGGATTTTTCATCAAAAAGGAGGATTTGAATAATAGGAAAAACATATTTTGGAGATATTTCTTTTGAATCCAAAAAAGGGACTTAATAGGAGGGTTTGGCCATGATAAAAATAGTCATTAAGGGGGATTTTCGGCCATCAACTTGGAGAGAAGGAGGCTCGGGCACCGTGAAGAAGAAGATCATTTTACGAAGAATTTGTGAGGCTTTATCCTATAACACTTCAATTTCATTCATCATGTTTTGTAATTTTTTTATTGTGATGTGTGTCTCTATTATCATGAACTAATTTCTCAAAGTCTTATATGATGAGAGTACTATGCTTATTGAGATGATATTCTTTTAAGATTTATGCATGTTTGATAATTTATCTTTATTGAATTTATGAACTTTATCTCGGAAACTTCAGTTCTTCATCTTTTTATTGCGTTTCATAATTCGAGATATGAGTTGCAATAGTAATTTGATAGAGATTTTATTATCACGTTTTGAGATTTTAGATAGGAGATAAAATTCTTTAGTTTCAAGAGTAGCTAATCATCTAGAGGGGGGGGGTGAATAGGTTTTTAGGTCTTTATGAACTTTATCTATTCTTTAGTGTGTTGTGATGTATTTTCAGTTAGCTTTCAAGATTACACAACTAGCACACAAATAATTTATAGTGGTTCCCCAAATTATGGGTGCGTCCACTGTCCCTCCCACCTTTCTAACAGATTGTTAGACAAGACAACTTCTTCAAACTCAGCTCAATGAGCTTACAACTTAGATCCTTTAGGATCTCTCAGACTTCTTCAAGTCCTACCTCAGGCCCAACTCCCTACCACTCAGAGCAAGCAATGCTACTACAATACAGTGATCAACAGATCACCTACCTCAAACTTATCTCAGAGTCCTACGACTCAAAGAGAATGACTCTCCTACCTCAGATCTGAACCAGATCCTACCTCAGGCCAAAGGCCCTACCACTCAGATTCACTACTGAATCCTATAACTCAGGCACAAAGGCCCTGTAGCTCAGATCCACACTAAAATCCTACCGCGGGCGCACAGACCCTACCACTCAGCCTTTATGATTTAGTCTTACAACTCAGATCTGTTAAGATCCTACAGAATGAGAATGATTGTTGTTGATGTATGACACCAGAGAAATAAACTCTGTGTCTTTTTCTTCATGAACTGAGATGACCAAGTCCTCCTTTCTTCATAGCTCCAAGAATGTATCTTCGGGAGTTGTTCTGCTTGGACTATGAAGACACTAAAGCTAGGGTTAGCTTGAGCTACAACTTCTAATTCTGAGAGGAGAGTTCTTTGAACTTGTTGTTGAAGATGAGTAGAGCAAACAACTATCTTTTTTGAACTTTTAGATCAGAAGAATGAACTGTTTCTTCAAGCTCTACAACTCAGTTGAGAGAAAGAAGACAAAGTTTAACACTTTCCAAAAGTTGGTTTCTCCTTCTTTGATCTCGTTATTTTCTATTCCGCCGTCCAACGGCTCTTTGAGTAGTGGGACCACCTAGAGTTCTTAGCTGCAACTATTCTTTAGCATTAAATTCAGTACAGTGGGCAAGGGGTGGCATTTTTCGTGTACTGTTCACTTCCCGTAACATTTGAATTTCTGCTAACGTCAACACATGTGGACTTAGTCAAATTAAGACAATTCACCATAGGCGTTGAGTGAAGGCTTGTCACTCAACGCCAAAACACTTAGTCAATTTTTTACAACACCAGGCATTGAGTGATCAGTCATCACTCAACGAATATAGACTTTTAGTTGTCTAACAGATTAGGCGTTGAGTGAACCTTCATAACTCAACGCATTTGGACTGCCATTTTTCTCTGTATGATGGCATTGAGTGAAGCTTCTACACTCAACGCTTTCTGCCTTTGCCACTATCTTGATGAGGCATTGAGTGAAGCTTCTACACTCAACGCTTTCTGCCTTTGCCCGCTATCTTGATGAGGCATTGAGTGAACATCCTTCACTCAACGCTTCTGTACTTAATTGAATTTCTATTAAGTTGGCGTTGAGTGAACTGCCATCACTCAACGCTTCTATACTTAGACAGACTTTTTGTCTACATCTTCTGTAGCTTTGACAACATGAGCTCTACTCAACGTTACTGCTCTTCTTGCATCGAGTAAGCTATCCTTACTCGACGCTTCTGGACTTAGCTAGAATCCTTGACAACTTCTCTCTACGGCTTTGAATGCTTGAGATTTACTCAACGCCTCTGGCTTTTGGCGTTGAGTGAACTGCCTTCACTCAACGCTTCTGGACTTAACCAGAATTCTGCCTTGACAATGTTGAGGCTTTGACTGTCTAGTCTTTACTCAATGCTTAAGGCCATCTGACATTGAGTGAACTGTCTTTACTCAACTCTTGTAGACTTAGACAGATTTCTGTCTTGTCAGCATTCTTCCTTGTGTCCACCTATCATTATTACTTAGACAACCTGTCTAATCAGTATAACAAGTAACCTCCTGCATACATAGAACTTATACCATGCATCCAATATAAACATGTGTATACCACTATCCTGTAGACCTTCTTCAAATCTGGGATATTGTGATCAATGGACCCAATAATCTCCCCCTATTTGAAGAAGTCAAAACCTTAGACAATGATATACACTAACACATTAGTAACAAATATAACATTGCAGAAGAAAGCACGGAAAATGTATACACATCCAAAAATATGATTTTCATTAACATAAAGAATAAAGTTTAGGCAGTGTGCATAATACAAAATACATTTCCTGCAGCCCTTTAAGAAAGACAAGAAACTTTTCTAAGTTTTAGGCTATCTTATCACTATGCCCCTGCTTGGCTTCTTGGCTGCTTTCTCTGCATTCTCTTCTGATTTCTTTTCTTTCTGCCTCTAGAAGTAGTTGTATGGTTTTGGGAAATACTTGACGGGCTCCACAGCATCTGGTGGTAATTTGTCTAACTTCTTGTCCCTTCTAACCTTTCTCCTTTCCTCTTTATTCTACTCATGCTTGACCCATTCCAGTGAGCTGTAGAGTTTTCCCCTTTCAGTCTTCTTATTCTTGACCAACACCCAGGCAGATAGAATGATTGTCTTGGACTGAGGACTCCACTGTTCAAAATCTGGCCTTATTTCCATCTCTTCCCTGTACCTTTTCTTGCTTATCCTAACTTCCTCTTCTTCCTCAGCAACAGACTTTCATTTGGCCCTTAACATTTTCTCAATAGTGGGGCTGAATGTAGGGCCTTCAACTATTATAGAGGGTTCAACCCACTGTGCTCCATCTTGAGTATCATACTGCTAAGTGTCATATTGTTGAGTATCATACTGTTCTGTATTCTGATCATAGTATTGACCATCATAATGATTAACATATTGACCACCATATAAATTTTAAGGGTTAGGAGCAGTGTCAATGTTTTTACATGATAATAGCTCAATACCCATTGATCCTCTAATAATACTTGTGGTCCAAATAGCATCTTCATTGTTGCCCTTTATGTAACACTCCTATCCGTCATATGACATATGATAGTAGGTCCGGTCGGGGACCGACGTCATATACTACAGACAGACCGAAGGGTTACTAAATGAAACCATCCATCCAAAATAATGCATCCTACACAGAGTACATTCTAGCGGAAGTATGTAAAAGGTTGAAGAGTAAAGAACCCAAACCATAGCATGACTGTCCACTAAAACCCAAAGTAGGAATGCCAGTACAAATACACCAAATAGTTGGCCTTATGGCCTTACAAGAGTTTACTTGAACAATAAATGTCTTCCATACATCGGCACACAGGCCGGTCACACATGAGCATAAAGAGTAAACATTCGCTTTGGCCTTTAAGGGCGGGCTCAGCAACAAGGGCTTCAGCCCGCTACTTTCCACTAGGCTCCGCAGCACCTGCAATCAACATTCGACCATAGCGGTAGCAAACAAAAGCAACGGTCAGCTAAAGCTGACAAAAATATAACGACCCTACCCCTTACTTGGGGTGGCGGTGCTCCTTCCCTGCATTTTAATTGCATAGCCAAACATTATAGTGAAAGTACAACATCAGCACACTTCACCACAGGTATAGGCCCGCACGACCACACACCCTGTGCTCTCAGGGCACTTACTCGGTGAAGCCGGTCCGAACCCGGTCCGTCCCGTAGCTCTACAACCGCCCCCAGGACGACAAACATCGTGAGCATTAAAGTCCTTTCAGCCGAAGCCTAGACTCACTCTCCAAGCCATCGGAAAGTCTCATGTACCTTAGGTCGCTTTAACTGAACCACTTGGAGTGGGTAAGGTTCCACCAACCCATTGCTCACCTCACCACGGTAATTTTGCCATCGACGCGGGTCAAGCTTCACCGAATCCCAATGCATCGATCATACAATAGTACATATCCCGGCTATGTACAAGGCTGGCTCCCAGGCCACCAAAACGGCAGACTTCGCTTCTGCCCAGATTTCCGTGTGCATCTTGGAGTTAATCCCCAAGACTCTCTGCTGCAATCTACCACGTAGAAACCCGAAAACATACAGCACAAAGTCTTCTCCGACAATCCATGCATAATGAAAACATCACCGATCCAGACCAACTTGTCCGGGTAGGCTTCACACACCATGCCTATGTCCGTACTTTGATTCCGGACTCTATGTGCAAAACTACGGGGACTATTCATGTCCACCCGAAGGAATACCTCACACTCGCGAGAGCGGGTTTCCTATGCAAAAAGGAAGAGGACTTCACATGTCCAAGAAGAGAATCGTTACCCTAGCGGTTCTCTTTGGCCCCATGGAGAAGAGAAGAAACTAGACGGGTGAAAAGCACCGCAACGGCCTCGCCTCCACGGATCTGGACTCCGGTCGCGTTTTGGGGCCCCGAAGCTCCACCGGCGGCCGGATTCCTCCTCCTTGTTCTTCCTTGCTCTCCCCTCTCTTTAACTCTTTAGAAAGAGAAAGGATTCAAGGAAATGAGGTTCAAGCCCTCATTTCCCGACCTTAATGTATCAGGAGAGATTCCCAGCCATTAGATCCCACTTGAATAAAACAAAGGCCCTGATTCACACTTAAAATCAACTTCCTAGGCCGAACACGTCTTGTGAAATGCCCGTGTTACAGGCACGCCCGTGTCACAGGCCGTGTGCCTCAAGAAACATAAGAAACCATCGCGTCCCGACCAGGACACGGCCCTGTGACACGCCCGTGTCACAGGACGTGTGCTAGACACTGCATCGGACACGCCTGTGTCCTAGCCCGTATTCATCAATCGACACATGCTAGCCAAATACAGAGAAGAACACGGCTCTGGACACGCCCGTGTCACATGCCGTGTGCCTCACTCGACACCGCCCTGCCAACACAGAGCAGGACACGACCCTAGACACGCTCGTGTCACAGGCCGTGTGAACCTATTCAGGCACTAATTTGGCCTTAAAATGCTATCCGTTCCTTTTTGAGTTTTGGGGCGTTATAATTCTCCCCCCTTAAATGAATTTCGTCCCGAAATTATAGAATGGTTGGGGCTGCGGTCCGGAATCGCCCCCAGGTACAATGGCAACTGGCTGCCTCGTGGATCCGCCTGAGGACCTTAAAAAGATGGCGCCGTCCTCCACCCGGGCTGGTGCGAGTGGTTGCGCTAAGTCCTCTCAATAGAGGGAGGTTGCTCGAAACCCCGGGGTCGTTTCCGGGGGGGGGGGGGGATTGTTGGGGCTGCGGTCCGGACTCCCCCGCAGCCCCAACAATATTGTTGGTACAGTTTTGAGAGTTCATCCTCTCTTTCTGTCTCTTGACCCAAGATCTGCAAAGGTTAGTTGTTTAGTTAGTTTGCTCTATTTTAGAGTTGTCTCCAGATGAAAATTTGGTTAAGTTGTTTTTTGTTCACGAACGCCGCTCGACTATCGCTCCTCCCGACCGTTGGTCAGTTGTCCCAACGTACTTTGACCTTGGTATCCTTCTGTGGAATGTCGCCGATTCGAACCCCGCTGTTACGAAGTCGCTTGAGATAGTTCTTCAAAGTCCTCTGTTTGAATGCTATCTGTGTTGTTTGAATGACTATCTGGATAGGTCTTGTTGTGTTTGATAGTTCGAATATCTTTGGATAGTTCAACTATCTGTCGTCTGTTGAACCCTGTTTTCTTTGATTATCTGTTTGAACAAGTTTTGTTTGATAGTTCCTATCTGATAGGTCGACCTGTTCTGCTTGATAGTTCAATCTGTCTTGATAGGTCTTGCGAAGGATAGGTCTCTTGTGGTAGTTCACCTTCTTTGCCTTCCTCAACTGTTTGACTGTGCTTCGGTCGATATATGGATGTTTTTTGTATCTTGTCCTCTTCTACGTGATTTATTTCATATTTATTTGTATTATTTCTGTAGATATTATTTCCACTCAATTCCACTGATGTTTTGTCTTAAGTTGAAATGCTTCAGTCCTTTATAGATAAGTCTTCTCTGGCTGTATGCTTCACCAATTCGCTCTAGTATCTCAAACGGTTTGTTTTTACCAAGGTACTAGAAGAAGACTCAGACTCAGCTTCTTCAAGAAGAAAATACGTTGAAGAGAGAACTACCCGCAGCATGAGAGAGAAAGCAAGAAAGTTCCCTTGAACAACTGAGAAGATAATTTTCATTCTTCTTCATCCTGATATCCTGCTTACAGGAAGACCAGAGGCCTTTAGAAGAAGAAGAAGAAGAAGAAAGGAAGCGTTTGAAGAAGAACCCTGTTCCCAAAGACTTCTTCAAGCTTCTCCTTCAACTCAACAATTCTTTGTTTAGTTCAGAAGAGTTCTATGCAAGACTTTTCCTGGTATTAAGCCAGGGGGAGCCTATTCTTTAGTATTTCTGTGCAATCCACTAGCTTCTCTACTATAGAGAAGAAGCTTTCTCTCACCTCCTGTAGATTACTCCCTTCAAAAGCCATTGGTGGCAGGGCACCTCAAAAACCTGTGTTGGATATTGAGCTCCTGAAAAAGCTCGTTCTCTACCTAAAGTATTGTGGCAGGGCACCTGAACAAAAACCTGTAGTGGATTCCAAGGGTGGTAGAAGAGTGGACGAAGAGGGAACCACTATAAAATTTCTTGGCGTCTTCTGTTTATTTAATTCATTGTACTTCTTTAGAAATTGTTTGTTGCTGTGATAGGATCAGCTTCGACTCTCTCTCTTGTGCACCCGTTTCCAGGGTTACAATATCATAAACTAATTCCGAAATTAACAATGACGTGCGACATTTTCTACCGTATAGGGCCTCGAAGGGTGCCATTTGAATACTTGCTTGACTTCAAAGTAGCTGTTGTTATAACCCATTATCAACAAGCAAACTCCTTGCGACCATTCCTCAACACTGTATATGGAATACGTCGTGTAGACCACTCAATTCCACTGTAACTTCAGATAAGATGCTTCCCACCGCTCAAACGGTCCAAGGTCCGAATCTTCTTTATCTAAGACGCAACAACAAACTATTCCTATGTGAAGTATTTAAACTGTCTGTACAGAGCGATCATCAATCGTCCTATTGTTTGTACCAACGAAGTTCTTCCACTTCTTGTTGTTTGTACCTGTCACCCGTTTCCAACCATGACGATGACCTCTCGTATATGTCGAAGGGTGATTTGAATACCGCTTGGTATGTTGTTATAAGCCATCTGCTTCCCACCACTTTCCGAAATCTAAGACGCACATGAAAGTCCTCCATCGTCGTGCTGGTCTGAAACTCAGAAAGGTCTTGAAACTCAGTTCCCAACAATTGATGCACTAACCTCCATTCGTTGGACGTGAAGCGCCCATCTCGATCACTCGCGATGCTGCGGGGCACACCGTGCAGTCGAATAATGTTATATACATAAAGTTTTGCCAGTTTATCCACCGAATCATCCTTCCTATTCAGAATGAAGTGCGACACCTTCGTCAATCTATCTACGATCACCCAGATGGCGTCGTTTCCCTTCTGCGACCTTGGCAACCCATGCACAAAATCCATTAAAATATCGTCGAACTTCCACTCTGGGATAGACAAGGAATTCAAGAAACCTCCAGGCTTCTGTCACTCCGCCTTCACCAAGGCGCACATTTGACACTTCGCTACATAAAGTGTTACGTCCTTTTTAAGTCCTGGTCACCAGAATAACTTTTTCATATCTCTAAACATCTTTGTGCTCCCCGGGTGAATCAAGTACTTAGTATGATGAGCCTCGTACATCAATTCCTCCTGTAGTTTACCCACACTTGGGACGCACAGACAACTGTCCCTCCATAACAGTCCATCCTTAATAATAAATTGGGAATTTGACCCATCCAAAGCCTCATCCATGATCTGCTTCATGCTGTAATCCCCATCCAGAGCTTGTCGAATCCTATCAGCAAGGTCATACTGCACCTCTGTCCAATTCAATTGTGCTTCAGCACTAGTCTGCTTGTCAACACAAGAGGTCTCTAATGCCTCCAAATCATGAACTAAACGCTCATCATGTATCGATAACCAGTTGGCCTGCGTGGGAGCCCTGCGAATCAACTCATCCGCAACCCCATTGCCTTTCCCAGGCACATAATGTATCTTGAAGGTGTAGTCACCCAGGAACTCCATCCACCTTCGCTGTCGCATGTTTAGGTCCTTTTGATCCAACAAGTACTTCAGGCTCTTGTGATCGATATAGATATTGACCTTCACACCGTACATGTAATGCCTCCACAACTTCAGGTCAAATATCACGGTCGCTAACTCCAAGTCATGGAACAGATAATTCCTCTCGTGTACCTTCAGCTAACGCGAGCTATAAGAAATTACACTCCCATGCTGCAGTAGAGCACAATGTAAGCCACTGACTGAAGCATCACTATAAATCTCAAATCCTTCGGTCCCACTCGACGAACATAGAATAGGTGCCCTAGTCAACCTACTTTTCAGTTCTTCGAAAGCTTGCGCGCACTCCAGCGACCACACAAACTTTTGATCTTTCCTCGTCAAAGTCGTGAGGGGTAATACTATCCGCAAGAAGTTCTCTACGAAGCGTCTGTAGTAGCCGGCAAGTCCCAGGAAACTCCGGACTTCTGCCACTGTAGATAACACATGCCACTCCCATATCGCAACTATCTTCACTGGACTACCGCAATCCCTTCTCCACTAACTATATGACCAAGGAGTGCTACCGAGGATAACCAGAATTCGCATTTGGAGAATTTGGCATATAGTTGTTTCCTCCTCAATGTATCCAACACCATATGCAGATGCTTGAAATGATCATCCTCGCACTGCGAGTACACCAATATATCGTCGATAATGACTATCACGAAGTGGTCCAGGTACTCTCTGAACGTTCTGTTCATCAAATCAATAAACACGGATGACGCATTATCAACCCAAACGGCATAACAGTGAACTCATAATGCCCATACCGTGTGCTGAAAGCTGTCTTGGGGATGTCACTTTCTCTTATCTTCAACTGATAGTATCCGGATTTAGGATCCAATTTCGAGTACACCGTTGACCCAACTAACTGATCGAACAGATCATCAATCCTTGGGATCAGATACTTATTCTTTTTTGTTAGCTTATTTAACTCTTGGTAATCAATATAGAGTCGTAAGCTTCCGTCCTTCTTTTTAACAAAGAGGACCGGTGCGCTCCAAGGCGACGAACTTAAACACACATAACCCTGTTCCAACAGCTCTTGAAGTTGAACTTTCAGTTCCGCCATCTCCTTAGGCGCTAACCTATATGGAGAGCATGACACAGGTTTGGCACCTGACACCAGCTCAATGGTGAAGTCGATCTCTCGCTGAGGTGGGGCTTTAGGGAGATCGTCAGGGAACACGTCAGGATACTCAAATAGAATTGGGATACTGTGCATACTAGGCTTAGGCTTCGAAGCCTCCACTAATGTGAAAAACAGCTCTACACAAGCACGAACTGCCTTAACCACCTGGAGAGCAGACATCAAAGTCTTGAACTCGACCCTTTCATGCCCGCAAATGTCGTCTAACGATCAGTTCCCAATTTGACCTCCTTGCAGTTGTAATCAATGTATGCCCACTGCTCCGAGAGTCAGTCTATCCCAAAGATCACGTCGAACTCCACTATCGGCAGTAGCGACGCTTGCAAGTCAAACTCTTGACTCCCAATCCGTATCTTACGCAACAAACTCTATCCGCGTGCATTGAACACCCATTAGGCAATAACACATCCAATTTGTCCCATGACATCAAAGAAGATACTCCGATGCACGATACAAATCCTTTGGACAAAAAGGAATGCGAAGCTCCCGTATCGAACAGTGCTCTCGCCGGATAATAGAAAATCAAAACAAAGCCTAGCACAAGCAGTCATAAGCTAACACACAAAAGGTAACAAATATATAAAGCTAATCTGCTTTTAATTAACTCATACCTGTCACCACGTCAGTCTGGTTTATGGCCTCCTGAAGGCCAAGATTGTACACTCTAGGCTGGGCTGGAGCATAGTGGGATGTGGTTGACTCCACCGCCTTCCCCTTTTCCTCGTATGTTGCTCCAGGCTTCCTCTCGGACTTTGGACGTTCACTCCAACACTCTCGGGAAAAATGCCCCGGCTTTCCACAGTTGTAGCAAGCACCTTGAGCTCAGCCTGTGGTTGCCCCAGACCCACCAGAAGAAGAGGCTGGAATCGAAGTCCTAGCCTTATTGTTCCACTTATGGAACTTAGACTTTGAGGAGTTCGTCACCTTGAACTCCGTCTTCTGCACACCCAAGTCATTCCTCCCTTGGATTCTCTTCAGATCTCTTTCCATTGATCGGGCCGAACTGACCAAGGTTAGGAAACCTGTTGGGTTTCTCTATGAGGTGGGCACAACACTTGTGCACGCAGCGGAAGTAATAAAATAATCAAGAACAACCCAAAAGAGATTGGGATCGGGCCATGAATGTTGAATCAAGAAGTTAACGAACAACTAGGTACAATTACCTTGGCGGTGTTGAGTCACAACTCAACGAATATGCTCCAAAATATGAGTCCTTATCGGTGGCGATTTCCACGTAGAATAGCGTCTACGTCTCTGCAGAAATCCACACGAGCGGGAGAACACCGAGCTTCGTCGCACGAAGGATCAGGTAAGTAGATCGACTGCACCTTGCACTTCCACGGACTGCTAGGTCCGCTCCAGGAAGGGCAGCACTGGCGACTATCGTCGGAGAGGAGGAGGTCGGCGGAGCGAAAGAGGCGGAAGCGGAGCACTTCTGTCGGCAGAACACTTCCGTTGGCGGAATGGCGGAACACTTCCGTCGGGCGAATCTGCAGGATCTCTACTTCCGCTCAAACCTAAGTTCCTATTTATACCCAAGACATAAACAGACCTAGGAAGAATCGCTATCCACAGACCACAAAAAATTAGGGTTTCTGGAAATAATTCGACGGGAATCAGCATTCGTCGAGAATCGAACATTTCGATTCTCGACGACTCTCGACTCTCGACGATACTCAACGATCGATACTCGACGATTGAGACTCGACGATTCTCGACGATCGATACTCGACGATTCTCGACGATCGATACTCGACGATTCTTGACGATTTTCCCTTGGCAACATTTGCCGGACCCCATTCTGTATGGTGATTGGTAACCTTTACCAACACAGTCAATCTTCCATCTTCTCCACATGCTCTTATATGCGACCCTGCAGGCTCATATCGCGTTGGCAGTAAGATTACATGTTTGACCACTTCTAGATCACCAAGGTAACTCCAACAGTCTCCCACTTGATCTTGAAAGTATCAAACTAAAAACCTCACAAACAATGAGCGACTTCTAGCAATGCATCATTGCTATCCAAGCAATAAGAGTTCATAACCCATAAGCCTTATGAACAATGTCCCAGCGTTGTCTTTGTCCCTTTGTCCCTTACATCCGGAAAGAACTAGAGGCATGGACCGTGTCACCCTCATAATAGCTCAATCCAAGTTTCTTGATCTAGAACGGACTTCCAGAGAATGGTGAGTCCAATATCACATATTGACTCAACCAAGCATGACCATGCATTTCTCAGTCCAGTTCCATCAAGGGGCCCATGGATGCAACTCCTGTCATATAGGAGGACAAATCCCATATATGCTCACACACAAACACCCAAATGATTCGTAACGTGCCAAACAACCACCCTTATCATCAACCTTTCTCAAGGAAGACTTTAGATGGCATCAAAGCATGCTCTTCCTCACTTGATGAATGTTGTGACTTCAGGTCAAAGGACCACAACACCATTGTCAATTGAGACCTACTCGTGACACATTTAGATAACAATCCACAAAGTAGTCTCAAGTTGGGTCTATCCAGTACAACTTGTTCATTAACAAGTACCCACGTGATGACTTGATATCACAATATTATGACCTATGAGAACTGGTCATCAGTCAACGCACATGCTTGTCTAAATGTATCATCATCACCCTTAGCTTCTATGATAATACAACGACCAGGGACCTTTTAAGAATGAAGCTTCAAATAAATCATAGGCTCTCACATTCAAGTCACGTACTTGATGTCCTATGGAAGCGAACATTCTAAGGGTATTTATTATGTTAACATTTAACTATCGCATAGAGAAATCATAATAAAATAACTTGTCATTAATTGTAAAAGAAAAATTCTGGTACACAATTAATCATATGAATAAATAACAAATAGCCAATAGAATATATGTTTACACGCAACCCATAAGACTCTCACTAGAGTTGATCATTTAGGTATCGTATACCCATTGATCTAGTATGACCATCATGCTTTCTCTACGTTAGAGGCTTTGTCAGTGGATCTGCAATATTCTCCTCAGTCGGCACTCTACAAATGTTCACATCTCTTCGTTTGACAATCTCACGAATAAGATGGAACCACCGAAATATATGCTTGGAGCGCTGATGGGATCTAGGTTCCTTAGATTGTGCAATTGCACCATTGTTATCACAGTAGAGAACTACGGGACCAACAATGCTAGGAACTACATCAAGCTCGCCGATGAATTTCCTAATCCATACAGCCTCCTTTGCTCGTTAGCTGCAGCGATATACTCGGCTTTTGTTGTAGAACCAACAAATGTCTCTTGCTTGGAACTCTTCCAGCTCACAGCTCCTCCATTAAGGCAAAACACAAACCTTGACTGAGACTTTGAATCATCCCTATCAGTTTGGAAGCTAGCATCAGTGTAACCACTTACAACGAGCTCTTCCCCTCCACCATACACCAAGAACACATCCTTTGTCCTTCTCAAGTACTTCAGGATATTCTTGACTGCAATCCAGTGACACTCACCGGGGTCTGACTGATACCTGCTAGTCATGCTCAAAGCAAAGGAGACATCGGGTCGAGTACATAACATTGCATACATGATTGATCCAATTGCCGAAGCATATGGAATCAACTTCATGCGGTCCTTATCTTCACAAGATTTTGGACATTGGTCCTTAGAGAGATTAACACCATGAGACATGGATAAAAATCCTTTCTTGGACTCAAGCATGTTGAACCGCTTCAACACTTTATCAATGTATGTACTCTTGGTCAAACCCAACAACTTCTTCAATCTATCTCTATAGATCTTAATACCGAGTATATAAGTCGCTTCACCCAGGTCCTTCATAGAAAAGTAATTCCCTAGGTTGTTCTTAACAACTTTCAGGGTAGGAATGTAATTCCCAATCAACAGTATGTCATCTACATACAATATCAGGAAGACAATAATACTCCCACTGATTCGCTTGTAAACACAAGGCTCATCTTCATTCTTGATGAAACCAAACTCTTTGATTTTCTCATCAAAACGAAGATTCCAACTTTGAGAGGCCTGCTTCAGTCCATAGATGGACCTATTCAGCTTGCATATTTTAGTGGCTTCATTTGGGGATACAAAACCCTCGGGTTGTGTCATGTACACTTCCTCAAGGAGGTTTCCATTAAGGAAAGCCGTTTTAACATCCATCTGCAAGATCTCGTAGTCATAATACGCAGCAACAGCAAGTAATATCCTTATGGACTTTACCATGACAATAGGGGAAAAGGTCTCATCATAGTCAATACCATGAATTTGCTTGAAACCCTTAGCCACCAGTCACCCTTTGAATGTCTGGACATTCACATCCACGTCGGTCTTCTTCTTGAAGACCCATTTGCACCCTATGGGTCGTACCCCTTCAGGTGGTTCCACCAAGTTCCAAACTTGGTTTACATACATGGAGTCCATTTCAGATTTCATAGCCTCAAGCCATTTGTTGGAGTCCGGTCCATTCATAGCCTCTTGGTAGGTTGCTGGTTCATCATCATGATCCATAAGCAACACATTACCTATTTGAGACACAAGAAATCCATATCTCTCAGGCTCAAATCTTGGTCTACCAGATCTGCGTAGGACTTGTGTTTCTTGAGCAGGTTCTCTAGCTACAACATCTTGTAGTCCTATCTCAGAATCCAATTCCGGTTCATTCACTACTTGTGGTTCTTGAACTTCTTCAATTTCTATCTTTTCAGTCTTTCTTAATAAGAATTCTCTCTCAAAGAAGACGCCAGTCCTTGCGACAAACACTTTACCCTCGGACGGTAGGTAAAAGTAATACCCTTTCGTTTCCTTAGGATATCCCACCAGATAATATTTATCCGATTTGGGTTCCAGCTTGTCAGGCATTTGACGTCACACGTATGCCTCACAACCCCAAATTTTAATGAACGACATACTAGGACGCTTCCCAGTCCATATCTCATATGGTGTCTTTAAAACCATTTTCGTTGAAGCGCGATTCCGTGTCATTGCAGTAGTCTCTAAAGAAAAACCCCAAAAGGAAACAGGCAAGTCTGCATGACTCATCATCAAACGTACCATGTCTAACAAAGTACGATTTCTCCTCTCAGACACACCATTATGTTGTGGTGTTCTAGGTGGAGTGAGCTGTGATACAATACCACACTCGTTCAAATGATCACGAAACTCATGACTCAGGTATTCGCCACCTCGATCAGATCGGAGTGCTTTAACCCTTCTACCCAACTGGTTTTCTACTTCATTCTTGAACTCTTTGAACTTTTCAAAGGTCTCGGATTTGCACTTCATAAGATACACATATCCGTATCTACTGAAATCATCAGTAAATGTAACGAAGTAGAAATACCCACCTCTAGCCATGGAGCTCATGGGTCCGCATACATCACTATGTACAACACCCAAGAGATCCTCAGCCCTCTCAGTATAACCAGTGAAATGGGCTTTAGTCATCTTGCCAATCAAACAAGATTCGCATCGCTCAAATGATTCATAATCAAATGAGTCTAAAATTCCATCTTTATGGAGTTTAGATATGCGCTTCTCGTTTATATGGCCCAAACTACAATGCCAGAGATATGTAGGGTTTGAGTCATTTGTTCTTAGTCTTTTATTATTTTCTACATTATAGATCAGATGGTTCAAGTTCATAACATATAGACCATTAAACAATTGGGCTACAGCATAACAAACATCATTCTTAAATATAGAACAACAGTTGTTCTTAATTATAAAAGAAAATCCAATCATGTCCAAGCATGAAATGTATATAATATTTCTAGTTATGGCCGGAATGAAATAACAATTATCTAGTTCTATTACAAGCCCACTGGGCAAAGAAAGACGGTAAACCTCTACGGCTACAGCAGCAACTCTTGCTCCATTGCCGACGCGCAGGTCCACCTCCCCTTTACTCAGCAATCTTCTCCTTTCCAGTTCCTGCACATTTGTATAAATGTGAGAACCACATCCGGTATCCAATACCCAAGATGAAGGAGCAGAGAGGTTTATTTCTATAACGTAAATATTCGAAGCGGAAGTCATACCTCCCTTCATTTTTTGTAGACCCTCAATGTAAGAAGGACAGTTCCTCCTCCAATGACCAGCCTTGCCACAGTGGTGGCATTTCCCTTCTTTCACCGTGCTCTTCTTTTTCTTCAGTGCAGAAGACTTGGGCTCAAGATATGACTTAGGTCCCACCTTCGTCTTCTTAGAGCCCTTGCCCTTGCCCTTATGCACCATCAGTATGAGGCTGACAGGCTTGGCCTTCTTCATGTTGATCTCGGTAATTCTTAACATGCCTAGTAGCTCGGGCAGTGTCTTGTCTATTTCATTCATGTTGTAGTTCAAGACAAAATGCTCATAACTGTCCGACAACGATTGCAGGATCAGATCTGTGGCCAACTCTTGACCTAGAGGAAAACCCAGCCTTTCAAGGTTCTCTATATACCCAATCATCTTAAGTACGTGAGTCCCTACTGAGTCTCGAACTCCCATCTTGCACTGAAATAACGCTTTTGTGACGTCGAACCTCTCTTGACGAGCCTGCCCTTGAAACATTTTCTTGAGATGCTCGTCAATCTCCTTGCACCCCATGTTCTTATGTTGCTTCTGAAGCTCAGAGTTCATGGTGGCAAGCATAAGGCATTCGACGTCTAAGGCGTCATCAGTATACTTCTTATAAGTATCCTTATCAGCACGGGAAGATTTCCCGGTCGGCACCTCAGGGGCTTCTTCTTCCAAGACATAGAGCTTTCGCTCTTGCCTGAGAACAATTCTCAGGTTCCTATACCAGTCCATGTAGTTGGTTCCACTGAGCTTATCCTTCTCAAGGATGGCTCTCAGAGACAGAGTGGAGTGTGAACCACTTGCCATGGAATTCTACAAGAATTCATGCAGAATAATATCAGCACCAAAATTTCAAAATACAATTTATTTTTAATTTGGACTTCAATTAAAACTCCCACTATTTTATTCGAAATGATAGCCCTCACTATCAATTCAGAGAGTTCATGCGAGCTACTCTCTTAGTGGACAAGATCCGTATTTCACCAACACAATGAGTCAGCTTTGGCTTTTCTCTCACGATGTGGTTATTTAGGTAGGCAACGCTTGTCAATTGCATCCTCATGCAATTCTTGTATGGTTGGTGAATAACTCCTTATTCGCATCCATCATACGGTGCATGCCAACCCTATGACTCTAGGCACTCAACCTTTGAGGTCACCTAGTTAAGTTAGACCCGATGTCGATAGTGGGATATCACAATTATTCGCTCGCACCCTTACCAAGATAGATTAATGCACCTTGCTTTGGCAAGCCCACACTTCATCGATCGAGGAAGGAAGAGTGTCATCCATCGGAAAGCATCCGAACACTTAATATTTGATGAAGGTATTTTTGATAATAGGTTAACAATTAACCATGATCAACATTTGATCAATGTGCACATCCACAGAAAAACATTTTTTTTCTAAAAACCACATGCATCCCTTATGTGCACAACATGGTACTATCAACATTTGATGTAAGAAAGGGCTAAATCTGAACATTCGGACTCTTCCAAATCTTCAGATTTGCATGCATTGGACAAAGGCAAAGGCAACTCGACTTAAAGCAGTAGACAAGCTCGTCTCTCATTGTTGGATTCAAAATCCAAAACAATACACGAGTTCATTAACCACTCGAGGGACAGTTACTGCTAAGGAGACAACAATTTCTAACAATTAGAAATTACCACAAAATCTCAGACGTACCTGGCGGGGTTCCAAGGGGCAGAGCCCCTAACCTGTGGGTTATGGGCCCACCGATTTCCCTTGGAAAAACCATCAACAATTGATGATCCAGGATTAAATCTAGACATTTAAAACACTTCTAAATCCTTAGGTTTATACGTACTGGAATAACCTAACTTCCAATACAACAATCATGGATCGGAACCTCGCTCTGATACCACTGTTAGGTTTCTCTATGAGGTGGGCACAACACTTGTGCACGCAGCGGAAGTAATAAAATAATTAAGAACAACCCAAAAGAGATTGAGATCGGGCCATGAATGTTGAATCAAGAAGTTAACGAACAACTAGGTAAAATTACCTTGGCGGCGTTGAGTCACAACTCAACGAAGATGCTCCAAAATATGAGTCCTTGTCGGTGGTGAGTTCCACGTAGAATAGCGTCTACGTCTCTGCAGAAATCCACGCGAGCGGGAGAACACCGAGCTTCGTCGCACGAAGGATCGGGTAAGTAGATCGACTGCACCTTGCACTTCCACGGACAGCTAGGTCCGCTCCAGTAAGGGCAACACCGGAAACTATCGTCAGAGAGGAGGAGGTCGGCGGAGCGAACGAGGCAGAAGCGGAGCACTTCCGTCGGCGGAACACTTCCGTCGGGTGAATCAGCAGGATCTCTACTTCCGCTCAAACCTAAGTTCCTATTTATACCCAAGGCA
Organism: Platanthera zijinensis; assembly: GCA_039513925.1. NCBI lineage: Eukaryota > Viridiplantae > Streptophyta > Magnoliopsida > Asparagales > Orchidaceae > Platanthera > Platanthera zijinensis. Next base: position 115,174,289 of record CM077094.1, read on the forward strand.
TAAACAAACCTAGGAAAAATCGCTATTCGCAGGCCACAGAAAATTAGGGTTTCTGGAAATAATTCGACGGGAATCAGCATTCGTCGAGAATCGAACATTTCGATTCTCGACGACTCTCGACTCTCGACGATACTCGACGATTCTCGACGATCGAGACTCGACGATTCTCGACGATCGATACTCGACGATTCTCGACGATTTTCCCTTGGCAACATTTGCCGGACCCCATTCTGTATGGTGATTGGTAACATTTACCAACACAGTCAATCTTCCATCTTCTCCACATGCTCTTATGTGCGAACCTGCAGGCTCATATCGCGTTGGCAGTGAGATTACTTGTTTGACCACTTCTAGATCACCATGGTAACTCCAACAAAACCTTGCGTCACAGGCCCATCAAGTAGTACCCTCAGGTCATCACGCAAACCCTCAAAGAACTGGTTGGTCTTACGCTCCTCATCGCCAAACGTAGGGGCAGCGTAACGACCCAACCATGTGAATTCGTGGAGGTACTCATCCACGCTACTTACTCCTTGCTTCAACCTCAAAAACTGATTCTCCATCTCAATTCCTCGATCGAGATTTCGGTGAGTTGTCTCCCAACTAAGTGATGCTGCTCCAGATCTTCCCACCATAACCTTGCCTCGCCATCTAGCAGGAAAGTGGCTATGGCAGTCTTCCGTCATTCCTCTTTTTTCGTTGTCGACAAGATTCTCTTAACTCTAGCATGCCAATCCTCGGCTTGAGTTGGGGTTCCAGCCCCTGTAAATATTGGAGGACTGAAGCTTATCACATGTTTAAGTTATCTTTCTGTCGCTCTTATTGGCGGCAAAGGTTCTACCGCCGCGCATTCCACAACTCTAGGCTCTGCCGCTCGAAGCGGTTCTTGATCCATCGCAGGGGCTGGGTGCTGCACCTACCTTACTGGCTGGGCATTTATCATTGCAAACACCTCTTTCACTACAAGTATTATAGTTTCTACTGAAGGAGGGGTTGCTGGCACTTCATTAGGTGCACTGCTCTCCGCCGATTGTGGACGTTCTGACTATCCAGCACCGCTTCTAGTCACTTATAGTAGCAAAAACTCTCGATTAGACGATATACAGATTGCTAAAAGCAATCATTGGAACACTCAAGTTCCTCAAACAAGTGTATTTTCATTCCTAAGTGGACATTCATGAGTTCTTTTATGTTATAACGATGACGCACATACATGTGCTCACCACCCCTTAAAAGAATTCACCCACAAATTCAAATAAGCAAGACCGAAACCGGTAGTCTAATACCAAATTGTAACACTCCTATCCGTCACATGACATATAGCAGTAGGTCCGGTCGGGGCCATACGCCATATACTACAGACAGACCGAAGGGTTACTAAATTAAACCATCCATTCAAAATAACGCGTCCTACACAGAGTACATTCTAGCAGAAGTATGTTAAAGGTTGAAGAGTAAAGAACCCAAACCATATCATGAATGTCCACTAAAACTCAAAGTAGGAATGATAGTAAAAATACACTAAATAGTTGGCCTTATGGCCTTACAAGAGTTTACTTAAACAATAAATGTCTTCCATACATCGGCACGCAGGCCAGTCACATATGAGCATAAAGAGTAAACATTCGCTTTGGCTTTCAAGGGTCGGATCAGCAACAAGGGCTTCAGCCTGCTACTTGCCACCAGGCTCCGCAGCACCTGCAATCAACATTCCACCGCAGCGGTGGCAAACAAAAGCAACGGTCAGCTAAAGCTGACCAAAATATAATGACCACACCCCTTACTTGGGGTGGCGGTGCTCCTTCCCTGCATTTTAATAGCATAGCCAAACATTATAGTGAAAGTACAATATCAGCACACTTCACCACAGGTGTAGGCCCGCACGGCCACACACCCCGTACTCTCAAGGCACTTACTCGGTGAAGCCGGTCCGAACCCGGTCTGTCCCGTAGCTCCACCACCGCCCCCAGGACCGCAAACATTGTGAGCATTAAAGTCCTTTCAGCCGAAGCCTAGACTCGCTCTCCAAGCCATTGGTAAGTCCCATGTACGTTAGGTCGCTTTAACTGAACCACTTGGAGTGGGTAAGGTTCCACCAGCCCGTTTCTCACAATGCCACATCAATTTAGCCATCGACGCGTGTCAAGCTTCACTGAATCCCAATGTATCGATCATACAACAGTACATAGCCCGGCTATGTACAAGGCTGGCTCCCAGACCACCAAAATGGCAGAACTTCGCTTCTACCAAGATTTTCGGGCGCACCTTGGAGTTAATCCCCAAGACTCCCTACTGCAATCTACCATGAAGAAACTCGAAAACATACGTCACAGAGTCTTCTCTGGCAATCCATGCATAATGAAAACATCACCGATCCAGACCAACTTTTCCGGGTAGGCTTCATACACCATGCCTATGTTCGTACTTTGATTCCGGACTCTATATGCAAAACTATGGGGACTATTCATATCCGCCCAAAGGAATACCTCACACTCACCGCACACTTGCGAGAGCGGGTTTCCTATGCAAAAAGGAAGAGGACTTCACATGTCCAAGAAGAGAATCGTTACCCTAGCGGTTTGCTTTGTCCCAATGGAGAAGAGAAGAAACTAGACGGATGAAAAGCACCATAACGGCCTCGCCTCCACGGATCTGGACTCGGCTCGTGATTTGGTGCCTCGAAGCTCCACCGGCGGCCAGATTCCTCCTTCTTCTTCTTTCTTGCTCTCCCCTCTCTCCAACTCTTTAGAAAGAAAAAGGATTCAAGGAAACGAGGTTCAAACCCTCATTTCCAGACCTTAATGTATCAGGAGAGATTCACAGCCATTAGATCCCACTTGACTAAAAAAAACGGCCCTGATTCACACTTAAAATCAACTTCCTGGGCCGAACACAGCTTGTGACACACCCGTATCACAGGTCATGTGTCTCAAGCAACGTAAGAAACCATCGCATCCCGACCAGGATACGACCCTGTGACACACCCGTGTTATAGACTGTGTGCTAGACATGGCTTCGGACACGCCCGTATCCCAGCCCATGTTCATCAATCGACACAGGCTGGCCAAACACTGAGAAGGACACGGCTCTGGACACGCCTGTGTCACAGGCCGTGTGCCTCACTCGATACCGCCCTGCCAACACAGAGCAGGACACGACCCTGGACACGCCCGTGTCACAGGCCGTGTGAACCTATTCAGGCACAAATTCGGCCTTAAAACGCTATCCGTTTCTTTTTGAGTTTTGGGGCGTTACACTTTATCACATCCTTCTCCCTCTTTTTGACTTCTTCACAGATAATCTTAGTTAGAGAGGTACTGGCCTTTGTCAATTGTCCATCCAGATGGTCAATACCAAGGGTGACATGGTTAATAACTTTGAGCAAATGATCATCTAGAACTTGAGCACAAGCATCCATCCTTCTTTCAAGAATATTTTTTTGTTTTTTCCATCAATTCTTTGTGTGCATTATGGACTACTAACATGTTGTTGGAAGTGATGGTCTGATTTTTCACAACCACAGTATGGATATTGCTGATTTCATTGAGCTTGTTTTTAGTGAAGGTGACTGCAAGAGCTGCTCTCAAGAAGAATTTGATAGTCTGGGCCTTTGGCAAGTTTAACTTAAAATCTTATAGATTTGATCTCTGTTGTTAAGTCATTTAAGAGGTTCTTGATTGAGTCATCAACAAAATTCTCCAATTGCCTTCTCTGGTCATCCAACAATCCTTTCAACTTGGCGAGGAAGAAGTGTGAAATGTCACCAGCCCTTGTGGAAGTCCCTTGGTCACATTACACCTCATTTATGTTCTTGGGAGGAGATCTTTCTTCAGACTCAGGCATCTTATATTCAGATGAATGTGCATCCTCATTAACATTAGTAACATTATTTTCCTTCTCTGATTCAGATGAGTTTATATCATAGATTGTTCTTTGAGCAGGGAGTTCAGTAGGTATGTCCCCTCAATCTCTGTAATGTCCATAGGGACATTCAAATCTGCTACTGTGTTGAAGTCAGTATCTTTCTCCATAGACTCACTAGATTGATCTATATTAAGAGGATATTGGATATTCTCTTGCACAATCTGTAGATGCTCCCCCTTAGTAAGAGCATCTTCCATGAATTGCTCTAGAAGTTGCCCCCTCACTTAGAGGATTGTATCTACCTTGTTGATCTTGATCTATGGAAGCAGTTTCTTCTTCAATAGGAGCTGGAGATTTGACAGTCTCCCCCTCAATATCTGTAGAAATCGTGTTCACTATTACTACAGCAACCTGTTCAGCAACCTCAATTGGAGGTATATCCATTGACTCCTCAACAACAAGTTCTTCAGATTGAGTTCTACTTACTTGAATCAGTGCTGCAGGTTCAGAGGAAAAAGATACCTAAGCACTTGTATCTCTCCTGGTCTCTTCAATATACTCGGAAAGTTGAGGATCATGAGGCTCTTCCTCAGCCCATTCTGATGAGCTGTTGTCGGTACTTTCCTTTGGAACTGGAGCTGCTTTCGATCTTCTTCTTCTTAGCAATAGTCTAAGCATGAGGCAACATAACTCTGTCCCATCTATCAAGAATTTTCAAGTCCATCCTTCTCATGTGATGGATCTTTGTTCCTAGCCTTATATTAAGTATCCCTGGAACACTCTTTAGCAGAAACAGAGAAAAAAATCCTTCCCATGTTTAGCTCTGCTATATAGTCAACTATACTTTGAAATAGTATCTTACCCCAATCAGTCTTCTTAGATAAGATTATCCTTTCCATCAGCTCAAACATTTTCTTGAAGATCTTGTCATGTGATCCAGTCTTGCACAATAGGGCTTTCCGAATGACATCAGCTAAGAATTTGCCCTTGAGATTCAACTCCTTCCTCAGAATTGATCCAGTGGTGTGTTTAAAGAGTCCACACCACTTCAGTATATATTTGATATCAGTATGATCCAGTTTATCTTCTTTATCTGACTCTGTGAACTTGGGCAGTTTCAGTGCCTTACTCAGTCTCCTTGGGCTTATCTTAATCGTGTTACCACTGATGTAGGTCTTGAGTTTAGTGGAAGAAGAGACGACCTTAACATTTGAGTATAACTCAAGTACCTCTCGCTTCCACAACAAATTGGGCTTCGACTGAACAAACTCTAGGTCAGCGACCTAAAGCAGGTGAAGAACAAACTGTACCTCCTCAGGTGCATCCTTGAATCAATTTCGCACCAGCTCTAAACCCTAAAATAAGAAATCTAACCCTTTCACCGCCATTTCTTCTGTGAATTGCTAAAGATATTCCAAGATATCGTCGATTCGTCGCAAGGGGTAGATAAGGGAGAGGAATAGTCTATTTTGTTTTACACACACAACCTTCTATTTATAGTGGTTTCTATTTTTAGAAGGTGGAGAGGCGCGTACCTATTTATGATCAAGAAATGATCAATGATTGGGATTGATTCCGATACTTAGCTATAAAATAGACTCACTAGGAGCTTGCGTTGAGTTAACTCGAGGCTCTCAACGCTCTCAATGCTTATAGTTCATTCAACGCACTCGATGCCTGAGCACTTAGACTCAGCGCACTTGACGCCTGGTCTTGCCTCAGCGCACTCGACGCCTGGACACTTAGTCCATTTTTCTTTCATTTATTCTGCAGAGATTAAGAAACTACATGCAACAAGCAAACACTATATGGAGAGCTACTGAAGTTGGGCTAAATTCAATATACCAAATTTAAATTTGAAGGTGTTGAATTTTGCTTCATCTAGTGGCTTAGTGAAGTGGTCAGCCACTTGTTTATTTATGGGGACAAATTCAAGACTGATGTCTTCACTTTCCATATGCTTTCTAATGAAGTGATACCTAATTTATATATGCTTAGTCCTATTTTGAGAGACATGATTCCTATCAATAGGTATTGCACTTATTGAATCACAATATCAATGAGTATTACTTATTTTTAGGTTGTAATCCTAGAGTTGGTGTTGGATCCACAATAACTGGGCACAACAACTTCCTTTTTATATATATTCTGACTCTACTATTGAAATTACCACACTAGTTTTCTTCTTGCTGCTCCAAGATACAAGTCTTCCCCACCCAAGAAATAATAAGAGCCTGAAGTACTTTTCCTGTCCTATCTACAGCCTGTAAAATCTGTATCTGAATACCCGTTAGTTCAAAATCACTATTCCTATGGTACTATAGGCCATGATCTAGTGTGCCCTTAAGATATCTCACAATTATTTTAGCTACAGAATAATGAGACTCCTTAGGGCTAGCCTGGTATCTAGCATAAACACATGTAACATACATGATGTCTGGCCTACTTGCAGTAAGATAAAGGAGGGAGCTAACTATGACTCTATAATATGGTTTTAGTAACAGGTTTCCTTATTTTATCCTTGTCTATTGGCATATTTGATCCCATGTGAGTTTTCATTGTGGAGGCACTCCCATACAAAATTTCTTAATTAACTCCCTAGTGAACTTAAACTGAGAGATGGATAATCCATCCTCAGACTGTCTTACTTGGATGCCCAAGAAGTACTTGAGCTCACCCATACTTCTCATCTCAAATTTCTCTTGCATAAGTTTGGAAAACTTCTTGTAAAGGTTATCATCAGTAGACCCAAAGATTAGGTCATCTACAGAAAATTGGACTAGTATGATCTTACCCTTGGATTCCCTTAGGATTAGAGTCTTGTCTATCTTTCCTCTTGAGAATTTATTCTAAATAAGAAAGCTAGATAAGGTTTCATACCATGCCCTAGGGGCTTGTTTCAACCCATACAAAGCTTTCCTAAGTCTATAAACATAATTAGGAGAGTTAGGAATAATAAAACCTAATGGCTGCTCAACATAGACTTCTTCTATTAAGTCACCATTTAGGAAGGATGACTTCACATCTATTTGGTAGAATTTGAATACCTTATGGGCAACATATGCAAGGAATAGTCTGATGGCTTATAGTGTAGCTACTAGGGAAAAGGTTTGATCAAAATCAATCCCTTCTTCTTGTCTATAATCCTTGACCACCAGTCTAGCTCTATTCTTAATTATAACACCATTTTCATCCAACTTGTTCCTATAGATCCACTTGGTTCTAATGATGTTATGTTCTTGTGGTCTAGGAATCATCTTCCAAACCTTGTATCTTTTAAACTGGTTCAGTTCCTCTTGTATTGCCATAATCTAGTATTGGTCTATATTGGCATCTTCAAATCTTTTGGGCTCAATCTAAGATAGAAAGCTAGAGTACATTGCTATGTTCATACTTCTGCTCCTAGTTTTAACCCCTTAGCTAGTATCTCTAATAATCTGGTCCCTGGGATGATCCTTTAAGTATCTAACTGCTGGAGGCAACCTTGCTTCAGTATCAAGAACTTCATTGGTTTGATCCTGCTGATCTTCATCCATATCATGTGTACTTTGTCCTCATTCTGAAATGCATACTCCCTCATCTTCATCATGGACAGCAGTAGGAGCATCCTTAATGGTTAGTTTGTTCGTCACTTGTTCTATACCTGTAGATCTCGATGAGGAGCTAGACAGCTCACTATTAATCATAGACGATTATCAAAAACTATATTTACAGACTCTTCTACAACTTGATTTTTCAAGTTGTAGACTATATATGCTTTGCTCTGGTTGTTGTACCCAACAAATATTCCTTTATAGGATTTGACAGCAAACTTAGTTAGATATGACTTCCCATTGTTGAGCACATAGCATTTCCTACCAAAGATCCTGAAATAGGCAATGTCTGATTTTCTGCCTTTAAAGATCTCATAGGGAGTCTTTATGATATTTGTTGACAGAATCCTTATTCAGGACATGACATGCATTATTTACTGCCTCAGTCCAAAAATATTCTGGGAGAGATGTGTCACTTAGTAGTGTTCTTTCAGCTTCTATGAGAGTTCTGTTTTTCCTCTCAGCTATCCCATTTTGCTGGGGTGTTCTTGGAGAATCCCTTGTGCTTTACAGAATTTTGTCATGCCATCAGACTGAAATTCAGTGCCATGGTCACTTCTGATTTTGACCACAGAACTATCCAATTCATTCTGAATTTGCTTGTCAAAGGTCCTAGAGATGTCAAGGGTTTCAGACTTTTTCTTTAAGAAGAATACCCAAGTAAACTTGGAGAATTCATCAACTATTACGAGTGTATATACTTTCCTACCTAGACTATGAACTGGCATAGGACAAAACAAGTCCATATGCAAGAGGTATAAACACCTCACAGAGTCCTTGGCTCCAATGCTCTTAAAAGAAACTTTGGTCTGCTTGCCCTTTTGGCATGTAGAGCAAATGCCCTCCTTGGTGCATTTCATTTTGGGACCATTTCTGACTAGTTCTTCACTGAAGAGCTTACTAATGGTCTTATAATTCAAGTGAGCTAGTCTCTTATATCATTGCACATAGTATGTGATTTTCTAATTTGCAACTAGACATATAAGAGAGTCTTTACTTAAACACAGAAAGTTTAAACAATAAATATTTCCACTCCTAATGCTTGTCAAGATGACCTCTTGGTCACTTGACCTCTTAATTTGAGACTCATCCTTGTGGAATACAATGACATAACAAAGATCACACAGTTGGCTTATGTTAATCAGGTTGTGTTGTAACCCTTCCACATAAGCCACTTTTGAGATTGTGACTATGCCATTGGTAATCATACTATATCCCTTAGTGACTTCTCTATCTGAACCTCCAAAGATAACTTTAGGTCCATTCTTCATATGAGTGTAGTCCTTCAAGTGACATCTTATTCCATTCATGTTCCTAGAACATCCATTGTCCAAGTACCATATTGGTGCATGGGTACTTGAACTAACCTGCAATTACAATTCAGTTTACCTTAGGACCCAGTTTGGGTCTTAGATTCTTGTTAGTCTGAAAATGAACTTGTCTCCCTACAATACTCCTGGAAGGAAGACTCACTTTAGCCCTTGGCACACTAGGGTTGTGCCAACAATTTATGGTGAAATGTTCCACTTTGCAACAACACCAACACTCATGAATGTTGTACCTTATCTTTTGAATAGTCCTAGTAGGTTTCATGCTATTAATAGCAGACTGTTCATAGAGGAGAGTAGCATCCCTCTTCTTATTTCTTTCAGTAAGAATCTGATTGAAGGTGAGTATGACAGTGGATGAACTTGGCTTGTTTTGATTACTGCCAACATCTGTCTTTTTTTGCAGCAGATGTGCTGTTGATTACATCATATATGGCCAAGTTAGTCTTACTGATAGACTAGCCTTTGGTCTGTGTTTTTACTGGAAGAGCTTGACTATTGGCCATAGCCATATTCTTGAGTGTAGGGGCTGAAGCACCAAATACAAATGGTCCATGATGGGCCATCTGAATTTATTTATGGGTAGCCTTAAAGGCACTCAAACCCATACCCTTCCTCCCTCCACCATAAGATACATTTGTATACTTATAGGAAGAGTTCCCATTCTTCTAGTGACCATATATGATATCCTAGTAAAACTTGTTTGATGGGAGAATTACGTTATGGAAGGAGGTCTGAGGCACAATTGAGGCTTTCCCTTTCCCTTTGAAAGCGACAACCCTAATGTTCCACTTAAACCCCAAAATTCTCTTATCCTTTTGAGAGGTAAAGGACTCAATTAGTGGGAGCACAGTCTTTGGCTTGCAGAATTTAGCCACTATCTTTTTCTCCTTATAGAGCTTTTCCTCAAGATCCTTAATGACCTTGTTCTTATTACTTATGGTTCCAATCTGGATGACAGTGATGTTCTTCAGCTGGATGACTTCCCTCCTCATCTGATCAAGCAAGGGTCCTGAGTCAGACTGCAAGGAAGTAGTTAGCTAATGGGAGATAATTTTCTCAGCTTGTTTTTTGGCCAACCTCTTGCTCATTTTCAAAGCATCCAGAAGGGCACCATACTTGTCAATCAGTTGACTGACATCTTCTTTAGATTATGACCAATCTTCATCACAGGATGAGGATGCATCAGAATTAGGACTTGTCTCATAGTCAAATTCAGAGGAGTAGTTAGATAAAGAATGTACCTTATTTTGGCCAGGCTTGATTATTCATCTCACATGGCCATTAGCCCATAACATACACACTACAACAAATATGGACATCAATGACGTTTTTAAGAGACATTGGAGACAATTTTCAAGCGTCATTAATGTTTTCGCGACGTTTTTATAAACGTCGCACATGCCGCAGGCGTCGCGAATACAACCGTCGCCAAAATTTTTTGTGACGTTTTTTTATACACCCGCCGCCTGACATTAGCGGCATTTATGTTAATAAATGTGGCGTGCTTTGGCCACGATTTGTAGTGTAAAATATTGCAAGCCTTAGCAATGCCAAACTAAAAAATAGGAAATTCTTGAGAGGAAAATATCTAGTCATAATTCGAACAAAAACTCATAATTAATTAGATCAGAGGTAAAATTATTAGACACGTTTTTGTATTAAAAACGTTGAAAAAACAAAAAAAAATGGTAACGTTTATACAAACGTCGCCAAAAAAACGTGGCTGATGTCCATATTTGTTGTGGTGACACTATCATCTTCTATATCCTCCTTAGTGTCACTGTCTGAATGTGATATAGGGGCCCTGATTCATATCCTTGCTATTGGATAGTCCTGATCCTCTTCATCAGCAACAACAACAATAAATAACCCAAGGTAGGCTTCTTCTTCTTCTTCTTCTTCAGAATCTGAAGATGTTGAGTCTCTTTGAATCCAACTCTTCTTCTTTTTGGCAATGAAGGACCATTCCTTCTTGCCCTTGTGTTGGTCGTGCTTTTTCTCACCATTCTCCTTTCTCTTGATAGGACACTCAGCTATGACATGTCCTAACTTGTTGTAGCAATAACAAACAATTTTAGAAGAAAACTATTTATTGGATTTAAAGTTATACCTATCTCCCTTAGAGAACTTCTAGTAAGATTGGTGATGATCATTCTTGTGATGTGAAGAGGAGGAAGGTTTGTTCCTCCACTACTTTCTCTTCATCATCTTTTGGAACTGCCTGGAGAAGGCAGCAAACTCCCAATCTGACATGTTGTTGTTAGATCAGCTAGACTCAGTGCTGTCTGAATCAACATGCCTTCTTGGGTAGAGGCAATCCTCTCCTTTCGCTTCTTAGATCCCTCAACCTTGAAGGCCTCAGTCTTTTCCTTGGCTTGAATTCTTTTGGTGGACTCCTCTTCCTTCCTGGTAGATAGCTGCATCTCAGAGGAAAGCAGCATTCCAAATAGTGTGTGTGGAGGAGTTTCAACTAGCTTAGAAACCTCTCTAATAACATAGATCTTGGTGTCCCAGTCTCTGGTTGGATATCTGAGGAATTTATCATTCAGCTCATATTTGCTAAAGACCCTTCCATAAGTCCTCAGCTCATTCACTACTCTAAAGAAGTTTTCATAGCATTCAGCTATGGTGTCTTTCATGGTCTACCTGAAGGATTCATACTCTTGATTAAGTAGGGATTTCCTGTCATCCCTGACTTCATTAGTGCCTTCCATATAGACCACCAGAGTGTCCCGCATTTCCCTGGAAGTATTACAGTGTATAAGATTCTGGAATATAGAATCATCAATGACACTAATAATTATGTTATGCGCCCTTTGTTCATGGTAGCCAGAATGACCTCATCCTTGGTCATTTCTGAATATTTCTTGGGTGTCTTGTCATTTGCATTCAGAACTGAAACCTTCATGGAGATGAAGGGTCTTCCATAATAGTTATAGAGATTCTAGGATCAGATGCCTCCATGAACAATCTTACCCTTTCTTTCCAGATACCAAAGTTCTCCTTCCTGCAGATAGGAAGCTTCATGGACCCCAACTGTACTCCTTATGATTCTTTCCTGAAACCATAAGGATATATTTTAGCTACTGTTGGAGATCAACTAAGACTGTTAAGTTCTTTTTGAGTAACCTCCCTCTGATAACACTTGAAAGTCTTTAGTTTCAAGAGTAGCAAATCACCTAGAGGGGGGGGGGGTGAATAGGTTTTTAGGACTTTATGAACTTTCTCTATTCTTTGGTGTGTTGTAATGTACCTTCAGTTAACTTTCAAGATTATACAACCAACACACAAATAATTTATAGTGCTTCCCCAGATTATGGGTACATCCATTGTCCCTCCCACCTTTCTAACAGATTGTTAGACAAGGCAACTTCTCCAAACTCGGCTCAATAAGCTTACAACTCAGATCCTTCAGGATCTATCAGACTTATTCAAGTCCTACCTCAGGCCCAAGTCCCTACCACTCAGAGTAAGCAATGCTTCTACAGCTTAGTGATCAATAGATCACATATCTCAGACTTATCTCAAAGTCCTACAACTCAGAGAGAATGACTCTCCTACCTCAGATCTGAACCATATCCTACCTCAGGCCAAAGGACCTACCACTCAGATTCACTACTGAATCCTACAACTCATGCACAAAGGCCCTGCACCTCAGATCCATACTACGATCCTACCTCAGGCACACAGGCCCTACCACTCAGCCTTCATGATTTAGGCTTATAACTCATATCTGTTAAGATCCTACATGATGAGAATGATTTTTGTTGATGTATAACACCAGAGAAATAATCTCTGTGTCTTTTTCTTCCTGAACTGAGATGACTCAGTCCTCCTTTCTTCATAGCTCTAGGAATGTATCTTCAGGAATAGTTCTGATTGGACTGTGAAGACACTACAGCTAGGGTTAGCTTGAGCTACAACTTCTAACTCAGAGAGAAGAGCTCTCTAAACTTACTGTTGAAGATGAGTAGATCAAACAACTATCTTTCTTGAAATTTTAGATCAGAAGAATGAATTGTTTCTTCAAGCTCTACAACTCAGTTGAGAGGAAGAAGACGAAGTTCAGCACTTTCCAAAAGTTGGTTTCTCCTTCTTTGATCTAGTTCTTTTTTATTCCATCGTCCAACGGCTCTTTGAGCAGTGGGACCACCTGGAGTTGTTAGCTGCAACTATTCTTTAGCATTAAATGTAGTACAGTAGGCAAGAGATGCCATTTTTCATGTACTATTCACTTCCCATAACATTTGAATTTCTACTGACATTAGCACCTGTGGACTTAGCCAAATTCAGACAATTCACCATAGGCATTGAGTGAAGGCTTGCCACTCAATGCCAAAACACTTAGTTAGTTTTCTGCAACACTAGCCATTGAGTGATCAGTCATCACTCAACGAATATAAACTTTTCCTTGTCTAACAAATTAGGCGTTGAGTGAATCTTCATCACTCATCGCATTTGAACAGCCATTTTTCTCTGTATAAAGGCGTTGAGTGAAGCTTCTGCACTCAACGCTTTCTGCCATTGCCCGCCATCTTGATGAGGTGTTGAGTGAACATTCTTCACTCAACACTTCTATACTTAGTTGAATTTCTGTTGAGTTATCATTGAGTGAATTGCCATCACTCAATGCTTCTGGACTTAGACAGATTTTTTGTCTGCATCTTTCGTGGCTTTGACAGCATGAGCTCTACTCAATGCTACTACTCTTATGGCGTCGAGTGAGATGTACTTACTCGATGCTTCTGGTCTTAACCAGAATCCTTGGCAGCTTCTCTCTATGGATTTGACTGCTTGAGCTTTACTTAATGCGTCTGGCTCTGGGTATTGAGTGAACTGCCTTCACTCAATGCTTCTGAACTTAACCAAAATTTTACCTTGGCAATGCCGAGGCTTTGATTGTTTAGTCTTTACTCAATGCTTAAGTCCATCTAGCGTTGAGTGAACTATCTTTACTCAACCCCTGTTGACTTAGACAGATTTTTGTCTTATCAACATTTTTCCTTGTGTCCACCTATCATTGTTACTTAGACAACATGTCTAATCAGTGAACAAGTAACCTCATATATATATAGAACTTAAAACATGCATTAAATACAAACATGTGTATACCACTATCTTGTATACCTTCTTCAAATCTGGGACATTGTGATCAATAGACCCAATAAGAGAGAAGTGTGAATATTTCACCAAAGTTTCTATATGTTTTATGCGCTTCATAATTCTAAAGATGAGTTGCATAAGTGTATCATAGATCCAATATAGCATAGAAGGGAGAAAGAGATTTCGTCTTCTTGCTAACAACATTAATTTGTGTGCTCTATGATATTTTCTACTCCGTCTATATTAGAGATGACTAGGAGAATAAAAGAATATACAGATTTCTAAGATTCAAGAGATGATGATTTCTAATTTAAAATCATTGCAAGATAAAATATTTGATCATTTTCATAACTTATCATTTTAAAGATTTATCTTAAAAAGCATATGAAATAAAAATACAAGGCTATTTCTTCATATTGATCAAAGTTATTTTCATAAAAATCATTTATTTAATTTTATTAGTATTTTAAATCATTTTCAAAATCAGCATAATTAATTAAATTTACTTGAATTTAAAAAAAGTTAGATTAGTATTTGCAAGCACTAGAGTAGTCATTTACTCATGGGAACGATCTCTACTCTCATTTTATTACTTGATTCACAAGTGTACTTGCGTAATTTATATACATCAATTTCAGGCGTATCAACTTTTTGGTGCTGTTGTCGGAGATATCAAGTTTTGTGTTGTTGTCGGGAAAGTGCAACTATTTTAGTGTTTTATTTCTTACAGTATTAGTTAACCTCGAGTATTTAGAGCTCAAGAATTTTTTTCATTTTATAATATATATATATATATTAGCAATTTTTATTTATTTATTCCGAATCAATTTTTTTTAAAAAATTCTAAGTAAGTTTATCCATTCAAAATATTTGTGTGTAGTTGACCCATGCAAAGATTAATATCCATTTGGTGAATTCTCCCCCGCAATATCATATATTCATATTTATATTCTTGATATCTTTGTTGTGGGGGCATTCAATCATGATAGTGATGACTGTTATATAGAAGACTGTATTTATAGGTCATACGACTCACCATATAGAGTAACAACATCCAATGATACTTCATACAATACGCCCAGATTTTATAATTATGCACTCCCACAACATGCATCTTTTCCGCATTTCAGTCCGACCCCTCAAAAGCCAAGAAAGAATAAGAAACATTGTTTTTTTATTGTAGCACCGAGCATGCTTTGAAAAATTGCATTGTATTTCAACACAAAAGAGAGGAGGATAACAAACCAAAAATACAAATCACCCCATCCTCTTCTCATTCTAGTATTCCTTTTATTTTTGATGATATATGCACATTACCACCTTATCTATGGGGGAGTATTGGAGATATATCCATCATGTTCGTTGATTATCAATGTGATGACATCGCGGAGCTGCCTCTCCCAATGCATTCATCACCATTTTCATATTCACCCATGGAGGAACCAACCCACATATTCTCTAATAATTCTATCACAACGGTTCCTTCACCTTCTTTGCACAAATTTTCTACACCTATTTTTATCAATCATGTCGAAGATATTGCGCTGGGTGATACTCCAGAATCTGAAGTTGTGCTAAAGTGGGACGAAGATGTTGTTTTCTCTAATGGGGGGAATGATTCTTTGGAGCACGATGACGCGCTGAGGTGGGATGAAGAAGATATATTTTCTAATGAGGAGGTTTGCACTTTTTCATTGGATGAGGAGATCCAAATTGCCATCGAGGCCCTTAAATTCTCAGGCCCCTTGCTATGATGCTTACAACACCGACATCGATCAATCTTTGGAACCTGTTAGGATTGAAATCAGGATCACTCCCTTGATTATAAATTTTTTATGTCTTTCTTCTTTTTTGTTTCCTGACCACCCTTCTTTGCTTGAACATGTGCATGGGGATTCAAGAGTGGAATTATTTTAGAAAATGAATCTGAATGCAAATCATGATGAGGAGCTCTCCTTTAGCGATTGGGATTATTTCCCCTCATAAGAGGAAGTCCAACCACATGTTATTTCCACTTGTCTTACCCATGCCACTGCTGATCCACCTTTTTCTCCTCTTCTTGATAATTTTAACGCATACCTGCAAGAGTTTGAGTTTATTGACCCAATTTGAGTCATGTTGAAATTCTATTCTGACAGGAGAAGTATGTTGTAGTGATAGAATTTGTCGTTTATTCCACCACACCATCACCACTCATGTTTCTCTTAAAGGATTGGATGCAGGGAGGCAAGAGATATTCATATGCTGATAGAATGATGGAAGAGAAAAAGAAGTCTAAAGGAATGAGATTTGGAGACGGAGGATTGCTCCTCATTTTAACCCTTACTACACGGTCTTCAAACCATTTACTTTTATCTCTAGCTATTATTTTAAAGTAGCCTATACCTAATTTTATTATTGTGTTAAAGTAGTAATTGAGAGTTTTAGTTAGTTATTTATTTAGTATCTTTGTTTAAAAAAATGCTACTTGGAGACAACCCAGATTTGTGTGATATTTTCTTGTTGTTTGCTAATTTATTCTTTTATTTCACTTTGCCCTTATTATTTTTTTGGAGCTTGTCACTGCAGATACACTTCATTTAGACTTAACAACATAATCTTTAAAATCATTTCGCCTCCTGTGTATGAAAAGGAAGATATATGAAGACTCTTCAAATTACGGATTTTTTATGAGTTTAATTTTAGTTATTTTTTTCTCATCGATTAAATGATCCTGTTGGGTCCATTGATCACAATGTCCCAGATTTGAAGAAGACCAACAAGTCAATAGTATATACATGTTTGTGTCTGATATATGTTCTAGTTCAATGTATGCAGGTTGCCCTTTGTTCATTGATTAGACAGGTTGACAGGGTCAGAAGGTTAGTTGTACTCAAGATAGGATACTAGAGAGGTAGAAATTTGTCTAAGTCTAGAAGCATTGAGTGAGTACACTTCACTCAATGCCAAAGGCCTAAAAGCGTTGACAGAAGCTCATGCATTCAAAGCCTCAGTGGTGTTGGACTCAAATTTGGCTAAGTCCATAAGCGTTGAGTGAAGACATTTCACTCAATGCCTACTCAAAGGAAATATGTCCAAGTACAGAAGTATTGAGTGAAGAAGGATCACTCAACGCCTTATCAAAGATACAACTAAGTCCAGAAGCATTGAGTGTAGAAGCTTCACTCAACACCTTCATTCAGAAATTCTATACAAGTTCAGAAGTGTTGAGTGTAGAAGGTTCACTCAATGCCTTCAGTCAGGATAGCTGCCAAGTTCAAAAGTGCTGAGTGAAGAAGGTTTACTCAACGCCTTAAACTAGAAGAATTCTACTAAGATCAAATGCATTGAGTGAAGAAGGCCCACTCAACGTCTTATCATTTAACTTGTCAAAGACAATAACATTGAGTGATGAAGGGTCACTCAACGCCTCAGAAGTTAGGCAGTTATTCAACTAAGTGTTTTTGCGTTGAGCCACAAGACTTCACTCAACGTCTATGCAGACCGTATGGTGAAAGTTGTCAAGTCCACAAGCGCCGAGTCATGTTGACGTCATCCAAAATTCAAATGAAGCGGGTTTTGCGTGCTAAAGGGCAAATGGCGCCGCATGCCTGCTGCAGTGCAGTTAATGTAGAAGCTACTTTCCAGCTGCCCATACAACCTACCCATATAGATCAAGGAGCCGTTGAACTACGAGATATAAAAAGTCAAAGCAGAGAAACTAAAAGGAGTGTTTGACGAAGATTATCATTTTTTTTGGAAAAGTGGTTGAAATCAAAAACTCTAAGAAGTCTTTAGCAAGACTAAAACCCTTGTTTTCTACAAGGGTTAGTTAGCAGAGACCTCAATATAATTGTTGTTCTTCTTCAAGACTGTTGTACTCAACTTAGATATACTAAAGCTTGAAGGAACAGAGCTCTGTAATAATTCTTCTCAGTACAAGCAGAACAACTCTGAAGATCTACATTCTTGTTACTATAAAGAGTTAGAGCTGTTTTTACACAGTCCAAGAAGCTGACTCAGAAGTTTATTTCTCTGGAGTCAATCACCACAAAATTTACTCAAACTATACGACCACTATGTGATATGATCTGTAAGCCTGTATTATAAATGCTGAGTGGTAGGAGTTGTTATCTCTGAGTGGGTAGGATCTAGGAGTGGATCTATGGTAGGATCTTGAGGGATCTGAGGTAGGAGATCTGGTGTATCTCTGAGTGTAGGGCTACTGTGCTTGAGGTAGGATTGGATTCAGTTTGAGGTATAGGAGTGAGTTTCACTATGAGCTGTAAGATTCTCAGGGATCTAAGGTGTAAGCTCAAGGAGCTGAGATTATTGGATAAGGTAACCAAATCTAGCTCACTACTAGATAGGTGTAGGGGGGGAAGTGGATGTACCTTAGATAGGGGAACCACTATAAAATCTTGTGTGTTGGCGTGATTCTAGAAAACTAACAACTAACCCCAGTACACTCTAAGCTCATAAATTCAAAAGATTTAAAAGAACCAAAACAAACCTATTCACCCCCTCTAAGTGTTTCGCTACCCTTGAACAAAGACTTTCAAGTGGTATCAGAGGAAGGTTGTTCAAAAAGGACTTAACAGTCTGAACAAATCTCCAAGTGTAGCAGAAGCTTATCTCCATGGCTTCAGGTGAGAACCACAAGGAGTGGGGTTCTATGAAACTTCCTATTTCTAGGAAGGAAATTTTTTGGATCTAGAAGGAGAGGGTAAGGCTATTCATGGAAGCCTTAGACCATAAGATATTCATAACTACTCAAGAGGGACCTTTCATTCACATGAAGGTCTCTGCTATAGATGCCAACATCCCGACTCCCAATAAATACGCTGAGATGACCAAGGATGAAGTCATTTTGGCCACTATTGACGAAAGGGCTCAGAATTATTATAAGTAGCACAAATGACTTCACATTCTAGAACATGGTATACTATATAATTGCTAAGGAAATGTGTGATTCTCTGATTGTACATATGGAAGAGACAGAGGAGGTGAGGGATGATAGGAAATCCCTCCTGAACTAGTAATATGCGGCCTTCAAGCAAGACAAGAAGGATTTCATAGCTGAATGCTATGAAAGTTTTTCAAGATTGTGAGTAGTCTGATCACCTATGGCAGACCGTTCACAAACTATGAGCTAAATGACAAGTTTTTGAGATACCTCAATAAGGAATGAGGTATCAAGATCTGTGCCATCAGGGAGGTTGATAACATGACCAACACTCAGCCCCGAAACCTATTTGGGTAGCTACTGTCTCATGAGTTGCAGATAAACTCCAAAGAGTAGAAGAAGATGTTTCCAGAACCCTCAATAGAGAGAAGACTGCGGCCTCAGAGATGAATCCATAAGGAAGTGCTGTTAAAAGACTCCTTCTCCACCAATAAGAGATATTGAGTCAGAGTGCTCAGATCCCAACTCCTCAGGTAATGAATTGTCCGATGGAGAACTTACCTTGTTCTCCAAATAGTTAAAGAAGATGTTGATCAGGAGAAGATAGTGGAAGAACAAGGTCTCTTCTAGCTCTAGCTCCAGAAAGTCATATACTAACATGAAGAAGTCTAAAAAAACCCCTATAGGGAAATGTATGATTCTAAACAGAACAGACATTTTAAGACTAATGTTGTTTGCTATTATTGCAATAGATCTGGACATGTCATTGTTGACTATCCAATCAAGAGGAAGGAGAACAAGAAATTAGATGACAAGAAGCATCACAAGGATAAGAAGGCTGAAAGGAACTTCTTGGCCAAAAAGAAAATCAGCTTGTTAGATAGTGATTCTGAGTCTTCAGAATCAGAAGAAGATGCCTATATTGGTCTCATTTTTATTGAAGAGAAGGCTGATCTTCCTACAACCATAATTAACATTGGGGCACCACTGTCCTCTGTTGATAGTGATTGTGAAGATGATGAGGAATTCAGCCTCATGCCCCTAACTAAAGACAATCAAGACAATTCTGTTCCTGATAAGGTAATCTCTTTTACAAACTCTCCTTATGTCTATGAGACTAGCTCAGACTCTTAGACATCCACTTCATCCAGAGGGGATGATGGATCAAAATCTGATGAGGATGTCAATCAATTGATTGAAAGGTATGGTGTTATCCTGGAAGCTCTGAAGAAGAGCAAGAAGCTTGTCAAAAGACAAGCTGAGGATATTGCCTCTCTTCAGCAAGCTACTTCCCTACAGTCTGAGTCAACTTATATGCTAGCCTAGATGAGGAGGGAAGTCAGTCAGCTAAAGAAAATCTTAATCATCCAAATAAGCACCATTAGCCAGAAGAATAAGATCATCAAGGATCTTGAAGAGAAGCTCCTCAAAGAGAGGATGCTAGTGGCTGAGTTTTTTAAGCTCAAGACAGAGCTGCCAATAATTAACTCTTTCTCCTCTCAAAATAATAAGAGGGGATTGGGGTTCAAGTAGAATACTCGAGCTGCCCATTCCAAAGGGAAAGACAAGACTCTAGTTGTGCCTCAGACCACCTTTAAAAGGTTATTCTCCCTTCTAACAGGTATGACCATGACAACATGTATGGTCACTGGAAGAATTGAAATTCTTCCTCCAAGAGCCTTGATGCTACTTCTAATGGAAGAAGAAAGGGCATGGGATTGAGTGAACTGAAGGATCCCTATGTGGAAATTCAAATGTCCCATCATGGACCAATTATGTTTGGTTCACCTGCACCTACTCTTAAGGGCAAGGCAGTGGCCAACCCCATGTTCCTACTACAAAGAGTAAGACCGCGAGAAAGATAGTAAGCTACACTTGGCTATTTCTGATGCCATCAACATCATGTCAGATGCAAAGAAGACATCTGTTGGTGTAAATTAGAATAAACCAAGTGCACCTAATGGTAGACTTACTTTCAGTTAAATTCTTGTTAAAATAAGTAGGAAGAAGGCTGCTACTGTCCCCTCTGAACAGATAAAGACAGATGACTTACATACATCAAAGGCTGTTCAGAAGAGGAGATACAATATCCATGAGTGTTATTGTTGTGTCAAGGCGGGTCACTATTCCATACACTGTTGGCATAACCCAAGTGTGCCAAGGGAAAGTATGAGTCTTCTTGTCAGGGCTGCTGCTAGTAGATATTGCCATTTTCAAGCTAACATGAACCAAGAACCCAAACCCTTTTGGATTCCTAAGGTAAATTAATCTTGTGATTGCAGGTAGGTCCAAATACCCATCAAATGCCAATATGGTACTTGGACAGTGGTTGTTCTAGACATATGAATGGAATAAGGAGCCATCTATAGGATTATACTCTAATGAAGAATGAACCTAAAGTCATCTTTGGTGGTTCATATAGAGGAGTTACCAAAGGATATGATATGATTACCAATATCATAGTCTCAATTACAAATGTAGCTTATATGGAAATATTGCAACATAATCTGATTATCATAAGCCAACTCTGTGATATTGGTTATATCATTGTCTTTCATAAGGATAAGTGTCTGATCAAAAGGTCAAGTGACCATGAGGTCATTTTGATAGGAATTAGGAGTGGAAATGTTTACTGTTTAAATTTCCTATGTATAAGTACAAACTCTCCAGTGTGTCTTGTTGCAAATGAGAAAGGATCTTATTGTGTGCAATGGCACAAGAGGCTTACTCACTTGAATTACAAGGCAATTAACAAGCTCTTTAGTGAAGAGCTAGTCAGAAATGGACCCAATCTAAAATGCACCAGAGAGAGAAATTGCTCTGCATGCCAAAAGGGCAAACAGACAAAGATCTCCTTTAAGAGCATTGGGGCCAAGGATTCTGAGAGGTGTTTTTATCTCCTGCATATAAACTTATTTAGTCTTATGCCAGTTCATAGTCTAGGTAGGAAAGTCTACACTATTGTGATAGTTGAGATTTTTCCAGATTTGCATGGGTATTCTTTCTTAAGAAAGAGTCTGAAACCATTTATAGCCTTGTGACTTTTGTTAGGTAAATTTAGAATGAAAAGGATTGTTTTATGGTCAAAATCAAAAGTGACCATGTCACAGAATTTCAATCTAAAGGCATGACAAAGTTCTGTGTAGAGTAAGGTATATTTCAGAATTTTTCTTCTACAAGAACCCCTAGCAAAATGGGATAGCTGAGAAGAAAAATAGGACTCTCATAGAGGTTGACAAGACATTGCTCAGTGATACTTCTCTCCCAGAATATTTCTGGGCATAGGTAGTGAATACTGCTTGTCATGTCCTGAATAAAGCCACTATCAATAAGTACCACATGCAGACTCCCAATGAGATTATGAAAGGTAGAAAACCAAATCTAGCCTATTTTAGAATCTTTGGAAGCAAATGTTTTTTGTTTAACAATGAGAAGTCCTACTTGACAAAGTTTACTTCCAAGTCCTATAAGGGAATTTTTGTTGGGTACAACAACCACATCAAAGCCTATAGAGTCTACAACTTGAAAAATCAAGTTGTAGAAGAGTTTGTCAATGTAGTATTTGATGAGTCTACTATGATTCACAATGTGCTGCAAAGCTTATCTAGATATGCAGGTGTAGAATTGAAGTTGGACAAGATGAGCATCTATGATACACCTCCTATTGAACAAGCAAAGGTTGTGGGTGTGGTCATTCCGTAAGAAGGTCCAGGTCACTTGGACATAGATCAAGATCTTCAGGCTCCAAAAATTGAGCTTCAAGTTGCCATAGAAGGAATGCCAGCTGCAGTCAGACATCTAAGAGATCTTCCCAGAAACTTGATCATTGAAGATGTAAGCCAAGGGGTTACAACAAGGAACATAAGCCTCAATGAAGCAATGTATTCAAGCTTTGTGTCTCAAGTTGAACCAAGGAAGTTTGATGTTGTCAATATAGATCCATTTTGGATTATGGCTATGTAAGAAGAACTGAACCAGTTTAAGAGATGTAATGTCAAGAAGCTGGTTCCCACCCTCATGAACATAACATCATTGGAACTAAATAGTTTTTTAGAAATAAGCTTGATGAGAATGGTGTTATCATCAAAAATAAAGCGAGACTGGTTGCCAAAGGATACATGTAAGAAGAAGGTGTTGATTTTGATCAAACCTTTGCACTAGTTGGAAGATTAGAGGCTATAAGACTATTCTTTGCATATGCTGCATATAAAGGATTTAAGGTCTACCAAATGGATGTTAATTTAGTTTTCCTGAATGGTGACCTAAAAGAGGAGGTCTATGTTGAGCAACCCTCAGGTTTTGTCAACTCTAACTTTCCTGACTATGTATTTAAGTTAAGAAAAGCTTTGTATGGGTTGAAACATGCCCCTAAGGCATGATATGAAACCCTGTCTAGCTTTCTCATTGAGAATAAATTCTCAAGGGGGAAGATAAATAAGACATTATTCCTAAGAGAAGTCAAGGGAAAGATAATCCTTGTCCAAATTTATATAGATGACATAATTTTTCACTTTATTGATGATGGCCTTTGTAAGAAGTTTACCAAACTTATGCAAGGGAAGTTTGAGATGAGCAACATGAGTGAACTAAAGTATTTCTTGGGTCTCCAAGTTAGACAGTCAGATGATGGATTATTCATCTCTCAGTCTAAGTTCATCAAGGAGTTAATCAAAAAGTTTGGAATGGAGAGTGCGTCCATAATGAAAACTCCTATAAGGTCAAGTATATCGATAGACAAGGATGAGACTGGGAAACCTGTTGATGAAACCTTGTATAGGGGCATAATTAGCTCCCTCCTCTACTTGACTGCTAGTAGGCAAAACATTATATATGCTTCATGTATTTGTGCTAGGTACCAGGCATGCCCTAAAGAGTCTCATTATTCCGCTTCTAAAAGAATTCTAAGATATCTCAAGAGCACACCCAATCTTGGTCTATGGTACCCTAAGAATACTGATTTTTAACTAATATGGTATTCAGATGCAATTTTTGCAGGTTGTAAAGAAGATAGGAAAAGTACATCTAACACTTGTCAATTTTTAGGGAGAAGACTAGTTTCTTGGAGCAGTAGGAAATAAACTAGTGCATCCATCTCCACTGTAGAATCGGAATACATTTCAGCTGGGAGTTGATGTGCACAAATATTGTTGATTCAACATCAACTCCGGGATTGTAATATTCAACTAAGTAAAACTCCCTTGTACTGTGATTCATCTAATGCTATCTTAATTGCTAAGAACCCTATCTCTCATAGAAGGACCAAGCACATTTAGATTAGATATCATTTCATTAGAGAGCATGTTGAGAAGGAAGACATTTGTCTTGAGTTTGTCCCAACAGACAAACAGGTGACTGATATCTTCACTATGCCTTTAGATGAAGCTAAGTTCAACACATTCAAATTTGAGTTAGGCATGTTGAGCTTGAAGTAGCTTCATTATGTTTGCATCATTGGGGGGGGGGGGAGGTAACTTTTTACAGGTAATCAATAAAAAAAATATACTAACTGTCCATGCATCGAGAGCATTGAGACAACTCCAGGCGTCAAGTGTGTCGAGTGCACTCAACACATTTAATTTGGCGGTTTAGATTATGGATAATACCAGGGATTAATCTCAGTCGTTGATCAAATCATGTAAATCACAACAGGTACGCGCCTCTCCACATTCTCGAATATGGGTAACTATAAATAAAAATGTGTGTCTAGAATAAAACACATAGTCCCTTGCCCTATTCGACTCTTTGCATCCCTACAAAGTTTTCTCGAGCATGCTCTTCAACTCTCCAGAAACTCAAAGATTCAATAGCACCAAAAGGAGTAGATTTCCTGTTCGAGGGCCCTGAACTCGTTAGGAATGGATTCAAGAATGCTCCTAAAGAAGTACATCTGGTTCTTCATTTGCTGAATGCCTCCGACTAAGATTTTGTGCTGTCAAAATAAAGTTCTATCTGGAAAAGAGAAGTGTTGGAACTGTACTCAAATGCCAAAGTGGACTCTTCTTCCAATAAGATTAAGACTTCAATTAGTGGAAACATTATTAAGATTTTCTCAAGGAGGTTGAGCAAAGCTCTATACCTGACTAAATTTGGGCCAATAGATGAAGAGGAAGAACTTTTTCTTGAGGATGTTAGGTCAGCTCTTAAATTGTGTGGCCTGTCAAAGCACACCACATGTTCTATACTGAGAAAAAAGATGAATCTAATGGGGAAGTTCTTGGCATATGTCATAGGTAAGGCCTTAATCTGCAAGATAGGTTCACATGATAAGATTTCTAAGAAGATGTTTGAGATGATGACAAGAGCAATTCTGTCAAAAAAGACTGACTGGGGAAGGATTCTCTGTGAAAGGATAGTAGAATGTATTCTAGAACCCAACTTTGGTATAATACTATCCTTATTATTGCCAAGTTCAGCTCCAGGGATCCTTAATGTGAGGCTAAAAGCTAAGATACATCATATGTGGAAGATGGACTCAATAATGTTTGACAGGTGGGACGGAGTGCTGCTCCCACACCAACTACCAGTTGATAGAAAGAGGAAGAAAGTAGTGAAAATAACTGAAGAAATCTTTGAAACATCTCATTTGAGAGCAAAGGCGAGGAGCCTCATAACCTACAAATATTTCAATCAACTGCTGAGACTAGGAGAGATGTAAGTGCTCAGGTATCTATGTCATCAGAACCTGTTGCCCGGTCCCTAGTAGTATCTCTCAATCTAAAGAAACTCCAATAAATCTTGCTAAGAAATTGATTAGTGCTTTTGTGGATAGAATTTGTGTAAAGATTAAGGGAGAGACTCTCAGAGTGGATGCTCCTGCTGAGGGGGAGCAAGGTCAATATTCGGGTGGTCTACAAGAACAGATTGACTCTTTCCTAGATAACCTACATGAAAGAATAGATTAGATTCTAGTTAAATCTCAACTGCTGCCCTCCAGTGCTCAAGTTGAGGGGGAGAAGGTTCCAGTTTTAGTGCAAGAAGATGTCCCCAACATAGCTGCTGAAGTTTAACAAGTTGATATGGACAGTAGTGAGGTTGAGGGGGAGATTCATACAAAGCTCCCTGCTCAAGAGACTGAAAATGTTATTGAAATATCCTAGGCTAATGTGCCTGCTGCTGAATTTCCTGATCACTCCTCCGAGTTTGTAATGATTGACTCAGAAGATAGGGGAGATATATGGAGGGATGATGAAGATGTTTGCTTCAAAAGGGCATCTCAATAGGCTGATGCTATATCTTCCACCTTCCCATCTCAACTGAAAGGAGTACTAGATGACCAGAGAAAATAAATTGAACACTATATGGAAGATAAATTGAACATGTCTTCAGTTTGACAATATCAATTCACAGGTTGTATTTGATCACACTTGTGTTTGGTATAGTGTGCAAGTTTATAGGTTTAAAAGAAGCGAAGAACTCAAATCTATGACCTACCGCCATGCGCTAGCGCTACTGCCGAGCGCTAGCTTCGATTTAATTTGAATGGGCACTCAGGGACCTACTGTATACCATTAATGCTAGCTTCAGGATTTATTTTGTACATGCGTTCGGTGACCTACCGCGCATCGCTAGCTTCCTACTGCGCAATGCTAGATATCTCAATGATCGACGAGAAGGATTCATCGAGAAGATTGAGCTATCGCAAGGCGATAGTTGGGTACCATGCCGCGCTAGTACGAAAAAGCGGAAAAGTATTTTTTTCAAAAAATGTTCCAAATTCGTGGGATAGCTATCACCTCGATGCGCAATGACCTATCACTGGGCACTAGAATTATCGCCGACAGTAGCCTATTTTTCAAAGACGTATAAAAGAGTTTCACTTTTTCGTTCCTTGTATGAATTAAGAGAGACAAGACTTTAATCTAGGGGTTGGGTGCCACCTCTGAGCACCGTTCCACCATCTCTGTTGAAGGAAGAGAAAGCCTCCTTCCTCCAGTTTGTGCATGAAGATCTCGGGCGATCAAAGGACTACAATGACCAAGAGGAGTTGATCGGTTGCAACCAAATGAAGATCATTAGCACCGGTCATGTATCGCTCAACGGAGGAATTGTCTTGAGGGAGAATCAATCTTAAATCTTCTTTACTCTTTTTGTACTTTTATCTTTTTTGTTTGTTTGTGATGAGGAAAATCGACCGGTAAAGATTCTTGGAATCCGGGAAGGAGTCCATGGGAAATTGTCTCGGGGAAAGGACGTCTAGATTGGGGGGATCTAGTGGGTCTCTAAGACACTTCCTTGTGTGAAGGTGAAGAACTGGCTCGAAGACCTTTGCTAGAGGGAAAGGGAGAGAGCCAATTGGTCTAGTTAGTGAGTCAGTATAGAAAATGAAAAGAAATTTGACTTTCATCGCCTCTGATCACCAACGTCATGGAGATCTAGTGCTTGTAATTGAAAAACACTTTTGTTTATGTTTGAATAAAATTATTTGTTTTTCTTAATTCTGTGTGTGACGTCGTGTTTTTTTCCGGTAGATATCTGAAGGATGTGTGCATCTCCAAGGAGAAATTTGCTCAAGAAAATGAGGTCTGTTACCTCCCGCCGCGCGCTAGCAAGATAGCGCACCGCGGTAATATCCAGAACTAGTTTTCCTGGACAAAATTATTCAAATTTTTAATTATATCATAAAACCTTATTCACCACTCTCTAAGGTTTACCACTAGATCCAACAAGTGGTATTAAAGTGAGGTTACATCAAAAAGGGATTAAAATCCTGAAGTTAGATGACCAACACGATTCTTGCTTTCCCTGAGGGATAAGGTGTGCGTAGTCCTCCACTGTTTATTGTAGTGAAAATATTCACTGGAGAACGCAGATGAAAATCTTCGTAATGACACAAAACATGGATGTGGGCCATGATCGAAATGAAATAATCTGCACCCACTATCACTATAGGTGATACAGTACTAAATAAACCGCAAGATAAATGGGTTGATGCTGACAAGATGAGATGTACTAGCAATGCAAAAACCATAAACTCTTTATTCTATGCATTGGATAAAACTGAATTCAATAGAATCTGCAATTGCAAAACTGCTTATGATATATGGAATCTACTTGAACTTACTCATGAAGGTACCTCACAGGTGAAGGAGACGAAGATGTTCCGACTTGAATCTGAAAACGAGCAGTTCCAGATGGAGATCGACGAGGAGGTGGACAACATGCACACTCGCTTCACTAAGATTGTCAATGCCTCTAGATTCCTCGAGAAGAGATACTCAAATGGAGATCTGGTGTGGAAGATCCTGTAATCTTTGCCTCCATGATTCAACCCGAAGGTGATGGCGATTGATGAATCACACAATATCAGCACCCCTGGAGATAGAGAGCCTCATTGGAAACCTATAGACCCATGAACTTGAACTAAAGATACAAGCTGAGGAATATCCCAGGGAGATGAAAAAGAAGGGGCTGACACTGAAGGCTGCAAAGGAGAGGAAGGCTGCTTAAGAGTCTGAGGATGAAGATGAAGAAAGCCTCTATGTTCAGGAATTCAGAAGGTTCATGAAGAATCCCAAGAGGTAAGAAAAGTTTAAGAAGTTTCTAAAGAGAGGTGCTGAAGAAACAAAGAGGTGGAACAAATCATCAAAGGAGACGGAGAGTGATGATGAGAAGCCTCTACCAGAGTTCTACCACTGCCACAAGCCTAAACACATCAAGAGTGAGTGTCCAAGGCTATAAAAAGAGGAAAAGGGGAAACTGATCCAGCACAAGGGAAAGAAGAAAGTGTTGAAGGCGTTAACATGGGACGAAGATGGATTTGATGAGTCAAGCACTTCCGGCTAATGTAGTCAAGATAGGGCAAATCTGTTCCTCATGCAGAAGAATCAAGATGAGTCAGATGATGAGTCCAGTGTCCAGAGCAACATTGAGGTAACCCCACCTTATTATAATGAATTTCTTGAAATTTACGAACATCTCTGTGATAAGCTAGATAATGTAATTCTTGAGAAAAAGTCCGTTAGAACTGAAAATAAGAAAATAAAAAAGGACTTAGAAAATATAAAGAGTAAATTAATTAAATGCGACAAAGAGAAGATCGAGTGCCAAGAGTTCCATCACTCAGTGGCAACGATCAAAAAGCTAAAAGTAAGTCTCTCTAAGGCATCTTTGAAACTGAGCAATCTAATTAACGAAAAGAATGTCTTGGAGAAAAGGCTTCAAATATCTCTTGCAAAAATAGAAGAAGGTAAAAAGCAATTCATAAATCAATGCGAAATGTTAGTCACGGAAAACACAGCCCTAAAGGCATGGATCCATGATCATAATTGTGTTGTCTAGAAATTTGGAATAGGGCAAAAATCTCTGAATATGCTGCTTGGAGCACAATATCATAGATCTTGAAAGTTTGGACTAGGGTACGTAAGTCCAACGCTACCACCAAGTGATAACCAATTTCCTGCTAAGTCTAAGACTTTATGTAAAAAATCACAAAATATAATCTATAATTCTGAAAGGCTATCCACATCCCCCAACACGAGCTCTAGGAACATGAAAAAGGCAGCATCCACTGCTTATACCTTATGTGCAAACTTTCAAAAGTTTGGCCACACATCCGGCTCGTTTATGAGGAAAGGTGCCCAAGAAAACTATGCAAGTTTAGCTACCAAAGTCTTCTACCTATTGTATGAGTGGGACAACTTGGGTAACAAGATCTGTTCCCTCATCTTCCTTTTAGGTGTGTTGGCAAGCTAAGTACAAGGAGAACGTGTAGTACTTGGGATCTGGGTGTTCCAAGCACATGACATGAAATAAAGACAAGTTCCTTAACCTAGAGAATAAGAAGGGGGCATGGTGACATTCGGGGAAAACAACAAAGGACGAATTCTTGCAATCGACACTATAGGTAACAAAGCATTTTCAATTTCAAATGTATTGTTTGTAGATGAACTTATGCATAACTTAATTTCAATTAGTCAACTCTGTGATAAAGGCTTGAACACACTATTTGAATCCTCTACAAACACCTGTAACATTATAAAGGCTAAAATGAATAATGTTTTGCTTACTACTTATAGGACTCATAATGTTTACACTGTTAGTTTTGAAGATATATCTACTTCTTATTTGAAATGCTTAGTTACCAAGAATGAGGAATTAGATCTTTGGCATAGGAGACTAGGACATTCAAGAAGTAAACTAATTGTCAAACTATCAAAACATAAGCTTATTCATGGACTTTCAAAAATAAGCGGTAGTTTGAACTCTTTATGCGCTTCGTGTCAAAAAGGAAAATGTGACAAAACCTCATTCACAAGCAAAAATGACATTTTCACGTCTAGACCACTTGAACTCATACACATAGACCTATTTGGTCCTCTTAGTACATGTAGTCAAGGTGGAAAATGATATACGTTCGTTATTATAGATGACTAATCTCATTTCTGTTGGACAATCTTTCTTAGAAACAAATCTGACACATTCATTGAACTCACAAATCTATGCACTAGACTTCAAAATGAGAAGGAACTAAAAATAAAATGCATAAGGTCAGATCATGGGGGAGAGTTTGAGAACAAAAACTTCACGAACTTCTGTAATAATCTAGGAATTAAGCACGAATTATCTGCCCCATGCACTCCATAATCGAATGGGGTAATAGAAAGAAAGAACCGTAGACTTCATGAACTAGCACACACAATGCTTGCTGAGTTCGACTTGCCTCAGTATTTTTGGGCTGAAGCGGTTAAAACAACAAGCTATATGATGAACCAGATCATGATTTGCCCCATTCTTAAGTAAACTCCGTATGAGCTATACTTCGGTAAGAAGCTCTCTGTATTATATTTTAGAGTCTTTGGTTGCCAGTGCTTCAATCTAAACACTAAGGATCACTTAAAAATTTTTGACAAAAAGTCAGACCATGGCATCCTCTTAGGATACTCTAGTACAAGTCCTGTATATAGGGTATATAATAAAAGAACCTTGGTTGTTGAAGAATCGGCTCACGTACACTTCAACGAAAATACACCAACTGAAGAATCTAGGTTGAATGAAGAGGAAGTTGATGACGATGTGCAGTTAGGAGATAAGGGTGAGGAGAGGGAAGTGGTGGTTGATGTTCTAACTCACGTAGAAGGATATAGGCCTCCAATTACTTTAAACTTTTCAAAACAAGATCCACGAGAACTAGTGATAAGAGAGCCCTCACATGGAGTTAGAACTCGGTCGACCTGCATGAATCCTTCTCGAACCTATGTTTTATATCTGAAATTGAACCCAAGAATATCTCAGAAGCTTTAAAGGATGAATCATGGTTCTTGACTATGAATGAAGAACTAAATTGGTTTGAGAGAAGTAAAATCTGGGTATTAGTGGAGCGTCCAGATAGCCATCTAGTTATCGGTTTGAAATGGGTATACAAAAAGTAATCTTGATGGTGAATCTAGGATAACTAGGAATAAGGCCCGGTTGGTGGCACAAGGATACTCACAAATAGAGGGCATGGACTTTGAGGAATCATTTGCACCGGTTGCACGTCTTGAATCCATTCATATGTTTTGGCATTTGCGAGTTATAAACAAATTAAGTTATACCAAATGGATGTTAAGTGTGCATTCTTAAATGTATATATCAAGGAAGAGGTGTATGCCGAGCAACCACCCGGATTTAATAATGCTGACTACCCAAATCATGTATACAAATAAGTGAAAGCCTTGCATAGACTGAAACAAGCACCCCATGCTTGGTATGATAGGCTCGCAACTTTCCTCCTAGAGCATGGTTATAGGATGGGTAGTGCGGACACTACACTATTTGTGAAGCACAAGAATCTCGATCTAATTCTATTATAAATTTATGTTGATGATATCATATTTAGTACCACAAATGAAAATCTATGCACTGAAATTGTCACCTTAATGCAATCTAAATTTGAAATGCGCTTAGCTGGAGAGTTAATATATTTTTTAGGTTTTCAAATTTCTCAACAAAATGATGAAATGTTTATAAGTCAATCAAAATACATAAAAGATATTCTTGTGTGATTCGGCTTTGAAAATCTAAAACAGGTAAAAACTCCAATAGGCGTCTCTAAAATTAAGAAAGGATGAAAGTGGCATTTCGATGGACCAAACTTCATTTAAAGGAATGATCAGATCACTTCTTTATTTAAGTGCTTCTAGACCCGATATTACATTCACGGTGTATCTTTGTTTTAGATATCAAGCCAATCCTAAGAATCTCATTTCAAAGCTATTAAACACATCTTTAGGTATCTCATAGGCACCAAAAATCTTGGTCTTTGGTACCCTTACATGAAAGTCTACCTAGTGTCAACTACTTACACCTATGGGGGGGGGGATAGGTGTCTTTGCAGCGTATGTGCGGAATTAAATTTTTACCTGCACAAGAAAACAAAACCACACAGCACAGAAAATACACAAGCAATTTATAGTGGTTCCCCGATTTGGGTACGTCCACTTTCCCCCTTCAACCTATCTCCCAACAAGGGACGACTCGGTCACTTCACCAACAGGATTGAAATCCAATCCTTGCACTGACGGAAGGAACCCTTCCACACGTAGGAGTCAATCCTCCCACCACACGGGTTGCACCCAACCCTTCAACTAGAGACCAATCAGTCTCTTACAAAGAATTGAAAATAGCTTGTAAGAAATACAAACAACGTATGGAGACTAAGGTGTCCCTCTTCGTTCGACGATGAGTTCTTGAAGTCAACGAAGAGTCCACAACCCTAGACCTCACTTGGAGAGAATCTCACCGAGACCGGCGGCGGCGACGAGCGGCGGCGAGGCTCTCGGTGTTGGCGGCAGCAACTGAAAACAACAGCAAAGCACTGGAGATCCAATCTTCTTAGCGAAGTCGGCAAGGTCTACCAACGGTCACACGAGGATCGATCGTCTCGATCGATTCGGACGGGGAAAGATTTCCCTATCTCAAATCAAGAGACAAAAGATCTCTGGATAGACACGTGAGAAGCTATGCCCGACTAGGCTTCTGTCGCCGGGAGAGGTAACGAAAACCCCGATCAACGGTGGAGAGCAACTAGCGAGAGGCGGAGAAGGTCGGCCGAGCTCGCTTCCGATCTAGGGCTCGACGGCGGCTTCTTTTTCTTCGATTTGTAGTCCGTACCTTTACTGTTCACAAATACATCATATTTATACCTTAGGTCATGAAGATGACCGTTGTGGGCCCCACCAGCAGTAAGACCAAAGTCCGGTTCAAAATCCTGCTGATAACGTGGACCAGTACAGACAGAGTCGGAAAAATACCCAAGTCAAATTCGACGAGAATCGTGGGTGATTCTCGACGAATCGGCGAGAATCACTTACGATTCTCGCCGAATTCTACTTAGAGAATTCTGGCTGCACAGGTTATAGAGGCCGGGGAGAATCGGCAGGAATCACCTTGGATTCTCGCCGACTCGTTGAGAATGCAAAGTCATTCTCGACGAATCAGCGAGAATCACTTGGTGATTCTCGTCGATTCTTCCTTGGATGATTTTTCTGACTGCGTCGAGACAGCCGGCCCAACCCGGCAAGAATCAACTAGTGATTCTCGACGACTCGTCGAGAATCACTGGTGATTCTCGACGAATCGGTGAGAATCACTTAGTGATTCTCGACGATTTACACTTAGACGATTCTCGTCTTTCAACCCGTAAGATGGTCTTTGGCCCATCCTTGCTCCTTGTCTGCTCTTGCTTTATCATAGCCCTGTACTTGAAATTAAGTACACCCCAATAGAGAGAGTACACGTGGGCCAACACACTGATCTGCTCAACGAGGGATTACGTTGCACAGACCCATGTATATTGACCCACTGCACCCTGACATTGGTGTGTACTTAGCATGGAATAACTGCAAGCACAACTAGAAGAAATTCATCAAATACATAGTGAATTCATCTTAGCTTTGATAGGAGGCTTCCTTAAATCCAGGTAATTGTGGATACAATACCCAACAATCTCCCCCTATTTGACGAAGCCAAAATCCTACTAAGCTAAGATGAATTTCAACATTCCAGATAAAATATGCATAAACTAGAAGAGTGAACAACAGACGTAATCATACCAATGTGAGAGTCAATTAATAAACCACACACATGAATATATAAATGTGAATATCCACACATAAATGTTCACAGTTTACTTAATCAAAAGTTTAAATGAGATAACCACAAGAGCTAACATCCTACAGATCTTTGTCCTTAGCTATGCCTTCTTTGAGTTGTTGAGCTAAGAATTTTTTGCTTTGTCGCTCAAAATACTCCTTGGGCTTAGGATAGTATCTCGGAGGGGGAGCTTTGTTTGCCACAGTGTTGCTTCTGAAGAACAAGTTTCTTTTGGCTTCATACATTTTGTGTTGCTCCCACTCGTATTGGCTATATACGTCATTCCTTTTGACTTGCCCTCCTTGTAGTAATGCAAAGGTGTCCAAGATGATATTCTTTGATACAGGACTCCATATTTTGTTTCTCACATCCTCCTCCGACAATCTGATCTTCTTTTCAGCTGGTGTTTCCTTTGAAGTTCCTTCTTTGATTTGCCTTTTTCCTTTGGCTTTTGCTAAGACATCTTGGTCAAACCAGCTTCTTCTTTCAGCCCTTTCCGCAGATTTCTTCAACTCGACTTCGCCCAGTTGTACTTCTTTAGTCCTTATATCACCCTCAGTAGTACCAGCACGGCCTTCATCCTCAGGTGGAGCAACAGGGACATGTATTCCCGATGCTTCTGTTACCAGCCAGTGGGCCGTTTCAAACACGTACCTATTCGAATTATCGAATTTGTATTTGTCAATTATTATTTATTAAGTTGATTAAAGGTGCAGTTATGATGTGGTAGTTTTGAAAGGCATACCTATTGGTCTGATCGAAGTTTAGAAGTACTAACTCTTGAAGCCCTGCCATCTTAGCGTTATACGCTTCCTCCCCCTTTTTGGCTTCGGCGGCTATAGAGTTTGTATAGGAATGCAAAGAGGCATCAATGTGCTTCACGGTTTTACTGAAGTCATCCAGCAGAGATTTCTGATTTGCGTTCAGCGTTACCATGTTGCCATCGAATTTTCGTATGCTGTCTGCCACAATATGTGCATTTTTATTGACTACAGCCAGATCGTCAGTATTCTTCTTCAGTCCTTGCATGAGAAGAGATACGGCTGTGCCTGCCTCTGTATATTTTTCATCAAATTTCTTTTCCATCACATCTAGTTTGTGGTTGATCTGAACCACATTCTTAAGCATGAGATCCTCAGACTCCCGCAGTCTCTTTAGCACTTTGTTGTGCGATTTCTCAAACGTATCCTTGAGCTCATCAAGCATTCCTTGGAAAAAATTAACAGTGTGGTTTGCTAGGTTTGCTTGAAGTGGAGGAGCTGCAGGCAGACCCTGGTCAGGCTCCCCCGCAGAAGCACTGGGAGAGCTGGATAGTAGTATGGAGTCCACAGGGGGAACAAAGGATTGCTCCCCCTCCATCCTTGCATCTGACTGCTTAGGAGCTTGTTCCTTAGATGGAACCTCAGCATCCTCCGGAGAATCTGCTGCTTTCTCATTCTCTGGTACTTCTTCCTCTATCTCAGTATCCAAGTGATCATGCTTATCGGCAGAGTTGTGCACATCTTCTTCTACTTCTTCCTCTATCTCCTCATCAGCCACGTCATCTCCCAGATCATCGTCGATAAGAGCTGCCTCATCGTTCTCAACCTCCTCATCATCTGCGACTTCATCTGCCACCATCTCCACAGCTTCTTTAGCTATCAGAGAAATGTTAGATAAGATGTTTGCAGAACTGGTTACAGGCTCCCCCTCAGTTCCTGCAATCAGGGCGTCAGGAACTTCACTGGGTGTTGCCACGAAATCTGCTGAAGTTCTGTTGTCCTCGGCAGGAGATTCTTCTTATTCAGCTACCACTACAGCTTGCCCTATGAGTCGCTCCCATCTGTCAAATACGCTGGAGTCCATCTTCTTCAAATAATGCAAGGGAACTCCTTTGCTCATGTCGAACCTATCTCCGTTCAATTGATTGAGAAATAGGCTGATGATTCTTCCAAAACTTGGAGATCTGAGAGTGTCCTTAATCTTCTCAAAAAGCATGGCCCCCCAGTTGAATCTCTTTCGGCAGACTATCACCACAAGAATCTTGAATATGTCAGCTGAGATGTGGTCGTGTGAGCTGGGTTTGCATATCAGTACTTTCCCAATGATGTCGGACAAGAGTTTCCCCTCCTCATTCTTTTCTTTTCTCTTCATCGATCTGGTTCACCTAGCTAGCCCACAGAATAATAGGGTCATGGCTCTATCATGTTCCTCCAGATAATCCTCGTGCTCAGAACTGGAGAGCTGCAAGCATTGAGTCAGTTTCCTTGCAGACATCTTGATCCTTGCACCTGCAACCTTACTCTTGATGATAGAGTCTTCATTCTGAAGTTTGGCGGTTGCGAAGAACTCCATCACTTCCTTATCCAGAATTTTGCAGGGATGCTCCAGTACAAACGTGAGTCCAGCCTCCTCCATCATGATGATGATGTTTCTGAACTCATCCGAGGCATGTGAGAACCCGGTTCGAACCAACTCACATCCAGTGACCAGGCCGGCGGTGGTCCTTGGAGCCATAGCAAACCTAGGGAGGGAATCCCAAGTTTACGCCTAATCAGAAATCAAAAGGGAAGCTATACTAACAGTGAGTCACTATAAGGGAGAGGAAATGGTTACCCAAATGCGGAGGAAGCGAGAGTCGACGGAGACGACAGAAAGCCTGGAGGAGCTCGTGCCCTTGTTTGATCGAAACCGCAGAGAATGAAAACTTGGACGAGCGCCCTGGACGCGAGAAGAGAGGTCTACGGAATTCGGAATGAGGTCGACGAGATTTGGAACCTAAGATGCAGGAAGTCGCCGGGAGGAGGGAAGGAAGGGTCGGCGGGATTCCTGAGGAATATCGACGGGTTTCTCTGTGAAATGCGGAAGATGAAGAGTCGGCGGGAGTTTTTCTAAATAGAAATCGACGGGATTGGAGGCATACCGGATTCTCGAAATCTTGTGTTATCAAAGGGTTTGAGAAATCTTCTAAATATATGTATTTCTTAATCTTCGGAATATATATGTTTCTTAATACATGAATCTATAGAGGGTTTGGAAGGAGTTTTCCACACAGAGTTAGGAGGCATATCAACCTTGGTATACCCAAGACAATAACCGTGGCAGGCAACTTTAATGGATTATTTTTCGATCGAGATATACACAATCTTCTTGATGTCAGTTGTAAGTTTTAGTGACTTCCAATGGCGTATCTTCATTAATTTTCAGTGGGCTGACTTAGTCCTGTTGAGGTTCATTCTCGAATCTACCAGTGTATTTACAGATAAATCTTTAACAATGTATCTAAAGGTTATTTTTACAATCTTAATCTTTCCTTAGGTGAACAAGCATATAAGTGTAAGTCTATACATGACCATTTACTTTCGAGAGAGGGAATTCATGACTTAGTGTGGATATGTAGACATACATATATACATCTATGTAGAAATCGATGCACTATAGCTCATATATTGAAGCTGATTGCAATTACCTGAGATTGAAAGATGTACCATTTAGAACTTCTGCTCAAGGCACACCAGGTGGTCAACTTGAAAGTCCACCTAGTGTCAACTTGAACGTGCCCGTGTTGATGGCACTGCTCCTTTTCCAGATACTTGTTCCACGTCATTTTTGGAACATCTCCTGTCTGGTTCCTATTAGGTTTACGGGAACCTAGACCACCATGCAGGAAAGAGTTATCTTGCCTTAGGAACCCAATAAGTATTGGGTCCTAGGTTCCTATTAGTATAATAATTGGGATGCCTCCCCTCAGGGATCCTGGAGGGAGGACTAACATTGCCTCGAGGATGTGGAAGTCCCCTTGCCTTTGACACAGAAGGGTTGTGCCAACAATCTATGGCAAAATGACCCACTTTGCCACAACACCAACATTCATGAATGTTGTACCGCCGTTTGTGACCTGAACCGGTGACTGAGGTAGTCAAGGACCTAGGCCTAAACGGGACAAAGCCGGATCTGTTCTCAAAATTGCCTCTTCCATTGTGACACTTGGAAGGGTGGAAGGAAGGCATGTAGTGAGCGTCATGGGGCCTGGGAGGTGGTGCCTTCCTTTCAGTCAGCACCCTATCAGAGGCCCCATGAGCACTAACTGCATGACTTCTAACCCCCCTTTTTTGTGTCCTAGGGTGGTGAGAGGCGCAGTGAGAGCTGATATCAGCAGATTCATGCAGTGTTGGGGCTGTGGCCGAGAATACAAAGGGTTCAGAACGAGCCTTAGGCATTCTCTCAAGGGTGGCCATGACAGCCCTTGCTTTATGGGTGATTCCACATGAGGGCAGATCACCCTTGCAGTGACCACGGTTGTTCCTGTGATCATACCTGTAGGCATGATGAGTACCCTTCCTTTCTGGAGTGGGGGGTCTAAATACCGTTTCCCCTTTTCTCCATGACTTAATAATTTGGGAGATCCACCCATTTTCTACTTTTCTCTTGATAGCATCAATCTTGGAAAAATTAGAAACTATCCTCTTCTCAGTCTCTAGACGACTCTCTAGATCCGAGATCTTTGAGTCCTTTACTTTGATGGATTCCAGTTAGAGATTCATCAAGATCTTCAGCTGAGCAATCTCCTTAGCTTGTTTCTCAACAAGTAAGTTGCTCGTCTAAAGGGCACTCTCAAGGGAATCAAGATTTTCAATCTTTTGATGGAAGCTATCTGTATCCCTTGCATCACTGGAAGGACTACTCTCTAAACTATTCCTGTCTTCAGGAACTTCAAGAGGAGAGGGGCATGAGGAAGAAGTTACCTGCTTCTGACTTTATTGTTCAGGGTTACCATCCAGATCGGCAGAGACTGTTGAGTCTGCTTCATCAGAACTGCTTTCCTCAGCTTCTTCTTCAGTCTCAGATAAGGACACAGGAGCCCTGATACTGACATATTGATCATGCCCTTCATCTTCAGAAATAAGGACCCCTACATAGGCTTCATCCTCTTGCTGACAACTGGTCCCAGCTTTCTCTGATCCCTCCATGAGGTCTGAGATGGTTTACCACATGGTCTTGGCCGTCCTACACTTATCCACTCTTGAATGAGATACACCAGACCAGACGTTAGTGATGATCTGACGTATTAACTTGTCCAAGTTGTACAGTGAGAGCTCGGTCTCAGACATCTCTTCGGGATTCTTGGGGATTTGGATATCCTTTCCAGAATCAGAAGCCTTCATGGGAATGAAGGGACCCTCTTCCAAGATGATTGACGCCCGAGGGTCGATGGCCTCTAGATGAAACATAACTCTCATCTTCCAGATAAGGTAATACTCTGTTGTGCACGCAAGGAGTCTCAGAGGAGGGACATCAAATTCCAGCTCCATGCTTGAGTCTCGTCTTCTAGTTGACACTAGAGGCAGGATCTTACTCAAGGTGTTAACCCTATTACTGAGTAACCTCCCTCTGATACCACTTGAAAGTCTACCTAGTGTCAACTACTTATACCTATGGGGGGGATAGGTGTCTTTGCAGCGTATGTGCGGAATTAAATTTTTACCTGCACAAGAAAACAAAACCACACAGCACAGAAAATACACAAGCAATTTATAGTGGTTCCCCGATTTGGGTACGTCCACTTTCCCCCTTCAACCTATCTCCCAACCAGGGATGACTCGGTCACTTCACCAACAGGATTGAAATCCAATCCTTGCACTGACGGAAGGAACCCTTCCACACGTAGGAGTCAATCCTCCCACCACACGGGTTACACCCAACCCTACAACTAGAGACCAATCGGTCTCTTACAAAGAATTGAAAATAGCTTGTAAGAAATACAAACAACGTATGGAGACTAAGGTGTCCCTCTTCGTTCGACGACGAGTTCTTGAAGTCAACGAAGAGTCCACAACCCTAGACCTCACTTGGAGAGAATCTCCCCGAGACCGGCGGCGGCGACGAGCGGCGGCGAGGCTCTCGGTGTTGGCGGCGGCAACAGAAAACAGCAGCAAAGCACTGGAGATCCAATCTTCTTAGCGAGGTCGGCAAGGTCTACCAACGGTCACACGAGGATCGATCGTCTCGATCGATTCGGACGGGGAAAGATTTCCCTATCTCAAATCAAGAGACAAAAGATCTCTGGATAGACACGTGAGACGCTGTGCCCGACTAGGCTTCTATCGCCGGGAGAGGTAACGAAAACCCCGATCAACGGTGGCGAGCAACTAGCGAGAGGCGGAGAAGGTCGGTCGAGCTCGCTTCCGATCTAGGGCTCGACGGCGGCTTCTTTTTCTTCGATTTGTAGTCCGTACCTTTATTGTTCACAAATACAGCATATTTATACCTTAGGTCATGAAGATGACCGTTGTGGGCCCCACCAGCAGTAAGACCAAAGTCCGGTTCAAAATCCTGCTGATAACGTGGACCGGTCCAGACAGAGTCGGAGAAATACCCAAGTCAAATTCGGCGAGAATCGTGGGTGATTCTCGACGAATCGGCGAGAATCACTTACGATTCTCGCCGAATTCTACTTAGAGAATTCTGGCTGCTCAGGTTATAGAGGCCGGGGAGAATCGGCGGGAATCACCTTGGATTCTCGCCGACTTGTCGAGAATGCAAAGTCATTCTCGGCGAATCGGCGAGAATCACTTGGTGATTCTCGTCGATTCTGCCTTGGATGATTTTTCTGACTGCGTCGAGACAGCCGGCCCAACCCGACAAGAATCAACTAGTGATTCTCGACGACTCGTCGAGAATCACTGGTGATTCTCGACGAATCGGTGAGAATCACTTAGTGATTCTCGACGATTTACACTTAGACGATTCTCGTCTTTCAACCCGTGAGATGGTCTTTGGCCCATCCTTGCTCCTTGTCTGCTCTTGCTTTATCATAGCCCTGTACTTGAAATTAAGTACACCCCAATAGAGAGAGTACACATGGGCCAACACACTGATCTGCTCAACGAGGGATTACGTTGCACAGACCCGTGTATATTGACCCACTGCACCCTGACATTGGTGTGTACTTAGCATGGAATAACTGCAAGCACAACTAGAAGAAATTCATCAAATACATAGTGAATTCATCTTAGCTTTGATAGGAGGCTTCCTTAAATCCAGGTAATTGTGGATACAATACCCAATATTACACCACTGACTTCACACTCTACGGGTATTCCGACTCTAATTACGCTGGATGTTCACTCGATCGCAAGAGCACAAGTGGTACTTGTCACTTCCTAGGTCCGACACTAGTTTCATGGCCAAGTAGGAAACAAAATTCAGTTTTCCTCTCCACTATTGAAGCCGAGTATATTGCCTTAGGAAGTTGTTGCGCACAAGCACTTTGGATGTCACAAATGTTAGAGGACTTCAACATAAAATTTAAGAACTTTAACCTTAGGTGCGACAACAAGAGTGCCATTAATTTGATGAATAATCCAGTACATCAATAATATTCCAAACATATTGATGTTTATCATCATTTCATTCAGGACCACATTATGAAAGAGAACGTGAGAGTGAGCTTCATTGGAACTGACGATCAACTTGCTAATATCTTCACAAAACCCCTCCCCGATGCTCGGTTTTCTTTACTTCAATTAGAACTGGCATTTTTGGATCTCACTGTTTGATTGTGTTGCATCATCTACTACATTTGATTTG
The DNA here is from genome assembly GCA_039513925.1 of Platanthera zijinensis. Lineage (NCBI taxonomy): Eukaryota > Viridiplantae > Streptophyta > Magnoliopsida > Asparagales > Orchidaceae > Platanthera > Platanthera zijinensis. Next base: position 115,215,706 of record CM077094.1, read on the forward strand.
ATCTATTCTGTGTGCTTCTGCTTTTGGTTTTGTTTTTCTCTTTCGCTTATCTTACAAAAAAAATCATCAAAAAAATAAAATGAAAAATCTTAAAAATTCAGAAACATGTCTTGTTTTTTAGTTTGCTTTGTTTGATGTGTTTAATCGGTTAAATTTTTTTAAAAAAATATAAAACCCCAAAATACAACAAAAAACTTTGAATCGTTCTTTTTTAGGACACACATGACTGGAACATAGCGCATAATGATTACGTACAATATTTGCTTTAGAATTATTTATCTTTGCTAACATTGTGTGATTCTGTCATGATTTGTCGAATCTATAGGTGCTTAGCTACTGAGTGCGACTAGACATGATAATGTATGCCAATATGCCTCTAGGTATGTGTGAGGATTTAGATAGCGTAATGACTGTACACTGTATATACATCCCTTAGACAAAGCACTCATGTAGTAATTCTATGCTTACATGTTATAACTCGTGATATTGTGTCTAACAGGTTAGGAATGACTTGAACAATCAATGTCACGGTGTTCACTTTGGATATAAAACTTAGAACTTTGGGCCACAATTCTAGTGATCAAGTATTTTGTATACAAGTTAAAGTGCATCTATCTATGTGAGTAGATATCGATTGATTCGGGGACCTTGAAATAAGTGCTATAATAACGATAGTACGAAAATAAGTGTGAAAAAAAACTAGGCATGTTATCAAATCATATGTCAAGGATACCCCGAAAGTATCGCTCACTCCTCCTGATAAGTCTTCATGAGCATTGTGAGGATGAGCACCTTGGTTAAACAAAGTGTTTCAATCTTATGCAAAGACTAAAACTTAAGTTTAGTGCCCCTAGTTCGAGTCTTGGTATGAAATAGATTGGAACGTGACATGATTTTTCACTCTATTTCTCCTGTAATAGCGTATTGAATTATTGAGATAAAACATGTACTAAAGGTTATTTCTACCCGATGTTTTTCTTTTGATGCTACACATACACATGTCATTGTTCTATCTAATGCTTCCATGCATAAGAATTGGACTGAAATTACATTATAGGTCTATAGCACACAGGTACTAGTACACAATTTCTATTCCCGACTCTTACAATATTACACCGTGTTAACTCTATAAATCTCTTAACACTGTACTCCAAATTGATGTGTACTTAGTTTCACTTGTGTTGTCCAAAACTTTTTTTACTCTGAAAACTCATATGTTTTGATTTTGTGTCCTCCGTTCATATGTTTCACCCGTACGCATTATATTCTCTGATTTATGTTTGGTCACCCCTATTGTGTTTGCTTCTTGATTCACTTTCTAATGTGCATCATTAGCTATTTGTTGGGATTTGTCTCCACAATGCCTCAGATTTGTAGGAGGTCAGACCTTGAACTAAGATGAATTAAGGTGTATTTGATGCTGTGTTTAAGTTGTATGTGTGCAGGTTCTAATTGCCAAGTGTAGACCAATGTCAGTCTATAATGGGTCACCAAACACAGGACCATACAATGTAATCCCTCATTGTGTGATCCAAAGTGTTGGCCCATGTATAGCCTCTCTATTGGGATACACTTCCTTCATGCACTTGGATTGATGGACAGAAGTATTGGAGCAAATTTCCTCTTAGAATTTTCCTAAGTCCTTTATACTCGAGTATTTCCTTGTAATACACGAGTAAGTGTTTCCTGATACTCGAGTATATACTCTGATACTCGAGTATATCTTCTGATACTCGAGTAAGCATGTTTATACTCGAGTAAGTGTTTCCAGATACTCGAGTATATACTCTGATACTCGAGTATATCTTCTGATACTCGAGTAAGCATGTTTATACTCGAGTAAGTGTTTCCAGATACTCGAGTATATACTCTGATACTCGAGTATATCTTCTGATACTCGAGTAAGTATGTTTATACTCGAGTAAGTGCTTTCTGATACTCGAGTATATCTTCTGATACTCGAGTAAGTATGTTCATACTCGAGTAATTGATTTTTGATACTCGAGTAAATTCTTCCATACTCGAGTAATTGACTCTGATATAAACGTTTCTCAGTTATATTTTCTGATACTCGAGTTTAGCCTTTTTATACTCGAGTATATCGTCTTGATACTCGAGTATACTTTTCTATTACTCGAGTATACACTTCTGATACTCGAGTATACCATTTTTGATACTCGAGTAATACATTCTTCTCTCCTGTAATTCTCTCTTTCTATACTCGAGTATACTGCTTCTTGCTACTCGAGTAATCCATCTCTCCATACTCGTGTATATCCTTCATTACTCGAGTATCGCAGTCAACTTCTCCAGAATTATTCTAAGTCCATTCTCATCACAAGTACTTTGAATCTGTCAATTCTGATTGGTCCACGTGTCATCATTAATCAATGTTTTGACCGTTGGAACCCACCTATAAATAGGTCTTTTCAGAAATGACTTTTCACTCGTTATTACAGAAATATTCTTTTTAAGAAAGAGAAATTCCGTGAACCCTAATCTCACGCCGCCGCCATTGCCGTTCACGGAAGAAGAAGAAAAGTTTGGATCGCCACCTTCGTTTTCATCGATCTTTTCTCCAGCGATCCAGAAGAAAGAGAATCACTCGATCTTGCCAAGCCTTGAAGATTCCAGATCTACTTTCTTGATCGAGGTGGTTCTAGATCTCAGATTCGTGGATATTTCTCTAGTCGTCTTCTACATTTTCTGATCAAGCCGAAGTTCCTAAAGAAGAAGACAGATCCAGATCTGAGATTGTTGTTTTGATTTTTGTTTTCAAACCAAATTTCATTGTAGGAGATTCTTCTCCGAGACTTGTAGGAAGTTTTGTCTTCCGAGTTTTTGTAGATCCGTTTTGGGATCGAGATTTGTAGGAACGTGGTTCCGAGGTGTAGGATTGTTTTCAATCCGAGATAGTGGAGTAGCCGAGTCTAGTAATTTGCTAGATCGGTGAGGAAAGTGGACGTACCCAAGATTGGGGAACCACTATAAATCTCTTGTCTTCTGTGATTGCTTGATATTTGCTGTGTTAATTTTTAATTCCGCATTTGACACGCATTTCACCTATTCACCCCCCTCTAGGTGATTGGGGAAATATTTTCTGTTTGAATTTTATTTGTATAGACTCTTCGACACCAGTGTGTCTTTTGGCAAAAAGTAGTGCATCTCTTGCTGACCAATGGCACAAGAGACTAGCACATATTAATTTCAAAACTATTAATAAATTATTCTCTCAAAACTTAGTGCGTGATGCACCCAAGGTCAAGTGCGTTACAGACAGTCCTTGTCACGCTTGCATCAAAGGCAAGCAAACAAGAAGTTCGTTTAAAAGCATAATAGGCAAGGATTCCAATAGAAGTTTACAGCTTCTTCATATGGACTTGTTTGGTCCACTGCAGGTTAGAAGTTTGGGAGGTAAGGAATATACGTTGGTTATTGTGGATGATTACTCGCGCTTTGCGTGGGTGTTCTTTCTGAAACACAAGTCAGATACCTTCGGTATTTTCACTAATTTTGTCAGGCAAATCCAGAATGAATACAACTGTTCCGTAGTCAAAATCAGAAGTGACAATGGAACGGAATTCAAGTCTGGAGCCATGACTGAATTTTGTGAAAGTCAAGGTATCTTTCATGAGTTTTCCTCTCCCCGCACACCACAGCAAAATGGAGTGGCTGAGAGAAGGAACAGAACACTCATAGAGGCTTGTCGGACCATGTTGAGTGATGCCTCACTTCCGGAGTATTTCTGGGCTGAAGCCGTCAACACCGCTTGTCACGTGCAAAATCGAGCACTCATCAACAAAGACCATGATAAGACTCCTTACGAACTTCTAAAAGGCAGGCAACCAACCATTTCATACTTTAGAATCTTTGGTTGTAAGTGCTTCGTACTTAACAATGGCAAGTATCACACTACAAAGTTTAGCGAGAAAAGCTTTGAAGGTATTTTCGTAGGTTATAGTAGCCATAGTAAGGCCTATAGAGTTTTCAATAGAAAAACTCTGGTTGTGGAAGAGTCGATACATCTTGTATTTGATGAGACGAGTCTGTTGCAAAGCAACTCGTCTAGTGTGCCTATTGTAGATGCAGGTACAAAGTTGAAAGAACTCAGCTTGGATGAACCTATTAAAGATAAAGATGAGACGTTCATCAAGATCCCCTCTACAACCACCTTTGGAGAGGGAGATGATCAAGATGAAGAAGACATCCCAGCTGAAGATATAACTCCAGTGGCTGAAGAGATCCCAGATGCAAGGACTTTAGAGTTCAGACACTTGAAGGATCATCCTGTTGACCAAATCATAGGAGATCCTCGGGATGGTGTCAGAACTCGTCGAGGTACAACTAACGAGAATTTACACTTAAGCTTTCTCTCACAGGTTGAACCAAAGAAATTTGAGGAAGCCAACTCCGACGCATCCTGGATTCTAGCCATGGAAGAAGAATTAAACCAGTTTAAATGATGCAAAGTCTGGACACTTGTTCCTAGACCCAAGCATAAGAACGTCATCGGGACAAAATGGGTCTACCGGAACAAGATGGATGAAGACGGAACAATTATAAAGAATAAAGCCAGACTTGTCGCCAAGGGATATCGTCAAGAGGAAGGGATCGACTTCGACCAAACTTATGCTCCAGTAGCAAGACTGGAGGCAATCAGGTTATTTCTTGCCTACGCTGCACTTAAGGGCTTTACCGTCTATCAAATGGACGTGAAGTCCGCCTTCCTAAATGGTAACATTAAGGAAGAAGTGTACGTAGAGCAACCCCCAGGTTTTGTTGATCCAACCCTTCCTAACTATGTGTATTTATTACAAAAAGCACTATATGGTCTCAAGCAAGCCCCTCGGGCTTGGTATGAGACGCTATCTACCTTTCTTCTTGAGAACAAGTTCACGAGAGGAAAGATAGATAAGACATTATTTCTTAGGGAAATAAAAGGCAAGACCTTGCTAGTGCAAATCTATGTCGACGACATCATTTTTGGCTCTACAGACAACAACCTCTGCAAGAAGTTTTCTAAACTTATGCAAGGGAAGTTTGAAATGAGCAGCATGGGAGAGCTGAAGTATTTCTTAGGGCTACAAGTGAAACAATCTGAGGATGGAATTTTCATCTCTCAGACCAAGTTCACCAAAGAGCTGCTTAAGAAATTCGGAATGGAGAATGCAACCTCTATGAGGACTCCAATGGCCTCAGCTATGTCTCTGGACAAGGACGAGAAAGGGAAACCTTTTGATGAAACCAAGTACAGAAGCATAATTGGGTCCTTGCTCTACCTTACTGCGAGTAGACCAGATATAATGTTCTCGACATGTGTATGCGCTAGATTTCAGGTGAACTCTAAGGAATCTCACTACATCGCTGCAAAGCGAATCTTGAGATACCTCAAAGGAACACCAAATCTTGGCTTATGGTACCCAAGAAGTAATGATAGTGAACTAATTGGATTTTCAGATGCAGATTTTGCAGGAAGCAAAGACGACAGGAAAAGCACCTCCGGGACTTGCCAATTCCTCGGAAGGAGACTCATTTCCTGGAGCAGTAAGAAGCAAAACTGTGTAGCCATCTCAACGGCTGAATCAGAGTACATCTCTGCAGGGGGCTGTTGTGCACAGCTTTTGTGGATCAAGAATCAGTTTGAAGATTACAACATGAAGTTCCAGAACATTCCACTGTTCTGTGATTCTTCCAGCGCAATTGCAATAGCCAACAACCCAGTCTCCCACAGCAGGACCAAGCACATAGAGCTTCGCTACCATTTCATTCGGGAGCATGTGGAAAATGGAGATATAGATCTACAGTATGTCTCCACAGACAGGCAAGTTGCAGACATCTTCACCAAGCCGCTGGATGAGTCCAAGTTTTCATTCTTCAAAACTGAGCTTGGACTGCTTAACAAAGAAGATCAATGATGGACTCAGAAATTTAGAAGAGGTCAGAAATGTTGGATACTCTGAGGTACATTTCTTTTAGTTTAGTGAAAATTCCTTCAAGAAATTTGAGACTCGAGAATAGTTACATTTACACGAGTGAAATAGTGAATACTCGAGTAACAAGTCAAATATACTCGAGTAATCAAATCAATACTCGTGTATGCACTCCTTATACTCGAGTATGAAAAGTCTTCAGAATTCAATACTCGTGTATTGAACTTCATATACTCGAGTAATCAGATTGATACTCGAGTATGAATTTCTTATACTCGAGTATGGAAAAATCCGTCTAGACTTAATACTCGTGTATACTCAGTCCATACTCGAGTATATGTTAAGGATTACTCGTGTATGCCGTAAACTTCTCTCGTGTAATCGGATTTCTCTGGAATCTTTCAAACTCTCTATTCGCACAACTAATTTGCCGCCTCTTCAGGTATGTCTTTATACTTAATTCGTTTTAAACCTAATTAGGATTATTTATATATATATATTCAAAACGACAAAGTCCTTTCCACTTCTCATTCACTCGAGTAGCCGTCGGCTGTTCGTATTCCCGAAACCCTGTTCTTCGTCTTCGGTCGCCGCAGATTTCCGTCTTCCTCATTGCAGAATCGCTGATGGCTCCTCCCTCCTCCAAGTTTGGAATCGGCTCGGAATTAGTGACTGATGGCATTGAAGATATCTCCGATGATTTCAAGAACCTCCTGATTCTCCTCGACACGGCCGGATTAACCTTCGTTCTTCAAGAACCTTGCCGCCTTTTGCTTTCTGATGTTGAAGAGTTCTACAAAAACTTGAAGATTAGACACAATGGTACAGTTCTGAAATCAAAGGTAAGGGGAGTTGATGTTCGGTTAGATAAAACCTCTGTCGCCACTCTGCTTCGGATGCCAGTGGTCGATGAAGAAGATGATTTAGACAAGGCAGATGCCGACCGCACCTCCTTATTCTGTGGTCGAGATCCAGAAGGTGGAGGTGAAACCCTGAACCGCTCTCTGTTCAATCCGGAAGGGAAGTTTCTAGTTGACATCATTGCCAAAATCCTCTGGTGCAAGACTTACTCCATTCGAGATGTATCACAAAATCTTTTTGATGTTATGCAAGCTATTGTCTGCAGGAAGAAGTTTCAGTTTGGAATGATGATACTAGATAAGATCAAAGAAAGCGTCAAACATCCCAGCTTTGCCAGGATCATCTCCCTCCTCCTCCATGAGATAAATCCTACAGTGTTTGACTTCTCTAAAGGGACTCCTCTTCACCACATGAAGAAAGTCTCAATCTCATCCATTCAGAGGTATGACCTCAAGATCATGAACCCTGCCCAAACCTCCAGACAGCAAGCTGTCATCAGGACCCCATCTCCTCCTCAACATCAAATTGCTGACACTCTGGGTGCAGCAATTGAGGGGGAGCCTGCCTCTTCTCTTCCTCAGAATCAGGTCTCTTCAGAATCAGCAATTCCAGAAACAGAAGAAGTAAGAATTCCTACTCCTCCAATCTCTCCTCATCCAGCAGATATTCAATCAGCAAATCCAGACTCAGAGATTCCAGACTCAGCAGCCCTTCTGTCTACAGCTGAGGATATCAACAAACTCATTGATGAGCTCAGCTCAGATGCCCCTCTCTTCCAGAATGACTCAGCTGCTAAGTCTCCAGTTCAGTCTGAAGTCCATACTCCAGTTCAGTCTCCTGCTAGAACCCCAGCTCCATCTCCTGCAAGATCTCCAGTCCATTCTCCTGAGAGTGAGCCTAGTACATCAGCTCATATTCTTCTGTCTGATGATGAGATGTCTCCAGAACCTGTGGAGGCACCTCTGAAGAATTTGAATTTCTCCATGCCCTCTCTCCTACCCTCAGAAGAAGATGTTGACACAGTTCCATTCAAGAGAGCAGTCAGCTCAGTGGTGATCTCAGAAATCCCTCCCTGGACTGCTTCTGCTTCTGCTTCTGCTCTTGCCCCTGCTGCCTCAGCTCCTGAACAAACCTCAGCTCCCTCCTCTTCATCCTCAGATTTTATCAGCAAGATAGAGCTTATGCTAAAAGAACAGAGAGAATACTTTGATGCCTCTCTGCAATCAGTAACATCCAAGGTCTCTGCTCTTGAAACAGAGATGAGCAGAGGCTTTGCTGAGATTCAAGCAAATACTGATGAGTTAAAAAGGTTGTTCCAAATTGGAGGCAAAGCCATAGACCACACCATTACAAGCATTGGTGAACTAAGAAATCAGGCTGAGACAGTAGCTCACAACCAGCTTAAGCTAGATGAGAGAGCTGAACTGAATGTTGTTAAAGTGTGTAATGAAGTGAGCACCTTCAAAGATGAAGCCATTGCAAAGCTAAACATAGATATCAGCAAGGGGGAGAAAGTTGTAAAAGAACAAGTGGAAAAACTTTATGAGCAAGCCCAAGCAGTTGCAAAAGAACAAGTTGAAACTCTCTCTAAACAGGCTCAAACTACAGTGGATGAAATTGTAAAGGAAATGAAAGCAGACACTCTCTCTCAACTTCAATCTGTAAAGTTTTATACATATGATACTGCTGTGTGGCTGCATAACATGAACTTCCCCAATGCTCAGCTCAACCCAGCCATCATTCCTCAGCACCTCAATCCTCTTGAAGAGCAACCCTCTGCAGATGCCCCTGTCCAAGCTACCATTCCAGAAAGTGGTGTGCCAGTCTTCTCTCCTAGACCTGAGGGTGATCTGACTGAGCCTCCTCTCAACTACTCTGACTTGTGGCAAGATGATTTTGTTTCCAGTTCTCAAGGTCCATCTAAAAGGAAAAGAAAGTATGGTGAAGGTGCTTCTGCAAGTCGTTCTGAACCCAGAAGAGATCCAGCAATTGTTCACTCAGAGATTTGGAGTCCAACCTCAAAATCCCTTATTCTTGATACCCTGAAATTAGTGACAGATCATGGGGAAAACAGAGACAATCATTACAGCTACTCAGAGTGGAAAGCATATGAAGCTTCACAGATTAAAATCAGACTCCATGACAGAAACTGGGGACACAACAACCCTGCTGCTCCTCCCAGGCCCAGGACCTATTTCCCAAAGCCTTACAGCTACCTGGAGAGGCAACAGCTCAAAAGGGAAAGGATGCACAAGGATGCTCCATCATGAGTGGATCTGAGAAAGTGGAATTGGACTATTTTGTTTATGTGCTTTAAAAACATTTCCTCATATATATATATATATTTAATTCTGATTATGGCCATATTTTGTTTACTCTGCTTTAGTTAAGCTTATTCTCCTGTTATATGCTTGCTGTTCTTTTACTCTTAAGCAATTCACCTTAGTATAGAGAGTGCTGACATCTACAAATAGGGGGAGATTGTTGGGATTTGTCTCCACAATGCCTCAGATTTGTAGGAGGTCAGACCTTGAACTAAGATGAATTAAGGTGTATTTGATGCTGTGTTTAAGTTGTATGTGTGCAGGTTCTAATTGCCAAGTGTAGACCAATGTCAGTCTATAATGGGTCACCAAACACAGGACCATACAATGTAATCCCTCATTGTGTGATCCAAAGTGTTGGCCCATGTATAGCCTCTCTATTGGGATACACTTCCTTCATGCACTTGGATTGATGGACAGAAGTATTGGAGCAAATTTCCTCTTAGAATTTTCCTAAGTCCTTTATACTCGAGTATTTCCTTGTAATACACGAGTAAGTGTTTCCTGATACTCGAGTATATACTCTGATACTCGAGTATATCTTCTGATACTCGAGTAAGCATGTTTATACTCGAGTAAGTGTTTCCAGATACTCGAGTATATACTCTGATACTCGAGTATATCTTCTGATACTCGAGTAAGCATGTTTATACTCGAGTAAGTGTTTCCAGATACTCGAGTATATACTCTGATACTCGAGTATATCTTCTGATACTCGAGTAAGTATGTTTATACTCGAGTAAGTGCTTTCTGATACTCGAGTATATCTTCTGATACTCGAGTAAGTATGTTCATACTCGAGTAATTGATTTTTGATACTCGAGTAAATTCTTCCATACTCGAGTAATTGACTCTGATATAAACGTTTCTCAGTTATATTTTCTGATACTCGAGTTTAGCCTTTTTATACTCGAGTATATCGTCTTGATACTCGAGTATACTTTTCTATTACTCGAGTATACACTTCTGATACTCGAGTATACCATTTTTGATACTCGAGTAATACATTCTTCTCTCCTGTAATTCTCTCTTTCTATACTCGAGTATACTGCTTCTTGCTACTCGAGTAATCCATCTCTCCATACTCGTGTATATCCTTCATTACTCGAGTATCGCAGTCAACTTCTCCAGAATTATTCTAAGTCCATTCTCATCACAAGTACTTTGAATCTGTCAATTCTGATTGGTCCACGTGTCATCATTAATCAATGTTTTGACCGTTGGAACCCACCTATAAATAGGTCTTTTCAGAAATGACTTTTCACTCGTTATTACAGAAATATTCTTTTTAAGAAAGAGAAATTCCGTGAACCCTAATCTCACGCCGCCGCCATTGCCGTTCACGGAAGAAGAAGAAAAGTTTGGATCGCCACCTTCGTTTTCATCGATCTTTTCTCCAGCGATCCAGAAGAAAGAGAATCACTCGATCTTGCCAAGCCTTGAAGATTCCAGATCTACTTTCTTGATCGAGGTGGTTCTAGATCTCAGATTCGTGGATATTTCTCTAGTCGTCTTCTACATTTTCTGATCAAGCCGAAGTTCCTAAAGAAGAAGACAGATCCAGATCTGAGATTGTTGTTTTGATTTTTGTTTTCAAACCAAATTTCATTGTAGGAGATTCTTCTCCGAGACTTGTAGGAAGTTTTGTCTTCCGAGTTTTTGTAGATCCGTTTTGGGATCGAGATTTGTAGGAACGTGGTTCCGAGGTGTAGGATTGTTTTCAATCCGAGATAGTGGAGTAGCCGAGTCTAGTAATTTGCTAGATCGGTGAGGAAAGTGGACGTACCCAAGATTGGGGAACCACTATAAATCTCTTGTCTTCTGTGATTGCTTGATATTTGCTGTGTTAATTTTTAATTCCGCATTTGACACGCATTTCACCTATTCACCCCCCTCTAGGTGATTTAGGCTAACAACTCAGACCTCTCACTATTTATCACGCTTATCTTGACTGCATTTTTCCCGTACATGCATATAGTTTTTTTCTATCTTGCCCACCCCTTTTGGTAATATCAAAAGGGGGAGAATAACATGTTCACGAGTCATGAGTTAGGGAAGATCACATATAGGGGGAGCTTGTTGAACTGTATGCACGTAGATAGGGGGAGCGCGTAGAGCACATATATAGGGGGAGCGCGTTTGTAGGGGGAGTCATAAGTAACCTGAAACCTAACTTTTTAAAGATTATTTCTTATTTATGCTATATCATGCATCTCAACTATTATATCTCATGAACGAGATTTAATATTATCAAAAGGGGGAGTTTATTGTAGCCTACACTTCACATATCTTCAGTTTGACAATATCAATTCCCAGGTTGTATTTGATCACACTTGTGTTTGGTATAGTGTACATGTTTATAGGTTCAAAGAAGTAAAGAACTCAAATCTGCAACCTACCGCCACGCTCTAGCGCTACCGCCGAGCACTAGCCTCGATTTAATTTGAATGCGCACTCGGGGACCTACCGCGTCTCGCTAGAGATACCGCCAGTGCTAGCTTCCAGATTTTTTATGGACATGTGTTTGGTGACCTATCACGCATTGCTAGCTTCTTACTGCGCATCATTAGCTCTCTCAAAGATTGGCGAGAAGGATTCATTGAGAAGATTAAGCTACCGCTAGACGATAGCTAGGCATCGCGTCACGCTAGCTTGGAAAAGCATAAATTTTTTTTCTGAATATTTTTCCAAATTCACGGGATAGCTATCACCTCGACGCGCAATGAACTACCGCCGAGTGCTAGTCTTACCGCCGACGGAAGCCTGTTTTTCAAAGACATATAAAAGGGCTTCACTTTTTCATTACTTGCACGAATCAAGAGAGACATGACTTCATTCTAGGGTTAGGGTTCCATCTCTAAGCACCATTCCACCATCTCCGTCAAAGGATTAGAAAGCCACCTCCCTCTTGCTCGTGCACAAAGATCTCCAGTGAGAAAAGGACTATAATGACCAAGATGAGTTGATCGGTTACAACTAAACGAAGATCGTTAGCACCTGTCATGCATCGCTCAATGGAGGAATCGTCTCAAGGGAGAATCAATCTTAAATCTTATTTACTCTTTTTGTACTTTTCTCCTTTTTATTTGTTAGTGGTTAGGAAAATTGACCAATAAAGGTTGTCAGAATCCTTGAAGAAGTCCATGATTGGGAGATCTAGTGGGCCTCTAAGACACTTTCTTGTGTGAAGGTGAAGAGCCGGCTCAAAGAATTTCCTGGAGGGAAAGAGAGAGAGCCAATGTAACGCCCCCATTCGTCACATGAATATAACAGAGGGTCCGGCCGGGGCCCCACGCCATATTTCACAGACAGACGAGAGAGTCACTTGAGAGTATCAAAAACCTTTATACACGCATCCTAACTCAGAGCATTCTTGCGGAAGATTTTAAGTTACAGAACTCATAACAATGAATGTCCACACTATATAAATATCACATTTATATATAACACCAGAAATGTTTACACGAGTACACTGCACACGGCCTTAAGGCCTTACAGGTTTCTCTTTACAAATATATAAGTTCATACATCGGCATGCAGGCCGGCCACACATGAAATCCAACACTTCGCACGGCCTTCAAGGGCCTACCAGCAGCATGGGCTTTTGCCCGCTCAATCCAATCAGCCCGCAACACCTGCATATGGACGTCCACCCCATGGGTGATAAATAAAGCAACGGTCAGCATTCAGCTGACCAATTATAACGACCCTACCCCTTACCCGGGGCAGTGGTTCCTTCCCTGCATGTATAGCAATCACACTATATATATCACACACAACATCACAAACGCCGGCCTCAATGCCAGGCGCTCCGTGCACTCAGGGCACCTTTATGGTTTGTACTTGGTAGGCGGGCATAAGCCTCCAAACCCCTGTTGAAGACCTCACGCACCCGTCTCACTCAGAGGTACGCACCTCACCAAAACCCGTGAGCACTACCAGTCGACCTACCCCCGTAGTGTAACAAGCCTAGGGAATTTGCCCTGCTGCTTTGCTACCAATCGACCGCTCACCCGATCTTAATAGCGCCACTTGGTGGAATGGGCATAAGCCTCCAAACCCCTGTTGAAGACCTCTCGCTCCCACCCACTCAGAGGTGTTCTTCACATCGCCACTTGGTGGAATGGGCATAAGCCTCCAAACCCCTGTTGAAGACCTCACGCGCCCACCCACTCAGAGGTGTCCGCACTCCAACAACCAGCTCTTAACAAGCATGCAACCAAAGGAGCTATGCAAAGCATCCTTCACACCAAGCACATCGTCCTCACCATCTCCGTAGGCTAAACGATGAATACACGGAGTCTTCTCCGGTTCGCAATATAAACATCACCAATCCCGACATACGTCTGGATGGGCTTCACACATCATGCCTATGCCGTACTACATACTTCCGGCTCTAGATGCAGACTCACCTGCTGGAATCGCTTACGCTTTTCCATCTCTTGATGGAGGATCCCATGCACATGCATAAACAAAGGGCTTCACCTGCCCAAGGAAGAAAGACCGTTACCCTTGACGATCGCTTCGGCGCCATGGAAGAACTAGCCGGATGGAAATCACCGCAGCGGCCTTGCCTCCGCAACGCTGAACTCCGCTCTCGATCCGGACCAACGAAGCTCCACCGGCGGCCGGAAAGCTCCTCCTCCTCCTCCTCCAAGATCTCCTCTCTTTCTTCTCTTTAGAAAGAGAATGGCTAAGTGAGAATGAGATTTCATCTCAATCCACGGCCATATAGAAGCTGGAAAGGCTTTGGACCACAAGATCCAAATAGAAGGAAACGAACGGTCGAGATCTGCTCTGAAAAACATTTCAACAGGCCTGACATGCCCTGTGACACGCCCGTGTCACAGGCCGTGTAACCCCAGTCGGTTAGCAACTGACTCAAAAGATACCAGAACACGGGCTTGGACACGCCCGTGTCGGACCTGACACGCCCGTGTGACCCCTGTAACACGGCCACACACAATTGCCAAAACGAACCAGAGAAGTACACGGCCAAGGCACACGCCCGTGTCCATGGCCGTGTCCTTCAAGCTCGACTATCGTCGACGTCGACCGCTGCCCCACTCTCGTCGACCAAGCCTGGACACGCCCTGGAACATGCCCGTGTTCCAGGCTGTGTCGCCGCTTGACGACCGCCAACCGCCAGGTCGACAACTCGACACGCCCAGGATGGACACGTGTCGGACACGCCCCAGACACGCCCTGGGACACGCCCGCATCCCAGGCCGTGTCAAGCGACACGCTGCCCGACCTTGCCGTCTGCAAGTCGCTGGCCAACACACACGACACCTGGCTGGACACGCCCCCTGATACGCCCGTGTCGCCGGGCGTGTCAGCCCCCCTCAACAATTGTCGAGAACAATTTGTTGAGTAAACGATCCCGAGCAACCCAAGTAAGACACGCCCTGGGACACGCCCGTGTCCCAGGCCGTGTAGCCTACAAAATCTCCATTTTGTCTTGGGGATATTTGGGGTGTTACAATCCTCCCCTCCTTAAAGAAATTTCGCCCCGAAATTTAACGCAACACACATGTATCAACACACCCACGCTATTGCGATACAAACCAAAACGATCCAGCTTTAGAGCTCAGAGGCCGCAGCTTGTCTCGCCCCATGGAATCGTACCATCACAACTGATTGTCACAAATATAGATCCATACATACATACATACAATATAACAAAAGATAATAAAGTGCAACTTCACTTTATTTCGGCTTCTCCGCATCTCGCAGAATCCATTTCGCGGCTTCCATTAAGTCCAAAGCACGGATTTGCTGTTCTGCTTGGTTTGCACTTTACGGCTCCTGCAACTCAAGAGTGTAAATTCGAGGTTGCGCCCGCGATGCAGACGATTCTGCCACGGCTTTGCCCTTTTCATCATAGGACGCACCTGCCTTCTTCTCACCACCACTCCAGCAAAATCGGGCGATATGCCCTTGCTTCCCACAAATGAAGCATGTATGCGGCCCATTTCGTCCTTGCTCAAACGTAACTCCTGACGCAGCATCCGAGTTTTGTTCAGCAGGCCTGAACCGCTTCTTATCACGTTTCCTCAAATCTGATTGCTCTGATTGCGGAACTTTGAATTCGGACTTTTCCACTGCCGCATTCTTCTTCTCCCGTACCCGCTTCAAATCCTTCTCCAGCACACTAGCGGTATGTACCAATGCTTGAAATCCTTGGTTCACTAAACTCGGGAGAGCCAACCGCAGCTCATCACGCAGTCCTTCATAGAACCTATTCGTCTTTCGCGCCTCTTCCGCAAACGTCGATCCCGCATACCGACCAAGTCTGGTAAACTCATGCAGGTAATCGTCTACGGTCTTATCATCCTGCACTAGACGCTGAAATTCATTTTCCATTGCAATTCTCTGCGACATTGGCAAGTATTTGGCCCAAAATAATCCGGAGAATTCGTCCATCGATATGTCGCCCAGGTCTCTACCTCTCAACTGGTGCAACTCGATCTCATCCCACCAAAGCCTCGCCTCTCCTTCCAGTAGGAAAGTGGCTAACGGGACTTTCTGCTCCTCACTAATCCTGAGCGTAGCTAGGATTCGTTTCACTCTAGAGAGCCAATCCTCTGCCTCGGTTGGAGACGTCGTCCCGACAAATGTAGGCGGATTAAACTCCATAAATTGCTTCAGTTGCTCGTCCGCTGCTTGCACAGCAACCGGAACCTCAACATGCTCTTGCCTCGCACCAACCTGTACTGGCGCCACAGCAGGCCTCACTTGCCCGAATGGTTGTGCTTGAAGCATGGCAAAGATCACTTCCGCAACTAAGCGCACCGTTTCCGCAGAAGGGGGAGGTGTAGGCACCTCAGCTGGTGCCGCACTCTCATCTGAATGCTGGGGCTCCGACTGCCCAGCTCCACTCCTTGTCACCTATAGGTGAACAAGAAAACATTACTCTCCATGCTAAAACGGCAAACAAACCGAATAGACACACACACATTCCTAGTGGACATTCTTGAGTTCAATTATGCGCTCCCAACTCAACCTCCCTCTGATACCAAAATTGTAACGCCCCCATTCGTCATATAGAATATAACAGAGGGTCCGGCCGGGGCCCCACGCCATATTTCACAGACAGACGAGAGAGTTACTTGAGAGTATCAAAAACCTTTATACACGCATCCTAACTCAGAGCATTCTAGCGGAAGATTTTAAGTTACAGAACTCATAACAATGAATGTCCACACTATATAAATATCACATTTATATATAACACCAGGAATGTTTACATGAGTACACCGCACACGGCCTTAAGGCCTTACAGGTTTCTCTTTACAAATATATAAGTTCATACATCAGCACGCAGGCCGGCCACACATGAAATCCAACACTTCGCACGGCCTTCAAGGGCCTACCAGCAGCATGGGCTTCTGCTCGCTCAATCCAATCAGCCCGCAACACCTGCATATGGACGTCCACCCCATGGGTGATAAACAAAGCAACGGTCAGCATTCAGCTGACCAATTATAACGACCCTACCCCTTACCAGGGGTAGTGGTTCCTTCCCTGCATGTATAGCAATCACACTATATATATCACACACAACATCACAAACGCCGGCCTCAATGCCAGGCGCTCCGTGCACTCAGGGCACCTTTTTGGTTTGTACTTGGTAGGCGGGCATAAGCCTCCAAACCCCTGTTGAAGACCTCACGCACCCGTCTCACTCAGAGGTACGCACCTCACCAAAACCCGTGAGCACTACCAGTCGACCTACCCCCGTAGTGTAACAAGCCTAGGGAATTCGCCCTGCTGCTTTGCTACCAATCGACCGCTCACCCGATCTTAACAGCGCCACTTGGTGGAATGGGCATAAGCCTCCAAACCTCTGTTGAAGACCTCTCGCGCCCACCCACTCAGAGGTGTTCTTCACATCGCCACTTGGTGGAATGGGCATAAGCCTCCAAACCCCTGTTGAAGACCTCACGCGCCCACCCACTCAGAGGTGTCCGCACTCCAACAACCAGCTCTTAACAAGCATGCAACCAAAGGAGCTATGCAAAGCATCCTTCACACCAAGCACATCGTCCTCACCATCTTCGTAGGATAAACGATGAATACACGGAGTCTTCTCCGGTTCACAATATAAACATCACCAATCCCGACATACGTCTGGATGGGCTTCACACAGCATGCCTATGCCGTACTACATACTTCCGGCTCTAGATGCAGACTCACCTGCTGGAATCGCTTACGCTTTTCATCTCTTGATGGAGGATCCCATGCACATGCATAAACAAAGGGCTTCACCTGCCCAAGGAAGAAAGACCATTACCCTTGACGATCGCTTCGGCGCCATGGAAGAACTAGCCGGATGGAAATCACCGCAACGGCCTTGCCTCCGTAACGCTGAACTCCGCTCTCGATCCGGACCAACGAAGCTCCACCGGCGGCCGGAAAGTTCCTCCTCCTCCTCCTCCAAGCTCTCCTCTCTTTCTTCTCTTTAGAAAGAGAATGGCTAAGTGAGAATGAGATTTCATCTCAATCCACGGCCATATAGAAGCTGGAAAGGCTTTGGACCACAAGATCCAAATAGAAGGAAACGAACGGCCGAGATCTGCTCTGAAAAACATTTCAACAGGCCTGACACGCCCTGTGACACGCCCGTGTCACAGGCCGTGTACCCCCAGTCGGTTAGCAACCGACTCAAAAGATACCAGAACACGGGCTTGGACACGCCCGTATCGGACCTGACACGCCCGTGTCAGTCAATCGACACGCCCGTGTGACCCCTGTAACACGGCCACACACAATTGCCAAAACGAACCAGAGAAGTACACGGCCAAGGCACACGCCCGTGTCCATGGCCGTGTCCTTCAAGCTCGACTATCGTCGACATCGACCGCTGCCCCACTCTCGTCGACCAAGCCTGGACACGCCCTGGAACACGCCCGTGTTCCAAGCCGTGTCGCCGCTTGACGACCGCCAACCGCCAGGTCGACAACTCGACACGCCCAGGATGGACACGTGTCGGACACGCCCCAGACACGCCCTGGGACACGCCCGTGTCCCAGGCCGTGTCAAGCGACACGCCGCCCGACCTTGCTGCCTGCAAGTCGCTGGCCAACACACACGACACCTGGCTGGACACGCCCCCTGACACGCCCGTATCGCCGAGCGTGTCAGCCCCCCCCTCAACAATTGTCGAGAACAATTTGTTGAGTAAACGATCCCGAGCAACCCAAGTAAGACACGCCCTGGGACACGCCCGTGTCCCAGGCCGTGTAGCCTACAAAATCTCCATTTTGTCTTGGGTATATTTGGGGTGTTACAGCCAACCGGTTCAGATAGTGGGTTGGTATAGAAAACGAAAAGAAATTTGACTTTTACCGCCTCCGATCTCCGATGTCATGGAGATCTAGTGCGTGTAATTGTAAAACACTTTTGTTTCTATTTGAATAAAATTATTTATTATTTTAATTCTCTCAGCGAGGTAGCCCGTGAACAAAGTCCATAGAGATATCCTCAAACTTCCACTCGGGGATAGGCAATGACTGTAATAATCCTCCAGGCCTCTTGCACTCCAACTTCACCTTTTGGCAAGCCTCACAGTGTGTAACATAGTACTTAACAACACCCTTCATTCCCGGCCAGAACATGGTCTTTCGTAATTCACTATACATCTTGGAAATCCCGGGATGCACCGAATAATTGGAGCAGTGTGCCTCTCTCAATATATCTTCCGGGATTTCACCGCCCTTGGGAAGGTGAAGAGCTGGCGCGAAGAATTTCCTGGAGGGAAAGGGAGAGAGCCAATTGGTTTAGATAGTGGGTTGGTATAGAAAACGAAAAGAAATTTGACTTTTACCGCCTCCGATCTCCGACGTCATGGAGATCTAGTGCGTGTAATTGTAAAACACTTTTGTTTATATTTGAATAAAATTATTTATTATTTTAATTCTGCGTGTGACGCCGTGGTTGTTTGCTGGAAGATCTTTGAAGGGTGTGTGCATCTCCAAGTAGAAATTTGCTCAGGAAAACGAGGGCTGTGACCTACCGCCTCGCGCTAGCAAGCTAGCGCCCCACAATAGCTTCCAAAACTAGTTTTCCTGGACAAAATTATTCGATCTTTTAAATATCGTAAAACCTTATTCATCCCCTCTCTAAGGTTGGCCACTAGATCTAACTATTTTGAGAGTGCTGGGATGATCTCTCATATTTCTGGTTGTAGTAGGCAATCTGTTAGTATAAGGCTGGCCTGCTGGAATGTCTCCAACTATCTGTTCTTCTTCAACAGCTTCCTGAATTCCATTAGCTGGCTGAATTTCTTCACATATCACTTCAATTTGAGAAGAATTTTTGCTTGAGCATGGCTTGTCTTGAATAGACAAATCTTGCATATTAAGCTCAAAATATTCATTGCTAGTAACAGTAGACCCGCCCTTATATAGCAAACTAGACTCATCAAAAACAATATGTAATGATTCTTATACAACATGGGTTTTCCTGTTGAATACTCTATATGCTCTACTATGGGAACTATATCCATCAAATATTCCCACACAAAATTTCTCAGCAAATTTAGTTAACTAAGTTTTTCCATTGTTTAAAATATAGCATTTGTAACCAAAGATTCTAAAATAAGATAAGGTTGGTTTTCTGCCTTTCAATAGTTCATAGGGAGTTTTGCTATGGACTTTCTTGATAGAAGACCTATTCAGAATATGACATGCAATATTTATTGCCTCAGCCCAGAAGTATTTTAGTAGCGAGGAATCACTAAGTAGGGTTCTGCCATCCTCAATCAAAGTCATATTCTTTCTCTCAGCCACCCCATTTTGTTGTGTAGTTCTAGGAGAAGAGAATTCTTAGGTGATACTAAGTTCTTGACAGAACCTTATTATGGCTCCAGACTGAAATAATATACCATGGTCACTTCTTATTTTGACCACAGAATATTTCATCTCATTCTGGATTGCCTTAACAAATGTAATGAAGACATCCAAGATACTTGACTTCTTCTTAAGGAAGAATACCCATGTATACCTAGAGTGATCATCAACAATCATAAAGGTATACAACTTCCCTCCTAAACTCTGAATAGGCATCAGACCAAGTAGATCCATATGCAACAGATAGAGACATCTCTTAGAGTCTTCAGTAGCTAAGCTCTTAAAGGTGACCCTTGTTTGCTTGCCCATCTGAATTGCATGACATGAACCCTCTTTAATACATTTTAAATTAGGAGAATCCCTAACTAAATTCTCAAAAAAACAATTTGTTAATTGTCTTATAATTAATGTGAGCAAGTCTCTTGTGCCATTGAACACAAAGATACTTTCACGCATTAGCTACTAGACAAACATGAGTAGAAGAATTATTACAAATGAAATCCAAGCAATAAAAATTTCCAATCTTTATGCTTGAGAGAATAGTCTCTAAGTTATTTGACTTTTTAATCAGACACTTATCATTGTGGAATTCAATGACATAACCTAAGTCACATAGTTAACTTATGCTTATAAGATTATGTTGCAATCCTTCAACATAAGCTACCCTTATGATAGAGATTATGTCATTGGAGATCTTACCATATCCTTTAGTGACTCCTCTATCAGAGCCTCCAAAGATGACCTTTGGTCCATTCATCACAGAGAATAATCCTTTAGAAGACTTCTAGTTCCTGTCATGTGCCTTGAGCACCCATTATCAAAGTACCAAATTTGCTTTAGGTTGGTACTTGAGCTATCATGCAAAAGACAATTCATTTTACCTTAGTAGCCTTGAGTTTGGGTTATATGTTCTTGTTAGTAGTAAAAGAAACATTTTTTCCTACAGCAGCCTTAACTGGAAATCTTCTTTTTGCATTAAGCACATTAGGGTTATGCCAATAATCAATGACAAAGTATCCCACTTTACCACAACATAAATACTCATGGATGTTGTACCTTCTTTTCTGAACATTTCTTGATGTAGATGGTGCATCTGAATGCTTATGTTCAGTAGAGAAAGCAACAACATTTTTCCTTCAGCTAATCCCTAGCAGTTTACTAAATAGTAATTAGTCTTACTCTATGATACCAGCTTGACATCAATAGATGTCAGCTTGGTAGCTGACATGGTGTTGATTGCATATGATATGGCCTTATCAGAGTCGATTATTGTCTTGACACTACCCAGCTTTTTTTGCTAGAAGGGATTGAGAGGATGCTACTTTCTTACACTTGAGTGTAGGGGCCAGAGTACCAAACTTTAATGGCTCATAATGAGCCATTTGGATGTCCTCATGGGGAGATTTAAAAGCACTCATGCCTATATCCTTTCTCCCTCCATAGTTAGGTGTATTTTGCCCTTGCTATAGGAACTTCCATTCTTCTAGTGACCATATATGATATATTCATACTTGTTGGAAGGAAGTAAGACCTTCTGATATGTGGTCTGAGGCTTAATAAGAGCCTTGCCCTTGCCTCTATTCCAAACAAATCCTACCCTTCTATTAAAGCCCAATCCCCTCCTATTATTTTGGGAGGAGAAGGAGTCAATGATATGCAACACTGACTGTGGATTAGAGAATTGGCCCGCTAGCTTCCTCTCTTTGAGGAGCTTCTCTTCAAGATCCTTAATGATCTTGCTCTTTTGATCTATGGTGCTAACTTAGATGATAGTGATTACTTTCAGCTAGCTTATTTCTCTGGTCATCTGAGCTAGCTGGGAAGCTGACTAAGATTGCATAGATTTAGCCTGCTGTAGAGAACCAATCTCTTTAGCTTGCCTCTTGACAAGCTTCTTGATTTTCTTTAAAGATTCCAAGTGAACACCATATCTGTCAATCAATTGATTGACATCCACTTTAGATTCTGATCCATCCTCATCATTAGGTGAAGGGGATGCTTTAGAATCTGGGCCAGTTTCATACTCAGATTCAGAAGAAGAGATGGCAAGAATAAATACCTCATCATGATTAGATTCATCCTGATCATCTTCATTCATGATCATTAAGATACATCACCCTTCTTCTTCTTCATCTTCTCATTGTCACTGTCTGAATATGATAGGGGAGCTCTAATTCCTATTCTGATAGTTGGATAGACTTCTTCCTCAGCAACATCATACAACTCAATGTAGGCTTCCTCTTTATCTTCATATTCAGAAGAGTTTGAGTCACTTTGACTCCAACTCTTCTCCTTCTTAGAATCAAAAGTCTTTTCAGACTTCTTGCTCTTGTGGTGATGCTTCCTGTCATCATCCTTTTTCTTCTTTCTCTTAACTGGGCAGTCAGCAATGACATGCCTAAGCTAATTGCAATAATATCAAACAATGTTAGTAGAAATATGCTTACTAGATTTAGGAGCATACTTGTCCCCTTTGGGGATCTTCTGATCTCTACTATACTTTTTCTTTGAGTTGGAGGAGGAAGAAGGCATGTTCTTCAAGTTCTTCTTCCTTATCATCATTTTCTTGAACTACCTTTAGAAGCCAGTAAACTCTCCATCAAACATATCAACATCTGATGTGCTGGGTTCAGAATATTCTAACTCAGCAACTTTATTGGGAGGAGAGCAGATTCTCTCATTGTCCTTTCTTGATCCTTCAGCCTTGAGTGCCACTGTATTCTCCTTCTGGTGATACTTGGTAGCAACTTCCTCCTCCTTTCTTGCATTTAACTGCATCTCATATGAAGTATCTTTCCAAACATTGTGTAAGGAGGAATTTTGGCCATGTTCCCCATCTCCCCAATGACAAAAATCTTATTATATCAGTCTCTAGTTAGAGATCTTAGGAACTTATCATTAAGCTCATAATTTGTGAAGACTTTCCCATTGGTCTTCAGCTCATTGACTATCTTGAAGAATTTTTCATAGCATTCAACTATGTTATCTTTGCTGCTCTGCTTAAAGGCTTCATATTCTTGATTAAGAAGATATTTCCTATCATACCGTACTTCTTCTATTCCCTCCAGTACACTATGAGAGTGTCCCACATCTCCTTTATAGTTTGACTGTGGAGCATGTTCTAAAAGGTGGAGTCATCAATTGCATCGACTATGATATTTTTTACTCTTTTATCTATAGTAGCCAACACAATCTAATCCTTTGTCATATCGGCATATATATCTCTTGGGAACTTGAAAATTTTGATCAACATTGGAGGCCTTCATGGGAATGAATGAACCCTCTTCTACTGTAATGTAGATCCTAGGGTATGAAGCTTCCATGAAAAGCTTCACCCTTTGCTTCCATATACCAAAGTTCTCCTTTTTGTATATGGGCAACTTTATAGAGCTCATCTCCTTATGAGACTCACTGGAGGTCATGGTGAATGGTTAGACTACCTCTATAGGATCTGGTCAGACTGTTAAGTCTAGTTTTGACTAACCTCACTTTGATACAACTTGATTGTTTATTGTTAGTGGTAGCCTAACACACCTAGAGGGGGGGGGGGTGAATATGTGGCTTTGTACTTTCTTTGCTACTTACAAAGATTTAGCATATTATAAGAAATATAAACACACCAAGCACACACAGATCAGCACACAGATACTTATAGTAGTTCCCCAAGCTCTGGGTACATCTACTTTCCCTCTACACTTATCTAGCAGTATGCTAGACTCGACAATCTCCTCCAAAACTCAGCTTCTTAGAGCTTACAATTCAAATCCCTCAGGATTTCTCAAATCTCTTCCAAGATCCTACCTCAGACACACAAGCACTATAGCTTAGAGTACTCCAACTCCTATAACTCAGAAACACTCTTAGTTTCCTACCTCAGACTTATCTCCAAGTCCTACCTCAGACTTATAACCAAGTCCTACAACTCAGGCTGGGAGTACAACCCTACAACTCAGGCAAAAAATACCTTACAACTCAGATCTACGAATATATCCTACAAAAATGATGATTGAATATTTTACAATAGAAGACTTGAAATAATAAGACCTTGATGCTTTAGTTCTTCTGTTATTCTTGCCGATGGCAAGTTTCTGGAGCAGCCCCTGAACAAATTGATCTTCAGGTAGAATAGGTTAGGGCTTTCTCCTCCTTGATATTTTTCTCCAATAGCTTAAAGAAGATCCTGCTATGAGTTAGATTGTAGACTCTACTTTGTTCTTCTTAAACTAATCAGGAAGAACTAGCTTTCTTCTAATGCGCCTTTTTAGGTTTAGCGATAAACGACAACACTTGGTCGGATACTTGGGTACTGGGGTTGTGTTCCATTGCCCTAGCATATCTACTTTTATACCTTTGACATTTGCAACAGTCGTGGAATATGTCTTGGCATCGACATGGACAAGAATAGAATAGTTTATCCTTGCTTTATGAATAAGTGCCAATTTTGAATCCCGCCAATCTGTACGGGCTCAATAATAATATTTAATCCCTACTTATCGATAATGTTGAGCATAATCTCCTTTCTCAGTGGTATCGGTCTTGACACTGAGAACTGCTTCATTTAGCTTCTTCTCCACGATATCGTTGAGTAGAGACTTTATTCTTAACAGTATGTCAACAATACAGTAGACAATGCTAGACCTACTCAACAGTATAGTCTATATTTGCCCTAACCCTGTTTTAGAGTTAATAGTAATATGTACTACATGATCATGAAGTAGACACGACATCAAATATATTATGCTCTTAGCATTGCAGGAGATACTTCTTCAAATCTAGGAATATTGAGGGCAATATTCCCAACATAGCTGGTATGCGGGAGAGGAGTTTGCGTAGTGACCCAGATTATGACAACATCATAACTCGAGGTATTTAATCTCACTCGAGGGGGAAAGTAGCTGGTGAGCGGGAAAGGAGCTCGTGTAGGGACCCGGACTACGGTAACATCACAACTCAAGGTCTTCAATCTCACTCAAGGGCAAGTAGTCGGTATGCGAGAGAGGAGCTCGCGCAGGGACCCGAACTACAACAACATCATAGTTCAAGGTCTTCAATTCGAGGGGGCAAGTAGTCGGTATGCGGGAGAGGAGCTCACGTAGGGACCCGGACTACAACATTATCTCAACTCGAGGTCTTAAACCTCACTCGAGGGGGCAAGTAGCCGGTGTGCGGGAGAGGAGCTTGTGTAGGGACCCAGACTACGACAACATCATAACTCATGGTCTTCAATCTCACTCGAGGCGGCAAGTAGCCAGTGTGCTGGAGCGGAGCTCGTGCAGGGACCCAGACTATGACAACATCACAACTCGAGGTTTTCACTCTCACTCGAGGGGGCAAAAATCCAGTATGCGGGAGAGGAGCTCGTGCAGGGACCCGAACGCAGTATGGAAACATAACAACTTGAGTCTTCAATCTCACTCGAGGGGGAAAGTAACGGATATGCAAGAGAGGAGATCACGCAGGGACCTAAACTACGACAACATCACAACTCGAGCTCTTCAATCACAATCGAGGGGGCAAGTAGCCAGTATGCGGGAGAGGAGCTTGCGCAGGGACCTAAGCTATGACAACATCATAGCTCAAGGTCTTTAATCTCACTCGAGGGGGAAAGTAGCATGTATGCAGAGAGGATCTCGCACATGGACCTAGACTATGAAAACATCATAGCTCGAGGTATTCAATCTAACTTGAGGGAACAAGTAGCTGGTATGCGGGAGAGGAGCTTATGTAGGGACCCAAACTATGACAACATCACAACTCGAGTCTTCACTCTCACTAGAGGGGGAAATTAGCCGGTATGCATGAGAGGAGATCGCGCAGGGACCGAGACTATAAAAACATCACACCTCGAGGACTTAGACTCATTCGAGGGGGAAAGTAGACTATGTGTGGGGGAAGAGCATGCATAGGGACCCAAACTACTACAACATCACAACTCGAGGTCTTCAATCTCTCTCGAATCGATAATACCGAAGAGGCGGACCAAACATAAAGGAGCAAGTAACTTTGGTTGATGTTAGTGAATAACAATAATAAAACAAATACATTTTACATGACCTGATTGACGATGTCTTACCTTCCAAAGTGACTTGATCATGATCTTTTCTCTAGGATTATACAACTACTTCCTTAGCACTAAAGAGGCAAGCAATATAATCGGGTTGATGAAACATGGCTTTGTGGCTTCTTGGCCATTGATAAACCGACACTTGCCTAAAACCTCCTTATATTAACCTTATGAACACTCCATGACACAGATCAGCCAAAATGAAGATGCGACAATGAAATCTGGTGAGATTTGGGCAAACACCGAAAATTAGGGCACACACCCCAACACCAAAAGTCCCCAAAACCAAAAATAAACTTACCACCAACACGTAGATCATCGATAATAAACGCTCATCGAATATATATTTCTTCTAGATCTCGTTGGGATGTGTAGTTAGAGATGTCCTTAGTTGATATAGTGATGACCTAGCGAGTATAAGCTTGCCGAATTAAAGAGAACACCCCATGAACTCGTGACATGAGCCCGCGGAATAAGAGATAAAACCCATGACCTTGGAAGATCAACACTTAAAATTAAATGCCTCAAGACCTTGCGAGATGAACTCGTGAGATGAGCCCCCAGGTCTCCACGAGATAGGCCTCACAAAACAATGGCCCCCCCGGGTCTCTACGAGACAGGTCTCACAAAACAATGCTCTCTAGGAGCTACCGCCAGCGGTAGTGCTATCGCCGCGTGGTAGGTGACAAAATATCATTTCTTCCCATGAATGGGTGTTTTCTTATAGACCAACTCCAATACTCTCATTACAGCCACCTGTACATGCATAACTCCAAAATTTACATACTACCACAGAGTCTTCTTTGGTACACAGACAATCATCACCAATCCAGACTAACCTGTCTGGATATGCTTCACACAGCATGCCTATTCCATACTTCGATTCTTGATTCTAAATGCAAAGATAATGGAGATGCACTCGATCTACCCATCGGGAGAACTACTTCCTCGTGTTTGTGGAGCATCTACCATCACATGCCAAAACAAAGGACTTCACATGTTCAAGGAAGATGATCATTACCCTTGAAGTTTTTTTCAACGCCATAAAAGAGATTCTAGCTGAATGGAAACGACCGCTATGACTTTGTGTTGAAAATGGTGAAGTGAAAGTGGGTGATTGGATGACTTGGGCGACCTGTCCGCACGGACTACGCGAATAGGAGTGGTAGGCAGCCAGGTCGGCTAAGCTGTTGCTAACAACTTGTTCTTTTGCGGTCTGGGCAGTCAGTTCGCGCGGATTATGCGAACAGAAGTGGCGGCCTGCCAGGACGGCTTATTATCAGCAGGTAGTTGGATCCCAGAAGGTAACCGGGCAGATAGCGACTCTATCCGCAGAGTCCGGCAAGCAGCAGACTGGACTAGAGTTCGATAGACTAGCTTGGCAGAAGCCTTGGTATAGCTCTGGAGGAGCGGCTAGTGGAAGCCACGGAGGTCTCCAGTCAGTGCGAACAGTTGCTGGAGTTCGCAAGGTCAGGAGGAATGAATCTAGTGTCCGCTAGTGAGTGCGTACTGGCCCTTCTGGCCAGTGGTGTGGACTTGGTCGGTTCTGAACCAAGTCTAGGTTTTGGCTCAGTCCAAAGAGATCGCGCAGTTAAGCGCGGACTGTTACTCAGTCCGCTGAGCTCGATAACATTGCAATGTGCATTGGTTGCGAGCTTGGAGAATGCAGACTGGAGTTGCATCCGCAAGGCGTGCGGAATGGTGCTGTGTCTGTTGAGTCTTGCAGTTGCCTTAGTGGCTTGGCTGCGGGCTCGGGGTTATGCGGACTGGCACTGTGTCCGCAGATTAGCAGACAGTGTTGCTGTAGAGTATGGCTGTGGAGGCGTCTTTGCTTGACATTGGGCGACAAGACGGACAGGATTGATGTCCGACCTTGGTGAAGCATTGGCGAT
Source organism: Platanthera zijinensis (assembly GCA_039513925.1). Lineage (NCBI taxonomy): Eukaryota > Viridiplantae > Streptophyta > Magnoliopsida > Asparagales > Orchidaceae > Platanthera > Platanthera zijinensis. The sequence goes on from CM077094.1 coordinate 115,243,630, forward strand.
CTGGTTATCTCGTAGAGGTCACAGCGAACTGGGAGTGTATCTGCGGCTTGCAAATATACTTGTTCTTGCTGCGGGATGAGGCGATGTTCCTATCAGCTAGGGCGGTGACCATACTCCTAATCGTGCCTATAAATAGGACCCCTGCCACATCAAGAGGAGAGCGAATGAACAGTAAGTGATCCCGCAAAGAGTTGCTGCAGACTAGATTTTGGTATCCGCCTGGGTTGATAGAGTTGACCGGTTTGTGCTGTGCAGGTTGTGCGGATAGCGCTGGAAAGCCAAGACTTGGCTCTGATTGCAGTCAGGGATAGTGTGAACTCTGCAGTTAAGCAATAGGCGATAAACATCAGGTTGCAGACAGCGATCAGGCGATTTTCTCTTTGTCAACTTGTTTCTGGGTTCAATAAGTCGTCTGCTTCAGGCAGCCTATTTAGTTCGGCATCAACAGCCCATGAGGTCTAGCAGCTAGGAGACCTCACGGTTAGGCGGCTTGTAGATCGGTGGCTAGAGCTTAGCATTGGAATAAGGGGTAGTCCGCACATCTTGGTTTGTGGTCTGGCGACCTGGCAGACTTGGCGGACTATGCAGATTCCGTAGTGAAACAGTAGATCCGACGGCTACTTGTTCAGTCCGCGCGGCTTGACTTGTCTTGTAATTGTAATTGTCTCTGCTCTCCCTGTGGTGGTTTTTGCGAATCATGTCTCGCCATGTATGTCTCGCCTTATAAAGAAGATTGCTGTTATCAATAAAGATTCTTGTTGCTGCATATGTTTCTGGTTGTGACTAACTTTAGGTTAGATAACTCCCGCTTATTCAAAGATCCGGAAAATTTAACACTTTGCCTTCGTAGATCTAAACTTGTCTTGCGGATCAGAGCTCCAAAATTCTAATGGCGGTGAGATCTCCTTCGTCCGACTCTCCTCCTCCCCGCTCCACCCGCTTAGAACAAACTCTCAAAAGAAATAAAGTGAAAACGCCACTTCATAGGCTTTAAACCGATCTACCACCACGCAGTACCCTCAAACGACAGCTTGTTCCGTAAGCCACTGCCCAAAATATTCAATCACACGCTAACACATGTCTGCATCAAAAATGCTATGCTACCGCCCCGCGATATCTTACTATCCCCGGGCGATAGCTGGTTCATCTCGTGATGAGCGCAGAAACAATTAAATAACAGCTACCGCCAGCTCTAACCATACTGCTGGGTAGTAGCCCACCGAGAGCCTTGCCAAATAAATCAGCCCTACTACCGCTAGCAGTATCACTACCTCCGCACGGTAAACAATGCATCGTATCAATATGATGCTCTCGGTGCTCTCAACGTCTGTCACTACTGCTACATAGTACCTCATATATGGGTACTCCAACTAAAATAGCTCCGCTACCATCGACGTTAACCCTGTCTCCAGGCAGTATCTCACAGAAACCCTTTCCTGCTTCAGGAAACTTGGGGCGTTATACGTTGAATAAATAATGTTGAGCACATAAAGAGTCTTATCTGTAACCTACCTCCGGGCACTAGCTAATTCGACTGCATCGCTGCCGCCGTGCATTAGCTCTACTATCGGGCGCTAGGTAATTTGATAACATCGCTGCTGCCAGGCATTAGCTCTATTGTTGGGTGCTAGCCAATTTGACTGCATCGCTACCGCAAGGCGTTAGCCCTACCAACGGGCACTATACATTTTGACGACTGCTAAATCGACTACATCGAGGAGTAACCACTATCGTCGGGTGCTAGCCTTACCACGCCGCGGTATCCAAAAGTGGCGCAAATATTATTTTTGATATTTTTGTTGGGTTTCTCTGGGAGGGTGGCACAACACTTGTGCACGCAGCGGAAGTAATAAAATAATCAAGAACAACCCAAAAGAGATTGGGATCGGGCCATGAATGTTGAATCAAGAAGTTAACAAACAACTAGGTAAAATTACCTTAGCGGCATTGAGTAACAACTCAACGAAGATGCTCCAAAATATGAGTCCTTGTCGGTGGCGAGTTCCACGTAGAATATCGTCTACGTCTCTGCAAAAATCCACAAGAGCGGGAGAACACCGAGCTTCGTCGCACGAAGGATCGGGAAGGAGATCGGCCACACCTTGCACTTCCACGGACTACTAGGGCCGCTACAGGAAGAGCAGCACCGGCGAATATCGTCGGAGAGGAGGAGGTCGGCGGAGCGAACGAGGAGGCAGAACACTTCCGTCAGGTGGGGTTCGGGATGCGGCGGACCGACAGAACGACGGAACACTTCCGTCGGCTTCGATTCGGCCACAGGAGAAATCCGATCTACTTCCCCAAAACCCTAAGTCCTAATTTATACCAAAGGTGTAAACATACCTAGGAATGTCGCTATCCGCAGACTACCCAAAATAGGGTTTCTGAATCGTTCGGCGAGAATCAGCTCTAGGTTCGGCGAGAATCAGCTCCAGGATCGGCGAGAATCAGCTTACAGAATCGACGAGAATCATCTGCAGAATCGTCAAGACTCAGCTGCAGAATCGTCGAGAATCATCAGCTGGAATCGTCGATTATTACCATTCGTCGGGAATCCAATAGATGATTCTCGACGAATTTGCTTTAGTCGGCGAGTCATACTCGACGATTCACGACGAATGATTCTCGACGAATGATTCTCGACGAAAGATTCTCGACGAACCATTCTCAATGAACATCCTTGGCAACGTTTGCCTGACCCCATTCTGTATGGTGATTGGTAACCCTTACCAACACAATCAATCTTCCAACTTCTCCACATGCTCTTATGTGTGACCCTGCAGGCTCATATCACGTTGGCAGTGAGATTACATGTTTGACCACTTCTAGATCACCATGGTAACTCCAACAGTCTCCCACTTGATCTTGAAAGTATCAAACCAAAAACCTCATAAATAATGAGCGGCATCTAGCAATGCATCATTGCTACCCAAGCAATAAGAGTTCATAACTCAAAAGCCTAAATGAACAATGTTCCAGCGTTGTCTTTGTCCCTTTGTCCTTTACATCCGAAAAGAACTAGAGGCATGGACCGTGTCACCCTCGTAATAGCTCAATCCAAGTTTCTTGATGTAGAACGGACTTCTAGAGAATGGTGAGTCACATATATTGACTCAACCAAGCATGACCATGCATTTCTCAGTCAGGTTCCATCAAGGGGCCCATGGATGCAACTCCTATCATATAGGAGGACAAATCCCATATCTGCTCACATACAAACACCCAAATGATTCGTAACGTGCCCAACAACCACCTTTATCATCAATCTTTCTCAAGGAAGACTTTAGATGGCATCAAAGCACGCTCTTCCTCACTTGATGAATGTTGTGACTTCAGGTCAAAGGACCACAACACCATTGTCAATTGAGACCTACTCGTGACACGTTTAGATAACAATCCACAAAGTAGTCTCAGGTTGGGTTTGTCCAGTATAACTTGTTCATTAACAAGTACCCACGTGATGACTTGATATCACAATATCATGACCTGTGAGAACTGGTAATCAGTCAACGCACGTACTAGTCTTAATGTATCATCATCACCCTTAGCTTCTATGAAGATACAACGACCAGGGACCTTTTAAGAATGAAGCTTCAAATAAATCATAGGCTCTCACATTCAAGTCATGTACTTGATGTCCCATGGAAGCGAACATTCTAAAGGTATTTATTATGTTAACATTTAACTATCGCATAGAGAAATCCTTAGCCACCAGTCACCTTTTGAATGTCTGTACATTCCCATCCATGTCGGTCTTTTTCTTGAAGACCCATTTGCACCCTATGGGTCGTACCCCTTCAGGTGGTTCCACCAAGTTCCAAACTTGGTTTGAATACATGGAGTCCATTTCGGATTTCATAGCCTCAAGCCATTTGTCGGAGTCCGGTCCATTCATAACCTCTTGGTAGGTTGCTTGTTCATCATCATGATCCATAAGCAACACATTACTTATTTGAGACATGAGAAATCTATATCTCTCAGGCTCAAATCTAGGTCTACCAGATCTACGTAGGACTTGTGTTTCTTGAGCAGGTTCTCTAGCTATAACATCTTGTAGTCCTGCCTCAGATTCCAATTCCGGTTCATTCATTACTTATGGTTCTTGAACTTCTTCAATTTCTACCTTTTCAGTCTTTCTTGATAAGAATTCTCTCTCAAAGAAGACGCCAGTCCTTGCGACAAACACTTTGCCCTCGGATGGTAGGTAAAAGTAATACCCTTTCGTTTCCTTAGGATATCCCACCAGATAACATTTATCCGATTTGGGTTCAAGCTTGTCAGGCATTTAACATCGCACGTATGCCTCACAACCCCAAATTTTAATGAACGGCATACTAGGACGCTTCCCAGTCCATATCTCATATGGTGTCTTCAGAACCGTTTTCGTTGGAGCGCGATTCAGTGTCATTGCAGCAGTCTCTAAAGCAAAACCCCAAAAGGAAACAGGCAAGTCTGCATGACTCATCATCAAACGTACCATGTCTAACAGAGTATGATTTCTCCTCTCAGACACACCATTATGTTGTGGTGTTCTAGGTGGAGTGAGTTGTGATACAATACCACACTCTTTCAGATGATCACAGAACTCATGACTCTGGTATTCGCCACCTCGATTAGATCGGAGTGCTTTAATCCTTTTGCCCAACTTGTTTTCTACTTCATTCTTGAACCCTTTGAACTTTTCAAAGGTCTCGGATTTGCACTTCGTAAGATACACATATTCGTATCTACTGAAATCATCAGTAAATGTAACGAAGTAGAAATACCCACCTCTAGCCATGGAGCTCATGGGTCCGTATACATCACTATGTACAACACCCAAGAGATCTTCAGCCCTCTCGGTATAACCAGTGAAAGGGGTTTTAGTCATCTTGCCTAACAAACAAGATTCACATCGCTCAAATGATTCATAATCAAATGAGTCCAAAAGTCCATCTTTATGGAGCTTGGATATGCGCTTCTCGTTTATATGGCCCAAACGACAATGCCAGAGATATGTAGGGTTCGAGTCATTTGTTCTTAGTATTTTATTATTTTCTACATTATAGATCAGATGGTCCAAATTCAAAACATAAAGACCATTAAACAATTGGGCTACAGCATAAAAAAACATCATTCTTAAATATAGAACAACAGTTGTTCTTAATTATAAAAGAAAATCCAATCATGTCCAAGCATGAAATAAATATAATGTTTCTAGTTATGGCCGAAATAAAATAACAATTATCTAATTCTGTTACAAGCCCACTGGGCAATGAAAGACGGTAAACCCCTACGACCACCATAACAACTCTTGCTCCATTACCGATACGCAGGTCCACCTACCCTTTACTCAACAATCTTCTCCTTTCCAGTTCCTACACATTTGTACAAATATGTGAACCACATCCGGTATCCAATACCCAAGATGAAGGAGCAGAAAGGTTTATCTCTATAGCGTAAATATTTGAAGCGGAAGTCATACCTCCCTTCATTTTCTGCAGATCCTCAATGTAAGAAGGATAGTTCCTCCTCCAATGACCAGCCTTGCCACAGTGGTGGCATTTCCCTTCCTTCACCGTGCTCTTCTTTTTCTTCAGTGCAGAAGACTTTGGCTCAAGATGTGACTTAGGTCCCACCTTCGTCTTCATAGAGCCCTTGACCTTGCCCTTGCCCTTATGCACTATCAGTATGGGGCAGGTAGGCTTGGCCTTCTTCATGTTGATCTCGGCAGTTCTTAACATGCCTAGGAGCTCGGGCAGTGTCTTGTCTATTTCATTCATGTTGTAGTTCAAGAAAAACTTCTCATAACTGTCCGGCAATGATTGCAGGATCAAATCTGTGGCCAACTCTTGACCTAGAGGAAAACCTAGCCTTTCAAGGTTCTCTATATACCCAATCATCTTGAGTACATGAGTCCCTACTGAGTCTCGAACTCCCATCTTACACTGAAACAACGCTTTTGTGACGTCAAACCTCTCTTGACGAGCTTGCCCTTGAAACATTTTCTTGAGATGCTCGTCAATCTCCTTGCACCCCATGTTCTCATGTTGCCTCTGAAGCTCAGAGTTCATGGTGGCAAGCATAAGGCATTCGATGTCTAAGGCGTAATCAGTATACTTCTTATAAGTATCCTTATCAGCACGGGAAGAATTCCCGGTCGGCACCTCGGGGGCTTCTTCTTCCAAGACATAGAGCTTTCACTCTTGCCTGAGAATAATTCTCAGGTTCCTGTACCAGTCCATGTAGTTGGTCCCACTGAGCTTATCCTTCTCAAGGATGGCTCTTAGAGACAGAGTGGAGTGTGAACCACTTGCCATGGAATTCTACAAGAATTCATGCTGAATGAATATCAGTACCAAAATTTCAAAATACAATTTAATTTTTAATTTGCACTTCAATTAAAACTCCCACTATTTTATTCGAAATGATGGCCCTCACTATCAATTCGGAGAGTTCATGCGAGCTACTTTCTTAGTGGACAAGATCCGTATTTCACCAACACAATGAGTAAGCTTTGGATTTTCTCTCACGATGTGGTTATTTAGGTAGGCAACGCTTGTCAATTGCATCCTCATGCAATGTAAGACCCCCCTTTTTTTTTCTTTTCAAACACCGGGGTCTTAGCCCAGAATTGCCGCTTTGCGGTGGCACCGACTCACGGGAAGGTCGCCACTACAAAACACCAATTCTGCCGGCCCTTTTCGATCGCAGAATAGTAGCATGATGAAGTAAAAGCAAGTCCACATAACCACATGTATGTATAAATCTCCACGAAGGGAGAGTCCACAATAACAATAATAATCAGAGTACAAAAGGTGGGCTTGTGCCCAGTACATGTAATCCTCACTACAAGTCACTCGCGGAAGCAAAACTAAAACAAAGCGTCACCGTAACTGTCACTGAACCGAGAGCACCCAAGCTGGACTGGCCCATCTCCACCGACTCTGTACTCCGCTGTTGTTGCATCTCTGGGAGCTTCTTCCTTTTCGGCCTGCCGTCGCCGCCTCGCAATCCACGTCTGCGTCTACGTCTTCGGCCTCCTGGATGCTGAGCTGGTGGGATCCCACCCATCAAGGGGCATCTAACCCGTGTATGTCCCGGCTGGTGACAATGGTAACACGGTCGCGGGGTCAACTCTGTCAGAAACTGCAACACCTATGACCCGTCCATATGGTACACCTAAAATATTGTGGTTCGAAAACCGTTAGTCATAAAGACTAAGCCCTATCAACCCCTACCCCTTCCCCCATGGCTCCTAGGTACCGAGCGAAGAGGAAGAAAGGGAAGGACATGATGGTGGAGATCAAATCAAGAAACATGTGACAGCGGACCTATCCTAGCAATTCTATAGTAAACAAGATAGAAACAGAAAGTAAGAAATGTAACCTTAACTTATGCGCGGAAGCGCATAAGCCAAGGGATCTTTTGCAGGGCTCCCATCGTATAGAGTATCCCATACCACTTATACGTTGGGGGTGTCGGTTATCAAACAGCAAGGAGTAGCAAAAGGCACAAGAAATATAACCATTGATTTATAGGGATTACCCCTATAGACCAAGGGGTCGTTTTGCAGGGCCTATCGTATAAAACGTCCCATACCATTTTATACGTTAGGTGGCATGTTTATGCTATGACACACAATTATGCTATGAAATGCACAAGCAAGTGCAACACACCCACACAACTCTATGAGGACAGACCTTTAGTTCCCCCCTGTTCGGGCAGCTAGCTTCACTCCCAGAAACCTCCGTTGTGGCAAACGGAGACAGTGAGTCGGGCCCCCCACTCCTTGGCAGGTAACCACACTACCAGGCCTAGCCCTTCCGTATGCCCCTAGAAGAACACAACCTAGAGTATCCGCGTACTTGTGCTGGCTGTACACACCAGGCTTTTCGTCGAGTCAACGTACCGCTGTCGGTGTGATCGATCGCCTAGTACCGATGACCCACCACTTTTATGCACATGCAATCATGACAATTATATCTGTACAAGTTCTCATATTACCGAGCCTCTAGCTCTCTAGGCTACCAAGCATATACCAAGTCCCCGAGCATCCCGCTCCCTGGACTTCCCAATTACAAACCAACCACCATCACTACTAGTAGGCCCTTAGACCACGGACCTACTCTACCCATTCCATGCCATTTCTTCTTCCTAAATGTACAAGTGTAGGTGTGAGGTACAACTATTATTAGGGTTACTCTTGATCATTTTATTCCTAAGATTTAAGGTTAACCTTGGACTTCCCGAGGGTTACCCGGTGAAGGGCTCGCAGCGGTACTAGGAGCTATGATGGGGTGAATCCCAAAACTCCCTTTCCAAGGCACTTATTATACTTGATTGGTTCCCTTAACCCATTCCCTTCTCTCATTACAGTGGACCATTCCTAGGGTGGCTTTGACTCTTCCTCTTCTCGGGGAGGACGGTCTTCCGTCGAACCTGAACACTACCTATCGCTAGTCAACCTCACCCCCTACCCATCCTAACTTCCAATAATGAACTTGATTTAACTCATCCTGTCCAAATCAGCAAACTATCAAAATTCCATCTCCAAGTTCATTACCCACTCTAGCTCAGCTTCTGCAGTTTTACTAAACGCAAACCGTCCTAATCTTTATGAGGTATGCAAGGGGTGGTACTCCCAACTATCTTCCAAATCCCATATAATATTTACTGGAGGTCTACCATGACATAATTAGTCTAAATCCAGAAAATAATAATTTTCCTAATTAATCTGATATTTATTTAATTTTCCCAAAGGATGGGCCATGGGTCATTTTAAACATGAGCTACATGATCCTCCTAAGTAATGGCTACCCAAAAATCATGATCATTAAATAACAGCAGGATAATCTCAAATACAAATTTTCAGAATTTTTCTAAAAGTATTTAGCCTCTAATTAATTTATCCAGTATAATCACGTTAATCCTACGTAAAGAAGGAAGTACTGAAATTATTCATCGGAAAATTATAGAAAAATTACTAATCAGTAGTATGATATAGAAAAGATCTTTGTGCAAATAATCATAATTTTACCAGCTTGCTAAGCACCACTATAGATTTAATCAAATATTCAAGGTAAAACATACTTAATGAAGCAAGCCTTAGAATTAAACTTCCAAAAACTCAATAAAAATTCACAGAGATTTAAAATCATAATAAACGTTCTCTGCTTAAATTTCATCAATTTCCAGGAAGTGTGTATTCCATAATAAATTTTTTAAGCAAATCGTACAAGCTATTAAATCGTTAACGAAGTATCCAAGATAATGATCTTAAAATTCATAGTAAAATATGCAGAGCTTTTACCATCCCTATAATTCACTCTGCCCAAATCTCATCACTTTTCAATATGATTTAGTGTCATTTCCTATCTCTACAAGTTTTGCACCCTAAACTAGGGTTAGGTTTTTAGGTATCCCAACAATCTCCAAATCTACTAAGATTTCATCCAGAGAACTATAATGGCCCTATAGTCCTCTTCACCAAATTTCGAGTCACTCCAAGGTCATTTGACCCCATGACCTTCACAAGCCACCAAGATCCATCCTTAGGGTTTGGCCTTGGTTCTTAGGGTAAACTTACCCCGATCCACCTCAAACTCTTTGAGGGGGTGCTAGAGAATATTAGCCAGTGGTAAAAATCTCAGCCTCTGTTGAGGTGATTTGACCACTCAAACCTCAAAAGTGCACCTTTAACCTAAGACCCCTTATTAGGGCAAAACTTAGGTTTGATCATTTCTAATCCAAACCATCTCCAAATGAGATGAAAAATTATACAAAACCTTATTGTGAACCCAGGGACCACTCACCAAAATCTGGTAGGGTTTGGAAATTGTTTAGCCATCTAATTAAATTAAGCTAGGATTATTGAATTTTTCTAAAAACTATAGAAAAATATTTCCCAAAAATCCTAATTTTTGGATGGTACCTAGATATAGGTAAGGTTAGGTCACACCCCAAATTTCAAGTCATTGTGATGACTGGATTGGAGTGGGGAATTTTTCTAAGGTCAGGACAACCCTATGGGTAGACCTCACCAAATTGAGTGCTGAGGTCTATCCAGTTGTATAAAATGCTTGAAACAAATTTTAAAATTCCCTAGACTCCAAGAGGTACAATTTTGGTGTTGACCATTTTTCCTGCAGGAGCCTCTAGGTATTTTTCCCAAATTATTTAAAATGACAGATATTTTCATTCAGAAATTGTTTTAAGAATAGAATCTAATTTAATGGCACTGTTCATCTTCTTCTACAGCCCGAAACCAGAGCCCTGGAAACTTAATTTCCTGTAACTTTTCCAAAGCTATTTCCCGGCCATCCAGCCATCTCCCTGGCTGGCCACCACCACCACCACCTCTATTGAGGTGAGGGCTATCGTCGGGCGGCGGCACGGCTGCCGGAGAGGTGGTTTCCGGCAAACTCGCCACCACGAAATTTTCGGAAAACCATGGAAACGCTCACCCGATCTGGCTCTGTTGAGCCCGATATCTCTCCTAACGATTTCTAAGATCTATCCGCAGAAGAAGAGGGAGGGGAGGACCTTGTTCGCGGTTTGAAGGCGAGATGGACGTCGGACTGTCATGGCGCGGTGGTGGCGTCGCCGGAATTCTTCTACAGCACCGTACAAGCTCCAAATCCGTCGGGTAAGGGTGGAAACTCCAGCTCTTAGTCTAGGGAGCCCTTTTAAAGGGAAGAAAGGAGGGAGGGGAAAGGTTGAAACATTCATGGCGATTAATATTTCTGTTAATAACGTTTCGGTTATGATGCAGGGAAGGGGAAAAGGTGGAAGATGAATTGGCTGATCCAGGTGGTGGTTTTCTATTGGACCTCATTTACTTATTTTATTAACTAATTAGGGACTGAAACGGCCCATAAATATTCCTACTATTCATTTCATAATCAGAATTGATTAAGATGTCGGTTACCGAAATTTAAAGTCTGGCTGACGTTTCGGCCTTAGTCACGGGCGTGACACATAGGTCACGGGCGTGACAGGCCCGGGTGGCTAATTCTGGGTTCGACGGTCATCGAACTGAGGTCTACGATCGTTGAAGGGAGGTCACGCCCTAGGTCACGGGTGTGACACATGGGTCACGGGCGTGACAGGCCGGGGCTTGAAGATCGTCGAATTGAAGTCGACGATCGTCGAAGGGTGGTCACGCCCTAGGTCACGGGCGTGACACATGAGTCACGGGCGTGACAGGCCCGGGTAGCAAATTCTGGGTTTGACGATCGGCGAAGGGTGGTCACGCCCTAGGTCACGGGCGTGACACATGGGTCACGGGCGTGACAGGGTCATGAGGCAAATTACGCGCTTGGCGATCGTCGCGCTGTGATCAACGATCGCCGAAGGTGGTCACGCCCTTGGTCACGGGCGTGACACCTGGGTCACGGGCGTGACAGGGTCGGGTTGAAAATTTTGCGGCCGACGATCGTCTCCCTGAGATCGACGATCGTTGAAGGAGTCACGCCCTAGGTCACGGGCGTGACGGGTCGGTCACGGGCGTGACCAACCCATGACCCGAAATCTCGGTCGATTTATTTCACTTTTTTGGGCTTCCTAGAGTTCTGTTACGACCAACCGACTCCTAAGGGTCTAGCCGGAAATGGGATGTTACAAATCCCAATAAACAAAACAAAGATTTCGTCCCCGAAATCAAGGTTAAGCCTACGGGACTCTAATCGGGAAAAGAAGCTTGTAACATCCCATGAGAATTGAAAGATTACATCTCTACGTTAGGTTTGTTGTGTGCAGTTTTGATTCCAAAACCAGTTCGTCCAATTGATATGGTGTATATCCCAATAATCAAAGGATTAGCCCCTATTCTTGAAATTTCAGTCTTATTGGTTTAAAATAGGAACGCACATTGATTGTCCAGAGGGGTTGTGAGGTATACCTGACTGAAAAGTCCCGGTTATTTTTGCCGCATCACGTCCTGTGGCTCCCATGTACGCTCCTCCTGCCCATGATTGTTCCATAGAACCTTGACTAATGGAACCTTCTTCCGTTGCAAGACCCGCACTGCCGTGTCTTCGATCCCGATCGGCTCCAAATGAACTGACCGGTCAGAAGCTACCGGTCCATCGGTGATAAAAAATCTGCTGCTCTGGGCGCAGTAGAGCCCTCCTAAGCGAAGAAACGTGGAATACGCCATGCAGAGATGCTAGCTCTGGTGGCAACTCCAGCCTATAAGCTAGGGCCCCGATCCGCTGCTGGATCCTGTAAGGGCCCATATACTTAGGGCTGAGCTTCCTCCTCCGACCACGCACCTGTGAAACTCCATGCATGGGCCGGATCTTCAAAATACTCGGTCCCCCACCTGATATCCACCTAACGATGTCAGGTGTCATAATACTTAGTCTGTCTGCTCTGCGCTTCTAATATCCTGTCTCCGATTAGTCTCATCTGAGCCTCGGCGTCTTCGACAAAATCCGATCCCAATGCCTTCGGATCCTCGTCTTGAATCCAAGAGAGCAGGGTCCTTCATCTCCTTCCATACGAGGCTTTGTAAGGCGCCATCATGATCCGGGACTGGTAGCTGTTGTTATAGGAGAACTTGACCAAGGGTAGGAGCTTCTCCCATGTTTCCCCGTGGCATCGAACAAACTGCTCCACAAATCTCCGCACTAGTACCCCCCCACAGAGTCATCCTTCTTGATCGGAATGAATCTGGCCACCTTCGTCAACTGATCGACGATGACCTAAGTCGAGTCGTTTCCCGTCCGTGATCGGGGAAGTCCATGAATAAAATCCATCGCGATGTCCTCAAATTTCCACTCTAGGGGTACATGTTCTGAGATACATCATCCTTCTGATGATACCACCTAACGACTACATCCTTACCTTCTCAGATATCCCGAATCTTGTTACCCGTCACCTAATTTCACGTGATAATAGTTAATTCTCGAAATTATTCCGTCTTATTACCCTATTATTGTCTTAGTAACGCCACAGGTCATCATTCCAAAACATGTTTGTTACGCCACTTTCCCAAACTAGGTCCAAGGGAACCCAAGCCAATATTAGTTTGCCCAATAAACAAAAGTTTAGCCCCCAATAAACAAAAGATCAGCCCCTACCTATCTTGGGCTAAGTATCTTTGATATTACCCTGTTACATCTGTCCCAGCTGGGTGCACGATCCCTAGGGCATCAATCTTGGACTTGGGGTTCCACCCTGAAACTTGTTAATATATTCCATACCTTACACCCTCTGAGTCACATTTGCGACAACCTTGTCCGGGTCAAAATGTTCCCAATCCCAAATGGGTATCTTCCGAACTTGAATTCCTATCCGACCCTCAGCGTTTGTCTCGGTGGTTGCCTCCAAGTAATTTCATTACCAGTGTTGAGGGTTAAGACTACTTGTCCTTTACCATTCTACTAATGTACTATTGGTCCCAATTCTACCTAAGGTAGTCTACCTCCTCGAATAATCGTTGATTTGGACAGTAGGGACACCTGAGTTTACGTCTTAGGTAGTCATTCTCGTGCTAAACTCCTCCTTTATTCTCTTTGGGTACCTCCTTAACTTAACCAAATTCATACCCAAGGTCTATTTTGAACTAGGGCATACTATAAATTGCCATGGTTAGTCACGAGTCCTAGTTGGTTGAGTCTAAATCATTGGTTAGAGGATGATAAGATGAGATCTTCGCAGCCGGAGGTGTTCCCTGCTGGGGGCAGGGTAGGCCACAGGCTACAAAGAAGGATTCCAGTTAACGATGAAGTGGACTTTCACATGTGATTTCCCTTATGGGCACACCACTGCTTCCGCTGCTTAGTTTGTCCCCAAAATAAACTCGAGCGGGGGTGACCCAGGGTTAGTGGACTGCTACTTTTCCGATCGAGGTCTCCTCTGATACCACTTATAAAACCCCCCCCCTTTTTTTTCAAACACCGGGGTCTTAGCCCAGAATTGCCGCTTTGCGGTGACACCGACTCACGGGAAGGTCGCCACTACAAAACGCCAATTCTGCCGGCCCTTTTCGATCGCAGAATAGTAGCATGATGAAGTAAAAGCAAGTCCACATAACCACATGTATGTATAAATCTCCACGAAGGGAGAGTCCACAATAACAATAATAATAATCAGAGTACAAAAGGTGGGCTTGTGCCCAGTACATATAATCCTCACTACAAGTCACTCGCGGAAGCAAAACGAAAACAAAGCGTCACCGTAACTGTCACTGAACTGAGAGCACCCAAGCTGGATTGGCCCATCTCCACCGACTCTGTACTCCGCTGTTGTTGCATCTCTGGGAGCTTCTTCCTTTTCGGCCTGCCGTCGCCGCCTCGCAATCCACGTCTGCGTCTACGTCTTCGGCCTCCTGGCTGCTGAGCTGGTGGGATCCCACCCATCAAGGGGAATCTAACCCATGTATGTCCCGGCTGGTGACAATGGTAACACGGTTGCGGGGTCAACTCTGTCAGAAACTGTAACACCTGTGACCCGTCCATATGGTACACCTAAAATGTTGTGGTTCGAAAACCGTTAGTCATAAAGACTAAGCCCTATCAACCCCTACCCCTTCCCCCATGGCTCCTAGGTACCGAGCGGAGAGTAAAAAAGGGAAGGACATGATGGTGGAGATTAAATCAAGAAACAGGTGACAGCGAACCTATGCTAGCAATTCTATAGTAAACAAGATAGAAACAGAAAGTAAGAAATGTAACCTTAACTTATGCGCAGAAGCGCATAAGCCAAGGGATCTTTTGCAGGGCTCCCATCGTATAGAGTGTCCCATACCACTTATACGTTGGGGTGTCGGTTATCAAACAGCAAGGAGTAGCAAAAGGCACAAGAAATATAACCATTGATTTATAGGGATTACCCCTATAGACCAAGGGGTCGTTTTGCAGGGCCTATCGTATAAAACGTCCCATACCATTTTATACGTTAGGTGGCATGTTTATGCTATGACACACAATTATGCTATGAAATGCACAAGCAAGTGCAACACACCCACACAACTCTATGCGTACAGACCTTTAGTTCCCCCTATTCGGGCAGCTAGCTTCACCCCCAGGAACCTCCGTTGTGGCAAACGGAGACAGTGAGTCGGGCCCCCACTCCTAGGCGGGTAACCACACTACCAGGCCTAGCCCTTCCATACGCCCCTAGAAGAACACAACTTAGAGTATCCGCGTACTTGTGCTGGCTGTACACACCAGGCTTTTCGCCGAGTCAACGTACCGCTGTCAGTGTGATCGATCGCCTAGTACCGATGACCCACCACTTTTATGCACATGCAATCATGACAATTATATCTGTACAAGTTCTCATATTACCGAGCCTCCAGCTCTCTAGGCTACCAAGCATATACCAAGTCCCCGAGCATCCCGCTCCCTGGACTTTCCAATTACAAACCAACCACCATCACTACTAGTAGGCCCTTAGACCACGGACCTACTCTACCCATTCCATGCCATTTCTTCTTCCTAAATGTACAAGTGTAGGTGTGAGGTACAACTATTATTAGGGTTACTCTTGATCATTTTATTCCTAAGATTTAAGGTTAACCTTGGACTTCCCGAGGGTTACCCGGTGAAGGGCTCGCAGCGGTACTAGGAGCTATGATGGGGTGAATCCCAAAACTCCCTTTCCAAGGAACTTATTATACTTGATTGGTTCCCTTAACCCATTCCCTTCTCTCATTACAGTGGACCATTCCTAGGGTGGCTTTGACTCTTCCTCTTCTCGGGGAGGACGGTCTTCCGTCGAACCCGAACACTACCTATCGCTAGTCAACCTCACCCCCTACCCATCCTAACTTCCAATAATGAACTTGATTTAACTCATCCTGTCCAAATCAGCAAACTATCAAAATTCCATCTCCAAGTTCATTACCCACTCTAGCTCAGCTTCTGCAGTTTTACTAAACGCAAACCGTCCTAATCTTTATGAGGTATGCAAGGGGTGGTACTCCCAACTGTCTTCCAAATCCCATATAATATTTACTGGAGGTCTACCATGACATAATTAGTCTAAATCCAGAAAATAATAATTTTCCTAATTAATCTGATATTTATTTAATTTTCCCAAATGATGGGCCATGGGTCATTTTAAACATGAACTACATGATCCTCCTAAGTAATGGCTACCCAAAAATCATGATCATTAAATAACAGCAGGATAACCTCAAATACAAATTTTCAGAATTTTTCTAAAAGTATTTAGCCTCTAATTAATTTATCCAGTATAATCACGTTAATCCTACGTAAAGAAGGAAGTACTGAAATTATTCATCGGAAAATTATAGAAAAATTACTAATCAGTAGTATGATATAGAAAAGATCTTTGTGCAAAGAATCATAATTTTACCAGCTTGCTAAGCACCACTATAGATTTAATCAAATATTCAAGGTAAAACATACTTAATGAAGCAAGCCTTAGAATTAAACTTCTAAAAACTCATTAAAAATTCACAGAGATTTAAAATCATAATAAACATTCTCTGCTTAAATTTCATCAATTTCCAGGAAGTGTGTATTCCATAATAAATTTTCTAAGCAAATCATACAAGCTACTAAATCGTTAACGAAGTATCCAAAATAATGATCTTAAAATTCATAGTAAAATATGCAGAGCTTGTACCATCCCTATAATTCACTCTGCCCAAATCTCATCACTTTTCAATATGATTTAGTATCATTTCCTATCTCTACAAGTTTTGCACCCTAAATTAGGGTTAGGTTTTTAGGTATCCCAACAGTCTCCAAATCTACTAAGATTTCATCCAGAGAACTATAATGGCCCTATGGTCCTCTTCACCAAATTTCGAGTCACTCCAAGGTCATTTGACCCCATGACCTTCACAAGCCACCAAGATCCATCCTTAGGGTTTGACCTTGGTTCTTAGGGTAAACTTACCCCGATACACCTCAAACTATTTGAGGGGGTGCTAGAGAATATTACTAGCCAGTGGTAAAAATCACAGCCTCTGTTGAGGTGATTTGACCACTCAAACCTCAAAAGTGCACCTTTAATCTAAGACCCCTTATTAGGGCAAAACTTAGGTTTGATCATTTCTAATCCAAAACATCTCCAAATGAGATGAAAAATTATACAGAACCTTATGGTGAACCCAGGGACCACTCACCAAAATCTGGGATGGTTTGGAAATTGTTTAGCCATCTAATTAAATTAAGCTAGGATTATTGAATTTTTCTAAAAACTATAGAAAAATATTTCCCAAAAATCCTAATTTTTGGATGGTACCTAGATATAGGTAAGGTTAGGTCACACCCCAAATTTCAAGTCATTGTGATGACTGGATTAGAGTGGGGAATTTTTCTATGGTCAGGACAACCCTATGGGTAGACCTCACCAAATTGAGTGCTGAGGTCTATCCAGTGGTCCAAAATGCTTGAAACAAATTTTAAAATTCCCTAGACTCCAAGAGGTATAATTTTGGTGTTGACCATTTTTCCTGTAGGAGCCTCTAGGTATTTTTCCCAAATTATTTAAAATGACAGATATTTTCATTCAGAAATTGTTTTAAGAATAGAATCTAATTTAATGGCACTGTTCATCTTCTTCTACAGCCCGAAACCAGAGCCCTGAAAACTTAATTTCCTGTAACTTCTCCAAAGCTATTTACCGGCCATCCAGCCATCTCCCTGGCCGGCCACCACCACCACCACCTCTGTTGAGGTGAGGGCTATCGTCGGGCGGCGGCACGGCCGCCGGAGAGGTGGTTTCCGGCGAACCCGCCACCACAAAATTTTCGGAAAACCATGGAAACGCTCACACGATCTGGCTCTGTTGAGCCCGATATCTCTCCTAACGATTTCTAAGATCTATCCGCAGAAGAAGAGGGAGGGGAGGACCTTGTTCGCGGTTTGAAGGCGAGATGGACGTCGGACTGTCATGGCGCGGTGGTGGCGTCGCCGGAATTCTTCTACAGCACCGTACAAGCTCCAAATCCGTCGGGTAAGGGTGGAAACTCCAGCTCTTAGTCTAGGGAGCCCTTTTAAAGGGAAGAAAGGAGGGAGGGGAAAGGTTGAAACATTCATGTCGATTAATATTTCTGTTAATAACATTTCGGTTATGATGCAAGGAAGGGGAAAAGGTGGAAGATGAATTGGCTGATCCAGGTGGCGGTTTTCTATTGGACCTCATTTACTTATTTTATTAACTAATTAGGGACTGAAATGGCCCATAAATATTCCTGCTGTTCATTCCATAATCAGAATTGATTAAGATGTCGGTTACCGAAATTTAAAGTCTGGCTGACGTTTCGGCCTTAGTCACGGGCGTGACACATAGGTCACGGGCGTGACAGGCCCGGGTGGCTAATTCTGGGTTCGACGGTCATCGAACTGAGGTCGACGATCGTCGAAGGGCGGTCACGCCCTAGGTCACGGGCGTGACACATGGGTCACGGGCGTGACAGGCCGGGGCTTGACGATCGTCGAATTGAAGTCGACGATCGTCGAAGGGTGGTCACGCCCTAGGTCACGGGCGTGACACATGAGTCACGGGCGTGACAGGCCCGGGTAGCAAATTCTGGGTTTGACGATCGGCGAAGGGTGGTCACGCCCTAGGTCACGGGCGTGACACATGGGTCACGGGCGTGACAGGGTCATGAGGCAAATTACGCACTTGGCGATCGTCGCGCTGTGATCAACGATTGTCGAAGGTGAGAACGCCCTTGGTCACGGGCGTGACACCTGGGTCACGGGCGTGACAGGGTTGGGTTGAAAATTTTACGCCCGACGATCGTCTCCCTGAGATCGACGATCGTTTAAGGAGTCACGCCCTAGGTCACGGGCATGACGGGTCGGTCACGGGCGTGACCAACCCGTGACCCGAAATCTCGGTCGATTTATTTCACTTTTTTGGGCTTCCTAGAGTTCTGTTACGACCAACCGACTCCTAGGGGTCTAGCCGGAAATGGGATGTTACATGCAATTCTTGTATGGTTGGTGAATAACTCCTTATTCGCATCCATCATACGGTGCATGCCAACTCTATGCCTCAAGGCACTCAACCTTTGAGGTCACTTAGTTAAGTTAGACCCGATGTCGACAGTGGGATATCACAATTATCCGCTCGCACCCTTACCAAGATAGATTAATGCGCCTTGCTTTGGCAAGCCCACACTTCATCGATCGAGGCAGGAAGAGTGTCATCCATCGGAAGGCATCCGAAGAATTAATATTTGATGAAGGGATTTTTTGATAATAGGTTAACAATTAACCATGATCAACATTTAATCAATGTGCACATCCACAGAAAAATATTTTTAAAATCCACATGCATCCCTTATGTGCACAACATGGTACTATCAACATTTGATAGAAGAAAGGGCTAAATCTGAACATCCGGACTCTTCCAAATCTTCAGATTTACATGCATTGGAAAAAGGCAAAGGCAACTTGACTTAAAGCAGTAGACAAGCTCATCTCTCCTTGTTGGATTAAAAATCCAAAACAATACACAGGTTCATAAACCACTCGAGGGATGGTTACTGCTAAGGAGACAAAAATTTTTAACAATTAGAAATTACCACGAAATCCCAGACGTTCCTAGCGGGGTTCCAATGGGCAGAGCCCCAAACCTATGGGTTATGGGCCCACCGATTTCCCTTGGAAAAATCATCAACAATTGATGATCCAGAATTAAATCTAGACATTTAGAACACTTCTAAATCCTTAGGTTTACACGTACTGGAATAACCTAACTTCCAATACAATAATCATGGCCGAAACCTCCCTCTGATACCACTGTTGGGTTTCTCTGGGAGGGTGGCACAACACTTGTGCATGCAGCGGAAGTAATAAAATAATCAAGAACAACCTAAAAGAGATTAGGATCGGGCCATGAATGTTGAATCAAGAAGTTAACGAACAACTAGGTAAAATTACCTTAGCGGCGTTGAGTCACAACTCAACGAAGATGCTCCAAAATCTGAGTCCTTGTCGGTTGCGAGTTCCACGTAGAATAGCGTCTACGTCTCTGCAAAAATCCATACGAGCGGGAGAACACCGAGCTTCATCGCACGAAGGATCGGGAAGGAGATCAGCCACAGAATGTACTTCCACGGACTGCTAGGTCCGCTCCAGGAAGAGTAGCACCGGCGACTATCGTCGGAGAGGAAGAGGTCGGCGGAGCGAATGAGGGGCGGAACACTTCCGTCGGGCGGGGTTCGGGATGCGGCAGGCCAACAGAATGGCGGAACACTTCCGTCGGCTTCGATTCGGCCACAGGAGAAATCCGATCTACTTCCCCAAAACCCTAAGTCCTAATTTATACCAAAGGTATAAACATACCTAGGAATGTCGCTATCTGCATACCACCCAAAATAGGGTTTCTGAATCGTTCAGCAAGAATCCGCTCCAGGTTCGACGAGAATCAGCTCCAAGATCGGCGAGAATCCGCTTCCAGAATCGATGCGAATCATCTGTAGAATCGTCGAGACTCAGCTGCAGAATCGTCGAGAATCATCAGCTGGAATCGTGGAGTATCACCATTCGTCGGCAATCCAACAGATGATTCTTGACGAATTTGCCTTAGTCGGCGAGTCATACTCGACGATTCACGACGAATGATTCTCGACAAATGATTCTCGACGAATGATTCTCGACGAATGATTCTCGACGAATGATTCTCGACGAACCATTCTCAATGAACATCCTTGGCAACGTTTGCCTGAACCCATTCTGTATGTTGATTGGTAACCCTTACCAACACAGTCAATCTTCCAACTTCTCCACATGCTCTTATGTGTGACCCTGCAGGCTCATATCGCGTTGGCAGTTAGATTACATGTTTGACCACTTCTAGATCACCATGGTAACTCCAACAATTTTTCCTAATTTAATGGATAGCTGGCGACACTACATGAAAAAATTACTGTCGGGCGCTAGCTTTACCGCCGGTGGTAGATTTTTAAAGACGAGTATAAAAGAATGCGTTTCTTTTTCTGAGGTGATAACAAAATGAAAGAGGAGTATTTCATGTCTAGGGTTTGGCTACGACCTTTGTTGGTACGAACGACCTCCTCCAAGCATGGAAAAGAGAAATTTCTCCCCCCATTCATGATTGAAGAATTCAGAAGAGCAAGTCTCCAATGACCATCAGCGGTTGATCAAGTGTTAGAAGAAAAAACATTCAGAAGCCTTGATTACACACTGTTCTACGGAGGATTTCTTATTTGAGGGAGCAAAAATTTCAAACTTTTTTATTTTCTTGTATTTTATTTAACCTTGTTGTATTTTTTGTGGATAAATCATCCGGTGTAGACGTTGAGTTCCTGGGAGGAGTTCGTGAAAAATCGACTTGGGAGGTCGTTAGATTTCTGGGAGGAATCTATGGGAAATCATCCTGGGAGGACGTCTAGATCTGGTAGATCTAGTGGGCTTAATACCCTTCCTGGGAGGAAGGTGAAGAGTTGGCTTATCAATTTTCTTGGGAAGAAGAGAGAGAGCTAACGTGTCCTGGTTGAGGGTCGATATAGAAATGAAAAGAAAATTGTTAGTTTCATCGCCTCTGATTTCCGGCGTCACAAAGATCAAGTTATATTGTTGTAAACCCTTGTGTTTAATTTTGAATAAATTATAATTCTTTTATTTCATCTCAAATTTATGGTTTTATGTTGGTAGGGCATTGAGGGTTGTGTGAGAAATCGGAAAGCAAATTTTTTACAAGGAAAAATAGCTCTGTGACCACTTCAAGGAAGAGATACAATGATTCACACACCTGGGGTAATTGATCGATTTTTACAAAGAAAGAGCAAGACCACCGACAGATCCTGAGCAGTATTACTGTGATCATCGAATAACCCCCAACAAAAATAGCTAGAGTCTTAGTAGATGAAGGGATCACATTGAACGTACTATTAATTTTAACATTACTCCAACTAAAACTTATAAGTGGAGCCTCAGACTTAACTCCACTAGCACATGTATTCCAGGAAGTCCTCTGTTCCGGTCCTCGGCACCATCACTCTGTAATACCCCCATCCATCATATAGAATATAACAGAAGATCTGGTCAGGGCCCAAGCCATTTTCCACGGACAGTCAGTGGAGTTATGTATTGAAACCAAATCATTGACATATCCTAACTCAGAGTTACATTCTAGCAGAAGCTTTTTTAAGTAAGAATAACCCACCACTAGGAATGTACACTATACAAAATTATTATGAATGAAATTCATACACAATGAGTTTGGCCATAAGGCCTTACAAATGGTTTTCTTCACAAATGTGTTTTACATACATCAACACACAGGTCGGCCACACATAAAGATAGTAATAAGCACTTCGCTTAGCCTTCGAGGGTCGGCATAGCACAAAAGGTAGCTTCAACTCGCTACTTCCCCCTCGGTACTCCAGCAACTGCACAAAGACAAACCACCGAGATGTGGCAAACAAGGCAAGAATCATCTTTAGCTCACCAATTTATAATGACCCCACCCCTTACTCGAGCCTTCAGTGCTCCTTCCCTGCAGGTACACAACATGTTTATATATTGCCATAAGAACATGCAATTTAAGAACCATTCACCACAGATGTTGGCACACATGACCACATGCCCCGTGCACTCAAGTCACATTTTCGGTGTTCTGGAATTCTAGTCCCACCACCATACTTAGTGATTGTTCAACATTTGAGCAATACTAGTCTTTCCGTCTCGTAGCATAAGACTCTTTCCTATGCTACGACAAAGTCAAAGGCGCTATATAACCTTAAGATTCAAGCCAGTGACTCACTCTAAGTCAATTGCCATAGGGCAGGTACATGTCAGTCACATCCCGTTTCTCAAAACGTTAGGCACAACAAGCCACGATACGAGTCTGCCTTGCCTTGCCCATTTTCAACATAGATAACCACGTTATGTTCCAAGGTTGGTACTCACGAACACCATAATTGGGCACTCCAACTCATAGCTCAACATGTTAGCCCCTTAGTCTCTAAGAGACAGGCCTCATAAACATAGCTCTCTAGGAGCTACTGCTAGAGGTAGAACTACCGTCGGGCGGTATCAGACAGAACATCGTTTCTATCCACTTTTTCAGGTGTTTCCTAAAGTTAGCCTCCAAGACTCCCTGCAACACTCTGCAATACTCAGAACCTGAAAATAGCATTCTCATAGTAGAGTGTTCCCCGGCTCGCAATCAACAAGATAACCATCACTTATCCAGACTAACCTGTCCGGATGGGCTCCACACAGCATGCCTATTCCATACTTCGATTACGGATTCTATATGCAAATTTACTATCGGGGATATCACTGATCAACCCGTTGGAAACTTCTCATTTTCCAGTAATTGGTGAGGGATTTCATGCACATGCCAAATAAGGACTTTACTTGTCTAAGAAGGAAGATCGTTACCCTTTTAGATCGCTTAGTAGCCATGAAAATGTAAGGGATCTGGGTGGAGCATTCACAGTACCTTCTGTAACACCCCAAAAGGAGTAGGAAGTAACAGGCGCGAGCGTCGAACAGAGTTCGGCGAGCGTCGAACAGAGTTCGGCGAGCGTCGAACAGAGTTCGGCGAGCGTCGAACAGAGTTCGGCGAGCGTCGAACAGAGTTCGGCGAGCGTCGAACAGAGTTCGGCGAGCGTCGAACAGAGTTCGGCGAGCGTCGAACAGAGTTCGGCGAGCGTCGAACAGAGTTCGGCGAGCGTCGAACAGAGTTCGGCGAGCGTCGAACAGAGTTCGGCGAGCGTCGAACAGAGTTCGGCGAGCGTCGAACAGAGTTCGGCGAGCGTCGAACAGAGTTCGGCGAGCGTCGAACAGAGTTCGGCGAGCGTCGAACAGAGTTCGGCGAGCGTCGAACAGAGTTCGGCGAGCGTCGAACAGAGTTCGGCGAGCGTCGAACAGAGTTCGGCGAGCGTCGAACAGAGTTCGGCGAGCGTCGAACAGAGTTCGGCGAGCGTCGAACAGAGTTCGGCGAGCGTCGAACAGAGTTCGGCGAGCGTCGAACAGAGTTCGGCGAGCGTCGAACAGAGTTCGGCGAGCGTCGAACAGAGTTCGGCGAGCGTCGAACAGAGTTCGGCGAGCGTCGAACAGAGTTCGGCGAGCGTCGAACAGAGTTCGGCGAGCGTCGAACAGAGTTCGGCGAGCGTCGAACAGAGTTCGGCGAGCGTCGAACAGAGTTCGGCGAGCGTCGAACAGAGTTCGGCGAGCGTCGAACAGAGTTCGGCGAGCGTCGAACAGAGTTCGGCGAGCGTCGAACAGAGTTCGGCGAGCGTCGAACAGAGTTCGGCGAGCGTCGAACAGAGTTCGGCGAGCGTCGAACAGAGTTCGGCGAGCGTCGAACAGAGTTCGGCGAGCGTCGAACAGAGTTCGGCGAGCGTCGAACAGAGTTCGGCGAGCGTCGAACAGAGTTCGGCGAGCGTCGAACAGAGTTCGGCGAGCGTCGAACAGAGTTCGGCGAGCGTCGAACAGAGTTCGGCGAGCGTCGAACAGAGTTCGGCGAGCGTCGAACAGAGTTCGGCGAGCGTCGAACAGAGTTCGGCGAGCGTCGAACAGAGTTCGGCGAGCGTCGAACAGAGTTCGGCGAGCGTCGAACAGAGTTCGGCGAGCGTCGAACAGAGTTCGGCGAGCGTCGAACAGAGTTCGGCGAGCGTCGAACAGAGTTCGGCGAGCGTCGAACAGAGTTCGGCGAGCGTCGAACAGAGTTCGGCGAGCGTCGAACAGAGTTCGACGAGCGTCGAACAGAGTTCGACGAACGTCAAACAATGTCGAACATAGTTCGGCGAACGTCGAACAATGTCGAACAGAGTTCGACGAATGTCAAACAGAGTTCGACGAATGTCGAACAGAGTTCGACGAATGTGGTTCTGTTATGTGTAATGTATTCTTTTGGCAAACGTCAAACATATTTCGAGAAGTCTAAAGTGTTGAACTTCGTTCGACGAGTTGTCGAAATAAGATATCGCCGAGTGGCAACTCGTGTAAGATGGTTGGTGAGCGGCCAGTGAGCGGCGGTTAACTTTTCAGCTCAAATCCTAGCCTTTTCTTTGTTTTGAAGGAGAGATCATGTGGCTAGGATTAGTCCCGAATCCACTTAACCAGAGAAGAATAGGAAGGAGGTTTCATTCTCTTTCTCTCTCTCTTCATCTCTTGATTTTCCTTGAGTAAAAAGGAAGAAGAAGCAAAGGAAGTGTTGGACTAAGCTTTGTGAGCTCGCTGAAGCTGATCTTGTTGTCGGAGGCACAATCTGAGGATAGATCCGCAAAGGGGAAAGTGAGGCGCTCACTTCCATGCACGTAGAAAAGCTTCGTCATGGCTCCGAAGAGAACTACATGGGTAACGATTTTATCCTGGACAAGTGAAGTCCTCAATACGCATACCTGCTTGGAACCCCTCACCAAAAAGGTGGAAAAAGGGTTGATTCCTTTGGGTCGATCAGTATGTTCCCCATTTAATATTGCATTAGATCCGAAAATGTAAAGTATGGAATAGGCATGCTGTGTGAAGCCCATCCGGACGGGTTTGTATGGATTGGTGATGCTTTATTTTGCAAACCGGAGAAGTCTTCGCTTATAAATGAGTATTTTACGGAGTCTGTGGGTTATGCCTGCGAATTGGAGTAACAGGAAGTACTGGAGAGGATCTCCAGGAAAATACCCAGGTAAAATCACAGTTTTGGAGAAACTGTTGCTATTGCCGGGCGACAGTGGGTATTGCCGATGACGATAACACCCAGAGAGCTATTTGTGGTGTGAAAGACCAGTTTTTGGGCACTACAGGTTTCTGCAAGGTTTGGGTTTAGTTTGGGCGTAGAAAGAGAGCTTCTGTTGGCCCTCCAAGCGATCGTGACGAACGCTGGCACTAACTCCCTTTGTGATTGTGAAGCTAGTCCTTGGAGGACAGTGTGGCTATTGTGAGCTGCGAGCTCTTAAAGGCCTTCATGCCGAACGGATAAGGGGAAGCTAACCCGCGTCAGTCTAGACAATGAATTGGAAATTTGAGCAACGAGTAAAAGCTGACTGTCTCCGTATTATGGTTGTCTAACTTGAGTGCCTGGGATATTAGCGTTCGTTAGGAACACATAATGAGAGTCTTGGGCTGTACGCCATCAAGACTAAAGTCTCCGGCTGTAGTCCGTCGAGCATGAATGCTCAATGTTGGAGGTGGTACCCTGATTTTTTGGTACACCGATAATGCGCCGTGAGTGCACGGAGCGTCGAGCCGTGCGGCCGACGTTTGTGATATATTGAAATGTGTGGTCATGCACTTTCTTGTGATATGTCTGTTGATATTGCATTGCTTGCAGGGAAGGAGAATTACCACCCCGAGTAAGGGGTGGGATCGTTATAAAATTGGTCAGCTAAAGCTGACCATTGTTTTGTTTGCCATGTTTTGGTGGGCTGTGTTGTGCAGGTGCTGGACCTAGCGGGAAATAGCAGACTGAAGCCCTTGCTGCTATGCCGGTCCTCGAAGGCCGAGTGGAAAGGTTTTAATATTTTCATGTGTGGCCGTCCTGCGTGCTGATGTATGTAATCCACACCTGTAAAGTTTAACTATAAGGCCTTAAGGCCAAACTCTTTTGTGTATTTTTGTATACATTCCTGTGATATATATAAATGTGGTTGTTTATATATAGTGGACATTCCTGATTGTTGAGCCCCTAAAGCTTCTGCTAGAATGATCTGAGTTAGGATGCGTGTACTGGTTCTTGATATTAATAAGTAACGTCGCCGACTGTCTGCGGAATATGACATAGGGCCCCAGCCGGACCATCTATTATATTTCATGTGACTGACGGAGATGTTATAATTTGGTATCAGATTGTCACGATCGCCCTCCTTCAAATTCGTGGTCAAATTCTTTTGAGGGGTGGCGAGCACGTGTAGGTGCTTACTGTAATAACATAAATGAACTCAAGAATGTCCACTTAGGAATGAAATTCACCTGTTTGAGGAACCTGCACGTTCCTAATAGTTGGTATTTGCATCCGAGTCATCGCTAAATTGTGTATTTTACACTTATGGGTGACTAGTTGTGGTGCGGGGCAGTTAGAGCCCTATCATTCTATTGAGAGTGCGACACCGGTTGAGTTATCCATTCCTCATCTCTCGGAAGAAAAAGTTCGGTGGATTGCGAATGTGGTCTTCAAAATGATCAAGGCCCAACTTGAATGGCAAGTACATCCCCTTGTCCCTCGGGTGGCGGCAATGCCCGTTGGTCTATTTGAGTAGATTGTCAGTAGAAGAGCATCGGCTCAGCCGTTGAATATGTGTTTGATGCAAGGACCTCACATGATTGAGGAGTACTTTCATGCATTTGTTGTGTTAATACAACAAGCAGAGTTTCGATTTGAAACAGAGGAGACGAAGATCAATAGGTTTTATGATGGTCTACATTAGGAACTATGAATTTTTTTATTGGGTCCAAAGTTAATGGGATTCCAAACATTGGTGCAGTCAACAAGGGCGTTGGAGATGGACTTGGCTAAAGTCCACCAGACACCAGTAAAAAAGATACCTAGTTTCTCCGAGTCGGGATATAAACGATGGAAGAAGTTAAAAACTTCTGAAGCAACTCCTTCTATGACGCCTGGAGCAGCGCCGGGATGAACCACTCTTGAGTGTTATACATGTAGCACGAAAGGACATCTTGCCCAAGAGTTTTGGGGTGGTGGCCGGAAGCCAAAGAAGATTAAGGCTAGAGCAGGTGCAGGGCGAACTCCACATATCTGCTACTTGTGTGGCAAAGAGGGATATATGTCCCGTGACTGCCAAAATAGCCCTAAGATGACAACAAACTAAAAGGGAATTTCGAGTTTATGTATGTAAATAACTGTGACCATGTACTGTACATTTACTAGTATGTAATAATGTATACAATGCATGTTTTCCGCGTACAAACATGTTGTTAGTATTTTGTTTGGGGCCTAATGTATTTTTTGTGTGCTTATATTTGTATAATAATATAAGATTGGGATAAAATTGCCCTAAAAGTAGTAGTGAACACGGATAGAAAGTTTGGTGTTATGGTGCTGTTGTGAAGTCATGTCATTTAGATGGAAGTATCTATGCTGACAAATGTTATGTTTGATGTGATCCTAGGTATGGACTAGCTCGCAGAGCAGCGTACCGGTATAGATTATAACTCTAAGGTGGTCTCACTAGGATTGAACACTGAATGATATATTAAGTTTGCTTGTATGCGAGGATCGAGCAAGATATTGATGTCTGCTCTCCAAGTAGTCAAGGCTGTTAGGAAGGGCGCGGAGTTGTTCTTCATGCTCTTAGAGGCTGTTGAGCCAAAGAACAATTTGAGTGACGCTCCAATTGTATCAGAGTACGTCGATGTGTTTCCGAAGGATCTTCCGGGGTTACCTCCCCAACTAGAAATAGACTTCGCTATCGAGTTGGTGCCAGGTGCAAAACCTGTGGCCCGCTCGCCGTACCGAGTAGCGCCAAAGGAAATGACGAAACTTATTGTTCAATTGCAAGAGATGCTAGAGCAAGGATATATACACCCAAGTATGTCACCTTGGAGTGCACCGGTTCTTTTGTGAAAAATAAGGACGGAAGCTTGCGGCCGTGCATCGACTATCGAGAGATGAATATGTTAACAGAAAAGAATAAGTATCTGATTCCACGGATAGATGACTTGTTCGACCAACTGGTGGGATCAACGGTGTACTCGAAGCTGGATTTGAAGTCTGGCTACTACCAGTTGAGGATTTGAGAATGTGATATTACCAAGACAGCGTTTGGAACACCTGACGGTCATTACGAGTTCACTGTGATGCCGTTTGGGCTATGTAATGTTCCATCGGTGTTCATGGATCTAATGCACCGAATGTTCCGAGAGTACTTGGACTTATTTGTGATTGTCTTTATTGACGACATATTAGTGTACTCTCAGTCTGAAGAAGACCATGCGAACCATTTACGGATGATGTTGCATAACCTGAGAAGAAACAAGCTCTACGCCAAGTTCTCAAAGTGCGAGTTCTGGTTGTCGTCAGTTGCCTTTCTTGGCCATATGGTTAGTGGAGAGGGCATTACAGTGGATCCTGCGAAGATAATTGCGATACAAGAGTGGTCGGTGTTGTCTTCTATAGCTGAAGTCAGGAGTTTCCTTGGAATGACGAGCTACTATAGGCGCTTCATAGAGAACTTCTCGCGAATATCCTTGCCTCTCACCACACTAACGAGAAAAGATTAGAAGTTCGTTTGGACGCCGGAGTGCGCACGAGCATTTGAGGAGCTAAAAGGTCGCCTAACTACGACGCCAATCTTGATGATGCCATGTGGTTCAGACGGTTATGAAATTTATAGTGATGCATCAGGGAGCGACTTAGGCCGCGTTCTTCTTCAATTTGGTAATGTGATAGCGTATGGTTCACGCTAGTTGAAAGTGCATGAGCGGAACTATCCCGTCCATGACTTAGAGTTGGCGGCGGTGATATTTGCACTCAAACTATGGCGTTACTACTTATAAGGCGTGAAAGTTGACATCTTCACAGATCATAAGAGCCTTAAGTACATGCTGGATCAGAAGGATCTAAATATGTGACATCGGAGGTGGATGGAGTTCCTCAGAGACTACACCTTCCAAATTCATTGTACTCCCAGGAAGGGAAATGTGGTCGTAGATGCCTTGAGTCGTAGGACTCCGGCAAGAGCAAGTTGGTTGCAGATGCATAATGAGCATCTAATCCAGGAGTTGGAGGCCATAGACATCTCTTGTGTGGACAAGAATGCTACTGCAAGTGCATGCCTGAACTGAACGGAGGTACAATATGACCTTGTAGACAAGGTTCAGCGAGCAATGAAACTAGACGAGAGTCTACAACGTTATGCAGCGGATGGGTCAAATGCCTAATTCTCCTGGGATGACGGCCTTTTGCAGAAAGATGATCGTTTGTGCGTCCTGAATGTGGGTAAATTACGTGAAGAATTATTGTATGAGGCACACTTTACGAAGTATTCAATCCACTCAGGGAGCACAAAAATGTATAAGGACATGAAAAAGATGTTCTGAGGGCAAGGTCTGAAGAAAGATATAGCTCATTATGTGGCAAATTATCAGACTTGTGCCTTGGAAAAAACTGAATGCCAGAAGCGTGGAGGTTTCCTGAAGTCGCTACCTATTCTGGAA
The DNA here is from genome assembly GCA_039513925.1 of Platanthera zijinensis. Taxonomy (NCBI): domain Eukaryota; kingdom Viridiplantae; phylum Streptophyta; class Magnoliopsida; order Asparagales; family Orchidaceae; genus Platanthera; species Platanthera zijinensis. Next base: position 115,273,692 of record CM077094.1, read on the forward strand.
TGGAAGTTTGATGACATTTCGATGGACTTCATGCACGGTTTTCCGAGGTCGCAACGCAGAAATGATTCTATTTGGGTGATCGTGGACCGGTTGACGAAAGTGGCTCATATCATATTGAACAAGAGGGATGATTCAGTGGAAATCTTGGCCAAGATTTATGTCGATCAAATAGTATGATTGTACGGTGTGCCCCGAAGCATCGTCAGTGATCGAGATGGGCGTTTTACTTCGAATGATTGGAGGCTAATCAATCAATTATTAGGGACAAAACTAAAGTTCAGTACGGCCTTTCATCCGAAAATTGATGGCCAGACTGAGAGGACCAACATAACAATGGAGGACATGCTCCGTATGTGCGCCCTGGATTTCGGGATGAGGTGGGAAGACCATATTTATATGGTAGAGTTCGCCTACAATAATAGCTATCAAGCTAGCATAAGTATGTCACCTTTTGAAGCTTTGTATGGTAGGAAGTACCGTAAACCATTATCTTGGGCGGAATCAGGCGAGTCTAAGTTATATAAGCATAAGGAAGTCGAAGAGACTAATTCGACGATACGCTCTATCCGGGAGAGGCTACTGATAGCCCAAGATAGGCAGGCAACATACTACAATGCCAAACATCAAAATATGGAGTTTGCAGTGTGCGATTGGGTATACTTAAAGATCAAGTCATTCAAAGGTGTGTCCAGGATTCGGCGCTTGAAAAAGTTGAGTCCGAGGTATCTTGGTCCATTTGAACTGGTGGAGCGAATTAGAGAAGCTGCCTATCGCTTAGCTCTATCGACGGAGCTAAGTGGTTTGCACGATGTGTTTCACATATCGGTGCTGCGAAAAGCTGTGAAAGAGCTAGCTCAAGTGATTATGAATGATCAAGTACCGATCGAATCTTGGCAAACGAAGAAGGTTAAGCCCATCCGGATTGAGGATAAGGCGGTTAAACAGCTGCGAAATAAGAAAATTGGTATGGTGAAGGTCCGGTGGGACAACTGTGGCCGTGAGGAGCTAACATGGGAGTGGAAGCAAACCACGCGTGCTGAATTTCCTGAGTTATTTGTATAAAATGTTGTAACTTTTTTTTTTGGAAGAGAATATATGTTGTAACATAATTGTTGCTGTGTTTCTTATAGCTGTATACAAATTTCAGGAAGAAATTTCTATGAGGAGGGGAGGATTGTAACACCCCAAAAGGAGTAGGAAGTAACAGGCGAAAACGTCGAACAGAGTTCGACGAAATTATTGCTATCGCCGGGCGACAGTGGGTGTTGCCGACAGCGATAGCTTGCAGAGAGCTATTTGTGGTGTGAAAGACCAGTTTTCAGGCACTGCAGGTTGCTGCAGGGTTTGGGTTGAGTTTGGGCGCAGAAAGAGAGCTTTTATTGGCCTGCCAAGCAATTGTGACGAATGCTGACACTAACTCCCTTTGTGATTTTGAAGCCAGTCGTTGGAGGACAGTGTGTCTATTGTGAGCTGCGAGCTCTTAAAGGCCTTCGTGTCGAACGGATAATGGGAAGCAGACCTGCGTCAGTCTAGACATTGAATTGGTGATTTGAGCAACAGGTAATAGATAAACTGTCTTCGTGTTATGGTTGTCTTACTTGAGTTCCTTGGATATTTGCATTTGTTAGGAACACATAATGAGAGTCTTAGGCTGTACGCCATCAAGACTAAAGTCTACGACCGTAGGCCGACATATAACACCCCCATCCGTTGCATGGAATATAACATAAGGTCTAGCCGGGGCCCCACGCCATATTCCACGGACAGTCAGTGGAGTTACATAAGAATACCAAATTGTCAGTAATAGGAACATGCATCCTAACTCAGAGCATTCTAGAGGAATCTTTTAAAATAGTTATAAGAACCCAAATACAAAGCACGAATGTCCACTACAACCAAAGGTAGGAATGACAGCCAAATACACAAAAGTCTCGGCCTTAGGGCCTTACAAGAGTTTACTTAAATGATAAGTGTTTTATATACTTCGCCACGCAGGCCGTCCATACATAACAGTATTAAAATAAACACTTCGCTTTGGCCTTCGAGGGCCAGCACAGCAACAAGGGCTTCAGCCCGCTAATTGCCACTAGGCTCTCCTGTTCTTGCATAAGAACAATCCACTGCACAGTGGCAAAACATGGCAACGGTCAGGTAAAGCTGACAAAATTATAACGACCCCACCCCTCACTCAGGGTGGCGGTGCTCCTTTCCTGCAAGCATTAACATTATCGTAAATAGGCAATACGCCGTGCAAACTAATATATTTGCCACAGACATTGGCACTGTCGGCCAACCGCCCCGTGCACTCAGGGCACATTATCGGTGTACCAAACTTCCCGGGTACCACCACCATTCAGATGTCCTTGACATGACTGTCATTTTGAGCTTTCAGTCTTTACAGCCCCGGGCCTGAGACTCTCATTATGCCACTGACGAAAGCCAAATTGTTTGATGCTCTCATGTCATAGTCTACATAATGCAGGTACAGCTCCACCATTTCCCGTTGCTCAAGTCACCATACCATCTTTTAATACCATAGTACTCATGGTCGATTGGCAGGCGCGGGTCGGCTTCGGCTTTCCTATTTGTAAAGCTGGGCCCTAAAGGCTCTCAACTTTCCAAACAAAGGCCCCCAGGTCTCCCGGAGGCAGGCCTCACAAACGCATAGCTTGCTGGAAGCTATCGCCGGTGGTAACTCTACCGCCGTGCGGTAGAGGACATACTATCGTTTCTTCCCCCTTTTTCGGGTGTTTTCCTGGTGACTTCCACTAGTACTCTCAATGCGTTCACCCGCACACCCCGCGACTCCGAAATCTACGCGATCACCACGGAGTCTTCTCCGGCATACAAACATATAAACATCACCAATCAAGACCAACCCGTCCGGATGGGCTTCACACAGCATGCCTATCCCGTACTATGATTCTGGGTCTAAATGCAAAACTATGGGGATAAACCATATCTACCCTAAGGAATACCTCAAACTCACCGCCCACTCGCGGGAGATAGTTTCCTTTGCAAAAAAAGAAAGAGGACTTCACATGTCCAAGAAGAGAATCGTTAACCTAGAGGTTCGCTTTGGCATAATGGAAAACTAGCCAGATCAAAAGCACTACAATAGACTCGCCTCCGTAGATCTGGACTCGGCTCGCAATTCGGGGCTCCGAAGCTCCAACAACGGCGAGATTCCTCCTCCTTCTTCTCCCTTTGCTCTCCCCCTCTCTACCTCTTAGAAAGAGATTAAGTCAAAATAAATGAGGCCTAAACCCTCATTTCACCGCCATATACCAATAGGGGGAAAGCTGGGCCGTCGAATCTCTTCGAAATAAAACGAATGACCTCGATTCACTCTTAAAATCGTCTAAAAGGGGCCGCACACGGCTTGTGACATGCCCGCATCACAGGCCGTATTTCTCAATAGTTAGAGAAATCATCGATCTCATAATAGGACACGTCTTCTGACACGCCCGTGTCATAGTCTGTATGCATCGACAAAGAAACCGTCAAGACCAAACAGGACATGGCCCTGTAACACGCCCGTATCACAGGCCGTGTTATAGGCATGACTTCAGAAATGCCTGTGACCTAGGACATGTGCCTCATTCGACACAACCCAGCAAACACAGAGTAGGACACGACTTTGGACATGCCCGTGTCTTAGGCCGTGTTGCAGACACAGAGCAGGACACGGCTTTGGACACGCCCGTGTCCCAAGCCGTGTTGCCCAGTCAACACAACCCACTCAAAAATCGATTTTGGAGGCGTTACAATTCCCCCCTTAAAAGAATTTTGTCCCGAAATTATAGAATGGAAAGGTACACAAAATTTAAACAGTACCTGAGAAGAATAACTAGGGATACTCCTCAAGCATGGTCTGCTCTCGCTCCCACAAAAGCTTCTCACGACCGCAATTGTCCCATCGGACTATGAACATCCTGATAGCTTTGTTCCGCAATTGCTTGACTTCCGAATTCTCGATCTGAATGGGTCTAACTTTCGTTGTTAGCCCACTATCGACCGATACTTGATTCACAACAACCCCTTGCTCTGGTTCTTTTACGGCTTTGCGTAGGACCGAGATGTGAAATACATCATGTAAACAACTCAGTTCTACCGAAAGAGCCAACCGATAGGCGACTTCACCAACCCACTCCAAGATCTCAAAAGGCCCAACATACCTCAGACTAAGCTTCTTTAAGCGTCGAATCCTTGATATGCCTTTAAACGGCTTTATCTTGAGGTATACCCAGTCGCCCACCGCAAACTCCACGTTCCGATGCTTTGCATTGCAGTACTTGGCTGTCTATCTTGAGCAATTAGTAGCCGTTCCCGAATTAACCGTATCGTTGAAGTAGCATCTTCAATGTCCCTTCGCTTGTACAACTTTGATTCTCCCATTTCTACCCAAGATAATGGCGTACGACACCTCCTTCCGTACAGAGCCTCAAAGGGCGCCATCTGATTGCTGCTTTGGTAACTGTTATTGTATGCGAACTCAATCATGTAAAGATGGTCCTCCCACCTTTTACCAAAATCCAATGCACACATATGAAGCATGTCTTCCATTGTCCTGTTCACCCTTTCAATTTGCCCATCTGTTTGTGGGTGAAAAGCAATGCTGAAGTTCAATTGGGTGCCCAACAACTGATGAATAAGCCTCCAATCATTGGATGTGAACCGACCATCTCGGTCACTTACTATGCTCTGGGGCACACCATGCAAACGGACTATATTATCCACATAAAGCTTCGCCAACTTCTCCACAAAATCATCCTCCCTATAGGGTATGAAATGCGACACCTTTGTTAACCGATCCACGACCACCCAAATGGCATCGTTCCCCTTATGCGATCTCGGCAAACCGTGCACGAAATCCATAGAGATGTCGTCAAACTTCCACTCTGGTATAGGCAAGGACCTTAGAAATCCACCTGGCTGTTGGCATTTGGCCTTCACCAAGGCACAAGTCTGACACATCACCACGTATAGCGCTATGTATTTCTTCATACTTGGCCACCAGAACAGCCTCTTCATGTCTTTGAACATCTTTGTGCTCCCAGGATGAATTGAGTACTTGGTAAAATGTGCCTCGTACATCAATTCTTCTCGTAATTTTCCAACATTAGGGACGCACAACTGATCACCTTTCCATACAAGGCCATTGTCAATAATGAACTGGTCATTCGACCCATCCATGGACTCTGCCACACGACGTTTCAAGCTTATGTCCAACTCCAAGGACTGGCGAATCCTATCCGCGAGGTCGTATTGAAACTCTGTCCAACTCAAACATGCATTAGAACTAGATCCCTTGTCAACACAGGAGATCTCCAAAGACTCCAAATCACGGATGAGCCGCTCGTCATGCATCTGCAACCAGTTGGCATGTGTAGGAGTTCTACGACTCAGAGCATCTGCCACAACATTCCCCTTTCCTGGAATATAATGAATCTTGTAGGTGTAGTCCCCAAGGAACTACATCCATCTTCGTTGACGCATGTTCAGGTCCTTCTGATCAATCAGATACTTCAGACTCTTGTAATCTGAATATATATCGACCTTTACTCCATAAAGGTAATGCCTCCAAAGTTTGAGAGTGAATACCACGGCCGCCAAATCCAATTTATGGACCGGGTAGTTCCTCTCATGCACCTTTAACTGACGAGATCCATAGGCTATCACCGACCCGTGCTGAAGCAGAACACAACCTAAAACACTCCCAGAGGCATCAGTGTAAACCTCAAAGACTTTAGAACCACAAGGCGAACTTAAGACATGTGTCATGGTCAAACGACACTTTAGTTCTTCAAAAGCTTGTGCGCACTAAGGCGTCCAAACAAACTTTTGATCCTTCCTTGTCAAAGTAGTGAGGGGTAATGCTATCCGTGAGAAGTTATCTACGAAGCACCTGTAATAGCCGGCAAGCCCCAAAAAACTCCGGACTTCCGCCACCGAAGACAACACAAGCCACTCCCGTATAACAACTATCTTTGCCGGATATACCGCAATCCCTGCCCCACTAACTATATGACCAAGGAATGCTGCCGAGGACAACCAAAACTCGCATTTGGAGAACTTAGCGTATAATTGGTTCTTCCTCAGTGTCTCCAACACCATACGCAAATGCTTAAAATGATCCTCCTCGAACTGCCAGTACACCGGTATATCATTGATAAAGACTATCACGAACTGGTCCAAGAATTCTCTGAACATTCTTTTCATCAAATCCATAAACACGGATGACGCATTTGTCAGCCCAAACGACATGACGGTAAACTCATAATGCCCATACCGTGTGCTAAAAGCCGTCTTGGGGATGTCACTTTCCCTTATCCGTAGCTGATAGTATCTAGATTTCAGATCCAATTTTGAGTACACAGTCGACCCCACCAGCTGGTCGAACAGATCATCAATCCTTGAGATCAGATACTTATTCTTCTCCGTTAGCTTATTCAACTCCTGGTAATCAATACAGAGTCGTAAGCTTCCGTCCTTCTTCTTGACAAAGAGGACTGGTGCGCTCCAAGGCGATGAACTCGGACGCACATAACCTTGTTCCAACATCTCTTGAAGCTGTACTTTCAATTTCGCCATCTCCTTAGGTGCTAACCGATATGGAGAGCATGACACAGGTTTGGCACCTGACACTAGCTCGATGGTGAAGTCGATCTCTTGCTGGAGCTCCAGGGAGATCTTCGGGGAATACGTCAGGAAACTCAGATACAACTGGGATGCTGTCCATACTAGGCTTGCGCTTCAAACCCTCCTCTAAAGTGAGAAACAGCTCTGCACCACTACAAACTTCCTTAACCACCTGGAGAGCAGACATCAAAGTCTTGCTCGACCTCTTCAAGCCTGAGAATGTCGTCTCATGATCTGTATCCAGTCCCAATCTGACCAACTTACGGTTGCAATCGATGTACGCACGCTGCTCTGATTGCCAGTCCAGTCCCAAGATCACATCGAACCCTACTATTGGCAGTAGAGATGCTCGCAAGTCATAATGGTGACTCCCAATCCTTACCTTCACGCAAAAAACTCTATCCGTGCGCATAGAGCTCCCGTTAGGCAACAACACATCCAATTTTTCCCTTGCCATCGAAGAAGGTACTCCGATGCGCGATACAAACTCTTTAGACAAAACGGAATGTGAAGCTCCCATATCGAACAGTGCTCTTGCCGGAAAATCACAGATCGAAACAAAGCCTAGCATACTAAGTAATAAGCTAACATGTGCAAGACAACAAGTATTTAAAGCTAAACTGCTATAAATTTAAACCGTACCTGTCACAACGCCAGCCTGCTTTATGGCCTCCTACTGGCCAAGGTTGTACACTCTAGGCTAGGCTAGGGCATAGTGTGATTTAGTTGACTCCAACGCCTTGCCCTTCTCCTCATAAGTTGCTCCAGGCTTCCTCTCAGACTTTGGACGTTCGCTCCAACAATCTCGGGCAAAGTGTCCAAGCTTCCCACAGTTATAACATGCGCCCGGGGTTCGGCCTGTAGTTGCCCCAGATGCACCAGAAGAAGGGGCTGGACCTGAAGTCCTAGCCTTCTTATTCCACTTACGGAAACCAGACCTTGAGGAGGTCGACACCTTGAACTCCGACTTCTTCTCACTCAAGTCCTTCTTACCTTGGACTTTCTTCAGATCTTTCTCCAACGATCGGGCCGTATTGACCAGGGTTAGGAAGCCCTATGTCATAGGCTCCGAGAGTAGTTGCCTTAGGTCATCACGCAAACCCTCGTAGAACCGGTTGGTCTTATGCTCCTCATCAGCCAAAGTAGAGCTAGCATAACGACCCAACCGCATAAACTCGTGGAGGTACTTATCCACGCTACTATCTCCCCGCATCAGTATCTGGAACTCATTCTCCATAGCGATCCTCTGTGCAAAGGGGAGGTATCTTGCCAAGAATAACCACGAGAACTCCTCCATCGAGACATCCGTGAGTTGTCTTCCAACCAAGTGATGTAGCTCCAACTCTTCCCACCACAACCTCGCCTCTCCATCCAACAGGAAGGTGGCTATGGTGGTCTTCTGCCATTCCTCCATTTCCGTGGCCGTCAAGACTCTCTTCACCCGAGAGAGCTAATCTTCGGCCTGGGATGGGGTTCCAGTCCCCAAACATACCGGAGGATTAAAGCTCATAACATGTTTGAGCTGCTTCTCTATCACTCTTCTAGGTATCAATGGCTCTACCACCACTTTTTCAACCCTTCTAAGTTCTGCTTCTTGAAGCGGTACCTGCTCCCCTGTAGGGGCAGGCTGCTGCACTTGCCTTCTTGGCTGGGCATTTATAATCGCCAACACTGCCTCAGCCACAAGTCTTATAGTTTCTGCCGAAGGAGGGGTTGCAGGCACATCATTGGGTGCACTGCTTGCCTCAAAAAGCGGGTGTTCTGATGGCCCTGCGCCACTCCTGGTTGCCTATAGTCGTACAAAACACCATTAAGTGACCGAACAAAATTGCAAAGAGCAATTATAGGAACACGCAGGTTCCTCAAACATGTGTATTTTCATTCCTAAGTGGGCATTCATGGGTTCTTTTCATATTATAACGATGACGCACACACATGTGCTCACCACCCCTTAAAAGAATTCATCCACGAATTCCAATAAGCAAGACCGATGCCTTAGTCAGATACCAAATTATAACACCCCAATTCCTCGAATGGAATATAACAGAAGGTCCGGTCGGGGCCCCACGCCATATTCCACAGATAGTCAGTGGAGTTACATAAGAATACCAAATTTCTAGCAATAGGAACACACATCCTAACTCAGAGCATTCTAGCGGAAGCTTTTAAAACAATTATAAGAACCCAAATATAAAGCACGAATGTCCACTACAACCAAAGGTAGGAATGACAACTAAATACACAAAAGTCTCAGCCTTAGGGCCTTACAAGAGTTTACTTAAACGATACGTGTTTTCATACTTTGGCATGCAGGCCGGCCATACATGACAGTATTAAAATAAACACTTCGCTTTGGCCTTTGAGGGACAGCACAACAACAAGGGCTTCAACCCACTATTTGCCACTAGGCTCACCTATTCCTACATAAGAACAGTCCACCGCACGGTGGAAAAACAAGGCAACGGTCAGCTAAAGCTAACCAAATTATAACGACCCCACCCCTCACTCAGGGTGGCGGTGTTCCTTCCCTGTAGGCATTAACCTTATCGTATATAGACAATACATCGTGCAAACTAAGATCTATTCTCCACAGACGTTTGCACAGCCAACCAACCGCCTCGTGCACTCAGGGCACATTATCGGTGTACCAAACTTCCCGGGTACTACCACCATTCAGAGGTCCTTGATATGACGGTTATTTTAAGCATTTCAGTCTTTATGGCCCCGGGCCTAAGACTCTCATTATGCCACTAACAAAAGCCCAATTGCTTGATGCTCTCATGTCATAGTCTGCATAACACAGGTACAACACCACCATTTCCTGTTGCTCAAGTTGCCATACTATCTCCGAATACCGTAGTACTCATGGTCGAACGACATACGTGGGTCTGCTTCGTCTTTCTTGTTTGGCACTTTGGCCTAATAAAGCTGGGCCCTAAAGGGTCTCAACTTTCCAAACAAAGGCCCCCAGGTCTCCCAGAGACAGGCCTCATAAACGCATAGCTTGCTAGAAGCTATCGACGGCGGTAACTCTACCGCCGTGCGGTAGGGGACAATCTTTCACCTTTTTCGTGTGTTTTCCTGGTTACTTCCACCAATACTCTCACTGCGGTCACCCGCACACCCCGTGAATCCGAAATCTACGCGATCACCACAGAGTCTTCTCCGGCATACAAAGCATATAAACATCACCAATCCTGACAAACCCGTCCGGATGGGCTTCACACAGCATGCCTATCCTGTACTACGATTCCGGGTCTAAATGCAAAACTACGGGGATAAACCATATCTACCCGAAGGAATACCTCAAACTCACCGCCCACTCGCGGGAGAGAGTTTCCTATGCAAAAAGGAAGAGGACTTCACATGTCCAAGAAGAGAATGTTACCCTAGAGGTTCGCTTTGGCACCATGGAAAACTAGCCAGATCAAAAGCACCGCAACGGACTCGCCTTCGCAGGATCTATACTCGGCTTGCGATTCGGGGCTCCGAAGCTCCAACAATGGCGGGATTCCTCCTCCTCCTTCTCCCTTTACTCTCCCCTCTCTCTACCTCTTAGAAAGAGATTGGGTCAAAATAAATGAGGCCTAAACCCTTATTTCTCGACCATATACCAACAGGGGGAAAGCTGGGCAGTCAGATCTCTTAGAAATAAAATGAATGGCCTCGATTCACTCTTAAAATCGTCTAACAAGAGCTGAATACGGCTTGTGACACACCAGTATTATAGGCCATGTCTCTCAAAAGTTAGAGAAATCGCAATCTAAGAACATGACACAGCTTCTGATACGCCCGTGTCAACACTGGACACACCCGTATCAACCAAGACACACCTGTGTCAACCAGGACACGCCCGTGTCATAGGCCATGTGCCTCAATCGACACAGAAACCATCACGACCGAACAAGACATGCCCCTGTAACACGCCAGTGCCACAGGCCGTGTTCTAGGCACTGCTTCGGACACGCCCGTGTCCCAGGCCGTGTGCCTCAGTCGACACAACCAGGCAAACACAGAGCAGGACACGGCTTTTGACACGCCCGTGTTCTAGGACATGTTGCAGACACAAAGCATGACACGACTTTGGACACGCTCATGTACAAAGCCATGTTGCCCAGTCAACACAGCCCACTAAAAAACCGATTTTTGGGGCATTAGACATCGAGCATGAATGCTCAATGTTGGCTGTCGAGCATGTATTATCCGAATGCCCTGCCAAAAGAAATAAATCTGGTGAGAAGAAGAACCACCAATAAAAAGGCAAGAAGGAGAAATCCTTTATTGCCAAGAAGCAGAAGAGCTGGACTGACTCCTCCTCATTAGAGTCAGAAGAGGAAGATGAAGATGATGCCTATATAGGGCTGTACTCTGTTGAAGTAGAAGCTGACAAAACAGACTTCATTGAGATGCTGACTACAATTGCTGAAGAAGCTGATGAAGATCATCCTACTACCAGGATTGAAGTCAGGGCCCATCTATCACAGTCAGATGACGATACAGAGGTGGATGATGAAGAAGAAGATAGCTGCTGCTATGGGCTGTTGGCTAGGACTGATGAAGAATCCAGCCAGGATCACCCTGGTCAACAAGAGGTATACCTTCTGTCTAAGTCTTCTTCCGAGTCAGGCTATGAGACTAGCCCAAAGTTTGAAGCTCACTCATCAAGAGATGAAGGAGATTCTGAATCTGAGGAATATGTCAATTCTTTTATTGACAAGTATGGTGTCTTACTGAATGCTTTCAAGAAAATCTAGTTGCTGGCCAAGAAGCAAGCTAAGGAAATATCCTCCCTTCAGCTTGTTGCTTCCCAGCATGCTGATTCAGCTTCACTGCTTGATCAGAAAATAAAAGAAGTTAGTGAGCTGGAATCAATTTCCTTCATTCAAATGGGCACCATAGAGTACCAAGAAAATAGAATAAGGGATTTGGAAGTGTTGTTGGAAAGAGAAAAGAGAATAGTGGCCAGTTATTCAAGGCCAAGTTCAGTACTTCCCTTGATAGACACCTTCACTTCCCAAAAGGGTAAGAAGGGGTTTGGATTCAAGGGATCTACAAGAGTTTTCAATCCCAAAGGAAAGGGCAAAGCTCCAACACAGCCACTGACCTCCAAGCCTCTTGTTCCATTTAAGAAAGTATAGCTACCTTCAAATATGTATGAATAAGAAAGTATCTTTGGTCACTGGATGAATGGTACAATCACTAGTGTTAGTAAAGTTTCCCCACACTATGGTGGTGGATATAACAAGGGGGCAAGTGCCTTCAAGGTAGCCCATGAGGAAATTCATATGGCTCAACCTGGACCATTTGTTTTTGGTGCACCGGCCCCCTCACTCAAGGGTAAAGCTGCAAACTGTTCTCAGAATATTCCAACCTACTCTAAGACTAAGGGAAAGTCTATTCGTAGACCTAATTTGGGCATCTCAAAGGCCATCAAGAGTGTGCTTTCTGAAAAGAAGGCAGCTGCTAGTGGGCTCAAGATATCCCAAGCACTTCTGCTGATAGACCCACCACTAGTCAGTCTAGGGCTGGGAGACAAAAGAACATGAATGCTGCTGCACCTTCTAGACCAAGAGCTGCTGTCAATACAACCACTAGACCATCTCAAAAAAAAGGTATAATATCCATGAGTGCTGGTGCTGTGGCAAGATAGGCCACTTTATTATTGATTGCTAGCACAATCAGAGTGTGCATAGAGCAATTGTTAGCTTGCCTGTCAGAAGAGCTACAGATAGGCATTATCAGACTAACATGAACCTGGGACCCAATAAGTATTGGGGTCCTAAGGTTAACTAACTTATGTCTTGCAGGTTAGTCCAAGTACCCATACCCCTATATGGTACTTGGATAGTGGATGTTCTAGGCACATTACTAGAACAAGGAGCTTGCTGAAGGAATATACTCTAGTAAAGAATGGACCAAAGGTTATCTTTGGTGGCTCCGAAAAAGGAGTGACAAGAGGTTTTGGTAAGATCTCTAATGACATAGTCACCATCACAAAAGTAGCTTATGTGGAAGTGTTGCAACACAACCTGATAAGCATTAGCCAACTCTATGATCTAGTTTATGACATAGTATTCCACAAGGTTAGTGCCAGATTAGGAGGTTAAGTGACCAAGAGGTCATCTTAACAGGCACTAGGAGTTGAAATATGTATTGTTTAGATTTTCTATGTTTAAGTAAGGACTCCTCTGTATGCCTAGTTGTAGATGAGAAAGCCTCTTCCCGTGTCCAATGGAATAAGATGCTAGCCCATATAAATTATAGAACCATAGGCAAGCTATTTAGTAGGGAGCTAGTTAGAAATGGTCCTAAGCTAAAGTGCACAAAGGAGGGTATCTGCTCTGCATGCCAAAAGGGAAAACAGACCAAGAACTCCTTCAAGAGCATTGACACCAAAGACTCAGTGAGGTGCCTACACCTCCTGTATATTGACTTATTTGGTCCTATGCCAGTTCAAAGTTTGAGTAGGAAAGTCTATGTCCTTGTGGTTGTTGATGACATTTCTAGATTTGCCTTGGTGTTCTTTCTAAGGAATAAATTTGAAACCCCTGATATCTTCCAGAAATTTTTCAAACAAATTCAAAATGAATTTAACAGTACTGTGGTCAAAATTAGAAGTGACCATGGGACTGAATTTCAGTCTGAGTGCATGATAAGGTTCTGTGAAGAGTAAGGGATTCATAAAAAAATCTCCTCTCCTAGAACACCCCAGCAAAATGAGATTGCTGAGAGAAAAAATAAGACTCTCATAGAGGCTGGTAGAACTTTGTTAAGTGACTCATCACTCCTAGAATACTTTTGGGCTGAGGCAGTTAACACTGCATGTTATGTCCTTAACACTGCTTCTATCACCAAGAGCCACAAGAAGACTCCCTATGAGATCTTGAAGGGCAAAAAACCAAACCTGAGCTATTTCAGGATCTTTGGTTGTATGTGCTATGTGCTTATCAATGGAAAGTCCCATATAACTAAGTTTATCTGCCAAGTCCCATGAAGGGATCTTTGTTGGGTACAAAATTCATAGTAAGACATATAGAATCTACAACTTAACAAGTCTAGTTGTAGAAGATTCAATGCATGTTGTCTTTGATGAATCCAATAAGATTAGTAGTGAGCTGCCTAGCTCCTCTTCTAGTATTGCAGGTACAGAGCTGATGATGGACAACCATCAAGGAAGCTGCTCCCATAGTCCAAGATAAAGCTGATTGACTGATCATTCCTAGAGGAGGGCAAGACATACTTGAAGTGGTTGAAGAACAGCTAGCTGAAGACAATGAAGAACAACAAGCTAAAGTTAGACTACTTCCAGCTGTAAGGCATCTGAGGGATCATCCAACCCACCAAATTATTGGTGATGCAGCCATGGAGTCCAGACCAGAAGCAATAGTATCAACACAGCTCTTTACTCAAGCTTTCTGTCTCAAGAAGATCCCGAGAAGTTTGAAGAGGTAATCAAAGACCAATTCTGGATTGGAGCAATGTAGGAAGAACTGAACCAGTTCAAGAGATGTAGAGTCTGGAAGTTGGTTCCCAGATCTAAGGGACATAATGTCATAGGAAATAAATGGATCTACAGGAACAAGTTGGATGAGAATGACATTATTGTCAAGAACACGGCTAGATTGGTGGCTAAAGGATACATACAAGAAAAAGGGATAGATTTTGATCAGACATTCGCCCAGTAGCCAAATTGGAAGCAATGAGACTCTTCCTTGCATTTGCTACCTATCAAGGATTCAAAGTCTACCTGATGGATGTGAAGTCAGCCTTCCTGAATGGGGACTTAAAAGAGGAAGTATATATGGATCAACCACTAGGTTTTATTGACCCTAACTCTCCTAATTTTGTTCACAGGCTTAGGAAAGCTCTATATGGGTTGAAGAAAGCCCCTAGAGCTTGGTATGAGACTTTGTCTAATTTCCTCATTGAGAACAAATTCTCAAGGAGGAAAATAGATAAGACCCTATTCCTAAGAGAATCTAAGGATAAGATCATCCTAGTCCAAATTTATGTAGATGACATAATTTTTGGGTCTATTGATGATAACCTTTGCAGAAAGTTTGCTAAACTCCTTCAAGGGAAGTTTGAGATGAGCATTATGGGCAAGCTCAAGTTCTTTTTGGGACTCCAAGTAAGACAGACTAATGATGGCTTGTCCATATCCCAGTCCAAGTTTACCTGGGAGTTGATTAAGAAATATGGCATGGAGAATGCCTCCACCATGAGAACTCCCATGAGGTCAAGTATGCCTATAAGCAAAGATGAGGCAGGAAAACCTATTGATGAGTCTTTGTATAGAGGGATAATTGGCTCCCTTCTATAACTGACTGCTAGTTGGCCTGACATCATATATGTTACATGTGTCTGTACTAGATATCAGACCTGCCCTAAAGAATCTCATTACTCTGCTGCAAAGAGAATTTTGAGGTATCTTAAGGGCACACTAGATCTTGGCCTATGATACCCTAGGAATAGGAATTTTGATCTAATAAGCTTTTCAGATGCAGGTTTTGCAGGTTGCAAAGAAGACAAGAAAAGTACTTCAGGTACCTTTAAGTTCTTAGGTGGAAGACTGGTGTCATTGAGTAGTAAGAAGTAAACGAGTGTGGTAATCTCAATTGTAGAGTCGGAGTATATTTCAGTAGGAAGTTGCTGTGCTCAGTTGTTGTGGATTCAACATCAGCTTCAGGATTATAATATTAAGATAAATAGAACTCCTCTTTATTGTGATTCTACTAGTGTCATTTCTATTGCTAGGAATCCTGTGTCACATAACAGGACGAAACACATAGAAATTAGGTATCACTTCATTAGGGAACATATGGAAAAGGAAGAAATCAGCTTCGAGTTTGTCCCCACTAACAAGCAAGTGGCTGACATATTCACTAAGCTACTAGATGAAGACAAGTTCAACAACTTCAAATTTGAATTGGGTATGTTGAACTTAGTTTAGCTTCAGCTTCTTCCTATAGTATTTTTGTTGCAAGATTGTTCTTTTTCTTGCAGGCTGAGAAGATCTTTAGTGGTATAAATATTATGGACACCAAAGTGTCTATCATGAAAATGTGATAGAAGATGCTCCAATTGAGGGGTAGCATTTAAAACAGCTGCAGAAGCAGGTTCAGCCTTGTGAAGAGGGGAAGCTAACAGCTGTATTAGTTGATCTCCTGTACACAGCTAGGAGGAGAAGAAGATCAAAGGAAGCCAGACCTCCCTTACTATTCTATAAAAGTCAAAAAAGGGGAGAGAAGGTGTTGAGCAAGTTATAGATCAAGTGGTATCATGGACAAAAGAATTGATCAAGCTCAACTGGAAAGTAAGACAGGGGGAGCAGGGATGCTTCTAAATAGGGGGGAGTATGTTTATTCCTATAATTGTATTGTTATAATGTTTATTGATGCAATAAAGGTGTGTATGTCATTGACTAAGAAATTAAAGTGAGGTTTTGAATTCTTCAAATAGGGGGGAGATTGTTGGGTCCATTGCTCCCAATGCCCCTGATTTGTAAGAAGTAAAATAAGTCAATGATATACACCAAGTTGTATTTGATGTATGGTTAAGTTTCATGCACAGGGTGAAAACTTTAAGAAAGGACTAGGATACAAAAGTGTCAACACACTTCACAACTATGTCGAAACCTTTGTAGAAGTGTCGAGATCAGAAAGATAGAAGACAACAGTGCCAAGACAGCAGTGTCAAGATACAAAAGTGTCGACACACTTCATAACTATGTCGACACCTTTATAGAAGAAGTGTCAAGATTAGAAAGATACAAGACAGTAGTGTCAAGATACAAAAGTATCGACACACTTCACAACTATGTCGACACCTTTGTAGGAGAAGTGTCAAGATCATTCAGATATAACAGCAGTGTCATGACACAACACTTCACTCAACAGTTCAAACAGTTGTGTCGAGACAATTCAGTTATCTCGACACCTTGAAGATCAAGTCAGTTGAAGGAAGCTGGATGAAGAAATGCAGCAAAGTCCACAGGCGTTGAGTGAAGGTAGTTCACTCAACGCCATTGCACAAAAAAGTGCTGAATAAAGCTGAGTCTGTCAAAGCCTAAACAGTAGAAGCCAAAAAATAGCTAAGTCCAAGGCATTGAGTGATGTCAACTCTCTCAATGGTATACGACTTAATTCATCGAGTATTGCTGCCTAAGTCAAAGTTGCAAAGTTTCTGTCAAAGAAAAATAAGCTAAGTCCAGAAGCGTTGAGTGAAGCCAGTTCACTCAACGCCATACTGACTCTGTCAACGCCATAGAAGATAGACTGGAAAATTAATCCAAGTCCACAGGCATTGAGTGAAGCCAGTTCACTCAATGCCAGATGACAGAAGGCTTTGAGTTAAGCTCTAACAGTCAAAGCCAATGGGAAAGAGTGATAGAAAAATGGCTAAGTACAAAAGCATTGAGTAATCTCAATTCTCTCAACGCCATGCAGTGGAGTAGTTGTGGCCAAGTACAAAAATGTTGAGTGATGAAGCTACACTCAATGCTCTCAACGCCAAGGTGGCTGAAGAAGCAAAAAATAGTCTAAGGCAAAAAGCATTGAGTGATGAAGCTATACTCAATACTCTCAACGCTAAGGATGCAGAAATAAAAGAAAGTTAAGCTAAGTATAAAAGCATTGAGTGAAGGCCATTCACTCAACGCCACTCAATGCCAAGGAAGCTGCAGAATGACTAAGTACAAAATCGTTGAGTGAAGGCCATTCACTCAACGCCACTCAATGCCAAGAAAGCTGAAGAAATGACTAAGTACAGAATCATTGAGTGAAACCCATTCACTCAACATTCTCAACACTTGAAGCGATTATGAGAATTTGGCTAAGTCCAGAATGGCTGACGTCAGCATGAGTCAGCAAAAGTCAATAAAGTCAACACAGTTCAAAATAGTTACGGGAAAGCTGCAGAAAAACGTTAATGGCGCCGATGGCCAGCTGGTTGTCTTCTTGGATTAAAAGGAAGGTGATACTCCAGCAATTAAGGCTGGGCCCACACAGAAAAGAGTTGTTGATCAGCGTACAATAAAAAGGGAAAATTGGCTGAGTTGACAACATCAATTAGGGTTTTCTATTTACGTATTCTTACGACTGAACATCGTCTTCTTCCCCGCCTTCTTGCCGAGCCTGAAGAAGAAGTTCAAATCAGTGAACCTGAAAGCGAAATGAGATATTTGAAGCGATTTTCATCTGTCATATCAAGGTCAGAATAGTAATTTTGAGTAACTTCTAGCACAAGTCATCCAGTACTGAAGATCAGTTTTCTTGCTGCTGAGAAGAAGCTTGGGCTGAGATAATCTCTGTCCAGGAAAGGCAGAGATAAAGAAATCCTCTGGTGTCAAAATCAACATATTCTTTGTTTATTCTATAGGATCCTTCAGGATCTGAGTATAGGCCTGATTTATAAAGGCGAAGAGGTAAGATTCCTGCGTGAATCTGAGTTGAAGGCCTGTGTTATAAAGGCTGAGGTAGGATCCATATTGGATCTGAGTGTAGGGCTTAGGCCTGAGTTGTAGGATCCTTTGGATCTGAGGTAGGGCTTAGTGCCCAAGTAGTGGGTCTTGTAGAAGACTGAGAGGTCCTGCGAAATCTGTGTTGAAAGCTCTTAGGAGCCGAGTGTTGGTGTTGTGCCTCATTTAACACACTGTTAGAGAGGTGGGAGGGACAGTGGACGTACCCCAAGATCGGGGAGCCACTATAAACCTACAGTGTCATCTGTGATTGATCTTAAAAGCCAAACTAACCTCATCACCAAGCACATCAAAATTAGTTAAGGTCTAAATAAATTAAAGAGAGACCTAAAACCTAGTCACCTCCTCTAGGTGTTTAGCTGACCTTGAAAACAGGACTTTCAGGAAGCGTTGAGTCAAGCTCATCCAGTCAAAGCTTAAGAAGTTGGAAAGGAAAGAAAAGTGGCTAAGTCCATATGCATTGAGTGATGTCAACTCTCTCAACGCCATACAGCTAGAAGCATTGAATCAAGTTAATTCTGTCAAAGACAAAGAAGAAGGAGACAGAAAAATAAACTAAGTCCAGAAGCGTTGAGTGAGATCAGCTCACAAAACGCCCAAAGAGGAAATCATCGACAGAGATATGGTCAGTCAAAGCTTAATGAAGATAGATAGAAAAAATTTTCTAAGTCCAGATGCGTTGAGTGAGGAAAGCTCACTCAACGCATCAACACGATGGCAGGGTTCAGAGAAGTGTTGGCTAAGTACAAAAGCATTGAGTGATGAAGCTTCACTCAATGCTCTAAACGCATGATTGTGCAGAGAAAGTGGCCAAGTCCAGATGTATTGAGTGAAGCCAGTTAACTCAACACACTCAACGCTTGATGGTGCAGAGAATTTGTTTAAGTCTAAATTCGTTGAGTGAAGCCAGTTCACTCAACGCATTCAACTCCTGAGTTGGAACCGAGAATTTGGCTAAGTCCACAGATACGGACGTCAGCAAAAGTCAACAAAAGTCAATGGATTTCAAATTCATTGCGGGAAAGCTGCACTCCACCACTAATGGAACCGACGACCTGCTGTAATATTTATGCAGTAAAAGGAAGGCTATATATCTGTAATTAAAGCTGGGCCCCACAGGTTAAAGAAGATATTGGACGATAGATAATAAAAGGAAGAAGATCTGCGAATGCAAAGTATCTTTTTAGGGTTTGTCTTTTCGCAAAGCGATGCAACTTCTTCTTCTTCCTCGCCATTGTTGCAGAGCTCGAAGCAGAAGTCAAAAATCGACTAAACCCTAAAGGTCATCAAGTTAGCTGCTGTAATAAGCACCGACAACAGCAAGATCAGAGAATCTTCTCTGAGAGAAAAGCAACCAAGGCCTACCCTTGTTGCAGTTACTTCACAGCCCAAGCAAAGCTTATCCTGAAGACTATTTTCTAAAGCTGTAAAGAAGGAATCTGGACTGAGTTTTCTCAGGATAGAAGGAGGAAGACACATAGCTCATTTCTCTGTTGTCTATTCAACATCAACTAACCAAATCTTCTATATGATCTTTCTAGATTTGAATTGTAAGCCTATTTATAAAGGCTGAGTGGTAGGATCTTGTATAGATCTGAGTGGTAGGATTCTGTTAAGAATCTGAGTGTAGAGCTTTGGCCTGAATGGTAGGATTCAAGTGTGAATCTGAGTTGTAGGATCCATGTTGGATCTGAGTGTAGGGATTTGGCCTGAGTTGTAGGGCCTTCGGCCTGAGGTAGGTGATCTTATGATCACTGATTTGTAGGGATTTGTGCCTGAGCTATAGGTCTTGGAGAAGACTGAATGGTCCTGCGGGATCGTGTTGTAAGCTCTTAGGAGCTGAGTTTTTGGTGAAGTGCCTTATCTAACACACTGTTAGAAAGGCGGGAGGGATAGTGGACGTACCTATACTTTGGGGAACAACTATAAACCATATGTGTGCTGTGTGTGATCTTCTTGAAAGTATTACTAACCAATCACCACAGACATAAATTTAGATAAAGTCTAAAAGAAATCTTAAAAGACTAGAAAACCTATTCACCCCCCCTCTAAGTGTTTAGCTACCTTGGAATTAAAGACTTTCAAGTGGTATTAGAGGGAGGTTACTCAAGAAATACTTGATAGTCTGAGTAGATCTCCAAGGGTAGCAGCCATCGTATACTTATGGATTCAGGAGAGAACTATAAGGAGCTTGGTTCCATGAAGCTTCCTATCTGCAGAAAGGAATGCTTTTGAATCTGGAAGGAGCGGGTCATGCTCTTCATGGAAGCCTCTGACCCAAGGATCTTTGTGATAGTTTTACTTTCAAGATTACCTAAACACCTAGAGGGGGGGGGGAGTGAATAGGTACTTTTCCTTGATTTAACTTAAGGCAGAATATAACTACAGTTCTTTGAATAAATCAGATATTTCTATAGCTAACACAACATAACAATCACAATCATACACACATCACAGATTGCACACAGATTTATAGTGGTTCCCCAAGGTCTTGGTACATCCACTTTCCCCCTTCACCTATCTAGCAGTATGCTAGAGTCGGCCTAACTTCTTCCTTTAACTCAGATCCTCAGATCCTACAGCTCAGAATCCAAAAGGATTCGTACAACTCAGGCTAACAAGCCCTACCTCAGCCTTGCCACAAGGCCTACAACTCAGAGAATACCTTCTCCTACAACTCAGGCATAAACAGCCCTACCTCAGCCTTGCCACAAGGCCTACAGCTCAGAGAATACCTTCTCCTACAACTCAGGCATAAACAGCCCTACCACTCAGAGAATAAATCTCCTACACTCAGCCTTTATAAAATAGGCTTACAACTCAGATCTATGAATAGATCCTACAGAATTTGATAAGGAATTGTGTAATCTCTTACCCCTGTTGAGAGAGAAGGGATAAGAACTTTCTTGATCAGCTTCTTGAAGAGGCTGATGGATGAAATCAACTTTATCTTAGCTTTCTTCAAAGCTTCTTGAATCTGAACTTAGTTGGGTTGATTTCCTTTGAATAAAAGTGACTAGCAGCTTCCTTCTTAGACTTCAGAAATAGATCTGAATCTTCTTGACAGATTAGTTCAGTATCTGCTTCTTGATAGACCTGTGAATGTCTCCTCCTTATCTTCAAATAGCTGGATCTCTCTCTATCCAAACCTCTTGAAGATACTTCTGAATTCTTGATTGAATTCCACTTAGATAGAATCAGAATAGTAAACTAATTCAGAACGTCTTCTTAGATCTTCTCACGAAGATCTTCTTCTTTGTTACTTGTACTTTCTTGATCAGAGATCAATCTTTAATTGTGTTAGTTATGACAATACTTGTCTTCTCTATGTGTGTTTTTTACTTCTTCTGAATCCATCTATTTATAGACTTCATCCATGGTAACCGGTTGATCCGGTTTATAACTAACTTCTGACAAGTCTGACAGCTTCAGTAAACCTGTTGTAACTCACAACTGTCAAGTCTTCAAACAGTTCTTGAGCCTTTGACTCTGTCAACAAAGCGTCGAGTCTGTCTATCATAAAGTGTCGAGACCATCTGTCAATATGTGTCGAAACAAGTGACTTAAGTGTCGACACAGCCTTTGGTGATGTCGACATAGCTGTCTTGATGTCGACACAGCTTCTTGATACTGCATCTTGAGAATATGTCGACACTGATTATTTGTGTTGATACAAACTCTTCACCATTCATCAGCAATCAACTTGGTCTAGACTCAGCTGTGTGTCGTCACACGTCCTGTGTGTCGACACAGTTGATATAGACTCAGAACATAGTGTGTATCGACACTGCCTCTGTGTGTCGACACTGCCTCCCGGTGTCGACACAGCCGATATCGATTATAATCTTCTGTGTGTCAACACTGCCTCCCAGTGTCGACACAAATTCTCTGAAGTGTCGACACAATCTTACTGAAGTGTCGACACACCTTCCTCAGGTGTCGACATATGGACTTCGAATATTTTTCCTGCATTCTAGCACATACTTAACCTGCACATATAAACTCAAAAAAACATCAAATACACCTTGATGTATATCATTGAGCTAAGTGAGGCTTCTCCAAATCAAGTACATATTTTCCAATATACCCAACAATCTCCCCCTATTTGGAGAAGTCATAACCCTTTAGCCAATGATATACACCACTTATAAAATTAACCTGATGATGTATATAAGCATTATATTACAGGGTACTTAATAAACAAAACACATATCATTGTTACATCACAGAATAAAGATATAAAAGTAAATGATCACAGAACAATGTTTTGTATATCAACTCAAAAAGTTTGTTACAAAATATTTACATTGATTTCTTTAACAAACTAACAATTACATAGTTCTTGAACAAAAACTAGTAAAGCTAAGACTAAGGCTGGGCAGGCTCCTTGATGACTATCCCTTTTCCAGATATTATCTGAGCCTGAGCAGGAGGTTCTGTATCTTCCATGGGCTTCTTGCCTTTCAAATCAACTTTCTTTTGTGCATCTGCCTTGATCCTTTGTCTTTCAAAATAATGAAAGGGCTTGGGGAAATACTTGCTAGGTTCCTGAGTATCAGGAGGTAGCTTCCCAATCTTAGCCTTTCTCCTGTGTTGAACTATAGCTTCTTGTCTGACTTCATACTTTTGCCATTTTTGCTCATTGTACCATTTTCCCCTTTCATGTACTTGATCTTTTACAGCTTTCCAAGCAGTTAAAATGATATTCCTTGAAGTGGGGCTCCACTGCTCAAAATCTGGCTTTAATTCTGTTTGCTCTCTAAATCTTTTCTTTGATAATAGAGCATCTTGCTGAGCTTTGATAACAGCATCTGGCATATCAACCTTTTCAATAATCACATTTGTAATTGATTGTGTAGGGTTGTACATTGACTGAACCTGTTCATGTATCATCTCAAGATTTGCAGGAGGGTAAATAACTTGGGCAACCTCAGGTTGATTACCTTCAAGTAGAATTGGTTGCACCCCTGACTCAGCCATATTATCATCATCACACAAGGGTGGATATCCAAGAGTGGATCTTATGCTGTTAGTTACCCATTTGGCATGATCAGACCCAGCATAGACTAACACCCTCTCCCCCTTTATGACTTCTCTAGCCACATGCTCTCCCAAGTCATCTTTCTGAAATCTGATTTGTCTATCCAGATAGTTGATTCCATCTTTAAAGAATGGCTTTAATTTTTGAAGCTTGTCACTAATCAACTTCTCAGATGAAGTGATGGCAGTTTTAACTGCATCTAGGGCAGCTTGTAGCTTCTGATCATATTCTTCTTTTTCTTTAGCCCTTGCAGCAGTCATTGAAACAACAGTGTTTGTGAACTCAGTGACTATCAGATTATGTGATTCAGTAAGATTTTCATTCATTCTTATTTGATTCTCAAGGACATAGCCTTGTTTGACAGCCATCTCATCCACTTGCTTCTTTATTTCTTCTTGTTGCTTGGCAAGAAATACCACAACATTGCCTCCCTTGTGGAAGCAATCTGTCATCTCTCTTTTATTCTGATTAACTTCAAATCTTATAGATTTTATATCTTGTGCTAGATCAAATTGAAGAGCCTTTTGGCTTTCATCCACATATTTTTCAAGAAGCAATTTTTGCTCATCAAATTTTACTTTTAAGTCAACCAAGTACTTGCTGTAATCAATTGCAGGTGCTGGTTGGGAAGAAGTAGCTTGTAAAGCTTGCTTATAGCTTTGACTTCTTCTCTTAAAGACCATTAATTTTCTCTTCTTTGCCTCCCTTACTTCTTCATGCTCAGATTCTGAAGAACTGTCAATATTAACCCTCTCTTGAGGAGTGGAAGAAATTTCTTTCTCAGCTACTTGTTGCTCTTCCTCTATATCAACCTGCTCCCCCTCAACCTTTACTTGCTCCCCCTCAAATCTTAGGGTCTCCATTTTATCTGATTCTCCTCCAATATCAGAAAATAGCTCTTCAAGAGTAAATTCTTGTTGTGTGAGAGCAGGAGATAGTACTTTCTCAGCAGTAGCAACAACTCCAGAAATATCTAGATCAGCTTGAGAAACAATGTCCTCTGATAAATTGATTCTTTCTTCCTCTTGTACTTGTTCAGACTCTGGCTCCCCTTGCAAATGTGCATTCTCAGCATTGTCCTGGACTTGTATACTTTCCAGCTCCCCCTGCACTTGTGCAATTATAGTCTCTTCCTGGACTTGGGTAGTCACATTCAGATCCTGAACTTGTGCTCTTACTTGCTCTTCCTGGTCTTGTGCATCTTCATGACCATGCTCAGACATCTCTTTTGAAAGAACTCTATCCCAGCTGGATAATAACCTCATGTCCATTCTCCTCATATGATTTATCTTTGATCCAGGAATCTGTTGCATTACCTCTGGAATTATTCCAGCTAGGTACAGACTCATGATTCTAGCCAAGTTTGGCTTCTTTATTCCTTATTTAATCTTATCAAACAGTACTGCAGACCAATTTGTTTGTATCTTAAAGATCACCCTAGTCATCAGGCTGAACATATAGGCTGATATCCTATCATGTCCACCTGGTTTGCATAAGATCACTTTTCCTATTATTTCAGACAGGAACTTCTCCTGAGGATTCATGCCCTTCCTGTTGATTGCAGATCCTATCTTTATGGTTGGATCCAATCCACACCATTGAAGCGCCTCCCTGGTCCTTGAGGCTGGGACCTCTTCCTCATCTTGTATTCTAGGAAGATGTAGAATCTTGCTCAACCTTTTCTGAGATAGCTTGACTTTTTCTCCATGAACAGTGGATTTGATCTTCAAGCCTTATGAGTCCATTGATGCAGCAGTATAGAACTCGAATACTTCCTTCTTCCATATCTTACTAGGTTCAGAGAAGAGATATTCTAATCCATTATCTGCAAGAAGAGAAATGACCTGTTTGATCTCCGATTCGGCATCGTTGAATGCATGCCTAACCAACTCATATCCTTCATTGACGTTGTCTTCAACCTTGGGCGCCATTGGAATAAAGCTTGATTGGAGAGGAGAGAGATTGTCGACACAAGGTTTTTGTCTCGAAACCCTGGTGAGCGTGTTGACAGAATAAGTTCTTGACCTATTTATATCCTTCTAATCAAAGAAGATCAAAAGGCGGGCAAAAACTGTCTAAAAGTGTCGACACTGTTGGAATGTGTCGACACAAACTTCTATTGCCTCGACCACGACGCTGACTACTATGTGTCGACACCAATTGATGATATGTCGACACAGGAGAGACTTAGTAGTTCATCAGAAATTCTGTGTCGACTCTTATTACAAGTGTCGACTCTTTGTCCCTTAGGTGTTGACACAATTTCTCTGTGTCGACACAATTTCCCTGAATTGTCGACATGAATTCACTGTGTCGACACCTTATCACTGAATGTGTCGACACAATTTTACTTAGCCAATTTTTGGTAAACTAACCTATGATCAGCATTCCTAATTCAATTTTAAATCTATTGAATTTAGTTTCATCTAGAGGCTTAGTAAATACATCTGCAATTTGAAAATCAGTTTTAACAAATTCTAATGAGATGTCTTCTTTTTCTACATGTTCTCTAAGAAAATGGTATTTTATCTCTATATGCTTAGTCCTACTATGTGAAACAGGATTTTTTGCAATAGAAATGGCACTTTTAGAATCACACAATAAATGTGTTCTACTTACTTGAATACCATAGTCCCTTAGCTGATGTTGAATCCACAACAGCTGTGCACAACAACTCCCTGCTGCCACATATTCAGACTCAGTTGTGGATATTGCCACACTAGTCTGCTTCTTACTGCTCCAAGATATCAATCTTCCTCCCAGGAATTGGCATGTACCTGTAGTACTTTTTTTTTATCTTCTCTACATCCTACAAAATCTGCATCTGAATAACCTGTTAGTAGAAAATCTCCATTCCTAGGGTACCAAAGGCCTAGATTAGGTGTGCCCTTTAGATATCTCAAAATCCTCTTGACTGCAGTATAATGTGATTCTTTAGGGCATGCTTGTACATAGCACAGACACATGTTGCATACATAATGTCTGGTCTACTAGTAGTTAGATATAATATAGAGCCAATTATTCCTCTATATAAAGACTCATCTATAAGTTTACCTGCATCATCTTTGCATATAGACATACTTGTTCCCATAAGAGTTCTCATGGTAGAGGATTATTCCATACCATACTTCTTAATTAACTCCTTGGTGAAATTAGACTGGGATATGGACAAGCCATCATCAGTCTGTCTTACTTGGAGTCCCAAGAAGAACTTAAGTTCCCCCATACAGCTCATTTCAAACTTCCCTTGCATAAGTTTGGCAAACTTCTTGCAAAGGTTATTCTCTGTACACCTAAAGGTTATGTCATCTACATAAATTTGAACTAAGATTATCTTCCCTTTAGATTCCCTTAGGAATAGAGTTTTGTCTATTTTACCTCTTGAGAATTTATTCTCAATAAGGAAAGTAGACAGGGTTTCATACCAAGCCCTTGTGGCTTGCTTTAACCCATATAATGCTTTCCTAAGTCTATAGACATAACCAGGTTTAAGAGAATCTACAAAACCTGATGGCTGCTCTACATAGACTTCTTCTTTTAGATCACCATTCAGAAATACTGATTTCACATCCATTTAATATACCTTGAAGCCTTGATATGTTGCATAGGCAAGGAACATTCTGATTGCTTCCAGTCTTGCTACTGGGGCAAATTTTTGATCAAAGTCTATTCCCTCTTCCTGCCTGTATCCTTTAGCAACCAATCTTGCTTTATTCTTCACAATAACTCCATTCTCATCCAACTTGTTCCTAAAAATCCACTTTGTACCAATGATGTTGTGGTCTTTTAGTTTAGGAACCAACTCCCAGACCTTACATCTTCTAAACTAATTAAGATCTTCTTGCATAGCATTAATCCAGTGTTGGTCTTGGATAGCTTCTTCAAATTTCTTTGGCTCCAGTTGAGATAGAAAACTTGAGTGCAGGACTGTATTCAGATTTCTAATTCTAGTTTGCACTCCATGTCTTGGATCACTAATAATCTGATTTGCTGGATGATCCTTTAGATGTCTTACAGCTGGAGGTAGAATTCCTTCTGGCTGAACACCTTCAGTTTCTTCATTATGCTGCACCTCTTGGTTGTCATCAGCTTCTAGAGAGTCTTGTACTCCCCCTGGATAGTAGCCATCATTTTCCAATACTTCATCTGCAGTTGAGCCTTCTGCAATGGAAAGCTTGTCCATCCTATTGCTTATACCTGTTGGACTGCATGAACTACAAAGCAACTCACTGTTGATTAATCTTGTTTCATCAAATACAACATGTACAGATTCTTCTACAACCTGAGTAATCAAGTTGTAGACTCTACAAGCCTTACTATTGTTGCTGTACCCAACAAATATCCCATCTTGGGATTTGGCAGCAAACTTAGTTAGATAAGACTTGCCATTGTTATGGATATAACACTTGCAACCAAAGATCCTAAAATAGGATAAATTTGGTTTTCTACCTTTCATAATCTCATAGGGAGTCTTTTTGTGGTACTTAGTGATAGAAGCCCTGTTGAGTACATGACATGCAGTGTTTACTGCCTCAGCCCAGAAATATTCTGGGAGAGAAGTGTCACTCAATAGAGTTCTACCAGCTTCAATCAATATCCTATTCTTTCTTTCAGCAATACCATTTTGCTGAGGTGTTTTAGGTGAGGAGAATTCTTGAAAAATCCCAAACTCTTCACACAATCTTGTCATAGTTTCAGATTGAAATTCAGTGCCATGGTCACTTCTGATTTTGACCACTATACTGTCCAGTTCATTCTGAATTTGTTTGACAAAACTGTGTAAAACACTTGGGGTTTCAGATTTCTGTCTTAGAAAGAACACCCAGGAATATCTAGAATAGACATCTACAACCACAAAAGTGTAGACCTTCCTACCTAGACTATGAACTGGCAGATGACCAAAAAGATCCATATGTAAGAGGTATAGACATCTCACTGAATCCTTGTTTTCAAGGCTATGAAAGGAGGATTTTGTCTGCTTGCCCTTTTGACAAGCTGAACATATCCCTTTCTTTATACACTTAACTTGAGGACCATTCCTCAATAACTCTTTACTAAAGAGTTGGCCAATTGTCTTGTAGTTAAGATGAGCCAGCCTCTTGTGCCATTTGACACAATGAGATGCTTTCTCATCAGCTACAAGACAAATAGGAGAACCTTTGTTCTCACACCCAAAATCAAGACAATAAACATTTCTCTTTCTATACCCAGTCAATATGACTTTTTGATCACTTGACCTTTTGATATGGCATCCATTTTTAACAAATAAAATGTCATGTCCTAGATCACTCAGCTGACTTATGCTTATCAGGTTATGTTTCAAACCTTTTATATAAGCCACTTGAGTGATGGTAATTTGGTTTGAGGAAATGTTACCAAATCCTTTGATGATTCCTCTTTCAGATCCACCAAAGATTACTTTAGGCCCATCCTTGATAGGTGTGTACTCCTTCAGTAGACCCTTTGTTCCAGTCATGTGCCTGGAACATTGATGATTACAATTATGGTAGATTTTTATTGTAATAATTGTAATCATGTCCGCTGTTTTCTACCTCTTTATTCAAGTAATTGCACTAAATAATTGAGAATTGGTATTGTCATGAATAGTAGAGCATAGTTTAGAGTTTTTACTATTTTATGTATTGAACTTCACCCTTACTATGTCATTTTTCTAATGCAGGTACGACTAGCCAGTGGAACTAAAAGTCTTGGAGCAAACAGGGGAGTTTACGGGGCCAACAGGACTGATCACAGGAGAAGAATTGCTCACACACGGGTAGGAACACGGCCGTGTGCCTACCCGTGTTCCATCCCAGTTGAAGAAATTTTCCAGCCCCCGTGTCTGAAGAACATGAAGAACAACACGGCCGTGTTCCAGAACACGGCCGTGTCAGTACCCGTGTGATTCAACACGACCCATGATCACACACGTCTTTTCGTGCAGAACTGCCATGGAACTGCCGACACGGCCTGCAACACAGCCGTGTCGGCACCCGTGTTCGACCATATTTGCTATTGGACTATAAAAACCTGGAGAAAATGTTATTCTGCACTTTTTGGATTATTTTGCTTGGAGATTTTTCTGGAGAACGAAAGTGGAGTACCCAAGAGAAGGAAGGCTTGAAGGAGATATTTGTATGCATTTATTCTTTAATTTATCTCATTTAATCTTGTATCTCTCTTGGTAATCCAACTTTATTTATCTTTTAATTTTCATGAACAATGTGTTTGAACAAGTTAGTAATCATGTATCGTTTTGTTTTAGTCAATTTCATTGTATTTTATTCGTATATGGGCTTGCAAACATTGAGAATTATCCTTATTATGAATGATTATTTATTTTTACATGAATTCCAAATGTCTAGATTGAGAAATTGGATTGTTTGGATGATGGTTAAATCTTCATATTTATGTGTTATTTCTCTTTGTAATTCAAAACTCATGATCGAGAGATATGATTCTTGGAAAATTAGAATACGAATGAATGGAATTATGGTATTTTAGAGATAAAGCTTCATGAATCCATGTATTAGATAGGGTATTTCATTCAATAAACATTTGAGTATTGTAAATTGTTCGAGAGAAAATTTACTTAACTTAACTTAGATTTTAAATTGCTCGAGAGAGAATTTGATAATTAGTTTAACCCTTTACAATACAATGAATTTGATAGTCTTGTTATTTCATGATTACACAAAGTGATTATGTTCATTGAATGCTCTTAACTTTCGACTTGAAATTATTTTTTGTAACTCTCCAATACAATTTTTATTCGAATAGTCATAGTTAGGATTAATCTATGTTAGAACGCAATTTTAAGTTTAGGTATGATAATAGAGTGAGAGTGAGTACGAATAGTTGAAATGACCCTGTGGAATACGATACGAGATGTAGATTTCTCTTATACTATGATTGATAGGTGCACTTGCCTGAAAGATAATTCAATCTAGCTTATGCCCATCTACATAGTTATGATAAAATGTAGAATGAATCCGCATCAAGTTTAGACTTAGCGAAAATAGTCACCAAGTTTTTGGCGCCGTTGCCGGGGATTCTTTTTCAATATTTTGAAAGCTTTAACTTTATTAATCTACCATTGTTGTTTACTAATAAATCTTTGTAGATTAGTTTAAAGTAAAATTATATTATTTAATCTCTGTTTTGTAGTCTGTTAGTCTATGACCAGGGCAAGAAATTCTAGGTTAGAACCATTTCATTCTGAACCGGAACGAATTATTCACAACACCAATCACAGAGACGTGGGTATTAACACCACAGATATTATAGACGATCTGATAGAAGAAGAAACAGTGAATCAAGGAGAACACGATCCTAAAAATCTAGATACCATGGCCAACCAAAATGAGCAAACCATGTCTGACTTTGCTAGACCCAATCTCCAAGGAACTGGGTCAAGCATTGTTCGACCACCCATTCCAACCAATAATTTCGAACTGAAACCGAGCGTGATACAAATGGTCCAACAATATGTTCAATATGATGGCTTACAAGACGAGGATCCCAATACACACTTAGCCGGATTCCTAGAGATATGTGATACTTTCAAGATTAATGGTGTCTCCAACGATGCCATTCGATTGAGATTGTTCCCATTCTCATTGAGGCATAAGGCAAAGCAGTGGCTCAATTCGTTACCTAGAGGATCCATTACTACTTGAGACATGATGGTTGAGAAGTTTTTGATGAAGTATTTTCCACCGACAAAGACCGTAAAGTTAAGGAACGACATCTCTACGTATGTTCAAGTGGAGGCTGAATCATTGTACGATACTTGGGAACGATTCAAAGAGTGATTAAGGAGATGCCCCATCATGCCTTACCTTCTTGGCTTCAGATTCAGACTTTCTACAATGGTCTAAATCCAGCCACCAGACAGATGATTGATGCGGCTAGTGGAGGCACCTTGAACAATAAGACACCTGAAGCAGCCCAGCAGTTGATAGAAGAAATGGCAATGAATAGCTACCAATGGACTACCGTGCGGCCGAAGTCTACCAAGCCCGCCGGAATGTATGAAGTGGATGCCGTTACTGCCTTAGTAATTCAAGTGGAGAAGCTCCATCAAAAGATGGACAACCTTTCTTTAGCGCCACCCCCAATGGTACCTCAACAATGGGACCCCTCCCTTGTTGGAATCCCTAGTGGTGAACCTCAAGTGCAAGAACATGTAGACTACATGGGTAATAATCCCAGACCACCTTTCAATCCAGGAAACAACCCATATAGTTTTACATACAATCAAGGATGGAGGAACCACCCCAATTTCTCTTGGGGAGGGCAAGGCAACCAAGGTAAACAAACCATGTTTGGACAACAACAACAACAACAACAGCAATTGGAGCCAAGGAAGCCAACATTGGAAGATGTCCTTGCAAAGTTCATGCAAACTACCGATGTTGCCTTCCGTAATCAAGAAGGTTCTATTCGAAACTTGGAGAATCAGATTGGGCAGTTGGCAAGGATGGTATCAGAGAGACAACAAGGAACACTTCCAGGAAATACTGAGACAAACCCAAAGGAACATGCAAGAGCAATTCAGTTGAGGAGCGGGAAGGAGTTACAAGACCCAAGGCTTGCACCGGATGCACCTCAAGAGGAGTCTAGTGGAGAAGCACCGAACGTGACACCGATGGAATATCAACCAGCCGTACCATATCCAGCAAAGATGAACAAGGAGCGCATGGATGCGCAATACGGTAAATTTATTTCTATGATTAAACAATTGCATGTTAATTTACCTTTTTCTGACATTATTCAAATGCCTAAGTATGCTAAATTTTTGAAGGATTTAATTTCTAATAAAAAGAAAATAGAAGAATTATCGTTAGTCACACTTAGTGAAGAATGCTCTGCTATTTTACAAAATAAATTACCACAAAAGCTTAAGGATCCCGGTTCTTTTTCAATTCCATGTTTAATCGGTGATTTGCAAGTTAATAAAGCTTTAGCGGATTTAGGAGCTAGTATAAATTTGATGCCTTATACATTATATTTGAAACTAGGCCTTGGAGAACTTAGCCCGACTAGGATGAGTATTCAATTAGCAGATCGGTCGGTTAAGTACCCAAGAGGTATAGTGGAGGATGTATTGGTTAAGGTAGACAAATTTATATTTCCTGCCGATTTTGTTATTTTAGATATGGACGAAAATATCGAAGTACCACTTATACTTGGTCGCCCATTTCTAGCCACTTCTAGAGCTCTTATTGATGTTTTTGATGGTAAATTAGTTTTGAGAGTAGGGGAGGATGAAGTCACTTTTCAAATTGGCAATACTATGAAACAATCTTTAGATAGTGATGATTATTGCTATTTTTCTCATGGTGTTGACAACTTATTGTCTTCTATTGATTCTAATTTTTATTATAAAGATCCTTTAGAAATTTGCATTACTAATTGTTTTCTAGAAGACGAAACTAGTAAAGATATTGTTGATCATTTACTTTTTCTAGATAACTCTGTTTCGATGAATGGAAATACTGAATATAACTTACTTACAAAAGGAGATAATGAAGTTCATAAGAATAATACTAAGGATCCACCTGTAGTTGAATTAAAAAAATTACCGGATCATCTTGAGTATGCATTCTTAGGAGCTAACTCTACTAACCCAGTTATTATTTCTTCTAATCTTTCTGAAATTGAAAAAGCTAAATTAATAACTGTGTTAAAGAAATGTAAAGGTGCAATAGCATGTCAAATCTCTGATATAAAAGGTATTAATCCTAGTTTTTGCACTCATAAAATCCTTTTGGAAGAAAACTATAAGTCATCTATTCAACCGCAACGTAGGCTTAATCCTAATATGAAAGAGGTAGTTAAGGCTGAAATTGTTAAATTATTAGACGCTGGTATGATATACCCTATTTCCGATAGTTCATGGGTTAGTCCTGTCCAAGTGGTTCCTAAGAAGGGTGGTTTAACTGTGGTAGCAAACGATAAAAATGAATTAATTCCGACGCGAACAGTAACAGGTTGGCGTGTCTGTATAGACTATAGGAAGTTAAACGATGCCACTAGGAAGGACCATTTCCCTTTACCCTTTATTGACCAAATATTAGAACGCTTGTCAGGACATTCATATTATTGTTTTCTAGATGGACTTTCTGGGTATTTCCAAATCCCAATAGCCCCAGAAGACCAAGAGAAAACCACGTTCACATGCCCATTCAGTACCTTTGCCTATAGGCGTATGCCATTCGGTCTTTGTAATGTCCCCGCTACTTTCCAAAGATGCATGTTAGCTATCTTCAACGAGTATGTTGAAGATATCATGGAAGTGTTTATGGATGACTTCTCCGTCTTTGGAGATGCATTTGATTTATGTTTGAATAATTTAGAGAAGGTTCTAAGGAGGTGTGAGGAGACGAACTTAGTACTTAGCTGGGAGAAGTGCCATTTTATGGTGCAAGAAGGGTTAGTACTAGGTCATAAAATCTCCAATCAGGGAATTCAAGTAGATAGAGCGAAAATAGTCACCAAACATCCACTGTCCAAGTACCATATAGGGGTATGGGAACTTGGACTTTCCTGCAATACAGAATTACTTTTCCTTAGAACCCAAGTAAGTCTTGGGTCTTTGGTTCAAGTTAGCACCATTCATATCAAAACTACCAGCAGCTCTTCTAACTGGTAGACTGTTGTTCTTCCTGACACTTATGTTATGCCAACAGTCTAAGGCAAAATGGCCTGTCTTGCCACAACACCAGCATTCATACTTGTTGTATCTAGGTCTAGATACATTTTTGACAGAAGAATTTCTGTTCTGTGCTTGTGCTGCTGCAGCTACACCCACTGATTTCTTATAACCATGGGGTTTATGAACATGGGCTGACTTATTGGCATAAACACCCTTGTTACTCAGAACATCAGTCTTATTATGACCATGAATGTTTTCAAGATCATACTTATTAGAAGGCTCATGCACCTTTCTAAAAACTACAAGGACTTTAAAATTACATGGCTGAACTGGTGCTTTGCCTTTTCTCTTGAAATGGGTAGCCCTGGTGTTACCTTTAAAGCCTATTCCTGCCTTATCCTTTTGAGCCACAAACTCATCTATTAAGGGTAAGACTGATTTTGGCTTAGAGTAACTAGCCACCAAATCTTTCTCTACTTGAAGTCTGACTTCCAGACTTTTAATTAGATCATTTTTATATGTGATTGTACCCATCTGAATAACAGTAATAGTTTTTAGCTTGGCAACCTCATTCATTTGTTGATCCAACTCTTTCTCTAAACCAGATGCAGTCATCTTAAGATCTGCAATTTCCTTAGCCTGATTTTTGGCCAGGTTTTTGCTTTTCTTAAGTGCCTGCAATAAGTCCCCATATTCATCTATCAACTGATGAATATCTCCTTCAGATTCTGACTCATCCTAATCACTTGATGAAGATGAATCTGACTCTGAACCAGTACTGTAATCAGAAATTCTAGAATTACTTTGTACCTTACTGGGACTAGGCTTATCCTGGAATTTATTGTCTTTTGATTCAGCCATCAGTCCCATGCACTTATGGTCTTTTTATTCATTGATGGAGTCCAGCAATTGCATAAACTCCTCTTCTTCACTAGCTGCATACAGTCTAATGTATGCTTCAGCTTCAGATTCTGACTCTGAGGAGGATTGATCTGTAAGACTCTTCTCATTCTTAGCAACAAAAGATTTCTCTTTCTTGCCCTTTTGTTGAGTCTTCTTTATGTCTGCTGACTCCTTCCTCTTTTCTGGACACTCAGCCACCACATGTCCTGGCCTATTGCAGCAATAATAAATAATTTTTGATGTTGTAGCTTTGTTGGGCTTAGACCTGCTCCTTTCCTTTCTTGATGATGTTCTCTTTTGATAATAGTCATCAACTTGCTGTGATGTGGAGGGCCTTAACTTCCACTGCTTCTTCTTCAAAAACCTCTGAAACTGCCTTATAAAGGCAGCAAAATCTGCATCTGAATCACTGATATCTGAGTTCTGATTGTCTGAATTTTCTGAGAAAACTTCAGCAACTTCCTTAGGAGGTTATAGAGACATCCTCCTGCTCTTTCTAGCGGCTTCAACCTTGAAGGCCACTGACTTTTCTCTATGCTCTCCTTTTGTATTTCTTTCTTCCTCCTTCCTAGTCATTAGTTGCATTTCATATGATTGCAACTTTCCAAATAAGGTTGGAGGAGAAATGTCAGCTAGTTTGGCAACTTCTTTAATGGCACAAATCTTGGTATCCCAATCCTTTGTCAAGGATCTTAGGAATTTGTCATTCAGCTCATAAGTACTGAAGACCCTTCTATAGGACATCAGTTCATTCACTATCCTGTAGAATTTCTTGTAGCATTCAGATATGCTATCAGACTTCCCTTGTCTAAAACTCTCATATTCTTGATTGAGCATAGACTTTCTGTCTTATCTAACTTCTTCAGAACCCTCCATGTAGACAATCAAAGTGTCCCACATTTCCTTGGAGGTTTTGCAGTGAATCAAATTTTGGAAAGTAGAATCATCTATGACACTCACTATGATATTCTGAGCTCTTTTATCCATAGTTGCCAATATAATCTCATCCTTGGTCATTTCAGAAAAATTTTTAGGAGTTTTTTGATTTGCATCTAGAACAGACACATTCATTGGGATATATAGACCTTCTTTTACTATGATATATAT
Source organism: Platanthera zijinensis (assembly GCA_039513925.1). NCBI lineage: Eukaryota > Viridiplantae > Streptophyta > Magnoliopsida > Asparagales > Orchidaceae > Platanthera > Platanthera zijinensis. Next base: position 115,309,524 of record CM077094.1, read on the forward strand.
CCTTGGGTCAGAGGCCTCCATAAACAACCTAAACCTTTCATTCCAGATTCCAAAAATCTCTTTCCTACAGATGGGTAATTTCATTCACCCAAATTCCTTGTGATTCTCTCCAGAACCCATTTTCTTGATTCTTGATTCTGCCTTAGGGATCTAACTCAGACTGTTAAGTCTTTCTTTGAGTAATCTCCCTCTAATACCACTTGATAGTTTTACTTTCAAGACTACCTAAACACCTAGAGGGGGGGGGGGTGAATAGGTACTTTCCTTGATTTAACTTAAGGCAGAATATAACTATAGTTCTTTGAATAAATCAGATATTTCTATAGCTAACACAGCACAGCAATCACAATCATACACACATCATAGATTGCACACAGATTTATAGTGGTTCCCCAAGGTCTGGGTACATCAACTTTCCCCCTTCACCTATCTAGCAGTATGCTAGAGTCGGCCTAACTTCTTCCTTTAACTCAGATCCTCAGATCCTACAGCTCAGAATCAAGAAGGATTCCTACAACTCAGGCTAACAAGCCATACCTCAGCCTTTCCACAAGGCCTACAACTCAGAGAATACCTTCTCCGACAACTCGGGCATAAACAACCCTACCTCTGCCTTGCCACAAGGCCTACAGCTATGAGAATACCTTCTCCTACAACTTAGGCATAAACAGCCCTACGACTCAGAGAATAAATCTCATACACTCAGCCTTTATAAAATAGGCTTACAACTCAGATCTATGAATAAATCCTATAGAATTTGATAAGGAATTCTGTAATCTCTTACCCCTGTTGAGAGAGAAGGGATAAGAACTTTCTTGATCAGCTTCTTGAAGAGGCTGATGGCTGAAATCAACTTTATCTTAGCTTTCTTCAAAGCTTCTTGAATCTGAATTTAGTTGGGTTAATTTCCTTTGAATAAAAGTGACTGGCAGCTTCCTTCTTAGACTTCAGAAATAGATCTGAATCTTCTTGACAGATTAGTTCAGTATCTGCTTCTTGAGAGACCTGTGAATGTCTCCTCCTTGTCTTCAAATAGCTGGATCTCTCTCTATCCAAACCTCTTGAAGATACTTTTGAATTCTTGATTGAATTCCACTTAGACAGAATCTGAATATTAAACTACTTCAGAACGTCTTCTTAGATCTTCTCATGAAGATCTTCTTCATTGTTACTTGTACTTTCTTGATCAGAGATCAATCTATAATTGTGTTAGTTGTGACAATACTTGTCTTCTCTATGTGTGTTTTTTTACTTCTTCTGAATCCATCTATTTATAGACTTCATCCATGGTAACCGGCTGATCCGGTTTATAACTAACTTCTGACAAGTCTGACAGCTTCAGTAAACCTGTTGTAACTCACAGCTGTCAAGTCTTCAAACAGTTCTTGAGCCTTTGACTTTGTCAGCAAAGCGTCGAGTCTGTCTGTCATAAAGTGTCGAGACCATCTGTCAATATGTGTCGACACAAGTGACTTAAGTGTCGACACAGCCTTTGGTGATGTCGACATAGCTGCCTTGATGTCGACACAGCTTCTTAATACTGCATCTTGAGAATGTGTCGACACTGATTATTTGTGTCGACACAAACACTTCACCATTCATCAGCAATCAACTTGGTCTAGACTCAGCTGTGTGTCGACACAAGTCCTGTGTGTCGACACAGTTGATGTTGACTCAGAACATAGTGTGTGTCGACACTGCCTCTGTGTGTCTACACTGCCTCTTGGTGTCGACACAGCCGATGTCGACTATAATCTTCTGTGTGTCGATACTGCCTCCCGGTGTCGACACAAATTCTCTGAAGTGTCGACACAGCTTCCTCAGGTGTCAACATATGGACTTAGAATATTTTTTCTGCATTCTAGCACATACTTAACCTGCACATATAAACTCAAAATAACATCAAATACACCTTGATGTATATCATTGAGCTAAGTGAGGCTTCTCCAAATCAGGTACACATTTTCCAATGTACCCAACACTTTGTGATAGTCAAAGAGGGACATTTCATCCCTATGAAGGTCTCAGCTCTGGATGCAACATTCCAGACATCAAAGACATATTCTGAAATGACCAAGGATGATATCATATTGGCTGCACTCGACAAGAGGGCACAAACCATATTTATTAGTGCCATAGATGATTCTACCTTTCAGAATCTGGTTCATTGCTGACCTCCAAGGAAATGTGGGACACTTTGGTGGTCTATATAGAGGGCACATAAGAGGTCAGAGATGACAGGAAATCCATGCTCAACCAAGAGTATGAGGCTTTCAGGCAGTCCAAGGAAGATGGCATAGCTAAATGCTATGAAAGATTATGCAGAATAGTAAATGAACTAAGGACCTATGGCCATGCCTTTAGCAATTATGAACTTAATGACAAGTTCCTAAGGTCTCTAACTAGAGACTGAGACACTAAGATTTGTTCCATCAGGGAGGTGGCAAAGCTGTCTGATACTCCTCCACCAACTCTGTTTGAGAAGTTGCTGTCTTATGAAATGCAGCTGACTGCCAAGAAAGAGGAGGAGACAAGAAACAGATCCCTGATCAGGTAGAAGGGTGTGGCCTTCAAGGCAGAGAACTCAAAGAGGAGCAAGGAGAGGATTGCCTCCCCTCCAAGAAGGCCAGTTGAGTCAGATAGCTCAGAATCAAGCACATTAGACTGCAATATGTCTGATGAGAAATTTGCTACCTTCTCTAGGCAATTTTTGAAGCTGATGAAGAGAAAGGGGTGGAGGAGCAGACCTTCCTCCTCCTCTCATCACAAGATGGACCACTACATAACTGAGAGGAAACCCTCCAAGGGGGATAGGTATGACTCTACAACTACTAAACATATTTCTTATAAAGTTGTGTGTTACTGCTGTAGCAAGCCAGAACATGTTATAGCCGGCTGCCCAGTCAAGAGAAAGGAAGCTGGTGAGAAGAAGGTTCACCAACAAAAGGGAAAGAAGGAGAAGTCCTTCATTCCAAAGAAGGAGAAGAGCTGGACTGACTCATCTTCATCATAGTCTGAAGATGATGAAGAATAAGCCTACATAAGGCTGGTTGCTGTTGGGGAAGAAAAAACTGAAGACTATCTTGCTGCCAGGATAGGGATCAGGGCCCATCTATCACAGTCAGACAGTGACTCAGAGGAGGATGAGAGAGATGAAGATAACTTCAACTGTTATGGGCTAATGGCAAGGTCAGATGAGGAATCCAGCCAGGATCAGCCTGGTCCAAGTAAGGTACATCCCTTATCTAGCTCATCTCCTAAATCAGATTATGAGACTAGTCCAAATCCTAGGCATCATTATCCAGTGGTGATGATGGGTCAGAATCTGAGGTAGATATCAATCAACTGATTGATAAGTATGGTGAACTTCTGAAATCTTTGAATAAAAGTAAGAAACTAACCAAAAAGCAGGCATGAGATTATCTCCCTTCAACATGCTGCTTCCCTTCAGTCTGAGTCAATAACCTTACTGGAATAGAAAATAAAGAAGGTTATCCAGCTGAAGAACATCACAGTCATTCAAATTGGCACCATTAAATACAAGAATAGTCTCATTAGAGATCTGGAAGAAAAACACTAGAGGGAGAATAGGATTGTGGCTAGCTTCTCTAAGCCCAATTCTGTGTTGCCCATCATTGACTCCTTCTCCTATCAGAGAAATAAGAGAGGCTTAGGATTTAAGGGAAGCACAAGCGCTGCCCCCTTCAAAGGAAAGGGAATAACTCCAGTTTAGCCACCCATTACCTTTGAAAGGGTAATACTCCCTTCTAATTGGTATGACTAGGAATCAAGGTATGGTCACTGGAAGAATAGGGATTCTTCCTAGAAGAATATAAGTGTACCTTCCAATGGAAGGAGAAGAGGATTGGGGTTGAGTGCCTTCAAGGCAGCTAATGAAGAAATTCAAATGGCTCATCATGGACCATTTTTTTTGGTGCTCCAGCCCCCACTCTCAAGAATGTGGCTACAACCAAATTTCTTGGCCATCCAACAAAGACTCTGACCAAGGGTCCGTTTGTCAGCGAGCTTGATTTGGCTATTTATGATGCTATCAAGAGCATTTATTTTGCAAAGAAGACTGCTACTGATGGCATTTAGAGCATGCTAAATAAGCCTATTGGAAGACTTACCTTCAGCTAGATCCTAGCTGAAAGGAACCAGAAAAAGGCTACTGCTATTCCTTCTAGAAAGAGAGCTGCTGTCAGCACAGCTAGTAGACCAGCTCAAAAAAGAAGGTACAATATTCATGAGTGCTGGTACTGTGGTAAAGTGGGCCACTATGCCATAGATTGCTTGCATAATCCTAGTGTGGCTAGAGCAATAGGTAGTCTAACAGTCAGAAAAGCTGCTGGTAGACAAGTCTTTTTTCAGACTAATCAGAACCTAGGACCCAATAATTATTGGGGTCCTAAGGTAAACTAAATCAAGTTTTGCAGGTTAGTCCAAGTTCCCATACCCCTATATGGTACTTGGAGAGTTGATGTTCCTGACACATGACTAGAACAAGGAGCAACTTGAGGGAGTACACTCCAGTGAAGGATGGACCCAAAGTGATCTTTGGTGGATTAGATAGAGGAGTCACCAGAGGTTATGGTAAGATCATAAATGTCATAGTCACTATCACAAAAGTTGCTTATGTGGAAGGATTGCAACACAACCTAATAAGTATAAGCCAACTCTGTGATCTTGGCTATGACATAGTCTTCGACAGGATGAGTGCCATATTAAGAGGTTGAGTGACCAAGAGTTCATCTTGACGGGCACTAGGAGTGGGAATGTTTATTGTTTGAATTTTCTATATTTAGATATAAACTCTCCTATATCTCTAGTTTCAAATGAGAAAGTCTCATACTATGTCCAATGGCGCAAGAGGCTAGCTCATTTGAACTATAAGACCATTGACAAGCTCTTTAGTGAAGAGCTAGTTAGGAATGGTCACAAGATAAAATGCTCCAAGGAAGGCATTTGTTCAGCTTACCAAAAAGGCAAGCAGACCAAGGCTTCCTCCAAGGGCATTGGGACCGAAGATTCTGTGAGGTGCTTATACCTCTTGCATATGGACTTGTTTGGTCCTATGCCAGTTCATAGTCTAGGTAGGAAAGTCTACACCCTTGTGGTGGTTGTGACTATTCTAGGTTTGCCAGGGTATTCTTTCTTAAGAAAAGTCTGAAACCCATGATGTCTTCAAGACTTTTGTCAAGCAGATTCAGAATGAACTAGATAGTACTGTGGTCAAAATCAGAATTGACTATATGATTGAATTTCAGTCTGAAAGCATGACAAGTTTCTGTGAAGAGCAAAGGATTCATCAAGAATTTTCTTCTCCAAGAACACCCCAGCAAAATGGGATTGTTGAGAGGAAAAATATAACTCTCATAGAGGCTGGAAGGACCTTCTTGAGTGACACATCTCTCCCAGAATATTTCTGGGCTGAGGCAGTGAATACTGTATGTCATGTCCTTAACAGAGCCTCTATTACCAAATACCATAAGAAGACTCCCTATGAGATCTTGAAGGGCAGAAAATCAAACCTGAGTTATCTCAGGATCTTTGGTAGCAACTTCTATGTGTCAATAATGGGAAGTCCCATGTGACTAAGTTTGCTGTCAAGTCCTATGAAGGGATCTTTGTTGGGTACATCAATCATAGTAAGACCTATAAGATCTACAACTTGACAAGTCAAGTTGTAGAAGAGTCTGTTAATGTAGTATTTGATGCGTCAACTATGATTAACAGTGAGTTGCCAAGCTCCTCTTCTAGTCCTGCAGGTACAAAGCTGATGATGGACAAGCTGACTATCAAGCTAGATACTCAAACAATTCAAGATGAAGCTGAGAGAATGTGCATTCTAGAGGAAGCACAATACATACTTGAAGTGGATGATGATCAAAAAGCTACTGAAGCTCAGGATGCTGAAGGAAGATTGTCTGCAGCTATCAGGCATCTAAGGGATCATCCAAGACACATGATTATTGGTGATGATAGCCCAGGAGTGGTGACCAGGAGCAGAAGTATCAACACAATACTATACTCAAGCTTCCTGTCACAAGTTGAGCCCAAGAGATTTGAAGAGGCCAACATAGATTAATTTTGGATTGTAGCAATGCAAGAGGAATTGAACCAGTTTAAGAGGTGCAAGATCTGGAAATTGGTTCCCAGACTACAAGGACATAATGTAAATGGAGTCAAGTGGATTTAAAGGAATAAACTTGATGAAAATGGAATTATAATCAAGAATAAGGCTAGGCTAGTAGCTAAGGGGTACAGTAAAGAAAATGGTACTAAATTTGATAAAAACTTTGCCCCTGTAGCAAGATTGGAAGCCATCTAACTATTCTTTGCATATGCTACATACCAAGGATTCAAAGTATACCAGATGGATGTGAAGTCAGCCTTTCTGAATGGTGACTTAAAGGAAGAAGTCTATATTGAGCAAGCTCTAGGTTTTGTTGTTCTTAACTCACCTGATTCTGTTTTTAGACTTAGGAAAGCACTATATGGGCTAAAGCAAGCCCCTAGAGCATGGTATGAGACATTGTATAGCTTCCTCATTGAGAACAAATTCTCAAGGGGGAAGATAGACAAGAACCTATTCCTAAGGGAATCTAAGGGCAAGATCATCATAGTCCAAATTTATGTATATGACATAATATTTGGATCTACTAATGACAACCTTTATAGGAAGTTTGCCAAACTTATGTAAGAGAAGTTTGAGATGAGCAGTATGGGTGAGCTCAAATTCTTCTTCGGCCTTTAAGTAAGACAGACTGATGATGGCTTGTCCTTATCCCAGTGTAAGTTCACTAGGGAGTTGATCAAAAAGTTTGGAATGGAGAATGCCTCTACCATGAAAACTCCCATGGGGTCAAGTATGCCTATAGACAAAGATGAGGCAGGAAAACCTGTTAATGAAACTTTGTATAGAGGGATAATTGGCTCCCTTGTATACCTCACTGCAAGCAGGCCAAAAATCATGTATGTTATATGTGTTTGTGCTAGGTATCTGGCCTTCCCTAAAGAATCTCACTACTCTGCTGCTAAGAGAATTTTGAGGTATCTTAAGGGCACACCAGATCTTGGCCTATGGTACCATAGAATTAAGGATTTTAGACTAACTGGCTATTCAGATGTAGATTTTGTAGGATGCAAAGAGGATAAAAAAAGCACTTCAGGCACCTGTCAGCTCTTGGGAGGAAGACTAGTGTCTTGGAGCAGCAAAAAGCAAACAAGTATTGCAATTTCAACTGCAAAGTCAGAATATATAGCTGCCGGGAGATGTTGTGCATAGTTGCTGTGGATCCAGCATCAGCCCAGGACTATAACCTCAAGATAAGTAGAAGTCCTTTATTTTGTGATTCTTCTAGTGCAATATCTATAGCTAGGAATGTTGTCTCATATATCAGGACTAATCATATTTGTAAGACCCCCCTCCCGGAACACAAAACACGGTACGAGGGGAGTCTTATGCCCAGAGTAGCCGCCTTGTGGTAGCACTAACACGCGAGTTAGTCTGTACTACAAAACGCCTATTCCGCCGGCTACAACCAATATCAATGTATTATGCCAACCCAATCATAAGATAAAAGAAAGTCAATTCACACATTGTTTTAAGTCCAAAACGAAGCGGAAAATAAGAAGCATAAAGAGCTTCTAAAATATCAGAGTCTAAAAACTGTTTGCCAAGAAGGCTACAACAAAACACTCACAACTGTCACGGACGGTATCAACGGTACCGTCACCTCAGGTCCTGTCGTCCAGGCCTGGATATCCTGCTGCTGGCCTATCTGCGGGGTTTCCTCCTAAAATGGAAGACATAACAACCATTAGTCGTGAAGACTAAGTGGCTTCTCATCCGCTCCCCCGGCGACTCCTCGGCACCGGGCGGAGAAAGGATACAAGTACAATATGTATATATATAACAGGAGTAATCAAGCAGGTGACAAGGAACTGGTAAGAATAATATCTCTACGAAGTAAGCTAGCAGTTCTATCAAATCAAATAATTAATCAGCAGGTAATCTACAACAGGAAACAACAACTTAACTTATAAGAGTGCCCATACAAACTTATAAGTTAAGGTTCGGCTTAACAGAAAAGTAACTCATCGTATAAGAGTGCCCATACAAACTTATACGGTAAGGATCTTGTCCATGATATGAATGGTATGGTATGAATGCTATGCAATGACCGACCCATGTTCACACACATGCAAGTTGCTATGTCGACACAGACTTGAAGTTCCCACTTTTCGAGCAGGTAGCTAACCTCTCAGGCATTTACCGTCGTGGCCAGACGGTGACAGAGGAGCGGGCGTCTCCACTACTAGGTGGTATCCACACTACCTGTCCTAGGCCTCCGTACTCTTCAATGCTAAGAACACAATAGCGGAGCTCACATGCGTACTACGAATCAGAAGGGGTCTTGGGTAGATGTGCACCAAGAACACAGCCCAACCTGTCCTTTGATTTCGAATCAGAAGGAACCTCCGAATCGCATGAGGCGCAAGCCCAACCGTTCTCATGGCGCGAAGGAGACCTTGGGTTATGGACACTAAGTGTCTGTCCCTACCGCCCAAGGTCTAACTATTGGCTCCCAACGGTGTGACGACTGGCGAGCCCGTAGACCTGCCACATTCATTATCTCGGTATCGCGACACATCGAGTCGTCACACACCATATGCACCATCACAACTCACTCGATGCTACCCGTAGGGAGACTACATCTCTAAGCATCGGTTATCAGCAAAACCCATTAGGCTCGGATCACGGTTACAAAATACTCTCCCAATAAAGTTCATCACAATCACAACTATCTATTCAGTCGATCACCTCAATTCATCACATGATAGCTATATTCTACAACCAAGCTCAACCTCCATTGATCACTAGCCATCCTATCTCGATTCACATCACCATTAACCTTGATGGCTACCAATGTTAAGCACAACATTCATAAGTTTAATTATAGCATCATGATTAAGGGAGCCAAAGGATATAAATTGCACATCCTACTTTCACAAGAGTACACTTAACCATGAGTTAACATGAACATTATTATTATATAGCTTGCCACCAAAACTGGAATTCCTGGAGCTATAGGAATCCGCTATAAAATCTCAACCCCTCGTTGGAAAGGTATTCGCAAGGGCTACGACTTTCATGTTGAGTCAGAAGCCCAGATCTGGTCACATCACATCAGAAATTTGACTCGAAGTCTGCTGCGTACAGGATACAGATTTCCTGGACATATTTCCCCCAATCGCAGCAGACTCGAATGGACTTTTCTGTAGCTACAGGTATCTCCTGGAAACGTGCAACCACTCGTTGGAAAGGTATCTTCGAGGGCTACGACTTTCGTGTTGAGTCAAAAACCCATATATGAACATAACTCCTCCGAAACTGGTGGCGAAGATTGCTGCGTGCAGAAGTCAGATTTCTGCACGCATCTTAAGGTGAGATGAACGACATCCATTCATCTTCCTCCTTGCACCGACCGCCCAAAACTCCTCCAGAAATTCATCCACCCTTATTCACCCTTACAAAGCCGTTCTTCTCCAGGAATCACTCTCTCATCTTCACTTTGAATGATGAAGAGGTTGAAGAAGACTAAAGCCTAGAAAACAACCTAGGCACGGCTTTCCCTAAGAAATCTCCTCCTCACCATCAAGACTCGATGGAGTCGATGTCTCTCCTAGAATATTAACTACGGATCTAGCACCAAGGGAGAGGGGAGGAAGCTCACCTCGTTTTCGGCGGCACCAACATTCCCAGCCATGGATCTAGTCATTCTTCTTTGCGGCATCCCTTGCTTGGTGCTTGTTCTTCCCGGCAAAGGAAAGAGAGAGAGAGAGAGATCGAGAGAAGGCCGCCTCCAAGAGCTCCGACTTCCCTCGGCTCTGACGGTTCGCGAGATCCATGATGACAGTAAGGGTTGATCGGCGCAAGGCTAGGGTTCGGCTTTAACGTCCCTTTATAAGCCGATGTATTAGGTTACATCTTCTGCCATGTGTCAACGCCCCATTGGACCGCTCATAATGGGTCATATTGAAGTGACCCGGTCCAAGGAATCATCCAGCACGAATCCCGAAGCCTAGTTCGGTCCGCCTGTGCAAGCCAACGAATCTGCCTGGGCGAAGAAAACGCACAAATCAAATTCGGCGGGAATCATCTGTCATTCTCGAAGATCGGCGAGAATCGTCAGGAATTTTCGACGATCGGCGAGAATCGTCAGGCATTCTCGACGAATTCGTCGGGTATCAACAATGATACCCGGCGATTTTCCCTTAGCCTAACTTATCGGAAATCTGGCGTTGAGATCGTTGAGTATTCTCATCGATACTCGACGATCGGCGAGAATCACCAGGTATTCTCGACGATTTTCCCTTAGGCCATTCTTATCGGAAATCTGGCGTTGAGATCGTTGAGTATTCTCATCGATACTCGACGATCGGCGAGAATCACCAGGTATTCTCGACGATTTTCTCTTAGGCCTTTCTTATCGAAAATCTGGCGTTGAGATCGTTGAGTATTCTCATCGATACTCGACGATCGGCGAGAATCACCAGGTATTCTCGACGATTTTCCCTTAGGCTATTCTTATCGAAAATCTGGCGTTGAGATCGTTGAGTATTCTCATCGATACTCGACGATCGGCGAGAATCACCAGGTATTCTCGACGATTTTCCCTTAGGGCATTCTTATCGATCCGTTGGATATCACCCAACCCTACACTCCATCCAACGCACTTGACACCTTTTGCCAGTGCGCCCCGAGCCCGAGTCAAGTATCTTGACTCAAAACTCGTGCGAGGGGCCTAGCGCGAATTGGGACGTTACAAATCCTATAAACAAAATAAAAGAATTCGTCCCCGAAATCAGGCTAGGGCTATGGGGATGCAAGTACAAAATAATATGCGCTATAAAATGTTACCTTGGGAGAACAGCTCTGGGTAGCGCTTCCGCATTAAGTCCACTGGCTCCCAAGTAAATTCTTCCTTCCCATGATTAGACCATAGCACTTTTACCAGAGGCACACTTTTACGGCGTAGAGCTCTCACCTCGTTGTCAACGATTCGCACCGGCTCCAATCGCACAGACCTATCAGACGCCACAACACCATCATTTATGGGGGTGTATTGGTCGGGCCGCTTCAATGTTTTCCGGAGAGATGATACATGGAACACGTTGTGGAGGTTCCCCAGTTCTGGTGGCAACTCTAACCGGTAGGCCAACGGGCCGATCCTTTCCATTATGACATAAGGTCCAACGTACCGTGGGCTTAGCTTCTTCACGCCTCGTACTCGTGATACTCCATGCATCGGCCGGATTTTCAGAAACACCCTGTCTCCCACTTGAAATTCTACCATCCGGTGTTTCACATTATAATACCTTGCTTGCCAACTCTGAGCCTCAAGCATGCGATCCCGTATCAATCTGACTACCGTATCAGTATCATCAATATACTCTATGCCCAATGCCTTCGGGTCTTCGTCTTACACCTAGGACAAGGGGGTCCTACACCTCCTTCCGTATAGAGCTTCATGGGGTGCCATACCAATGCTAGCTTGATGGCTATTGTTATAGGAGAATTCCACTAAGGGCAAGAGTCTTTCCCACGGCTCCCCCCTATCTATCACACACAATCTCAACAGGTCCTCCAATGTTCGAATGGTCCGTTTAGATTGCCCGTCCGTCTGAGGATGAAAAGCTATGCTGAAAGTGAGACGCGAGCCCAAGTAAGCCTATACAGCCCTCCATTCTCTTGCCGTAAACCGGCCATCTCGGTCAGAGACGATCGTCTTCGGCACTCCATGATACCGCACGAACTGTTCTACGAATAGGCGTACCAAAACATCCACATGCGCCTCCTTCTTCATTGGGATAAACCGGGCTACTTTGGTCAAGCGATAGACAATCACCCACACCGAATCATTCCCCGAGCGTGAGAGAGGTAATCCTTGGACGAAGTCCATGGAGATATCCTCAAACTTCCACTCTGGGATGGGCAATGACTGTAACATTCCACCGGGACTTCTGCACTCTGCCTTCACCATTTGGCAAGCCACACAATGCGTAACAAAATACTTGACATCCCTCTTCATGCCCGGCCAACATATCGTCTTCTGCAAATTGGTGTACATTTTTGCGATCCCAGGATGTACTGAATATTGGGAGCAATGAGCCTCCTTTAGGATATCCTCTCGAATATTGTCACCTTCGGGGATATAAAGCCGTCCACGAAAATGGACGAGGCTGTCTTTTAAGAAGTACTCTTCCATCATCCCATCCTCAATTGACTTGAAAACCGGAATTAAAGCCACATCCTCCTTCTGCTCCATCTGAATCCAGTCCCGTATGTTGCAAACTATACTCATCGCGGCCAAGTATTCCGTATACTCTTCCGATTGATCCTTAAATACCAACGTGATCTCCATCTCCCTAAGTATCCGGACTAACTTCATGCTCATCAAACGGGACTCCGTGCTCGATCCCGGTACTTTTCGACTCAAGGCATCAGCTACGGAATTAACTTTTCCGGGGTGGTAGTTCAAGGTGAATTCGTAGTCACACAAAAACTCCAACCATCGCCGTTGTCTCAAATTCAACTCCTTTTGAGTATGGACGTACTTTAAGTTCTTATGATCCGAGAAGATCTCGCAGTGGACGCCATACAGATAGTGTCTCCAAATCTTCAGGGCGAACACCACCGCTCCCAACTCCAAATCATGCACCGGATAGTTGGCTTCATACTTCTTCAACTGTCTTGAAGCATAAGCAATCACGTGCCCATTCTGCATCAACACGGCTCCCATCCCTTGGTACGGCGCATCCGTGTAAACTTGAAAGCCTTCCTTCCCCGACGGGAGGGCTAGGATGGGTGCGGTCGTCAGCCGGTCCTTCAACTCTTGGAACGCGGCTTCGTACTGGGGTGTCCATTCGTACGGCACACCTTTCTTCGTTAGTGTGGTAAGGGGAAGGGCGACCTTCGAGAAGCCTTTCACAAACTTGCGATAGTACCCGGTAAGTCCAAGAAAGCTCCGTACGTCAGCCGCCGACTTCAATGGAGACCATTCCTACACGGCCCGCACCTTGGCCGGATCAACCGCTAGCCCAGCCCCACTAATCACATGGCCCAAGAAGGCAACCTCTTGGAGCCAAAACTCGCATTTGCTGAACTTGGCAAATAAAGCGTGTTCCTTTAACTTCTCCAGTACTAAGGCTAGATGTTCGGCGTGCTCTGCTTCTGTCTTGGAGTAGACCAGAATGTCATCGATGAACACGATGACAAAGATGTCCAAATAGGGGCCGAACACCCTGTTCATCAAACTCATAAAGGCCGAAGGGGCGTTTGTGAGTCCGAATGGCATCACGGTGAACTCATATAGGCTGTATCTCGAGCTAAACGCCGTTTTCTGAATATCGTCCTCTTGTATTCTCAGCTGATAATACCCCGACCGCAGGTCCAACTTGGAGAACCAATGTGATCCCACCAACTGATCAAATAGTTCATCGATGCGGGGTAGAGGGTAGGTGTTCCGCACCGTTAACCGATTCAATTCTCGATAATCTATGCACAACCGTAGGGTGCCGTCCTTCTTCTTAACGAACAAAACAGGAGCTCCCCAGGGTGACGAACTTGGGCGAACGAAGCCTGCTTCCACCAACTCCTGAAGTTGGACTCTAAACTCCGCAAGTTCCTTCAGAGCCATTCGGTAAGGAGCCCGTGAAACGGGCTTGGCACATAGAACTAGCTTGATTTGGAAATCCACCTCCCGATGCGGGGGTAGTCCCGGCAATTTCTCGGGGAATACCTCGGGGAAATCCCGCACCACCCGCACACCTTTGACATCTAATGCCATCTTCTTCAACTCGAAACAAATTACATAGACTTCGTCCCCCTCCATATGAGATTTTATAACCTGAATTGAAGATAACAGTTTACGAGGTGCGAATCTAATACCTTGGAAGACGACTTCCGAGTCTCCATGCCTCAAGGTAACTTGCTTCTCCGCACAATTAATTCTAGCGTGGTGCCAGTCCAACCAATGCATGCCCAAAATGAGGTCGAACTCCGGAATCTTCAATACTGTCGCTGCAGTTTCAAAGAACTTCCCTCCTATGAGCGTGTCGAAGTCATAGCTGGCAGACGACGTCATCTCGGATCCATCCGGGAGACGCACCTTTTGCGTAGTGCCAGTGAAATGGTGCACCCTCTCTAAGTCTTTCACGAAGTCCGCCGAAATGAACGTGTGAGATGCGCCCGTATCAAATAACGCATAAGCGGGGCTCCCACTAACCATGACGGTGCCTAAAATATCAAGATATAACCACTAGCTAGGGATGTGCATGTTCCATGTATCATAAAAAGAAACATGTCCGAGCACTATTAATAAACTCAGTACGTACCTGCGATAACCTCTTGCGGGTTCCGCGCTTGGGTCATATCCAATGCGAACACCTGCTCCCACACATGTCCCTGATTTCTCCCTAGTGGTCCACGTCCCCGACCACACATATGCCCCCGTCCACGTAGAGCTACTGGAGGGAGAGCAATAGGAGCATTCGCGAACAACTGCGGGCAGAAACGCAGAACGTGCCCCGGTTGGTTGCACTCGAAACACACTATGTCTCGTCGGCCCCCAGGTTGTTGAAATTGTTGCTGTTGTGGTGGTGGAGGCAAAGCTGGTGGCTGCAGAATCGGGTGCTCCATTCTATAGTTCCAGTTGAACCACCGGCCACCTCTCTGATTTCCTCTTCCTCTACCATGATCATGTCTCCTTCTATTACTGGGGACGACTTCCATCACCCCTTCTGCAGGTCTCTTATTACTTTCCATGTGATCTGCCTCTAGTCTCTTTGCCATGTCAATAATTTTCTCCAGGCTAGCGTCAGCTATAAACAAAATGTCCTGTCTTAGGAGGTACCTTAACCCTTTGTAAAAGCGCTTCACATAGCCTCTATCATCCAAGTCATAAGAATCGGCAAACCTAGCGAGCTGTTGGAACTCTTGCTTGTATTCCGTCACCGATTTTGATCCCTGCTTCAGTTGTAGAAATCTCTCTTCAAGTCCATCCCGTGCGGAAGAGGGGATGAAATGTTCCAAGAAAGCTTCTGAGAATTCACTCCAACTAATGTCTGTGTACACTCGCCCTCGAAAGGTGGAGCCCATGAGGGACTTCCACCATCGTTTGGCGTGCAGCTCCAGCAACGTCACCACCAAGGTCACTGCCATATTGCTCGGGCATCTTATACCGGCCATCAGCTCTTCAACGGTATCAATCCACTCTTCGGTGCGCACCGCCGACTCTGTCCCTAGGTAAGCAGGAGGAGACAGGGTACGGAAGGTGCTCAACTAGTTGGAGCTCGGAGCTTGTTGCTGCACCGGAGCTTGTTGAGCTCTAAAAGCATCTAATATTACTGACAGCGTTTGCCCCAGCTCTGACTGTTGGAATTATGAAGGAACGGAAGGGGTAGGAGTACCCCCAACCGGCTCCACCTGTGTTGGGACCTACGTATAAGGTAGGGTTTAGGGTTTAGGGTTTAGGGTTTAGGGTTTAGGGTTTAGGGTTTAGGGTTTAGGGTTTAGGGTTTAGGGTTTAGGGTTTAGGGTTTAGGGTTTAGGGTTTAGGGTTTAGGGTTGGACAAAACTAAGGTCAAAGTTGGACAAACTTAGTGTCAATTACATATGGGCACACCACTGCTTCCGCTAAGTCAGTTTGTCCCTAAGCTGATTAATCGAATGGGAGTGGCCCATTGTTAAATGACTTCTTTAGGTGAGGATCGCGACAATCTGATACCATTTGTAAGACCCCCCTCCTGGAACACAAAACACGGCACGAGGGGAGTCTTATGCCCAGAGTAGCCGCCTTGCGGTAGCACTAACACGCGGGTTAGTCTGTACTACAAGATGCCTATTCTGCCGGCTACAACCAATATCAATGTACTATGCCAACCCAATCATAAGATAAAAGAAAGTCAATTCACACATTGTTTTAAGTCCAAAACGAAGCGGAAAATAAGAAGCATAATAAGCTTCTAAAATATCAGAGTCTAAAAACTGTTTGCCAAGAAGGCTACAACAAAACACTCATAACTGTCACTGACAGTATCAACGGTACCGTCACCTCAGGTCCTGTCGTCTGGGCCTGGATGTCCTGCTGCTGGCCTATCTGCGGGGTTTCCTCCTAAAATGGAAGATGTAGCAACCGTTAGTCGTGAAGACTAAGTGGCTTCTCATCCGCTCCCCCGGCGACTCCTCGGCACCGGGCGGAGAAAGGAAACAAGTACAATATGTATATATATAACAGGAGTAATCAAGCAGGTGACAAGGAACTGGTAAGAATAATATCTCTACGAAGTAAGCTAGCAGTTCTATCAAATCGTATAATTAATCAGCAGGTAATCTACAATAGGAAACAACAACTTAACTTATAAGAGTGCCTATACAAACTTATAAGTTAAGGTTCGGCTTAACAGAAATGTAACTCATCGTATAAGAGTGCCCATACAAACTTATACGGTAAGGATCTTGTGCATGATATGAATGGTATGGTATGAATGCTATGCAATGACCGACCCATGTTCACACACATGCAAGTTGCTATGTCGACACAGACTTGAAGTTCCCACTTTTCGAGCAGGTAGCTAACCTCTCAGGCGTCTACCGTCGTGGCCAGACGGTGACAGTGGAGCTGGCGTCTCCACTACTAGGTGGTATCCATACTACCTGTCCCAGGCCTCCGTACGCCTCAATGCTAAGAACACAATAGCGGAGCTCACATGCGTGCTACGGCTCAGAAGGGGTCTTGGGTAGATGTGCACCAAGAACACAGCCCAACCCGGCCTTTGATTTTGAATCGGAAGGAACCTCGGAATCGCACGAGGCGCAAACCCAACCGTTCTCATGGCACGGAGGAGACCTAGGGTTATGGACACTAAGTGTCTAGCCCTACCGCCCAAGTTCTAACTATTGGCTCCCAACGGTGTGACGACTGGCGAGCCCGTAGACCTGCCACATTCATTATCTCGGTATCGCGACACATCGAGTCGTCACACACCACATGTACCTTCACAACTCACTCGATGCTACCCGTAGGGAGACTACATCTCTAAGCATCGGTTATCAGCAAAACCCATTAGGCTCGGATCACGGTTACAAAATACTCTCCCAATAAAGTTCGTCACAATCACAACTATCTATTCAGTCGATCACCTCAATTCATCACATGATAGCTATATTCTACAACCAAGCTCAACCTCCATTGATCACTAGCCATCCTATCTCGATTCACATCACCATTAACCTAGATGGCTACCAATGTTAAGCACACCATTCATAAGTTTAATTATAGCATCATGATTAAGGGAGCCAAAGGATATAAATTGCACATCCTATTTTCACAAAAGTACACTTAACCATGAGTTAACATGAACATTATTATTATATAGCTTGCCACCAAAACTAGAATTCCTGGAGCTACAGTAATCCGTTATAAATGCTAACCCCCTCGTTGGAAAGGTATTCGCGAAGGCTACGACTTTTATGTTGAGTCGGAAGCCTAGATCTGGTCGCATTACATCAGAAATTTGACTCGAAGTCTGCTGCGTACAGGATACAGATTTCCTGGACATATTTCCCCCAATTGCAGCAGACTCGAATGGACTTTTCCGTGGCTACAGGTATCTCCTGGAAACGTGAAACCACTCGTTGGAAAGGTATCTTCGAGGGCTACGACTTTCGTGATGAGTCAAAAACCCATATATGAACATAACTCCTCCGAAACTGGCGACGAAAATTGCTGCGTGCAGAAGTCAGATTTCTGCACGCATCTTAAGGTGAGATGAACGACATCCGTTCATCTTCCTCCTTGCACCGACCACCCAAAACTCCTCCAGAAATTCGTCAACCCTTATTCACCCTTACAAAGCCATACTTCTCCATGAATCACTCTCTCATCTTCACTTTGAATGATGAAGAGGTTGAAGAAGAATAAGGCCTAGAAAATAACCTAGGCACGGCTTTCCCTAAGAAATCTCCTCCTCACCATTAAGACTCTATGGAGTCGATGTCTATCCTAGAATATTAACTACGGATCTAGCACCAAGGGAGAGGGGAGGAAGCTCACCTCGTTTCCGGCAGCACCAACATTCCCGGCCATGGATCTAGTCGTTCTTCTTTGCGGCATCCCTTGCTTGGTGCTTGTTCTTCCCGGAAAAGGAAAGAGAGAGAGAGATCGAGATCGAGAGAAGGCCTCCTCCAAGAGCTCCGACTTCCCTCGACTCCGACGGTTCGTGAGATCCACGATGACTACAAGGGTTGATCGGTGCAAGGCTAGGGTTCGGCTTTAACGTCCCTTTATAAGCCGATGTATTAGGTTACATCTTCTGCCCCGTGTCAATGCCCCATTGGACCGCTCATAATGGGTCATATTGAAGTGACTCGGTCCAAGGAATCATACAGCACGAATCCCGAAGCCCGGTTCAGTCCGCCTGTGCAAGCCAGCGAATCTGCCTGGGCGAAGAAAACGCACAAGTCAAATTCGGCGGGAATTATCTGTCATTCTCGACGATCGGCGAGAATCGTCAGGCATTTTCGACGATCAACGAGAATCGTCAGGCATTCTCGACGAATTCGTCGGGTATCAACAATGATACCCGAAGATTTTCCCTTAGCCTAACTTATCGGAAATCTGGCATTGAGATCGTTGAGTATTCTCATTGATACTCGACGATCGGCGAGAATCACCAGGTATTCTCGACGATTTTCCCTTAGGTCATTCTTATCAGAAATATGGCGTTGAGATCGTTGAGTATTCTCATCGATACTCGACGATCGGCGAGAATCACCAGGTATTCTCGACAATTTTCCCTTAAGCCATTCTTATCGAAAATCTAGCGTTGAGATCATTGAGTATTCTTATCGATACTCGACGATCGGCGAGAATCACCAGGTATTCTCGATGATTTTCCCTTAGGCCATTCTTATCGAAAATCTGGCGTTGAGATCGTTAAGTATTCTCATCAATACTCGACGATCGGCGAGAATCACCAGGAATTCTCGACGATTTTCCCTTAGGCCATTCTTATCGATCCGTTGGATATCACCCAACCCTACACTCCATCCAATGCACTTGACACCTTTTGCCAGTGCGCCCCAAGCCCGAGTCAAGTCTCTTGACTCAAAACTCGTGCGAGGAGCCTAGCGCGAATTGGGACGTTACAACATTGAGATTAGGTATCATTTCATTAGGGAGCATGTGGAATATGAAGATATCAGTCTTAAGTTTGTCCCTACAGACAAGTAAGTGGCTGACATCTTCACTAAGCCACTAAATGAAGCAAAGTTCAACACTTTCAAGTCTGAGTTGGGTATGTTGAACTTAATATAGTCTCAGTTTCTTCTTATATTGTTTTTGTTGTAGGTTGTACTACTTCTTACAAGTTGAAAATATCTTCATTGGTGTCAAGATTGTCAAGTGGTTCAAGTGCTGTCCAGACTGGAATAGACTATAGTGTCTATCAAAAAGGATGACAAAAGATGCTCCTATTGAGGTGGAGCAAGTACTGATGCTCCTATTAAGGGGGAGCAAGTCCATCACTTGGTGTCAAAGCACTTGGTATAGATTCAACTTCCTATAGAGAAGAAGAAAGCAACTACAACAATTGATTATCTGAACTCAAAAAGGGGGAGAAGATAATCAGAGGCTTACAGCTCCCTGACTATTCTACAGAAGTCAAAAATGGGGAGAACGAACTGACCAAGGATGACCAAGGCCAAGCATCAAGGCCAGACAACAACAAAATAGGGGAGCAAGAAGTGATGATGATCACCCTGCAAGGAGAAAGTGTGGTAACTTATAACTTATTCAAATTTATAAGTTCTCCAATTTAATGTTTTATTTTTGCATATATTAGTGTATATTATTGACTCAGAATTTTGTTTGAGGATTTTGACTTCTTCAAATAGGGGGAGATTGTTGGGTCCATTGCTCACAATGTCCCAGATTTGTAGATGTAAGACCCCATTTTTTTCTTTTTAAACCACGGGGTCTTAGGCCTAGAACCGCCGCTTTGTGGTGACACCATCTCGCCTGGGAAGGTCATCACTACAAAACGCCGACCCTGCCGGCCATATCGATCACATGATAGTAGCAAAAATATGAGAGTACATGAAATTAGAACTCTAACGCATGTCCACAATAATCACATATATAGTAATAATTCTCTACGAAGGGAGAGTCCACAACAATAATAATAAAAGCACTGGAAATAGGGCTCATGCCCGATACATCAAAGTCCTCACTACAAGTCACTTATCGCGGAAGCAAATCTATAACAACTACCATCGAACGGGACTCACTGTCCCAGCTATCTGAACTTTGGTGCTAGACTGTCCCGTCTCCAAGCGTGCCGACCTCCGGGGCTGCACCTCCAAGCTAGGCTCAACAATCCCCAAAAATGATTTGGTCCGAAAACTGTTAGTCTAAAAGACTAAGTCCTATCATCCCCCACCCCTCCCCTATGGCTCCTAGGCACTGAGCGGGGAGACGGAAAGAAAATGTAATGAAGGTGGAGAATAAAAAAGGTAGCAGGTGGCGGCGGAACTAATATAGTAGTACACAAGTATGTAAGATAAATTATGAAATATGTAACCTTAAATTATATGAATGCACATACAAACATATAAGCTAAGGGGTCTTCAGCAAGGCTCCTATCGTATAAAAAGTCTCATACCAATTTATACGATGGGGTGTCAGTTTAAGCAAGCAACATATATATCCATAGAATAATAACCTTAGCTTATAAGCACGCTCACGCAAGCTTATAAACCAAGGGGTCGTTTTGCAGGGCCTATTGTATAAAGATTCCCATACAAATTTATAAAATAGGTTCAAGGGTTATATGCAATGATTATGCTATGTCATGTAAGTATGCTATGATGTGAATCATGCAAGTGCAACACACCCACTCGAATCTGTGCACACAGACCTTTAGTTCCCCCTTTCTGGAGCCTAACCTCCCAGGATACCTCCGTAGTGGAAAACAGAAGCGGTGGGTTGGGCCTCGCCCACCTATAAACCAGTAATAGCAATACCAGTCAGACCTATCATATTCCTCGATGCTTGTGCACTAAGCGGAGCTCCTGCATACTCTTTGTCGGCTGATCCACCAGACTTTATTTGGCGAAGTGCTAAACAACACTTGCCGAGTCAACGTATGGCGTCGTTGCATCGACCCTCCAACACCGAAGACCCACCATCTTATAATTTATGCGCATGAAAACTTGATGTATCAACCACCGAGCCAAAGATCCCCGGACTAACCCGTCCATCACAACCAACAACCGAGCCAAAGCTCCCCGGACTATCCTGTCCGTCACAATTATCTACCGATTCATCGGCTCGCCGAGCTAACCTGCCCATCACAAAAACCACCGAGCCTACTGCCCGTGTGACCCAACCTAACTTCCCGAGACACCGGGGTGTGTGAAAATGAACCCCTAGTTATACTAGTTACTCTTAAATATTGATTATTCTTACGACTTACGTTAACCTTGGACTGCCCAAGGCATTCCCCGTGAAGGGCTCTCGAGGGCACTAGGAATTACGATGGGCTGAAGCCCAAAGCTCCCTTTTGAAAGACACTTACTGTTATTGGTTAATACCCGATTCCCTATCCCTTTTAATATTACTATGGATCTAACCCTAGTGTGTTTTGACCTTCTCCCTCTCCCTCCATAGGAAAGACGATCTTTCGTCGATCCCAAGCACCTCCTAATCCTAGTCAACCCAGCATTTTCCTCATCACAACTTCCAATGACGAACTCAATCTCATTTTACCCAAACCAGCTAACAATTAACCCCAACCCATATGCTCAATTCAAACGCTATCATATTTTCGGCAGTTTTACTATATGCAGACCAAACCTATACTATATGTTGTACATGATAGGAGGTACTCAAAATTTTCATCCACAAGCCTTAAGATATTTAATTGGGATCTATCATGACATGATTAGCCTAACTTCAGAAAGTTATAATTTTCCAAATTAATTTGATATTTAATTAATTTTCCCAAAAGTTAGGCCATGGGTAATTTGAACATGAAGTATAATATTTTCTCAAGTAATGGCTACCCAAAAATTATGAACACTAGATAACAGAGGAATAACAATAAAAACCAAATTTCATGATTTTCCAAAAATGATTTGGCCTCTAATTAATTAATCCAATAATAAGCCATTAATTATGGGTAAAGAAGGAAGTACTAAAGTTAATCATCAGAAAATTGTAGAAAAATTACTGAATCTCA
Source organism: Platanthera zijinensis (assembly GCA_039513925.1). Classification (NCBI taxonomy): domain Eukaryota; kingdom Viridiplantae; phylum Streptophyta; class Magnoliopsida; order Asparagales; family Orchidaceae; genus Platanthera; species Platanthera zijinensis. The sequence goes on from CM077094.1 coordinate 115,331,832, forward strand.
AGGATGACTAGAAAGGGCCTCTGACCCAAAATTTATATTTTATCAAGTTTACTAAGTACCAAAACAAATTCAATTACTTTTACTTAGAAAATAGTACCTTGTGAAACAACCCCTATAGATAGACTTCCAAAAATTCCATAAAAATTCACAGAGCTTTAAAAAGTCAATACAGGTCTTCTTACTAGATTTCATAAGTTTCCATTGAGTGGTTTATTCATAAGAAATTTTTAAGTAGAAGGTGCAACTTGATGGGTTGTGAATAAAGTACCACATTTAATGATCTAAAATTCATATTAAAAATCTCTAGGGCTTGTTATAGTCTTAAAACATAGCTTGGCTAAATATCATCCAAACCCAAGGTGAGAAAGTCACATAATAAAATTCTTCAAGACAACTCATGATAGTGCACTTTTCAAAGGAACCCACTTGTAATCACATCCAAACAATATGTAGTATATTTCGGTGGTTAATATGATTATGAAAATGACTTCTACCAAAATGTCATGCAGTTCCAAAGTCATATGAGACACTAGACTTTCCCCAAGGTCTATAGACCTAAAACTTACCCAGTGGTTTAAGTGGGGTGCATGTGTCCAAATCCTACCATATCTCTCCCTAGGGCTTTTCACCACCCTAGGATTACATGGACTAAACACTAAGTCCATACAAGGGCATATCACCCCATGCCCTTCACAAATCCCCAAAGTCCAACCCTAGGGTTTGAATTTGGGTCATAGGCAAATCTACCCTAATCCACCCCAAATTCCATGTGAGGGTGTCTAGTATCATAAAAAACTAGTGGCCCAAGTTTCAGCCTCTGTTGAGGTGATTTTACAACTTAAACCCACAAGGAACACTTTGACCTAAATATCCCCCTTTTGGCCAAGGCTAGGGTTTGCAAAAATCCAACCCAAATCATCTCCAAATGATATAGTATTTTATACAGAGCCTTTTGATGACCCCAAGGACCACTCACCAAAATTTGGGAGGGTTTGGAGGTCATTAGGTCCCCTAATTAAATTACCCTAGGATTATTAAATAATTTCAAAAACTATAGAAAAGGTATCTCCAAAAATTCCCATTTTTGGACATGACCTAGGTAAACGTAAGATTGACTCCCTGTCAAAATTTCAGATCATTTGGACATGTGGTGATGTAGGGGCACACATTTAAGTCTCTGACTAGCCCTAGGTATAAATCCCACCAAATTAAGTGCTGAGGTCTTACCTGAACTCCAAATTGACTCAAATAATTTTAAAAATAAACTAGACATCCAGACCTACAAACTTCATGTTGATCACTTTCTTTGTACAAGCCTCTAAGTATTTTTAAATAAAAACAATAATATCATTTTTTGTGACAGAATCATGAAATGAAATAAATTAAATGCCTAAGATCTAAGACAACGACGCACGAATCTTGGCGCAGAAATAGATGACATCTGGTTATCGTTCCCAACGCACCAATGGACAGGATGACATCTTCCTGGAGCTGCTTCCAAGCACTGACGCCGGCCACCCAGCCACCTCCCCGGCCGGTCACTGCCACCACCACCTCCGTTGAGGTGGTGGCTATTGCCATGCGGCGGTACAACCGTCGAGGGGCCGTTTCCAGCGATCCCGACAAGTTGATTTTCCAGAAAAAACAAGGGAATTTCTTCCCCCAATAGGGCTCAATTTAGCCCGATGATTATCCCTATTGATTACTATGATCAACCCACAGAAGGAGCAAGGGAGGACCTGAGTTGCGGCCTGAGAGCGGGTGATGTACCTCCTTGCCATTTTCGGCCACCAGCTTTGGCTCCTCTGCAACTTCTACACCAATAACAAGGGAATTGAGATGTAATCGGGGGAAATGCATGCTCTGATCCTGGTGAAGGTTCTTAAAGAAGGAATTGGGGAGAGGAGGCTTGTAACTCCCCAATTCATCAAAGCACCATTAATGGCCATTAAACCTAATTTTTGATTTCAGCCAAATTGAGGGGGCTGAGCCACCCCACTGGCCGGCCACCTCCTAGAAACTCTTCCCCTGCCTCCAAGGAGTAAAAGCCCCATCAAAGTGAGGGGTTATGAAACCTCCATGGCCATGATGACCATTAAGCCCCCCTTTTCTCTCTCCATCAAAGTGGGGTAACCTCCTCCCTCTCTCTCTCCTAGTCATCACTCTCTGAATTTGGTGGGCCCAAAATGTGTCTCTCCACTCCGTAGACTAATGGGCCACACCACTTGGGCTTAGCCCACTTGGTTATGGGCTAGGTTAACCTATGTTGACCACTTTGACCCATGAGTTAACTTTGGTCAACATGACCATTTGGGTTGACCCCAAGGAGTCCTTGGTGACCCCTTGGCTTCCCCTAAGGTCTAGGAAGGGTTTTGTAAGGTTGACTTGACACCTTGGAGGTCACTTGCCTCTTAGTTAGGGCACTTTGACTACTTTAGGGCTAGGGTTGACTTGGGTCAACTTAGCCTCTAAGGTTGACCCCAATGGGTCTTTGGTGACCCACTGACCTCACCTTAGGTCTAAGAAGACCTAGGTATGGTTGGTTGGGCACATTAGGGGCACATTGCCCTTAGTTAGGGCACCTTGCCCAATTTAGGCCTAGGATTATCCTAGGTCAACTTGGCCACCCTAGGTTGACTTCAATGGACCCTTAGGGCTCTAATGGACCTTTCAATAGGTTGGTGAGGTTGTGGTGGGGTCTTGGAGTCATGGTGACGCCCCATGCTTATCCTAAACTAGTGTTTAGAAATCTACTATTTATAGACCATAGTGATCTCACCTACATTCCTAGGTCCACTTGGTATTCTTGGGCTTCCTAGGGTTTTGTCATGACCTAATCACGACAAAACCACTCTTAGGGGTCTAGTTGTCTGAGGGATGTTATAGTAGAAGTAAAACAAGTCAATGGTATACACATAGTTGTATTTGATGTATGTTTAAGTTCACATATACAGGTTGGTCCTTGTCACATTGATTTGACAGGTATTCCAAGTGGTTGTGATAGGTGGTCATAAGGGAGAGAAGTGGAGAGACAAAATTCTGTCTAAGTCCACAGGCATTGAGTGAGGCTAGTTCACTCAACGCCAGATGTCAAAGAAGGATGCTGAAAAGAGCTGAAAATTGCCTAAGTCCGCAGGCATTGAGTGAAGTCAGTTCACTCAATGCCAGTTGCCAAAAAGCACTGAGTAAAGTGTAGACAGTCAAAACCCAACAGTTTGCAAGATAGAAATATGAGTAAGTCCTCAGGCGTTGAGTGAAAGTAGTTCACTCAATGCTATATAACAAGAGGCGTCGAATATATCTGAGTATGTCAATGCTTCAATAGTGGCAAGCAGAAAATCGACCAAGTACAAAAGCATCGAGTGAAGACAGCTCACTCGACGCCTGAAGAAGGAAGCATTGAGTCAAGCTCATCCAATCAAAGCTTAAGAAGTTGGAAAGGCAGAAAAGTGGCTAAGTCCACATGTATTGAGTGATGTCAACTCCCTCAACGCCATACAACTAGAAGCATTGAATCAAGTTAATTCTGTCAAAGCCAAAGAAGAAGGAGACAAAAAAATAAACTAAGTCCAGAAGCGTTGAGTGAGATCAGCTCCCTCAATGCCCAAAGAGAAAAGCATCGACAGAGATATTGTCAATCAAAGCATAATGAAGATAGACAGAAAAATTTGTCTAAGTCCAGATGCGTTGAGTGAGGATAACTCACTCAACGCACTCAACACATCAACAAGATGGCAGGGTTCAGAGAAGTGTTGGCTAAGTACAAAAGCATTGAGTGATGAAGCTTCACTCAATGCTCTCAACGCCTGATGGTGCGGAGAAAGTGGCTAAGTCCAGAGGCTTTGAGTGAAGCCAGTTCACTCAACACACTCAATGCCTAATGGTGCAGAGAATTTGGCTAAGTCACGATTCGTTGAGTGAAGCCAGTTCACTCAGCGCACTCAACGCCTGAGTTGGAACTGAGAATTTGGCTAAGACCACAGATGCTGACGTCAGCAAAAGTCAATGGATTTCAAATTCATTGCGGGAAAACTGCAGTCCACCACTAATGGCGCCAGCGGCCTACTGTAAGATTTATGTTGTAAAAGGAAGTCTATATATCTGCAATTAAAGATGGGCCCCATGGGTCATAGGAGCCGTTGGATGGCGAATAATAAAAGGAAGAAGATTGGAGAATGCAAAGTATCTTTCTAGGGTTTGTCTTTTTGTACAGCGGTGCAACTTTTTCTTATTTCTTGCTATTGTTGCAGAGCTCCAAGCAGAAGTCAAAAATCGACTGAACCCTAAAGGTCATCAAGTAAGCTGATACAATCAACACCAGCAACAGCAAGATCAGAGACTTTTTTCTGAGAGAAAATCAGCCAAGGCCTACCCCTATTGTAGTTACTTCACAGCCCAAACAGATCTTATCTTGAAGACTATTTTCTAGAGCTGTGAAGAAGGACTCTGGACTGAGTTTTCTCAGGACAAAATGAGGAAGACACAGAGATCATTTCTCTATTGTCTATTCAACATCAACCAACCAAATCTTCTGTAGGATCTTTCTAGATCTGAGTTGTAAGCTTATTTATAAAGGCTGAGTGGTAAGATCTTGTATAGATTTGAGTGGTAGGATTCTGTTAAGAATCTGAGTGTAGGGTTTTGGCCTGAGTGGTAGGATTCAAGTGTGAATCTGAGTTGTAGGATCCAGGTTGGATCTGAGTGTAGGGCTTTGTCCTGAGTTGTAGGGCCTTCGGCATGAGGTAGGTGATCTTTTGATCACTGAGTTTTAGAGCTTTGTGCCCGAGTTGTAGGCCTTGGAGAAGACCGAGTGGTCCTGCGGGGTCGTGTTGTAAGCTCTTAGGAGCCGAGTTTTTGGTGAAGTTCCTTTTCTAACACACTGTTAGAAAGTTGGGAGGGACAGTGGATGTATCCATACTCCGGGGAACCACTATAAACCATCTGTGTGTTGTGTGTGATCTTCTTGAAAGCAGTACTAACTAATCACAACAGACATAGATTCAGATAAAGTCTAAAAGAAATCTTAAAAGACTAGAAAAGCTATTTACCCCCTCTAGGTGTTTAACTACCTTGGAATTAAAGACTTTCACCTCCCCTAAGAAATTTCATTCTGAAATTTTAATAGTTCAGAAAACAACATAAAAGTACAAAATATAACTTAATGGAAAAGCTTGGGGAACTCCTTAATTATAGTTTGCTCATGCTCCCATGACAATTCTTCATGACCACAGTCATCCCAATGGACCTTGACCATTCTGATCAACTTTTTCCACAGCTACTTGACCTCCGTGTCTTCGATTCAAATGAGCTTGACCTTCGTTGTCAACCCACTATCAACCGACACTATATTTGCTGCAACCACTTGCATAGGCTATTGCACCACCTTCTACAGCACCGATATGTGAAACACATATTGCAAACAACTTAGCATTGCTGAAAGAGCAAGCTGATAGGTAGCTTCACCAATTCGTTCAATAACTTCAAAAGGCCCAAGGTATCTTGAACTCAGCTTCTTCAAGTGTTGAATCCTTGATACATCTTTGAACGGCTTGATCTTGAGATAGATCCAATCACCAACTGCAAACTCAACGTTTCGGTGCTTGACATTATATTACTTTGTTTTACTATCCTAAGAAATCAGCAGTCGCTCCCAAAACAAACGTATCGTCAAAGTTGCATCTTCAACTTCTTTACGCTTATACATCTTTAATTTACCTATTTCTAGCCAAGCCAACAGAGTATGGCACTTCTTACCATATAAGGCCTTGAAGTGCGTCATCTTAATACTCGCTTGGTAGATATTGTTATAAGCGAACTCGACCATAAAGAGATGGTCTTCCCACCTCTTCTCAAAATCCAAGGCGCACATGAGAAGCATATCCTCCATTGTCTGGTTTACCCTCTTGGTCTGACAATCCATTTGCGAATGAAAATTCATGCAAAACTTCTGCTTAGTACCCAACAATTGGTGGATAAGCCTCCAATATTTCGAAGTAAAACATCCATCTCGGTCACTAACGATGCTACGGGGCACACCGTACAATCGTACTATGTTATTATAAAAAAGAACAAAATAAAGACAAATTTTATTGCTCCAAACGATAAATAATACATAGGTATGCCCCCTTATTTATAGAAAATAGGGGAGATGAGAGAATACAACAAGAGATGTGGGACTAAATACAAACAAGGTTGCTTATGCGGTTTGACACTATCAAACCACAACACTGTACAAAGCTGCTGATCACTAGTGGAAATAGAGGTAAGCCTCCAAACCGCCACTGAAGTCCGCTGGATAGCCGCTGCTAGCTGCCAGACTGCAACTGCGGGTTGCCACCAGACCACAGTTGTGTACTCCCACCACTGCTGCTATAGTAAGCATCCAGGCCACTGCTGCGGCGAACCACAAGGATGATGCTGCGACAAGTCTCCAATCCACTACCGCGGCTAACAATGAGACCGCAGCTGCAGCTAGCCTCCAGACCGCAACTATGGGAAGAACTCCAAGACTGGAATGCCCTATTGGAAGCCGACTACCAAACCGCAACACTACGAAACAGTCCGACTGCCAATCCTGCCAAGATAGCCGGCAGACATAACCGCTGCCACTAACCAAACCGCCACACAATCAGACCGCCTGGATAAACCGAACTATAAGCTGCTGAGAATAGACCATCAAACCACCGAACTCTAACACTCCCCCTAAAGCTGGAGCATATATATCAACCATGCCCAGCTTGCCACAAACATCTGAAAGAGAAGCAGAAACTGGTTTCATGAAGATGCCTGCCAGTTCTTTATCAGAAGTGACAAACGGTGTGCAGATCTGGTTCTTTAACACCTCTTCTCTAATGAAATGACAATCGACTTCAATGTTCTTTGTCCTCTCATGGAAGACAGGATTTTTCAATATTTAAATAGCAGCTTTGTTATCACAGAACATAGGGAGAGGATGATCATAGACTTCTCCAAAGTCAAGCATAAGTGCTCGTAACCACTTCAATTCTCAAGTTGTTGAAGCCATGATCCTATACTCAGCTTTAGCACTTGACCTTGAAACCACTGACTACTTCTTGCTTTTCCAACTAATAAGATTTCCTCCTACAAAGGTGCAAAAACCTGATGTAGACTTTCTATCTTCTTTGTTATTAGCATAACTAACATCAGAATACACTTCAATCTTCAAATGATTATGCTTCTAAAACAACAAGCCCTTTCCTGGAGACCCTTTCACATACTCCAGAATTTTCATAGTAGAACGAAGATGACACTCTTTAGAAGTTTGCATAAACTGACAGACCTTCCCAACTACATAACAGATATTTGGTCATGTAACAGTCAGTTAGATGAGTTTGCCTACAAGTCGCCTGTACATATTACAATCTGGCAGAAGAGGAGAATCTTTAGTCCACCCCTTATCATCCCAACAGCCATCGGACAACGAGTAGATCTTGTGCCAAGAAGACCAGTTTCCTTTAAGAGATCTAGCGCATACTTGTTCTTCGAAAGAACCACAGAGATTCTCTTTCGTGAAATCTCAATTCCCAGAAAATATTTGGGAGTTCCCATATCCTTAGTAACAAAATGTTGTCGAAGATTTCATTTTGCCAGATAAATGCCCTCTTTATCATCACTAGTAAGCAGGATATCATCAACATAGACAACAAGAATCACAAAACCTTTAGTAGTCTTGCATATAAACAGAGAATGAACAACATAACTCTGATTGAACCCAATAAGAGAAACAAACCCACTAAACTTGTCAAACCAAGCTCGTTGACTCTGCTTTAAACCATAAATTACCTTCTGAAGCTTGCATACCTGTGACTCCCTCTGAGTACCATACCCAAGAGGTTGCTCAATATAAACCACCTCTTGCAAATCACCATACAGGAAGATATTCTTCACATCTAACTGAGACATTTCACAGTGTCTATTAATCGCGATAGAGAAAAGAACACGTATAGTGCTGATGTGAGCAACATGAGAAAAGATATCAAAGAAGTCAACACTATATATCTGAGTGAACCCTTTGGTAACAAGCCTCGCCTTATAGCAGTCAACAGAACCATCAGAAAGATACTTGACAATAAAAACCCATCGAAAACCAACCACATCTATGCCCATAGGTGTGGGAACAAGTGTCCAAGTACCTCTCTCAGTTAAGGTTTTCATTTCTTCATCCATAGCTGCCTTCCACTATGGAATAGCAAGAGCCTCTTGATATGTAGCCGGGATGACAATAGAAGATATAGAAAGAGCAAAACACTTATCAACCGGAGAAAGTCGAGCATATGAGACAACATCTTTAATAGGATGCTTAGTGCATTGGCAGACACCCTTCCTCAAGACAATGGGATGATCAAGATCACTCTGGTCTGTAGGAGCAGATCCATTGTCAGAAGAGGGAAGAGGCCCTGAAATAGGCATAGAAGGCTCCAAGGGCAAAGATTCAGTCTTGAGAGAAGGAGACGGTGTAAAAGGAACAGTGGTGGAAAGAACTCGGTCTGGCATAGGTGCTGAGACAATAGGAATTGAAGAGGAAGTATCAAAGGGCAAGAGAGAATAAGCAGGAGAAAAATACGGTGTATCCTCAAAGAAGGTGGCATCAGCAGAGATGTATTGTTTGCCAAGAAGAGGATCAAGACAACGATATCCCTTCTTGTAACACCCCTATCCGTCGCATAGCATATAGTAGTAGGTCCGGCCGGGGCCCGACGCCATATACTACGGACAGACCGGTTGGTTATACGTTGAAACCATTCAACCAATCATGTCGTCCTACACAACACCTAGCGGAAGCAATTTATTAGGTTGCAAAAGAAATAAGAACCCAGCCACAACAGCATGAATGTCCACTACAAACTCAGGAATGTAAACATACACCAAAAGAGAAATGGCCTTAAGGCCTTACACTATTCACTTAACAAAGTAGTGTTTTCATACTTCGGCTCGCAGGCCGGCCATACATGAAAAATGGGAAAGAAACATAAGCAATTAGGCCTTCGAGGGCCGGCACAGCAACAAAGGCTTTAGCCCGCTATTTCCCGCTCCGCTCCACAGCACCTGCAAGCCACAAACCACCACCCGGTGGCGAACAATAGCAACGGTCAGCAATGCTGACCAAATTATAACGATTCCGCCCCCAAACCGGGGAGGCAAAGCTTCTTCCCTGCACTTGTTAGCAAAACAAGCAACACAGTAAAACAAGCATCTCATCATAGGTGCACGCTCTCACGACCGTACACCCCGTGCTCTCAGGGCACTTACTCGGCAAAGCCAGCCCAAACCCCGTCCGGTCCTCGACTCCACCACCACCCCCAGGGTGGCAATCTTTGTGAGCATTTAGTCTTCTCAGCCGTAGCCTAGACTCGATCACCAAATCTCGGTAAGTCCCACGTAAAACTTTAGGTCGCTTTAACCGAGCAGGTGGAGCGGGTAGGGGGCTACCAGTCCGTTGCTCACTCCGCCACTGCCATTCGGCCCTTTGGCGCGGACTAAGCTTTCCCCAGTCCCAATTAACGATCAAACATGATACATAGCCCCGCTAAGTACCCGGTTGGCTCCCAGGCCACCGCTATGACAGAACTGCATTTCCGTCCAAAATTTCCGGGTGCACCTCGGGTTTCATCCCCAAGGCTCCCTGCTGCAATCAAAACATGATACATAGCCCCGCTATGTTCCCGGCTGGCACCCAGGCCACCGAGATGGCAGAACTTCCTTTCCGCCCAGATTTCTGGGTGCACCTCGGGGTTAATCCCCAAGATTCCCTGATGCATTCTACCGCATAGCAACCCGAAAACAACCACAATGCTCGGAGTCTTCTCCGGCTAAAATATGCATAGCAAAACATCACCGATCCAGAAAACACGTCCGGGTAGGCTTCACACACCATGCCTATGTCCGTACTACGATTCCGGACTCTAACAAGGGGGACTTTACATATCTACCCCAAGGAATACCACGATCTCGCCGCACACTCGCGGGAGAGGGGTTTTCCCATGCAAAGGAAGAAGAGCTTCACATGCTCAAGAAGAGAATCGTTACCCTTTCGCTTTTCCGCGGCGCCATCGAAAACTATGCGGTTGGAAAGCACCGCAACGGCGTTACCTCCGCGGATCTGGACTCGGATCGCGATTCGGAGCTCTGAAGCTCCTCCGGCGGCCGGATCTTGGACTCCTCCTTCCTCCTTGCTCTCCCTTCTCTCTAGGATTTAGAAAGAGAAAACCCAAGTGAAAATGGGGTTTGCAAACCCTATTTTTGGGTTTAAGCTGCCAGCAATCACTCCCAGCCGTCGGATCCCAAGCCAAGGAAACGAACGGCCACGATTAGATCTGAAATCATAAAATCTGGGCCGAACACGGGTTGCAACACGGCCGTGTGCCTGGCCGTATCACCCATTCGCCGTCTCGATCGATTCGAAAACCAGCACACGGTCTTTGACACGGCCTCCGACACGCCCGTGTCACCTGCGACACGCCCGTGTCGGGACCCGTGTCATGCCCCCCGTGTGCAATCGACCAACGCTTCGCAGTCAGAGAGGTACACGGCCTTGTGACACGGCATCCGACACGCCCGTGTCAACTTTGACACGGCCGTGTTTGTGCCCGTGTCACTGCCCGTGTATCCCACCGCATAGCCCAGGTGTGACACGGCCTGGGACACGCCCGTGTCCTAGGCCGTGTTCCACCACATGACCATCGTTGACCTGAACTGGTCGACTACACGGCCCGAGCTCGACACGCCCGACACGGCCTCCGACACGCCCGTGTCGGGGCCCGTGTCACCTGCACCAAAACCTCGTCTTGGCCAAAATCGATCCCCGCCGCTCCTACAACACTTTGGGGTGTTACAATTCTACCCTCCTTAAAGAATTTCGCCCACGAAATTAATAGAGGAAAAACAGGACTTAATGTAAATCAGTACCTGAGCGGAACAATTCCGGGTACTCCTCCATCATAGTCTGCTCCCGTTCCCAAGAGAGCTCCTCTCGCCCGCAATTATCCCACTGGACCTTAACCATCCGGATCTCCTTGTTACGGAGTCTCTTGACCTCAAAATCTTCGATACGAATGGGCTTGACCCTAGTCGTCAACCCCTCGTCCACCGGCACTTGGTCAACTGCGATCACCTGCGAAGGCTCTTGCACCGCCTTCCGCAACATAGAAATGTGGAACACATCATGTAATCCATTTAATTTCTCCGATAACCTCAAACGGTAAGCCGCTTCGCCGACTCGCTCCAGAACCTCAAAAGGTCCAAGGTATCTTGGGCTCAGCTTCTTCAAGCGTCTCACCCGCGAAACCCATTTGAACGGCTTCACTTTAAGATATACCCAATCGCCTACCGTGAACTCCACGTTCCGGTGCTTGACATTGCAATACTTCGCCTGCCGGTCCTGAGCGATCAACAAGCATTCCCGAATGATCCGCACTAACGAGGTAGCACTCTCCACCTCCTACTTCTTGTACAACCTTGCCTCACCCGTTTCTAACCAGGACAACGACGTGCGACATTTTCTACCATATAGGGCCTCAAAGGGCGCCATTTGCATACTCGCTTGGTAGCTGTTGTTGCACGCGAACTCCACCAAATACAGGTGGTCTTCCCAATGCTTACCGAAATCCAGAACACACATGCGTAGCATGTCCTCCATTGTTCTATTGACTCTCTCGGTCTGCTCACCCGTCCGCGGTTGTAAGACTGGACTAAACTTCATCTTAACCTCCAGCACTTTCTGCAACCACTTCCAATCATTTGACGTGAACCGCCCATCGCGATCACTCACAATGCTACGGGGCACACCATGCAGCCTAACGATATTGTCAACACACAACTTTGCCAACTACTCCACCGAGTCATCCTTCCTACGCGGAATGAAGTGCGACACTAGTGTCAACACAACTACGATCACCCAAACGGCGTCGGTAATTCACTGTGACTTTGGCAAACCATGCCCACAGTCCAGTCGAACTTCTATTCCGAACTAGGCATGGATTCAAGAATCCCCCAGCACTTGGCACTCTGCCTTCACTAAGGCGCAAGGCTGGCACTTTGCTACATATGGTGCCACGACCTTCTGGAGTTCTGGCCACCAGAGCACTTCTTCAGATATCGGCACAACTTCGTGCCTCCTAAGCGAGTTGAGTACTTGATATAACTTATCACAACTCCACCAATAGATTACCCAAGCTTGGGCCGCACCAACGATTGTCTTTCCTTGGTAGCCCACCTACCACCGTCGATTTGGGATTTTGACCCATCGAGCCGCACCCATGATTTCCTTCATGCAGCTACACAAACCATGGCCTGCCAAATACGATCAGCCAGGTCATACTGAACCTCCGTCCAGTTCAACAATGCTTCGGCGCTAGTCTGCTTGTCAACACAACGGATCTCTAACGCTTCCAATTCCTGAACTAGCCTCTCAACATGTACCAACAACCATTTGGCTTGGGCGGGAGCCCTGCGACTCAACGCCTCCACACTGCGCTGCCCTCGCCGGGTGCATGATAAATCTTGAACGTATAGTCCCCCAGGAACTCCTTTCATCTCCGCTGCCTCAAGTTCAGGTCCTATTGATCCAACAGATATTTCAGGCTCTTAAGGTCAGTATGAATATCGACCTAATCGTCGTACGAGTAGCGTCTCCATAGCTTAAGCGCAAATATCACGGCCGCCAACTCCCAGTCGCGGACCGAATAATTCCTTTCATGCACTTTTAGTTGACGCGAACCATAGGCTATCAAGTTCCCATGCTGCACCAGCACGCAGCCCAAACCACTACCCGAAGCGTCACTAAAAACCTCGAAGCCCTCAGTCCCACTCGGCGAACTAAGCACTGGAGACGTGGTCAATCGACTCTTCAGCTCTTCAAAATCTTGCGCACACTCATGCGCCCACACAAAACTCTGATCTTTCCTTGTCAAAGTCGTGAGAGGTAGCGCTATCCGCGAGAAGTTCTCCACGAAGTGCCTGTAAAAGCTGGCAAGCCCCAGCAAACTCCGGACTTCCGCTACCGAAGACAACACAGGCCACTTTCGTATTGTAACAGTCTACGCCGGATCCACCGCAACTCTTCCCTACTGACTAAGTGACCAAGGAACGTCACTGTAGATAACCAAGGCTCGCCTTTGGAGAACTTTGCGTATAGCTCGTTCCTCCTTAGCATCCCCAAAACCAAACACAGATGCTTGAAGCGATCTTCTTCGTACTGCGAGCACACCGATATGTTGTCAATAAAGACGATCACAACATGGTCTAAGTACTCCCTGAATGTTCTGTTCATCAGGTCCATGAACATCGATGGCGCATTAGTCTGCCCGAACGACATGACCGTAAACTCGAAATGCCCATATCTTGTGTTGAACGCTATCTTTGGGATAACACTTTCCTTGATTCTCATCTGATAGTAACCAGACTTAAGATCTGACTTTAAGTACACCGATGACCCACCCAACTAATCAAACAGATCGCTAATACTTGGGATCGGGTACTTGATCTCTTTTATCGACTTGCTCAGTTTTTCATAAACGATTCAGAGCCGCAAACTCCCGTCTTTCTTCTACACGAAGAGGGTCGGTGTGCTCCAAGATGACAAACTTGGACGCACAAGACCTTGATCCATACTCTCTTCAAATTGAACTTTCAGTTTTGCCAACTCATTAGGCGTTAGCCTATAAGGAGAGCATGACCCAGATTTGGCACCTGGCGCCAGCTCACTCGCGAAATGATCGCTCTCTACGGAGGGACTCCAGGGAAACACATCAGGATATTCGGATACACCCGAGATACTACCCAATGTAGGCTTAGGCTTCAAAGCCTCCCATGATGGCAGTAACGACGCTTGCACGTCGAATCCCTGACCCCTAAACCGTAACCTTGCAACACAGAATCTCTTTTCGCGCGCATTGAACATCCGTAACGCCATAACGCATCCAATTTGTCCTTTTCCATCGAAGAAGGTACTTCAATACAGGATATAAACCCCTTGGACAAAAGGTGCGCGAAGCTCCCGTATCGAACAATGCTCTCGCCGGACTGCCAATAATCCACACAAAGCCTAGAACATCCAGTCCTAAGCTAACACGCAAAAGGTAACAGGTATAAGAAGCTAAATTGCTAATAATTAAACCATACCTGTCGACCCGACGGTCGGCCACATGACCTCCTGCTGGCCAAGGATGTTCACTCCCGGTTGGGCCGGAGTAATCAGCGATGCGGCGGATGCCACCGCCTTGTCTTTCTCCTCAAAAATTGCCCCCGACTTCTTTTTGGACATTGGGCGTCCAAACCAACAATCCCGGGCATAGTGCCCCGGCTTTCCACAAACAAAGCATTCATCCAGGGTTTGGACTGTAGTCGTTCCGGATGTGCTAGAGGAAGGGACTAGACCCGACCTCCTAGCCTTCTTGTACCACCTACGGTACCCAGATTTTGAGGTTGTCCGCTTGACCACCGAATCTTTTGCCACAGAATCTCCGACTGTTCCTGCCAAAACTTTCCTTGTCTTCTGAGCACTCTCCCGACACTCTCTGGCGAGGTGCCCTTTCTTGCCACAAGAATAACATTTGACGGTAGTTTGGGTAGTAGATGACCCAGCCTCTTCTCTAGGCATTTTTCGATAAGCAGTCCTTATAGGATCTGTAAGGTTTGGTACCCTATTCACCGGTACTCGGTGAGTTTCCCCCAACTCCACTTCCAACGCTCTGGACGATTCCACCAAAGCTCGGAATCCCAATAACTTTGGTCCTAGCAGTAGGATACGCAACTCGCTGCGCAGACCGTTATAAAATCTATCCACTATAGATTGCTCGCTTTCCCATTCAAAGCCTGGGTAGTGCCTTACCATAAGGAACGTTTGCAAATATGCCTCCACCGAATGCGCTCCCTGCGCCACAGTCATGCTCCTCTGCTGCTCTACTTGACCCCCAAATGCCCTTTGCTCCAACATACCACCCGATGTTGGGGCCAACTCAGGGACAAATGGTTGCACATTACTCCCATGATGTGCGTTGGTCACAGCGAACACCACTTAACCCACCCTTCTTATGGTTTCCAAAGACGTAGGGGTCTCCAGCACGTCGCTGGGTACATTACTTTTCTCCGAAAGTGCGCATTCAGACTGCCACGCGCCACTCTCGGACACCTACAATCGTACAGAACACCAATAAGGGACCGAACAAAATTGCAAAAAGCAATTATAGGAACACGCAGGTTCCCCAAACATGTGTATTTTCATTCCTAAGTGGACATTCATGGGTTCTTTTCATGTTATAACGATGACGCACATACATGTGCTCACCACCCCTTAAAGTGAATTCGCCCACGAATTCATTTAAGCTTGAACGAAACCAGTAGTCTGATACCAATTTGTAACACCCCTATCCGTCGCATAGCATATAGTAGTAGGTCCGGCCGGGGCCCGACGCCATATACTACGGACAGACCGGTTGGTTACGCGTTGAAACCATTCAACCAATCATGTCGTCCTACACAACACCTAGCGGAAGCAATTTATTAGGTTGCAAAAGAAATAAGAACCCAGCCACAACAGCATGAATGTCCACTACAAACTCAGGAATGTAAACATACACCAAAAGAGAAATGGCCTTAAGGCCTTACACTGTTCACTTAACAAAGTAGTGTTTTCATACTTCGGCTCGCAGGCCGGCCATACATGAAAAACGGGAAAGAAACATAAGCAATTAGGCCTTCGAGGGCCGGCACAGCAACAAGGGCTTTAGCTCGCTATTTCCCGCTCCGCTCCGCAGCACCTGCAAGCCACAAATCACCGCCCGGTGGCGAACAATAGCAACGGTCAGCAATGCTGACCAAATTATAACGATTCCGCCCCCAAACCGGGGCGGCAAAGCTTCTTCCCTGCACTTGTTAGCAAAACAAGCAACACAGTAAAACATGCATCTCATCATAGGTGCACGCTCTCACGGCCGTACACCCCGTGCTCTCAGGGCACTTACTCGGCAAAGCCAGTCCGAACCCCGTCCGGTCCTCGACTCCACCACCACCCCTATGGTGGCAATCTTTGTGAGCATTTAGTCTTCTCAGCCGTAGCCTAGACTCGATCTCCAAATCTCGGTAAGTCCCACGTAAAACTTTAGGTCGCTTTAACCGAGCAGGTGGAGCGGGTAGGGGGCTACCAGTCCGTTGCTCACTCCGCCACTGCCATTCGGCCCTTTGGCGCGGACTAAGCTTTCCCCAGTCCCAATTAACGATCAAACACGATACATAGCCCCGTTAAGTACTCGGTTGGCTCCCAGGCCACCGCTATGACAGAACTGCATTTCCGTCCAAAATTTCCGGGTGCACCTCGGGTTTCATCCCCAAGGCTCCCTGCTGCAATCAAAACATGATACATAGCCCCTCTATGTTCCCGGCTGGCACCCAGGCCACCGAGATGGCAGAAATTCGTTTCCGCCCAGATTTCCGGGTGCACCTCGGGGTTAATCCTCAAGATTCCCTGATGCATTCTACCGCATAGCAACCCGAAAACAACCACAACGCTCGGAGTCTTCTCTGGCTAAAATATGCATAGCAAAACATCACCGATCCGGAAAACACGTCCGGGTAGGCTTCACACACCATGCCTATGTCCGTACTACGATTTCGGACTCTAACAAGTGGGACTTTACATATCTACCCCAAGGAATACCACGATCTCGCCGCACACTCGCGGGAGAGGGGTTTTCCCATGCAAAGGAAGAAGAGCTTCACATGCTCAAGAAGAGAATCGTTACCCTTTCACTTTTCCGCGGCGCCATCGAAAACTATGCGGTTGGAAAGCACCGCAACGGCGTCACCTCCGCGGATCTGGACTCGGATCGCGATTCAGAGCTCCGAAGCTCCTCCGGCGGCCGGATCTTGGACTCCTCCTTCCTCCTTGCTCTCCCTTCTCTCTAGGATTTAGAAAGAGAAAACCCAAGTGAAAATGGGGTTTGCAAACCCTATTTTTGGGTTTAAGCTGCCAGCAATCACTCCCAGCCGTCGGATCCCAAGCCAAGGAAACGAACGGCCACGATTAGATCTGAAATCATAAAATCTGGGCCGAACACGGGTTGCAACACGGTCGTGTGCCTGGCCGTGTCACCCATTCGCCGTCTCGATCGATTCGAAAACCAGCACACGATCTTTGACACGGCCTCCGATACGCTCGTGTCACCTGCGACACGCCCGTGTCGGGACCCGTGTCACGCCCCCCATGTGCAATTGACCAACGCTTCGCAGTCAGAGAGGTACACGGCCTTGTGACACGGCATCCGACACGCCCGTGTCAACTTTGACACGGTCGTGTTTGTGCCCGTGTCACTGCCCGTGTATCCCACCGCACAGCCCAGGTGTGACACGGCCTGAGACACGCCCGTGTCCTAGGCCGTGTTCCACCACACGACCATCGTCGACCTGAACTGGTCGACTACACGGCCCGAGCTCGACACGCCCGACACGGCCTCCGACACGCCCGTGTCGGGGCCCGTGTCACCTGCACCAAAACCTCGTCTTGGCCAAAATCGATCCCCGCCGCTCCTACAACACTTTGGGGTGTTACACTTCTAAGTCGGACAATAACTAAGGAATATGCATTTAACAGAACAGGGAGAAAGTTTGTCACGATCAGAAGAAGGTATGTGAACAAATGTCGTACATCCAAAAACTCGAAGAGGTAAAGGAAACGGCTCAGCCTCGGGATACAAAATGGAAAATGGAGTCTTGCACTGAAGAATAGATGAGGGAATTCAATTAATGAGATAGTAAGAGAGAAGGACAACTTGACCCCAATAAGATCGAGAAACATTCATTTGTAACAGAAGGTTGCGAGCAACATCCAAGAGAGGACAATTGTTGCATTCAACAACTCCATTCTATTGAGAGGTATAGGGGAAAGAAGTTTGATGAATCCAACCATTGCTCACAAAAATCAGAAAATTGACGGCTGACATATTCCTTGGCATTATCAGTACGAAGAACTTGAATAGGTACATTAAACTGTATCAAGATCTCATTATAAAAGGCGCTAAACACAATGTAAAGTTCAGAATGATCTTTCAAGAGATACAACCAAGTACACCTGAAGAAATCATCAATGAAAGTGATAAAGTACAAGCTACCTCTACCAACAGTGACACTAGGAGCGGGACCCCAGATGTCAGAGTGAACTAGTTCAAAAAGATGCAAAGGACTACACCCCATTTGTGTTGGGAAGGAAGAGCGATGACATTTACCAAGCTGACATGCTTCATTATACAAAGGGGAATCCTCTTGAGGAATATTTGGAAGAAGTTGGTGGATGAGGCGAGAAGGAGGGTGGCCAAGATGATGATGTCATTGCTGAAGGAAAGAAGAATCAGAAAGAGCAACGACATTATCAAAAAAGAAGAGGTTACCATTTATAGTCCCAGTAGCAATCGTAGCCTTAGAGGTAGAATCCCATAAAGAACAAGTAGTGGATGTAAAAGTAACCGTGCACTGCAACTGTGTGCAGAGATCATGAACAGTAAGCAAATTACATGGAAAAGTGGGAACATAGAGAGTGTCCTCAAGCTACAAAGACGGAGTGAAGTGCACAATGCCTACACCATGCACAGGAGAAGAAGTCTTATCGGCAATAACGACAGGAGATACCAATTTCTGGTTGTTTAAGCAGGAGAACAAACGAGAATTGCTAGTCATGTGACAAGTGGCACCAGAGTCAATAAGCCACTTATCGGAAGAGGCAAAAAGAGCACTAGCTGTAGAGGAGACAAGAGAAACTGACCTCATGGAGAAAGAAACCAGAAAGAAAAGAGACTAACTGCACGGTTAGACACAAACCAGCAAAAGAGATAAAAAAGAGAAGATACTGCGTTGGTAGAGAACACAACCTGCATGAAAAGAGAATAGGAAAAAGAAGCCGCACAAACACCAGCAAAGCCGCGCGAACAGAAAAGAAAGCAAAGGGATAAGACGCAAGAAAAGCAATAAGCAAGGGAGGGCAGGGTGGGAAGAAACCATGCGAACAGAAGAAGACTGGGACTGGAAGCGGTTAGAAAATCAAATCACGAGAAAAAAGAGTAAAGGACCGATTAGCTCTGATACCAAGTAAAAAAGAGCTAAATAAAGGCAAATTTTATTACTCCGAAAGATAAATAATACATAGGTATGCCCCCATACTTATAGAAAATGGGGGAGATGAGAGAATACAACAGAGATGTGGGACTAAATACAATCCACGGGGCTTATGCGATTTGAAACTATCAAACCGCAACTCTATGCAAAGCTGCTTATCACTAGCGATAACAGAAGTAAGCCACCAAACTGCCACTGAAGACTGCTAGACCATCGCTGCTAGCCGCCAGACCGTAACTGCGGGTTGCCACCAGACCGCAGTTGCATACTCCCACCATTGTTGCTGCGGTAAGCCTCAAGGCTGCTATTGCGGCTAACCACCAGGCTGCTGCTACAACAAGTCTCCAAGCCACTACTGTGGCTAACCATGAGACCGTAGCTGCGGCTAGCCTCCAGACCGCAGCTGCGAGAAGACCTCCAAGACTGGAAAGCACTGCGGGAAGATGACTATCAAACTACAATAATGCTAAACAGTCAGACCACCAATCTTGCCAAGATAGCTGCCAGACATAACCACTGTCACTAACCAAACCTCCACAAAATGAGACCGCCTGGACAAACCTCCTGACCGCCCGAACTACAAGACGCTAAGACACGACCATCAAACCGCCAAACTCTGATAGTTATCAACATAAAGATTAGCTAACTTTTCCACCGAATTGTCCCGTCTGTTTGGAATGAAGTGTGATACCTGTTGAAACCAAAAACTCGGTCTCTATGGAGTTTATCCTTGGGGAAGGGGTGATCGCACACTAACTTCTCTTTCGCGAGCCAAACAACTAAGGAAAAAAGAACAAGGAAAGGACCCAAGGGCTCGGTGTGGAGGTCCCACCACACACCATGAAGATCTTAGAGAGCTTACCCTCCCTTGCTAAATGTCGAGCTAATGGTATCTCAGAAAGCACAGGAAGACCTGGGCACAAGTAAGCAAGTCTTCTGAGGTACCCCCTTTGGTCTATTTATAGATTTCTAAAAATAACCTGCAAATAGCCAACCTTTGCTATTTTGAACAATTATGTGCAACCCAACTGGGTCTACCAACAACATAACTCCTCTGTTCTAACAGGCTATAAACATGCCAGCGGGGGTAAAATAATTAAAATACACCATAGGAGACTGGGTGAGTGGCCCTATGGAGCCTCCGCTCGCCAGGGGTGGCGAGTGCTCGATGGAGTTGGCACTTGCCACCTCTGCAAGCCTTGAGCGAGTGCGGGCCCGGCCTACCCCACTCGCCCGCTACACGTTGAACCCCCGGGGCGAGTGCGAGCTGACCCACTCCAATCTCTTGCTATTCGGGGGATCCCTGGGGTGAGTGTGAGCCGACCCGCTCCACTCGCCCTTCCAATGATCCACCCTCATTTGGGCAAGCCGGACTGCTGGACTTTGGCCGATCTTGCCCCTGTCGACCGCTACTCGCCGGATATGGGGTTGTACACAATCCAAGCTCTTTGCGAGGTTGGACCAAGTTCAGAAAGAAACATCCAACCTCGTAATATGCGGCGAGTTCGACAGGGGCTAGAGAATCTTTTGGTGGGCTTCACCAACAGCTATATATACAGGTCCGAGTACCTGGGCAACCTTTGTCATTCCCTTTTACTTGAGCCTTGCTGATATGCCTCTCTCCAAAGAACTCCAAGAGAAGCCCAGCCACGCTCGCGAGCTCAACATCGCTCGCGCTGACGCGTTAGTCGGCCTGCCTCCCATCACTACAGCGTGTGAGCCACCGAAATCTAATCCTGCCAAGAAGGCTAAGTACATCCCAAAGGATGCTGAATCCATCTACACATGACCTGGAGTCTACCTTGGCTCCTAGGCTCGCCTCCTCCAAACCGGCTGCCAACCTCAAGGGGAATGTAGTCGTCAACATTCCCGCCAACCCCGAGGATCACCAATCCAATGCAGAGGCCTCCAGACCGCGAGTACACACCCCACAAGACAATTCGCAGTCTCAGACTCCCCATGACACTTGCCTGTAAAGTAACTCGCCCCCCTTTGGGACTACGGGGCTAGATTCGCTGAAATTCAGGTCACTCGCTTGCATCCCTTCTCAGTAACCCACAAGTACTCCTGCGCTCGTGGGGGGAAGAGCTAAGGACATCCCGGTCCCTAGCTTCAATCTCATCTCCCCGGGAGTCCATCCTCCGGGTCGCAGCAAGAACCTGGCCATGCCTCCTTCGTACACCTTCCAAGAACTACCGAGCTCATCCTGTTAGCTCCGTTTCCTCTGGAATATTTTATTTGCCGCTCACACCCTCTTTTTGCCTGAGTTGATTTATTTTTTTTTGCAGGACTCCTTGCTCTGTCTAATGTTGAGGAATCTTCAGAATCGGCTCACCACTCGCCACCCCCTAAGCCTGGGATGGTGAGCTTCCTGGATGACTCGTTGGATCCTGCCAAGCAGAGGCGGCGAGTACTGGAGGTGCTGAAGAAGCAGGATGCCACCCTGCGCAAACTTCGAGCAGACAATACATACATCGAGTAGAGGATGCAGGCGCTGGAGCGGGATTATGTGCTGCTCATGGACAAGGTGGAGCACGGTTCGACGAGCGAGATGATGTCTCCCACCCCAGTAATGAAGAGAATTAAATAAAGCCTACTGACCTTCGGCAGGGACTTGGACCTGGTCCGCGAGTTCCTCAACCTGCGCCGACCTCCGGGGATGGGGGAGCGAGGCCGGGGTAGATTGAAATGCCTCCCTAGCTGAGCCTACCGGACCTCGCCCCCAGCTCCCCAGCTCACGCGGGTTGGCTGAACTTTCCTCTGCTTGTAATGAACTTCTTTTTTGGGGCTGCAAATGTCCCTGTCTGTAATAACTTAAATAATTTTTAGATCTCAATTATATTAGAAATAACAGGATGTGCTTATCTGTGTTTAGCTCGCACTAGGACAGGCGAGCTTATTAGGTGGTGAGCTGGAATCGGCAAACTAGGGCTGGCGAGCTAGACCGACCGATCAGTTCGGCCATAAATCCAGTTTTCTATAAATAGGCCCCCTCACTAACCCCATGGCTATCACCTTAATTGCATTCATACCCCCTTTGGGTCTCTGCTCGCAACCTGCTCTCGCATCCCCACATTTACCTGCTCTCGCACTCCATCCTTTTGCAGATATGGGCAAGACATGACCCGACGTTGACGGGCACTCCAAGTGTGCTCGGTAATTTGCTGAGTACCTATTTTTCGACAGAAACACCACCGAGCGTGAGCTCGCCGTCTTCAAGACTGAATACCTGCCCCCAGACTACGAAGAATGCCGACCAAAAGAGGGAGAGGCCATCAACACCTATTAGGATGAGCTCGCCTTCCCCATCTCGCACTTTGAGGTGGGGTTGTGCCTCCCCCTCTGGCCGAAAATTCGCCAGATCCTCGTACTTCGACGCGGTGCCCGCACAGCTGAACCCGAACCCGATCGCTATGATGGTATCATTTGCCTGTCACCTCCGCCGCAAGTGGATTGAATTCAGCCTCGCCGTCTTCCACAAGCTCTTCACTTACCACGCGACCAACAATGTGGTCATCTACCTGATGGGCTCACACATCAAGGTTCGCGAGACTGCGAACAAAAATCACAACTGGGTATCCAAGATCGTCTTCATCATGGGCGACCTGGGCAATATACCCTTCTACCCCTAACAAAAGAGCGAGGAGGTATATCGGCGTCCAATGATATCCAGCGACGACACCGACCTGCACAGGTTCTTCCTCGAGAAGGACTTCGAGGTCACCTTCCTTCAAAGGGGCCTCGACTCGCTTCCCCCCGTCCTCCCTGGCAAAGGTATGCTCTTTTTTTCCTTCCTGGCGGCTCGCTCGTAATCATCAATTTTCTAACTCAAGTATTTCTCTGCAGGGGGAAAATCAATTCCCGAGCACCTGCCTCATGCGGACTCGGGAGTTAGCCCAGACCCACTCGCGTGCGAGCGGCAGCAGCGGCATCCTGCCGAGGCGACTTAGGGTCTGGCAGACCCTCCTCCAGCCGGAAACGACTTGGCCTCGAAGGGTCATGCTCGCCTCACCGCCCCTGTCGCCAAAGAAGTTGAAGGCGACGGTGGTCTCCCGGGAGGGACTACAATAACAACAAGTCTGGGGGGACCACAACAACAACAATAAGTTTACATAAGCTCACTGGAGACCACACCAGAAGGGTTGCCAAAGAGCTCGCTGAAGGGCTCGCCCGAGAAGGACCGGGAGGGTGGCGAGCCCTCTTCCTTTCCTGCTGCAGCGGTGACTGTAGCCCATGAGCCGGGCCCGCCAAAGAGCTACTCCCTCTTCAGTTTTGGGGGAAATTCAAAAGATTCGGCCGGCGGGCCGATGGTGCGGTGGGATGAGCAGACCCACAGGGTCTCCATCTCATCACTCCATCCCTCCTGGTCGGGGGGTAAGCTCGCCTCCGCTCACGTCTATGTGCTAGGCTTCGTCCTATATGGGCGCGAGGATGTCGATGCCTATAAGAGCCTGACCCTTCATTAGCTTGGCCGCGAAGGTTTACAGGCCTAGATGTGGGCCCTAGAGACGCACCACATGGTGGTCCACCACAGCTTCAACCTCAACCACCAGCTGCTGAAGGCGGAGCCGGATTGCGAACTCGCCAAGGACAAAGCCGCCGACCTGGCAGGGCAACTGCAAGTTGCTGAGAGCCTTCTCGCTAAAACTGCCGACGGGATGGTAAGCGCCGTCTACCCCCTTCCTTTTTTCCTTAGGATTTTCATGCATATAAAGCTTACCTTGCCCTTCTTCCCAGGATGCCGAAGCCGCAGACAAGCTACGAACTCATGCTATAGAGATGGAGGCTCGTGCCGCCAAGCAGGAGGCTCGCGCCACCAAGTAGGAGGCTCGCGCTACCGAGCAGGAGTCTCGTGTTGCCGAGCTAGAGAAGGAGATCGACGACTTGAGGGAGGAGAACAGAGGGCTCAAGGGAGAGATGATTCGGTATACTGACATCTTCCTCCCTTAGTCTGGCAGAGAGCAGAGCATCCCTCCCAAATGGCCAAGGGTCTACAGCGAGGCCGATCTCGCTGAGAGGCTGCGGATCAACTCCATCAGCACCGCCGACTACACCCTCCAGATGATGAAAGACATGGAGGTGTTGATGGATGGAATCAAGGAGATCACAACGAGGGACCTTATGCTGAACTTGTTCCCGCCAGCCACCCCTCCTAGCGAGAAGGAGGAAAGCTTCGAGTCGCTGTTCAAGGATGTCAAGGGTTACAAGGACGGTCGCACATCCGGAGGGGAAGGCGAGGAGGATCACCCATTTGGAGGTGAGGGCGAGAGCTGACTCAAATCCCCTTCCTATTTTTGTTTTTCTTCCATTGTAATTCTCCCCCCTTTTGTAACATGTACTATTTACTAATGAAAACGTACTTAGCTTGAATTTGCCTCTTTTTTTTGAATCCATTGTGATGAATTCGCCTGCGAGCTGACCTCCTTGTTGGGCGACCTCGCTAGGATAGAGTTTGCCGCTAGAATGTATCTGAGTTAGGATTCGTGCCCACGGAGAGACCTTGGGAGCTCGCCGATCCTAGATAACTAGGAGGCAGATCATCTGTCGAACCAAGCTCGCAAGTACTCAGCTAGCCCATGAGTTGCTCTTTTCGTTATCGTCAAGTTGAAATTGTTAAAAAATTCCCAAGTAAAATTTTAAGAGGGTGGAAATGTACCGCCGAGGACCGCCTCGTCCCGCCATCCTAAGTGGATGCCGAGATCTCTTCTCACTGCCCTCTCATCTTGTCATGGGATGATGCTACCCCCGAGGTAATAGGCCTAGACGCCTTGCCGAGCTGGTCTCACGAGTGCTTAGCTCACCGATGACAATTCTTCCTCCTTGAGGCTGCCTATAGTAGCCTCAGCCAGCTCGCCCAGGGGTGGCTGTATCCAATCCTTAATCACCTTTGTGTTTTTCCTTTGAAGTCCAACTAGTTTGTTCTTGAATTTTGATGTGGCCCTGTCCACTGAGAATCTCATCCTTGTCAGCTAGGTGAGATCCTGATAGCGGGTGTGGAGCATCAGTCGGCCTCAGCCCTCTCAGGTCATAATGACGTCACTCGAGGATCCCGACCCTGCCAGCTAGGTGGGAGCCTGGCAGCGGGAGCATCTCGGGACCTAACCCTAGAGCGAGAAAACTTATCATCACTTATCCTCAAGGCGCTACCACTGGCCCAATCAGCTAGGTGGGAGCCTGATGGCGGGTGTTGAGCATCAATTTGCCTCAGCCTTATAGGTTCATAATGACGTCACACGAGGATCCCAGCCCTACCAGCTAGGTAGGAGCCTGGCAGTGGGAGCATCTCGGGACCTAACCCTAGTGCGAGAAAACTAGTCATCACTTATCCTTCGGGCGCTACCACTGGCCCAATCAGCTAAGTGGGAGCATGAAGGCAGGTGTTGAGCATCAACCGGCCTCAGCCCTCCAGGGTCATAACGACATCACTCAAGGATCCTGACCCTACCAGCTAGGTGGGAGCCTTGTAGTGGGAGCATCTCATGACCTAACCCCATAGCAAGAAAACTTATCATTACTTATCCTCCGGGTGCTACCACCAACCCAATCAACTAGGTGGGAGCCTAATAGAGGGTGTTGAGCATCAACCAACCTTAGCCCTATAGGGTTATAATGACGTCACTCGAGGATCTCGACCCTACTAGCTAGGTGGGAGCCTGACAGCGAGAGAATCTCAGGACCTAACCCCAGAGAGAGAAAACTTTTCATCATTTATCCTCCGGGCGCTACCACTGACCCAATAAGCTGGTTGGGAGCCTGACGGTGGGTGTTGAGCATCAACCGGTCTCAGCCTTCTAGGGTCATAATGATGTCACTCGAGGATCCCAGCCCTGCCAGCTAGATGGGAGCCTAGCAGCGGGAGCATCTCGGGACCTAACCCCAGAGAGAGAAAACTTGTCATCACTTATCCTCCGGGCGCTACCACCGGCCCAATTAGCTAGGTGAGAGCATAACGGCGGGTGTTGAGCATCTACCGACCTCAGCCCTCCAGGGTCAAAATAACATCACTCGAGGATCCCAACCCTACTAGCTAGGTGGGAGCTTGGAAGCGGGAGCATCTCGGGACCTTACTCCAGAGCAAGAAAACTTGTCATCACTTGTCCAACCTCCGGCCCCTGCCAGCTAGGTGGGAGCCTGGTAACGGGGGCATTTCGGGACTTAGCTTGATAAATACAACTCGCCATAACTTGATCTTCAAAAGAGTTAGAGCATCAAAAGATTTCATATTCATTGAAGGAATGGACGTACATATTTTTTACGGATCGAAATGCTTCACGTCATCACCACTCCAGGTATGACTTAGGGTCTCTCCCTCCACATTTCAGAAATGGTTACCCACTATCCTTATAGCTTCCTGGACAATATACGGGCCTTCCCAGTTAGGGTTGAGCTTCCCCACTATCTTTGACCTCCCTGCTGCATCCACCTTCTTCAGAACCAAGTCACCTTCCGTGAACTGTTTGACCCTAACGTGCTTGTCAAAATACTTAGCCATTATATGCTTTACCTCTTCTTGTCGGATGGCGGAGAGATAACGCAACTCTTCCACCATATCAAGGGAGACCCGTAGCTCCTCCTCATTTTCAGCTCGCCATTCTTCCCTTCCTTCCTCTGCCTTGACCACCTGAGGCGTACAGACCTCAAACTCAACTGGAAGAACGACCTCAAACTCGCTGATGGAGGTTGACGATGATTTTGTTCGCCGCCTTCAATTGCCCGTTGCTCCTGGGATGGTGGACCTACGCGAACCTGAGATCGATCCCAAGCTATCCACAGAAATTGATGAACTCGGTGCTGGCAAACTGAGGCCCATTGTCTGTGATAATGGCATGGGGTAGACCATGTCAGCAGATGATCTCCCCCCAAACGAAGTGTTGGGTATTGTGTCCATAATTACCTGGATTTGAGGAAGCCTCCTATCAAAGCTAAGATGAATTCACTATGTATTTGATGAATTTCTTCTAGTTGTGCTTGCAGTTATTCCATGCTAAGTACACACCAATGTCAGGGTGCAGTGGGTCAATATACACGGGTCTGTGCAACGTAATCCCTCGTTGAGCAGATCAATGTGTTGGCCTACGTGTACTCTCTCTATTGGGGTGTACTTAATTTCAAGTACAGGGCTATGATAAAGCTAGAGCAGATATGGAGCAAGGATGGGCCAAAGACCATCTCACGGGTTGAAAGACGAGAATCGTCTAAGTGTAAATCGTCGAGAATCACTAAGTGATTCTCACCGATTCGTCGAGAATCACCAGTGATTCTCAACGAGTCGTCGAGAATCATTAGTTGATTCTTGCCGGGTTGGGTCGGCTGTCTCGACGCAGTCAGAAAAATCATCTAAGGCAGAATCGTCGAGAATCACCAAGTGATTCTCGCCGATTCGTCGAGAATGACTTTGCATTCTCGACGAGTCGGCGAGAATCCAAGGTGATTCCCACCGATTCTCCCCGGCCTCTATAACCTATGCAGCAAGAATTCTCTAAGTAGAATTCGGCAAGAATCGTAAGTGATTCTCGCCGATTCGTCGAGAATCACTCACGATTCTCGCCGAATTTGACTTGGGTATTTTTCCAACTCTGTCTGGACCGGTCCACGTTATCTGCGGGATTTTGAACCGGACTTTGGTCTTACTGCTGGTAGGGCCCACAACGGTCATCTCTTGACCTAGTGTATAAATACTCTGTATTTGTGAACAGTATACACACAGACGAGATACGAAACAGAGCGGCCGACTAACCCTAATCTCGCGAACTTGCTCCGCCTCCATCACCGCAGCCGATCACCGAAGCCGATCTCGATCTCCTCCAGATCCTCGGTGATAGAAGCCAAGTCCTGCACAGCGTCTCACGTGTCTATCCAGAGATCTTTTGTCTCTTGATTTGAGATAGGGAAATCTTTCCCTGTCCGAATCGATTGAGACGATCGATCCTCGTGTGACCGTTGGTAGACCTTGCCGACTTCGCTAAGAAGATTGGATCTCCAGTGCTTTGTTGTTGTCTTCAGTTGGCGCTGCCAACACCGAGAGCCTCGCCGCCGCTCGTCGTCGCCGCCGGTCTCGGGGAGATTCTCTCCAAGTGAGATCTAGGGTTGTGGACTCTTCGTTGACTTCAAGAACACGTCGTCGAACGAAGAGGGACACCTTAGTCTCCATACGTTGTTTGTATTTCTTACAAGCTATTTTCATTTCATTGTAAAGGACCGATTGGTCTCTAGTTGAAGGGTTGGGTGCAACTCGTGGTGTGGGAGTGTTGAATCCTACGTGTGGAAGGGTTCCTTCCGTTAGTGCAAGGATTGGATTTCAATCCTGTTGGTGAAGTGACCGAGTCGTCCCTGGTTGGGAGATAGGTCGAAGGGGGAAAGTGGACGTACCCAAATCGGGGAACCACTATAAATTGCTTGTGTACTTTCTGTGCTGTGTTGTTTTGTTTTCTTGTGCAGGTAAAACTTTAATTCCGCAAATACGCTGCAAAGACACCTATTCCCCCCCCATAGGTGTAAGTAGTTGACACTAAGTGGACTTTCAAGTGGTATCAGAGGGAGGTTACTCATCAAAGGGGTTAATACCTCGAGTAAGTTTCTGCATCTAGTGTCAACAAGAAGATCAGACTCAAGCATGGAGTTAGATTATGATGTCCCTCCTCTAAGACTCCCTTCTTGTACAAAGGAGTACTATCATATATGGAAGATGAGAGTACTATTTCATCTGGAGGCCATCGACCCTCGAGCATCACTCATTCTGGAAGAGGGTCCCTTCATTCCCATGAAGGCCTCCTGCTCTGGAAAGGATATGCAGATCCCCAAGGAGACTACTGAAATGTCTGAGATTGAATTCTCTCTTTTCAACTTGGATAAAATGATTCGTAAAATCATCCTGGATGTCTGGACTGGACCTTCTCGGTCAAGACTTGAAAAGTGTAAGACGACCAAGTCCTTGTGGCAAACTGTATCAGACCTTATGGAGGGATCAAACAGAACAGGGATAAGTCGTCAGCAAGAGGATGAGGCATATATGGGGGTCAGTATTTCTGAAGAAGAAAGTGATGACCAATTTCTCAGTATCAGGGCTCCTGTGTCTTTATTAGAGACTGAGGAGGAAGTTGATGAAGACTGCACAACTGAAGATGACTCAGCTGCCCCGGTCAGTCCTAACACTATTCCTGATCGGCTAAGTCAGGACCAGGTAACTTCTTCACCTTGCCCCTCTCTTCCTCATGTTCCTGAAGACAGGAATATTTTGGATGATTGCCCTCCAGAAAATCCTGATGCCCTGAAGAGTGTCCTTCAGAAAAGCAACCTGATTGTTGAGGAGCAAGCTCAGGAGATTGCTCGGCTGAAGATCTTATTGGTTCTCCAATTGGCATCCAATAAGGTTAAGGACTCTAAAATCTCAGATCTAGAGAGTAGTCTAGAGAATGAGAACAGGATAGTATCCAACTTTTCCAAGGTTGATTCTCTCAAAAGAAAGGAAGAAAATGGGTGGATCTCCTGGATTATCAATTCATGGAGAAATGGGGAAACGGTATTTAGACCCCCCACTCCAGAAAGGAAGGGTACTCATCATGCCTACAGGTATGATCACAGGAACAACCGTGGTCACTGCAAGGGTGATCTGCCCTCATGTGGAAACACCCATAATGCAAGGGCTATCATGGCCACCCTTGAGAGAATGCCTAAGGCTCGTTCTGAACCCTTTGTATTCTCGGCCACAGCCCCAACTCTGCATGAATCTGCTGATATCAGCTCTCACTGCGCCTCTCACCACCCTAGGACACAAAAAAGGGGGGGTTAGAATTCATGCAGTTAGTGCTCATGGGGCCTCTGAAAGGGTGCCGACTGAAAGGAAGGCACCACCTCCCAGGCCTCATGACGCTCACTACATGCCTTCCTTCCACCCTTCCAAGTGTCACGATGGAAGAGGCAATTTTGAGAACAGATCCGGCTTTATCCCATTTAGACCTAGGTCCTTAACTACCTCAGTCACCGGTTCAAGTCACAAACGGCGGTACAACATTCATGAATGTTGGTGTTGTGGCAAAGTTGGTCATTTTGCCATAGATTGTTGGCACAACCCTTCTGTGTCAAAGGCAAGGGGACTTCCACATCCTCGAGGCAATTTTAGTCCTCCCTCCAGGATCCCTGAGGGGAGGCATCCCAATTATTATGCTGACAGGAACCTAGGACCCAATACTTATTGGGTTCCTAAGGCAAGATAACTCTTTCCTGCAGGGTGGTCTAGGTTCCCACAATCCTGACGGGAACTGGACAGGAGATGCTCCAAGATTGACGTGGATAAAGTGTCGAGAATGGGAGCAGTGCCATCATTACAGGCACATGCATACTGACCTCCTGATGTAACCTGTGCTGATGATTTGAATGTTACGTCTTGTTATCACAGGTAATTGCAATTAGCCCAAATGTTTGAGCCATATCGCATAAATAATTCCATATATGTATATATGTATGTTGACATATCCACACTTTATAATGAATTCAACTCGTCTGAAATTAGATGGTCTTATAGAAAAAGTATTCGCGTATGCTCATTCACCTTGGGAAGGAGTATATGTGTGAGATAACCCTTACTTCTACTAGTAGAGATTAGTTTGACATTTTTTTTGGGGGATAAGTCCGCCTCTGAAAATTGAAAAGATACGTCATGAAGAGTCACTGAACATGACCTCTGACATCAAGATTATTGCACTTATCAATCTAGAAATAACCGGTGAAATTGGCAAAGCCATTGTCATGATGTCAAGTAAATCCTAGTTGATGTGCCTCCTAAGCCATGTAGTTTGGCAATCCCTTTAGTGGATGTAGAAGCAAGTATGCCTCCTGAGCCCTTCCAACCCTTGACAAAAACGTTATGTTGGAATATAGGCGATACTCGTCATATCAAATCACATACTCACCAAATTACAAGTCTCGCCGAATTGTCAAATCTCGCTGAGATATTTAAACCGGGGGAGCCATTTGGCGGGAATAGGTTAGTCGCCAAGTATCCGGATATTACTTAAACCCGGAATCATCTCAAACCTACTCTTCCCGTCGATACCCTCCGGCCCTTCATATTCCGCCGTTCGCCGTTTCGCCGAGACCCAGCGCTGGAATCCCCGTCTCTCTCACCTCCGGACGACCTTCTCCTGTGTAACTCCGTGGTGAACTAACGACCGACGCCTTCTGCCGCCCACTCTCGCCGCAGGTCCGCGTCTTAGGCGTCCTCGGGTGCTCCGTCGTGAAGAAAGCGGAACATTCACTGCATCTCCCCACTAGGTAATCTCCATATTGTCCATTTCCGTGACTTGAGCTTGGTTAGATTTCGCTCTCTCTCTCGTGGTATTGGAGATCCTATTGGTATTCTCCTTCTTCCTAGGTTTACTATGGCCCCACGGACTACTGCAGGCCTGGTCACTGGATGTGAGCTAGTGACAACCGGGTTCTCCCAGGCCTCGGATGAGTTCCGGAACATAATCATCATGCTTGAAGAAGCAGGACTGAAGTTCGTGCTGGAGCACCCATGCAAGATCTTGGACAAGGAAGTATTGGAGTTCTTTGCAACTGCGAAGCTCCGTCATGAAGACACCTCCATCAAGAGCAAAGTGGCCGGGAAGAAAATCAAGTTATCCGCCAGGAAACTGACCCAATGCCTGCGGTTATCTAGTGTTGAAGAAGAAGAGTACCTGGAGGAAGAGGATAGAGCAAGGACCCTATCCTTCTGTGGATTGGCCAGGTGGACCAGGTCAATCAAAAGGAAAGATATGAACGAGGAAGGAAAGTTGCTGTTTGACATTGTTGGGAAGGCTCTAATCTGCAAACCTGGATCCCACGACCATATTTCTGGGGAAATGTTCAAAACTCTGGTGGCAATCGTATGCCGAAAGCGGTTCAACTAGGGAGCCATGCTTTTTGACAGGATTAAAGACACACTCCGAACCCACAGCTTTGGCAGAATCATTAGCCTATATCTGAATCAACTGGACGGAGACACATTCGACATGAGCAAGGGAGTGCCTCTACACTACTTGAAAAGGATGGATGCTAGCATATTCGACCGGTGGGAACGTCAAATAGGGCAGGCTGCCAGGGAAATAGACCAAGAGACAACATCTCCAGCCGTGGACACCAGTGCTCCTGCTCATTCTATGGCAGCACCCAGTGAAGTTCCTGACGCCCTGATTGCAGGAACTGAGGGGGAGCCTGTAACCGGTTCTGTAAACATCTTATCTGATATTTCTCTGATAGCTAAAGATGCCGTGGAGTTGGTGGCAGATGAAGTAGCAGATGATGAGGAGGTTGAGAACGATGAGGCAGCTCTTATCGACGATGATCTGGGAGATGAGGTGGATGATGAGGAGGAGGAGGAAGAAGTAGAAGAAGATGTGCACAACTCTGCCGATAAGCCTGATCACTTGGAGACTGAGATAGAGGAAGAAGTACCAGAGAATGAGAAAGCAGCAGATTCTCAGGAGGATGTTGCGGTTCCATCTGAGGAACAAGCTCCTAAGCGGTCAGATGCAAGGATGGAGGGGGAGCAATCCTTTGTTCCCCCTGTGGACTCCATACTACTATCCAGCTCTCCCAGTGCTTCTGCAGGGGATCCTGACCAGGGTCTGCCTGCAGCTCCTCCACTTCAAGCAAACATAGCAAATCACACTGTCAATTTTGTCCAAGGTATGCTAGATGAGCTCAAGGATACGTTTGAGAAATCCCACAACAAAGTGCTAAAGAGACTGCGGGACTCTGAGGATCTCATGCTTAAGAATGTGGTTCAGATCAACCACAAACTAGATATGATGGAGAAGAAATTTGATGAAAAATATACAGAGGCGGGCACAGCCATCTCTCTTCTCATGAAAGGACTGAAGAAGAATACTGACGACCTGATAGTAGTCAATAAAAACGTTCATGTTGTGGCACAGACCATACAAAAATTTGATGCCAACATGGTAACGCTGAACGCAAATCAAAAATCTCTGCTGGATGAATTCAGTAAAACCGTGAAGCACATTGATGCATCTCTGCATTCCTATACAAACTCTATAGCCGCCGAAGCCAAAAGGGGGGAGGAAGCGTATAACGCTAAGATGGCAGGGCTTCAAGAGTTAGTACTTCTAAACTTCGATCAGACCAACAGGTACATGTTTGAAACGGCCCACTGGTTGGTAACAGAAGCATCAGGAATACATGTCCCTGTTTCTCCACCTGAGGATGAGGGCCATGCTGGTACTACTGTTGGTGAAATAAGGACTGAAGAAGTATAACTGGGCGAAGTCGAGTTGAAGAAAGCTGCGGAGAGGGTTGAAAGAAGAAGCTGGTTTGACCAAGATGCCTTAGCAAAAGCCAAAGGCAAAAGGCAAATCAAAGAAGGAACTTCAAAGGAAACACCAGCTGAAAAGAAGATCAGATTGTCGGAGGAGGATGTGAGAAACGAAAAATGGAGTCCTGTATCAAAGAGTATCATCTTGGACACCTTTGCATTACTACAAGGAGGGCAAGTCAAAAGGAATGACATATATAGCCAATACGAGTGGGAGCAGCACAAAATGTATGAAGCCAAAAGAAACTTGTTCTTCAGAAGCAACACTGTTGCAAACAAAGCTCCCCTCCGAGATACTATCCTAAGCCCAAGGAGTATTTTGAGCGACAAAGCAAAAAATTCTTAGCTCAGCAACTCAAAGAAGACATAGCTAAGGACAAAGATCTGTAGGATGTTAGCTCTTGTGGTTATCTCATTTAAACTTTTTATTAAGTAAACTGTGAACATTTATGTGTGGATATTCACATTTATATATTCATGTGTGTGGTTTATTAATTGACTCTCACATTGGTATGATTACGTTTGTTGTTCACTCTTCTGGTTTATGCATATTTTATCTGGAATGTTGAAATTCATCTTAGCTTAGTAGGATTTTGGCTTCGTCAAATAGGGGGAGATTGTTGGGTATTGTGTCCACAATTACCTGGATTTGAGGAAGCCTCCTATCAAAGCTAAGATGAATTCACTATGTATTTGATGAATTTCTTCTAGTTGTGCTTGCAGTTATTCCATGCTAAGTACACACCAATGTCAGGGTGTAGTGGGTCAATATACACGGGTCTGTGCAACATAATCCCTCGTTGAGCAGATCAGTGTGTTGGCCTACGTGTACTCTCTCTATTGGGGTGTACTTAATTTCAAGTACAGGGCTATGATAAAGCTAGAACAGACATGGAGCAAGGATGGGCCAAAGACCATCTCACGGGTTGAAAGACGAGAATCGTCTAAGTGTAAATCGTCGAGAATCACTAAGTGATTCTCACCGATTCGTCGAGAATCACCAGTGATTCTCGACGAGTCATCGAGAATCACTAGTTGATTCTTGCCGGGTTGGGCCGGCTGTCTCGACGCAGTCAGAAAAATCATCTAAGGCAGAATCATCGAGAATCACCAAGTGATTCTCGCCGATTCGTCGAGAATGACTTTGCATTCTCGACGAGTCGGCGAGAATCCAAGGTGATTCCCACCGATTCTCCCCGGCCTCTATAACCTGTGCAACAAGAATTCTCTAAGTAGAATTCGGCGAGAATCGTAAGTGATTCTTGCCGATTCGTCGAGAATCACTCACGATTCTCGCCGAATTTGACTTGGGTATTTTTCCAACTCTGTCTGGACCGGTCCACGTTATCTGCGGGATTTTGAACCGGACTTTGGTCTTACTGCTGGTAGGGCCCACAACGGTCATCTCTTGACCTAGTGTATAAATACTCTGTATTTGTGAATAGTATACACACAGACGAGATACGAAACAGAGCGGCCGACTAACCCTAATCTCGCAAACTTGCTCCGCCTCCATCGCCGCAGCCGATCACCGAAGCCGATCTCGATCTCCTCCAGATCCTCGGTGATAGAAGCCAAGTCCTGCACAGCGTCTCACGTGTCTATCCAGAGATCTTTTGTCTCTTGATTTGAGATAGGGAAATCTTTCCCCGTCCGAATCGATCGAGACGATCGATCCTCGTGTGACCGTTGGTAGACCTTGCCGACTTCGCTAAGAAGATTGGATCTCCAGTGCTTTGCTGCTGTCTTCAGTTGCCGCCGCCAACACCGAGAGCCTCACCGCCACTCGTCGCAGCCGCCGGTCTCGGGGAGATTCTCTCCAAGTGAGATCTAGGGTTGTGGACTCTTCGTTGACTTCAAGAACACGTCGTCGAACGAAGAGGGACACCTTAGTCTCCATACGTTGTTTGTATTTCTTACAAGCTATTTTCATTTCATTGTAAAGGACCGATTGGTCTCTAGTTGAAGGGTTGGGTGCAACCCGTGGTGTGGGAGTGTTGACTCCTACGTGTGGAAGGGTTCCTTCCGTTAGTGCAAGGATTGGATTTCAATCCTGTTGGTGAAGTGACCGAGTCATCCCTGGTTGGGAGATAGGTCGAAGGGGGAAAGTGGACGTACCCAAATCAGGGAACCACTATAAATTGCTTGTGTACTTTCTGTGCTGTGTTGTTTTGTTTTCTTATGCAGGTAAAACTTTAATTCCGCAAATACGCTGCAAAGACACCTATTCCCCCCCATAGGTGTAAGTAGTTGACACTAAGTGGACTTTCACGAAGTTCCTGATTACTTGGGAGGTCACCTTGGTTAGCGCCTTCACCTCCAACTACTTAGAAAAATAAACTATCATCACCAGCAGGAACCTCCTTGCCTGCTAGCCTGGGGTAAAGGCCCTACCAAATCCATTCCCCAAATGGCGAAGGGCCAGAGGGCTGTGATACTCTTGAGCCACTGAGCTGGTTAGAGTTGGAGGGGGCAAACAACTGACACTTATAGCACTTCCTTGTGAACTTCGCATCGTCTTGGCTTAGGGTTGGCCAAAAGTACCCCTGTTGGACTATCCTCCCTTCCAAGGTTCTGCTCCCTGAATGTATTCCGCACTCACCCAAATGGACCTCCTACAAAATCCTCTGAACCTCCTCCTCGGTCACACAATGTGCCAACATCCCAGAGAGGGCCTTTCTATACAACTGTCCGTCACGCATGAGATAATATGTCGACTTGTGTTTGAACCCCTTCTTGTCCATCCCTTTTGGGAACTCCCATGTGGACAGGAATGTTGCAAATGGATCCATATATGAGGAGTGTTGGTCCACCTCCATCAGCTCTCCCTCTTTTATGGACAAATGAAATAGGTCAGTGATGGTACCCCATACCCGGGGACCATGCTTGGCTAGCTGATCAACCTGCTCATTCTCTTCCCGCAACACATGTAGGATGGAGAAGGTCTAGAACATGTCGATGACCACATTCACCTTTTCTAAGTATAACTAGATAGTAGGTTCCCTTACCTCAAACTCCCTATTAATCTTGGAGGCCACCACCATGGAGTCAGTGAGGACCACCACATCATGCACCCCCAGCTCCCTGGCTAGGCACAACAGTGCTATCACGACCTCGTATTTGTCCTGATTATTAGTGATTGGAAAATGCACAACCCCCGTCTACTCAATCCTTGTTCCCTAGGGGCTCTCCAAGATCACCCCAACCCTCAAGGAATGCATTCCCAAAGCGCCGTCCACCATCACCTTCCAGGGGACCGAGCGAGTGAGTTTTGCCTCTGCTACCTCGATCACATAGTCAGCCAGAAAGTCGACCATTGCTTGGGCCTTGATCGAGAGGCGGGGGATAAAGGAAATTTGAAATTCAATCAACTATACCAACCACTTCACCAACCTTCCTGAATACTCCAACCCCTCAAAAATGTTGCAGAGGGCGTGGTCCGTCACCACCCGGATGGAGTGTGCTTGGAAATAGGGTCGGAGCCTCCAAGCTGAGATGACCAGAGAAAAGGCCAGCTTTTCCAAGATTGGATAGCGGAGCTCCGCCTTCCTTAGGACCTTGCTCACGTAGTATATGGGCAGCTGCTTCCTCCCCTCTTCCCAAACCAGGACAGAGCTCAAGGTCTCTGCTCTGACCCCGAGATACAAAGATAGATCCTCCCCCTCCTTCGACCCTTGGAGCAGGGGGGCCTGAGTTAACTGCCTCTTCAAGGCCTAGAACGCCTCCTCGCATTACTGAGTCCACTCAAACTTCTTGCCTCCCCTCAATGCCTTGAAGAAGGGAGAGCACTTCTCCCCAGCCTGGGAAAGGAACTTGCTTAGCCTGGCCAAATTCCCCGTCAGGCGTTGCACCTCCTTTGCATTCTGAGGGGACCCCAACTCCATTATTGCCTTAACCTTGTCAGGATTTTGCTCCACCCCTACGGGGATGAGAAGATTTCCAAAGAACTTGCCCTTGCTGGCCCCGAAGACACACATCATGGGGTTCAGCCTCATTTTATACCTCTAGAGGGTGTCGAAGGTCTCCTTCAGATCCTGGAGGTGAGAGTCCACCTCTCTGCTTTTGATCATCAGATCAGCCACATACACCTCCAGGTTCCTCCCCTTTTGCTCCTGAAAGACCCGATCCATCATCTTTTGGTACATCGCCCCTGCACTTTTTGACCCAAAGGGCATCAACTTGTAGCAGTAGCGCCCATCCCTAGTGATGAAGGAGACATATTTTACATTGGGGGGGGGGTGCATCCTGATCTGATGATAACCTGAAAAAGCATCTAGGAAACTCATTACAGGAAAAAGCGACGGCTGAGTCAACCAGCACGTCGATTCGATGGAAGGGGTAACAATCTTTAGGACATGATTTATTAAGCAAAGAGAAATTAACACACATTCTCCACCGCCCGTCTCCTTTTTTTACCATTACTACATTGGAGACCCAGCCGTGGTATTGGATTTCGGATACAAAGCCAGCCTTCAAGAGCTTGGCCACCTCTTCCCTGATGGGCTCGGCCAGCTTGTCCGCAATGGACCTCTTCTTCTACTAGATGGGGCGAGCCTCCGGGTCCAGGTTAAGGTGGTGTAAGACAACGTCCGCATCAATTCCCGGCATCTCCGCATTTCTCCAAGCAAAGATTTCCGCATTCTTCTGGATGCATTCCAGCATCCTCTCCTGGTCCACCAGGGTCAGCCCCCCGCTGATGCGCATATTCTCCACCTTGCCTCCCCGGGTGAGGACCTCCATCTCCACCACCTCTTCTGTAGCCTCCTGATGAGACTGATCTAGCCAATCTCCAACATCCCCCTTTCCTGGGATAAGGACCTCCTCCTCAGCCTCTCCTATGACCATTGCCTTGGCCAGCTCCTCCTGGATTCCCTCCGTCACCTCCACCTGGGTGCGGCTCTCCTCCTCCATCTCCACCCCACCTACTTCCTTCTCCGCCTCCTCTATCCTTTGATACATCTCATAATCCCCCTCCTGCCAAGAAATGGAGTTCATCATGGTGACGTAGCACTCCCTGCCACCTTGGAGTCTCCTCGGACCCGGACCTGGATCTCCTCAGCGTTGAACTTCAAGCACTGGTGAAATGATGAGGGGATGCAACGAAAGGCACTGATGAGAG
This sequence comes from Platanthera zijinensis, assembly GCA_039513925.1. Classification (NCBI taxonomy): domain Eukaryota; kingdom Viridiplantae; phylum Streptophyta; class Magnoliopsida; order Asparagales; family Orchidaceae; genus Platanthera; species Platanthera zijinensis. Next base: position 115,370,384 of record CM077094.1, read on the forward strand.
GCTGCCCGAAGATGGCGTTGTAACTGTTGGGGGCATCCACAATGACGAACCTGCAGTTTCGGGACTGCCCCCTTAGAGTAATATAGAGCCCCACTCCTCATTCCACCTCCTTTCTCTCCCTAGAGAACCCAAACATAGGTCAATCCGAGGCCAACACCCTCTTGGCCTCCACCTTCATTACATTAAAAGCCTTCTTGAAGATGACGTTGATCGAACTCCCTTTGTTGATGAGGATCCGGGAGATGGTGAAGTTCTCTACCGCGGTCTGGATGACCAACGCATCGTAGAAGGGGTCCTCATGATCTGGCATGTCCTTCCTTAAGAAGGTGATCTTCACCTCCGGGGGTGGGGTCTGGGATGTGGAGCCAACGCTCCAGCGGTACATGGTATGGAGACTTATCTTTTAGGAAGCCTCGACCCCCACCCCCCATGGATCACTCTGATCCCTCCTCGGGCCCCAACATCGGACCAGTCCTCATAACTGTCCTCCTATGCCTGAGGTAGGACTTCTTCAATCCGTACCTCCAGACGGTCCTGCTGCTGCTGCTCCCTATTTCCTCTCACCTCAAGGATCTCCGGGCATGTGGCTGCAGTGTGCCCATCCTCCTGGTGGAAGTCACAATAGGTTAACTCTACCCTGACTTCCCTCCTATTCCTCCTCTGCTGACCCCTCCTCCTCTACATGGCTATTATCATAGCCTGATGCTGATCAAGGAGAGGAGGCCTCTGACCCTGCCTCCAGCCTAGAGGGTGGAAGTGGTCCTGGCTCCCTTGGAGGTAATCTCCTCCATGGAAACCTCTATGCTTGCCCTGATCCTGCCACTCATGCTGACTCTAGCCGAGCCGATTATTCAGCTCCTGATGCCCCCACCTCTGCTATTACTACTACAGCAGCTGCTGTTCCCGCTATCGGGGTTCAGCTCTCCTCTCCTCCTGACCTCTGCCACCTCCTTGCCCCTTCTCCTCCTCCATTGCCCACCTCGACAGCTTCTTCATGAACTCGGGGTTTGACGCCTCCCCCTCAACTTCCCTTGCCGCCCTCTCCATCAACTCCTCATAGGAGAGAGGTGGAACGCTCTTCAGCTCCATCATGAAGAAACCCTACTGCATCCCCAAAGTAAAGGCCATCATAAGGGTGAGCCCTGGCATCTCTTGGACCTGGGTGACCTCCTCCTAGAACCGGTCCACGTAGCTTCCCAAGGTCTCGTTCACCCCCTGCTTGATGTGGAATTGGGACTCCGACTCCTTCTTCCTCTTCTTGGAGGTGGTGAAACTCAATATGAACCCACAACGCAGGTCCTCAAAGCAGTAGATTGAGTTGACCGGTAGCTAGTGGAACCACTCCCTCGCCTTCTCCATGAGGGTGATGGAGAAGAGTCTGCATTTGAAGGCATCCGATATCTGCCTTATCGACCCCACATCCTCGAACCACTGGATGTGTTGGACCGGGTCATCCTTCCCTGTGTAGTAGTACATCTATGGCTCCTTGAACCCTCTGGAATTGGGGCAGAAGAAACCAACTCACTGAAGGGGCTGCCTCCCCCTGTTGGGCGAGCTGAAGGATCTTGCACCCCCATCTCGCCGAACCGGCCTCCGCTCGCCGACCCGGGGAAGATCACTCGCCCGGGGAGATCGCGCTCCCTCCTCTTCTCTGCAACCTCCTTCCCAGCTCACCGAGCCGGGGCGTCCTCGCCTAGAGCTGTGGGGTGGGGGGGGGGGGAACTGGGACAACTGGTATCGAGCACTTGATATGTACGCCGAGTGCGAACCTGACGAGGCTGAGCACCTCCTGCCTAAACTCCTCAAACATCCCCACCGTAGCGAGAGGGGGAGTGGGTGGTGAGTCGGCCCTGTCCAAACCTTGTCCTTCTCCTCCAGTCATCGAGCCTACTGAAGATTTTTTGTGCTGACCACGCTCCACTTTCACCGCACCAAAATATTGAAACCTAAAACTCGATCTCTATGGAGTTCACCCTTGGGGAAGGGGTGATCGCACACTTACTTCTCTCTCGCGAGCCAAATAACTAAGGAAAAAGAACAGGGAAAGGACCCAAGGGCTCGGCGTGGAGGTCCCACCATACACTCGGAAGATCTTAGAGTGCTTCCCCTCCTTAGCTAAATGATGAGCTAAGGGTATCTCAGAAAGCGCAAGAATACCTAGGCACAAGTAAGCATACCTTCTAAGGTACCCCATTGGGTCTATTTATAGATTTCTGAAAACGGTATATAAATAGACAACCTCCGGTGTTTTGAACAACTATGTGCAGCCAAACTGGGTCTGCCAACAGTATAACTCCGCTGTTCCAACAGGCTATAGACAGACCAACGGGGGTAAAATAGTAAAAATACACCACAAGAGACTGGGCGAGTGGCCCTATGGAGCCTCAGCTCACCGGAGGCGGCAAGTGCTCGATGGAGCTGGCACTCGCCGCCTCTGCCAGCCTTGGGTGAGTGCGGGCCTGGCTTGCCCCACTTTCCTGCTGCACGCTGAACCCCCGGGGCGAGTGCGAGCCAACCCGCTCCACTCGCCCGCTGCTCGCGAGGCCCCTGGGGCGAGTGCGAGCTGATCCGCTCCACTCGCCCCTCCAACGATCCACCCCCATTTGGGTGAGCCAGACTTTGACCGATCTGGCCCCTATCGACCGCTACTCACCGGATATGGGGTTGTACAATACCTTTGTCAATTAGTCAAAGATCACCCATATGAAATCGTTTCCATATTGTAATCTTGGCAGTTCGTGCACGAAATCTAATGATATATCATCAAAATTCCACTTCGGTATCAGTAACGATTTCAGGATACCACCAGGCTTTTGACTTTCAGCCATCACTTGGGCGTAAGTTTGACACTTTGCCACATAAAGAGCTATGTATTATGAGTATTTTCCTTCAATGTTCCTTAGATTTGAAGATACTTCACCTACAATTCTAAGTGCATAATGTATTTGATAAACCTATTTATTTCATATTATTACAGGTTTAAGTTATTCTAAAACATGGCTAGACAATCTCTGGTTATTTTTGCCATGTCTCAGTAGTTTAAGGAAAAATATGCTGAGAAGGCACTCTAGTCTCAGAGGAAGCGCTGAGACGTAGCTGATTTGCTATTGAGAAAGAAGTCAGTCTCAGCTCCATTGAGAAGGCAGTCTGGTCTCAGCGTAACTGCGGAGATGACAGTCTAGTCTTAGCGGAACCACTAAGAAGCAGTTAATTTGCTATTGAGATAGAAGACAGTCTCATCCCTGCTGAGAAGGTAGTTTAGTCTCAGCGGAACCGCTGAGATAGAAGCCAGTCTCAGCTAAACTTCTGGGATATTTTCAAAAAGGGCTCTTAAGAAGGAGCGATCTATTTTTGCCGGAAAGGAGATAATGCAAGATAACTTTATCTATTCCTGGCCAAGCTTTGTTAGTACATAGTCAAAGATCCACTGCTATGCTGAAGGATATAAAATCAACACTTAGGTCAATGGAATAGGAGTTCGGCCAAAAAATAGTAAGTTCTGAAAAACTGAAATCTGACCCAGCAGAAAGTTCTTCTTGGCCGTGAACTGGGAGAAGTCAATCTTTCTGATAGCTGTGCACTTTAATTTCAGGAAGATAATTTGTTCTTGTTTATCAGGTTTAGAAGAACATGTTGAGTCACTCCGGACTAAAGTGGTAGATCTTCTTCCTTCTGCTGAAGATAGGATATCAAGGTAGAGCAAGGGCTTAAGCTGCAGAATCATTTTCCAATGCTATTCCTGGTTAGCCAATTGTTGTACAAGTTCATCAGAAGACAAAGAATGAATGTTTTTTTTATCTAAGGTCTTCTATTGTAATCATTTATATATATTCTTTATAAGAACTTTGTTGCTTTGAGTGTAAGGTCTTGGACTTGAGTGTAGGGTTATTGAGCCTGAGTGTAAGGCTCTTGATCTTTGGTGTAGGACTTGTATGCCTGAGTGTAGGGTTGTCCTCATAGCTTGAGTGGTATGGATTCTTGATAGGGTTGAGATAAGTGACTAGGAGGGTCATTGAGCTATAAGAGTAGAGTGTTCACTGAGTTTGTAAGGTTGTGTCCTGAGGTAGGGTCTTGAAGGAGACTTGAGTGATCCTAAGGGATCTGTTTTGTAAGCTCCTTGAGCTGAGTTTTGGAGTAGGTTGCCTTGTATAACACATTGTTAGAAAGGTGGAGAGGGAGAGTGGATATACCCATACCTTAGGGTACCACTATAAACCATAGTGTGCTTTCTGTTTGTGTTTTTATTGAGCAAAACAACCAAAATAGCTAAGTATAAAAAGAAAAAACCAAGCAGCCTATTCACTCCCCCTCTAGGTGATTTAGACTACTATAAAGTTAACTATCAAGTGGTATCAGAGGGAGGTTGGTCAAAAAGGACTTAGTAGTCTGACCAGATCCTATGAGAGGTAATCTACTATACCAAATATGTCTGCTGTAGAGACTCATAAGAAGATGAGCTCTATGAAGTTTCCTATATGTAGAAAAGAGTCCTTCGGCATATGGAGAAAAGGGTAAGGCTATTTATGGATGCCTCAGACCATAGAATCTACATCACTGTTAAGGAGGGACCTTTTATCCCCTAAAAGGCCTCCACTATTGATCCAAATGTTAGAGTGCCTAAGTTATATGCTGAGATGACAAGGGATGAAGTTGTACTTACTACTATGGATAAGAGAGCTAAAAATATCACAGTAAGTGCAACTGATGACTTCACCTTTCAAAATTTCGTGCACTGTGAAACTGCTAAGAAATGTGGGATACACTGATTGTGTATATGGAAGGTACTTAAGAAGTAAGGGATGATAGGAAATCCCTGCTAAATCAGGAGCATGAAGACTACAGACAGAATAGTAAGAATAACATAGCTGAATGCTATGAAAGATTCTTCAGGATGGTCAATGAGTTGAGGACCTATGGAAGGGTCTTCAGTAACTATAAGCTAAATGATTAGTTATTGATGCCTCTATCTAGAGACTGGGACACAAAAATCTGTGCCATAATGGAGGTGTCCAAGCTAGTTGATACTCCTCCACATGCTCTATTTGGAAAACTGCTCTCTTATAAGATGCAGCTATCTGCAAGGAAGGTGGAGGAGACTACCATGAGATCCCATGCCACGGAGAGGTTTGTCGCTCTCAAAACTGAGATCTCTAAGAAGAGCAAGGAGAGAATTCCCTCTCCTCCAAGAAGGTCAACTTACTCAGAGAGTTCTGAGTCCAACACATCTGACAGCAATATGTCTGATGGGGAATTTGCTGCCTTCTCATTGAAATTCAAGAAGAGGATGAAGAGGAAGCAATGGAAGTGCAAACATTCCTCCTCTTTAAACTAAAAGAAGGACAACAGGAGACCTGGAAAGAAGTACTCTAAAGGAGATAGGTATGAAACTAAACCTAGTAAACATATTTCTACTAATGTTGTATGTTATTCCTACAACAAGCATGGACATGTCATTGCTAATTGCCCAATCAAAAGGAAAGAAACAAGTGAGAAAAAACACCATCACACAAGGGCAAGAAAGCTGTAAAGACTTTCCTTGCCAAGAAGGAGAAGAGCTGGAGTATACCTGACTCAACATCTTAAGATTCTGAAGAAGAAGATGAATCCGACATATGGATGTTTGTTGCGATTAAAGTTGATGATAACTATCTAACTGCAAGGATAGGAATCAGGGCCCCTCTGTCACATTCAGACAGTGATAATGAGGATGATGAAGAAGTCAATAAATGATGTGGATTGATTGCCATTACTGAAGGAGAAAACTATCAGGACAATTCTAATCCTTATGAGGTATTAATACAATCTATCTCCTCCTTTGAATCTGGATATAAATATGAAACTAGTCTGGATTCTAAAGCACCTTCATCTTGTGGTAAAGATGGCTCATAATGTGAGAGAGATTTCAATCAACTGATTAATAATTATCGTTTGATCTTGGAATCTCTAAAGAAGAGCAAGCTGCCTTCTCAAAAGACAAGCTAAGTAGATTGATACTATAAGAAAAGATATTTCTTTGCTCACTGAGTCTGCTTTTCAGCTAAATCAACTGAGTAAGAAAATATCCAAACTTAAAGTAATCACTGTACTCCTCACTCCCAGAATATTTTGGGGTTGAGGCAGTCAATACTGCATGTTATTTTCTGAATAGACCCTCCATTAACAAGGCCCAATAGAAAAAACCCTATGAAATTCTGAAGGGAAAACAACCAATAATTTCATATTTTAGAATCTTTGGTTTCAAATGCTATATTTTGAATAATGGAAAATCTCAAATTACTAAGTTTGCTAAAAAATGCAATGTAGGTGTTCTTGTTGGATATAGCTCACATAGTAGCGCCTATAGGATATTCAATAAGAAAACCCATGTAGTTGAAGAATCTATGCATTTGTCTTTGATGAGACTAACCTGCTTTTTAAGGGCTGGCCCAACACTCTTATTCTAACAGGTAATGATCAGAAAATGACAGAGCTGTCTATTCAAGACATTCCCTGCTCAAGCAGGGTTACTTTTGAAATTGAAGCACTCAATGAGGAAGCAAATCCAGCTGAAGGTGATCAGATTACTGAAAAAGCAAAAGCTGTAGAAGAAACCCAACAAGGAGCTGACAGATTTCCTGATGCAACCAGGCTTCTAAGAGATCACCCAAGGAATCTCATTATTGAGAATGAAAACAAAGGTGTGAACATAAGAAGCAGGGCTCACAATGAGGTTTGAAGAAGCAAATAAAGACTACTTCTAGATCAGTTACATGCAAGAGGAATTACAATAATTCAAGAGATACAAGTTATGGAAGTTGGTGCCAAAACCATAAGATCACAACATCATTGGCACCAAGTGGATCTATAGGAACAAACACGATGAGAATGGTATAATCATCAAGAATAAGGCAAGGTTGGTAGCCAAAGGTTATAGGAAAGAAGGAGTAGAATTTGACCAAACTTTTGCCCCTGTTGTAAGGTTAGAGGCCATCAGGATTGTTGGATCCCTAGTTGGATTTGGGCTAGGTTCACTAAATTAGGATATGACCCAACATGTATAGATCAGGGTCATGACTATGTCTTAGAGTCTAGGTCAAGTCCTTAGAATTAACAGTACAAAGGACCAGCCTCCAACACTGCCAAAGTCTCAAGACTTGGAGAATTCAAGACTTAGAAAAAGGAGTTCTACGTTCGTCGATCTACGGTCGACGAAAGTCGAGCTCAGCTAGACGAACTAAGGGAAAATTCATTGAGCACAGCTCGACGAACTTAATCCCCAGCTCGACGAAGTAATACCTTCTAAGTCTAACACTTAGGTCGACGGAAGCTGATCCCAGGTCGATGAAAGCTGACCACAGGTCGACGAAAAGCTTTTCTCTGGTCGACGAAAACTGTAAGACATATTGTTATTTATTCTTTCCTTTTCTGTCTCCTTATTGTATATCTATTATAGGCCGTTAATTCTCTGGATAATCAATGCATTTGAATAGAGCCATTACTGGCAGCATTGATTGCAAATATCCCCCATGGAATTAATTGCTTATATCTCGGGACAGACATAGAATAAAATATATGACAGCATTCTTGCCGTTTTCATTCCCTAGATTTTGGCTGAGCATTGATTGCAGGATTTTGAATTCGACCAAGAGGCAGTTATCAAGGGGATCATCTCTCTGCTAAAGCACAAACAGAAATTTTTCAGAATACAGAATTTTTAGAAAAACAACAAGTGCAGTGCATACAACTCTCTGAAGAAAAATCAACTGCTCTCAAAAGAAGAAGAAAGAACAACAATCACTATCAAGAGTCTTTCTTCTCCTTCTTTGTTTTCTGGGATCTCAAGTGACAAAAAATATTCAAATCAGTCAAAGAATGTCAGAAATTAGATCTTACAGCAGAAGACCTACTCACCCTTTGCAAAGCTTTCACTCCTGAACCATTCAAGATCTCAGGGGGAGCTTTGACAACATAACAGAATCCACAAAGTCTTCTCATTTTGATTTGAGAAAAGAAGACTTCAATCAACCTCTCTTCTCCACCTCTGTACAGGGTTTTAATTCCCTTCAAAATTATTCTGGTTGCAAGTCTCCTTCCAAAAGACTTGGTTTGGTTTTTGAGCACTTGATCAAAAGCTCATTGGTGGCAGTCACCTAATCAAAACCTGTAGTGGATTCCTACCTAGGGTGGTAAAAGAGTGGATGTACCCAAGTTTGGGGAACCACTATAAAATTCTTGTGTTGTCTGTGTGGCTGTGATTTTCTTGTGTGCTGTGATATAATTGCCTGTGTTGTGATATATTTTGCTGTGTAGCTTAGTTACCTTTTCTCTAATTCACTTGCTGCACTTATATACTTATACACTTATATCATAGTAATATATTTTATTAAAGACTTATTATTTCTGCAAAAATCAAAAAGACTTTAAAAACTCTATTCACCCCCTCCTCTAGAGTTGTTCAGAGCTTACTCTATCTTTCAATTGGTATCAAAGGGTGGTTAATCACATCATACAGGCTCACACCTGGATTAATCAAAATCCTCAAGATAAACTCTGAATAAGTCTTACTAGTTTCTCAGTTTAAATTTTATTTTCTGATATCATGGCACAAAACAAGGATTATGCAAGCACTAGACCTCCAATTTGCAACTTACAAAAGTTTGGAATCTGGAAGGCAAGAATCAAACTTTATATGAACTCTATTGATGAGGACATTTTTAATTCCATCTTGACAGGACCACCAGCTCTAGTGGCCTCTACTTCAACCCTAGTAAATCTCAGTGCAGTGCCTCCTCCAGATAAAAATAATGCACATAAGAAAGCAAATATTGCTGATGCCAGAGCTATGAACATACTGGCCCAAACTATGTCAGATGACATATTTCAGAAAGTTGCTGAATGCACATATGCCAAAGCCATTTGGGATTCTCTCAACCAAATGGTAGCTGGATCTGTTGATGAGAGGAAGGACAGAAGATCCAACCTCATATCCCAATATGATAATTTCAGGAAAGATGAAGCGAAATCTGTGGAAGTAATGCACAACAGGCTGAGCTCCATCATCAGTGAGCTCAGAACACTGGACAAAGAAATTACTCTGACTGAGGTCAATGACAAGATCCTCATATACTTCCCTAACACATGGGACTCTAGAATCTGGCCCATCAGAGAAGCCAGAAGCATGGCTGAAATCTCAACAGAATCTCTGCTTGGAAAACTCAAATCCTATAAGCAATTGATCAAGTCAAGAGAAGCTGCAGTTGAACCAAAGGCTCTAACACCCACCAGGAAGGAACAGAGCTTAACATTCAAAGCTGCAGAAGAATCTCCTAGCTTGTCAATCAATGAAGAACTCATGAGTCTCTTTGCTAAGAGATTCTATAAAATTGCAAGGAAGGACTTGAGGAGGAAGCCTTCAAGGAATGAAGATAAACCAATGTATGACAAGACCCCTTCTAAAGAGGTTGTCTATTTTGGGTGAAGGAAACCTGGACACTTTATCTCAGAATGCCCAGAAGTCCAAAAGAAAGCCAGAAGGCAAGAAAAGGACTCAAGAAGACATCAACACAGCAAGAACTCCTCCAGTATGTACAAAAAGAAGGAGAAGGGCTTTATAGCTGAAACCTGGAGTGATACTGAAGATGAAACATCCTCCTCCAGTTCCAGTGAAGTTGATGAAGAAGAAAAGAAGGCAAGGGAAGTTTGCCTTATGGCAATAGATGTAGTAAGCAGCAGATCATATTCAGAAGAATTAGATGATGAAGAATTCCTCTCTGAAGAGGATCAGGTAGAAGAGAACCCTGTCACTCAAAATAAGTGGTACTTGGACAGTGGTTGCTCTAAACATATGACAGGTTGCAAGGAATGCCTTATCAACTATAAAGTCAAGATTGGACCTAAAGTGATCTTTGGGGACTCAGGATTTGGACTGACAGAAGGCTATGGAGACTTCAACTATGGAGCTGTTACATTCAAGAAAGTGACCTATGGAAATGGTCTTAAGCATAACCTGATATCAGTAAGCCAATTATGTGATACAGGTTATCAAGTAAGCTTCACTAACTCTTTGTGTCTTATTTCTTTAAACAACACAACTGTTTTAACAGGAATTAGACAAGGCAACATCTACTTAGTAAATTTTGAATCAGCTAAATCTGAAAATTTGCTTATTCAATTCGGTTAGCATTCAAACTAGCTTATGGTACAAAAGACTAGGACATGTAAACCATAAAAATATAGCTAGGTTATCTAAAGACAATCTTGTTAGAGGTTTACCTTCTGGTCCATACAAGAAGGAAGACCTCTTTAGGGCTTGTAAGCTAGGAAAGCAAACTAAATCTAGTTTTAAATCCATTAATAAGAGTGATTCACCTAGAATCTTGTACTTGCTCCATATGGACCTTTTGACCCTATTTTAGTACAAAGTCTAGGAGGAAAGTCTTATACATTAGTTATTATAAATGATTTCTCCAGATTCACATGGGTTTTCTTTTTGAGAACTAAGTCAGATACTTTTAAGGTTCTCACAGATTTTCTCAAGAACATACAGATTGAGTATTATACTCAAGTTGCATTGATCAGAAGTGATCATGGTACTGAGTTTGAATCTCTTATGCTAGAGTTCTGTGATAAGGAAGGTATCAGACATTGTTTCTCAGCTCCAAGAACTTCTCAACAAAATGGGGTAGTTGAAAGGAAAAATAGGAAACTCATTGAAGCTGCAGGTACATTGCTTGCAAATGCTTACATGTCTCTTTCCTATTGGGCAGAGGAAGTAAGCACATCAAATTATGTTCTGAATAGAAGCCTAATACATAAACTAAAGCTTAAGACTCCCTATGAACTACTTAAAGGGAAGAAACCTATAATATCCTATTTTTAAGTATTTGGATGTATATGCTATATTCACAATAATGACAAGAAACATCTTAGAAAGTTTGAAGCTAAGGCTGCAATGAGAATTTTTCTAGGATATTCCCAAGTCAGCAAGGCATATAGGGTGTTTAATAAATCAACATTAAAAATTGAGGAATCTATGTATGTAACATTTGATGAATCTAATATGTTTTACAAGGAGAGAGATATCTCTACCAATAATAATCTGCAAGTACAAAATTTGGGTGAGAGCTTGGATGATCTAAATCTTACTTCAAAGGATGAATTACATCCCTCTCCACAAGCTATATCAGAAGTTGAAAGTGAAGAAAAGACTGTGGAAGCAGTTCAATTTCCTCCAACAGTTGATACAATTCCACAAGAGGAATTAAATCAAATAACGGTTGCTGAACCAACTCCACCTAATGATCTTGTCACACTTTGGGATCACCCTAGATCTCAAGTAATTGGAGACATATCATTAGGAGTGCAGACAAGAAATCAACTCAACCCTGATGTGATGCTTGCCTGCTTTCTCTCTCAAATCGAGCCTCAATCCATATCTGATGCAGAGCAAGATCCAAAATGGATCACTGCAATGCAAGAGGAACTCAACTAGTTTGTGAGGTGTAGAGTTTGGGACTTAGTTATAAGGCCAAGGGGCTATCCAATAATTGGGACTAAGTGGGTATTCAGAAACAAACTTGATGCCCAAGGTGTGATAGTAAGGAACAAGGCAAGGCTTGTTGCTCAAAGATACAGGCAAGAGGAAAGAATTGATTATGATCAAACCTTTGCTCCAATGCCAGACTTGAAGCTATAAGGATTTTCTTAGCTTATGAAATATTCAAAAAGTTTAAAGTCTACCAGATGGATTTGAAAAGTGCATTCCTAAATGGAGAACTCAAAGAAGAGGTGTATGTTGAACAACCACCAGGTTTTATCTCTCCATCTCATCTCTCTTATGTTTTTAAATTGCATAAGGCTCTCTATGGTTTAAAGCAAGCTCCAAGAGCTTGGTATGAGACCTTAACCAGCTTTCTTTTAGAGCATGGTTTTTCTAGAGGCATGGTAGATAGAACTCTTTTTAAAAAACTGCATCATGATAAAATTCTCTTAGTGTAAATATATGTAGATGACATAATTTTTAGTTATACTGATCCCAAACTGTGCAAAAGATTTTCTGATTTAATGCACTCAAGGTTTGAGATGAGTAGCATGAGTGAGTTATCATATTTCCTTGGTCTCCAAGTGAAACAAACCCCTGAAGGAATCTTCATCTCTCAGTCTAAATATACTAAAGAGCTTATTAAGAAGTTTTGGATCAATGATGCCTCTGCCATGAAAACTCCCATGGCTGCCAATGCTATTGTAGATACTTATGAATCTGGAAAACCAGTTAATCAGACCATGTATAGGGCCATTGTTGGATCCCTACTGTATTTGATAGTAAGCAGACCAGATATTATGTTTGCCATATGTCTTTGTGCTAGGTTCCAGGTGAACCCTAAAGAATCTCAACTTATTTTCTTGAAAAGGATTTTAAGATATATAAAAGGTTGTTCAGATCTAGGCCTCTGGTATTTAACAGAATTAGCATTTGTGTTAACTGGATTCTTTAATGCTGATTATGCTGGATGCAGAGTAGACAGGAAAAGCACCTCTAGAACTCGTCAGTTCCTTGGTGACAGACTTGTATCTTGGTTCTGTAGAAAACAAACATCTGTTTCAACATCCACTGCTAAAGCTGAATATATGGTTGCAGACAGTTGCTGTTCACAGATTTTGTGGATACAAAACCAACTACTGGATTATGGTGTCAACTTAAATAATTTAACTATTTTATGTGATAATACAAGTGCTATTTTAATTGCACAAAATCCAGTATTGCATTCTAGAACCAAGCATATAGACATCAGACACCACTTCATTAGAGATTGTGTTGACAAACAAAAGATTAAACTTGAATTTATCTTTACTGATTTGCAAAGAGTAGATATATTCACTAAGCCATTGGACTCATCCAAGCATCTGTTCTTTGTGAATCAGCTTGGTATGATAAATGGTCCGGATTTAATCTAATGCTTTATCTATAGCCAAAGAATTGTCTCTGTTCGTCGACCTAAGATCGACGAACTGATAACTGTTCTTGAGATTTTTCGTCGACCTGAGCTCGATGAAATCTCTTAATAAAGTGATTTTCGTTGACCCGAGATCGACGAACTTACTTTAGAAACCTTTCGTCGACTAGAGATCGACGAAATGTCTTATATCCTTCATACTGAGTTCGACGAACTGTTTAACCTTAAATTATTTCGTCGACTAGAGAACGAAGATTTTTTTCTTTTTCGTGGACCGAAGCTTGTCGGTTCATATTTTGGAAAACCTTATATTTAGGTTTTCTTCGACCTCCGTACCACGCTATCAGTTCCCTTTGCACTTGAACGTCATTTTCTTTTTGCAGGTGCTTTCATGGTGATTCCTGCTGGTTCTCACACTGCCATGAAATTTGATGCTGGTTTCGACATAGACTTTGAATTATTCCAGTATTCTGATCCAGTTTTCCTGAACATTCTCCAACTACTAGAAGAACAACAACTGAAGACTCTGCTCTCAACCCGAATCAAGATATCTGCCGCAGAAATTAGGGAATGGGTGTATACAGCTACTGTCGATGAGAACAAGATGACCGGCACCATCGCGAGTAATGCAATTTCTCTTACCCCCGATATTATTATTGAATTTTTTGGATTAAAAAATGGTGAGGAGGATTTATAAATCGATTCGGAAGAGTTTGATTTAATGCTGAATACAATGGGGTATTCTAGAGACACCCCAAATAAGCTCCTCAAGAAACTTCTGTCTGCCGAGTATAAATTTCTCGCAGAAATAGTTGGGAAAGTGTTGCTCGGGAAGCACACTGCACATGATTATATCACCAGGCATCAGTTCCTGGTCATGTGCGCCATTGTAAATAAGAAAGCTGTGAACTGGGCACAGATTCTGTTCGATTTGATCACAAAGAAGAACAGTAAGAAAGAGGTATGTTTTGGAAGGATCCTAGGGATCTTCCTAAAGGAAAAGACTGCAGGATCCCTGGTCTCCTTGACCATATCCATCAATGCCTCAAAAAGACTCACCTGTGCTCTTTTTGGCAAGTGGGAGAGGACCATCACAAAGACAACTAAGGCTACCTCCTCCTCCACTAAAACTTCCAAGAGTACAAGGGCTGCACCAGCCTCTCCCCACCCAACTGAACGGCTCACTTCCACCTCTCCACCACCTCCTGCCCCTCCTATTCCATCCCAATAACAAGTCCCACCAACCCCACCCTCTACTACAATCCACATTCATACTCCAACACCACCAGCATCTCCACTTCCCTCTTCCCCTACACATCTACTATCTCCTCCTCCTTCATCTCAACCTGGCACCTCCATCCCTACACCACCTCCATCCCCTCTACCATCTCACCTGGTTGACATCCCCCACATAAACCTATCCTCCCTCCCATCCTTTAACCTTCTCTCCTCTCCCCTGAACTCTCCATCCCCACAAAATGACTCTCCCTTAGAAACTCCACTTCCACCTCCACCTCCACCCATCCATCCCCCAGCACCATCTACTGAGTCAGCTACTGCCCTAGTTTCTGCCTCTCCAACTCTAGACCCCTCTCTTACCCCCACCCTTATCTCTCTTCTCACCCCATTGCTCAAAGATCTTATAACAGAGGCTATTTCCCCTCTTGCTGCCTCCATCTCATCTCTTACTACCCAAATATCTGCCCTCACCACTGCTCCATCTTCAGTTGGGGGCCTGGCTTCAGCACATGCTGAAACCAGGTAGGGGGAGAAACTTGATGAAGAAGTAGCAGCAGTTTTAGCAGCAGCAGGACCAGTTATATAGATATCAAATACAACAGACATGGATACAGAAGCAGAATAAGATTTATTAGATTTGATTCATTTTATTGAAACTGACATGGACATTAATGAGTCAGTTATACAAAAATAAATACTGTTGGTGATATTTTCATTAATCCCACAGTTGACTTGATGAGTTTGTTAAGTTCTTTTGATACAGCTCATCACAGTCTTCCTCCAGCTGAGTATACCAAGCCATCATTAGCTATTATTCCATATTCTTCCCCAATAAGCCCTGATGTTGTCAAAAAACTAAAGGTCAGTTTTTCCATTCCTGCCACTCCATCATCTAGACAGATTGCCTCCCTAATTATATCTTCTCCTATGGTCCCAGTCTTTGTAATGGATGATTCTCCAGTACCAGATCTGGATACATTGATTATGGCTGACATAGAGGAAGAAAACAAGTTAGTTGCTCAGAGCACAGAAGTATACAGTTCTCCAGTTCCCTCCCAAGTTCCATCTTATGCAACAAATAAAATAAGCTCTGATGAAGCACTAAGAGAGATTGATGTCATGTATGATAATCCTCAATCCTCTGATGATGATGAGGAATCTAAGAAAAGGAAAATCTCTAAGAAAAGGAAGGCTCCACCTCCTCCTGCTCCCAAACCTGGAAACAACAATGATACTCCCTACTATATCCTACAAAAAATAACCCCATACAAGGGAATGCCGGCCTGGATGTGGCTCTCAAAGAATGAACAAAAGGCCAGGAAGAAAAGTAGAAGGTACTCTCCTCCCCCAACTCACAAATACAGGAAGGATCCCCCTCCTACTCCTCCACCAGCTGCTGGTGCTTCTAGAATTAGTTCTCAAAAGTAAGATGCACCTTCCAAGCCCTCATTCACCAGAACTTATCAGAGGCAAGAAAGGCCATCTAGACAGCAATCACTTGGAAGCAGTCAGCAAAGAAGTACTAGCTGTACAGAACAGATAAAAGAAATAGTATATCAGAAACAAGAATTCTCTCCTCCTCAACCACAGGATGGACAAAGAAGACACTCTATATCACACAAACCCAAAGGAAAATACAGTGAAGCTGCACCTCCAAAATCACTGTACACTCAAAGTAGTGAAATCCAGATTGCAACAAACTTCGAAGAACAGCCAACACAATTCAGGCCTGTCACCCTGCTACCCTCTCAAGAAGATCAGTCACTTGTCAGTCAGAATGATGATCAAAACTTCAGGATGGCCAGGCTTCAAGAATTGATTGCTCTATCACAGATGAAAAAGGCCAGTGAATAAGGACAGGATCCAACTAAATTCTCTACAATGCTTACTTATAGAGAAAAAGAACTTGAAAGACTTCAAGTGAGCAAGAAACCGTTTGACCCTGCTGATTATATGGCTAGACATCCAGAGGAAATTGTTCCCAGAACTTTAACCCAGATAGTGATTGGAGTAGCAGATCTATATATATCAAAAAGAGAAGCTGCAAATCCTAACAGGGAGATTATATTTACCAAGCCTGAAGAAAAGAAGAAGGAAGCAAAATCCAAGAAGAAAAATAGAAAATCCTGAAGAAGATTTGCTACTTGTCTTTGGTATACTTTGTTAAACTATGTTTTCTATTACAAAGCTGACTATGTAAATATATCTGTTGCATTTGCTGTCAAAGTATCTGTCAGATATATATTGTATTTTTGCTTTGTATATTTTCTGGTATTGAGTCTGTAATTAGTGACCTCACCCAAATAGGGGGAGATTGTTGGATCCCTAGTTGGATTTGGGGTAGGTTCACTAAATTAGGATATGACCCAACATGTATAGATCAGGGTCATGACTATGTCTTAGAGTCTAGGTCAAGTCCTTAGAGTAAAAAGTACAAAGGACCAGCCTCCAACACTGCCAAAGACTCAAGACTTGGAGAATTCAAGACTTAGAAAAAGGAGTTCTACATTCGTCGATCTCCGGTCAATGAAAGTCGAGCTCAGATAGACGAACTCAGGGAAAATTCTCTGAGCCCAGCTCGACGAACTCAGTCCCAAGCTCGACGAAGTAATACCTTCTAATTCTAACACTCAGGTCGACGAAAGCTGATCCCAGGTCGACAAAAGCTGATCATAGGTCGATGAAAAGCTGTTCTCTGGTCGACGAAAACGGTAAGACATATTGTTATTTATTCTTTCCTTTTCGGTCTCCTTATTGTATATCTATTATAGGCCGTTAATTCTCTGGATACTCAATGCATTTGAATAGAGCCATTACTAGCAGCATTGATTGTAAATATCTCCCTTGGAATTAATTGCTTATATCTCGGGATAGACATAGAATAGAATATATGATAGCATTCTTACCATTTTCATTCCCTGGATTTTGGCTGAGAATTGATTGCAGGATTTTGAATTCGACCAAGAGGCAGTTTTCAAGGGGATCATCTCTCTGCTAAAGCACACACAGAAATTTTTCAGAATATAGAATTTTTAGAAAAACAATAAGTGAAGTGCATATAGCTCTCTGAAGAAAAATCAACTGCTCTCAAAAGAAGAAGATAGAACAACAATCACTATCAAGAGTATTTCTTCTCCTTCTTTATTTTCTGGGATCTCAAGTGACAAAAATATTCAAATCAGTCAAAGAATCTAAGAAAGTAGATCTTACAATAGAAGGCCTACTCACCCTTTGCAAAGCTTCCACTCCTGAACCTTTCAAGATCTCAGGGGGAGCTTTGACAACATCACAGAATCCACAAAGTCTTCTCATTTTGATTTGAGAAAAGAAGACTTTAATCAACCTCTCTTCCCCACCTCTGTACAGGATTTTAATTCCCTTCAAAATTATTCTGGTTGCAAGTCTCCTTCCAAAAGACTTGGGTTGGTTTTTGAGCACCTGATCAAAAGCTCATTGGTGGCAGTCACCTGATCAAAACTTGTAGTGGATTCTTACCTAGAGTGGTAGAAGAGTGGATGTACCCAAGTTTGGGGAACCACTATAAAATTCTTGTGTTGTTTGTATGGCTGTGATTTTCCTGTGTGCTTGTGCTGTGATATAATTGCCTGTACTGTGATATATTGTGCTGTGTAGCTTAGTTACCTTTTCTCTAATTCACTTGCTACACTTGTACACTTATACACTTATATCATAGTAACATATTTGATTAAAGACTTGTTATTTCTGCAAAAATAAAAAAGACTTTTAAAACTCTATTCACCCACCCTCTAGAGTTGTTGAGAGCTTACCCTATATTTCAAGGATGTTCCATACCTATGATGCACATAAGGGATTCAAAGTCTACCAGATGGATGTCAAGTCAGCATTCTTAAATGGTAACCTCAAGGAAGAGGTATATGTAGAGCAGCCCTCAGGTTTTGTACATCTAACCCTCATTAATCATGTTTATAAACTAAAAAAATATTTATATGGTATAAAGTAATCCCTAAGGTCTTGGTATGAAACCATATCTACATTTCTCATCAAGAACAAGTTCTTGAGGGAAAGATAGATAGTATATTATTTCTCAGGGAAATAAAGGGCAAATGTCTCCTTGTCTAAATTTATGTAGATGACATAATATTTGGGTCTACTGATGACAACATTTGAAAAAGGATTGCTAACCTTATGCAAGGGGAGTTTGAGATGTGCAGTATGGGAGAGCTCAAGTACTTTTTAGGCCTCTAAGTGAAACCGTTTGATGAAGGGTTTTTTTATCTCTCTGACCAAGTACACTAGGGAGCTTATGAAGAAGTTTGGGATGAAATTAGCTTCTACCATGAAAACTCCCATGGGGTCTAACACTTCCCTGGATAAGGATGAGAAGGGAATACCCTTTGATGAATCCATGTACAAATGTATCATTGGATCCTTGTTGTATCTGACTGCTAGTAGACCAGATATTATGAATGCAATATGTGTTTATGCTAGTATCAAAAATTCCCTAAGAAATCTCACTAAGCTGCAAAGAAGATTTTGAGATACCTTAAAGGTAGCCAACATCTTGGCCTTTGGTATCCTACAAATAATGATTTTGAACTAATTGGCTATTCATATGCAGATTTTCAAAATGCAAGGAAGATTGGAAGAGTACAAGTGGTACTTGTCAATTCCTAGGAAGGAGACTTATCTCATGGAGCAGTAAGAAGCAGATTAGTGTGGAAATATCCACTACTGAGTTTGAATACATCTCTGCAGGGAGCTATTGTGCACAACTCTTGTGGATACAACATCAGATAGAGGATTGCAACCTCAAGGTATGTCATTCTCCTTTATATTGTGACTCCTCAATTGCAATTTCCATTGCTAAAAATCCTGTCTCTCATAGCAGGACTAGGCATACAAAAATTAGATATCATTTTATTAGAGAACATGTAGAGAGTGAAGATATCTATCTTGAATTTGTCTCCACTGACGATCTAGTTGCTGATATCTTCACTAAGAGATTGGATGAGGCTAAGTTCAATCACTTTAAAATTGAATTGGGTATGCTTAATGTAGAATAATCCATTTACATTCCATTTGTTTTTTCATCATGTGTTATTCCAGTTATAGAATTATTCTCTTTACATTTCAAATTCCATATCATCATAGTTTGCAATTATGTTAGAAATCAGTTATGATGTTAGAATAACAATAATTAGTCATCTTAACTAGCTAGAAATGAGCAGTAACATTATTAGGATTTGAAAGCTGCTAGAAAATACTCAGTGGCATGCTAGGTTAATAACCTTAATTAAAATTCATGAGTCAAAATGACTTTTTTTTTAATTATAGTTGTCTATCAAACTGGTTTGACATATGTGCATTGTCAAACAGTGAGGTCAGTTGAATCATCTGAGAAAGTCTCAGCTGAACCGTTAGGACTGCTGAGACAGTCTCAGCGATATATGCATATTACCCAATCCCAGCAAATTATCAATCTGTCTCAGCGCAACCATTGAGACGGGTTGATTAATTAAAATTAATTAATTTAAAGTTTTCAAAATCAGTCAAAATAATCATCTAGGCTGACCCCTAATTTCCAAAACCCTTACTATAAATAAAGTTAAAGTAAATTGAAAGCCATTAAACCCTTAATCCTTTCGAGCTGCCGAGATCGACACTTCCTTTCCACCGTCTCAACATCAAGTCTTTCAGAAGAAATGGTGCCAAAATATGCCGAAGATCTGCAAGAAGGATATGAGATTGTTAGGAATGGTTTCCTTCATGAGTCAAAAGAGATTAAAGAAGTTATTAGGATGTTTGATGCCCTAGGGTTAGAATATCTTCTCACCGAACCATCACCCATTCTTAAGATAGAAGTTTTGGACTTTTATATCAATGTAAAGCCCTCACCCTCAAAAACATAACTAAAATCCAAAATTGGAGATACAAGGATTAAGATTACTCCAAATAGGTTAGCCAAAGCTCTCTAGTTACGTTCATCTGACAGTGATAAAGAGGATGAGATTTCTAATAAGGACAAAGACCATGCCCTGAAATGGTTTCATTATAGCGATGTCAAGACTGGATCACTAAGAAGAAAGAATTTTAACCAAAGAGGAAAGTTGTTAGCAGATATTGCAGGCAAAGCAATATTGTGCAAACCTAGATCGCAAAGCCAATGTTTGAGTTAATCACAAGGATTATTCTGCAAAGAAGACTTACTGGGAAAATGTCATATTCCAAAGAATAATATAATTGACTGTCTGCAGGCTCCCAACTTTGAAAGAATGCTATCTTTTTATCTCATAAATGCTTATCCAGACCAATTTAATAAGAGGCAAGGTGTTAAGATTCACTACCTGAAGAGGATGGATATAAAAACCTTGGAAAGGTTTGCCAGAGTTCTTCTAATGAGTCAACCTACTGAGGTGAAAGAGAAGTCCAAGGACCAAGGGGAAAATGATATTGGGTCTGATAGTTCTGATTCAGATTCTATCTGCAACCCCATCAGATATTGGTGTCCAGGTTAGTGTTGAACAAAGTCTGTCCTCTGATAGTGTTCAAGTCAATATTATATCAGAAAGAAGTTAAGTTGGAGGAGAGCATGTTGAAGAAGTCCATGCTGCTCTTATTTTTGAAGATGTACCAGCAGAAAATGGTGTAATGGAAGTGCCTAAAGCATTAGGTGTAACTGCTGAGGATGAGAAAATGGAATCAATAATCTTTAAGGGAATTTGGAGTCATCTATTATAGAAAAGGTGAATGCACCTTCTAAGGGGGAGCATGTGCAGATAGAAGAGAAATCTTCTGATAATACTGATGATGATGCAGATGTTGAGGGGGAGCCTCCAAGGGTCCCTACTCAGGATGAGGTAATTCCATCCTCCCTAGTAGCTGAGACAACCACTCAAAGCTTACATGGACTTGTTGTTCAAGAGGACCAGAGGAGATGTTCACCAGTTGTGCAACACCATTCTCCACCCAAAACATCAACATATAACTTCATTCTCACATCAATAAAGTCTCTACTGGATGAGCAAGCTTCTTCACTCAAAGCATGCATAGATCAATCTATCTCAGGAGTGAAAGCTGAATTGTTATCTAAAATAAACCTACTGAATGGTGAGACTGATCACCTCAATAATTAGATGACCAAATAGTTTGAGCAGGCAGCAAGAACACTCAAGGCTCAATCTGATATCCTCAGATCAATGGATAAAAATCTTAAATTCTCAGCTGTAGATATTGGATATGTCAATAATTTTGTAAGTCAAACTGATGAGGTCATATCACAAGATGCTAATCACATAAACAATCATATTACCTTTACAGCCTATAGATCCCTGAAAGAAGCTTATCTGCTTAAAGAGGAGCCTAAAGTAGACTCTGAAAATGTCTTTCAAACTTTATCAAGTAGGTTTGAAGTTACTATGAAATAGGTGGAAATCAAGATATTTGAAGAAGCCAGAAAGGTGGAAGAGAACAATGCTAAGAACATTGCTAAGCAAGCTCTCAAAATACTTCAAGAAATTAGGATAGCTTTAAACCTTTCTCTACTTGATAAGTCTAGGTCTGAAGATTTTGACTTCCATGCTCAAGCAAGGGTTGCATAGGATGCATAACTTGTAGCTAGAAGGAAGAGAGAAGAGACTATATTGGTTGAGGAATTCATGGAAAAGAGAAGGGATGATAAATCTTTAGACCCTAATTATGAATACTTGAGTGATGATTCAAAAAACATTATCATCAATGCATGGTTAAGTCATGGTCAGTTGTTAAAGAACATAGACATCTTGTTCCCAGTGAAGAATTGATAAAGTGCGTAGAGAGGAATTCCCTAAAGTAAAGGATATTCAAAGGAAACTTGGTTAGGAGAAACAATCCTAGATGGATGCCCTCCAAGTACATACACAAACCATTTTTGTATTTCAAGAGACAGAGGAGAAAATCCCAAAATGCAAAGCTGATTGGTGTTGCCCAAGATGGAGGTTCACGCTCAACATCAAATAAGAGGAGGACTGAACCTTAGTTTTAATTTTTTTGTTTGGCTGTAACAGAACTTTAAGTGTTTATACTTGTTAACTATAATATTATTATTATGTCATGACTATGATTAATCAAGATTTCAAATTTATTGTGATATGCTTTATTTGTTATGCATCTTAGCATTGTTGTGGGTTCTGCCTTCTTCATATATGGTGAGATTGTTGGGAATATTGCCCTTCAATGTTCCTTGGATTTAAAGATACTTCACCTAAAATGCTAAGTGCATATTATATTTGATAAACCTCTGTATTTCATATTATTATGAGTTTAAGTTGTTCTAAAACATGGATAGAACATCTCTGGTTACTGCTGTCATATCTCAACAGTTTAAGGGACAATCCGCTGAGAAGGCAGTCTGGTCTCAGCAGAAGTGCTGAGATACAGTTGATCTACCACTGAGATAGAAGCCAGTCTCAGCTCCACTGAGAAGGTAGTCTAGTCTCATCAGAACCACTAAGTAGGCAGTGTGGTCTCAGTATAACCACTAAGAAGCAATTTATTTGCCGCTGAGATAGAAGCCAGTCTCAGCCCTACTGAGAAGGCAGTCTGATCTCGGTGGAACCGCAGAGATAGAAGCCAGTCTCAGCTAAACCGCTGGGATGTTTACAAAAAGTCTTTAAAAAGGGGCGATCTATTTTTGGTGAAAAGGAGATAAAGAAATATAACCTTATCTATTCATGGTCATGTTGTATCAGTACAAAGTCAAAGAGTTGTTGCTGTGTTGAAGGATATAAAAGCAACACTTAGGTCAATGGAATAGGAGTTTGGCCAAGAAGTACTAAGTTTTGAAAAACAGAAAATTGACTTAACAGAAAGTTCTTCCCGACTGTGAACTGGGAGAAGTCAATCTTCCTGATAGCTTTGCACTTGAATTTCAGAAAGATAATTTGTTCTTATTGATCAGGTTCAGGAGAACATGTTGAGTAACTCTGGACTTAAGTGGAAGATATTTTTCCTTCTGCTAAAGACAGGAGATCAAGGAGGAGCAAGGGCTTTAGCTTTAGAACCATTTTTCAGTCCTGCTCAAAGTCAGCCAACTGCTATAAAAGTTCATTAAAAGATAAAGGATGAAGGTTTATTATCTAAGGTCTTCTATTATAATTATTTACATATATTCTCTGTAAGAACTTTGATGTTCTAAGTGTAAGGTCTTGTACCTAAGTGTAGGGCTGTTGAGCCTGAGTGTAAGGTCATTGAGCCTGAGTGTAAGGTTATTGAGCCTGAGTGTAAGGTCATTGAGCCTGAGTGAAAGGCTATTGAGATTATGTGTAGGGCTTACATGCCTGAGTGTAGGGTTGTCCTGCTAGCCTGAGTGGTAGGGCTTCTTGATAGGCCTGAGGTAAGTGACCATGAGGGTCACTGAGCTGTAAGAGTAGAGTGTACTTTGAGTTTGTAGGGCTTTGGCCAGAGGTAGGGTCTTGGAGGAGACCTAAGAGATCCTGAGGAATCCGTGTTGTAAGTTCCTTAAGCTGAGTTTTGGATGAGATTGCCTTGTCTAACACACTGTTAGAAAGGTGGAGAGGTAGAGTGATGCACCCTTACCTTGGGGAACCACTATAACCCATAGTGTGCTTTCTGTGTGTGTTTTATTGAGCAAAACAACCAAAATAGCTAAGTATAAAAATAAGAAACAAATTAACCTATTCACCCCCTCTAGGTGATTTAGACTACTACAAAGTTAACTATCACTATGTCCTTCTTCAACCCTAACCACCAGAACAACTTTTTCATGTCCATGAATTTCTTCACGCTCCCTAGGTTTATTGAGAACTTTGTAAAGCTTGCCTCGTATATCACTTCCTCCCATAATTTTCCCACATTCGGGACACAAAACCGACTGTCCTTCCATAAGAGACCATCTTCAAAGGAAAATTGGGCATTTGACCCATCCATAGTCTCTGCCAAATAGCATTTCATGCTGCCATCCACCTCCAACGCTTGTTAAATCCTATCTGTGAGGTCATATTGCACCCCCGTCCAGTATAAACATGTATTTGCACTAGAGATCCCATCAACACATGAGATCTCCAAGGCCTCCAAGTCTCAAATTAGACATTCATCATGCATCTGTATCCAGCTGACCTGTGCCGGAGCCCTACGACCTAACGCATTCGTGACATTATTTCCCTTCTCGGGAGTATAATGTATCACAAAGGTGTATTCTCCAAGGAACTCCATCCATCTTCGATGTCTCATATTTAAATCCTTTTGGTTTAACAGATACTTTAGGCTCCTATGGTCTGTAGAGATGTCAACCTTCACGCCATTTAAGTAATATCGCCACAACTTCAGTGCAAATATCATAGCCACCAATTCCAAGTCATGGACTGAATAATTTCTCTCATGCACCTTCAACTGGCGAGATCCATAAGCAATAACCTTCTCAAACTGCAGAAGAATGCAACCTAAGACGCACCCTAAGGCATCTCTATAGATCTTATAGCCTTATATACCATATGGCGATCGCAAAATAGGCGTCGTGGTCAGAAGACTCTTCAATTTCCAAAAACTTGTGCACACTCTAGCACCCAAATGAACTTTTTATCCTTCTTATCAATATAGTGTGAGGTAGAGCTATCCGCGAAAAGTTCACTACGAAGCGCCTATAGTAACTAGTAAGTCCAAGAAAGCTCCAGACTTCTGCCATAGTAGTTAACATTGGCCACTCCCTTATCACAACTATCTTCACCTGATCCACTACAATACCCTCTATACTAACCACATGACCAATAAATGCCACCGAGGCTAGCCAAAACTCACACTTAGAGATCTTGGAATAGAGTCGATTCCTCCTCAGGGTATGCAAAACCAACCTCAAATAATTTGCATGATCCTTCTCTGACTAAGAGTATACCAATATGTCATCTATAAAGACAATCTCAAATCAGCCCAAATACTCTTGAAAGGTCAGTGCATCAAATCCATGAATATCGATGGCGCATTTGTTAGCCCAAATGATATCACAGTGAACTCATAGTATCCATAATGTATACCAAACGCTATCTTTGGAATATTGCTTTCCATGATCCTCAACTGATAATAGCCCGACTTTAAATCCATCTTCGAATAGATAGTTGACCCAACCAGCTGTTCAAACAAATCATCAATTCTAGGAATCAGATATTTGTTCTTCTCTGTCGCCTTGTTCAGTTCACGGTAATCAATATATAGACACAAGCTTCCATCCTTCTTCTTCACAAAGAGAATCAGTGCACACTAAGGCGACATACTTGGACGTATATAGTATTGCTCTAGTAACTCCTGTAATTGAACTTTTAATTCTACCATCTCCTTTGGCGCTACATGGTATGGTGAGCGTGACACAGTTTCACACCTGGAACCAACTCAATAGTGAAGTAAATCTCGCATTAGGGTGGAATTCTAGAGAGATCTTTAGGAAACACATCTGCAAACTCCGATATAATAAGAATGTCACTCAAACTAGGCTTCGGCTCTATGGCCTCCAATAGCGTGAAGAATAACTTCGCTCCCTTCTGAATCACCTTGACCGCTTTGAGAGCAGACATCAGTATCTTGCTCGATCCTTGCATACCAACAAATTTAGTCTCGCATTCGGTGTTATCCCAGTGTGATTTCCCTTGAGTTACAATCAATGCAGGCACGCTGCTTCGAGATTCAGTGCATGCCAAAGATTACATCCAACTCAGATATTGGCAGTACAGTTGCTTCCAATCCAAAGTCATGACTTCCTATCCGCACCCGAACACAATAACTCCTATTCACACACATTAAGCATCTGTTAGGCAACAAAACATCCAATCTATCAGTCGATATAAAAGAGGGTACTTTGATATGCAACATGAAGTTCTCAGATAGAAAGAAAAGAGAAGCGCTTGTATCAAATAGTGCTCTCGCCGGATAGTCCAGAATCATGACAAATCCTAATTCAAACAAGTTATATAATGCACAAGGTAACAAGTATATAAATCAATAAAAGTTGTATACTAAACCATACCTATCACCACATCTCTTTGCTTTATGGTCTCCTGTTGGCCAAGATTGTATACTCTTGGCTGAGCCGGAGCATAATGGGATGCAATTGATTCCACTATCTTTCCCTTCTCAGCATAAGATGCTCCTATATTTTTCTCTGTCCTCGAAAGCCCGCTTCAATAGTCTCGGGCTATGTGTCCCAGCTTGTTGCAAGTATATCAGATAATTGGGCCTCCTCGCCCAGTAGTAACTCCAAACACAACAAAAGAAGGAATTGGTCCAAAATATTTGGACTTCTTGTTCCACCTTCGATTGACAAACTTTGAAGAGCTCGGTACCTTATACTTTGGATTTTTAATTGCCAAGTCATTCTTATGTTGCACGTGCTTCATATAATGATCTAGGGATCGAGCAATATTCACCAACATCAGAAAGCCCTACGCCATAAGACCTGAGAGAAGCAATCTCAGATCATCACGCAGACCTTCATAGAACCGTCTAGTCTTTTGCTCATCATCCGCAAATGTAGAGCTCGCATACCTCCCCAATCTAGTAAACTCATGCAAGTAGTCATCAACATAACTCTCACCTTGAGTTAACCTCTAGAACTGATTATGTGCAGATGGGAGATATCTTGCCAGAAAAAGCCACAAGAACTCCTCTATTGAGACCTCAGTCAATTATCTTCCGGCAAACAGATGCAGTTCCAGCTCATCCCACCAGATTCTTGTCTCTCCTAAAAGAAATGTAGCGACAGTCACTTTATGTCTCTCCTCCATCTCCATCACCATTAAGGTTCTCTTTACTCTTGAGAGCCAGTCTTCGAACTCAGTGGGGGATCCAATTCCCTCAAATGATGGAGGGTAGAAGCTCAAAAAATATTTCAATTGCTTATTTGTCACTAGCCTCGCCGCCAAAGGCTCTCGAGGCACTTACCGTATAGCAACATGATCAACCATGCCAACCTTCACCAGAGAAACCGCAAGGGTAGGAGGCTGTGCTTGCCCTCCTGGTTGCACATTGATTAGCACAAACACGGCTTCAACAACCAATTTTTTGTTTCAGTAGAAGGATGAGGTGTAGGCACCTTAGCCGGTGCACTACTTTCCACCGAGTGTTGGGGTTGAGACTGCCTCGCACCGCTTCTAGTCACCTATAATCGTGAAACAAACAATTAAGCAACTAGTCATATTGCAAAACAATAATCACAGGAACATGCAGGTTTTGCAAACATGTGTATTTTCATTCCTGAGTGGACGTTCATGGGTTCTTTCGTGTTGTAACGGTAATGCACATACACATGATCACCACCCCTTAAAAGAATTCGACCACGAATTAGAATAAGAAAGATCGACACCACATGCTGATACAAAATTATAACACCCTCATCCGTCACGTAGAATATAACAAAAGGTCTGGCTGAGGCCCCATGACATATTCTACGGACAGTCAGTAGAGTTACGCGTTGAAACCAAATCATTCATTTATCGTAACTCATAGTTACGTTCTAGTGTAAGATTTTATGTAAGAAGAACCCACAACTAGGAATGTCCACTATACAAAATTATTAGGAATGAAACTTATACACAAAGAGTTTAGCCTTAAAGCCTTACAAACTGTTTCCTTCACAAATGTGTTTTAGATACATCGACACAAAGGCTGACAACACATTAAATAGTAATAAGCACTTCGATTGGCCTATGAAGTCCAACATAGCATAAAGGGGGCTTCAACTCGCTACATCCTGCTCGACTCTCTAGCACCTGCACAAGGACAAACCACCAAGATGTGGAAAATAAGGCACGGTCAACTTTAGCTGACCAATTTATAATGACCCCACCCCTAACTCGGGGCGGCGATGATCCTTCCCTGCAAGTATGTAACATGTATATATATTAGAATAAGAATGTGCAATTTAAGCACCATTTATCATAGATGTTGGCATGTACGGCCACACACCCCGTACACTTAGGGCACATTTTCGGTGTTCTGGAATCCCAGTCCCACCACCATACTCAGTGATGTTTCAACATTTGAGCATTACTAGTCTTTCATGCCCGCAACCTAACACTCTCTCATATGCTACGATAAATTCAAAGACACTCTATTACCATGAGATTCAATCCAGTGACTCACTCCAAGTCAATTGTTATAGGGCGGGTACATGTCAGCCACATTTAGTTACTCAAACCGTTAGACGCGATAAGCCATGACACGAGTCAGCCTCCCCTTGCCCGTTCAACACACATAACTGTTAGATTTTATAGATCTTGGCGGACTGGCGGTTTGGTCGAGCGACCTGGAGGCCTGGCAGTTTGGCATCGTGATCCAGGAAGTCTTGTAGCTTTACGGTTTGGCGGTTAGTTTTGGCATTCTGGTTTTGCTATATTGCGGACATCCTTGGCGTACTGGTGGATTGATAGTGGAAGTTCGCCCTAACGGTCTAATCAATATTCTAGCCAGCTAGGAATCATTCAACCTTGTTGTGGGTTTGGTGGACAAGGAGTTCTAGTCACGGTGGATAAAAGGAGCGGTCTGAGCAGCTGAAGCTGTGGATAAAGACAAAGTTGAAAATGCGGGTATAGGCGGGTTTTGTAGCGTGATGATTGAGGGAACTATCCTGGAGTCAGGCGATATTTTGCATATATTCTCCTGTGTTGAGCAGACTGCTGATCAGTGCAGTGGCAGCGGGCTGTGTAGAGACAGGCAGTTATATGGAGCAGGTAGACTGCCTAACCGCTCGATCTTAGCGGTCTGAAAATTTTTAACCGCCTATCCGCCTATTATATTTTAGCCCCACATCATCTGTTGTATATTCTCTCTCTTTCTTCTCCCTAAAAATAGAGGGTCATACTCTTGTAATTTAACTTTTTAAGGAATGAAAATCTTGTTATTTAATTTTTCTCACATGGTATTAGAGCTCTCGATAATCCTTGCGGTTTTTGATTTTCTAACTGCCCGGCTTGTACTTATGTGAACCTTGTGGTTTTAGATTTTCTAACAGTCCGCTTTATTCTTCTTTGCTCCTTGTGGATTTCGGTTTTTTAACCGCCCGCTTTCTGCGGTTTCTTCGATTTCTACGAATTTTTGTTTGTTCTTTATTTTTGCTTACTGTGTTTTCCGTCTAACCGTAGGACCTCTTTTCTAGCTGCTTTCTTCATGATAGATATCGAGTACTCTTCCGGTCTATCTGCATCCTCTTCTCAAACAACCCCAGCTACTTCTCTTCCTTCTGGCAATCTTTAAACTTCTTCCAAGTTTATTGACTAAAATTATCCAGACTAGAGCATTTTGTTTGTGTTCTTGCTGAGGTCTCAACGCAAATGAGATCATCTCACTGATGACCCTCAAGCACGTGGATCTACTGCCTTTAATGACTAGGATGCCAGTGATGCCTTGGTCAGGACGTGGCTTGCCAATAGTCTCTTTGATGACTGCCTTCTAGTTATTAGACATGATGAGACAGTTAAGCTGCTTGGACACATCTTGCTACTCTATATTCAAAAGGCGCCCAGACTCGTGCATAAACACATCATATGCTGATCTGTTTGCCTGCCCTACTTTGACTCATGTTGCTGCCTATCAGGAGGTGTAAGCTCTTGGCACTGAAATTCTACAACAACGTCTGTTCTCCATTGATCTAGCTGAGCAGCACAAACACTTCCAGGAGCTTCTGGTTGTGTGTTATCTTCTTCGCCTTCCGGACTCTTATGACATGATACAATAACAAATTATTGGAAAATCTGATTCTCCCACTCTTGATGCTACTGGTGCCCATATTGCAGTTTTTACAACTCTTCTTCAGCTCCCTCTACTTGTCTCCCCGCCCCTCCTAACACCTTTGCTCATTAGGTTCACTCTAGTACTTTTAGTGGTCATGGAGGTCATACTATTGGGGGAGGTGTGTCTCATCATGTCTGCTCTCATTGTGGTAAGATGGGCCATCTTGTTGATCGTTATTGTGCTAAATATTCTCATCTTTGCCCATCTGCGGCAGACAACACAAAGAAGTCCATGTCCCTTGCCTCTTCTTCTTCGTGCAGTGTAAATGTTGTCACTTAGGGTAAGTGGTTGATTAATTCGGGAGCGACTAATCATATGACCAGTGACCCTGATTTATTCTCTTTCTTGGACAAGCATGACCGGTCTCCCCCTGTTTTACTGTGGACAGAAAGCCATCTACAATTTGCGGGACTGGTATAGTTTGTGTCACTCCGACTCTATGTCTTTAGGACACACTTTACGTCCCGTCTTTTCCATGCAATTTACTCTCTATTCTTGCACTATGTAAACAGCTGAACTATACAGTTACCTTTAACTCTACTAGTTATTTTCAAGATCCACATTCTAAGGAGATGATTGTTACTAGGATTGAAAGTAATGGGCTCTTCTTTCTTGATAATGTCTTATCTTTCTCCACTTCTCTTCTACATTGGCATCTTCGCCATGGCCATCCTCTTCCTCGTCTCATCTACCAACTCCTACAAAAATAGCCTAAGAAAGACTCCTCTTTGAACTGTGAGGCCTTCCAACTTGTCAAGCATCATTGTTCTTCCTTTCCCATAAGATAAGTACGGAGTTCTTCTCGTCCTTTTGAACCTGTTCAATCAGATGTTTGGGGTCCTTCTCCTATTAGGACTGTTGGTAGGGGAGTTTATATTTTATAAGGAGATAAAAATACAATTTGATGCTTCTCTTAAAGTTCCTCACACTGATAATGCTCAATAATATCTTAGTCATCAGTTTTTTAGTTTTTGCATGCATCGGGGCATCACTCATAAAACTAGTTATCCCTACACGTCTCAACAAAATGGGGTTGCTGAGCGCCAAAATCAATATCTCTTGGATGTTACTCGCACTCTTCTCACACAGATGAATGTTATTCAATCATAATGGAGACATGTGCTTAATTCTTGCTTTCTCATCAACCGTGTTCCCTCATCATTTCTTCAAGGCAATACCCCAATCTATGTTTTATATCCAGGAGCCCCACTATTTTCTTTACCTCTTCGTGTTTTTGGATGCACAACATTTGTGCATTCCCCTTCTCCTTATCATGACAAGCTGTCACCACACTTTGTAAAATGCATCTTTCTGGCCTACTGTCTGACCCCAAAAGGGTATCAGTGCTTTAATCTCCTGCTCAGAAAACAGTTTGTTTCTGTTGATGTTACATTCTTTTAAGATATGCCTTATTTTTCTTGATCTTCCATCACTATCTGATGTTTCACCATCTCTTCATATTATTTTTGCTCCTTTACCTTCTTCCGTTCCTCCTTCTATGTCGTTGACTCCTCTTCCCATACCAGTTCCTCCATCTTCACCTTTATCTTCTGATTCTCCCTTCCCTTTGGAGCAATTACTGACAGTTCTCGGGCCAGTAATCTCTCTGACGGATGGATCTTCTATAAGGATACGTCATATCTTGACCTTCCTATTGCTCTACGGAAGGTGGTTATACCATGTACTAAACATTCATGATGTTGTATCATATGCTCTTCTATCCCCAGTTGGAAGGAAATTTTACCTTGCTCTCTCAGCAAATACTGTCCCGATTAACTATCAGGAGGATCTTTCTATTTTGCATTGGAAAGCGGTCATGGATGATGAAATGAAGACCTTAACCAAAAGGGGGTACTTGGACTCTTTTCCCTACTCCTCTAAGTGTGGATGTGGTTGGTTGTTGGTGGGTATTTGTGATCAAGTTTCACCCGGATGGCAATATTGACCGTTATAAGGCTAGGCATGTTGCCAAAGGCTTTACTCAAACATATGGTGTGGACTTTTTTGACACCTTCTCCCCAGTGGCTTGCATTAGCACTATCCGTGTTCTATTCTTTATAGCGGTTAACTAAGTTTGGGATATGTATCAATTAGATATGAAGAATGCATTTCTGTATGGTGATCTATACGAGGTAGTTTACATGGAGCAACCTCTTAGGTATGTTGCTCAAGGGGAGTCCCGAGTACGCAAGTTACCAAAGGAAATTTATGGTCTAAAGCAAATCCCACATGCCTGGTTTGACAATTTTAGCAAGGTTGTATCTCTTGTTGGCTTCACTCGGAGCTCTGCTGATCACTCTCTTTTTGTTAGCATGACTATTAAAGGGCTTGTGGTTTTTGCTGTCTATGTGAATGATATTCTCCTTACTGGTGATGATAAAGAAGGAATTGATTTAGCGAAGAGACATCTTTAACAACATTTCATTACAAAGGATATGGGCTCTCCTAAGTACTTCCATTGAATAGAAATTCTATGAAAACACAACTCTATGGTGCTTTCACAACAGAACTATGCGTTAGATCTTTTGAAAGAAATTTGTCTTCTTCGTGCAAGACATGTTCGTTATCCTATGGTCGTTAGTGATGACAAAAGTTGGACGGAGGATTCTCCCCTTTTTTTAGATAGTAATATGTACAGGCGACTCATGGGAAAGCTCATCTATCTGATTGTTAATGGACCTGACATTTGTTAGACTGTAGGGAAGGTCCGTGATTTTATTCAAGTACCCAGAGAATGACATCTTTGATTAGGAATAAAAATTCTAGAGTATGTGAAGGGGTCTCCAGGGAAGGGGTTATTATTTCGAAGACATAATCATCTAAAGGTAGAAGCTTATTCTGATGCTAGCTATGCTGTTAATAAAGAAGATAGAAAGTCTAATTCTAGTTTTTGCACCTTTGTGGGAGGAAACCTTGTCAGCTGGAAGAGAAAGAAACAGTCTGTTGTGTCCCGATCAACCGCTAAAGTTGAGTACTGAAGCATGACATCGATTGCTTACAAGTTGAAATGGTTGTGTTCCCTTATAATTTACTTGGGGGAGATATATGACCATACTTTACCCATGTGTTGTGTTAACTAGGCAGTTATACACATATCAAAAATCCAGTCTTTTATGAAAAGAAAAAAACACATTGAAGTTGAATGTCACTTCGTCAGAGAAGAAATTTAGAAGGATCAGATATGTACTCATTTTATTACTTATGACAAGGAGCTTACAGACATCTTTACAAAACATATGTTCGTCTATCTTTTAGATGTCTGTGACAAGCTGGGCATGGTTGACATATATGCTACTGTTTGAGGGGGAGTATTATATTCTATAGATCTTGGCAGACTGACGGTTTGGTCGGGCGACCTGGAGGTTTGGCGGCTTGATCTAGGCGGTCTGGTAGCTTTGCGGTATGGCGGTTAGTCTTAGTGGGTTGGTTCCACTGTATTACGGACAGCCTTGGCGGCCTGGTGGATTGATTATGGCAGTTAACCCTGGCGGTCAGGTCAGTATTCTAGCCAGTTGGGAATCATTCAACCTGTTGTGAGTTTCGCGGATAAAGAGTTCTAGTCACTGCAGATAAAAGGAGCGGTCAGAGCAATTGAAGTTGCAGATAGAGGCAAAGCTGAAGTTGTGGGTAATGGAGGGTGTTGCAGCCTGGTGGTCAAGGGAGTTATCCTGGAGTCAGGAGGTCTTATGCATCTATTCGCCCGTGTTGATCATACTGTAGATCTGTGCAGTGGCAGCAGGCTGCACGGAGGCATGCAGTTATATAGAGCAGGTAGACTACCTAACTGCTTGGTCTTAGCGGTCTGAAAATTTTTAACCACCTATCCGCCTATTATATTTTAGAGACACATCGTATGTTTATATTCCCTCTCTTACTTCTCCCTATAAATTGAGGGTCATACTCTTATAATTTAACTTTTTGAGGAATGCAAAATCTTGTTATTTAGTATTTCTCACAATAACCACATTATGTTCCAAGGTTGGTACTCACAGATACCATAGCTGGGCACTCCAAGCTCACATCTCAGCATGTTAGCCCCTAGTGTCCAAGAGACATACCTCACAAACATAGCTCTCTGGGAGCTACTGCTAGAGGTAGCACTACCGCTGGGCGGTATCAGACAGAACAACATTTCTATCCACTTTTACTGGTGTTTCCTAGAGTTAGCCTCCAAGTATCCCTACAACACTCTATAACACTCAGAATCTGAAAATAGCATACTCATCACAGAGTATTATCCGGCACGAAATCATCAAGATTGATAGTTAACTGGGTAGTAGCCTAAATCACCTAGGGGTGGATAAGTTGTTTGTATTATTTTTCTTTTTCTTCTACTGTTTAGTCTCAGTTAAACATCACAGCAAGCACATAGAAATTTTATAGTGGTTCCCCAAGGTCTGGGTACATCCACTTTCTCTCACCACCTTTCTAATAGTGTGCTAGACAAGATAACCTTCTCAAAACTCAGCTCAAAGAGCTTACAACACATATCCCTCGGGATCTCTCAAGTTTCTTCCAAACCCTACCTCCAGCCACTGTCGTACAACTCAGAGTAAGCTATACTGCTATAGCTCAGTACCCTTTAGGTCACCTACCTCAGGCCTATAAGTAGCTCTACAACTCAGGTTGGGAGGATAACCTTTCACTCAGGCACGCATGCCCTTGTTGAATTTTGTGAAGTGAAAGTGGGGGTTGTTCAGGCAAACCACGTGGCTAGGGCGGACAGACCTTGTGGTCTAATGGTAGCGACTTGGGAGGTCTGGTGTTTGTGGCCTGATGGTGGCGATCGGCAAGGCTGGCTAGTTCCCTGGTGAACTAGGCGGATAGGTAGTATCCGCGGGTAGGGCGGACTCTTACTGAGTTCGCAGAGTCTGCTGTTACGATTTTTGCTTTGGCTTTTGCGATTATGCGCTGTTGGAGCTGGCAGTCTGGGAGGACTGGTGTTCATATTCGCTGAGCTCGCACCAGAGTTTCTCTCATATATTGTGGGATGGATCAGAGTCTGCGGGCTGGGCGGACTTGTCCTTGGTGGCAAGGTGTGCAGACTGGGTGGTCTCCGTAGGTTTGTTGCTGGTGATCAGTCCTGCCTTGTTCCTTGGTGTTCTGGCGTATTGGGTTTTTTTTAGGCCAGCTTGGTGGTTGGCGGGCTAGCCTCCTATCCGGTCACTGTTTGGTAGAAAGCGGTTAAGCTGGTGTCCTCCCTTGTCTATGCAGACTGGGCAGACTGTGTTGTGATAATTACGAGCTTGGGTGGTTTCTCTATCTCTAGGGCGGTGACCACACTCCTTTCCGCGCCTATAAATAGGACCCTCGGTACTTCATTAGTAACTGAATGAACAGTAAGACTACTCGTGTTTAAGTTGCTGCGGACTGGTTTTTGGTATCTGCCCGGGTTGAAGAGGTTAATCAGTTCTTGTTGTGCAGGTTGTGCAGACAGCGCTGAAGAACCAGGGACTTGATTCTGTGTTAGTGCGGACTCTGTGACTACAACAGACGGTACTGCAGGTCGCATGCGACTAGCAGTGGTTACTCTTCTATAACTTTCTCTTCTGTTCAATAAGTTGTCCGCCTCTAGGCGGCTTGTTCAGTTGGTGGCAGCAGTCCGCGCGTTCTGTAGACTAGGCAACCTCGCAGTCAGGCGGTCTGCAGTTCAGCGGACCCTTTCCCTTTCAGCACTGGAATAACGCGTAGTTCGCATAGTTTGTTGCGGTCTCGTAACCTAGTGACCTGAGTGGACTCCTTTAGTAGCTAGAAGCAGATTCGGCAGTTACTCATTGAGTCCGCGCAGTTTGATTGTGTTGTACTTTTCTGCTTTCTTCAATTTCCTTGGCAAGCATGTCTCGCCATGTATGCCCAACATTGTAAAGAAGTTTTTTAATAATACAAGATTCTTGTTCTTTGCTCTTTGCATCTGGTTTACTTGCTCAAGAGTGTTGAGTGTTCCTGCGTCTAGTTCCCGCTTTTCGCTAT
This sequence comes from Platanthera zijinensis, assembly GCA_039513925.1. Classification (NCBI taxonomy): domain Eukaryota; kingdom Viridiplantae; phylum Streptophyta; class Magnoliopsida; order Asparagales; family Orchidaceae; genus Platanthera; species Platanthera zijinensis. The sequence continues at coordinate 115,406,275 of CM077094.1, forward strand.
ATCAAAATTTCAACATGGTATCAGAGGGAACAGTGGCTTAAGTAGTGAATCCACCCTCAGTTTGCCTTGTTGCTTCTGTGAGTAAGTATCCAGAGTTATTGCAATGGAAGTTGGGTATGCAAGGGGTCTTGGAATCGAGCTGCTCACACCGACTAACTTCAAGAAGTGGAAGTCGTGTATGAGATGTTATCTTATTGGTGAGGATCTGTGGGATGTTGTCGATGGTGACAATAAGCAGGAGGTTATTGCTTCTGCTGGTGCCAGCACTGATGAGGTGAAAGCTTGGATAAAGACTAACGTGAAAGCGGAGTTTGCTCTCAGGCGAGCTATATCACCGGAACTTTTTGATCATATCCTTGGATGTCAATCTGTTGCGGAGATCTGGACTTCCCTTGATGGGTTATTCAACAAGAAGAACGTAACTAGACTACAGTTCTTATAAAATGAGTTGGCCAGAGAAACTCAAGGAGATCTGTCCATCTCCAAGTTCTTCCTCAAGATGAAGAATCTCTATACTGAGATCTCAGCTCTTGACCCTGATGAGCCTATCTCTGAAGCCAGGTTAAAGAGGCACATAATCCGCGAGTTACAGAAGGAGTATGTGGCCTTTATTACTTCTGTTAAAGGTTGGGCTACTCAGCCGCCTTTGTTGGAGTTGGAGAACCTACTGGCTTTGCAGGAGAGCCTGGCAAGGTAGATGGCTGGTGTTACTATCTCTGAAGAAGGTAGTGAAGCTCTCTTCACAGGGAAGAAGAAGAAATAGGAGAAGAAGACTATTCCTGGTGATGTCCCTTCAACTTCTTATCAACAAGAGGGGAGCGCTGATCCCAAGCAGGATTGGAAGAAGGAGTGGCTTAAGTGTTATAGGTGTAACCAGCCAGGACACTTCAAAAAGGACTGCAAGGTCAAGCGGCAGCCTGGGCATGTTGCAGGCAAGGAAGAAGCTTTCTCCAGTTCTGAGGAAGACGGATGGGGAGGAGCATTTATGACCTACACTTGTGTCAGTGTCTTATCCTCCGTTGACTACCAGGATGACTGGATTGTGGACTCTTAGTATGGTCATCACCTCACTGGAGACAAGTCCAAGTTCTCCTCCCTGCAGACATTCACAGGTAATGAAGTGATTATTACAGCTGATAATACTGTTTATGAAGTAGAGAAGGATAGTGTTGTGTCTGTGGGTAGTGATCAGGGTCCACTCATATTAAGGAGTGTTTATCACGTACCTTACATAAAGAATAACCTCTTCTCGGTGACCAACGTGGTTGACGCGGGCTACCACGTTCTGTTTGGGACAACAGAAGTGAAATTTCTCCACAACATATCAGCAGTAAAGGATGATGTTGCTCATGTGGGGAGAAGGGTTAGAGACTTGTTTGTTTTATCAACAAGCTCTTATGTTGATCGGATAAGGGCCAACGATAGTGCTGCTATTTGGCATGAAAGGCTAGGGCATGCAGGGATGGAGAAGCTGAAAAACTATGGCAATGAGAAGCCTTGTGAAAGGCTTGCCAAAGTTGTCATCCTACGAAGATGTCTATGTTTATGCAGGGTGTCAGTTCGGAAAGGCTCATCGCCTTCCGTTTGACAAGTCACAAATAAGTAGCAAGGCACCATTGGAGTGTATCTATGGTGATCTGATGGGGACAACTATTATTGCTAGTCTTGGAGGCAGCAGATACATGCTGGTTCTGATTGATGATTACTCAAGATACACTTTGGTGTATTTCATGAAGGAGAGGTCAGATATGATGTTTTAGTTGCCTACCTAAATAACCTAGAGGGGGGTGAATAGGCGAGGTCTGTGTCTTTTTTGCGGAATAAAAACATGTAACTACGGAGCGCAGAAAATAAACAAGCAAGCCATAGAAAACACAAGATTTATAGTAGTTCCCCAACCTTTAGCACGTCCACTTTCCACCTCACCGATCTAGTACCATGCTAGTCTCGGTTACTTCACTATTATCTTGGATTAGAAAACAATCCTACAACTCAGAGCAACGCCCCTACAACTCGGAGTCAAAATACTCTTACAAAAATCTCGGAGAACAAAGCTCCTACAACTCAGAGAAAAATCTCCTACAAGATTAAAGTGTTGTACAGAAAAATATACAAACAAAAATATCTCAGATCTAAGTCTTCAGCCCTTCTTCCTTCTTAAACTTTGAAGCTCTGTCAGAAACAGATCGAAGAAGACAAAGGCAAAATCTCTGGATCTGAAAACTTAGGCTCAACATGATCAAGAAATAGATCTATCGAGTTGAAATCCTTGATCTGTTGAAGCCTTCTTATTTTGAATCTCTTGGATCAGAGAAGATCAGTGTGAAGAAGATGATGAACAATGGCGGCCTTCCCGATTTAGAATGAAAAAATACGATTCAAAATACTTGATTTCCTGTGTTAGGGTTAGCCGATTATGAAAAGACCTTTTATAGGACTTTCCTAACGGTCATAATCATTAATGACAGAACACGCGGACTAATAGAAAACGAGATTAATTTGAAATCACTTTCGTCAGGACTTAACGAAAACTTCAAGAAATGAACTTCGTTTCTCGAGTGAAGAATAGACTACTCGAGAACAACATCTATTTCTCGAGAAGAGGATAAGATTCTCGAGAATAGATACTTAAGGAAAACACTGGAAATCAGTTATGGCTTCTTGAGAAATTACTTCTGTTACTTGAGAAATAATTTCTGTTACTAGAGAAATAGATAATGACTTCTCGAGAACTAACTGGACTTCTCGAGAACAAATTATACTTCTCGAGAAATAACTTCGGCTTCTTGAGTACTAGACTTCTGCTTTCTCGAGACAAGGCTTGGCCTTCTCGAGTAATGACTTTTTCTTCTCGAGTACTAGACTTAGAAAATTTCAGAGCTTAGTTTTGAGTAAACTCGAGAAAGAGATGAGTCTTACTCGAGTACTGCATGGCTCTCTCGATAACAAAACTAAACCTTTTCAAGTACAACTTCTGTTACTCGAAAACTTGACTCAGCTAACTCGAGAAATACTTCAATACTACTCGAGTATAAGGAAGTCCTTCTCGAGAACAATACTTAGAAAAATTTCACTTTCTGAAAAATGATTTTCTTCAAGAAATTCAGCAACTAGTCTTTCTCCCAAAACTTTAGTACTTTGAAGATGAAGTGTGTCCCAATAGAAAGACTATACATGAGTCAACACCATGGGTCACACAATGAGGGATTACATTGTATGGTCCTGTGTTTGGTGACTCATTGTAGACTGATATTGGTTTACACTTGGCAATTATAACCTGCAAGCACTCAACTTGAAAAGAGTATCAAATACAAACTTAATTCATCTTAGTTCAAGGGTGACTTCATACAAATCTAGGTTATTGTGGATATAATACTAAACAATCTCCCCCTATTTGTAGAAGTCAGAACCCTCTACACTAAGGTGAATTACATCAAGATAAACAAATAAAATAACTAGTAAACAAAGTAATAATGGGAAATGCTATGCTATAGAAAAATCAAATCATCAAAATTAAAAGATTTATATTTATAGATATTGTCCAAGAAGAATCCAATTCCACAAAATCTCATAAAGTAATCTACTGATCATCTTCAATTTCTACTTGCTCTGCTGTTGTTGCTGCCTCTCTTTCTTCTCTTGCTTCCTCTTTTGATAACTGTATGGTTTAGGATAATACTTGGAAGGTTTGGGAGGAGTCTTGGGGTTGTTCTTGACATACTCTCTGTCATATAATCTCCTCTTGGTAATAGATTTCTCATACAAGTCCCATTCATGGGAGCTGTAATGATCATTTCTATTTTTATTAAAATCAATAACAAGTTTTAGAGTATCAAGAATTAGTGATTTTGAGGTTGGTCTCCATATTTCAGCAAATTCTCTTACAACATGTTCTGGCATAGGTGTGGATCTGCTTGCAGAAGCACCATCACCATATTTTTTTTCTTATGAGCTGGAATTTCTTGAGAAGGTATCTGAGGCATTTCTTGATATGACAAACTTGAGAATATTCTGCAAGAGGGGCTTCAAAGTTTTCAGGTCTAGGAGAGAATAAGGGCATCTGGGCAGAAGGTTGCTGAGCAATAAGATTGAGATGAGGAGGAGCAACATTTGGATCTACTTGAAATTCAAGGAAAATTTGGTTGTGCATCCAAACTGCTGTATCATATGTGTGAAGTTTTACCTCTTGAATATGGGCATGTACTATTGCATTCATATCTTTCAATTTTTCTTCCCAAAGAGTCTTCATGTTATTATCAGATTTTTCTAGATATTCCTTGACTAATTTCTCCCCCTTTCTGACTTCTATAAATAGGGTGTTGATGGCTTCCTCTTTGAACTTTCCAACTTCTTCACAGGTCTTGAAGTTATGAATTCCAGCATTCTTTTCCTATTGAATTTGATTATTTGCCATAGTTATTGATTGGTCCATTACCTGACCAATGTTGGTAATGGTGTGGTCTAAGGCTTTCCCACCTATTTGGAACAGGTGTTTGAGTTCATCAGTATTGTGTTGAATCTCAGCAAAGCCTCTACTCATTTCTTTCTATAGAGCAGTTATTTTATCAGTTAAAACTTTCAGAGAGTCCTCAAAATAAGTTCTTTGCTGGGCTAATATTAATTCAATCTTACCCAGAAGGGTATCTGCAGTATGTACTTCAGCTTGAGGAGTTGGAGGAGGAGGTACTATTGGAGTTGTCCAGGGAAGTATTTCTTCAATGATAACTGAGCTCTGGCCTCTGGTGGTATGAATCATGACATCTCCTTCCTCACCAAGAATAGTAGGAAGGGAGAAGTTCAGGCTTTTGAGGGGTGCTTCAGCTGGTTCAGGAGTAAATTCTTTTTCATCAGAAATTGAAACTATCTCTTCTTCATGCACATCAGCAGGAGACTGAGGGTGAGGAGATTCTGGTTCAGAAGGATGGTCTGATGGAGATGGTTCTGGTTCAGGAGATTTCTCTTTAGTTAGATGGGAAAGAGGTTCTTTGGAGGTAAGTTCCTAGATCATTCTGTTTATATCATCTTCTGTAGATGTAACTTGTTCTTCAACTTGTGCATCAGTAAGAATTAATTCATCATGCAGATCAATTTCAATAAGACCTAAGTCATCTGGTTGGGTAGAATTGTTCTTAACAGCAGCAGATGGAGCAACATCTGAAGGAATAGAAGAATGTCTTTCCTATGGGACTGTAGGAGCAGGCTCCCCCTCAGCAACTGCACCTGATGTGCCAGCTACTTGATGTAAAAGGGAAGTTGGAGTCTTGTCCTTATGGGATTTGGCAGCTTGGACAGGGTTTTTAATCTTGAGTTCCCATCTATGAATGGGAGAGATGGAGACTTTTTTCATATTATGCAAAGAGATCGCGTAGTGGCGGCGGCGAGATCGGTCGTCGGCGGCGGCGAGATCGGGCGGCGGCGGTGGCGAGATCGGGCGGCGGCGGCGACAGCGGCGATATTGGGCGACGACTTTGATATCGGTCATCGGTGGCGAGATCTGGAGGGCGTGGCGGTATCGGGAGTGAACGGTGGTGAAAAAGGGAGGCGGTGGTAAGTTCAGGCGATGGAGGCGAGATTGGGCGGTGACGGCAAGATTGGGCGGCAGAGGAGAGATCGGGCGGCGGCGGCGAGATTGGATGGCGATGACGAGATCGAGCGATGGCGGAGAGATCGGGCGACGACGATGAGATCGAGCAATGACGGACATAGTAAAAAACTGAATTCCATGAAATATCTGTCTTTACACCTAAGAATTGGTCATAGTACAAAATTGAATTCCATGGAATTGGACCAATTCCAATTACGAGGGAATTCGTAACATCCGAACACTGGAATTGGAATTCTGTTTCCCCAATTCAAATTCCCAATTCCAATTCCAGGGGGCCGAACGGACCGTTAGTGAAATCAAAAATGTCTGGCTGGAGCTCATGAAGGAGGAGAGAAACAATTCTGCAAAAGTTGGGTGCCTTGATGCTGTCTTTGATTTTGTCAAAAATCATCATACCCCACTGAAATTTCTTCCTGCATATCACTGTTGTCATCATATCAAAGAAGTCATTTGTGATGAAACTAATCGAGCTGGTGCGACACAGAAGGATTTTTCTAAGAATGTCCACAAGCAGCTTGCTCTCTACATTGAGATTAGGGTGGCGAATTGTGCACACACCAATGAAGACACCATAGAATCTGCAGGCGCGATTGTAGTGTTCGACAGTTAGGTCAATTTCCTCATCAATGATAGACAGCCGAAGGAGCTTGGAGACGATTGGGGTGGTCAGCTTAACCTTGATTTCGTGAACCTGAGATTTTAGAATCTTCCCATTCCTCTTTGATTTGGCGTTCTTAAAAAATTCCTCAACATCTGGAAGTAGAATCTTGCACGGATGTTCCAAAACAAAGGACAGTCTGACAGCTTCTAGTAGCAGTAGAACATTTCTGAAATCGTCTGAGAGTTCTATAATATCAGTGGAAACTAGTTCACTGCCAATTCTAACCTTTGGCGGAGGATCCATCGAGTGAAGAATTGAATGGATTGCTGACCGATGAGAGGAGGAGCAGGGTAGTTCGCGAGAGAGTCGGAGGAGATGGAGAAGCCAAAAGGTTTTCTCGAGAACGGGATTTGAAATTCGGGAATTTGGATTTTTCTGTACTTATGCTATTTATATAAACCCTAGATCTAGGTGATTAAGAAAATAATATAAGTAAAATACCTGAAGTATGGCGGTTGAGGTGCCCGGGTGCTAATATAAAAAATTTGAACTTGAGAAAGAAAATTCGGCATCTGATTTCTCGAGAGACATGTCATTTCTCGAGAGGAGGCATACATGTTCTTGAGTAGAAGAGGTCTTATTCTCGAGTAGAGATGTCCTTTTTGAGAGGTAAGTCTTAAGTTCTCGAGAATAGGAGAAGTACTCTGTTGGAAACTATGTTTGGCTTTGTGCTAGGTTCAATCTTAGGTTGTTTAGATCCTCTTGTATAGCCAGGGTATCTGTCTTCAGTCTTAGTTAGATCCCTTTAAGACCAGGTTTGGGCAGACCAGCTTTGCAATGGACTCATATTCAGATTCAGAATATGTTGTGATTCATCTATAACAGTTCGACTATAGTCGAACTCTGCTCGACGATCGTCGATCTCCCATCGACAATCTCAGAGTCTCCTACTCTTAACTGAGCTCGATGATCCCCGAGCTCAGGTCGACGATCTCTTGTTTCTCTCCAGTAATCGAAGCTCGACGATCTCTTATCCCTGGTCGATGATCTCTGATCCGAGTCTTACGATTTTTGTGTTGTCTTCTTCTATTAGTTTTTTTAGATCAGTCAGAAGTCTTTATTTGGTATGATATGGTAAAATATTTTAAGGCAAGATATATTCTGATAATAAATGCTGATACTCCCAAGGATGATAGCCGTATTTCTTGAAGCAGTTATTATGGCATTCACAGAATATTGTGTAGAGACAGTTATGGATTGTATTTATGACTGCCAGCCATTCTTGCTGTTTGGGCTCCTTATTTCTTGTAGTAAATTATGCCTTGCCTTGGGAATTCAAATTCAGGCCGTTTTTCTTCTCTCTGACAGAACATATATCTAAAGATAACAAAATCAGACAACACACAAGCAAGTAAGCAAACAAAAAGAAAAGAATTTTTGCTCTAAGTGGATACTGCATGACTTACTAAGAAGAAGAAGAACTCTCTCTGAACAATTTTCACCAGTCTTCTTCTCTCTTTAGTCTTCAAAGATTCACAAAGAATCTGAACCCCAACCACTGCTATCAGATTCAAAAAGGGCTCTACAACCTTTTCACTTTGAAGACCTATACCCAGGGCCAAGCCTCATCCTCCTGAATTCATACAATATCCCAGGGGGAGCTTGGATCTTTATTTAATCCACATAATCTTCTCAATTATCTGAGAAAGAGAAGATTCTCATATACTTTTTCTTTTACCTCCATCTGTACAGGGTTATCTCTCCCTTCAAAAGTGAACTCTTTGGTGATAGGGCACCTGATCAAAAACCTATATGATTTTGAGCTCCTGATCAAAAGCTCAAAGGGTTTCTAGATCTACCTGAAGCAGATCTTGTGGTGATAGGGCACCTGATCAAAAACCTAAGTGGATTCCTACCTGGGTGGTAGAAGAGTGGATGTAACCAGTTTTGGTGAACCACTATAAATTTTCTTGTGTCGTTTGTGTTGCTTTGTGATTTCTTTGTGTGCTATAGTAGTCCCTCTTATTTATTTTCTCTAGTCTCTTTTATTAGTATTTCTATTCCGAAATTAAATTTTTAAATAAGTTTTAAAATACTCTATTTACCCCCCCCCCCCTCTAGAGTAAGAACATGTCTATTCCCTCACTTTCAATTGGTATCAGAGGGTGTGTTTTTGTTGAAGGTTGTACAGGCTAACACCTGAACCTAAGATCTCTGATAGATATTTTCTTACTCTATTCCTCTTTGTTATACCATGGCTCAGTACAAGGATTTTGCAAGCACCAGACCTCCAGTTTGCAACTTGCAAAAGTTTGGAATCTGGAAGGAAAGAATAAGACTTTATATGAACTCTATTGATGAAGATATTTATGCTTCTATCTTAACAGGAGTACCTTTGCCACCAGCTGCCACCCCAAGCACTTCCACAAATATGACTGCAGTACCTCCTCCAGACTACAATGATGCATACAAGAAAGCAAAAATTACTGATGTAAAAGCCATGAATATACTGGCACAAACAATGTCTGACGACATATTTCAGAAGGTAGCTGAATGTGAATCAGCTAAGGCCATCTGGGATTCTTTAAACCAGATGGTTGCAGGATCAGCAGATGAAAGGAAGGAAAAGAGAGCTCATCTCATCTCCCTGTATGAGAATTTCAAAAAGGAAGAACTGAGCAAGTTTCTGAGATGTATAACAGACTCAGTATCATTTTTAATGAACTGAAAACCCTTGACAAGGACATCTCAGTCACAAAAATAAATGACAAGATTCTCATATGCTTCCCCAGCTCATGGGACTCTAGAATCTGGCCTATTAGAGAGACCAGAAGCACATATGAGATGACCACTGAATCAGTCTTAGGAAAGCTGAAATCCTATGAACAGCTGCTGAAGATAAGAGAAGCTGAGCAACAAAAGAATGCTATACCAACAAGGAATGAGCAGAATATTGCTTTCAAAGCTTCAGAAGAATCATAAACTTCTCCATCAAATGAAGAACTGATGAGTCTTTTTGCAAAGGGATTCTTCAAGATGGGGAGAAAAGAATTTAGAAGAAAATCATCAAGGAGTGATGATAAATAAAGGTATGATAAAACTCCTTCTAAAGAAATCATTTGTTTTGGTTGTAGAAAAGCTGGACACATTCTTCTAGAGTGTCCAGAAAACAAGCACAAGGAAAGGAGAAAAGAGAAAGACTCCAAGAAGCACTCCAGCAAACCATCCTCCTATAAACACAAAAATAAGGAGAGAGGATTTGTTGCAGAAACATGGAGTGATACTGAAGAATCATCTTCCTCCAGCTCTAGTGAAGATGAAGAAGAAGCAAAGGCCAAGGAAATGTGCTTAATGGCCATCAATGCTTAAGGAAATGTCTTAGAAGAAGAATGTTGGAACACCCTATTACTAATTTGGGCAAGGATCACTATGTTTTTAGGAAATCAGTTTGACCTAGATGTATAGTTGAAAAGGTCAAGTTAGAATGAGTCTAGGGCTTAGAACTTAGGTTTGAAGCTGCCCCCAGGACCATTCAAGGATCAAGACTTAGAGCTGAGACAAAGACAATTATCGTCAAGCTTAGGTCGACGAAACATCGAACTCCGTTTGATGATTTATGAGCTCAACTCTGCTAAGTCGTCGAGCTCAGGTCGACGATCTTCGAGCTCAGATCGACGATCTGCCTTCAGCTTGTTTCCAAGTCACTGAGCTCAGTTCGACGATCTGTCCTCACTTATTCTTCAGGTCGCTGAGCTCAGTTCGACGATCGTAGAGCTCAGTTCGACGTTTTCTGTCTGATGTTCAATCCAATCTCTGAGCTCAGTTCAACGATCATAGAGCTCAGATCGACGTTTTTCTAAGAGATCGACGACTTTAAGGATTCAAATTCAGTCAGCTTTTGGAATGTTTTTCAAATTCTCTCAGCATTTATTTCAAGAGATTTGTTAGCCGTTTTCATTTATTCTGGAGCAAGTTTCAAGAGATTTCTCAGAGAATGTTTATTGGACTTTCCTCCAGAAGACAAAATATTTATGGAAGACATTTATGACTGCTAACGACTATCTTGGACAGAGGATCATCAGAGAATAATATACACAACAGCAGATCAAGAGAATAACCGCCGAATCGAACACACACAACTACTGAATACAGACACACACAGATAGAGAGATCAACTCAGAAAAATCAAGTGATCAATCCTGAAGAGTTTTATTGAAAATTAGCATACTGAAAAGTGTTCATAGCTTCAACATCAAAGACTCCAGACATTTCATATTTCAGCCTCTGCTGAAATCATCTTCTACTGGAGATCTGAAGCTTCTGAAGGCCTATCACCCTAGCAAAGCTCTCACTCCTGAACCATCTACATCTCAGGGGGAGCTTTGACAACACAATCAATCCACTAAGTCTTCTCTCAGTGATTGAGACAGAGAAGACAACTTCACTTCTTCCTTTTTCTTTTCCTGCTATAAAAGGGTTATCAAAACTCCCTTCAAAAGTTCTGAATCTGGTTCTAAGAGCCTTGTCAAAACTCAGTGGTGGCAAGACACCTTATCAAAAAATCTAGATTTGGTTTTTGAGCACCTTATCAAAAGCTCATTGGTGTCGGGACACCTGATCAACTCATCCTGAGTGGATTCCTACCAAGGGTGGTGGAAGAGTGGATGTACCCAGGTTGATTGGGGAACCACTATAGCTTCTTGTGTTTGGTTGCTTGTGCGTATTCTTTGCTGTGTGCTGTGAATCTTTTGTTTTCTTTTTATTATTACTTCTGTTTTATTACTCCAGCACAATACACATACTATATTAACTTAACTCTTCCTCTGCAAAGTTTTATTTTGAAAAATTATTTTAACAAACTCTATTCACCCCCCCTCTAGAGTCAGACTGATCTTATCCTCCACTTTCAAAGAAGAATCTGAAGAATGTTCAGATTGTGATCAGGTATTGGAAGATTTTGACTTTACCTCTGAAGATTTTAAATCAAACTTCAAATCTATGTGTAGTGATCTAATTATGTCTAAGAAGGAAATCAAACTTCTCAGAGATAGGCAAGTTAACTATGACACTTTAGTATCAGAAAACAACAAATTAAAAAATGAAATAGACTTGTACAGTGAACAAATCATTTTTCTGAAAATGGAATTAAGTAAGGCAAAACAGCTAGAGGAATCATTAAATGGAAGAAGTAAACAGCTAGAAGAAATAACCAGCACACTCAATGCTAGGCTTAATAAAAGTAAGTTGGGATTATGTGCATCATCTAGTGAACCACCAGTCATTCAGAAAAATCATCTCTCACAACCCATAAAGTTTATTTCAGAAAAAGGCAAGAAAAATACAAAGCAAATTAAAAAGGTTAAAAAGGTTCTAAAATAAATTGAGAAAAATAAAGAAAAACAAACAACTAAGCCTCAGCAAAAATCATCGAACCAAGATCGACGATCTCAGCATTATGCGTCGAACGCTGATCGACGATCTCAGAACCCAGAGCTTGAGTTCAACCAATTTGCAAATGGTGATCGACGATATCACTATGTATCATCGACCAGAGATCGACGATCGTGGAACCCAGATAATAACAATTATTACTCTGAGAATCGAGATCGACGACATCAATGCTGGTCGTCGAACACAGATCGACGATCTTAACCTAAAACGTCGAACTCAGAATAGAGTTATCAAAACTTCAATTTCAACAGGAACAGAAATCTCAATAAGAACCCTAGCTCTAAATCATTTCATCCCTTAACTAACTGGATAATACCACCTAGGATATTTCATCCTTTAGGCTATAAATGTCAACCTGAATATTCTTATATTTCAAGTTTTAAGTATGAAAAGAAGCTAGGACCAAAGGTTACCATGGTCCAAAATGTATAATCTGCCTTCTTGTAGGTGAAGACCTATCATACCATACAGGATAGATGGTACCTGGATATTGGGTGCTCCAAGCACATGGTAGGAAACAAGGCCAACCTAAATAACTATAAGGCAAAGCTGGGTCCAAAAGTTGTATATGGAGAATTCACACTTGGAGATGTCACATTCAGGAAAGTGGCATATGTAAGTGGTCTGAAACATAAATTGATATCCATAGGTCAGCTATGTGATGCAGGTTATGAGGTATGCTTTACTGATTCAAAGTGCAATATTTCTTTAAATAACAACATTGTGTTGTCAGGATATAGGTTAGGCAATATTTACGTAGTTGATTTTCATTCTGCTTATTCAGAAATCTGTTTATTTAATCAGGTTAACAATAATAATACTTTATGGCATAAAAGGCTAGGGCATGTAAACCTTAGAAAAATTGCTAGGTTATCTAGGGACAACCTTATTAGAGGATTGCCCTCTTGCCCCTACAAGAAGGAAAGCCTTTACAAGGCTTGTCAAGAAGAAAAGCAAACTAAAAATAGCTTTAAATCAGTTAATAAGAGTGATTCACCTAGGATTTTGTATCTGCTTCATTTGGATCTTTTTGGACCAATTGCTATACAAAGCCTGGGAGGGAAGTTCTATACTTTAGTCATTTTAAATGACTTCTCTAGGTTCTCTTCTTGAGAAACAAGTCAGATAACTTCAACGTTCTTACAGACTTTCTAAAATGCATAAAGATTGAGTACTCTACTCAAGTTACATTGATAAGAAGTAATCATGGCACTGAGTTTGAATCTCTTCCTATGCAAGAATTCTATGAGAAGGAAGGTATCAGGCATTGCTTCTCTGCTCCCAGAAGTCCCCAACAAAATGGGGTAGTTGAAAGGAAAAATAGAACACTCATTGAAGATGCAGGCACATTGCTTGTTGATGCTCACATGCCTCTATCCTATTGGGCAGAAGCTGTAAGCACAACAAATTATGTCCTGAACAGAAGTTTGATACACAAACTTAAGGGCAAGACTCCCTATGAATTACTCAAAGGGAAGAAACCTAAAATAGATTATTTTAGAATTTTTGGCTGCATTTGTTTTATTCATAATAACAACAAAGATTACCCTAGAAAGTTTGAAGCCAAAGCTGCAATGGGAATTTTTCTAGGATATTCCCAAGTTTGCAAGGCATATAGGGTTTTTAATAAATCATTTTTGAAAATTGAAGAATCTGTTCATGTTACTTTTGATGAAGCTAATATGTTTTACATGGAGAAGGAAGCTTCTACCAGTAATCTCTTGTAGGTACCAAATCTATGTGAGAAATTGGATAAATTGAATTTCACCCAAAAGGTGATATCTCATCCCTCTCCACAGATTGATGAAGATAGTGAAGAAGAATCTCTAGAAACTGCTAAAGGCTCTCCAACAGCAAACTTAATTCCACAAGAGGAATTAATTCTTGATGCTGCTGTTGTTGATCAAACTCCACCTCCTGACTATGTTACACTTAGAGATCATCTCATATCTCAAGTGATAGGAGACATGTCAGTGGGTGTGCAGACAAGGCATCAACTCAATGAAGATATGATGCATGCCTATTTCTTATCTCATATTGAACCCTCATCTATTAAAGATGCATAGCAAGATCCACATTGGATTATTGCAATGCAAGAGGAGCTAAATCAGTTTGAAAGATACAAGGTTCGGAATTTGGTTCCTAGACCCAAAGAACAGCTAGTAACTGGAACTAAATGAGTCTTCAGAAATAAATTGGATGCTCAAGTCATAGTTGTCAGAAATAAAGCAACATTAGTAGCACAAGGCTACAGGCAAGAAGAAGGTATTGACTATGATCAGACCTTTGCACCTGTTGCAAGGCTTGAAGCTATCAGAATTTTCTTGGCATATGCTGCTCACAAGAAATTCATGGTATATCAAATGGATGTCAAAAGTACCTTTCTCAATGGGGAACTTAAAGAAGAAGTATATGTGGAACAGCCACCAGGTTTTATCTCTTCAATTCACCCCTCCCATGTTTTCAAATTGCATAAGGCTCTCTATGGTCTAAAGCAAGCTTCAAGAGCTTGGTATGAAACCCTAGCTAGCGTTCTTTTAGAGCATAAATTTTCTAGAGGTGCTGTAGATAGGAATTTATTTGTTAGACATCATCATGATAGGATTCTGTTAGTTCATGTATTTGTTGATGATATTATATTTGGATCTACTGATTCTAAACTTTGCAAAAGATTTTCTGACCTTATGCACTCCAAGTTTGAAATGAGTAGCATGAGTGAACTCTCCTACTTTCTTGGTCTTCAAGTAAAGCAAGCTCCTGATGGCATCTTCATATCCTAGTCCAAATATGCTAAGGAATTAGTAAAAAGGTTTGGGATGGCTGATGCCTCAGTTATGAAGACACCTATGGCTTCTAATGCAGTAATTGATTCTGATGAAAAGGGCAAACTGTTGATCAGAAAAATTTTAGGGCCATTGTTGGGTCCCTATTATATCTTACTACAAGTAGACCTGATATAATGTTTGCAATATGTCTTTGTGCTAGATTTCAAGTCAATCCTAAAGAATCTCATTTAATTCTCCTCAAAAGAATTTTAAGATATTTAAAGGGTTGTCCTAATCTAGGACTTTGGTATCCCACAGAGTCAAAATTTTAATTAACTGGATATTCTGATGCTGACTATGCTGGATGCAGAGTTGACAGAAAAAGCACTTCAGGAACCTATTAGTTCTTGGGTGATAGATTAGTTTCTTGGTTTTGCAAGAAACAATCTTCTGTGTCTACATCAACTGCAGAGGCTGAATATATAGCAGCTAGTAGTTGCTGTTCACAGATCTTGTGGATTCAAAATCAGCTACTGGATTATGGGTACTCTCTCAAAGATTCCACCATATTTTATGACAGTACTAGTGCCATATCTATTGCACAAAATCTAGTCCTGCATTCTAGAACCAAGCATATAGAAATAAGGCATCATTTTCTTAGAGACTGTGTTGACAAAACAAGATTAACCTCAAGTTTATTTCCACTGATTTGTAAAGAGAAGATATTTTTACCAAACCTCTGGATGTGCAAAAGCATCTATTCTTTTTGAATCAGCTTGCAATGATAAATGGAATGGATTAATCCTAAATTTTGTCTGTGTGAAGATGTGGTCAACGATCGTCGAATGGAGATCGACGATCTTCGAACTCATCTTGAGCTCAATCGTCGACCTGAGATTGACGACAGCTCTGTGTGAAGAAGAAATCATTGACCGGAGATCGACGACTTTGCTTCAGAAAACTAATCGTTGACCTCAGCACGACGATTGATTTTCCGACTGAGATCAGAGACCAAAGATATTATTTGCTTATAAATTAAATCTTTGACCTAAGATCGACGTTTTTGTTTTTATCATCGGCCAGAGATCGTCTCTTCATATTCCAAAAACCTATATGTAGGTTTCTTCTCGATCTCTGTCCCGCGCTTTCATA
This sequence comes from Platanthera zijinensis, assembly GCA_039513925.1. Classification (NCBI taxonomy): domain Eukaryota; kingdom Viridiplantae; phylum Streptophyta; class Magnoliopsida; order Asparagales; family Orchidaceae; genus Platanthera; species Platanthera zijinensis. The sequence goes on from CM077094.1 coordinate 115,421,849, forward strand.
TTTACCCTCTGCTCTTGATTTTTGCTCTCTCTAGTTTACAGGTTTTCCATGGTGATCTCTGCAGCAGTTCTCGCAGTGATGAAGTTTGACATAGGATTTGATGTTGACTTCGGCTCTTTCAGTCATTGTGATGTTGTGTTTCAGGAAATGCTGCAGCTGTGCGACGATCAGGGGTTGAAGAAACTTATGTCTACAAGGATAAAGCTATATGTTGCTGAGATAAAGGAATGGGTTTACACCTCCTCTGTCAATGATTCTTCGATGATTGGTTCCATCTCGGGACAGCAGGTTACTCTAAACCCTGCATCTCTTACAGAAATTTTTGAGCTAAAGAATGGAACAGATGATTTGGATCAGGACAGTGCAGAATATAGCAGGATGCTTCTGGAGATGGGTCATGTCGAGGGCATTCCATCTAAGTTATTAAAGAAAAACCTATATGTAGGGTTTAAGTTTCTCGCGGATATAGTGGGCAAGGTTCTGCTTGGCAAGCACTCGGCCTATGATAATATCGACAGGCAGTAGTTTGCCATAATGTCTGCTTTAGTAAACAAGAAGGCCATTGATTGGGCCAGTTTGTTTTTTTATTTGATTAAGAGAAAGAATAACAAAAAGGAAGTCTGTCTAGGAAGGATTATAGGAATTTTCCTTCAACAGAAAGCCCCAGAGCTTTTGGTTTCTCCAACCATAGCTATCAATGCCAGCAAAAGGATGGATTCATCTTTGTTCGGGAAGTGGGAGAGGTCAATTCAGAAACCCTCCAGGGCAGGAACCTCCTCTCGCACATCTGAGGACACCAGGGCCGTCGCAGCCACTCCTCACCCTACTGATGAAGTTCCCTCCCTTTCTCCTCCCCCCTGCATCTCCAACCATCACCAATGTCTCTTCTCACCCTACCACTTCCCTTCAAACTCCTCTTTCATCTCAAGCCACTCTATCCTCTAATACCTAGTCTCCTCAACACCATATTACATCTCAACTCTTCTCCAACTTGTCATCTCCAAATTTTGATCTGCTCTCTCCTCACTCTTCCCCTTCTCATCAACCTAATTCACCAATAAACATTGAAGCCTCTCCTCACAACTCTCCTCAACATTACCCCACCCATTTCCTCAGAATGTCTCCAACCCAGGATGAAATCATGACAGATTTCACTCCTCCTCCATCTCATACTTCTGTCTCAACTCAGACTCCAGCTGACTTTCTTCAAGACGATCATATCTCTCTATCTCATATTTTGGAACTTCTCACTCCTACCCTAAAATCCCTTATAGCAGAGGCAATTTCACCTCTTTCTCAATCTATTTTCTCTCTTTCTGCCCTCATCACTTCTTCTCTCTCTACTTCCTCTGTCCCTTCTTCATCTAGGGGCCTGGTTCCAGTCCTCACTGAAACCAGACAGGGGGAGATGTCCCATGAAGATGTTGTAGGTCCAGTATCAGCAGAACTTCAGGTTCAGATTCCTCCAGCAGATTAGAAAGAAGAAGCTTTTCAAAAGTTTTGTTCAGACATAGACCTATTTTCAGATTTGCTGATGACAGATGAGGACACTGATGTGTCAATCCCTGAGATCTTCAGTGGTCATTACTTTATTAACCCATCTATTGATTTGAAAATTCTTTTACATTCTTTCTCTATGTTCAGAGCAGTTTTGTTTTTAGATGAGGCTATTTCTTCCAGGGCTATGGTCTGTTATACCAGACCCAAAAGTCCCTCTGTTATGAAACATCTTCTGCAGAATAAATCAGCTCCAGCTTGTTCAGACACTCTATCAGTTACAGAATATACAGACATGTCATCCTCTATGGATGTTGAGTTTTTGCTTTCTTCAGAAAAGAAGAATGAAAATGATGCTCTCTCAATTGCTGATGATTTACTTGATCTAGTGGCCTCAGAAAATTTGGCTTTAGCCCTACAAACAAGTCTAATCAGTCTTTGTGAGCCTATTAGTCCTTATCCCTCTTTGGATGATTTGACTGCAAATGACATTCTGGAAGAAGCCAAAGAAAAGGCTGCTAAGAAGATTAATGACAAGGAAATAAATGAAATAGATGAATTATATGTCAATCCTCAAGTTTTATCTGATGATGATGATTCAGATGATAGTGATTCTAAGGAAAAGAAAGCCTCAAAGAAAAGAAAAGCTGCTCCCCAGGCTGTTCCTAAACCAGGAAATACTAATGATACACCTTATTACATTTTGAAAGGAATTACCCCATACCCTGGCATGGAAAGCTGTATGTGGCTATCCAAGAATGAGCAAAAAGCAAGAAAGAAGAGCAGTAGATACTCTCCACCTCCTCAAGAATTCAGAAGAGGTCCTCCTCCTCCTCCTCCTGCTGCTGCTGGTGCTTCAGGTGCTATCTCTCGAGCTTCTGGTGCATCTTCCCAGCCTTCCTCTTATTCAAGATCATCTCAAAGGCAGGATAGATCCTCCAGAACTCAGTTTCAGGGAAGCAGTCAGCATCATAGAAATCAGATCTTCTCAGAGCAAGTGAAAGAAGTAATCTATCAGAATCCTTCATCTTCTCCTTCTCTCCAACAAACTGCTTCAAAGACTCAAATGACAGCTACTTACCAGTCAAAAGACATGATGTATCTCTCAGATCTAAAGGAAAATATAGTGAGGCTGCCCCCTCCTAGTTCTCTCTACTCCCAAAATGATGAACAACTCAATTCAACATTCTTTCAAGCTCAATCCACTTAGTTCAAAGAAGTCACTGTATTGCCTCCTCAAGAACATTAACTACCTATTGAACAGGAATTTGACCCAAACTTCAGGATGGCTAGACTTCAGGAACTGATTGGCCTTTCTCAGATCAGAAAAGCTGTAGAAAATGGAAAGATCTATCTTCATTCTCTACTATGTAACCTTTCAGAGAAAAGGAGCTGGATAAACTTCAAGTAAGCAAGAAAGACTTCAATCCAGCTGATTATATGGCTTTGCATCCAGAAGCAGTTGTGCCCAGAGTCAACACTCAGACATCTCTTGGTGGGCAAGACTTGATGTCATCCAAGAAGAATGTACCAGACCCAAGCAGGAAGATAATTTTCTCTAAACCTTCATCTGGCTCTTCTTTTGATAAACCATAGTTTATGTTATTTGTTTAATGATTAACTGAATATGTACAATGTACTGCTATAACATATCTATTGATGGTATTTCATTCCTTCAGATATTTATGGCCTTTGCATTTCATTTCTTTTCAGTTTTGTTTTTGAGTGACCTCACACAAATAGGGGGAGATTATTGGAACCTCTGTTTGGCTTTGTGCTAGGTTCACTCTTTGGTTGTTTAGACCCTCTTGTATAACCAGGGTCTCTATCTTCAATCTTAGTTAAATCCCTTTAAGACCAGGTTTGGGCAGACCATCTTTGCAATGGACTCAGATTCAGATTCAGAATATGTTGTGATTCATCTATAACAGTTCGACTATAGTCGAACTCTGCTCGACGATCGTCGATCTCCCATCGACGATCTCAGAGTCTCCTACTCTTAGCTGAGCTCGACGATCCCCGAGATCAGGTCGACGATCTCTTGTTTCTCTCTAGTAATCGAAGCTCAACGATCTCTTATCCCTGGTCGACGATCTCTGATCCGAGTCTTACGATTTTTGTGTTGTCTTCTTCTATCAGTTTTTTTTAGATCAGTCAGAAGTCTTTATTTGGTATGACTATGGTCAATTATTTTAAGGCAAGATATATTCTGATAATAAATGTTGATACTCCCAAGGATGATAGCAGTATTTCTTGAAGCAGTTATTATGACATTCACAGAATATTGTGTAGAGACAGTTATGGATTGTATTTATGACTGCTAGCCATTATAGCTGTTTGGGCTCCTTATTTCTTGCAGTAAATTATGCCTTGCCTTGGGAATTCAAATTCAGGCCATTTTTCTTCTCTCTGACAGAACATATATCTAAAGATAACAAAATCAGACAACACACAAGCAAGTAAGCAAACAAAAAGAAAAGATTTTTTTGCTCTAAGTGGATACTACATGACTTACTAAGAAGAAGAAGAAGAACTCTCTCTGAACAATTTTCACCAGTCTTCTTCTCTCTTCAGTCTTCAAAGATTCACAGAGAATCTCAACATCAACCACTGCTATCAGATTCAAAAAGGGCTCTACAACCTTTTCACTTTGAAGACCTACACCCAGGGCCAAGCCTCATCCTCCTGAATTCATACAATATCCCAGGGGGAGGTTGGATCTTTATTTAATCCACAAAATCTTCTCAATTGTCTGAGAAAGAGAATATTCTCATATACTTTTTCTTTTACCTCCATATGTGCATGGTTATCTCTCCCTTCAAAAGTGAACTCTTTGGTGATAGGGCACCTGATAAAAAACCTATTGGATTTTGAGCTCCTGGTCAAAAGCTCAAAGGGTTTCTATATCTACCTGAAGCAGATCTTGTGGTGATAGGGTACCTGATCAAAAACCTAAGTGGATTCCTACCTAGGTGGTAGAAGAGTGGATGTAACAAGTTTTGGTGAACCACTATAAATTTTCTTGTGTCGTCTGTATTGCTTTGTGATTTCTTTGTGTGATGTGTTGTTGTGGTAGTCCCTCTTATTTATTTTCTCTAGTCTCTTTTATTAGTATTTCTATTCCGCAATTAAATTTTTAAATAAGTTTTAAAATACTCTATTCACCCCCCCCCTCTAGAGTAAGAACCTATCTATCCCCTCACTTTCATACTCGAGTAATTGTTCTCGGGAATAAGCTATGGTTCTCAAGTAGTAGATTATGTACTCGAGTTATAAACATTCTTCTCGAGAAATGATGTCCAGACTAAGAATTTTCTTGATTTTTGAAGTGTAACCTGATCTTGAACTTTGCTTGAGACCATTTTATTCATTCTTCCTTGTTGAGCATGCCAAGTTCTATTTTGAAGAATAAGAACTTGGTCTCATCCAGTGGTTTCGTGAAAATGTCTGGAACCTTCTTGTCAGTTGGAACATATTGGAGATTGATGTCTCCATGCTCCACATGCTCCCTGATAAAATGATACCTCGGCTTTATGTGTTTTTTCCTGCTGTGAGAGACTGGATTGTTGGCGATTACAATTGTACTGGAGGAGTCGCAAAACATTGGAAAGTTCTTGAACTTCATATTGTAGTCTTCAAATTTGTTCTTTATCCATAGCAGTTGTGCACAACAAAAGCCTGCAGAAATATATTCTGACTCGACTGTTGAAATTACGACATAATTCTGCTTCTTACTGCTCCATAAGAAAATCCTTCTTCCTAGGAATTGACAAGTCATGGAAGTGCTTTTCCTGTCATCTTTGCTTCCTGCAAAATCTGTATCTGAAAAACCTATCAGTTTGCTATCATTACTTCTTGGGTACCATAAACCAATATTTGGTATACCTTTAAGGTATCTCAAAATCTGCTTTGCAGCAGCATAATTAGATTCCTTAGAGTTCACTTGAAATCTAGCACACATGCATGTTGAAAACATTATGTCCAGCCTATTAGCAGTAAAATAGAGCAAGGATCCAATTATGCTTCTATACTTGGTTTCATCAAAAGGCTTCCCTTTCTCATCCTTGTCCAGAGACATAGCTGAACTCATTGGAGTCCTCATAGAGGTTGTGTTCTCCATTCCGAATTTCTTAATTAACTCCCTAGTGAATTTCTTTTGAGAGATGAAAATTCCATCTTTAGATTGTTTCACCTGAAGTCTTAAGAAATACTTCAGCTCTCTCATACTGCTCATTTCAAATTTCCCTTGCATAAGTTTGGAAAACTTTTTGTAAAGGTTGTCGTCAGTAGAGCCAAATATGATGTCATCGATATAGATTTGCACTGGCAAAATCTTACCTTTTATTTTTCTTAGAAATAATGTCTTATCTATCTTTCCTCTTATGAACTTATTCTAAAGAATGAAGCTAGACAACGTCTCATACCAAGCTCGAGGAGCTTGTTTCAAACCATATAAAGCTTTAAATAAAAGATAAACGTGCTCAGGATGGTTAGAATCAACAAAACCTAGAGGTTGTTCCGCATACACTTCCTCTTTTATGTCACCATTAAGGAAGGCTGACTTCACATCCATTAAATAGACAGTGAAGCCCTTAAGTGTTGTATATGCTAGGAACAACCTGATTGCCTCCAGCCTTGCAACTGGAGCATACGTTTGATCGAAGTCAATTCCTTCTTCTTGTCTATATCCCTTGGCGACGAGTCTGGTATTGTTCTTTATAATTATTCCATCTTCGTCCATCTTGTTCCTATAGACCCACTTTGTTCCAATAACGTTCTTACCTTTGGGTCTTAGAACAAGATTCTAGACTTGGCAATGCTTAAATTGATTCAGTTCTTATTACATTGTCATTATCCAAGATATGTTTGAGTTTGCTTCCTCAAACTTCTTTGGTTCAACCTGCGAGAGGAAACTTAAATATAGATTTTTATTAGTTGTACCTCTACAAGTTCTTACACCATCCCGGGTATCTCCTATGATTTGATCAATTGGGTGATCCTTCAAGTGTTTGAGCTCTAGGTTTCTTGCATCTGGAGCTTCTTCTATCACTAGAGTGATTTCATCAACCTGGATGGCATCTTCATCATGGTGATCATCCTCTCCAATTGGGGTTGGAGTGGTGATCTTGATGAAATTTTGAGCTTTTTCTTCTATCGGCTCATCCATGTTTAATTCCTTTAGTCTTGAACCTGCATCTTCAATAAACACACTAGGAGAGCTGTGTTGCAGCAAGCTTGTCTCATCAAATACAACATTAATAGATTCTTCTACAACTAGGGTTTTCTTATTAAAAATCCTATATGTCTTACTATGGTTACTATAACCTACGAAAATACCTTCAAAACACTTTTCACTGAATTTAGTTGTGTGATACTTCCCGTTGTTAAGTACAAAACATTGACTACTAAAGATTCTGAAATATGAAATAGTCGGTTTCCTGCTCTTTAGTAGTTCGTAAGGTGTTTTATCACAGTTCTTATTTATGAGAGCTCTGTTTTGCACGTGACAAGCAGTGTTTATGGCTTCAGCCCAGAAATATTTCGGTAGTGAGGCATCACTCAACATGGTTCTACAAGCCTCAATGAGTGTTCTATTCCTTATCCTAGCTACTCCGTTTTGTTGAGGAGTACAAGGAGAGGAAAACTCATGAAAGATACCAAGAATTTCACAGAATTATGTCATGCCCCAGACTTGAACTCTGTTCCATTGTCACTTCTAATTTTGACAACGGAACAGCTGTATTCATTCTGAATTTGCATGACAAAATTAGTAAAGATATCAAAAGTATCTAAATTGTGTTTTAGAAAGAACACCCATACAAAGCAAGAGTAATAATCAACAATAACCAATGTATAATCCTTACCTCCCAAACTTCTAATTTTCAGTGGACCGAGCAGGTCCATATAAAGTAGGTGTAAACATCTATTAGAATCTTTGCCAATGATTCTTTTAAAGGTAGCCCTTATTTTCTTGCCTTTTACACATGCGTGACAAGGTCTATCTTTAATGAACTTAATGTTGGGTGCATCACATACTAAATAAAGATAAAATAATTTATTAATACTTTTGTAATTTATATGTGCTAATCTCTTGTGTCATTGGTCACCAAGAGACGAACTATCTTTTTCCAAAAAAGCACACTGGCGTAGAATAGTCTATGCAAATAAAATTTAAGAAAAATATATTTCTACGACGAGTGCCTGATAGAATCATTTCTAAGTTATCGACCGATTTTATCAAACACTTATCTACATGAAATTCTACTATGTATCCTTTATCACAGAGCTGGCTTATGCTTATAAGATTGTGTTCCAATCCTTCAACATAAGCCACATCTGAGAAGGATACACTACCATTAGTAATCATATCGTAGCCTTTTGTAATCACTCTATCATAACCTCCAAAGATGACCTTTGGCCCGTTCATGACTGGAGAGTAATTCTGGAGTAGGCTTCTAGTCCCGATCATATACAGAGAGCATCCACTATCCAAATACCTGGCTAATAGAATCGTTTCTAAGTTATCTACCGATTTTATCAAACACTTGTCTGCATGAAATTCTACTATGTATCCTTTATCACAGAGCTGGCTTATGCTTATAAATTGTGTTCCAGTCCTTCAACATAAGCCGCATATGAGAAGGAAACACTACCATTAGTAATCATACCGTTACCTTTTGTAATCCCTCTATCAGAACCTCCAAAGATGACCTTTGGCCCGTTCATGACTGGAGAGTAATTCTAGAGTAGGCTTCTAGTCCCGATCATATGCCGAGAGCATCCACTGTCCAAATACTAGATAGGATTTTTGGTGGCCTTTGGACATTCCTGCAAAAGTAGAATCAGTTTGCCTTAGGAACCCAAACTTGTTTGGGTCCTTGGTCTCTAGTTAGCATACTCCCCCTACGTATGTTAACATTGTGAGTGGTCTTTCCATATTATTAACCTGAGGAGTTACATAATATCTGGGGTTAAACCAGCAATCTATGGCAAAGTGAACAATTTTGCCACAACACCAACAGTCAAACCTATTGTATCTTTGCCTAAAGTTCTCCTGCTTGACCTTTTGAGAGTGTGGTCTAGCAGGGGCAGCAGACTTGGAGGTAGAAGCTTTGTGGTGATGGCACTCACACAACCTCTTCTACTTAAGAGGTTTTTCCACAACGAGTTTAACTTTTGGAAATTCTTTATGTTATGACCATGACTATACGGGTCGTAGCTCTGAAGAGTGATCTCCTCATAAGGTGCCTTGAAGACACTTTCACCAAAGTTTCAGGGACGGGTCCATCCTTGGTACCGAGACTTGGGCTCTACATAAGTAGGCCTAGCAAAGTGACCGTAGGATGAATTAAGATCAAACTAATTTGTTGGAAAGATAACCATCTTAAATGAAGTTTGATCTTGAGGAGCTTTCCCCTTCTCCTTGGATAGATCTTTCTTGGCAGCCTTATTTTTTCTTTGGTCTTTATTTCTCCTAGAAGATTTACTAGGGGCAGCCACATGGCCTAAGCTAGCTCCTTTACCCTGAGCAGAGAATTTATCCACAAGTGGAAGGACTATCTTGGGCTTGGAGAAACTTTCAACAAGTTTCTTTTCAGCAACAAGTTATTCTTCCAACTTTTGAATGATTTTCTCCTTTAGGTTCAGGTGCTCGAGAGCTTTATTATATTCTTCCATTGCATCATGGAATTCCTTTCTGAGTGAGTCCATCATTATGACTTCCTCCCTCAGATTGCTCTCCTCAGCCTTAAGAGATTTAATCTCCTTAGCTTGAGTTCTTTCAACTCTTTGATATTTGTCGTAAGCCTTGATTAACTCTTTGTATTGAGTCATGAGTTCAGATTCATCATCAGACGACCAGTCCTCATGATCATGGTCAGAAGCATATGATTCCGAGAGAGGAGTGTGAGAGTTTACCTTCCCAGTGAACATGGGTTCTTATTCTTCAACTGTGTGTGTAATGAGCCCGAAGTAGGCTTCCTCGTCATCACTACACTCAGATGAGTCTGTGTCACTGAGGTTCTTGGCCTTCTTGGCTACCAGGATTCTTTTAGTTTTCTTTTTATTATAAGAAGATTTCGTCTCCTCTCTTCTTCCACCCTCCTTCTTCTTGTGAGGGAAATCTGCTATGTCATTAAAGATAGAACACGTGGACCAAAATGAAACGAGATTAATTTGAAATCACTTCCGTCGGGACTTAACAAAAACTTCAAGAAATGAACTTCATTTCTCGAGTGAAGAATAGACTACTCGAGAACAACATATATTTCTCGAGAAGAGGATATAAGATTCTCGAGAATAAATACTTTAGAAAAACACTGGAAATCAGTTCTGGCTTCTTGAGAAATAACTTCTGTTACTAGAGAAATAATTTCTATTACTCGAGAAATAGATAATAACTTCTCGAGAACTAACTGGACTTCTCGAGAACAAATTATACTTCTCAAGAAATAACTTCGGCTTATCGAGTACTAGTCTTCTGCTTTCTCGAGACAAGTCTTGGCCTTCTCGAGTAATGACTTCTGCTTCTCGAGTACAAGACTTAGAAAAATTCTTAGCTGAGTTTTGAGTGAACTCGAGAAAGAGACGAGTCTTACTCGAGTACTGCATGGCTATCTCGAGAACTAAACTAAGCCTTCTCGAGTACAACTCCTGTTACTCGAAAACTTGACTGAGCTAACTCGAGAAATACTTCAATAATACTCGAGTACAAGGAAGTCCTTCTCGAGAACAATACTTAGAAAATTTTCACTTTCTGAAAAATGATTTTCTTCAAGGAATTCAGCAACTAGTCTTTCTCCCATAACTTTAGTTTTTTGAAGATGAAGTGTGTCCCAATAGAGAGGCTACACATGATTCAACACCATGGGTCACACAATGAAGGATTACATTGTATGGTCCTGTGTTTGGTGGCTTATTGTAGACTGACATTGGTCTACACTTGGCAATTATAACCTGCAAGCACTCAACTTGAAAAGAGTATCAAATACAAACTTAATTCATCTTAGTTCAAGGGTGACTTCATACAAATCTACGTTATTCTTGATACAATACCCAATAAGATGCCTTCTGGTTATTTGTGGAGTTCAAGGAGTTAGTGGAGTGCCAGCTTGGCCTGCAGATCTAGAAGTTTAGATCGGACAACGGTGGTGAGTTTGTATCATCCGAATTTTCTAACTTCTTTAGGAAGCACGGGATCCAAAGAGAGCTTACTTGTGCTCATACTCAACAACAAAATAGAGTGGCGGAGAGGAAGATCCGCCATTTAAGGGAAACTTGCAAGTGCTGGCTTCATGCAAAGGGCATTCCCAGGTCCTTTTGGGTGGAAGGAATGGCCTGCATAACTTATGTCATCAATCGGATGCCTCTGAGTCCGATCAACATGAAGTCTCCTCATGAGCTAATGTTCAAGGAGAAGCCCAGTGTTGAACACCATCGGGTGTTTGGATCAACCTACTATGTTCACGTCCCAGATTCTCTGAGGACCAAGCTTGATACAAAGGCGTTAAAGCTTGTCTTTGTGGGCTACAATGAGCATAAGAAGTGATGGAAGTGCATGGATCCTGCGATAAGGAAGTTTGTTGTATCAAGAGACATTATCTTTGATGAGCTAACGTCATATGGAGGAAGCTCATCTATGGATTTACCAGAGAGCAAGTCTGATGAAGGTCAGAAGGAGGCTGCTGAAGATATTCAGGTGGAGCTGCCTATGTCACCAGGAGCTCCAGGTGTTTCATGCTCTGGGGCAGAGGCTTCTGGTTTAGGAAGAAGGGGGAGCGACGCTCCAGGTGTGCACGGAAATGGAGTTGATTCAGAAGAAGCAGCGAATGTGGTGAGCAAGGAGCAGACTCTTCAGAGATCGAAGAGGACCATCAAGCCACCAGCTCGTTATTGCAAAGGAAATACGGTGAGCTTTGTCTCTTGTTTCTTCACAGGCCCCCTAGATGAGCGAGAACCTTCTAGATTTAATGAAGCCACTAGAGTCAAGGAGTGGGAAGATGTCACTGATGAGGAGATGGTTGCTCTCAAGAAGAATGAAACCTGGGACCTTGTGCCCAAGATTGATGGCATTACTCCGGTGACTTGTAAGTGGGTTTACAAGCAAAAGAAGAAGGCGGATGGGAGCATCGAGAGGTATAAGGCTCGCCTTGTTGCTCTAGGGTTCTCTCAATAGTACAGAGAAGACTATGAAGAGATGTTCAACCCAGTTGTGAAGATGAATTCAGCTCGTATGGTGATGGCTTTGGCATCTTGCCAAGGTTGGAAGGTGTGGCAGCTGGACGTAAAAAATTCTTTTCTTTACGGGGAAATAGACAAGGACATCTTCATGGATTAACCACTCAGATATGTTTCTGAAGAAAATCCTGGCTATGTCTGCAACTCCGAAAGGCCCTTTTTGGTTTGAAACAGGCACCTCATGCTTGGTATGGGAAGATAACAAAATACCTCCAGTTCTGCTGATATCTTGCTTCAAATTCAGACTCAAGATTGTTTATCAAGAAGAAGGGGGAGATCTTTATCTTGGTGTTGTTATACGTGGATGATATGATCGTCACGGGAAACTCCAAGGAGGAGGTAGCTAGGCTCAGGGAAGAGCTAGCTATAAGATTCAATATGAAGGATTTGGGTGAGCTCCACCACTTTCTTGGACTTGAGGTGGAGAGGAAAGAGTGTGGCATACTCGTTTCCCAAAAGGGCTATGAAGAGTGAATTATTCAGCAATTCAGCATATGGGAGGGGAAGAGTAGCTCTACTCCTTTTGACTCAGGGATTAAGCTTCAACGAGATGAGGGGAGGATTCTTCCTGATCCTCTTGTGTTCCGGGATCTAGTTGGGAGCCTTATCTACTTGACAATTAAAAGGCCAGACATTGCTTATGCAGTTGGCCGAGTAAGTCGGTATATGGCAGAACCCAGGAAGTTTGATCTGATGGCGGTAAGGAATATTCTGAAATATGTGAAGTTCACTTCTTATATGGGTCTCCTTTATAGGAGAGACACGAGTTTTATTCTTCAAGGATACTCGGATGCTGATTATGGGGGAGATTCAGACGTCCAGAAGTCAACATCTGGTTATGTCTTCACATGTAGATCAACTGGTATCTCTTAGTGTAGCAAGAAGCAGGACTCGGGGTCCGTCTCTACTACGGAAGCGGAGTACATGGCTTTGGCCTTGGCTGCTCGAGAAGCCATTTGGATTAGGAGGCTTATTGAAGACGTCCATGAGGAAGTGTTGGGTACCACTCTGCTCCGTGGTGACAACGAGAGTGCTCTCAAACTAGTGAATAATCCACTTTGTCACGCAAGGACCAAGCATATTGAGATCGAGCACCATTTCATATGGGAGAAGGTGTTGGAGGGATCTCTTATGGTTGAGCATGTACGAAGTGAGGACACCATCACAGACATTTTCACTAAGCCATTGTCGAAGGGGCCTTTTACTCATTTACGAGGATTACTGGGGCTGGCCTCCACTTCTCACTTCAAGGGGGAGTGTTGAATTTTGTGAAGTGAAAGTGGGGGTTGTTCAGGAAGACCGCGCGGCTAGGGCGGATAGACCTTGCGGTCTGGTGGTAGAGGCCTCGGTGGTCCGGTATTTGCGGCCTGATGGTGGAAACCAACCATGCTAGCTAGTTCCCTGGTGAATTAGGCGGATAGGTAGTATCCGCGGCTAGGGCAGACTCTTGCTGAGTTCGTAGAGTCCGCTGTTGCAGTTTCTGCTTTGGCTTTTGCAGTTAGACGCTATTGGAGCTGGCGGTCTGTGCGGACTAGTGTTCATATCCGCTGAGCTTGTACCAGAGTTTCTCATGGTTATTGCGGGATGGAGCAGAGTCTGCGGGCTGGGTGGACTGGTCCTTGGTGGCAAGGTGTGCGAAGTGGTTTGTCTCCGCAGGGCTGTTGCTGGTGATCAGTCCTGCCTTGTTCCTTGGTGTTATGGAGAATACGGTTGTTTTTTAGGCCAGCTTGGTGGTTTGCGGGCTGGCCTCTTGTCCGGCCACTGTTTGGTAGAAAGCGGTTAAGTTGGTGTTCGCCATTATCTATGCGGACTGGGCAGACTGTGTTGTGCTCAGCGCGAGCTTGGGTGGTGTCTCTATCTCTAGGGTGGTGACCCCACTCCTCTTCACGCCTATAAATAGGATCACCCGACACTTCATTAGTAACTGAATGAATAGTAAGCCTACTCGTGTTTAAGTTGCTGCGGACTGGTTTTTGGTATTCGCTCGGGTTGAAGAGGTTAACCAGTTCTTGTTGCGCAGGTTGTGCAGACAGCGCTAAAGGACTAGAGACTTGGTTCTGAGTTATTGCGGACTCTACGACTACAACAGGAGGTTACTGCAGGTCGTGTGCGACTAGCAGCAGTTACTCTTTTGTAACTTTCTCTTCTGTTAAATAAGTTGTCCGCCTCTGAGCGGCTTGTTCAGTTGGTGGCAGTAGTCCGTGCCTTCTGCCGACTAGGCGACCTCGCGGTCAGGCGGTCTGCAGTTCGGCGGACAGTTTCCTTTCAGTACTAGAATAATGGGTTGTCTGCGTGGTTTGTTGTGGTCTCGCGACCTGGCGACCTGAGCGGACTCCTTCAGTAGGTAGCAGCAGATCCGGCGGTTACTCATTGAGTCCACGCAGTTTGATTGTGTTGTACTTTTCTACTTTCTTTAGTTTCCTTAGCAAGCATGTCTCTCCATGTATGCCTAGTATTGTAAAGAAGTTTTTTAATAATACAAGATTCTTATTCTTTTCTCTTTGCATCTGGTTTACCTGCTCAAGAGTGTTGAGTGTTCCTGTGCCTAGTTCCCACTTTTCTCTATATCAAAATTTCAATAGCCCTACACTCAGGCGCATAGACCCTTCAACTTAAAACAAAATGTACTTACAAGATTATTTATGTTGGAACGCCCTATTACATATTAAGGCTAGGATCACTATTATTTGTTTAGGATGTTTAGTTTGACCTAACTTATATAGACTTGGGTCATAGGATTATTTCAAGGGTTGGTACTTCAGAAGGAATCCAGAGAAGTTCAGTTCGACGAACGCAAAATTTAGATTAACGAACGACGAGCTCATTTCGACGAATGCTGAGCTTAGTTCGATGAACTTAGGTTTCTAACTCTGAGTTTAGCTCGACGAATGCTGAGCACCATTTGATGAACTCTGATCTCAACTCAGAAGCTTAGCTCGACGAAAGACAAGCTCAGTTCGACAAACTCTGAGCTCAAATCGACGAAACAGAAAACTCAATTTGACGAACTCTGGGCTCAGTTTGACGAATTCCTTGATGTGTTCGATGATCAGGCAGTTTCAATATTCATAGGCAGAATGTTTTCAAAAGCTTAATTTCAATCAGGTACAACTCTGATATTTAATGCTAAATATTCTAATTGAATATAGCCGTTTAAGGCAGCATTAAATATGGATTTATCAGAGAGTTTTAATTCTAATTAATTCCCAGGGCAGTTATAATTCTCAAAGAATCTTCAGGCATTTCAGAATGGTTTTAATTCAAATGTTGGAATTCCTCTCAGATATTATATATTCAGAAGATTACTGCTTAATGGGGATACAGACTATGTTGTGACAGATTTAGGGGTTACAAATATAGATCAACACATATATAGATATAGATATTCCGCTTCAGAGTCTTCTAGTGCAAAATCTTCAATCAATCAGAAACAAGAAGGCTTATACCCTGAAGAAAAGTTCCCTCTCCTGATCTAAAATCTCTATTGAAATCAGGGGGAGATTTTTGCATCATCATCCACTAAAGTGTTCTCAGAGATATTTGACAGAGAAGACAACATCATTTCTTATAGTTTATTTCTAAACTGTGTATAGGGTTTTAAACTCCCTTCAAAAGTGAACTCTTGGTTCCTAAGTCACCAGAATAAAAGACTTAAGCTTGGTTTTTGGGCACCTGGTCAAAAGCCAAAGGGTTTCTAGATCTCCCTTAGAAAATAGATCTTCTGATGGCAGGGCATCTGATAAAAAACTTGTAGTGGATTCCTACCAGAGTGGTAGAAGAGTAGACGTACCCAGATTTATTGGGGAACTACTATAAAAATCCTTGTGTCGTCTGTGATTGCTTTACTTTCTATTGTGTGCTGTGATTTTCCTATTTATATATATATATATATATATATATATCACTTAATTTAAATCCGCTATAAAAATAAATTAAAGTTTTTAAAATACTCTATTCACCCCCCTCTAGAGTAAAGTTAGATTTATTGCTCACTTTTAATTGGTATCAGAGATTGGTTATTTGGTTTTACAAGCTAACACCTGAACCAACAGATCTGATAGATCTTATTTTACTTAGAAATTTATCATGGCACAAAATAAAGAGTATTCAAGTACTAGACCTCCTGTTTGTAATCTAAATAAGTTTGCACTATGGCAGGAAAAGATTAGATTATATATGAATTCTATTGATGAGGATATCTACAATTATATTTTTGACAGGACCACCTCCACCACTAGCAACAAGCACCAGTGTTATACCTCCACCAGAATGGACAGAGGCTCAGATAAAAGCAAAAACTACTGATGCAAAGTCTATGAATATACTAGCCCAGATAATGTCTAATGATACTTTTCAGAAGGTTGTTGAATGCACCTCAGCAAAAGCTATGTAGGACTCCCTCAGAGCAATGATAGCTGGATCAGCAGATGAGAGAAAAGATAGAAGATCTTACCTGATTTCTCAATATGAGAATTTCAAAAAGGGTGAAATTGAATCTGTTGCTGAGATGTACACAAGACTCAGTCTCATAATTAATGAACTGAAGACCTTGGAGAAGGATATTACATTGATAAAAGTCAATGACAAAATTCTCATGTGTTTCCCTAGCACATAGGATTCAAGAATCTGCCAATTAGAGAAGCCAAAAAGTGTAAATGAAATCTCAACAGAAACCTTGTTGGGCAAGCTCAAATCCTATGAGCAGCTCATCAAAATAAGAGAAGCTGAACAAAAGACTTTACTCTCAGTAAAGAAAGAGAAAAGTATTGCTTTCCTAGTTACTGAGAAGGAAGACCAAATTCCAAAGAATGAAGAACTTATGAGTCTTTTGGCCAAGAGATTTTACAAAATGGCCAGAAAAGACTTAAGGAGAAGATCTTCTATGAATAATGATAAACCAAAGTATGACAAAACACCAACTAAAGAAATTGTTTATTATGGTTACAGGAAACTAGACATATTCTTCGAAAGTGTCCTGAAATTAAAAGAAAGAAAAGAAGAAGGAGAAAGACTATAAGAAGCACTCCAACAAATCCTCTTTTGGTAAACACAAATAGAAGGACAGAGGTTTTGTAACTGAAACATGGAGTGAATCATATATTGAATCTTCATCCAGTTCAAGTGAAGATGAAGAAGAATCAAAAGCTAAAGAAGTCTGTTTGATGGCAATCAATGCATCATGCATCAATTCTGATGATGAATCTGAGTCTGAGGAAGACCAGGTAATTTCTGCCTTTGATTTTACTTCAGAACAATTTAAAGAATATTTTAAATTTCTTTGTAAAGATTTAATACAATCTGAGAAGGAAATAAAACTTCTCTGAGAAAAATTAATTGAATTAAACAGACTATCTTCAAAAAATATTAAACTTGAAGAAGATTTGAAAATTCTTAAGGCATAAGTAGTTTTTCTAGAAAACAAATTATCTGAGGCTAAGAAGATTGAAGAATCTCTTAATGGGAGAAGTATCAAACTGATGAACATCACAAATACAGTCAATGCCAGACTAAATGGTAAACTTGGTTTGGGAGCTTCATCTAGTCAACCTCACCTTCTTCAGAAAAATGTTTTAACTACCCCTATCAAATTCGTCAAATTCATATCTGCTAAAGGAAAAGAAATATTAGCAATTATAGATAAAGAAATTGAAGTTTTGCCAAAAAATGTTCTAAAACAAAATAAAACTTTTCAGAAAAATTATGTTTAACAAAATTCGTCGAACCGAGATCGACGAAATCAATATTACTCATCGAACAGCAATCGACAAACTCTGAACACAGGATTTGAGTATAACTACTCAACGAATGGTGCTCGACGAAATCAACATGATTCGTCGAACAGAGATCGACGAACTCTGAACACAGAAAATGAATATTACTATTCTGTGAATGGATCTCGATGAACTCACTCTAATTCGTCAAACGAAGCTCGACGAAATCAGTATAATTCGTCGAACTCAAATTTTTCAAATAGAAATTTTATTCATTTTCAAAAGAATAATCAAACACAAAGATTGGAAAATCCTTTTACTCGGTGAATCATTCCTCCTAGGAGATATCATCCACTTGGTTATACGGATCAACCTGAATGTTCTTATATTTCTAATTATTATGAAAGAAAACTAGGACCCAAGGTAATCTGGGTCAAGAACACCTAATTTATGTTATATAAGAAAAGAACTATGCTACGACAGAGAAACAGTGGTATTTGGATAGTGGATGCTCAAAATATATGACAGGAAGCAATGCTAACTTATGTGACTTCAAAGCTAAGCTTGGACCAAAAGTCATATTAGAGACTCCAACTGTAGACTGACAGAAGGCTATGGCAATGTCAATGTTGGAGTAGTTACCTTTAGAAAGGTAGCTTATGTGAAAGGTCTTAAGCATAACCTTATATCCATAAGTCTACTATGTGATGAAGGTTATCAGGTATCTTTTAATAAAGCTTTATGTTTTATTACATTTGATAAAAATAAAATTATTTTAACTGGAGTTAGACAAGGTAACATTTATTTAGTAACCTTTAACTCTGCTAAATCAGAAATATGTTTATTTAATTAGAAAAGTAAAACTAATGATCTATGACATAAAAGATTAGGGCATATAAACCTTAGAACTATTGCTAAATTGTCTAAGGATAACCTTGTTAGAGGACTACCTTCTGGTTCTTATAAGAAGGAAGGACTTTGTAGAGCTTATCAATTAGGTTAGCAAACTAAAAATAGTTTTAAATCCATATCTAAGAGTGATTCACCAAGAATTTTGTATTTACTACATATAGACCTTTTTGTACCTATTACAATACAAAGTTTGGGAGGAAAGTCATATACCTTAGTTATTGTTGATGATTTCTCAAGATTCACTTGGGTGTTCTTTCGTAGAAATAAGTCAGATAACTTCAAAGTTCTTACAGACTTTCTTAGGAACATCAAGATTGAGTACTCTAGTCAGATTGCATTGATCAGAAATGATCATAAAACTGAGTTTGAATCTCTTCTGATGAAAGAATTCTGTGAGAAAGTTGGCATCAAGCAATGTTTCTCTGCTCCTAGAACTCTTCAACAAAATTGGGTAGCTGAAAAGAAAAATAGAACCCTAATTGAATCTGCTAGAACATTACTAGCTTGTAGATGCTCACTGACCCCTATCCTTTTGGGCAGAGGCAGCAAGCACAGCAAACTATGTTCTTAACAAAAGTCTCATTCATAAACTGAAGGGTAAGACTTCCTATGAATTACTTAAAAATAAGAAACCTAAAGTAAATTATTTTAAAGTTTTTGGGTGTAGATATTATATTCACAATAATTATAAGAAACACTTAAGAAAATTTGAAGCCAAAGCCGCAGATGGAATATTTCTTGGATATTCTCAAGTCAACAAGGCTTATAAGGTCTTTAATAAATCTACCCTTAAAATAGAAGAATCTATACATGCATCTTTTGATGAAACTAACATGTTTTATAAGGAGAAGGATAAATCTACCATAGAATCTTTTCAGGTACCACTTATGTGTGAGAAGTTAGATGAATTAAACCTTAAATAAGAGGATATATTGCATCCTTCTTAACAGACTGCATAAGACAGTGATGAAGAATATCATAACATTTATGTTGAACCAACAATAGCTAATGAAATTTCACAAGAGGAATTAACAACACAAGTTATTAAACAACCAACTCCACATGTTGATTTTGTCACACTTATAGATCATCCTAGATCTCTAGTGATTGGAGACATATCAGTTGATGTGCAAACAAGGCATTAACTCAATAAAGATCAGATGTATGCATGCTTTCTTTCTCAGATTGAACCTCAATCCATAAAAGATGCAGAACAAGATCCCCACTTGATCATTGCAATGCAAGAGGAATTCAATCAGTTTGAGAGGTGTAGAGTTTGAGACTTAGTTCCATGACCCAAATACTATCCAGTCATTAGATCCAAATGGGTCTTCAGGAATAAATTTGATTCTCAAGGAGTCATAGTAAGAAATAAAGCTAGATTTGTAGCTCAAGGATACTCACAGGAGGAAGGAATAGACTATGATCGGACTTTTTCTCTTGTTGTAAGATTTGAAGCTATAAGAATATTTCTTGCATTTACAGCATTCAAGAAATTCAAGATATATCATATGGATGTGAAGAGTGCATTTTTGAATGGAGAACTCAAAGAGAAAGTTTATGTTGAACAACCTCTAGGTTTTATCTCTTCAACTTATTCTACTCATGTCTTTAAACTTAATAAAGCTCTTTATGGTCTTAAACAAGCTACAAGAGCTTGGTATGAGACCCTTGCTAATTTTCTTTTAGAAAATAAATTTTGTAGAGGCATGGTAGATAAAACTTTATTTTTTAGACATCATAAAACCAAAATTTTACTAGTTCAAATATATGTTGAAGATATAATTTTTGGTTATACTGATTCAAAACTTTGCAAATGGTTTTCTGACCTAATGCATTAAAAGTTTGAAATGAGTAGCATGAGTGAATTATCTTACTTCCTTGGCTTACAAGTAAAGCAAACAACTGATGTAATTTTCATATCTCAATCTAAATATACTAAAGAGCTAATTAAAAGATTTTGGATGTCAGATGCCTTAGCTATGAAAACACTTATGCCCTCTAATGTTGTAGTTGATAATGATGAAGAGGACAAACCTGTTGATCAGAAAACCTATAGAGCAATCATTAGGTCTCTATTGTATTTAACAGCAAGTAGACTGGATATTATGTTTGCAACCTGTATTTGTGCTAGGTTCCAAGTTAATCCTAAAGAATCTCACCTTATTTTAGTAAAGAGAATATTAAGATATATAAAGGGTTGTCCTAATCTAGGACTCTGGTATCCTATTGAGTCAAGATTTGAATTAACTGAATTTACAGATGTTGACTATGCTGGATACAGAGTTAATAGAAAAAGTACATCAGGAACTTGTCAGTTTCTTGGTGATAGGCTTGTGTCATGGTTTTGTGAGAAGAAAACATATGTATCTACTTCAATTACTGAAGATGAATATATTACAGCTGGTAGTTATTGTTCACAGATTTTGTGGATTCAAAATCAGTTACTAGATTATGGATACAACTTAAATAATTTAACTATATTTTGTGATAATACTAGTGCAATTTCAATTGCACAGAATCCCGTCCTTCATATTAGGACTAAGCATATAGAAATTAGGCAACATTTCATACGAGACAATGTAGACAAAAATAAAATTAGCCTAGAATTTATTTCTACTGATTTACAATGACCTGACATTTTCCCCAAACCATTAGATGAAAAAAACATATCTTCTCCTTAAATCAGTTAGGAATGATTAATGGTGAGTCTTTAAATTGACTTTTGTTCTAAGATCTACGAATTGTGAACTTTTCGTGAAACGTTCGTCGAATGAAGATCGATGAACTTTCTTTGTGAAACTTTCATCCAATAGAGATCGACAAATTAGTTTCGAGTACTTTTCGTCAAACGGAGCTCGATGGATTGTATTTCCTTTATGAGATTTTCGTCGAACAGAGTTCGATGTTTTGTTTTTCGTCGGACGGAGTTCGTCTTTTCAACTTCTGAAAACTTATATTTAGGTTTTCATCGAACTCTATCCCGTGCATTGTCCATTTCTCTTGCACTTGATCCTTCTGTTTTACAAGACAATGGCGATTTCACAGGCGATTCTCTCTGCAATGAAGTCTGATGCAGGTTTTGATATCGACATGGAATCCTTTAGTCATTCAGATCAAATCTTCTAGGACATCTTATGGCTCTTTGAGGCACAAAATCTACGACACTTTATGACTACCAGAATCAAACTCCCAATCACAGAGATTAAAGAATTGATTCATATAGCCAAGATTAGGGATATCTCAACCATTATTGGTTCAATCTCAGGCAATCAGGTTCCTCTAACACCTGAAATTCTTTCTGAAATTTTCGATTTTGTTAATGGAGAAGACGATATAGAGTTATCTAGTATAGAATTTGATATAATGCTAGATAGAATGGGTCACTCTCAAGTAGGGCTGTAACGGTTCAGTTTGGTTCGATTTTCTATCAAAACCGCTAACCAAACCACCCCCATGTGGTTCCAAAAATCCAAAACCGAACCAAATTGCGAACACCATTGGAACTGAACCGAACCATTTCGTTTGGTTTAGTTCGGTTTCAGTGGTTTAATACTTAAAAGAATAGAAGTTTGCTCATTAATTATTGTTATACTTATGAAGGAAAATCGAACAAGGTGCTCGTCTTTCAATTGAAGGACCTTTTTAAAACAACATAAATTGAAGAGTATTTGGTTTTTTAAGTAACTTGAAATGCTAATTTTTATAAAGTTCTGAAAATATTTGAGTCATTTTCGATAACTACAAGACTTAAGGATGCTATCAAATTTTGTATAAATTTAACAAAGAGCAGTCAACCCTTATCCTACTTGGCGCTCAGGCATAACTCACAAGTAATAACATTTAGTATTAATAATTTATATATCATTTATTTTTAATAACTTGGCCTTAGCTGAGCTTATGAAATAAATTATCTTTAATAGAATAGTATTAGAGCTAATATGGTTCAGTTCGGTTCGACTCGATCCAGTTTGACATTCTGAACCGTGAACCGAACCGAACCACATGGTTTTTCACAAAATGAAACCGTGACCAAACCGTGGGTTACTATAACCGAACCAAACTGTATGGTTTGGTTTGGTTTTGTTCGGTTTGGAGGTTCGGTTGGTTCCGGCTTACAGACCTACTCTCAAGGAAACCCTAATCATTTATTGAAAAAGAACTTTTCCATAGAATATAAGTTCTTAGTAGATGTGGTAGGCAAGGTACTTCTGGGCAAACACTCAACCCACGACTATGTTACTAGGAACCAATTTCTGTTGATGTGTGCCTTGGTTGATCAGAAAACCATTAACTGGGGGGTCAATTTTATTTGGTTCTTATTAAGAAGAAGATCACCAGCAAGTTTGGAGGATATGGCAGGATTTTGGGAGCCTTTTTACAGACTAAATTTCTAGAGGTGTTGGTCTCTCAGACCATACACATCAATTCTTCCAAGAGGCTAACCTCTGCCCTATTTGGAAAATGGGAGAGGGTGATTCCTAAGCCTCCAAGGGCAGCTCCCTCTAGGGCAGCTTCTGAAATCACCAGGGCTATTCCAGCCACTCTCCATACCCCAGATGAGGTTTATGCTCCTCTTGTTTCTTCTCCTTCACCATCTCCACACCATTCCCCTAGATCTTCCACTCCACCTACTCAATAGTCTGTTTTACCTGAAGCTGTTCCATCTTCAACCTTCACTACCACTTCACCAGCTCATCAGTCACCTCATCAGTCACCACCTTCATCTCCACTTCTTTCATCTCCACCTCACTTCTCTCTACTTAATTAATCTCCACCTCATTCATCTCCACAACAATTATCTCCACCTCACACATCTATCTA
This sequence comes from Platanthera zijinensis, assembly GCA_039513925.1. NCBI lineage: Eukaryota > Viridiplantae > Streptophyta > Magnoliopsida > Asparagales > Orchidaceae > Platanthera > Platanthera zijinensis. Next base: position 115,445,029 of record CM077094.1, read on the forward strand.
GGAGATAGTTCCTAATGACATTCCCCCTGTCATTAATCCTACCTCTTTACCTGATTCATCTTTTCTATGTTCCAAATGTACTAACAGTTTCATTCCCTCTTCTTCCATTCCATCCTCTACATCTACTCAGGCTCCACCTGAGTTTAAGTATCTTGATTTCTCTTCCATTGCTTCTAACCTTCTTGAATTCATCACTCCAACTATCAAGAAACTCTTGGATGAAGCTTTAACTCCCATTATGGCTTCTATCTCTGAACTTTCTTCTAAACTAGCCTCTTCCCAATCTATCCCTTCTTCTGGGGGCCTAGATTCAGCTTTCCCTGGATCTAGGTAGGGGGAGATGCTTAATGAAAAAGCTCCAATTTTTGCAGAAGTTCCAGTTATAGCCAATGTAGAAGTTCCAGTTACAGAAGCAACAGTTTTTGATGATATTAAGGATTTAAAAATGACAAGTGCAGATAAGGATGAGTTATAAGCAGAGCCAGAAGTTCTTACTGTTGGTGATGTCATTATTCATCCCATAATTGATTTATATTCTTTATTATTAGTTTTTGGTTTACTGCATAATTATTCTCCTAGCTTATAAGTTTATGAAGAAGATCTCTCAAGAGCAGTAGTTTGCTACTCTGCTCCCATTGATTCTTCAGTTTTAGAAGAGCTTAGATCTAGTTTCAGAGTTGTTTCTACTAGTTCTACTCCAGTCTTAAACCCTATAGTAGTTGATAATATAATGGATATTATAGAACAAGTTTCTTCCCCTCCTACTTTTGCATGGGATGAAACCCCTATGCCCAATTTTGATGATCTTCTTAATGAAGATATGGAAGAGGCCGCTAATGTAGATGATGTTTAGGTTGATGATCATACCGATGTATAAAAGAAAATTGATGCTTTATATTATCAGCCTTAAGAGGAATATGATGATCATACAGAGTCTGATGATTCAGAAGACTCTTATTCTAAGAAAAGAAAGTTAACGAAAAAGGCTCCAGCTAAGGTTGCTCCTCAACCTTCTTCTACAGCAAACATTCCTTATTACATTCTGCATGGGATACCTCTTACTCTAGATGTTCCACACTGGATGAGGTACTCCAAAAATGAGATGAATAATAGGAAGAAGATGAAAAGATATCATTCTCCATTAAAGTCCTAGAGAGGACCTCCTCCTCCGCCTCCTCCAACAGCAGGATCAACTGGTAATATTTCTTCTTCTCAGAAGCCTACTTCTCATTCCTCTAGACAAACTCAGGACTGGCAGGATAAACCTACAAGGTTTGATTCACACAGCAGTCAAAGCAGCCAGCAACACTCAAGTTAAGAAAGGCCAGCTTCTCCAGTATTTGATCCAAAATTAGATCTAGTCTACAGAATGGCAAGGTTCAAAGAGCAAGTTGCTCTTTCTCAGATTAAGAAAGCAAGGACAGAAGGTAAGGACACCTCTCAATTCTCTACTATGTCCTCCTACAGGCAACAGGAACTGGATAGATATCAGAAGAAAAGCCTATTTCATGTTGACAAGTATATGAGTTTGCATCCTGAAGCAGTTATTCCAAGAACCACTTCTCTGAAGATCATTGGTTCTCAAGATCGTAAAGTGAGTAAAAGAGAAGTTGAAGATCCAACAAGGAAGCTAATTTTTACCAAATCATCTTCAGATTCTCCTTCAGCTTCTCCACAGAAGGACTCTTAATTTTTTTTATGCCTTTAAACTTTGTTGTTGTTTATAAACTTTCTCAAAGCACCTTTTATATATCTGCTAAAAATTTATAATTCTATCAGATAATTATGCTTTGTGTTTTTCATTTTTGATAGTATCCTCACCCAAATAGGGGGAGATTGTTGGAACACCCAATTACTTATTAGGGCTAAGATCACTATTATTTGTTTAGGATGTTTAGTTTGACCAAACTTGTATAGACTAGGGTCATAGGATTATTTTCAGGGTTGTTACTTTAGAAGGAATCCAGAGAAGTTCAGTTCGATGAACACAGAATTCAGATCGACGAACGCAGAATTCAGATCGACGAATGACGAGCTCAGTTCGACAAACGTTGAGCTTAGATTGACGAACTCAGGTTTCTAACTCTGAGTTTAGATCGACGAACGCTAAGCTCCATTTGACGAACTCTGATCTCAACTCAGAAGCTTAGCTCGATGAAAGCCAAGCTCAGTTCGACGAACTCTGAGCTCAGATCGATGAAATAGAAAACTCAATTCGACGAACTCTAGACTTAGTTCGATGAATTTCTTGATGTGTTCGACGATCATGCAGTTTCTATATTCAGAGGCAGAATGTTTTCAAAAGCTTAATTTCAATCAGTTATAACTTTGATATTTAATGCTAAATATTCTAATTGAATATAGTCGTTTAAGACAGCATTTAATATGGATTTATCACAGAGTTTTAATTCTAATTAATTCCCAGGTCAGTTATAATTCTCAGAGATTCTTCAGGCATTTCAGAATGGTTTTAATTCAAATGTTTGAATTCCTCTCAGATATTATATATTCAGAAGATTGCTACTTAATGGGGATATAGACTATGTTGTAACAGATTTAGGGGTTACAAATATAGATCAACACATATACAGATATAGTTATTCTGCTTCAGAGTCTTCTAGTGCAAAATCGTTAATCAATCAGAAATAAGAAGGCCTATACCCTGAAGAAAAGTTCTCTCTCCTAATCTCAAATCTCTATTCAAATCAGGGGGAGCTTTTTGCATCATCATATACTAAAGTCTTCTCAGAGATATTTGATAGAGAAGACAACATCATTTCTTAAAGTTTATTTCTAAACTGTGTACAGGGTTTTTAACTCCCTTCAAAAGTAAACTCTTGGTTCTTAAGTCACCTGATCAAAAGACATAAGCATGGTTTTTGGGCACCTGGTCAAAAGATCAAAGGGTTGCTAAATCTCCCTTAGAAAATAGATCTTTTGGTGGTAGGGCACCTGATCAAAAACCTGTAGTGGATACCTACCAGGGTGGAAGAAGAGTAGACGTACCCAAATTTATTACGGAACTACTATAAAAATTCTTGTGTCGTCTGTGATTGCTTTAATTTCTATTATGTGCTGTTATTTTCCTATTTATATATATATATATCACTTACTTTAAATCCGCTATAAAAAAAAAATTAAAGTTTTTAAAATACTCTATTCACCCCCCTCTAGAGTAAGTTAGATCCATCCCTCACTTTCAGTTTGTTTAGATTACAACAGATGATAATAATATATTACACCTTTAGATTTGGTCTTCTGTTGAAATAGAACAGCTGAGAACTATCCTGGAGTAGGGCTTGAAATATTGTTCTTCGACTTGTCCTTAGCTCCTTCTTGATCTTATGTCTCCTTGTAGAAAGAAGAAGATCAACAACTACATGCGCCCAGGTGCGCGTATATTACAGTGTGCGCCTAGTTCTGGGCGCAGTGAGCACATGACCTTCCCCGCGCGCCTAGGTTCGCACGGAGGTGCGCGCACTTGGGCGCACACGAGGTAAACTACGCGCGCCTAGGTACGCATGCATGTGCACGCGGGCCCAAGTACTCCCGTGGATATGCGCACACTGCTGCACGGTCCCGCAAGCACGCAGAGGTGTGCGAACCACCACCTAAGTAGGAGCATACACAAGTGAGCTCGCTCGGTTACACGATTCGGTATGCCCGTGTCTCCGTACCTTCACCATCGCACCTCCGCACCTACATCCTCGCGTATCTCTGCCTTTGCGTGTCTCTGCTATAAGACCCCTCCCACTTGCCAAGGAGGATACCCGGTCTTATGATTAGAATCACTGCCTTACGGTGATACTAACACAGGTTAGTCACCATCGCACGACATCGGTCCTGCCGGCTAGTATGATCATTCAACTATTTGGCCAATCAGAGAAAACAAGAAAAAAGTACAACAATACCAGTCCACAGAATCATAGAGATCATCTTCATATAATGAAATATAAATAGTCCACAATGAGTGAAAAATAGAGAGTATGGGCTTATGCCTGATACATGCCAAATGAAATAAATCTCTCTCATACCACTCTAAGCGGAAGCTGAAACTAAACACTCGTAATCACATGTTGTCGAGCTATAGTAGTAGTGATGCACGGTATCTGCTCCTCAAGTCCTACCACTTCATCCTGCTGGTAGTGCTAGCGCTTCATCTCCTCGAGCTCCTACGGTCACAACCGACTGTTAATCATAAAGACTAAGACATTTTGACCTCGCCTCACCACCGCGACTCCTAGGCACCGTGCAGGGGGATGAAAGCAGAGGACAACAAAGACAGTATCAAAATAGCAGGTGATAGTGGAACTATTCTATCATGATTAACATCTAACATTATTTATATCATTATACTAACAGTTGTATAAGAGTAATAAAGGGAAGAACAGTAAACAATAGAACAGTAATAAAAGGGGCAGTAGAGTAAGTAAGAGCAGTAAAGTAAGCAACTGCCACCAAGCTACCATCACAAGGGTACCTTAACTTATATGAATGACCACACAAACTAATAAGATAAAGTTTTAAGAATTGTAATTTATCATATAAAAGAGCTCATACTAATTTATATGATAAGGATCTGCATTATAAATGACCTAGTGTGTATGTATGTATGATATGTTATGCATGTTATGATTCATACAAGTATAACACACTCACGTGACTCTATGATCACAGACCTTTAGTTTCCACTTTTTGTAGTTAGCTAAACTCTCTAGTACCAGTGGTGTGACTATGACAGCAGTGGAGCGGGCGTCTCCACTCCTAGGTAGGTATACACATTACTAGGCCTAGACCTCCCATATGCCTCTTTACATGTCCTAGGTGTACTATAGAGTCTCTACATACTAATTATTCGTTATCCTACCAGTCTTTATGGTAGTGTGTGCATTTTCGGGGATCATCCTCCAAACCACAATATAAAACAACCCACTGGCCCCTCAAACCCTCACACCTAGCTAGAGTCAACATATTGCCATTGGTGTGACAACTGGCCCAGTACCGATGACCCGCCACTAATTTGTTTTGATGCACATGAAAGTTATCTCACTAGCCTCCAGCTCGCAAGACTAACCCGTCCTGATGTAAAACTCCCGAGCTTTCAGCTCGCAGGACTAACCCATACTGATATAAAACTCTCGTGCCTTTAGCTTGCAGGACTAACCCGTCCTGATATAAAACTCCCGAGTCTTCAGCTCGCAAGACTAACTCGTCCTGATATCCCTCCAACCCAACAATGGTAAGATTGTTGTAATGTTCCTTCAATCTATCCTATTAAACTACTCTTGTCTAACTTTAGTTATACTTAGAGACTTAGGGTTAATCTTGGACTTCCCGAGGTCTTCCCGGTGAAAGGCTCGCAACGGTACTAGGGAATACAATGGGCTGAAGCCCAAATCCCCTTTTCTAGGAAAATTACTTTTATTGTTGATTACCCGTTACTAATAACCCACACTCATTGTTACTCCTGAGTAAACCTAATGACTTAAAGTTCTTATAAGAGTGACAATCTTTCGTCGGACTCTGGTTTAGCTATTCCTCTAAATGACCATGCACTCTAACACTTACACCATGTAGTGACATAACCTAGGGTTCCAACCTGGGTTCCAAGGACTTCCAAACTTGTCTTTAAATCAATTAGATTCCACTACCTTGAATGTCATACCCAGCCCACCCTTATGCATCTGTCCCATATATAATGTGAACTCGTAAACCCTTAAGTGACGTGCAAACCTGCTCGTAATTTCTCATGAACAAAAAACACTTCCTATGATGCACCATGATCTAATTCATGACTTTAGGTGGCTGGATAACACTTTCATGTGGTTTGGGTGACCTAAACACTATATGTCAATTTTACTAAACGCAGTCCAAGGGTTTAACCTTTGTCCATATAAGGTGAATTCCAATTCCTTCGCCCAAAGGCCTCCAAATGTTTATTATGGGTTCATCATATGGTAATTTATGAAAATTCAGAAAATCACAATTTTCCTAATTATTTTTGGCAATAATTAAAATTATTTAATTATGTGACCAAAGTCATATTAAACATGAACTATCAAAACCAGAGGTCCTCTAGGCCTAAATAATTTATCACTTGTCCATCTTAGTATAAAAGATCAGTGTACAAAATTTTATAATTTCCCAGATTGATTTGACCCATATTTTCTATTTATGAATATCAATACCATATTACCCATTTCCAAATGAAGTACCAAACATAATCAACCCATATTTCCAAGAAAATTCCTAGATGATAATAATTTCATGGTAGTGGTCAAAATAAATTTTCATAATTATCCACAGAGATTTGACTTAAGATTTTCACAATTTAAAATATTTACAAAAATACCACTATTCATATAAATATCATATCTATCCATCCAAAAATATTAAGAAACTTTACAGAGTTTCATAGTACTAAAATAATGATCTAGGAAAAATTTCATAATTTTCCAAGGCATATATTTCACATTTTAATCAAAACAATTAAGGGAATAATTAAAATTTGCACAATCCTTCACATGAAATAATTCCAAAAATCCCAATCAATTTTCCAGAGCAATAAAAGGACATTTTAGGGCTTATGTGAAAGATCAAAAATTTTCCATGTTAAGATGCCTTTATTTCCTATTATGACATAAATATGTGTTATAATTAAAATAAATTAAAACTTTGGGATTTTTGATTCCAAAAATCCTAACTTCACCATAGATGATGCATTTAATCTCCATAAACTCCTAGCCAGAGGTGCATTGACATGCAATGAGCCAAATAGTCTTAATTTCCCATTTTTACCATTTTTGCTAAAGGCACACCAAATACACATATGCCTTCAACTTGCAAGTTTTATCCTACAACATGTAGAGTCGCAAATGACCCTAAATTTTTACCATAGTCATAAAATGACATCATAGTCATTCCACCCAAATTTGGGGTTATTTTGAGTTGTAAAACTCTTTAAATCACATTAATTTTATAAATCAAACAATGGAATAAACTATAGGGAAATGTTCTCCAAAAACTCTAATTTTCGAGCACAAGCTAGGTTTAGTACATGCACATGCATGGTACAAATTTCATCACATGTGGAGTTATCATCTAACGTATATACTCATTATAATTTCTGACATAGGGTAGGAGCAGTCCTAGGGAAATAGACCTATAAGGAGATACAATGCTCAAAATATCTTGATTAAGGTGCCTAATTAAAGGTAAGACCAATGACTACATTTTTAACATTGGGTACGTTTTTTGAATCTGCACCTAAGGGGCCTAATTTTAACATGCAATTCATTGTATAAAGTGTGACAGAATAATAATTAAGCCTATAGTTTTATATTCATCAACTATGGACGACATCGGGTCATCGTCCCCACCCAGCCAATGACTGAGATTAATGTAACACCCCTGATTTTTCGGTGTTTATTTTAAATTTATGTAGTGGCATAATTATGATGTTAGGGCGTTACGTTTGATGCGTAGTTAACAGGCGTCGTTGTTGGAGTGTGATTTTTGCACATCGGAATCCGAGGTTTTGACTCGGTGGTTTTTAATAGGTTGTTATTGGTTGTAACTTTGAAGAGTTGTAACCCCAGTTTGGTTTGTCGAATCTTAATTTTTACTTCACCATTGGTTTTGTAGCATTGGTATTTAGTCTCGGAGCAAATTTCGTGGAAATCCAAGTTGGTTCGAGTTTTTGGGTCATTTGGACGTTTCGTTATTAATAATTATATTATATTATATCATATGTATATATTATATTATATTTATTTAATAAATAATATATTATATGTTATATTATATTTATATAATATATAATATAATATATAATATAATATATGTAATATTATATTATATATATATAAGGACTCAAGACCGAAACCTATTCATTATCTTTTTTCCCAAGCCATCAGACCGAGAGTGCGGAAGAAAAGAGGGCGACGGGTTTCGCAAGGCCTTCGACGGTCATTTATAGGAGTGCTGGTGCTCGGAATAGGCGACGGAGGGTAGATCCGAAAAGCTCTCGCCGAGATATACGTATTGGTGGTAGGTAATTTTGTTTTCTTGGACTTTTGGCATTAGGGTTTTTGACCTTGACTCTCGTTTACTCTATAAAGCTTCAGGAATCGTTTCCTAAGAGTTCTTGCGGCCGATCTTTGAAGTGGAGTGCTCGTGAGGCTGGTTTTTTGAAGATATTGAGGCAAGTGGTGGTTTGCACCCTTGCCAAGCCTCTTATTATGTCCCTTATTTTCCCCTCTGAACTTTTTTTATGTCTACTCTTGGTTGTTTATTACTTAGCATAGTAGTAACCTTGTTTTTCTCTTATTGTCGTGTTGAGGTAGAATTCTTTTTCCTGTGTTGGGCTCCTGCCTTGTCTACCCCTCCCTTTCTATTAATTTATGGAACTTAGTCTTGGTCTAGGTTTATCTATTGTCAAACAAATTAATTATTATAAGTCTATTAACCTCTATTTATGTAAGATAGAATTTCTGTCAGGTTTTTGCCTTAGGCATCGAGTGAACTCAGCTAGGCGTCGAGTGCGCTGAGTGAGCTCAGTTAGGCATCGAGTGTGTCAAATGCATCTGCCTTGGCATTGAGTGTGTTGACTGAATCAGCCTTTGGCGTCGAGTGCGCTGAGTGTTCAGCCTTTGGCGTCGAGTGAATTCAGAGCCTGTGTTTTGGTGTCGAGTGAATTCAGAGCCTGTGTTTTGGCATCGAGTGAATTCAGAGCATGTGTTTTTGCATCGAGTGAATTCAGAGCCTGTGTTTTGGCGTCGAGTGAATTCAGAGCCTGTGTTTTGGCGTCAAGTGAATTCATAGCCTATATTTTAGCATCGAGTGAATTCAGAGTCTGTGTTTTGGCGCCGAGTGAATTCAGAGCCTTTGTTTTGGTGTCGAGTGAATTTAGAGCCTGTGTTTTGGCGTCGAGTGAATTCAGAGCCTGTGATTTGGCGTCGAGTGAACTCAGAGCCTGTATTTTGGCGTCGAGTGATCTCAGAGCTTGTGTTTTGGCAATTTTGATGTGTCTGTTTAGTTACTTTCAGTTCATCAAGTCATATTCGTTGAGTTTACCTTAGTAACTTCTGGTTTTCTTCCATTTGCATCGTCATGAAAATTTGATGTTAAGCCTTGGTTTTTGTTTCGTTGGTTTATACAATGCATGGTTGTCGGTGGCCTTGGTTATTTATATATTGCATGGTTATATAATGCATGGTTATTTGTGGCCCTGAGTCTGCAGTGGATAAATTACCACCACCTTATGGGTATATATTGCATGGTTATTTGTGGCTAGGTTGGAAGTGGATAAAGGACCACCAACTTGATGCTAGTTTGTGAATCATTATGCCTGGTGGGTTTTATACTTTTCTTATGGACTGTTGGTTTGTGTTGGACAATATGGCCACTACCACAGTGCCTTTTTTGAGATGTTTGGTCTGAAGGTTGGTGTTGGACAATGTCCCCCAACTTAGTACCATTTTTACCGGTGTTAATGATTCACGCTGATCAGTCTCTTTTGTTTATATACATATATATATTCTTATGCATGCACTTGCAGATGTTAATAAAGCATGACTTCATTTCAAACTTGGTGCAATTTCTTATACTTAAAACCATGTAAATCCTTCTTTTTCTTAATACCTTATGAATTGTATGTTGTGCATTGACAGCTATTTCTGTTTTGAGCTGGTAACCCTTTAACCTCTTTTGTTATTTACCTTTGGTTTCTTTTACCACTTATTCTTTCTTACTGAGGTGTACTTTCTTTTGAATGCCTCAGGCTCGGAGCTGTAGCAGGTTGGGTGGCAAGAGTTGGTGGTCTCAGACTTTCAACAGTAGTAGTTATGGTTCTTACTTCCCCTTCGTGAGGTAGTTTTGTTGTTCTGTTTTTTAGTTCAGACATGCAAGTTATTTGGTGGGTCGTGTCCGGTTGTTGACACCCACTGGAGATTTTGTAGAATGTTAAGTTACTTGCTAGTTGCTAAGTCACTTTCTAGATGATTTGTTGGTTTTACTTGCTCTCTGAGAAGGATTTATGATAGGATTGCATGTCAGTTATTTTTAAGCTATAAAGTATCATTATACTTATCTCATGCCCATGTCATCTTTTTAAATCAAACGACACTATATTTTAACGAACGTAAAATCTCTTTTTCTACTTATACTAAATCTAGAGGTATGCATATCATGTGTTGTCCTATGCAGTTGTTCATACTCATGTAGGGTATTAATAGATGTAAATGAAGTATTTTCTGCAGCGTATAATTATATTTTCATCCGTGGACTAGTTGATCCACCGAGCAGAGGGATACGACCATCAAACTTAACTAAAATATGTTCTCTTTAAGATAAACTTGAGAATTTCATAATAAATGTTAGGAGTAGGTTCTTGCATGAGCGTCTGCAGTTATCCCCTGCACGGCATTGCATCAAGACATGTATTTTCTATTACTTTGATATAATATCTTATGTTGAGAAAATGTTGGTTGTGACAATTAACCCGTCCTGGGCCAACTTGATCTCCCATTTCCAGCACTTGGGCCACCACCACCACCAGCTATCATCACCACCACCACCTCCGTTGAGGTGGTGGCTCGTATTTCCCAGCGACATGGCCGCTGGAGGCGGCTCCTCCGGCAAACTCGTGCAAGAAGAAAAAGCTCAGAATTTCCCACTTTTCTCTCATGGTATCGGGCTCAATTGAGCTCGATGTATCACTAGTTGATCTATAAAGCTAGCACAAGGGGAGGGGAGGAGAAACAGATCGACCTGTAGATTGGATTGGCAGCAGGTGTGGTGGCAGTGTGTCATGGCCGACTAATCCTCTAGTGATCTAGCTCCTGAACTCATTTCTCCACCTAAGGCCTTGATCCAAGACTCGAAGTCCACTCCTCTGGACCTTCTGAAGCTAATGGTGAGGTCAAATTTGGCTAGAAGTGGGTGTAAAGCTAGGTTTTCTTTATGGGATGGCCGACCAAGAGATTTGGGTGCTCCTCCTTGGCTCAAAGTGTCCACCACTCCTCGATTTTTGCTGGGAATGAGCTGGGGAGCTCAGTGAGGGTGTTGGGCAAAGAGGAGGAGGGCCAAGTGGCCTCCATCCCCCATTTCCCACTTCTCTCTCTCTTGAACTTGGAAAAATTTCCATTTTACCTCCCACGCATGTCACTACCTTCCAAAACCAGATGGTAGGGGATGTAATTGGACTAATGGGCTGCTAATGGGGCATATTACATGGCCTTAGCCCAATGGAATTGGGCTTGGTCCCTAATTCTCCATTTAGGCTTAATGTTGACCAAGTTTGACTTTAGAGTTGACTTGGTCAAGTTGGTGAGTGGGCTGGGCCCACTTGATGGTCATGAGCCCTATGAGACCACCTGTTGGAACACCCTATTACTAATTTGGGCAAGGATCACTATGTTTTTAGGAAAATTGGTTTGACCTAGATGTATAGTTGAAAAGGTAAAATTAGAATGAGTCTAGGGCTTAGAACTTAGGTTTGAAGCTGCCCCCAGGACCTTTCAAAGATCAAGACTTAGAGCTGTGACAAAGACAATTTTCGTCGAACTCAGTTCGACGAAACGTCGAACTCAGTTCGACGAAACGTCGAACTCCGTTCGACGCTCTCTGAGCTCAACTCTGCTGAGTCGTCGAACTCCAATCGACGATCTTCGAGCTCAGATCGATGATCTTCTTTCAGCTACTTTCCTAGTCGTTGAGCTCTGTTCGATGATCGTAGAGCTCAGTTCGACGTTTTCTGTCTGCTGTGTTAATCCAATCTCTGAGCTCAGTTCAACGATCGTAGAGCTCAGATCGATGATTTCTGTGAGAGATCGACGCCTTCAGAATTCAAATTCAAGGACAGTTATGGATTATAATCAGAATTAATTCCTGCTTTGATTGCAAAGGATTTTCTAGCCATTTCAATCAATCTGATGCAAGTTTCAAGGAAAGACTAAATGGAATATTGCTTAGGACTTTCCCCAGATACAGTTGTCTATTATGGAAGTCATTTATGACTGATTAAACGGCCGTCTAAGAGAATATCTGAAATACTCCTTCAGTTTTCATTCGAATAGCACAGATACACAAGATATAGTGATCAACACAGACAATACAAAGAGATACAGAAGAATTAGATTACATTACAGAAGATTGAATAACACAATTTCTCTGATCAAGATTTCAACTTCTGTGATTTACAAATCTACTGAATCTTCAAGTGTTCAAAGGCTTCAACATCAAGGACTCCAGACACCAAATATTTCAACATCTGCTGGAATCATCTTCTGTTGGAGATCTGAAGCTTCTGAAGGCCTATCACCCTAGCAAAGCTCTCACTCCTGAACCATTCTACATCTCAGGGGGAGCTTTGACAACATCAACAATCCACTAGTCTTCTCTCAGTGATTTGAGACAGAGAAGACATCATCATCTCTTTCTTTTTTCTTTTCCTGCTGTAAAAAGGTTATCAAAACTCCCTTCAAAAGTTCTGAATCTGGTTCTGAGAGCCTTGTCAAAACTCAGTGGTGGCAAGACACCTTATCAAAAAATCTAGATCTGGTTTTTGAGCACCTTATCAAAAGCTCATTGGTGCCCAGGACACCTGATCAACTCATCCTGCAGTGGATTCCTACCAAGGGTGGTAGAAGAGTGGATGTACCCAAGTTTTTGGGGAACCACTATAGATCCTTGTGTCTTCTGGTTGTTGTGTGTTTGTTATTGCTGTGTCCTATGTGATTCTTATTTCTTGCTTTAACTTTATTTTTCTACAAGAACCTTACACATATAATTAAATTAAATTTTCCACTGCCTTACATTTTTAATTGTAAACATTACTTTAAAATACTCTATTCACCCCCCCCCCCCCTCTCGAGTCAGGGTAGATCTTTCTCTCACTTTCAATTGGTATCAGAGGCAGGTTGGTTCTTACATGCTAACACCTGAACCAAAAGATCTCTGAAAAGATCAATCTTATATAGAGGGGTATTATTTTCTGTATTGTATTTATTTTCCAAAAACCATGGCACAAAACAAAGACTATGCTAGCACCAGACCTCCAGTGTGCAATCTTTCCAAGTTTGCACTTTGGAAGGCAAGGATTAGATTATACATGAATTCTATTGATGAGGATATTTTCAATTCTGTTTTGACAGTGTGTCCAAGACCTCCAGAGACCACAAGCACAAGTGCTGTTCCACCTCCCTCAGGAACAGATGCTGAAATAAAGAAGTGGAAAACTGCAGATGCAAAGGCCATGAATATTCTTGCTCAGACTATGTCTGATGAGATATTCCAGAAGGTTACTAAATGCTGCTCAGCTAAAGACATATGGGATAAGCTTTCAAAAATTGTATCAAGACCTGCTGATGAAAGAAAGGACAGGAGATCCCATCTCATATCCCAATATGAGAACTTCAAGAAAGGTGAAGCTGAATCAGTTGTAGACATGTACACCAGGCTCAGTCTGATAGTCAGTGAGTTAAAGTCATTGGATAAGGAAATCACACTCACTGAACTCAATGACAAGATTCTAATATGCTTTCCCAGCACTTGGGATTCAAGGATCTGGCCAATTAAAGATGCCAGAAGCCTATGTGAAATTACCACAGAGACTCTTCTAGGCAAGTTCAAATCTTATGAGCTGCTCATCAAGAATAGGGAAGAAGAACCAAAGGCTACTTCTCCAGTCATTAGAAAGGAGAAGACCATAGCCTTCAAAGCTACAGAAGAGAAGCCTGAAGACAAAGTTATAGGAAATGATGAGCTCCTAAGTCTACTGGCCAAAAGATTCTATAAGATGGCCAGGAAGGACTTCAGAAAGAAGTCATTCAAAGGGCATGAGAAGCCTAGATATGACAAGTCCAACAGCAAAGAAATCATTTGCTTTGGATGCAAGAAACAAGGCCACATTGTGACTGACTATCCAGAGAATAAAAAAAAGGACAAGAAGGACAGAAATGAGAGAAGAAGAGACAAGGACTCCAGAAAGAACAACAACAACAGATCCTCATCCAACAAAAATAAACATACAAGGAAGGGATTTGTAGCAGAAAGATGGAGTGACACTGAAGAAGAATCAAAAGCCTTATCCAGCTCAAGTGATGATGAGGATGATGCTGAGGAAAAAGAATTCTGCATGATGGCAATCAATGCCTCCCAGCAAAACTCTGATACAGAACAAGAGTCTGATTCTTAAGCTGAAACTGGATCTGAAGAGGATGAGGTAATAAACTCTTTTGATTTTACTTCTGAGGACTTTAAAATTGAATTTAAGACACTGTGTTTAGATTTGCTAAGGTCTGAGAAAGAGATAATCTCTCTCAGAAATCAATTATCTGACTACAGTGTCCTAAAATCAAATAACCTCAAACTCTCTGAGGAGTTAGAGTGCTATAGGGAGGAGATAGCTGCACTAAAAAGTGAACTATCCAAGGCCAAGCAATTTGAAGAATCCCTTAATGGGAGAAGCATCAGACTGATGGACATTACAAGCATAGTGAACTCAAGATTCAACAGTACACTGGGCTTGGGTACTTCATCCAGCCAACCTATAGTATTAACAACCTCAATTAAATTTATTTCTGATAAAAGAAAGGGTGTTGTAGAGGTAGCTAGGAAGAATCCAGATTTACCTAAGGGAAATCAAGTTCAACAGAAAACATCTAACAGAGCTCGACGATCGTCGAACAGAGATCGACGATCGTCGAACAGAGATCGACGATCGTCGAACAGAGCTTGACGATCCAAGGCTGGATCGTCGAACTCAGATCGACGACTTCTTAACTCTGAACTCTGGTATAGTCGATCTTTGAACGGAGCTCGACGATCTGACCCAAGATCGTCGAACTAAGGTCGAAGATCGTCGAATGGATCTCAGAGCTTTGAACCTTCTTTCAGAGGTAAAACTCAAGTCAATCCTAGAAGTCCCTCATCCCAAAGCTTCAACCCTTATACTGAATGGATAGTACCTCCTAGGAGATACCATCCTGAAAGATATAAGAGTCAGCCAGGGATGTCTTTCTTTTCTAAATTTAAAGGCTATCAACCTAGACCCAAGATAAACTGGGTCAAAAACATATAAGCTGTTTATGTGCAGGTGAAGACATATCCAGAGATGGCCCAACAATGGTATCTGGATAGTGGGTGCTCAAAGAACATGATAGGGAACAAGGAGAACCTATCATTCTTCATAACCAAACTTGGACCCAAAGTAATTTTTGGTGTTTAAAATTTTTGTCAAACCAAAGGATATGGTGCTGTTCAGATAGGTTCAGTCACTTTCAAGAAGGTGGCATATGTGGAAGGACTGAAGCACAACTTGATCAGCATCAGTCAACTATGTGATGAAGGATATAAGGTGATTTTCAACAAATCCCTGTGCAAGATTAAGTTAGAGGATAACACAACTGTGTTAACAGGTAAAAGGAAAGGTAATATCTATCTTGTAGATTTTCTTTCAACCCATACAGACATTTGCTTATTTAATTCAGTATGCAAACCAAATGATCTATTGCATAAGAGACTAGGACACCTAAACCTTACAACCATTGCTAGGCTGTCCAAGGACAACCTTATTAGAGGACTACCTTCTGGCCCCTACAAGAAGGAAGGACTCTACAGGGCCTGTCAATTAGGCAAGCAAACTAAAAATAGTTTTAAGTCACTTAATAAGAGTGATTCACCTAGGATTTTGTATCTATTACACATGGATCTTTTTGGACCCATTACAGTACAAAGCTTAGGAGGGAAATCTTATACTTTGGTGATTGTAGATGACTTCTCCAGATTCACTTGGGTATTCTTTCTGAGGAAGAAGTCTGATAACTTTAAGTGTCTGACAGAGTTTCTCAAATGTATATAGATTGAGTTCAATACTCACATTGCCCTGATCAAAAGTGATCTTGGGACAGAGTTTGATTCTCTTCTTATGCAAGAGTTCTGTCAGAGTGAAGGGATCATGCATAATTTCTCTGCTCCTAGAACTCCTCAACAAAATGGGGTAGAAGAAAGGAAAAATAGAACCCTAATTGAATCTGCTACTACATTGTTGACAGATGCTCACCTACCTCTATCTTTTTGGGCTGAGGTAGTGAACACCTCCAACTATGTGTTGAATAGAAGTCTAATACATAAACTGAAGGGCAAGACTCCCTATGAATTGCTCAAAGGGAAGAAACCTAAAGTAGACTATTTCAGAATCTTTGGTTGCATTTGTTATATACACAATAATGACAAGAAATATTTAGCAAAATTCCAAGCTAAAGCTGATGAAGGGGTGTTTCTGGGATACTCCATGATCAGCAAGGCTTATAGGGTATATAATAAATCTACTTTTAAAATAGAAGAATCTGTTCATGTTTCTTTTGATGAGACTAACATGTTTTATAAGGAGAAGTCTGCTTCTACCATAGAACCATTGCAGGTACATTCTCTTTCAGAAAGTATGGACAGATTACAGGTTAAAGAAATGGATACAGCTTTTCTACCTATCCAGCAAAAGGATGAGAGCAGTGATGATGAAGAGGATGTGCAACATCTAAAAGAGCCAGTTGTTGTTCCACAAGAGGAAACAACAACAATAGTTGGTGAACAATCAACACCCACTATTGATCTAGTAACAACAAGAGATCATCCAATCTCCCAAGTAATTGGAGACATCTCAGCTGGTGTGCAAACCAGAAATCAGGTCAACCAGAACCTGATGCACACTTGCTTTCTATCTCAAGTTTAGCCTCAATCCATTCAAGATGCAGAACAAGATCCCCACTGGATCATTGCTATGCAAGAGGAACTACATCAATTTGAGAGGAATAAAGTTTGGGAACTAGTGGCAAGGCCTAAGGATCACTCCATTGTTGGAACAAAATGGGTGTTCAGGAACAAGTTGGATGATCAGGGAGTCATTATAAGGAACAAGGCAAGGCTAGTTGCTCAAGGCTACTCTCAAGAAGAAGGAATAGACTATGACCAGACCTTTGTACCAGTTGCAAGGTTAGAGGCCATCAGAACATTCCTAGCTTATGCTGCTCACAAGGGATTCAAGGTCTGCCAAATGGATGTGAAGAGTGCTTTTCTCAATGGAGACATCAAAGAGGAAGTCTATGTTAGACAACCTCCAGGTTTTATCTCTTCAACTTATCCTGATCATGTTTTCAAATTGCATAAAGCACTGTATGGACTCAAACAAGCTCCCAGAGCATGGTATGAGACCCTAGCATGCTTTCTTCTGGAAAATGATTTTATTAGGGGTAGAGTAGACCAAACTCTTTTTATTAGAACCCATAAGTCTCATACCCTACTAGTACAAATATATGTAGATGATATTATCTTTGGTTCTACTAATTCAAATTTGTGCAAAAAGTTTTCCAATATGATGCACTCTAAATTTGAATGAGTAGTATGGGTGAGCTTTCCTTCTTTCTAGGATTGCAAGTCAAACAACATGCTGAAGTAATATTCATTTCTCAAACTAAGTATGCAAAGGAACTGGTTAAGAAATTTGGTATGTCTGAAGCATGTTGTATGAAAACACCTATGCCTACTAATGCTGTATTAGATGCTGATGAACATGGAAAATATATTGATCAGATAACATATAGAGCAATGATTGGCTCTCTATTGTACCTTACAGCTAGTAGACCTGATATAATGTTTGCTACATGCATATGTGCTAGGTTCCAAGTAAGCCCTAGAGAGTCACACTTAACTTTAGTAAAGAGGATTCTTAGGTATGTAAAAAGTTGTCCAAATCTAGGACTCTGGTATCCAAAAGACTCAGGATTTGAATTAACTGGATTTTCAGATACTGATTATGCTAGATGCAGAGTAGACAGGAAAAGCACCAGTGGAACCTGTCAGTTCCTTGGTGACAGACTTGTCTCCTGGTTCTGTAAGAAACAGACATATGTGTCTACTTCAACTGCTGAAGCTGAATACATGGCAGCAGGCAGTTATTGCTCACAAATTCTGTGGATTCAAAACCAGCTTCTAGACTATGGCTACAACTTAGAAGGGTCAAAAATCTTTTGTGATAACACTAGTGCTATCTCCATAGCACAAAATCAAGTCCTCCATAGTAGGACAAAACATATAGAGATTAGGCATCACTTTCTAAGAGATAATGTTGAAAAGAATAAAATTGAACTACAATATATCCCAACTGATTTGCAAAGGGGAGATATTTTCACCAAGCCTTTGGATGAGAAGAAACATACCTTCTTCCTCAATCAGTTAGGAATGCTAGATAGTGGTTGTCTAAAATAAATTCCAAGATTTTGAAAATCTAAAAACAGACAAAGACTAGGCTAAAAACTTATATTTTCTATTGTCTGTAGGTTCTGTTTTGTCTCTGAACTGCGCTCGACGTTTTTCCAAAAATCGTCGAACAGAGATCGACGCTTTCCAATAAGCGTCGACCGGAGTTCAGCGTATTCAAGGCAGCGCTAGGCTATCTTCCTCTGGTCAACGATCGTCGAACGGAGTTCGACGCTCTCTAGTATCGTCGAAAGGAGATCGACGCTATTGAAGACTCTTCAGATTCCATTAGAAGCCCAGATCGTCGAACGAAGTTCAACGATCCTTCCTTTCCGCCGTCGAACCCTAATATAAAAATCAATTTTCGTCGTCGTTCTTTGATTGCACATTCATACTCTCTGCAATTTCTTTCTTTCCCTCCAAACTCTACTACACTTGGTTGTGTTTGGTACTTTCTTGCAGGTACTCAATGGTTGTGAACATTGTGGCTCTCGCGAAGATGAAGTTTGATACCGGGTTTGATATTGATATGGATTCATTCGCCGGCAACGATCAAATTTTTAAAGATATTCTGGAACTCTTCAAGGAACAACAACTAGAGAATATTATGTCAACAAGAATTAAGATTGCGGCTGACGAAATAAAGGAATGGGTTTTTACTGCAAAAAATGAGAATGAGAATACTATAGTCGGCACGATCAACGGGACTCAGGTACCATTGTCCCCTATTCTTCTGACTGAGGTATTCAACTTAAGTTCTGGAGATGTTTCCCCTGATATGTCTGGTGAAGAATTTGATTCCATGTTAGATAGAATGGGTCACTCTGCTGTAAACCCTAATAAGCTGTTGAAAAAGAATCTATCTGTTGAATATAGATTTTTGGCTAATGTTGTGGGCAAAGTGCTGTTGGCCAACCACTTAGCACATGATACCATCTCAAGGTATCAGTTCTGTTTAATGGGAGCAATAGTTGACAAGAAATATCTGAATTGGGGAACTATCTTCTTTGATTTGATCAAGAAGAAAATTAACAAAAGTTTTGTCAATTTTGGGAGGATTCTAAGGGTTTTCCTGCATTCCAAGTGCCCTGAATTACTAGTTTCCAATGGGATGAACATCAATGCATCTAAGAGATTAACCTGTGCCCTATTTGGGAAATGGGACAGGCAGATTATAAAACCTGCCAGGACTGCCATAGCTTCAGGCACAAGGACTCCTGCAGTCACTTCCTCTCCGGCTCCAGAAGAACTGCCTGCCTCCTCTCCTCCTTTTCCTCCACTTGTTTCTACCTCCATCTCCACATCAACCACAACAATCGCCTCAACCATAACTATCTCTTCCCCCATTACCATCTCATCACCTCTTTCTCCTCCAGCCACTTCAGAAACATTCCACCCACTCCACTATTATCCACCTCTCACCATTCCATCATTCAACATCATAGAAGACTCCTTCATGGATGATTCCCCTTCGTCTCCTTTTGAGCTTGCTTCTACCTCCTCCTACCAACAACTACTTCAAGATATACTCTCCCAACCACCCTTCACTCCATCCATCTCCACTCCTATACCATCCATCTCCACCATCCCTATCTCTCAACCATCCATTCTACCATCCACCATAGCATCAACTGCAGTCCATCCACCATCAATTCCAGCCACCTCTTCCTCCACCTCTACTCAAGTATCCCTTGAGCAAGTGGATCTTTCAGCTCTAGCAGATAGGCTTTATGGGATACTGGCCCCCAAGCTAGTAGCCCTGCTAGAGACCTCCTTGGCTCCACTCCTCAAATCTATACAGGAGCTATCTGACAGGCTGTCTGCTATCTCCTCTCCTCAGGCAATTCCTTCAATGGAGTGCCTTGATCCAGTCCTGACTGAATCAAGGCAGGAGGAGAGGCCTCATGAAGCTGAAGAAGTGCCTGCTGTTGCTCCAGTACCAGTGTTTACAGTAGACCTCAGGTCACTGTTGTGTGCTTTTGATATTCTTCACAGAAGATATTTACTAACTAAGGGAGTTGAAGACCTCACTAAGGCCATTGTGCCTATTTTAGAATGTGATCCCAGCCTGATTATATCATATGTCAATTCTCTTAAGGCTGAGGATGTTGCTGCTTCTGTTTGTACTGCTGCTGCTACTGTTATATCTGTTGAATCTACTGACATTGAAATGCTGTATGCTAAAGCTGATACTACTGCTGCTGAAGAATTGGCTAGTTTTTTGGAAGAAAAAGTCTCTGAGACTCCTGCTATTTCATCTGCTCCTGCTGAAGTTCCTGCTGCTGTCCCAATACTTCCTGCTCCTGTTGCTCCTGAGAAATCAAAAATCCAAGAGGAATACATCAAGAGAATAGATGATCTGTATGACAGACCACAGAGTTCTGATAGTGACAAGTTCAGTACTGAATCTGATGACTCTGCTGGCACCATTGCCAAAAAGAGGAAAGCTAGAAGCAAAGCTATGATGAGAGTTCCTCCTGCCAAGGCCAAAGATACAAATGGCATACCATATTATATTCTGCATGACTGTCAAATTACAGAGCCCTGGATGCAATATTCCAAAAATCAGTTAAAGGCTATGAGGAAGAAAAGGAAACTGGATAAGTATGAGAAAGGATCCTCTCAGTATCAACCTCCTCCTCCTCCAGACTCAGGATCAGGTGGAGGCTCAGCCTTTCAAACCTCTTCTTCAAAGCAAAGCTCCTCCCAATCTTCCCAGAGATATCATCCTAGAGGACAATATCAGAAAAGTTATCAGTCTAGAAGAGGTCAACACAGAGGAAGTCAGAGAGAATATAGAACTTATTCCAGACAACAAAGGGACGGACAAAGACATATGGACTCAACTCAAGGTCTTTTCCCTTACAAACTCAGAGATACTGTTGTTACAAGGACATCTACTACTTTAGAAACCATAAATAGATACGAACCTTCAATTCCTTTTGAGGATCCAGAAAATAATCCCTTATCTTGGACTGCCAGGATGAAAGAACTTGCTGCTCTAGATCAATTGAAAAAGGCCAGAGAACAAGGTAAAGATACTTCCAACATCTCTACTTTTTCAGAGCAAAGAAAGGCACAGCTGGAGAAATATGCTTCAAGGAAGTTCTTTGACCAAGAGGATTACATGAAACTGCATCCTGAGGCTGTAGTTCCCAGGCCAAGATCTCAAACCTCCTTAGGTGCAGATGATGACAGAAGGTCAAAGAAAGAGGCTTTCAATCCCAACAGAGAGATTGTATTTAAGAAAGGCAGTGAAAGGAAATGAATTCTGTAAGCAGACAGTACATTCATCTTTAAACATTTGCTGATATTCTATCTGAATGCTGCTATGTCATATGTTCTGCTCTATTGTTTTAAATTTTGCTTTTCTGTATATGCTTTTGTATTTCTTACTGAGTCCTGTAAATAGTAATCCTAACCCAAATAGGGGGAGATTGTTGGAACACCCTATTACTAATTTGGGCAAGGATCACTATGTTTTTAGGAAAATTGGTTTGACCTAGATATATAGTTGAAAAGGTCAAATTAGAATGAGTCTAGGGCTTAGAACTTAGGTTTGAAGCTGCCCCCAGGACCATTCAAAGATCAAGACTTAGAGATGAGACAAAGACAATTTTCGTCGAACTCAGTTTGACGAAACATCGAACTCCGTTCGACGCTCTCTGAGCTCAACTATACTGAGTCGTCGAACTCCGGTCGACGATCTTCGAGCTCAGATCGACGATCTTCTTTCAGCTACTTTCCCAGTCGCTGAGCTCAGTTCGACGATCGTAGAGCTCAGTTCGACGTTTTCTGTCTGCTGTGTTAATCCAATCTCTTAGCTCAGTTCAACGATCGTAGAGCTCAGATCGACGATTTCTGTGAGAGATCGACGCCTTCAGAATTCAAATTCAAGGACAGTTATGGATTATAATCAGAATTAATTCTTGCTTTGATTGCAAAGGATTTTCTAGCCATTTTAATCAATCTGATGCAAGTTTCAAGGAAAGACTAAATGGAATATTGCTTAGGACTTTCCCCAGATACAGTTGTCTATTATGGAAGTCATTTATGACTGATTAAACGGCCGTCTAAGAGAATATCTGAAATACTCCTTCAGTTTTCATTCGGATAGCACAGATACACAAGATACAGTGATCAACACAGACAATACAAAGAGATACAGAAGAATTAGATTACATTACAGAAGATTGAACAACACAATTTCTCTGATCAAGATTTCAACTTCTGTGATTTACAAATCTACTGAATCTTCAAGTGTTCAAAGGCTTCAACATCAAGGACTCCAGACACCAAATATTTCAGCATCTGCTTGAATCATCTTCTGCTGGAGATCTGAAGCTTCTGAAGGCCTATCACCCTAGCAAAGCTGTCACTCCTGAACCATTCTACATCTCAGGGGGAGCTTTGACAACATCAACAATCCACTAGTCTTCTCTCAGTGATTTGAGACAGAGAAGACATCATCATCTCTTTCTTTTTCCTTTCCTGCTGTAAAAGGGTTATCAAAACTCCCTTCAAAAGTTCTGAATCTGGTTCTGAGAGCCTTGTCAAAACTCAGTGGTGGCAAGACACCTTATCAAAAAATCTAGATCTGGTTTTTGAGCACCTTATCAAAAGCTCATTGGTGACCAGGACACCTGATCAACTCATCCTGCAGTGGATTCCTACCAAGGGTGGTAGAAGAGTGGATGTACCCAAGTTTTTGGGGAACCGCTATAGATCCTTGTGTCTTCTGGTTGCTGTGTGTTTGTTATTGCTGTGTGCTGTGTGATTCTTATTTCTTGCTTTAACTTTATTTTTCTACAAGCACCTTACACATATAATTAAATTAAATCTTCCACTGCCTTACATTTTTAATTGTAAACATTACTTTAAAATACTCTATTCACCCCCCCCTCTAGAGTCAAGGTAGATCTTTCTCTCACTTTCACCACCCAACATTGGTTGGGCCAAGGTGATGCCCTACTTAGGTTAATTGAATCTATGTATGTGATTTTGATCAAATTAGGGTTAAGGTTGACTTTGGTCAAATTAGCCCAATGGGTGACCATGTGATGGGGCTTTATGGTCCAATGCATCCAATTAGGGTTTGGAGTTTAGTGGTGGGGTCAAATTAATCATGTGATGCTTATTTGAGCCACTTAGGGTTGAGTTGACCCATGTTGACCTAAGAGGCACTTTGGTCAAATTGGCCAATTTGGTGACCCTATGATAGGGCTTTTAGGTCACTTAGGTTTCCTTTAGGGTTAGGAATATCGTGGTGAGGTCAATTTGCACTTGTGATTTCAATTTATACTATTTTGACCTAAGTTGACTTGAACACTATAGTGGGCCCCATATGGGCTCACCCTTACTTATTGGGTCCTAAGGTCAATCTAGCCTAACCCACCACACTCACCACATGTCCTACCCTAAAGTGTGTGTTAAGGGGGTCTAGAAGAAAAAGGGATGTTACATATTCCTCTGACCACTTCGCCTTGTTCGAAGAAATAACAATGTACCTTGGCATGTGCACCGCCACTCGCCTCATTCGTAGAAACCTCACCACTAGTTACCACCATGATCGTCGGAAAAGGAGACACAAAATATCCTTGATGTTCTCATGCTTCGGTTCCAAGCACCGAGAATTTTGGGGGCATATGATGAGGCCCTCATAAATTTGTAGAGAATTTCGAGCTGTAAATAGCCTTCTCCCCATGATCCTCACTAACTTCGTGGGATCATGGGTTTGACCGTCGCACAGTGATCGTCACGTGCAATAATCGTTCACCGTCCGATCCTCCACCACGATCGGCCGCCGATGTTGCCATCACTGGGTTCAGGCGGCCTGTGAATGGCCAGTCGCGCTACAGGGCGCCACACGTAAGGGGAGGCTATGCTTGACATCTCCTTCCTGCAGAAACCTCCTTCGTCCGCGGGGCGCTTTCCACGCAAGGGCGGCCGCGCCCGGTCTCCCCTCCCCACGGACGTCTCCCGCGGCCGCGGGGCGTCGCCCACGCAAAGGCGGTCATGCCCAACCGCCCCTCCCTTCGGCCTCCTCCTGCGGCAAGGGGGTACCACCTACACGAGGACTTCTGCTCCCGACCACCCCTCCCCGTGGTCGTTGGGTGCTGCCTGTAAAGGGAGGCCAAGCCCGGCCGCCCCACCCCACGGTCACCTACTGCGACTGCGGAGCTCCGCTCTCAAGGGGTGCCCATGCCCGACCACCCCTCCCCGCAGTTTCTCCCGTCGCGGCCAACTGCCTCGCCGGCCGCGACTCATTCTCTCCCCTCGCTGGCAACCTTCCGTCAGTGAGGGGGCCGCTCATTCATAGCAGGCTATCCTCGTCGTCTAGTCATTCCATCGCGATTGTCGTCGTACATTTCATGGATAATCGCCCACTAACTATCATGATTAGTGCGAGTTTATCAGTAATTATAAAATGACCTACATTTAGAGTAAATTATACGCATAATATTAGCCTAAAACTATATTAAAAGTGGTCTTCAAATAGTAATTATGGGTGGTTACAGTGTGCGAATAGCCGCGCAACCGCCGTAACCACCTCCTGAAGCCTATAAAAAGGTCTCAAGACCCCTTTTATTTCTATCTTTTCTCCTCCCAGTCTTCTTCTTCCTTAGGTCGGAGCTCTGCCGAAATTCTCCTACGAGCCTCTTCCACCAGCCAGACTGCCAGAAAATTCATCTAAGTCCACAAGATTCTGAGAAGGAAGGTGCTCCGCGTGCGACTTTTTAGAGCTTCCTATGTGCCCAACACCACCAGAATCACCGCAAACGCATCCCGGCACGTTCCTCCACAAATTTTGCTCGCCAAGAAACGTCCGTGAACGCTCATCTTTATCCGAGTGTGGGAAAGAAACCAGCTTCGAGTGAGGTGGTCTTCCGCCCACCGAACACTCTATAATCTCTCCTTTCAAAGTGTAACGAGGAGCGGTCTGTCTCTCTCAGTTCTCCAAAAACTTTGTAAACAGTTGCCAATAGTGAAGTTTGACCGGCACCGTTCCGTTCACGTGGTTTTTACCCATTTAAGGTGTTTTTCACGTTAAAAATCTTCTTGTGTGCTTCCTCTCATTCTGTGACTGTGTGCGCGATCGATCGCTCCAATGACTAAGACGGGCAAGTTTAGTCCAATCTACCGGGAGAGTTGAGTTGACCGCAACACTCAACAAATGACGCTTTAACTCATATATTTACGACCATCACCGTGCCAAACAGAGCCCTCTTACCTTCTTCAACGGAGTACAAAAAATTTCCTCCATCCACTCCTCCTCGAGGCCACTTGGCCTAGTAGTCGTTGGAATGTGAGGCGTTCTTTTCGCCGTCAAAGCTTTGCACTTTCTAATTTCCTACTTAAAATTTACAAAATTTCTTATTCCTTATTTTGTTTTCCAAAATTTCATAGTAATATTTATTTTAGGTGATTGTTATGGGCAAACCTTTTTTGGATATGGGCAAACCAATTTTATGGGCAAACCAAAAAATTATATGGGCAAACCAAATTGTTATGGGCAAACCAAAATAAAAACTTCAGCAATTTTGTTTTGGATCATCACTAGCTATCTATACCCCAGCTAATTTTGTTTGGCTCTATGAATAATTTTTCCTATTCCTTTCCAGTGAACGGAAAACGCCACTGCAAAAGAAAATTCTTCTTTTTCTCAAGTTGAAAGTGGTATTTGGCAAACAGCACCTTCAAAAATTGACCACAGAGCCCGGCTCTGAAACAGTCAGGCAGCCCACGACAGTTCCATTTTCAGCGCATAAGCATAGATGCAGGAGTTCCAAGCACATAACTTAAGAAACTAGCAAGAAAACACCTTAAAGCACTAGCATCGCATATAAAAATGCATGCCCGATTCAACCTTAAACACCATGTTCCTAACAATTTGATAAACTATCCTAACATTCATATCGAAAGACATCCTTAAAGCTCTTGCAACAATAGCCAACCTAAATTACAAGATTTTTTCTTGTGAATTACTCCATAAGCAAGTATGACTACAAGAATATGTAGTTGACATCAGAGGCATATTTGCTACATTTTGTAATGAGCAAAATCAAATAAACTAGCTGAGTTAATCTTTTTTGAAATGATAAAATATTTTGGAGAAAGTTAAATTTTGTTCAAACTGGCATGTCTAACTCATAAGCATAAGTGATGTTAATTGAAGCCAATTATGCAGGAATAATAACTTTGTTGTTGATTAAAAGAAAATGTGGGTGGGGGATCAACAGATCTTACCTATAGTCAAGTTGTGCTGTAGTAATTGTGGCAAGAGGAGATCTCAATATTTTATAATCACTTCAATATAGAGTTTGTCAAATTAAAATGGGTGATTGTTATGGGCAAACCTTTTTTGGATATGGGCAAACCAATTTTATGGGCAAACCAAAAAATTATATGGGCAAACCAAATTGTTATGGGCAAACCAAAATAAAAACTTCAGCAATTTTGTTTTGGATCATCACTAGCTATCTATACCCCAGCTAATTTTGTTTGGCTCTATGAATACTTTTTCCTATTCCTTTCCAGTGAACAGAAAACGCCACTGCAAAAGAAAATTCTTCTTTTTCTCAAGTTGAAAGTGGTATTTGGCAAACAACACCTTCAAAAATTGACCACAGAGCCCAGCTCTGAAATAGTCAGGCAGCCCACGACAGTTCCATTTTCAGCGCATAAGCATAGATGCAGGATTTCCAAGCACATAACTTAAGAAACTAGCAAGAAAACACCTTAAAGCACTAGCATCGCATATAAAAATGCATGCCCGATTCAACCTTAAACACCATGTTCCTAACAAATTGATAAACTATCCTAACATTCATATCGAAAGACATCCTTAAAGCTCTTGCAACAATAGCCAACCTAAATTACAAGAATTTTTCTTGTGAATTACTCCATAAGCAAGTATGACTACAAGAATATGTAGTTGACATCAGAGGCATATTTGCTACATTTTGTAGTGAGCAAAATCAAATAAACTAGCTGAGTTAATCTTTTTTGAAATGATAAAATATTTTGGAGAAAGTTAAATTTTGTTCAAACTGGCATGTCTAACTCATAAGCATAAGTGATGTTAATTGAAGCCAATTATGCAGGAATAATAACTGTGTTGTTGATTAAAAGAAAATGTGGGTGGGGGATCAACAGATCTTACCTATAGTCAGGTTGTGGTGTAGTAATTATGGCAAGAGGAGATCTCATTATTTTGTAATCACTTCAATATAGAGTTTGTCAAATTAAAATGAGGATAATATGAGAATTTGAAATTTGAAAAACTTATAGGAGAAAATTTTGGCCAACGATCATGGTCAGATTAAGATGATTGGGATGTATAGGGTTAAACTATCAACTTCAGGCCACATGATTCATGATTGGAATGATAGCTAGGTGTTGGGAAGTGAAGTGCGACCTTGATCGTGGACCGCACAAATGAATATGCATACAAATAGCAAGAGATGAAAATAAAACAAAACAAATTCATCATTGAAGAATTTCAGCAAACATCTAGGATGCATTCCTATGAAATTTGTGTTAGAAGAAGAAAAAAAAGGTGAAGGCGTTTGTTTACCCATCCGGAATCGGGAGAGAGGGTGTGGGGAGAGAGGCGGCCAGAATCGGGAGAGAGGCGGCCAGAATCGGGAGAGAGGCGGCCTGGGGAGCGACTGAATCGGGAGAGGGGGTGTTGGAAGCGGTCGGCGTGTGCTGGAGATTCAGAAAACCGGATAGGCTCGCCGACGTGTGCTGGAGATGCCCGCCTTTGAGGTTTCCGGAGGAGTTGTTACCGGCGACGCGGGGAGAGAGGCGGCCGTCGGGCGAGCGGGGAGAGAGGCGGCCGGCGGGCGGAATCGGAAGAGGCGGCCTGGGAGGGAATGAATCGGGAGAGGGGGTGTGGGGGAGTGGTTTGCCCGGATGAAATAAAACCCTAAATATAAAATATTTAATTAATGTTTTTTATTTTAATTTTTGGTTTGCACCTATCCAATATAGGTTTGCCCATAACAATCACCTTATTTTATAGCCTTCCTACTATTTACCTGAAGCGAAAAGAAATAAAAAAATGAAATTCATTCGCAGTTTTGCTGCATAACTTCTCTTTCGAGATTTTTGATCCTTAGTTCATATTATATTTTATTTTTACTTTGAAAGAAAGATAATTAAAATGATAAATTACCATTGGAGAAATTTTAATTAATTTCCATTGATTTACTCCAATACTTTTGCTCACATTTACATCCAGAAACATATTTATAAGGCCTTGCAAATTTGTGTGATAAAACTGGCAAATAAAGTATGTTTGAGTTCTTCTCTATTTATTTTTATTAATGATGATAATAGTGACAATAATAATGTATTATCGTCCCTTCCAAGAGAATTTAGGAATGCATGTTTAAGTTAGATTATAAAAATATAAATTAAAGATTTAGGTCTACTCTTCTAATAGATTGTTTTAGAGAAGCTTATGTGATAAAATTGAATGTGTATTGTGAGAAATAAGGGAATTAAAAATGTGTAACATTTTATATCTAGTTTAGTGTAAACCGTGAGATGTCACTTCACCTAGAGGAGGGTGAAAAGGTAATGTCGTCTAATTCAAAGATTTTATGCGGAATAATAGAATTAAGGATGAGAATCACAAATCACACAGAAATCACAACACAAACACGAGTAATTATAGTGGTTTCCCGAGTTGGGTACGTCCATATTTTCCCTCTGCCTATCTAGCAACTAGCTAGCAAGGGCAAACTCTTCCAATAACTCAGATCCGCAGATCCTATAAATCAGAGAATGTGTCTCCTACCTCAGATCCATAGAGGATCCTACCTCAGATTCCACAACTAGAATCCTACAAGTCAGATTCCCCGCAAGAAATCCTACCACAGAAGCGCTGACTGACTTCTTACCTCAGGTTGCAATCGACCATACAACTCATGTTCACTCTAGAACCATCCAATTCAGATCCTGTAAGTTCACCTAGTGTCAACTACCTTCACCTATGGGGGGGGGATAGGTGACTTTTGTCGCTTTTGCGGAATTAAAAACGGTACCTGCAGAATCAAAACAAACCACACAGTACAGAAAATAACACAGGCAATTTATAGTGGTTCCCCGATTTGGGTACGTCCACTTTCCCCCTTCGACCTATCTCCCAACCAGGGACGACTCGGTCACTTCACCAACAGGATTGAAATCCAATCCTTGCACTATCGGAAGGAACCCTTCCACACGTAGGAGTCAACACTCCCACAACACGGGTTGCACCCAACCCTACAACTAGGAACCAAATGTTCCTTTACAATGAAAAAGAAATTGGAGTGTATAAGAAATACAAACAACTTGAAGATCTAGGTGTCCCTTTTCGTTAGACTACTTGTTCTTGTAGGCAACGAAAAGTCCACAACCCTTGATCTTTCTTGGAGAAAATCTCCCCGAGACCGGCGGCGGCAAAGGGCGGTGGCAAGGCTCTCGGTGTTGGCGGCGGCAACTGAAAATAGCAGCGATGCACTGGAGATTCAATCTTCTTAGCGAAGTCGGCAAGGTCTTCCAACGGTCACACTAGGATCGATCATCTCGATCGATTCGGACGGGGATGGATTTCCCTATCTCAAATCAAGAGACAAAAGATCTCTGGTTAGACGCGTGAGATGCTGTGCAAGACTTGGCTTCTATCACCGGGGATCTGGAGGAGATCGAGATCAGCTACGGTGACCACTGCACGAGCGGCGGCGACGGAGGCGGAGGTGGTTCGCGATTTTTAGGGTTAGTCGGCGGCTCGGCTTTCGTATTCTGTATATGTGAACCATTGTACACAAATACCTGTGTATTTATACAATAGGTCATGGAGATGACCATTGTGGGCCCCACCAAAGCAAAGACCAAAGTCCGGTTCAAATAGCTGCAGGTAACATGGACCGGTCCAGGAATTCGGAAAAATCGCCCAAGGCAAAATCGGCGAGAATCGTAGGTGATTCTCGACGAATCGGAGAGAATCACTTACGATTCTCGCCGAATTCTACTTAGCGAATTCTGGCTGCACAGGTTATAGAGGCTGGGGAGAATCGGCGGGAATCACATTTGATTCTCACCGAATCGTCATGAATGCAAAGTCATTCTCGACGAATCGACGAGAATCACTTAGTGATTCTCGACGATTCTGCCTTAGAGAATTTTCTGACTGCGTCGAGACAGCCGGCCCAACCCGGCGAGAATCATCTAGTGATTCTCGATGACTCGTCGAGAATCACTAGTGATTCTCGACGAAACGGCGAGAATCACTTAGTGATTCTCGACGATTTACACTTAGACAATTCTCGTCTTCCAACCCGTGAGCTGGTCTTTGGCCCATCCTTGCTCCTTGTCTGCTCATGATCTTTCATGACCCTGTGCTTGGAAATAAGTACACTCCAATAGAGAGAGTACACGTAAGCCAACACACTGATCTGCTCAACGAGGGATTACGTTGCACAGACCCGTATATATTGACCTACTGCACCCTGATATTGGTGTGTACTTAGCAATGAATAGCTGCAAGCACAACTAGAAGAAATTCATCAAATACATAGAGAATTCACCTTAGCTTGTTCAGGGGCTTCTTCAAATCAGGTACATTATGGATACAATACCCAACAATCTCCCCCTATTTGAAGAAGCCTAAACCTTACAAGCTAAGGTGAATACAACGGCTTGGAAAAACAGAACTTAAAATAAAAAGTTGAAATTCCATACCGTTATCTTTAGAGCTTGTGGAGCTATCACCTTAGCACCTTAGCCGAGAGGGTAATGGTAATCTCCCCCTTTTCGGCTTCTACAAATCGGGGACTGAAGCATGAGACACCATGCTCCCCCTCAGTTCTTGTACCTTTGCTTTCACTAAATTCCTAGCAGAGGCTCCCCCTAGACGCATGAGCCTTGAGCTTCTGTATTCTTCATTCCTCGTAGTTTATCATCCCCAATTCAGTTTTGAACATACTGAACTTGGCCTCGTCAAGGGGCTTTGTGAAAATGTCTGCAATCTGCTTGTCAGTGGGAACATAGCAGAGAGAGATGTCCTTGTTCTCCACGTGCTCCCGAATGAAATGGTAACGCACTTCAATATGCTTTGTTCTGCTGTGCGATACCGGATTGTTGGCAATAGCAATTGCACTGGAGGAGTCGCAGTACATCGGTACTTCCTTGAACTGGAGATCATAGTCTGCTAACTGATTTCTGATCCATAGAAGTTGTGCGCAACAGCTCCCAGCCGAAATGTATTCTGATTCCGCTATGGAGGTTGCAACACAATTCTGCTTCTTGCTATTCCATGAGATAAGCCTTCTTCCGAGGAATTGACACGTCCTGGAGGTGCTTTTCCTGTCATCCCTACTCCCTACAAAATCAGCATCTGAAAAACCTATTAGCTCGACATCATTGTTTCTCGGGTACCACAAGCCAAGATTGGGGGTACCTTTAAGGTATCTTAGAATTCGCTTTGCAGCGACATAGTGAGATTCCTTAGTGTTCACCTAATATCTGGCACAGACACATGTGGAGAACATGATATCTGGTCTACTAGCAGTAAGGTAGAGCAGGGATCCAATGATGCTTCTGTATTTGGTTTCATCGAAAGGTTTACCTTTCTCATCCTTATCCAGAGACATAGTGGATCCCATTGGAGTTCTCATAGATGTTGCATTCTCCATTCCGAATTTCTTGAGGAGTTCATTTATGAACTTCGTCTGAGAGATGAAGATTCCATCCTCAGACTGTTTCACTTGAAGTCCCAAGAAATACTTTAGCTCTCCCATACTGCTCATTTCAAACTTTCCTTGCATAAGTTTAGAGAACTTTTTGCAAAGATTGTTGTCCGTTGAGACGAATATAATGTCATCGACATAGATTTGCACCAGCAAGATCTTTCCTTTGACTTCCCTAAGAAACAATATCTTATCTATTTTTCCTCTAGAGAACTTGTTCTCAAGAAGAAAACTAGACAAGGTCTCATACCAAGCTCGAGGAGCTTGCTTTAAACCATATAGAGCTTTTATTAAAATATACATGATTAGGATAAGTAGGATTGACAAAACCTGGGGGTTGAGCGACGTATACTTCCTCTTTCAGGTCTCCGTTCAAGAAGGCTGATTTCACGTCCATTTGATAGACAGTGAATCCTTTGTGCGAAGCATACGCCAGGAACAATCTGATGGCCTCGAGCCTTGCCACTGGTGCAAAGGTCTGGTCGAAGTCAATCCCCTCCTCCTTTCGGTAACCTTGAGCCGCTAGCCTGGCCTTGTTCTTTATGATGACACCATGTTCATCCAGTTTGTTTCTGAAGATCCACTTGGTGCCAATCACATTCTGCTTTTGTGGTCTGGGAACCAGCGTCCAAACGTTGCATCGTTCGAATTGATGCAATTCATCTTGCATGGCCAAAATCCATGCAACATCTTTGTTCTCCTCGTCGAACTTCTTTGGCTCAACCTGTGACAGGAAGCTAAGATGTAAAATCTCGTTAATGGTACCTCTTCGAGTTCTGACCCCGTCACGAGGATCTCCGATGATTTGATCTCTAGGATGATCCCTCACGTGTCTGAGCTCAAGAAGTCTGGCGTCAGGAGCTTCAACTACTTCTTGGGCATCTCCTTCTTCTAAAGGATTTGCTCCATTTTGATATTCAACTTCTCCGATCGGCGTTGATGTGGAGACCTTGACGTATTTTGGAGTTGCATCTTTCTCGGGCTCATCCAGTTATAACTTTTCGAGTCTGGCACCTGCATCTTCAGGAAGACAACTAGAAGTCTTGCAATTAAGCAAACTTCCTTCATCAAATACAACATTTATTGATTCCTCTACCACTAGGGTTTTCTTGTTGAAAACTCTATAAGCCCGGCTATGGCTACTATACCCCATGAATATGCCTTCGAAGCATTTTTCACCAAACTTAGTACGCAGGTACTTCCCATTATTCAGTACATAACATCTGTAACCAAAGATCCTCAAATAGGACATGGTTGGTTTCTTGCCTTTCAGTAGTTTGTAGGGCATCTTACGATGACTTTTGTTGATCAATGCCCGGTTTTGAACATGACACGCCGTATTGACAGCCTCGGCCCAGAAGTATTCTGGGAGTGAAGCGTCATTCAGCATTGTCGTGTAGGCTTCTATGAGTGTCCTATTTCTCCTCTCCGCAACTCCATTTTGTTGAGGAGTGCGCGGGGAGGAAAACTCATGAGAGATACCAAGTTCTTCACAGAACTCTGTCATAGCTCCAGACTCGAACTCTGTTCCATGGTCACTTCTGATTTTGACCACCGAGTAGTTAAGTTTGTTCTGAATCTGCTTGACAAAGCTGGTGAAGACGTCAAACGTATCAGACTTGCGTTTTAAAAAGAACACCCAAGTAAACCGAGAGTGATCATCTACAATCACTAGCGTATAAGACTTCCCTCCCAAGCTATGAACTTGCATTGGACCAAACAGGTCCATATGCAGAAGATAAAGACATCTGGAGGAGTCTTTGTCTGGGATGCCCTTAAAGGTAGCCCGAGTCTGTTTGCCCATCTGGCATGCAGGACAGGGACTATCTTTGATGCACCTAATAATGGGAGCATCCCTTACTAAATCTTTGGAAAACAACATATTAATAGTCTTGTAATTAATATGTGCCAATCTTTTGTGCCATTGTTCACAAAGAGATGCACTGTCTTTTGATACTAGGCATATGGGGGTGGAAGAATCTAGACTGAGAAAATCTAAACAGAAAATATTTCTTCTCCTAATGCCGGTTAATACTGTCTCCAAAGAGGCACATGATATTATCAGGCATTTATCCTTGCAGAACTTAACGTCATACCCTTTATCACATAACTGGCTTACGCTGATCAGGTTATGATTTAACCCTTCAACATAAGCTACGTCAGAGATAGAGAGTATACCGTTGGAAATCATACCGTAACCTCTGGTGACTCCCCGATCAGATCCCCCAAAGATGACTTTGGGTCCATTCTTGACTGGAGAGTACTCCCGCAGCAGGCTTCTTGTCCCAGTCATATGACGGGAGCATCCACTGTCCAAATACTAAATGGGAGTTTTGTTGGCCTTTGGACATTCCTGCAAAATAGAATTAATTTGCCTTAGGAACCTAATCGAACTTGGGTCCTAGATTCCTTGTTAGCATACTCCCCCTCGATTGGTTAGCCCTACGAGTGGTCAGCCTCGCATTGCTAACATAAGGAGTCTCGTTATACCTTGGATTAAACCAACAATCCACGGCAAAGTGACCAACTTTGCCACAACACCAACAGTCAAATCTGTTGTACCTCTTCCTAGGCTCCTGCTTTACCCTGGGAATGGTGGGCACCGCTGGGGCCTTGGATCTGGAGGTGGAGGCATCATAGTGATTGCAGTCACATGATTTCTTCACCTTCTGTTCCTTCAGTATAACAGGCTTGGCTTTTTGTGCCTGCTTTCTATTATGGCCGCTAGAGAATTGACCATAATTTCCCAAGTGGATTTCCTCATAAGGTGTCTTGAAGACACTCTCACCGAAGTTGCGGGGAAAAGTCCAACCATCATATCGTCTCTTCGGCTTTGCAACCGAGGGCCGGAAATGATGACCAAAAGTTGACTCAAAGTCATGTTGGTTGCAGGGAAAGCTAGGCTTTCTGAACTCAATAGGACTGAGTGGGGCCTTTCCCTTTTCAGCAGCAGAGGCCTTCTTGGCGGCCTTATTCTTTCTCTGGTTCCTGTTTCTCCTGGATGAGGAACCAGATACCCCTACATGCCCCAAGCCAGCTCCTTTGGCCTGAGCAGAGAGGGTATCAACTAATGGAAGAACAGTTTTTGGCATAGAGAAGCTCTTGACAATCTTCCTTTTTGCCGCAAGTAGTTCTTCCAACTTGTCGACTTCCTCCTGCTTAAGATCAAGGAGCTTAAGAGACTCTGAATGCTTTGAAGTCAGGTCCAAGTGCTCCTGTCGGAGGGAGATCAAACTGGTGATCTCTTCTCTCAGGGATACACTCTCACCTTTAAGGAATTTAACTTCCTTTTTCTCAGCCTTCAGTCTCTTTCGACATTCCACGAAAGTATTGAGCAGAAGCTCATACTTCTCGAGGAGCTCAGCTTCACGGGCCGAAGGGCTATCCTCAGGGTCATCATCCTGAGACTCAAGATCAGAGTCAGAGTTGGAGAGAGGGGTGTGAGCTTTTACCTTCCCAGTAAATGGGGGGCAATCTCCTTCCGAGTCACAGCGACCCATTAGCCCAAAGTAGGCTTCCTCGTCATCGCTGGTGTCTGATGTGTCAGATTCACTCAGCGTCTTTGGCTTCTTCGCGATGTAACTCCTCTCCTTCTTCTTGTCTTTTGAGGACCTGTGCTCCTCTCCCTTTCCCTTTTCCCTCTTGACTTGATGGCAGTCGGCCATGACGTGTCCTGGCTTATTGCAACCAAAGCAAATAATGTCAGATGAGCGGTGTTTGTTCGGTTTGGAAACATACCTGTCAGAAGAATAGTTCTTCTTCTGAACCCTTGAAGAGGAGTCGTTTCTCTTTCTCTGATTCCTCAGCTTGAGGAACTTCTTGAATTCCTGTGTGATAAGGGATAAGTCTTCCTCAGACAATTCTGAGCCGGAGGAGCTTAGCTCAGAGTCTTTCTCTTCATCCTTCTTCCACGCACGGGAAGAAGCAGCACCCTTGCCCTTTCTGGAATGAATGGCTTTTAGGGCCACGGTCTTTTCTTTGGCTGCGGTTTCTCTACTTCCTCTTCGGCCTTCCTTGTGTTCAATTGAAGCTCATAGGACATGAGCTTCCCGAACAGAATCTGAGGGTCGGTTTCCGCAAGTCTGCCAAACTCTCGGATGGCGCAGATCTTCGTGTCCCATTCCTTAGTAAGGGACCTAAGGAACTTATCATTGAGCTCACCGTCAGTGAACACTCTTCCATATCCCTTGAGTGCATTGACGATCTTGAGGAAGTTTTCGAAGGTAACTCCGATCTCCTCCTTGGGCCCTTGCCTGAAGGCCTCATATTTCTGGTTGAGGAGGGATATCCGATCGTCCCTCACTTCATCCGTGCCCTCCATTAATACAATCAGGCAGCTCCAGAGATCCTTGGCTGTCCTGCAGTTGCAGAAGTTCTGCATCATAGAGTCGTCAACTGCGCTTACTAGGATGTTCTGAGCTTTCTTGTCGAGTCCGAACAACACCATTTCGTCCTTGTCCATTTCCGAAAGTTTCTTGGGCACTTTCTTGGTAGGATCAATGGTGGAGGCCTTAGTGGGAATGTAAGGTCCCTCCTCCACTATCATGAATAGCCGGGGGTCGACTGCTTCCATGTAGAATCTGATTCTTTCCTTCCAGATAGGAAAGATCAGTCTGGTACACATTGGGATTTTGCCAGAGTGCTTGAGTCCGTCCATGGAAGATATCGGTCTTCTTCTTGACACTGGTGGCAGGATTCTACTCAAGGTGTGAACCTTTTTGATGAGCAACCTCCCTCTGATACCACTTGTAAGTTCACCTAGTGTCAACTACCTTCACCTATGGGGGGGGATAGGTGACTTTTGTCGCTTTTGCGGAATTAAAAACGGTACCTGCATAATCAAAACAAACCACACAGCACAGAAAATAACACAGGCAATTTATAGTGGTTCCCCGATTTGGGTATGTCCACTTTCCCCCTTCGACCTATCTCCCAACCAGGGACGACTCGGTCACTTCACCAACAGGATTGAAATCCAATCCTTGTACTATCGGAAGGAACCCTTCCACACGTAGGAGTCAACACTCCCACAACACGGGTTGCACCCAACCCTACAACTAGGAACCAAATGTTCCTTTATAATGAAAAAGAAATTGGAGTGTATAAGAAATACAAACAACTTGAAGATCTAGGTGTCCCTTTTCGTTAGACTACTTGTTCTTGTAGGCAACGAAAAGTCCACAACCCTTGATCTTTCTTGGAGAAAATCTCCCCGAGACCGGCGGCGGCAAAGGGCGGCGGCAAGGCTCTCGGTGTTGGCGGCGGCAACTGAAAATAGCAGCGATGCACTGGAGATTCAATCTTCTTAGCGAAGTCGGTAAGGTCTTCCAACGGTCACACTAGGATCGATCGTCTCGATCGATTCGGACGGGGATGAATTTCCCTATCTCAAATCAAGAGACAAAAGATCTCTGGTTAGACGCGTGAGACGCTGTGCAAGACTTGGCTTCTATCACCGGGGATCTGGAGGAGATCGAGATCAGCTACGGTGACCACTGCACGAGCGGCGGCGACGGAGGTGGAGCTGGTTCGCGATTTTTAGGGTTAGTCGGCGGCTCGGCTTTCGTATTCTGTATATGTGAACCACTGTACACAAATACATGTGTATTTATACAATAGGTCATGGAGATGACCGTTGTGGGCCCCACCAAAGCAAAGACCAAAGTCCGGTTCAAATAGCTGCAGGTAACATGGACCGGTCCAGGAATTCGGAAAAATCGCCCAAGGCAAAATCGGCGAGAATCGTAGGTGATTCTCGACGAATCGGCGAGAATCACTTACGATTCTCGCCGAATTCTACTTGGCGAATTCTGGCTGCATAGGTTATAGAGGCCGGGGAGAATCGGCGGGAATCACATTTGATTCTCGCCGAATCGTCGAGAATGCAAAGTCATTCTCGACGAATCGGTGAGAATCACTTAGTGATTCTCAACGATTCTGCCTTAGAGAATTTTCTGACTGCGTCGAGACAGACGGCCCAACCCGGCGAGAATCATCTAGTGATTCTCGACGACTCGTCGAGAATCACTAGTGATTCTCGACGAAACGGCGAGAATCACTTAGTGATTCTCGACGATTTACACTTAGACAATTCTCGTCTTCCAACCCGTGAGCTGGTCTTTGGCCCATCCTTGCTCCTTGTCTGCTCATGATCTTTCATGACCCTGTGCTTGGAAATAAGTACACTCCAATAGAGAGAGTACACGTAAGCCAACACACTGATCTGCTCAACGAGGGATTACGTTGCACAGACCCATGTATATTGACCTACTGCACCCTGATATTGGTGTGTACTTAACAATGAATAGCTGCAAGCACAACTAGAAGTAATTCATCAAATACATAGTGAATTCACCTTAGCTTGTTCAGGGGCTTCTTCAAATCAGGTACATTGTGGATACAATACCCAACAGATCCCCTGCAAGAAATCCTACAACTGATAAAGATTACAGACAAAAAACAATTTTCTATAGACATTATTAAGTATTTCT
The DNA here is from genome assembly GCA_039513925.1 of Platanthera zijinensis. Lineage (NCBI taxonomy): Eukaryota > Viridiplantae > Streptophyta > Magnoliopsida > Asparagales > Orchidaceae > Platanthera > Platanthera zijinensis. The sequence continues at coordinate 115,483,514 of CM077094.1, forward strand.
TGATTGAACATGAGACTTGTTGAAGCTTTGATGGTTAACATCTTTTTCTTCTTGATCTTCAACCTGAGTAATAAATATCTCTTCAATGAATGCTTCTCAACACTGCTAAAGATCCTTCTACTACTTTAGAATGATGAAACTTGTTGAGTATAAGCAGCGACGAATCAATCTTTTTCTTCTAGAAAATATGAGATGTGTTCTTCGAATAATGTTCTCCAACTTTAAGCTTTTGAAAAGTTCTGGAAAAAAAGCTCAGCTCATTCTTTGATTTGTTCGATAGATATTGTTCTTGTTGAAAATAGTGAAGTGAAAGTGGGTGATTGGGCGACCTGTCCGCGCGGCCTATGCGGACAGGACTGGAGGTTAGCCAGGTCGGCGGAGTTGTTGCAGTCAGCTTGTTCTTTGGCGGCCTGGGCTGACTGTTCGTGCGGACTATGCTGACAGAGGAGGCGGCCAGCCATGCCAGCTTATGCTCAGCCAGCAGTTTGGTCCCATAAGGTAACCGGGTGGATAGCTTCTTTATCTGCGGAGTCCCGCAAGATGCGGACTGGACTAGAGCTCGGCAAACCAGCATGGCAGATGCCTTGGTCTAGCTCTGGTAGTGCGGCTGGTGGAAGTCGCAGGGATCGCCGGTTAGAGCGGACTGGTTCCGGAGGTTGTCGTGTAACACCCCAAAATGTTTTAGGAGCGACGGGGATCGATTTTGGCCAAGACAAGGTTTTGGTGCAGGTGACACGGGCCCCGACACGGGCGTGTCGGAGGCCGTGTCGGGCGTGTCGAGCTCGGGTCGTGTAGTCGACCAGTTCAGGTCGACGATGGTCGTGTGGTGGAACACGGCCTAGGACACGGGCGTGTCCCAGGCCGTGTCACACCTGGGCTGTGCGGTTGGGTACACGGGTAATGACACGGGCACGAACACGGGCGTGTCTAGTTTGACACGGGCGTGTCTGATGCCGTGTCACCAAGCCGTATACCTCTCGGACTGCGAAGTGTTGATAAATTGCACACGGGGGGCGTGATATGGGTCCCGACACGGGCGTGTCGCAGGCGACAGGGGCGTGTCGGAGGCCGTGTCACATGCCGTGTTGCTGGTTTTCAACTTTGGTCGAGACGACGAATGAGCTACACGGCCAGGCACACGTCCGTGTGTGAACCCGTGTTCGGCCCAGTTTTTGGGATTTCAGATCTAATCCTGGCCGTTCATTTCCTTGGCTTTGGATCCGACGGTGGGGGGCTGCTCCTGGGTGGTTTTTAGCCGGGAATAGTGTTTTGAAACCCTTATTTCACTTGGGTACTCTCTCTCTAAAACCTAGAGAGAAGGGAGAGCTTGGAGGAGGAAGAAGGAGGTCAACTCCGGCGGCCGGTGGAGATTCGGGGCTCCAAATCGCGAGCCGTCTTCGGATCCGCGGAGGCAAGGAGATTGCGGTGCTTTTCATCCACATAGATTTTCATGGCGTCGCGGAAGAACGCAAGGGTAACGATTCTCTTCTTGAGCATGTGAAGCTCTTCTTCCTTTGCATGGGAAAACCCCTCTCCCGCGAGTGTGCGGCGAGATCGTGGTATTCCTTGGGGTAGATATGTAAAGTCCCCCTTATTAAAGTCCGGAATCGTAGTACGGACATAGGCATGGTGTGTGAAGCCTACCCGGACGTGTTTTCCGAATCGGTGATGTTTTGCTATGCATATTTTAGCCGGAGAAGACTCCGAGCATTGTGGTTGTTTTTGGGTTGCTATGCGGTAGAATGCATCAGGGAATCTTGGGGATTAACCCCGAGGTGCACCTGGAAATCTGGGCGGAAACGAAATTCTGCCATCTCGGTGGCCTGGGTGCCAGCCGGGAACATAGCGGGCTATGTATCATGTTTTGATTGCAGCAGGGAGCCTTGGGGATGAAACCCGAGGTGCACCCGGAAATTTTGGACGGAAATGCAGTTCTGTCATAGCGGTGGCCTGGGAGCCAACCGGGTACTTAGCGGGGCTATATACCGTGTTTGATCGTTAATTGGGACTGGGGAAAGCTTAGTCCGCGCCAAAGGGCCGAATGGCAGTGGCGGAGTGAGCAACGGACTAGTAGCCCCCTACCCGCTCCACCTGCTCGGTTAAAGCGACCTAAAGTTTTACGTGGGACTTACCGAGATTTGGAGATCGAGTCTAGGCTGCGGCTGAGAAGACTAAATGCTCACAAAGATTGCCACCCTGGGGGTGGTGGTGGAGTCGAGGACCGGACGGGGTTCGGACTGGCTTTGCCGAGTAAGTGCTCTGAGAGCACAGGGTGTACGACCGTGAGAGCGTGCACCTATGATGAGATGCTTGTTTTACTGTGTTGCTTGTTTTGCTAACAAGTGCAGGGAATAAGCTTTGCTGCCCCGGTTTGGGGGCGGAATCGTTATAATTTGGTCAGCATTGCTGAACGTTGCTATTGTTCGCCACCGGGCGGTGGTTTGTGGCTTGCAGGTACTGCGGAGCAGAGCGGGAAATACCGGGCTAAAGCCCTTGTTGCTGTGCCGGCCCTCGAAGGCCTAATTGCTTATGTTTCTTTCCCGTTTTTCATGTATGGCCGGAGAGCCGAAGTACGAAAACACTACTTTTGTTAAGTGAACAGTGTAAGGCCTTAAGGCCATTTCTCTTTTGATGTATGTATACATTCCTGAGTTTGTAGTGGACATTCATGCTGTTGTGGCTGGGTTCTTATTTCTTTTACAACCTAATAAATTGCTTCCGCTAGGTGTTGTGTAGGACGACATGATTGGTTGAATGGTTTCAACGCGTAACCAACCGGTCTGTCCGTAGTATATGGCGTCGGGCCCCAGCCGGACCTACTGCTATATGCTATGCGACGGATAGGGGTGTTACAAATTGGTATCAGACTACAGGTTTCGGTCAAGCTTAAATGAATTCGTGGGCGAATTCACTTTAAGGGGTGGTGAGCACATGTATGTGCACCATCGTTATAACATGAAAAGAACCCATGAATGTCCACTTAGGTATGAAAATACACATGTTTGGGGAACCTGCGTGTTCCTATAATTGCTTTTTGCAATTTTGTTCGGTCCCTTATTGGTGTTCTATACGATTGTAGGTATCCGAGAGTGGCGCGTGGCAGTCTGAATGCGCACTTTCTGAGAAAAGTAATGCACCCAGCGACGTGCTGGAGACCCCTACGTCTTTGGAAACCATAAGAAGGGTGGTTGAAGTGGTGCTCGCTATGAGCAACGCACATCATGGGAGTAATGTGCAACCATTTTTCCCTGAGATGGCCCCAACATTGGGTGGTATGTTGGAGCAAAGGGCATTTGGGGGTCAAGTAGAGCAGCAGAGGAGCATGACTGTAGCGCAGGGAGCATATTCGGTGGACGCATATTTGCAGACGTTCCTTATGGTAAGGCGCTACCCAGGCTTTGAATGGGAAAGCAAGCAATCTATAGTGGATAGATTTTATAACGGTCTGCGCAGCGAGTTGCGTATCCTACTGCTAGGACCAAAGTTATTGGGATTCCGAGCTTTGGTGGAATCGGCCAGAGCGTTGGAAGTGGAGTTGGGGGAAACTCACCGAGTACAGGTGAATAGGGTACCAAACCTTACAGATCCTATAAGGACTGCTTATCGAAAGATGCCGAGAGAAGAGGCTGGGTCATCTACTACCCAAACTACCGTCAAATGTTATTCTTGTGGCAAGAAAGGGCACCTCGCCAGAGAGTGTCGGGAGAGTGCTCAGAAGACAAGGAAAGTTTTGGCAGGAACAGTCGGAGATTCTGTGGCAAAAGATTCGGTGGTCAAGCGGACAACCTCAAAATCTGGGTACCGTAGGTGGTACAAGAAGGCTAGGAGGTCGGGTCTAGTCCCTTCCTCTAGCACATCCGGAGCGACTACAGTCCAAACCCTGGATGAATGCTTTGTTTGTGGAAAGCCGGGTCACTATGCCCGGGATTGTTGGTTTGGACGCCCAATGTCCAAAAAGATGTCGGGGGCAATTTTTGAGGAGAAAGGAAAGGCGGTGGCATCTACCACACCGCTATTTACTCCGGCACAACTGGGAACGAACATCCTTGGCCAGCAGGAGGCCTTGTGGCCGACTGTCGGGAAGACAGGTATGGTTTAATTGATAGCAATTTAGCTTCTTATACCTGCTACCTTTTGCGTGTTAGCTTAGGACTGGAGGTTCTAGGCTTTGTTTGGATTATTGGCAATCCGGCGAGAGCATTGTTCGATACGGGAGCTTCGCGCACCTTTTGTCCAAGGGGTTTATATCATGTATTGAAGTACCTTCTTCGATGGCAAAGGACAAATTGGATGCGTTATGGCGTTACGGATGTTTAATGCGCGCGAAAAGAGATTCTGTGTTGCAAGGTTACGGTTTAGGGGTCAGGGATTCGACGTGCAAGAGTCGTTACTGCCATTATGGGAGGCTTTGAAGCCTAAGCCTACATTGGGTAGTATCTCGGGTGTATCCGAATATCCTGATGTGTTTCCCTGGAGTCCCTCCGTAGCGAGCGATCGATTTCGCGAGTGAGCTGGCGCCAGGTGCCAAATCTGGGTCATGCTCTCCTTATAGGCTAACGCATAATGAGTTGGCAGAACTTAAAGTTCAATTCGAAGAGCGTATGGATCAAGGTCTTGTGCGTCCAAGTTTGTCGTCTTGGAGCACACCGGCCCTCTTCGTGTAGAAGAAGGACGGGAGTTTGCGGCTCTGAATCGTTTATGAAAAACTGAGCAAGTCGTTAAAAGAGATCAAGTACCCGATCCCAAGTATTGGCGATCTGTTTGATCAGTTGGGTGGGTCATCGGTGTACTTAAAGTTGGAACTTAAGTCTGGTTACTAACAGATGAGAATCAAGGAAAGTGTTATCCCAAAGATAGCGTTCAACACAAGATATGGGCATTTCGAGTTTACGGTCATGTCGTTCGGGCTGACTAATGCGCCATCGGTGTTCATGGACCTGATGAACAGAACGTTCAGGGAGTACTTAGACCATGTTGTGATCGTCTTTATTGACAACCTATCGGTGTGCTCGCAGTGCGAAGAAGATCGCTTCAAGCATCTGCGTTTGGTTTTGGGGATGCTAAGGAGGAACGAGCTATACGCAAAGTTCTCCAAAGGCGAGCCTTGGTTATCTTCAGTGGCGTTCCTTGGTCACTTAGTCAGTAGGGAAGAGTTGCGGTGGATCCGGCGTAGACTGTTACAATACGAAAGTTGCCTGTGTTGTCTTCGGTAGCGGAAGTCCGGAGTTTGCTGGGGCTTGCCGGCTTTTACAGGCACTTCATGGAGAACTTCTCGCGGATAGCGCTACCTCTCACGACTTTGACAAGGAAAGATCAGAGTTTTGTGTGGGCGCATGAGTGTGCGCAAGCTTTTGAAGAGCTGAAGAGTCGGTCGACCACGGAGCCAGTGCTTAGTTCGCCGAGTGGGACTGAGGGCTTTGAGGTTTTTAGTGACGCTTCGGGTAGTGGTTTGGGCTGCGTGCTAGTGCAGCATGGGAACTTGATAGCCTATGGTTCGCGTCAACTAAAAGTGCATGAAAGGAATTATCCGGTCCGCGATTGGGAGTTGGCAGCCGTGATATTTGCGCTTAAGCTGTGGAGACGCTACTCGTACGACGATTAGGTCGATATTCATACTGACCTTAAGAGCCTGAAATATCTGTTGGATCAATAGGACCTGAACTTGAGGCTGCGGAGATGAAAGGAGTTCCTGGGGGACTATACGTTCAAGATTCATCATGCACCCGGCGAGGGCAATGCAGTGTGGATGCGTTGAGTCGCAGGGCTCCCGCCCAAGCCAAATGGTTGTTGGTACATGTTGAGAGGCTAGTTCAGGAATTGGAAGCGTTAGAGATCCGTTGTGTTGACAAGCAGACTAGCGCCGAAGCAGTGTTGAACTGGACGGAAGTCCAGTATGACCTGGCTGATCGTATTTGGCAGGCCATGGTTTGTGTAGCTGCATGAAGGAAATCATGAGTGCGGCTCGATGGGTCAAAATCCCGAAGCGATGGTTGTAGGTGGGCTACCATGGAAAGACCATTGTTTGTGCGGCCCAAGCATGGGTAATCTATGGGTGGAGTTGTGATACGTTATATCAAGTACTCAACTCGCTTAGGAGGCACGAAGTTGTGCCGATATCTGAAGAAGTGCTCTGGTGGCCAGAACTCTAGAAGGTCGTGGCACCATATGTAGCAAAGTGCCAGCCTTGTGCCTTAGTGAAGGCAGAGTGCCAAGTGCCGGGGGATTCTTGAATCCATGCCTAGTTCGGAATAGAAGTTCGACTGGACTGTGGGCATGGTTTGCCAAAGTCACAGTGAATTAACGACGCCGTTTGGGTGATCATAGTTGTGTTGACACTAGTGTCGCACTTCATTCCGCATAGGAAGGATGACTCGGTGGAGAAGTTGGCAAAGTTGTATGTTTACAATATCGTTAGGCTGCATGGTGTGCACCGTAGCATTGTGAGTGATCGCGATGGGCGGTTCACGTCAAATGATTGGAAGTGGTTGCAGAAAGTGCTGGAGGTTAAGATGAATTTTAGTCCAGTCTTACAACCGCGGACGGATGAGCAGACAGAGAGAGTCAATAGAACAATGGAGGACATGCTCCGCATGTGTGTTCTAGGCTTCGGGAAGCTTTGGGAGGACCACCTGTGTTAGTGGAGTTCTCATACAATAATAGCTACCAGGCGAGGATCCAAATGGCACCCTTTGAGGCCCTATATGGTAGAAAATGTCGCACGTCGTTGTCCTGGTTAGAAACGGGTGAGGCAAGGTTGTACAAGAAGCAGGAGGTGGAGAGTGCTACCTCGTTAGTGCGGATCATTCGGGAACGCTTGTTGATCGCTCAGGACCGGCAGGCAAAGTATTACAATGTCAAGAACCGGAACGTGGAGTTCACGGTAGGCGATTGGGTATATCTTAAAGTGAAGCCGTTCAAAGGGGTTTCGCGGGTGAGATGCTTAAAGAAGCTGAGCCCAAGATACCTTGGACCTTTTGAGGTTCTAGAGCGAGTCGGCGAAGCGGCTTACCGTTTGAGGTTATCGGAGAAATTAAGTGGATAACATGATGTGTTCCACATTTCTGTGTTGCGGAAGGCGGTGCAAGAGCCTTCGCAGGTGATCGCAGTTGACCAAGTGCCGGTGGACGAGGGGTTGACGACTAGGGTCAAGCCCATTCATATCGAAGATGTTGAGGTCAAGAGACTCCGTAACAAGGAGATCCGGATGGTTAAGGTCCAGTGGGATAATTGTGGGTGAGAGGAGCTCTCTTGGGAACGGGAGCAGACTATGCTGGAGGAGTACCCGGAATTGTTCCGCTCAGGTACTGATTTACATTAAGTCCTGTTTTTCCTCTATTAATTTCGTGGGCGAAATTCTTTAAGGAGGGTAGAATTATAACACCCCAAAATGTTGTAGGAGCGACGGGGATCGATTTTAGCCAAGACAAGGTTTTGGTGCAGGTGACACGGGCCCCGACACGGGCGTGTCGGAGTCCGTGTCGGGCGTGACGAGCTCGGGTCATGTAGTCGACCAGTTCAGGTCGACGATGGTCGTGTGGTGGAACACGGCCTAGGACACGAGCGTGTCCCAGGCCGTATCACACCTGGGTTGTGCGGTTGGGTACACGGGTAATGACACGGGCACGAACACGGGCGTGTCTAGTTTGACACGGGCGTGTCTGATGCCGTGTCACCAAGCCGTGTACCTCTCTGACTGCGAAGTGTTGATAAATTGCACACTGGGGGCGTGACACGGGTTCCGACACGGGCGTGTCGCAGGCGACACGGGCGTGTCGGAGGCCGTGTCACATGCCGTGTTGCTGGTTTTCAACTTTGGTCGAGACGGCGAATGAGCTACACGGCCAGGCACACGGCCGTGTGTGAACCCGTGTTCGGCCCAGTTTTTGGGATTTCAGATCTAATCCTGGCCGTTCGTTTCCTTGGCTTTGGATCTGACGGTGGGGGGCTGCTCCTAGGTGGTTTTTAGCCGGGAATAGGGTTTTGAAACCCTTATTTCACTTGGGTACTCTCTCTCTAAAACCTAGAGAGAAGGGAGAGCTTGGAGGAGAAAGAAGGAGGTCAACTCCGGCGGCCGGTGGAGATTCGGGGCTCCAAATCGCGAGCCGTCTTCGGATCCACGGAGGCAAGGAGATTGCGGTGCTTTTCATCCGTATAGATTTTCATGGCGCCGCGGAAGAACGCAAGGGTAACGATTCTCTTCTTGAGCATGTGAAGCTCTTCTTCCTTTGCATGGGAAAACCCCTCTCCCGCGAGTGTGCGGCGAGATCGTGGTATTCCTTGGGGTAGATATGTAAAGTCCCCCTTGTTAGAGTCCGGAATCGTAGTACGGACATAGGCATGGTGTGTGAAGCCTACCCGGACGTGTTTTCTGGATCGGTGATGTTTTGCTATGCATATTTTAGCCGGAGAAGACTCCGAGCATTGTGGTTGTTTTCGGGTTGCTATGCGGTAGAATGCATCAGGGAATCTTGGGGATTAACCCCGAGGTGCACCCGGAAATCTGGGCGGAAACGAATTTCTGCCATCTCGGTGGTCTGGGTGCCAGCCGGGAACATAGCGGGGCTATGTATCATGTTTTGATTGCAGCAGGGAGCCTTGGGGATGAAACCCGAGGTGCACCTGGAAATTTTGGACGGAAATGCAGTTCTGTCATAGCGGTGGCCTGGGAGCCAACCGGGTACTTAGTGGGGCTATGTACTGTGTTTGATCGTTAATTGGGACTGGGGAAAGCTTAGTCCGCGCCAAAGGGCCGAATGGCAGTGGCGGAGTGAGCAACGGACTAGTAGCCCCCTACCCGCTCCACCTGCTCGGTTAAAGCGACCTAAAGTTTTACGTGGGACTTACCGAGATTTGGAGATCGAGTCTAGGCTGCGGCTGAGAAGACTAAATGCTCACAAAGATTGCCACCCTGGGGGGGGTGGTGGAGTCGAGGACCGGACGGGGTTCGGACTGGCTTTGCCGAGTAAGTGCCCTGAGAGCACGGGGTGTACGGCCGTGAGAGCGTGCACCTATGATGAGATGCTTGTTTTACTGTGTTGCTTGTTTTGCTAACAAGTGCAGGGAAGAAGCTTTGCCGCCCCGGTTTGGGGGCGGAATCGTTATAATTTGGTCAGCATTGCTGACCGTTGCTATTGTTCGCCACCGGGCGGTGCTTTGTGGCTTGCAGGTACTGCGGAGCAGAGCGGGAAATAGCAGGCTAAAGCCCTTGTTGCTGTGCTGGCCCTCGAAGGCCTAATTGCTTATGTTTCTTTCCCGTTTTTCATGTATTGCCGGCCTGCGAGCCGAAGTACGAAAACACTACTTTTGTTAAGTGAACAGTGTAAGGCCTTAAGGCCATTTCTCTTTTGGTGTATGTATACATTCCAGAGTTTGTAGTGGACATTCATGCTGTTGTGGCTGGGTTCTTATTTCTTTTGCAACCTAATAAATTGCTTCCGCTAGGTGTTGTGTAGGATGACATGATTGGTTGAATGGTTTCAACGCGTAACCAACAGGTCTGTCCGTAGTATATGGCGTCGGGCCCCAGCCGGACCTACTGCTATATGCTATGCGACGGATAGGGGTGTTACATGTAGGGTTTGGCTGACTGTTTCCAGTGTCCTCCAGTAAGCGTGTACTGGCCCTTGTGGCCGGTGGTGTGGATTTGGTTGGTTCTGAAACAAGTCAAGATTTGGCTCAGTCTTGCGAGATCGCACAGTTAGCGCGGACTGCATCTAAGTCCGCCAAGCTCAGCAGTAGTTCCATGTGCCTTGGTTGCGAGCTTGGGGTACGCGGACTGGAGGTGAGTCCGCAGGGCGCGCAGACTGGAGTGGTGTCCGCTGATAGGCGGACAAGATGTTGCTGTAGAGTTTTGCTTGTGGCGGCATCCTGGCTAGGCCTTTGGCGACAAGGCGGATAGAGGTTGCTGTCCGGCCTTGGTGATGCTCTTGGCGGACTAGATATCCAGGATAGGTTGCGGTGGACTGGATGTGTATCTATGGCTTGCGAATACACTTGGTTCTTACTGCGGGATGGGGGCGGTTATCCTATCGGTAAGGGCGGTGACAACACTCCTCATCATGCCTATAAATAGGACCCCCTGTCATATCAATGATAAGTGAATGAACAGTAAGTGAACTCGTGAACAGTTGCTGCAGACTGGATTTTTGTATCCGTGCGGTTTGAGAAGCTAGACCGGGTTGTGCTGTGCAGGTTGTGCGGATAGCGTTGGAAGGCAAGGACTTGGTTCTGACTGCGGTCAGGGACAGTGCGGATGTTGGGTACATTGGAAAATGTGTATCTGATTTGAAGAAGTCTCACTTAGCTCAATGATATACATCAATATGTATTTGATGTTATTTTGAGTTTATATGTGCAGGTTAAGTATTTGCTAAAATGCAGAAAAAGTTTCTAAGTCCATGTGTCGACACTTACGAAAGCTTGTGTGGACACTTGGAAAAGCATTGTCGACACCAGAAGCAACTGTGTCGACACACAGAATTTATTAGTCGACATCAACTGTGTCGAAACCGGGAGGCAGTGTCGACACACAGAAGTATTAGTCGAAATCGACTGTGTCGACACCGGGAGGCAGTGTCGACACACAGAAGCATTAGTCGACATCAACTGTGTCGACACCTGGAGGCAGTGTCGACAGACAGAATTCTAAGACTACATCAACTGTGTCGACACAGAGGACTTGTGTTGACACACAGCAGAGTTTCAGCAATGTTGATTGCTGTGAAGTGAAGAAGTGTCTGTGTCGACACAAAGAAGTAATGTCGACACATTCTATAGATACAGTGTCAAGAAGCTGTGTCGACACCAAAGGAGCTGTGTCGACATCACCAAAGCTTGTGTCGACACTTAATCTACTTGTGTCGACACATAATTACAATCAGTCTCGATGCTTTGCTGACAAAGACAAAGGTTCAAGAACTGACTGGAGACTTGACAGTTGTGTATTCAAACAAGTTTGTTGAAGCTATCAAACCTATCAGAAGTTGGTTAGAAACCGGATCAGCCGGCTACCATGGATGAAGACTATATATAGATGGATTCTGTCAAATCAAAGAGAAGAACAATAACAACAACACGAATGACTATTGAAGTATTGATCATTGATCAAGAAAGTGCACGATACACAGAAGAAGGTTTTCGTGAGAAGAAACTTCAGAAGTTCTGGAGAGTGAGAGAGATCTCCAACTATTGAAGTAAAGAAGGAGACATTTACAAGTCTCTTAAGAGGCAGATCTTGAACTAATCTGCTAAGAAGGATTCAGATCTATTTCTTAATTCTAAGAAGGGAGCTGGCAGCCAGTCAACTTCAAAGGAGATCAACCCTGCTGAGTTCAGATTCAAGAAGCTTTGAAGAAAGCTAAGAATAGGTTGATTTCAGCCATCAGTTTTATCAAGAAGCTGATCAAGAAACCTTTTATCCCTTCTCTCTCAACAAGGGTAAGAGTCCATCTAAAACACTTATCAAATTTTGTAGGATCTTTTCAAAGATCTAAGTTGTAAGCCTATATTATAAAGGCTGAGTGTAGGAGATATAGATCTCTGAGTGGTAGGGCTTTTGAGCCTGAGTGTAGGAGAAATTATTCTCTGAGTTGTAGGCCTTATGGCAAGGCTGAGGTAGGGCTGTTAGCCTGAGCTGTAGGAGTGTTGTTTCACTCTGAGTTGTAGGAACCTTTCAGGGTTCTGAGCTGTAAGATCTGTGGATCTGAGAAGAAGGAAGAAGTTAGGCCGAATCTAGCACACTGCTAGATAGGTGAAGGGGGAAAGTGGATGTACCCAGACCTTGGGGAACCACTATAAACCTGTGTGCAATCTGTGATGTATGTGTGATAGTGAATTTTGTGCTGTGATTGCTGTAGAATAGTTAGATTCTCTTTAAAGAACTGAAATATTATTCTGTCTTAAGTAAAAAAGAAAAGAACCTATTTATCCCCCCCCCCTTCTAGGTGTTTGGGTTATCTAGAAATCAATTCTATCAAGTTGTATCAGAGGGAGGTTACTCAAAGAAGGACTTAACAGTCTGAGTAAGATCCATAAGGCAGATTCAAGATCAAGAAAATGGGTTCAGGAGAAAATCATAAGGAACTAGGTTCTATAAAATTACCCATATGCAGGAAAGAGATATTTAGAATATGGAAAGAAAGGGTCAGGCTTTTTATGGAGGCTTCTGATCCAAGGATTTACATTACAGTAAAGGAAGGTCCTTATATTCCAATGAAGTTATCAGTTCTAGATGCAAATCAAAGAACTCCAAGGATTTTTCAGAAATGACTAAGGAAGAGATCATCCTGGCAACTATGGATAAAAGAGCCCAGAATATCATAGTAAGTGCCATAGATGATTCAACCTTTCAAAATTTGATTCACTGCAAGACCTCCAAGGAAATGTGGGACACCTTGATAGTATACATGGAGGATTCTGAAGAAGTCAGACAAGATAGAAAATCTATGCTAAACCAGGAATATGAGAGTTTCAGACAAGAAAAGTCAGATGGTATAACTGAGTGTTATAAAAAGTTCAATAGAACAGTAAATGAGCTGATGTCCTGTGGAAGGAACTTCAGTACATATGAACTGAATGATAAATTCCTAAGATCCCTTATAAAGAATTGGGACACTAAGATTTTTGCCATTAGGGAAGTGGCCAAACTTGCAGATATCTCTCCTCCAACTTTGTTTGGAAAATTGCTGTCATATGAGATGCAACTGATGGCTAGGAAAGAGGAAGAGAAAAGTGCAAAAGGGGAGCATAGAGAAAAGTCTGTGGCCTTCAAGGTGGAAGCGACTAGGAAGAATAGGAGGATGTCTCCATCACCTCCTGAGATTGTTGCTGAAATTACTTCAGATAATTAAGACAACCAAAGTTCAGACAGCAGTGACTCAGATAAAGACTTTGCTGCCTTTACAAGGCAGTTTCAGAGATTCTTGAAGAAGAAGCAGTGGAAGTCTAGGCCCTTCACATCTCAGCTTGTGGATGACTATTATCAAAAGAGGAAGTCATCTAGGAAGGACAGGAGCAGGTCTAAGCCTAGCAAATCTACAACATCAAAGATAGTTTACTACTGCTGTAATAAGCCTGGACATGTTGTGGCTGAGTGTCCAGAAAAAAGAAAGGAGTCTGTTGATAAAAAGAAGACTCAACAAAAGAGCAAGAAGTAGAAATCCTTTATTTCCAAGAAGGAGAAGAGCTTGACAGATCAATCATCTTTAGAGTCTGAATCTGAAGCTGAGGCATACATTGGTCTATATGCAGCAGATGAAGAAGATGAGTTTATGCAATTGCTGAACTCTATATATGAACAAGAAGACCATCAATGCATGGGACTGATGGCTGTATCAGAAGAAGATAAGTTCTAGGATCAGCCTGGTCCTAGTAAGGTACAATGTATTTCTAGAAATTCAGATTGTAGTACTGGTATAGAGTCAGCTACATCTGCATCAAGTGATGTGGATGGGTCTGAGTCTAAAGGTGATATTCATCAGCTGATAGATGAATATGGGGACTTGTTGTAGGCACTAAAGAAAAGCAAAAACCTGGCCAAAACTCAGGCTAAGGAAATTGCAGATCTTAAAATGGCTGCAACTGATTTAGAGAAAGAGTTGGATCAAAAATTAAATGAGACTGCCAAACTGAAAACTATAACTGTTATTCAGATGGGCACAATCACATACAAAAATGATCTAATTAAAAGTCTGGAAGCCAGACTTCAAAAGGAAAAAGATTTGGTGGCTAGTTATTCCAAGCCAAAATCAGTTTTACCCTTAATAGATGAGTTTGTGGCTCAAAAGGGTAAGGCTAGAATAGGCTTTAAAGGTGACACCAGGGCTGTCAAATTCAAGAGAAAGGGCAAAGCCTCAGTCCAGCCACTGAATTTTAAAGTCCCTGTAATTTTTAGAAAGGTACAAGTGCCTTCTAATAAGTATGACCTTGAGAATACTCATGGTCATAGTAAGACTGAAGTTCTGAATGACAAGGGTGTTTATGTCAATAAGGCAGCCCATGTCCATAAACCCCATGTTCTTAAGAAAACAGTGGGTGTAGCTACAGCAGTACCAACACAAAACAAAAGATTTGCTATCAACCAGACTGCCAAGAATGTATCTAAAAATAGATACAACAGGTATGAATGCTGGTGTTGTGGCAAGACAGGCCATTATGCTATAGATTGCTGGAACAACATTAGTGTCAGGAAGAACAATAGTCTACCTGTTAGAAGAGCAGCATGTAGATTTGTTAAGTATGAAGCTAACTTGAACCAAGGACCCAAAACTTACTTGGGTTCTAAGGAGAGGTAATTCTTTATTGCAGGTGAGTCCAAGTTACCATGCCCCTATATGGTACTTGGACAGTGGATGTTCCAGGCACATGACTGGAACAAGGGGGTTGCTAAAGGAGTACTTACCTATCATAAATGGGTCTAAAGTAATCTTTGGTGGCTCTGAAAAAGGAATCATCAAAGGATTTGGTAACATTTCTAATAACCAGATTACTATCACTCAAGTGGCCTATGCGAAGGGTTTGAAACACAACCTTATAAGCATAAGTCAGTTGAGTGATTTAGGATATGACATTTCATTTATTAAGAATGGATGTCATATCAAAAGATCAAGTGATCAAAAGGTCATATTGACATGATATAGAAAAAGAAATGTGTACTGTCTTAACTTTGAGAGTGAAAACAATGTTTCTCCTATTTGTTTTGTAGCTGATGAGAGAGCCTCTCATTGTGTCAAATGGCATAAGAGGCTGGCCCATCTTAACTACAAAATAATTGGTCAACTCTTTAGAAAAGAGTTAGTAAGGAATGGTCCAAAAGTTAAGTGTATAAATGATGAGATATGCTCAGCTTGTCAAAAAAGCAAGCAGACAAATTCCTCTTTTCATAGCCTTGAAAACAAGGATTCAGTTAGGTGTCTGTACCTCTTACATATGGATCTATTTGGTCCTATGCCAGTTCATAGTCTAGGTAGGAAGTTCTACACTTTTGTGGTGGTAGATGACTATTCTAGATATTCCTGGGTGTTCTTTCTGAGACAAAAATAAGAAACCCCAAGTGTTTTATACAGCATTATCAAGCAAATTCAGAATGAACTTAACAGTACAGTGGTCAAAATCAGAAGTGACCATGACACTGAATTTCAATCTGAGAGTATGACAAAACTGTGTGAAGAATTTGGGATTTTTCAAGAATTCTCATCACCTAGAACACCACAGCAAAATGGTATTGCTGAAAGGAAGAATAGAAAACTGATTGAGGCTGGTAGAACTCTATTGAGTGACACTTCTCTCCCAGAATATTTCTAGGCTGAGGCAGTAAATACTGCATGTCATGAGATCAATAGGGCATCTATCACCAAAAGCCATAAAAAGACTCCCTATGAGATCATGAAGGGTAGAAAACCAAACTTATCCTATTTTAGGATCTTTGGTTGCAAGTGCTAAGTCCTTAACAATGGCAAGTCTTATCTAACTAAGTTTGCTGCCAAATCCTAAGATGGGATATTTGTTGGGTACAACAACAATAGTAAGGCTTATAGAGTCTACAACTTGATTACTCAAGTTGTAGAAGAGTCTGTACATGTTGTCTTTGATGAAACAAGACTGATTAACAGTGAGTTGCCTTGTAACTCATGCAGTCCTACAGGTATAGATGAGAAAATGGACAAGCTTACCATTACAGAAGAATCAACTGAAGAGCATGAAGTGGAAAATGGTGACTACTATCCAGGGGGAGTACAGGACTCTCTAGATGTTGTTGAAAACCAAGAGGTACAGCATGTTGAAGAGACAGGAGAGGTTCAACCTGAAGATAGTCTACCTCCAGCTATTAGACACTTAAAGGATCATCCAGCAAATCAGATAATTGGTGATCTAAGACATGGAGTGAAAACCAGAAGCAGGAAATTGAACACAGTGCTTTGCTCAAGCTTCATATCTCAACTGGAGCCAAAGAAATTTGAAGAAGCTATTCTAGACCCACATTGGATTGATGCCATGCAAGAGGAGTTGAACCAGTTCAGAAGGTGCAAGGTCTGGGAGTTAGTTCCTAAACAAAAATACCACAACATCATTGGAATAAAGTGGATCTTTAGGAACAAACTGGATGAGAATGGAATCATTGTGAAGAACAAAGCAAGATTTATTGCAAAAGGATACAGGTAGGAAGAGGGTATTGACTTTGATCAAACCTTTGCTCCAGTAGCAAGACTGGAATCAATTAGGATGTTCCTTGCCTATGCAATATATCAAGGCTTCAAGGTATTCCAAATGGATGTAAAATAAGCATTCCTAAATGGAAATCTAAAAGAAGAAGTCTATGTAGAGCAGCCCTTAGGTTTTGTTGATTCTCTCAAACCTGATTATGTTTATAGACTTAGGAAAGCTTTGTATGGGTTAAAGCAAGCCCCAAGGACTTGGTATGAAACCCTGTCTACTTTTCTTATTGAGAACAAATTCTAAAGGGGGGAAATAGACAAAACTCTATTCCTAAGGGAGTCCAAAGGAAAGATAATCTTAGTCCAGATTTATATAGATGACATAATATTTGGGTCTATAGAAAACAACCTTTGCAAGAAGTTTGCTAAACTTATGCAAGAGAAGTTTGAGATGAGCATCATGGGAGAACTTAAGTTCTTTTTGGGACTTCAAGTAAGACAGACTGATGATGGCTTGTCCATATCCCAGTCTAAGTTCACCAAGGAGTTAATTAAGAAGTATGGTATGGAATCATCCTCCACCATGAGAACTCCTATGGGAACAAGTATGCTTATATGCAAAGATGATGCAGGTAAACCTGTAGATGAGTCTTTGTATAGAGGAATAATTGGTTCTCTTTTATATCTAACTGCTAGTAGACCAGACATTATGTATGCAACATGTGTCTGTGCTAGGTACCAATCATGCCCTAAAGAATCTCATTGCACTGCAGTAAAAAGGATTTTGAGATATCAAAAGGGCACACCTAATCTAGGCCTTTGGTACCTTAGGAATGGAGATTTTTTACTGATAGGCTATTCAGATGCAGACTTTGCAGGTTGCAAAGAAGATAGAAAAAGCACAACAGACACCTGTCAATTTCTAGAAGAAAGATTGGTGTCTTGGAGCAGTAAGAAGCAGACTTGTGTGGCAATTTCCACAACTGAGTCTGAATATGTGGCAGCAGGAAGTTGTTGTGCACAGCTGTTGTGGATTCAGCACCAACTAGAATACTATGGTATTCAGGTAAGTAGAACACCTTTGTTTTGTGATTCTACTAGTGCTATTTCTATTGTTAATAATCATGTTTCACATAGTAGGACTAAGCATATAGAAATTAGATACCATTTTCTTAGAGAACATGTAGAGAAAGAGGACATCTCACTAGAATTTGTCAAAACAGATTATCAAATTGCAGATGTGTTTACTAAGCCTCTAGATGAGACTAAATTCAATATATTTAAAATTGAATTAGGTATATTGAACATAGATTAGTCTAACAAATTTGGCTAAGTAAATCTGTGTCGACACATCCAGAGAAGTGATGTCGACACTTCAGTAGATGGTATCGACACAACCAGAGTAGTGGTGTCGACACATTCAGAAATTGTGTCGACACTTACAATAAGAGTTGACACAGAATTTTTGATGAACTACTAAGTATGTCTAGTGTCGACATATCATCAATTGGTGTCGACACATAGTAGTCATCGCCGTTGTCGAGACAATAGAAGTATGTGTCAACACATTTCAACAGTGTAACACTTTTAGACAGTTTTGCTCGCCTTTTGATCTTCTTTGTTTAGAAGGGTATAAATAGGTCAAGAACATATTCTATCGACACGCTCTCAAGGTTTTCGAGACCAAAACCTTGTGTCGACAAACTCTCTTCTCTCAATCCAAGTTTTCTCACCATCCCAATGACGCCAAAGGTTGAAGATAACATTGACGAAGGATATGAGTTTGTTCGCCATGTCTTTGATGATGCGGAGTCAAAGATTAAAGGGGTCATTACCTTGTTTGCTGACAGTGGTTTGGAGTTTCTGGTATCCGAACCAACCAAGATTTAGAAGAAGGAGGTTTTTGAGTTTTTTGCTACAACAACAGTAGACTCAACTGGACTTAAGATTAAATCAACAGTTCATGGAGCAAGAGTCAAACTGGCCTTGAAAAGTTTGAGAAAAATTCTTCATCTTCCAAGAACTCAGGATGAAGAAGAAGTACCAGTATCAAAAATAAGGGAGGCACTACAATGGTGTGGATTAGATCCCACCTTTAAGATTGGAGCAGCAATTAACAGAAAAGGGATGAATCAGCAAGGAAAATTCCTTTTAGAAGTGTTAGGAAAGGTAATTCTGTGTAAGCCAGGGGGACATGATAGGATTTCTGCCTATATGTTCAACCTCATGACAAGGATAATTTTTAAGCTCAACACAGATTGGTCTATAGTCCTGTTTGAGAAGATTAAGGAAGGAATAAAGAAGCCTAATTTGTCTAAACTGATGAGTTTATACTTGGTTAGAGTCATTCCAGAAGTAATGTACCAGATCCCTGGATCTAAAATTAATAATATGAGAAGAATGGACATCAGGATTATTTCCAGATGGGATAGGGTCCTATCAAAGGACATACCTGATATAGAGAGACAAGAAGCTACTGAAAAATCTCCTGCACAGGACATTACAGATACTGCATAGATGCAGGGGGAGCCAGATAATACACAGGCAGAGGACAATACTGATAATGCACAGGAACAGGGAGAGCAAAATACTGCATAGATACTGGAAGAAGAAACAACTCACTTGGCAAGTGAAATGGATTCTCAAACTATTCTTGAGATACCTCATGCCAATATTCCAGCCCAAGATGCTATCATGGAGTGGAGATGTTGATGCTCCTGGGAAAGTAGTATCACCAGTTCACACTCACCAGGAGTTCACTTTGGAAGAATTGTTTCCTGATATTGAGGGAGCAGCAGATAAGGAGGTGCAAATAAGGAATGAGGGGGAGCAGGCTAACCTTGAGGGGGAGCAGATTGGGCCTGAAAAGGAGCTCCCTCCTAGTCCTAAGGAAAGAGTAGACATTCCCAGTTCATCTGCTTCAGAAGATGAGGAAATTAGAAATGCCAAGAAAAGAAAACTAATGGTCTTTAAGAGAAGGAGCCAAAGCTATAAGAAGGCATTGCAAACTACTACTCCACAACCTGCCCCAGAGGCTGATTACAGCTCATTAATGGTGGCTTTACAAGTTAAATTAGATGAGCAGAGAATGGCTCTAGAGAGGTATGTGGATGGAAGCCATAAGTCACTACAATTTGATTTAGCTAAGGATATTAAATCCATCAGGTTTGAAGTAAATCTTCATAAGAAAGAAATGACAAATTGTTTCCACAAAGGGGGCAATGCTATAGTATTTCTGGCTGAGCAGCAAGTAGTAGTCAAGGCTCAAGTGGATGACATTACTGTTAAACTAGGCTATGTTCTTGAGAATCAGATTAGAATGAATGACAATTTGACTGAATCTCACAATGAGATAGTCACTGAAATTAAGAAAACAAACACTGCAATGACTGAAGAAAGAGCTACAGTGAAAGAGGAGTTTTATAAGAAGCTACAGGAAGCCTTAGATTCATTTCAGACAGCCATTACTACTTCTCAGAAAACAATCTCTGATCAGCTTATTAAGTTAAAATCATTTTATAAAGATGGTGTAAATTTTCTTGATGAACAAATAAGATTTCAAAAAGATGACTTAAGAGACCACATTGAAAGAGAAGTCATAAAGGGGGAGAGAGTGTTAGTCAATACAGGCTATGATCATGCCAAATGGATATTATGTAGCATCAGAGCCACTCTGGGATATCTATCCCTTTGTGATGATGATAATGTTGCTGAGTCTGGTGTGCAACCTGCTTATGTTGAAGGTGATCAACCTGAAGTTGCTCAGATCATCTACCCTCCAGCAGATTTTGATATGATTCAACAACAGGTTAAGTCAATGTATAGTCCTCCACAGGAAATTGATAATGTTGTTATAGAGAAAGTTGAAATGCCAAAAGCTTCCTTGAAAGCTCAGCAGGAAGCTCAACTTTCAAAGAAAAGATTCAGAGAACATGTTGAGTTAAAGCCTGATTTTGAGCAATGGAGCCCCACTTCCAGGAATATCATTCTGAATGCCTTGAAAGCTGTGAAAGATCAAGTTCATGAAAGGGGCAAGTGGTATAATGAACAGGAATGACAGAAATATGAGACAAGGCAAGAAGCCATTGTACAACATAGAAGAAAGGCTAAGATTGGGAAGCTACCTCCTAATGCTCAGGAGCCTATCAAATACTTCCCTAAGCCTTTTCATTATTTTGAAAGGCATAGGATTAAGGCTGAAGCTAAGAAGAAGATAGAGTTGAAAGGAAAGAAGCCTATTGATGATACAGAACCTCCTGTGCAAGCTCAGATTAAGCCAGGAAAAGGCATAGTCATCAAGGAGCCTGATCAGCCTTAATATAGATTTACTATATTTTACAAGAACAATGTAATCTTTAGTGTTAAAAGAAATCTATGTAAACAGTTGTTAAGAAACTTTTGGATAATTTAAACAAAACAATGTTTCATGTTCATTCAAGTTGCATTCTTATTCTGTGATGTGATTTTGTTATTTATTTTGTTTATAAGTTACCCTGTCATTTATTATTTATGTACATCATCATGTTTGTTTATTATAAGTAGTGTATATCATTGACTAAAGGGTTATGACTTCTCCAAATAGGGAGAGATTGTTGGGTACATTAGAAAATGTGTACCTGATTTGAAGAAGTCTCACTTAGCTCAATAATATACATCAAGGTGTATTTGATGTTATTTTGAGTTTATATGTGCAGGTTAAGTATTTGCAAAAATGCAGAAAAAGTTTTAAGTCCATGTGTCGACACTTAAGAAAGCCTGTGTCGACACATGGAAAAGCTGTGTCGACACCAGAAGCAACTGTGTCGACATACAAAATTTATTAGTCGACATCAACTGTGTTGACATCGGGAGGCAGTGTCAACACATAGAAGTATTAGTCGACATCAACTGTGTCGACACCGGGAGGCAGTGTCGACAGAAGCATTAGTCGACATCAACTGTGTCGACACCTGGAGGCAGTGTCGACACATAGAATTCTGAGACTACATCAATTGTGTCGACACACAGGACTTGTGTCGACACACAACAGATTTTCAATAATGTTGATTGCTGTGAAGTGAAGAAGTGTCTGTGTCGACACAAAGAAGTAGTGTCGACACATTCTACAGATGCAGTGTCAAGAAGCTGTGTCGACACCAAAGGAGCTGTGTCGAAATCACCAAAGCTTGTGTCGACACTTAATCTACTTGTGTCGACACATAATGAAAATCAGTTTCGATGTTTTGCTGACAAAGACAAAGGTTCAAGAACTGACTAGAGACTTGACAGCTGTGTATTCCAATAAGTTTGCTGAAGCTATCAGACCTATCAGAAGTTGGTTAGAAACTGGATCAGCCGGTTACCATGGATGAAGACTATATATAGATGGATTCTGTCAAATCAAAGAGAAGAACAATAACAACAACACGAACGACTATTAAAGTATTGATCATTGATCAAGAAAGTGAACAACACACAGAAGAAGGTTTTCGTGAGAAGAAACTTCAGAAGGTCTGGAGAGTGAGAGAGATCTCCAACTGTTGAAGTAAAGAAGGAGGCATTTACAAGTCTCTTAAGAGGCAGATCTTGAACTAATCTGCTAAGAAGGATTCAGATCTATTTCTGAATTCTAAGAAGGGAGCTGGTAGTCAGTCAACTTCAAAGGAGATCAACCCTACTGAGTTCAGATTCAAGAAGCTTTGAAGAAAGCTAAGAACAGGTTGATTTCATCCATCAGTTTTATCAAGAAGCTGATCAATAAACCTTTTATCTCCTTTGATAAAAGGAGAGTCCATCTAAAACACTTATCAAATTTTGTAGGATTTTTTCAAAGATCTGAGTTGTAAGCCTATATTATAAAGGCTGAGTGTAGGAGATATTGATCTCTGAGTGGTAGGGCTTTTGAGCCTGAGTGTAGGAGAAATTATTCTCTTAGTTATAGGCCTTGTGGCAAGGTTGAGGTAGGGATGTTAGCCTGAACTGTAGGAGTGTGGTTTCACTCTGAGTTGTAGGAACCTTTCAGGGTTCTGAGCTGTAAGATCTGTAGATCTGAGAAGAAGGAAGAAGTTAGGCCGAATCTAGCACACTTCTAGATAGGTGAAGGGGGAAAGTGGATGTACCAAGACCTTGGGGAACCACTATAAACTTGTGTGCAATCTGTGATGTATGTGTGATTGTGATTTCTATGCTATGATTGTTGTAGAATAGTTAGATTCTCTTTAAAGAACTGAAATATTATTCTTACTTAAGTAAAAAAGAAAAGAACCTATTCACCCCCCCCCCCTCTAGGTGTTTGGGTTATCTTGAAATCAATTCTATCAGCGGACTCTGCGGATAGCAATCAACGGTTAACAGTAGGTCGCGGGTTGCGACTAGGCGGTCTCTCTTCTGCAACTATTTTCCTGGTTCAATAAGTTGTCCGCTTCTGCTAGCCTGCTCATTTCGGCAGTAGCAGATCGTGCGGTCAGGCGGCTAGGCGACCTTGTGGTTAGGCGGTTTGCTGATCGGCAAGTAGAGTTCCTTCTTGCATTAGAATAATGGGCAGTCCACGCAGCTTGGTTTGCGATCTGGTGACCTGGCGGTTTGTGCGGACTCTGTAGTGCAGTAGTAGAATCGATGGCTAACTCCTTTAGTTCGCGCGGTTAGTTTTTCCTTGTAATTGTTTTTAGTTTCCCTTTGATTACTTTGGCGAATCATGTCTCGCCATGTATGTCTCGCCGTGTAAAGATTATTTAGTACAAGATTCTTGCTCTTCTGGTTTGCATCTGGTTTATTTGGGCTCGAATAGGTTGAGTGTTCCTGCGCCTGGTTTCCCGTCTTTCGCTATATCAAATTTTAACATGGTATCAGAGGGAACAGAGGCTTGTGTAGCAGTTTGCTTTAGTGCTATTGTGAGTCTAAGTGAACCTGGGTTAAGTGCAATGGAAGGTGGTTCTGCAAGGAATCTTGGAATGGAGCTTCTTACATGAACTAACTTTGTTAAGTGGAAGTCATGTATGAAATGATATCTTCTTGACGAGGACCTCTAGGAAATGGTTTTCGGAGATGAAAGGCAAGAGGATACTGCTAGCAATTCTAAAGTGATGAGAGCTTGGAAGAAGACAAATGCGGAAGTAGAGGTTGTTCTCAAGCAGGTGATCTCATCGGAACTCTTAGACCACATTGGCGGATGTCGGTCAGCAGAGGATATTTGGACTTACCTCGATGGGTTGTTCAATAAGGAGGTGAAGGTGGCTGCGGAGGTTGGTCTGTCTACTTCTGATTAGCAAGAGAGGAGTGTTTCTCCTAGGCATTATGGGAAGAGGAAGGGAGGACCAAGGTTTTATAAATGCAAGCAGCTTGGTTACCTCAATAAGGAGTGTAAGGTTGTCTTGCACTCGGTGAACGTCGCTCATGTAGGGAGCAAAGGGAAGGACTTGGTTGAGTTGTCAACAAGTTCTGATGCTGATCGGTTGAAGGTCAGTGATAGTGCAGCTATCTGGCATGAAAGTCTGACGCACGTGGGGATGGAGAAGCTGAAAGCAATGGAAATAAGAAGCCTTATGAGAGGCTTGCCTATGATGTCATACTTCGGCGACGGTCAAGCTTGCGCGGGATGTCAACACGGTGAAGCTTATCACTTTACGATTGATAAGGCACAGTCCCGGTGTAAGGCACCATTGGAGCTTATCAATGGTGATCTGGTGGGACCGACCGTCACAGCCAGTCTTGGAGGCAGCAGGTACATGCTGATATTGGTTGATGACTACTCGAGGTATACTTGGGTGTACTTCATGAAGGAGAAGTCGAACGCGTTCCGGTTGTTTGTGGAGTTCAAGAAGCTTGTGGAGGGCAAGCTTGGTCTGCGGATCAAGAAGTTGAGAAAGTGCAACGGAGGTGAGTTTGACTCAACCGTGTTCTCTAACTTTTGCAAGAAGAATGGAATCCAAAGGGAGCTCTCTTGTAGACATACTCCAAAACAAAGTGGAGTAGCAGATCAGAAGATCCGTCTTTTGACGGAGACCTGCAAGTGTTGGCTTCAGTGCAAAGGCATTCCTAAGGCTTTTTGGGCGGAAGGGATGGCCTGCGCAACACATATCATAAATCAGATGCCTCTGAGTCCGATCAACACGAATAATCTGTATGAGCTAATGTTTAGGATAAAGCCCAGTGTGAAGCACCTTCGAGTGTTTGGATCTACCTGCTTTGTACAAACTCCTGATGCTCTCAAGACGAAACTAGTCTTTGTTGGGTATGATGAGTAGAAGAGGAGATGGAGATATATGGATCCTGCGACGAAGAAGTTCATCGCGTTGAGAAACGTTATCTTTAATGAGCTGACGTCGTATTGGGGTAGCTCAGATGAGGAGCTAGAGGTGAGCAGGTCAGATGGTGGGCTGGAGGAGGCTGCTGCTATGGTTCAGATGGAGCTGCCTGCGTCACCAGGAGCTCCAGGTTGTTCTAGCTCCGGGGCAGATACATTTGGGTCAGGAAGTAGGGGGAGCGATGCTCCAGATGCTTCTAGTTCGAAGACAGTTATTTCTAGTTCAGGAAGCAGGGGGAGCGTTGCCTCTTATTCATGAAGCAAGGGGAGCGATGTTCCGAGCAGTTCTTGTTCAAGAGCGGTGGTTTCTTGTTCAGGTAACACGAAGAGCGTTGCTCTAGGTGTTTCTGGTTCCAATTCGGTGGCTTCTTATTCAGGAAGCAAGGAGAGCAATGTTTCGGATTTGCCCGGGAACGGAGTTGGTTTAGGAGCAGCAGAGGTGGTTAGCCGTGATCAGACTCTTTGGAGGTCGAAGAGGGTCATCAACCCACCAGTTCGATATTGCGGAGGAAACACAGTGAGCTTGGTCTCATGTTTTCTCGCAGGCCCACAGATCGAGCAAAGGTCTTCTAGCTATGATGACACCACTGGAGTCAAGGAGGTGAATGATGCCAAAGCTGAGGAGGTGACTACTCTTAGAGGAGATGAGGCTTGGGGCCTTTTGCCCAAGATTATTGGTGATACTCCTATGATGTACAAGTCGAGGTCGAGGCTAAAGAAGAAGGCAGAGGGAAGCATAACTCCTTTTGGGAGATGCTGGAGGGATCCCTCATGGTCCAGGATATGCGGGGTGGGGACTATGTCTCGGACATCTTCTCGAAGGCATTATCGGAGGGACCAAGTGCAAGGTTACGGGAACTGCTGGGGTTGCTCACCACTTCTCACTTCAAGGAGAAGTGTTGACAATGGTGAAGTGAAAGTGGGTGATTGGGCGGCCTGTCCGTGCGGCCTATGCGGACAGGACTGGAGGTTATCCAGGTTGGCGAAGCTATTGCAGTCAGCTTGTTCTTTGGCAGCCTGGGCTGTCTGTTCGCGCGGACATTGCGGACAGAGGCGGCGGCCAGCCAGGCCAGCTTATGCTCAGCCAGCGGTTTGGTCCCATAAGGTAACCGGGCGGATATATTCTTTATCTACGGAGTCCTGCAAGATGCGGGCTGGACTAGAGCTCGGCAGACTGGCATGGCAGATGCCTTAGTCTAGCTCTAGTAGTGTGGCTAGTGGAAGTCGCAGGCCGGTTAGAGAGGACTAGTTCCAAAGGTTGTCGGGTTTAGCTGACTGTTTCCAGTGTCCGCCAGTAAGCACGTACTGGCCCTTATGGCCGGTGGTGTGGATTTGGTTGGTTCTGAAATAAGTCCAGGTTTTGCTCAGTCTGGCAAGATCGCGTAGTTAGCGTGGACTGCATCTCAGTCCGCCAAGCTTGGCAATAGTGCCATGTGCCTTGGTTGCGAGCTTTGGGTACACGGACTGGAGGTGAGTCCGCAGGGCGTGCGGACTTGAGCGGTGTCTGCTGATAACCGGAAAAGATGTTGCTGTAGAGTTCGGTTAGTGGCGGCGTCCTGGCTAGGCCTTTGGCGACAAGGCGGATAGAGGTTGCTGTCCGGCCTTGGTGATGCTCTTGGAGGACTAGCTATCTGGGATAGGTCGCGGCAGACTGGATGTGTATCCGCGGCTTGCGAATACACTTGGTTCTTGCTTTGGGATGGGGGTGGTTATCCTATCAGCTAGGGCGGTGAACACACTCCTCATCATGCCTATAAATAGGACCCCCTATGAAAGTGAGGGTAAGATTTATCTCAACTCTAGAGGGGGGGTGAATAGAGTTTATTCAAATAAGTTTCACAGCTTTGAAGATATCAACACATATAAAATTTAATTTACACTATAGTGTATAGTGCTAGAAAATAATTAAAGAAGCAAGAAACTAAGAGCACAGCACACAGCAACAATCAAACAAACAATCCAGAAGACACAAGGAAATATAGTGGTTCCCCAAAAACCTAGGTATATCCACTCTTCTACCACCCTTGGTAGGAATCCACTCAGGATGAGTTGATCAGGTGTCCTGACACCAATGAGCTTTTGTCAAGGTGCTCAAAAACCAAAAATGGATTTTTTGATAAGGTGTCTTGCCACCACTGAGTTTTGACAAGGTTCTCAGAACCAGACAGAACTTTGAAGAGAGTTCAAGAACTCTTTTACAGCAGGAAAATTAAAAAGGAAAAGGAAATGAAGTTGTCTTCTCTGTTCTCAAATCAAATGAGAGAAGACTAGTGGATCTTTGTTGTCAAAGCTCCCCCTGAGATGTAGACTGGTTCAGGAAGGGAAGCTTTGCTCTAGGGTGATAGGTCTTCAGAACTTTGATCTCCAGCAAAAGATTGTTTCAGCAAGAAGACTGAGAAATGAGGTGTCTGGAGTTCTTTTGATGAAGTTGTGAATGCTTGTTAGTAAAACAAGAAGATTCTTATGTCACAGTTCTTCTGTTCTTCTATTTTGCTATCAGTATTCTATATTGTGTATTCTTCTATCTTTATTTTTATTGAAAAAGGAAGATCTTATTCTCTGAAGAATTCTTTGTCCAAAGTAGCCGTTGGCAGTCATAAAAGTCTTCCATAAGGAGTCTTGTCTTCTAGAGGAAAGTCCAGCAAACATTCTCTGAATAATACCTTGAAACTTGCTCCAGAATAAAGACAAACGGCTGGCAGATCTTCTTGTCATAAATGCTGATAATATTCAAAAATATTCCAAAGAATAACATCATTTGAATCCTTAAAAGACGTCGATCTCTCAGAGGAATCGTCGATCTGAGCTCCACGATCGTCGAACTGAGCTCAGAGATAGAATGAGATCAAGCAGACAGAAAACGTCGACCTGAGCTCGAAGATCGTCGACCCGAGCTCAGCGAACTAAAGAATAACTGAAGAGAGATCGTCGATCTGAGCTCGAAGATCGTCGACCGGAGTTCGACGTTTCATCAAGTTGAGCTCAGAGAGCGTCGAACCGAGTTCGACGTTTCGTCGACCTGAGCTCGACGAGAATTGCCTTAGACTTAGCTTTTCAACCTTGATCTTGGAATGGTCCTGGGGGCAGCTTCAAACCTAAGTTCTAAGACCTAGACTCATTCTAATGTTGACCTTTACAACTATACAACTAGGTCAACCTGGTTTCCTAAGACAAACATAGTGATCCTTACCCAAATTAGTAATAGGGTGTTCCAACAATCTCCCCCTATTTGGGTTAGGATTACTATTTACAAATAACATTAGGAAATGAATAAGCATACATTTAAAACAAGAGCTAACCAAGCAAAGATATAGCAGATCACAGATAAAATAGCAGCAATTATCCAGAGGTGGATGAAAGTTTAGCTTACACAATTTTACTTCTTCTCAGTTCCCTTTTTAAACAAAATTTCTCTGTTAGGATTCAGGGTTTCTTTCTTTGATCTTCTGTCATCCTCTGCACCTAGAGAAGTTTGAGATCTTGGCCTTGGAACTACAGCCTCTGGGTGCAGCTTCATGTAGTCTTCTGGGTTGAAAAACTTTCTTGAAGCATATCTTTCCAATTCTTTCTTCCTTTGATCTGATAAAGTTGTTATATTGGAGATGTCCATGCCTTGCTCTCTGGCTTTCTTTAGTTGATCAAGAGCAGCTAGTTCTTTCATTCTTGCTGTCCAGGATTGAGGATTGTTCTCAGGATCCTCAAAAGGAATAGGAGGTTCATACCTGTTGAGAGATTCAGAAGCAGGAGGAGTCCTGGAAATAACTGTGTCTTTCAGCCTGTAGGGGAAAGGACCTGAAGTAGAGTCAGTGTGGCTTTGTCCTTCCCTTTGATAAGATCTTTGTCCTCTCTGATTTCCTCTGTAATGACCCCTTCTGGATTGATATCCTCTTTGATGTTGTCCCTTTTGATAGTATCTTGATAAGATTGGGAGGAGCTTTGCCTTGAAGCTGGAGCTTGAGGGGCTGAGCCTGATCCAGAATCTGGAGGAGGAGGAGGAGGAGGCTGATATTGTGAAGATCCTTTTTCATATTTATCAAGCTTCCTTCTCTTCCTTATAGCTTTCAGTTGATTCCTGGAGTATTGCATCCATGGCTCAGAAATGGGGCAATCATACAGAATGTAGTAGGGAATATCATTGGAGTCTTTTGCTTTAACTAGAGGAACTGACATCATGGCTTTGCTTCTAGCTTTCATCTTCTTGGCAATGGTATGGGCAGAGTCATCTGATTCAGTCTGGAATTGGTCACTATCTGAGCTTTGTGGTCTGTCATACAGATCATCAATGCTTTTCAATTACTTTTCTTGAAGCTTTAACTGATCAGAAGTTAGAGCAGGAGCAACAGCAGCAGCAGACACTTGAGCAGGAGCAGGCATAGCAGCAGGTGTGGGATCTTTTAGGTAGAAAGCAAGTTTTTCATCAGCAGCAGTTACTGGAATCATTTCTATATCTTCAGCAGCAGCAGCAGCAGTTTCAACAACAGGAGGCACAATGGCCTTAGTAGCAGCATCAAGAATATCCACAGCCTTCCAGGAATTGATATAGGATTCAATGTGGCTGGGATCACAAATAGATACAGGCACAATGGCCTTAGACAGATCTTCAGTGAGAGGTACTGGCAGAAATCTGAAATGAACTATATCAAATTGAGATAGCAGGCTCTGAAGATTTAATGCAAAAACAGGAGCAACCACTGGCACATCCACTTCATCATAAAGCATCTCCCCCTGCCTTGGTTCAAGGAGAGCTGAATCAAGGCACCCAGTAGAAGGGATTACCTGGGAGGAGGAAAAAGAGGAAAGCTTGGTAGACAGCTCCTGAACTTGTTTCAGGAGTGGAGCCAGGGAAGTCTCCAACAGAGATGTCAGCCTGGGGGCTAGCAACTCATAAATTCTGTCTGCCAACCTTGGAAGATCTACATGCTCAAGTGGGGCTTGAGCAGAGGTAGGAGTAAAGGTAGATGGAGGGATGTTGGCTGGAGCTGAAGGTGTGGAGGAAGGTGGAGAGGGAATGAATGGCTCTGAGGATGGAATTGTGGAGATAGAAGAGGTTGAGGTGGAGATAGGTGAAGCAAGGGATGGTGTGAAGGATGGTTGGGAGAGGATGTCATGAAGCATTTGTTGAAAAGAGTAAGTAGAGGGTGGCTCAGGAGGAGAGGAAGGAGAATCATCCATGAAGGAATCATCTACAAGGGAAAAGGATGGTAGGGTGAAGGTTGAATAAGAGAAGAGAGGATGGAATTCTTCTGAGGTGGATACTGGAGGGGATGAAACTGGTGAGGAAATGGTAATTGGGGATGATGTGGTTATGGTTGTGACTGGAGGAGAGGAGGAAATGGCTGGGGAGGATACAGCTGGAGGAGGAAGAGAGGCAGGCAACACTTCTGCTGGTGGAGTGACTGAAGCAGTCCTTGTGCCTGAAGGAAGTGGTGCAGTAGCTCTTGTAGGGTTGATGATTTGCCTGTCCCATTTGCTGAATAGGGCACAGGAAAGCCTCTTGGATGCATTGATGAACATCCCAGAGGAGGTTAACAGCTCAGGGCATCTGTAGTGCAGATAGACCCCTAAGATTCTCCCAAAGCTCACAGCAGTCTTATTGATCCTCTTCTTAATTAAGTTGAAGAAGATTGATCCCCAATCAAGGTGTTTCTTATCCAGCAGAGCTCCCATCAGACAAAACTGATATCTTGATATTGTATCATGGGCAGAGTGCTTGGCCAGCAGCACTTTTCCAACTACATCAGCCAAAAACTGAAATTCCAACGACAGATTCTTCTTTAAAATTTTGTTAGGGTTCACAGCATTGTGACCCATTCTATCAAGCATTGAATCATAATCTTCTCCAGATAATTCAATAGAGTCTTCTCCAGTACTGAGATGAAACACTTCAGTTAAGAGCGCCGGGGACAGTTGTACCTGGGTCCCTCTTATGAACCCGATGACAGAATTCTCATTCTCATCTATCGCAGAATAGCACCATTCTTTTATTTCATCTGAAGCAATTTTCATTCTGGTAGTCATTATTTCCAACAGCTGCTGATCTCTGAACAAACTGAGAATATCCTTGAAGCGCTGATCGCTTCCATAAAACGAGCTTATATCGATATCAAAACCGGTGTCAAATTTCATTTTCGAAAGGGCGGCAGCAGTTGAAGCCATCTGTACCTGCAAAGATTGAACGAACACGACCAAGTGTAGAAGGTTTTGGAGGGAAAGAGAATTTGCAGAGAGTATAAAGGCATAAATGACGAGCGGCGGCCGAAAAATGATTTTATATTAGGGTTCGACGCGAAAAAGGAAAATCGTAGTGCTCAGTTCGACAGTACGTCGATCTCAGCTCGACGATTTGGGCTACAGAGGGAATTTGAAGAGACGCCAATAGCGTCGAACTCCGTTTGACGTTATTGAGAGCGTCGAGCTCCGCTCGACGACCAAGGAGCAGACAGAAGGAAAGCCTAGATCTAACGGCGGCGCTGAACTCTGATCGACGCTTCAAGAACCGTCGATCTCCGGTCGACGATTTATGGGAAAACGTCGATCTCCGTTCGACGTTTTCTGGGAAAACGTCGAGCTCAGTTCAGAGACAGAACTTATTCTACAGACACAAAAAGAATTGATTTTTAAGCCTAGTCTTGGTCTGTTTTATCTTTTCAAAATCTTGTAATTTAATTTAGGCTTCCTCCATCTAACATGCCTAACTGATTTAGGAAGAAACTGTGTTTCTTTTCATCCAAAGGTTTGGTGAAAATATCTCCCCTTTGCAAATCAGTAGGAATATATTGAAGTTCAATTTTATTTTTCTCTACATTATCTCTTAGAAAGTGATGCCTAATTTCTATGTGTTTTGTCCTACTATGGAGGACTGGATTTTGTGCTATAGAGATAGCACTAGTATTATCACAGAAAATTTTAGACTTCTCTAAGTTGTAGCCATAGTCTAAGAGCTGATTTTGTATCCACAATATTTGTGAACAGCAACTGCCTACAGCCATATACTCAGCTTCAGCAGTTGAGGTTGACACAGATGTTTGCTTCTTACAAAACCAGGAGACAAGTCTGTCACCAAGGAACTGACATGTTCCACTGGTGCTTTTCCTGTCTATTCTGCATCCAGCATAATCAGCATCTGAAAATCCAGTTAAATCAAATGCTGAATCTTTTGGATACCAGAGACCTAGATTTGGACAACTTTTTACATACCTAAGAATCCTTTTAACTAGAGTTAGGTGTGACTCTCTAGGGATAACTTGGAATCTAGCACATATGCATGTAGCAAACATTATATCTGGCCTACTGGCTGTAAGGTACAATAGAGAGCCAATCATTGCTCTATATGTTGTCTGATCAACTGGTTTCCCATGTTCATCAGCATCCAATACAGCATTGGTAGGCATGGGTGTTTTCATACAAGATGCCTCAGACATACCAAATCTCTTAACCAATTCTTTAGCATACTTGGTTTGAGAAATAAATATGCCTTCAGCATGTTGCTTGACTTGCAATCCTAAGAAGAAGGACAGCTCACCCATGCTACTCATTTCAAATTTAGAATGCATAAGCTTGGAAAATTTTTTTGAACAAGTTTGAATCAGTAGAACCAAAAATAATGTCATCTACATAAATTTGCACCAGTAGGGTATGGGACTTATGGGTTCTAATAAAAAGAGTTTGGTCTACTCTCCCCCTAACAAAATCATTTTCTAGAAGAAAGCATGCTAGGGTCTCATACCATGCTCTAGGAGCTTGCTTGAGACCATATAATGCTTTATGCAGTTTGAAAACATAATCAGGGTGAGTTAGAGAGATAAAGCCTGGAGGTTGTCTAACATAGACTTCCTCTTTGATGTCCCCATTGAGAAATGCACTCTTTACATCCATTTGGTATACTTTGAAACTTTTGTGGGCAGCATAAGCTAGGAATATTCTGATGGCCTCTAACCTTGCAACTTGTGCAAAGGTCTGATCATAGTCTATTCCTTCTTGTTGAGAGTACCCTTGAGCAACTAGCCTTGCCTTGTTTCTGACTATGACTCCTTGATCATCCAGCTTATTTCTGAAGACCCACTTTGTTCCAACAATGGGATGATCTTTTGGCTTAGGCACTAGTTCCCAAACCTTGTTCCTTTCAAATTGATGCAGCTCCTCTTGCATTGCAATGATCCAGTGTGGATCTTGCTCTGCATCTTGAATGGATTGAGGCTCAATTTGAGATAGGAAGCAAGTGTGCATCAGGTTCTGGTTGACCTGATTTCTGGTTTGCACACCAGCTGAGATCTCTCCAATTACTTGGGTGATTGGATGATCTCTTGTTGTTACTAAATCAATAGGGGGTGTTGATTGTTCACCAGCCTGTGTTGTTGTCTCCTCTAGTGGAACAACAACTGGCTCTTCAGGATGATTTTCTTCAAGATATTGCACTTCTTCATCATCACTGCTTTCATTCTTTTGCTGAATAGGTTGAGAGGTTGTGTCCTCTTCTTTAA
The DNA here is from genome assembly GCA_039513925.1 of Platanthera zijinensis. Classification (NCBI taxonomy): domain Eukaryota; kingdom Viridiplantae; phylum Streptophyta; class Magnoliopsida; order Asparagales; family Orchidaceae; genus Platanthera; species Platanthera zijinensis. The sequence goes on from CM077094.1 coordinate 115,516,426, forward strand.
CCTGTAATCTGTCCATACCTTCTAATATGGATTGTACCTGCAAGGGTTCTTTGGTAGAAGTGGACTTCTCCTTATAATACATGTTAGTCTCATCAAAAGTAATGTGAACAGATTCTTCAATTTTACAAGATGATTTATTATATACCCTATAGGCATTGCTGATCATGGAGTATCCCAGAAACACTCCTTCATCAGCTTTAATTTGAAATTTAGCTAGATATTTCTTGTCATTATTATGAATATAACAAATACAGCCAAAAATTTTAAAATAATTTACCTTAGGTTTCTTCCCTTTGAGCAATTCATAGGGAGTCTTACCCTTTAGTTTATGTATCAGGCTTCTATTTAATACATAGTTGGAGGTGTTCACTGCCTCAGCCCAAAAGGATAGAGGTAGGTGAGCATCTGTCAACAATGTAGTAGCAGATTCAATTAGGGTTCTATTTTTCCTTTCAGCTACCCCATTTTGTTGAGGAGTTCTAGGAGCTGAGAAAGTATGCCTGATCCCTTCACTTTGACAGAACTCTTGCATAAGAAGAGAATCAAACTCTGTCCCATGATCACTTCTGATCAGGGCAATGTGAGTGTTGAACTCAATCTGTATGCATTTGAGAAACTCTGTCAAACATTTAAAGTTATCAGACTTTTTCCTCAGAAAGAATACCCATGTGAATCTTGAGAAGTCATCTACAACTACTAAAGTATAGGACTTCCCTCCTAGGCTTTGTACTGATATGGGTACAAAAAGGTCCATGTGCAATAGGTACAGAATCCTAGGTGAATCACTCTTATTAATTGATTTAAAACTACTTTTAGTTTGCTTGCCTAATTGACAAGCCTTGCAAAGTCCTTCCTTCTTGTAGGGACGAGAAGGTAGTCCTCTAACAAGGTTGTCTTTGGATAGCCTAGCAATGGTTCTAAGGTTAATATGCCCTAGTCTCTTATGCCATAAAATATTAGGTTTTGAAATGGAATTGAATAAACAGATATCTACTTTAGAAGAAAGAAAATCTACTAAGTAAATGTTACCTGTCCTTTTACCTGTTAACACAGTTGTGTTATTCTCTGACTTGATCTTACACAGGGATTTGTTGAAGGTCACCTTGTATCCTTCATCACATAGTTGACTGATACTTATCAGATTGTGCTTCAGCCCTTCCACATATGCCACCTTCTTAAAAGTGACTGAGCCTATCTGAGCAGCACCATATCCTTTGGTTTGACCAAAATTTGAATCACCAAAAATCACCTTGGGTCCAAGTTTGGTTATGAAGGATGATAGGTTCTCCTTGTTCCCTGTCATGTGCTTTGAGCACCCACTATCCAGATACCATTGTTAGTTAGATACTGGATAGGTCTTCACCTGCACATAAACAGCTTATTTGTTTTTGACCCAGTTAACCTTGGGCCTAGGTTGATATCCCTTAAATTCTGAAACAAAAGACATCCCAGGTTGATCCTTATAACCTTCAGGATGGTATCTCCTAGGAGGTACCATCAATTCAGTATAGGGGTTAAAGCCTTGGGATGTGGGACCTCTAGGACTGAATCTAAATGTGCCATTGAAGGAATGTTCACAGACCTGATCTCCGTTCGACCATCGTCGAGCTGAGGTCGACGATCTTGGGTCAGATCGTCGATCTCTGTTCGAAGATCGATTATGGCGACGTTCAGAGTTTGGATATCGTCGATCTGAGGTCGACGATCTGTGGTTAGATCATCGAGCTCTGTTCGACGATCGTCGAGTTCTGCTCGACGCAATCTGTTGAACTGGATTTTTCTCTGACAGATCTGCATTCTTCCTAGCTACCTCTATTACTCCCTTTCCTTTGTCAGAGACAAATTTGATTGGAGTTGTTAATATTATAGGTTGGCTGGATGATGCACCCAAGCCCAGTGTACTGTTGAATCTAGAGTTCACTGTGCTTGTAATGTCCATCAGTCTGATACTTCTCCCATTTAGGGATTCTTCAAACTTTTTAGCTCTTGACAGTTCACTTTTCAGTGAAGCTATCTCCTCCCTACAGCATTCTAACTCCTCAGAGAGTTTGAGGTTATTTGAGCTTAGGACACTGTATTCAGATAATTTATTTCTGAGAGAGATTATCTCTTTTTCAGATCTTAATAAATCCAAGCACAATGTCTTAAATTCATTTTTGAAGTCCTCAGAATTAAAATCAAAAGAGCTAATTACCTGATCTTCCTCTGGTTGATTTTCTGAATCTGAATCTGATTCTTCATCAGAGTTTTTCTGTGAGGCATTGATAGCCATCATGCAGAATTCTTTCTCATCAGCATCATCTTCATCATCACTGGAGCTAGATGAAGTTTCAGAATCTTCTTCTGTCTCACTCCATGTCTCAGCAACAAAACCCTTCCTTGTATTTTTGTTCCTGCTAGAGGAGGCCTTGACTGAGCTGTTCTTTTTGAAATCTTTTTCTTTTCTTCTTTCTCTTCTATCCTTTCTGTCCTTGTTCTTGTTCTCTGGACAGTCAGGCACAATGTGGCCTGGTTTCCTGCAACCAAAGCATATGACTTCTTTGTTATTATTATTTGACTTGTCATACCTTGGTTTGTCATGTCCTTTGTATGGCCTTTTTCTGAAGTCCTTTCTGGCTAGCTTGTAGAATCTTTTGGCCAGTAGGCTGACCAATTCCTCATTGCCTGTGAGTTTTTCTTCAGGCTGATCTTCAATAGCTTTAAAAGCTATTGACTTCTCTTTCCTTGAGGCTGGTGAAACAGCCTTCTGTTCTTCCTCTCTGTTCTTGATAAGCAGCTCATAGGATTTGAGCTTGCCTAGGAGAGTTTCAGTAGTGATTTCATTTAGACTTCTGGCATCTTTGATTGGCCAGATTCTTGAGTCCCAAGTACTGGGGAAGCACATTAGGATCTTGTCATTAAGCTCAGTCAATGAGATTTCTTTATCCAAGGTCCTTAGCTCATTGACAATCAGACTCAATCTGTTGTACATATCTGCTACTGACTCAGTCTCTCCTTTCTTGAAATTCTCATATTGGGTTATGAGGTGAGATCTCCTGTCTTTCCTTTCATCAGCAAACCCTGAGACAATTTCAGAGAGCTTGTCCCAAATTCCTTTGGCTGAGTTGCAGTCTGCTACTTTCTGAAATATCTCATCAGACATTGTCTGAGCTAAGATATTCATGGCCTTTGCATCTGCAGTTTTCCATTTCTTTATGTCTGCATCTGTTCCTGAGGGAGGTGGAATAACATTTGTGCTTGAGCTTTCTGGTGGACTTGGACAAACTGTCAAGACAGAATTGAAAATATCTTCATCAATAGAGTTCATGTATAATTTAATCCTTGCCTTCCAAAGTGCAAACTTAGATAGATTGCACACTGGAGGTCTGGTGCTTGCATAATCCTTGTTCTGTGCCATGTCTTAGAGTAAAATATATTATAAGAAGAAACATCCCTCTTAAAAGATAGATTTTGCCAAGGATCACTTGGTTCAGGTGTTAGCCTGTATGAGCAACCAACCTCCCTCTGATACCAATTGAAAGTGAGGGTAAGATCTATCTCAACTCTAGAGGGGGGGTGAATAGAGTTTATTCAAATAAGTTTCACAGCTTTGAAGATATCAACACATATAAAATTTAATTTACACTATAGTGTATAGTGCTAGAAAATAATTAAAGAAGCAAGAAACTAAGAGCACAGCACACGGCAACAATCAAACAAACAATCCAGAAGACACAAGGAAATATAGTGGTTCCCCAAAAACCTGGGTACATCCACTCATCTACCACCCTTAGTAGGAATCCACTCAGGATGAGTTGATCAGGTGTCCTGACACCAATGAGCTTTTGTCAAGGTGCTCAAAAACCAAAACTGGATTTTTTGATAAGGTGTCTTGCCACCACTGAGTTTTGACAAGGTTCTCAGAACCAGACAGAACTTTGAAGAGAGTTCAAGAACTCTTTTACAGCAAGAAAATTAAAAAGGAAAAGGAAATGAAGTTGTCTTCTCTGTTCTCAAATCAAATGAGAGAAGACTAGTGGATCTTTGTTGTCAAAGCTCCCCCTGAGATGTAGACTGGTTCAGGAAGGGAAGCTTTGCTCTAGGGTGATAGGTCTTCAGAACTTTGATCTCCAGCAAAAGATTGTTTCAGCAAGAAGACTGAGAAATGAGGTGTCTGGAGTTCTTTTGATGAAGTTGTGAATGCTTGTTAGTAAAACAAGAAGATTCTTATGTCACAGTTCTTCTGTTCTTCTATTTTGCTATCAGTATTCTGTATTGTGTATTCTTCTGTCTTTATTTTTATTGAAAAAGGAAGATCTTATTCTCTGAAGAATTCTTTGTCCAAAGTAGCCGTTGGCAGTCATAAAAGTCTTCCATAAGGAGTCTTGTCTTCTAGAGGAAAGTCCAGCAAACATTCTCTGAATAATACCTTGAAACTTGCTCCAGAATAAAGACAAACGACTGGCAGATCTTCTTGTCATAAATGCTGATAATATTCAAAAACATTCCAAAGAATAACAGCATTTGAATCCTTAAAAGACGTCGATCTCTCAGAGGAATCGTCGATCTGAGCTCCACGATCGTCGAACTGAGCTCAGAGATAGAATGAGATCAAGCAGACAGAAAACGTCGACCTGAGCTCGAAGATCGTCGACCCGAGCTCAGCGACCTGAAGAATAACTGAAGAGAGATCGTCGATCTGAGCTCGAAGATCGTCGACCGGAGTTCGACGTTTCATCAAGTTGAGCTCAGAGAGCGTCGAACCGAGTTCGACGTTTCGTCGACCTGAGCTTGATGAGAATTGCCTTAGACTTAGCTTTTCAACCTTGATCTTGGAATGGTCCTGGGGGCAGCTTCAAACCTAAGTTCTAAGCCCTAGACTCATTCTAATGTTGACCTTTACAACTATACAACTAGGTCAACCTGGTTTACTAAGACAAACATAGTGATCCTTACCCAAATTAGTAATAGGGTGTTCCAACACCCTATCATATCAATGATAAGTTAATATACAGTAAGTGAACTCGTGAACAGTTGTTACGGACTGGATTTTTGTATCCGCGCGGTTTGAGAAGCTTGACCGGATTGTGCTGTGCAAGTTATGCAGATAGCGCTGGAAGGCCAGGAATTGGTTCTGACTGCGGTCAGGGACAGTGTAGACTCTGCAGATAGTAACAAACGGTTAACAACAGGTCGCGGGTTGCGACTAGGCGGTCTCTTTTCTGTAACAATTTTCCCGATTCAATAAGTTGTCCGCTTCTAGCGGCCTGTTCAATTCGGCAGCAGCAGATCGTGCGGTCAGGCACCTAGTGTCACAACCCGCATTTTCTCCGAATTAAGAATTATCAGAGTAAGAGAAAACACGCGTCATGATGCCACGTCAAGCAGGGGATAACTGCTGACGCTCAGGCAAATCCAACTACCATCTTTATGCAAGAAAATCATGTGCTTAATGAATAGAAAATCAGTTATGTTTAGAGTCCGTATCCCTCGGCTCAGTGGATCATCTAGTCCACAAAAGGAAACTATATTTAAACGCTGCGGAAAATACTTTAATTAGGTTTTACACCCTAAAGAGCGCATAAGGGTCCCAGGAGAACCACTCATGCTATGCAAGACACTACACTTAGTTTATATAATATATATAAGAAAACGGTTTTCGTACGTGATTTGGAAAATAGTGATTAAGTTTATAAAAACATGCTGATCATGAGCTTCATTTATAATAGTATTTATATTTTAAAAATAACTAGCAACCTAGCATAAAACCTTCTCAAAGCAAGTAGACTATCTCCAGAAAATAAATGGTAGCAGCAATAGTATATATCTAGTACAAGGTAAAAACTACTAGTGGGCGCCAACAACCTGACACGAACCCACCAGCACACATATATGTCTGTAAGAAAGTACTGAAAACAACCTCACAAACAAGGTAAACAAAACTCCAAAGCCCGGGAGTCCACCAACAACAACACCTCCAACTAGCCACCAGACTGGCTACAGCTCGGAACCTGGGGTATTCCAAAAGAAAACAGAATACCTCAGTAAGCAAAAATTAAGGTAAAACTGCATGAAAGAGTCAACCAAAAGGATAAAGTAACTGAAAACATGCAGTAGAAAGAGTCACAACTGTCCAAAACAGGACAACAAGAAATGCACAACGTGCAAAGAAACAGCAACGACCCAGCCCAGGAACAACATCCTGCAGGGCCTACTAGACTACCAAGAGTCAGAATGCTGCAAACTACCAAAGAAGAAACTTCTAACACCCTAAACTGCGGGAAGTGATAGTAGCAAAACAACAACGAGGAACCGGATCGAAGGCAAACGCAGTCCCCCAATCCACCATGTCCAAGTCAAAAGCTCGAGGGTCAACACGTGAAAACACAAGGGACCTTCCACCCGACATGCCCAGCCCGTACCTGGAGCAAGAAATCCATGGGTGGCCTTGGCTATATCACACAACTCCACCCCCATAAAGAGCTACAACCACCACTACTATCCACGACCCACGATTCGGCCTTTAGGAAAAATAAAGAAAACGGCCGACAAGAAAAACCCAGAAATATAACTGGAAAATCCACTCGGAAACGAAATACAAGGTAAAGGAAGAGTGTTGAAATAAACCAACACGACTAGGCGTTGAGTGAAACCCACTCAGTGCCTACCTAAACTTTGGCCTTGAGTGAGCTAGCCTCACTCGCCGCCAAAATTAAGTTACTACCCACAAACCCACTAAAGAAAACGGAGCTCGACGACAGTCGAACGACCAAGGCAGAAGATCCAGAACTCAAGTAATTGCCTGCCACTTGAGTATCTAAACTCCCGCACTCGAAACCATCTAAATTTGCCTATCAAAAGAAATTATACAAAGCGCACGATCAGTGACGCACGATCAGTGGTCGTGCGCACTCATCGGCTGATGATCGTGCGAAACGAACCTGGGAACCAGACAGAAAACCTAGCAACTGCGCACGATCAGTGTCGCACGATCAGTGGTCGTGCGCACTGTCGCCAGCGCTCGTGCGATTGCCCGAGACAGAACTTTGGAAACTGAAATATATACGCGCACGAACAGAGGCACACGACCAGTGGTCGTGCGCCCTAAAGGTTAATGACCGTGCGCGGCAAACCTGTACCGTTTGGAATTTTCCGAACGACACCGGAACGCGCACACGACTCACGCCACTGCAGAAGCAGTAGACAACTATCAACGTCGCACGCTACTACCGTTCAAACTATGCCTAACCATTCGAATAATACCATAACGAAGGAAATTGGCAACCACACCCCCCTCCTAACTCTCCCTCTCGGCTACGCCCGAACCAGAGCATCAATCAAAATTAAAGGAAAACAACGGCTTCACGCCGACAATTTGGATTCCAAACATCACAGCATAGGGGGGTTTCAGTAGGAAGAACTAAGCCCTATAGTTAGCAAGAAAACGAGAACAACAAGGCCTCTAACCTGGGCTAACCGGGATTTCAATTTCAGCAAATAAAATCAAAGAAAACACTTGGCAAGGGCAAGAATACCACTTGCCTCAAATCTCAGCGAAGCTTTGGACTGCTTTCCTCCTCTTCGCACGGATCAAGACGGCCGCAACACCTAGAACAAAGACTCGGCCATTAATGGCGGAAAACTTCCAAAACTGAAAATTCCAATCCTTCCAAAACTCCACGAAAATCGAATTTCTTACCGCAGGAATGAAGGTCTTGACGAGAGCAATCCGAATCCACTCTCGGAATCGAATTCCGTCCACAAACGCTCCGGGAATCGGCGTCCGAAGGGAAGGCTCGGCGGTTACTCGTTTCTCTCGTACAAGGGGCCGGCGGTTTTCTTACGTGAAGAAGATGATGACTCTATTCATTCTAAATATATATATATAATTATATAATTATATAATTAATTACAAAATTACATAAAGCACCAAATCGACGCGAAAACCGATTCACCTCGGAATTCGACGAAATTCGCACCGTAGCTAAATACCCACGCTACGAACACAACGGCGAAGTCGAAATTAACTTTCGACGAACGGAACTCGAGTTATACCCAAACAAAGCCAAACACAAATATCCCCCCGAGAGGCCACACCGGGTCACCAAACGACTCGGTTTGCTAGGGAGATCTTGCCAACAGGCTACCAAACAGGGCACTCAGTTCTAAGGAGCTAAACCATACTCCACACATGGCACAAGCCACGGAAACGCGTCATCGTAACGCCAAACGAGAATAAAAATAATCGCTGAAAAGACGGGGCGTTACAGTCACTCCCCCTAAAAGAAAGTTTCGTCCCGAAACTTTACACACAACCCTCCTACAAAGGAGGAAAAAGTAACAAACAGAAGTTACAAAGGGAAACATACCGATCAAATCAGAGAAACAGGTGAGGGTACGCCCTCCTCATGGCCGACTCTAGCTCCCAAGTCGCGCTCTCCAAATCCTGATTTTTCCATAGAATTTTCACCATCGGTATGGACTTCTTTCGCAGCACACGCTCCTGAGTATCCAAAATACGAACTGGCACCTCAACGAAAGAGAGGTTGGGCTCTAACTGGGGCACAACATCCAAGAGTTGCCCACTGCTGCGCACACACTTCCGCAATTGGCTAACATGAAAAACATTATGAACACCAGGGAAGTTCGCTGGCAAATCCAATCTATATGCCGACACACCAATCCGCTCCAAGACCTCAAACGGGCCCACATACCTTGGGTCCAATTTCCGATTTTTACCAAATCTCTTCACACCAACCATTGGAGAAACCTTGAGGTATACATGATCCCCTACTGAAAATTCCAAAGCAGACCTACGCCGATTGGCGTTCTTTTCATACCTCTCCTGGGCTAAACGAAGCTTCTCCCGAATAAGCTTCACGGCGACTTCCATCTCTTCTAGAGCATCAGGACCCAACAAAGGCTTCTCACCAGCCTCTGCCCAAAACAACGGAGTCCTACAGCGCCTCCCATACAAGGCTTCGAACGGAGCCATCTGCAAGCTTTCCTGATAACTGTTATTGTAAGCAAATTCCATGAGTCGCAGACGCTCATCCCACGCTCCACCGTGGTCTAAAATATAGCACCGGATCATATCCTCAACAATCTGATTGACCCGCTCCGTCTGCCCATTGGTCTGAGGGTGGTACGCAGTAGAATACCTCAGATCCGTACCCAAACCCTCCTACAGACTCTGCCAAAAACGAGAAGTAAACCGGGAGTCTCGATCAGAAATGATGCTAACTGGCACACCGTGGAGCCGGATGACTTCATTCAAGTACAACTCCGCTATCTTCTTCATCGGGTAATCAATCTTATAAGGCACGAAGTGAGCACACTTCGTCAATCTATCCACTATAACCCAAACAGAATCAAATCCTCTCGGGGATTTTGGCAAACCCGTAATGAAGTCCATAGATATACTCTCCCACTTCCAAGTCGGGATATCTAGCGGAGTCAACTTACCACCAGGCCTTCCATGATCGGCCTTCACACGCTTGCAAGTGTGACACTCAGCAACATATCGGTCTATATCTCCTTTCATACCATACCACCAAGCAATTTGCTTTAAGTCACGGTACATCTTCGTAGATCCTGGATGGTAGGCAACGCTGGAACCATGAGCCTCTCTACAAATCATTCTCTTAATGTCCCCAACAGCGGGAACGCAAAACCTGCCGCGGTACTTCAAAGTACCCGCATCATCAATAGAAAAATCTGGCAACTCTCCCTTCTCTGTCCTGGTAAAAAGGTGCAACAGATCCGGATCGTCCTTCTGATGCAATTTAGTCGAAGAAATCCAGGACGGCTCTTCCACTGATAAGCTACTCTGTAAACTACAGCATCCCACTGAAATATCCATAAGGAGGAACTCCTCAACTAATCGATCGGCGGAGAGGTTAAAGATCTTTCCCGTCTTTCGGCTCAGGGCGTCGGCCACCACATTGGCCTTGCCCGGATGATACTGGATTTCCACATCATAATCCGCCACATACTCAAGCCACCGCCGCTGACGCAGATTCAACTCCTTCTGCGTGAACACGTACTTCAGGCTCTTATGGTCAGTAAAAATCTTGCACTGAGCCCCATAAAGTAAGTGCCTCCACAACTTCAACGCATAGATAACCGCTGCAAACTCAAGGTCATGCGTAGGATAATTCCGCTCATGAGTTTTCAACTGCCTTGACCCATAAGCAATTACTTTTCCATCCTGCATTAATACGCATCCCAGACCTATATGCGAAGCATCCACATACACATCATAATCCACGCCCTCAGTAGGAAGGGTCAGAACGGGAGCAGTACACAATCTCCTCTTTAACTCCTGAAAAGCTTCTTCGCACTTCTCGCTCCAAACAAAAGCCACATTCTTCTGAGTCAGCTTCGTCAATGGTGCGGCTAGAGAAGAGAAACCCTCCACGAATCTCCTGTAATAGCCAGCCAACCCTAAGAAACTTCTGATCTCCTTAGGAGTATTCGGTCTACTCCAATCCGTCACTGCTGCAATCTTTTCTGGGTCAACCGAGATCCCATCCTTGTTCACCACGTGGCCTAGAAAAGAAACCTGAGGCAACCAAAATTCGCACTTGCTCAACTTGGCGAATAACTTGTGGTTCCTCAACTCTGATAGGACCAAATGCAAATGCAGCTCGTGCTCCTCAGCACTGCGAGAATAAACCAACACGTCATCAATGAAGACCACAACGAACTTGTCTAGGAAATCCTTGAACACCCTGTTCATCATATCCATGAAGGCTGATGGTGCGTTGGTCAGACCAAACGACATCACCAGAAACTCAAAGTGCCCATGCCTCGACCTAAACGCAGTCCGTGGAATATCTGCCTCACGGATCCTGAGCTGATGATAGCCCGAACGAAGATCGATCTTGGAGAACACCGTGCTACCACGCAACTGGTCAAATAAATCATCGATCCTCGGCAGAGGGTACCTGTTCTTGATAGTGACCTTGTTCAACTCTCTATAGTCGATGCAAAGCCGCATCGACCCATCTTTCTTCTTTACGAACAAAACAGGAGCACCCCAAGGCGACGAACTCTGCCTGATAAAACCTTTAGCCAACAACTCATCTAACTGAATTCGCAACTACTCTAGCTCACGAGGGGCCATCCGGTACGGCGTCTTAGCAATAGGACGCGTACCCGGCTCCAAATCAATAACAAACTCCACATCCCGCTCAGGAGGGATACCAGGAAGATCATCAGGAAAAACATCGGCGAAACCACGAACAATAGGAATCTCTTCCAAGCGTGGCACGCTAATAACGGTTCCAACCGCCGAGACTAAACAAACACAACAATCAGAAAGAAACAATCTCTGAACACATACCGCAGAGAGAACAGGAGAATCCTGACATGGATCAGCATACATGCTGCCGGGCTGACCGTCGTCCCTGATGAAGTCCAAGCGCTTTCCTTTGCACTGAATGACCGCATCATACCGAGAGAGCCAGTCCATGCCCAAAATGACATCGAAGTCCTCCAGATCAATCATCTTCAGATCCGCCTTCGCAAGAAAATCCCCCAACAAAACCGGGCAATCCAAAATACCCAAATCTGACAACACAGATTCACCAGAGGGAAACTTGACACGGAAGGAATCCCGAACATGATCTAGAGACAACCGATGACGCTCCACAAAGGCTCTAGCCACGAACGAGTGGGTAGCGCCGGAGTCAAACAGGACACGCGCCCAGCGGTTCCGCACCTTAAATTTCCCTATAGGAACGCACAAAGCTAAGGAACTAGCACAACAGTACCGCAAATAATCTAGCAACTAAACTACCAGGCTAGAAAGAAAACAACAAACAACTAACTACTAACCTGAGATCACCTGGGTCGAAGTCTGAGCCTCCTCGGAAGAAATCACGTTCAGCTTCCCTTTTCCCTTGTCCACACGCTGAGGTGGAGGTAATGCCTGCAACGGAACTGCAGGAAGAGCTGACTGGACCTGAGGACACCTCGACTTAACGTGACCCTTCTGCCCACACTGATAGCAGACTCTTTCCCTGGACCAACACTGGGTTGCATCATGCCCGGATCGCTTGCAAACTGAACAGGAGACATCTCTCCCAGGAGCACCCTGAATAGCATGAACCTGCTCCTTCTTCTGAGCTGCCGCCTTCTTGAAACACCTCTCAACAGGATGGCCTGACCGGCCACAAAAACTGCACACCACCCTGCTCCTCTTTCCCGGAACAGCATCGGGTACCAGGGGTTTCTTCTCCTCTACCAACTTCCTCTTATCCTTCCTCAACTGCTGGCCTCTGCTCTTCGCCGTCTCAATGGCCTCAACCTTAAGAGCAGCCTCTACAACTCCAGCATAAGTCACTGACCCATAAGCACTGGCCAACTGCTGCACCTCACTCCTCAAACCACTAAGGAATCGCTTAACTCGATCAGCCTCCACGCTGACCAATCCAGGGGCAAAATGGCTCAACTTACTAAACTCTATCTCATACTCACCCACCGTGAGCTGCCTTTGCTTCAAATAGAGGAAATCATTCATGAGGCGGTCACGCTCGACCGAGGGTAAGAACTTCCTCAACAGCATCTCCTTGAACATCTCCCACGAGCATCCAGCCACTAAGCTCTCCTTCTCTCTCAGCCACCAACTCTTAGCCAATCCTTTAAGCTGATAGGCGGCTATCATCACCCTCTGATCATCTGAAATCCCAGAGTACGAGAACATCTCCTCCATGGAGATCAGCCAGTCGTCTATCACCATGAAATCTGCCTTCCCATCATAAGTGGGGGGGCTCAGCCTCTGAAACTGCGAGATGAAGGCCATCTCTGCTGGCACCACCACTGAAGGCCTCAAGGGTGCAGGAGGAGGAGGAACAGCTAACCCCCCTGCAGGAACTTGCGCACCCTGAGCCTGCCCTGCCACAACTGCCACCAAAGACTAAATCTGGGCTTGCACTTCCTCCAACTGCCTCCCCATAGCTTCGCTACTCTGACGCAGACCCTCGATCACCGCATCGTTCTGAGCTCCAGAAGATTCACCCTCAGACAGGGGAGTCGATCGGGTCGCAGGACGCCTAGCCATCCTAAAAAAAATCAATACAACGCAAATCAGAACCAAATCCAACGACTAGAACCGACTAACAGTACAGACAATACATATGTAGATATAGACTTAAAGCTGCTAAACTTGCTCTGAGAGTTTATCTTCTTCACAATAATTAGATGATATGCCCTATCCTAGGATGGTTAACCACCACCTCACTAACTCTTGTGCCTAGATCGGATGCATGAACTTATGTTAGTTTGAAAACTTATGTGTGTACATATGTCATCCTGCAAATCTTTAGCTCGGCGCGTTGTGCTTATGCAATGATATGATATGCATGATTGTGCTATGCATTCTAAAAAGGCCCTAATGCATGATATGAGCGGCGTACACATGAAAATGTTATGCATCCCATACTACATAACATTTCCATGCAACGAAAAAGAAACGTGCTAGTCGCAGTCATGTGGTGAGGTTATGCATCCCATACTACATAACCCTCACATGTAGCCCCTATGGTGGATCCATATACGAACACATATTATGCATCCCATACTACATAATATGCCCCGTATACTTCATGTTATGCTATGAGTGTAGTGTTCGTGCTTTTGCCAAGACGTGCTGATGACATATCGGTGTGTGAATGACATGATGCTGAACTACTAACAGCATCCAAGGAAGGTTGCCCAACTAACTTGTCAAGCAACCTCCCTCTGATACCAACTGTCACAACCCGCATTTTATCCGAATTAAGAATTATCAGAGTAAGAGAAAACACGCGTCATGATGCCACGTCAAGCAGGGGATAACTGCTGACGCTCAGGCAAATCCAACTACCATCTTTATGCAAGAAAATCATGTGCTTAATGAATAGAAAATCAGTTATATTTAGAGTCCGTATCCCTCGGCTCAGTGGATCATCTAGTCCACAAAAGGAAACTATATTTAAACGCTGCGGAAAATACTTTAATTAGGTTTTACACCCTAAAGAGCGCATAAGGGTCCCAGGAGAACCACTCATGCTATGCAAGACACTACACTTAGTTTATATAATATATATAAGAAAACGGTTTTCGTACGTGATTTGGAAAATAGTGATTAAGTTTATAAAAACATGCTGATCATGAGCTTCATTTATAATAGTATTTATAGTTTAAAAATAACTAGCAACCTAGCATAAAACCTTCTCAAAGCAAGTAGACTATCTCCAGAAAATAAATGGTAGCAGCAATAGTATATATCTAGTACAAGGTAAAAACTACTAGTGGGCGCCAACAACCTGACACGAACCCACCAGCACACATATATGTCTGTAAGAAAGTACTGAAAACAACCTCACAAACAAGGTAAACAAAACTCCAAAGCCCGGGAGTCCACCAACAACAACACCTCCAACTAGCCACCAGACTGGCTACAGCTCGGAACCTGGGGTATTCCAAAAGAAAACAGAATACCTCAGCAAGCAAAAATTAAGGTAAAACTGCATGAAAGAGTCAACCAAAAGGATAAAGTAACTGAAAACATGCAGTAGAAAGAGTCACAACTGTCCAAAACAGGACAACAAGAAATGCACAACGTGCAAAGAAACAGCAACGACCCAGCCCAGGAACAACATCCTGCAGGGCCTACTAGACTACCAAGAGTCAGAATGCTGCAAACTACCAAAGAAGAAACTTCTAACACCCTAAACTGCGGGAAGTGGTAGTAGCAAAACAACAACGAGGAACCGGATCGAAGGCAAACGCAGTCCCCCAATCCACCATGTCCAAGTCAAAAGCTCGAGGGTCAACACGTGAAAACACAAGGGACCTTCCACCCGACATGCCCAGCCCGTACCTGGAGCAAGAAATCCATGGGTGGTCTTGGCTATATCACACAACTCCACCCCCATAAAGAGCTACAATCACCACTACTATCCACGACCCACGATTCGGCCTTTAGGAAAAATAAAGAAAACGACCGACAAGAAAAACCCAGAAATATAACTGGAAAATCCACTCGGAAACGAAATACAAGGTAAAGGAAGAGTGTTGAAATAAACCAACACGACTAGGCGTTGAGTGAAACCCACTCAGTGCCTACCTAAACTTTGGCCTTGAGTGAGCTAGCCTCACTCGCCGCCAAAATTAAGTTACTACCCACAAACCCACTAAAGAAAACGGAGCTCGACGACAGTCGAACGACCAAGGCAGAAGATCCAGAACTCAAGTAATTGCCTGCCACTTGAGTATCTAAACTCCCGCACTCGAAACCATCTAAATTCGCCTATCAAAAGAAATTATACAAAGCGCACGATCAGTGACGCACGATCAGTGGTCGTGCGCACTCATCGGCTGATGATCGTGCGAAACGAACCTGGGAACCAGACAGAAAACCTAGCAACTGCGCACGATCAGTGTCGCACGATCAGTGGTCGTGCGCACTGTCGCCAGCGCTCGTGCGATTGCCCGAGACAGAACTTTGGAAACTGAAATATATACGCGCACGAACAGAGGCACACGACCAGTGGTCGTGCGCCCTAAAGGTTAATGACCGTGCGCGGCAAACCTGTACCGTTTGGAATTTTCCGAACGACACCGGAACGCGCACACGACTCACGCCACTGCAGAAGCAGTAGACAACTATCAACGTCGCACGCTACTACCGTTCAAACTATGCCTAACCATTCAAATAATACCATAACGAAGGAAATTGGCAACCACACCCCCCTCCTAACTCTCCCTCTCGGCTACGCCCGAACCAGAGCATCAATCAAAATTAAAGGAAAACAACGGCTTCACGCCGACAATTTGGATTCCAAACATCACAGCATAGGGGGGTTTCAGTAGGAAGAACTAAGCCCTATAGTTAGCAAGAAAACGAGAACAACAAGGCCTCTAACCTGGGCTAACCGGGATTTCAATTTCAGCAAATAAAATCAAAGAAAACACTTGGCAAGGGCAAGAATACCACTTGCCTCAAATCTCAGCGAAGCTTTGGACTGCTTTCCTCCTCTTCGCACGGATCAAGACGGCCGCAACACCTAGAACAAAGACTCGGCCATTAATGGCGGAAAACTTCCAAAACTGAAAATTCCAATCCTTCCAAAACTCCACGAAAATCGAATTTCTTACCGCAGGAATGAAGGTCTTGACGAGAGCAATCCGAATCCACTCTCGGAATCGAATTCCGTCCACAAACGCTCCGGGAATCGGCGTCCGAAGGGAAGGCTCGGCGGTTACTCGTTTCTCTCGTACAAGGGGCCGGCGGTTTTCTTACGTGAAGAAGATGATGACTCTATTCATTCTAAATATATATATATAATTATATAATTATATAATTAATTACAAAATTACATAAAGCACCAAATCGACGCGAAAACCGATTCACCTCGGAATTCGACGAAATTCGCACCGTAGCTAAATACCCACGCTACGAACACAACGGCGAAGTCGAAATTAACTTTCGACGAACGGAACTCGAGTTATACCCAAACAAAGCCAAACACAAATATCCCCCCGAGAGGCCACACCGGGTCACCAAACGACTCGGTTTGCTAGGGAGATCTTGCCAACAGGCTACCAAACAGGGCACTCAGTTCTAAGGAGCTAAACCATACTCCACACATGGCACAAGCCACGGAAACGCGTCATCGTAACGCCAAACGAGAATAAAAATAATCGCTGAAAAGACGGGGCGTTACACCTAGGCGACCTTGCGTTTAGGAGGCTTGCTGATCGGCGAGTAGAGTTCCTTCTTGCATTGGAATAATGGACAGTCCGTGAGGCTTGGTTTGCGGTCTAGCGACCTGGCAGTTTGTGCGGACTCCATAGTGCAGCAGTCGAACCGACGACTAACTCCTTGAGTCCACGCGGTTATTTTTGCCTTGTAATTGTTTATGGTTTCCCTTTGGTTACTTTGGCGAATCATGTAATGCCCCAAAAATTGTAAACGAGCCGGTCGCATCCTAAGGAATTTTTGGTGTCTTTATAGGGCTACACGGCCTGGGACACGGGCGTGTCTATGGACGTGTCCTTCTGTGTTGGCTGGGCTGTGTCCAGGAAAGGACACTGCAGGAAACACGGTTTTGAACAGTAATGACACAGACGTGTCAAGGGTAACACAGGCCTGTCCTCGCCCGTGTTCTTCTCGGGTAGAAACCCTGGGTGTGTTGTCAGGAGTGCATGGCCGGGTTACACGGGCGTGTACTAGTCGACACGGGCGTGTTCAGTTTTGCACGGGCGTGTCCTTACCCATGTCCACCAAGGGACATGGCGGTTGGCATTGCGGTTATCTGTGACACGCCCCTAGGTCACGGGCGTGTCGGGACCCGACACGGGCATGTCAGGTTGAGACACGGGCGTGTCTCCACCCATGTCCTGCTCTAGATCGACGACTTCGTGTGCAAGCAGGGCACACGGCCAGGCACACGGCCGTGTGCAAAGCCGTGTTCAGATTATTTTAGTGACTTTTTGGCTGGATTCGAGTCGTTCGTTTTCTTTAAATCAGATCTAACGGCTTATGATTAATCCTCCTTCCTTAAGGCTGGGAGTGGGGGTTAAACTCCTCATTTTCTTTTGTCCTTTCTCTTTCTTAAGTCTTAGAGAGAGGAGAAAGCAAGGAAAAAGGAGGAGGAGGATCCCAGCCACCGGCGGAGCATCGGAACACCGAATCGAAAACCGAGACCGGATCCGTGGAGGCATTCTCGTTACGAAGCTTTCCATCCGGCTAGTTTTTCATGGCGCCAAAACGAACTTCAAGGGTAAAGATTCTCAACTTGGACATGTGAAGTCCTCTTCCTTTCTGCATGGGAAACGCGCTCCCGCGAGTGTGCGGTGAGTGCGCGGTGTTCCTTGGGGTAGATATGTGAAGACCCCCTTATTTAGAGTCCGGAATCGAAGTACGGGCATGGGCATTGTGTGTGAAGCCTACCCATACGTGTTTGTCTGGATCAATGATGTTGCATTGTGCATTGATTGTTGGAGAAGACTCTGTATTGTGTTGTTTTTCGGGTTTTCCACACGGTAGATTGCAACAGAGAGCCTTGGGGATTAACTCTAAGGTGCACCCGAAAAATTGGGCGGAAACACATTCCTGCCAACTAGGTGGCCTGGGGCCAACCTTGTATAATTGGGATTGTATGTGCGAGGCCTGTCTCCAGGAGACATGTAGGGTCTTTCTTTGGTAAACGGTGAGCCCATGGGGTTTAGAATTATTAGGCCAGGGAGTCGAATAGGAAAGGCAAAACCGACCCGCGCCCTGCAGGTTTGGCCATGAGTACTACGGTATTCGGAGACGGTAGGGCGACTTGAGCAATGGGAAATGGTGGAGCTGTACCTGCGTTATGTAGACTATGACATGAGAGTAGCGTAAATTGGCTCTCATCGGTGGCATAATGAGAGTCTCAGGCCAGGGGACGTAAAGACTGAAATGCTAAAAGTAATCCGTCAAGTCAAGGACCTCTGAACGGAGGTGGTATCCGGGAAGTCCGGTACACCGTCAATGTGCCCTGAGTGCACGGGGTGGACGGCCGTGTGAGCCTCCACCTGTGGTGAACTATGCTAGGTTGTACTTTCACTAAGATTTTTGGATGGTAGTAAAGCAACAGAATTGACCAGATTCACTGAGAATGTGCCCTGAGTGCACGGGGTGTTGGGTCGAGCGAGCCTACACCTGTGGAGAAATATACTTATGCACTTAATTGTTTAGCTGGGCTAATGAAATGCAGGGAAGGAGCACTGCCATCTCGAATAAGGGGCGGGGTCGTTATAATTTGGTCAGCTTTAACTGACCGTTGCTTTGTTTGCCACCGTACGGTGGAATGTTGCTTGCAGGTGCGGTGGAACCAAGTACCAAATAGCGGGCTGAAGCCCATGTTGCTGTGCTGGCCCTCGAAGGCTAAAGTGAACTGTTGTTTTATTTTTGTCATGTGTGGCCGGCCTGCGAGCCGATGTCTGTAAAACACTATGTTGTTAAGTGAACATTTGTAAGACCATAAGGTCAAGTACTTTTGTGTATTTTGGTATTTCATTCCTATTGTGGTTGGTGGACATTCATGATAAATGTTATATGTTATTGGGTTCTTTCAACTACTTAAAATCTTCTGCTAGTTGCTCTGTGTAGGACGTTTGTGTTTAGGAGAATGGTTTCATTTTGTAACCCTTCGGTTTGTCTGTAGTATATGCCGTCGGGCCCAGGCCGGATCTACTGCTATATAACATGTGACGGATAGGGGTGTTACAAATCATGTCTCGTCATGTATGTCTCGCCTTGTAAAGAGTGTTTAGTACACGATTCTTTCTCTTCTGGTTTGCATCTTGTTTATTTGGGCTCAGATAGGTTAAGTGTTCCTGCGCCTAGTTTCCCGTCTTCTGCTATATCAAATTTAAACATTTCTTCTTATCATTCTCGTTTGGGTTACAGATCTGGTCCTTTTCTATTTGTAGGATCGAGGTATAATGGTCATTTCTCTGATTGCAGCTGTCAGAAGATCTTTTTCCATAAATGATAGATTTGATTAGCCCTTTCCGCGATGGCATTAAATGCAATAGGACTAATTTTCATGCAATTCAATTTCCGCCATTTCTAGAAAATTTGACTTGATTAAGCTTTGTGAAGTCGAATTACTCTTGTCAAGCTGAATTCAGCTTGTTCAGTCGAAATCCTCCTTATATCCATCTAATCGATTCTTTGATATCTGGCCAAATAGTTTCTTATTCTCACAGTTTAGTCGAAAGAATGAATACATAGTTAACATATCAAATCTTCCTTTAACTTGATTCGTCTTGACATATTTGCACGAGTCCTTTGAACCCTATCAAAATTTCTTCCTTGAACATCAGCAAGAGTACGTCGACTTGATAATTCAGCACGATCGACTTGATCATTCAATTCGATCGACTTGATCTCTACTCGAATTTATTCTTAAGTTGATTTTGACCTTCACGATACATCATTATGAATCGACTTCAACTCTTCTGAATGAGTGACTTGATTTTCTAGTCGATTCTATACTTAGCCAAATCACTGAGATTTTTGCATAAGACTTCTAACCTATGTTCATTCAGTTTAACTATCTAGTCGAATAAGTGCTCGACAGGAATTCCAATGCATTAATGATGAGCATGATTTGACTTGATTGTTTTAATTGTTTGACTAAATCGTCTAACAGATCGACTTTATATCCAGTCGAATTTTGACTTAACAAAATTTCAATCTTTTCAAATTGATTTCTTTACTCAACTTGATACTTCTTGAACTTGGTTGAATGGTCTTTTTCATATTAAGTAGCAAGTCCAACCTTGTTTAGAACTTTGGTCGATATGGTGTCTTGCATAATGAGGGATTACAGTAGGAAGACTATGTCTGATGACACTAAGTCTAGGCTTCAGTTAAGCTTGTATTATTATGTACCTTTCTACACAACTATAATACACATCCATAAAACACAAGTGTGTCATCTATATTGTGAGTACTTATTCAAATAAGAAATATTGCGAACATTGTTCCAAACAATCTCCCCATATTTGAAGAAGTCAGAATCTCAAATACATATGACATGCATATAAACAAAAATATATAACCATATATATATATATATACTAGTGATAGGCACGGGCCTCCGGCCCGATGGCCAAGCGCCACAGTACCCGGCCGGCGACGGCCGGCTTCGCCCCCCTGACAACAGTACCCCCGGTGGGCTTCACCCGCATCCGGCCCTACGGCTCCGCGCTATAGTACCCGGCCTGCGGCGGCGGGCTCCGCCCGCCCCAACGTCGTGGCTGTTTTTTTTTATATAAAACTTTTTTTGTCATTTTTTAAAATTCTATATTTATTAAATTAAAAAAATTAATAAAATAAAACGCAAGTGACGGCCATCTCTGCCGGTGGCGGCGACAGAGATGGACGTGATTAAGGAAGAAGCGGAAATGGCATGGGGGGAGGAGCGGAAATGGTAGTCGGGTTTTAGGAGAGAGAATGAGGGATTTTTTGGGGATTTTTTTATTGGTAGACCAAATAAGTTATTTGCAGCCCCAGATCCAACGGCTTTGAATCAAAATAGTGTAATCCGACGACCCTTATTTTTTCTCATATTTTTGAACTCATTTTTATTGACAAACCACCATATATCTTTTTAAAATAGTATTGTTGTGGTTCGCTCAATGCCCTCGGTAGACTGGTTTCGGATCGGTCCGTCTTAGCCCCGGGCGATCGAGTACGCACATAGTCAAAGTAGAAAAAGAGAGATTGTACACACATAACTTTAGCGTGGAAAACCCCGGAAAGGGGAAAAAACCACGTGGTCGGGTCTGTGCAAGCCAAGATCCATTATTTTCCTTTGTTACAGTGCTCTTGTAGAGAGAATGCTATGGCGATAGGCCGCACCTCGTTACAAATACTGGAGGGTTGAGAGAGCTCTCCTCGGGTGGCACGCCACCACTTAAGAGTTTGTGCACATTAACGTGCGTCTTTCTTGGGTGCTTTCTCTTCTGGCTCGCGCACCGCAGGATGCCTGCGTTTTATGCCTCGGACTGAGGAGGGCTGCTTAGTCGGCACTTCAGTCTTTCTTCTTTGGGCGACGCTTAGAGGAGAACCAGCCAAGTTAGTGAGAGAAAGAGAAACGGAGGGGGAAAGTAGAGAGAGAAGCTCTGGGGAAAAGTAGGAATGAAGAAAGAGAAAGAGAAGGAGAGAATGAAGTCGGATCCCCTGAAATGAACTATCAGGGGTGCTTATATAGGATTTCCGAGGTGGTTAGGGTGGTTATGGTGGTTAATCGCAGATCAGAGGGCCGGGATCGCTTGTGGTGATTGGAGGGCCGTGATGGCTGGCCATGATCGGACGGTGGAGAGAAGGCCGACTCACGATGGTGGTTGGAGGAGGCGCGCCGGCCGGCGGTTGCCCGAGGGAGGGGGCAGCCGCCGCGGGCGGACGGTTCTGGGCGGCCGGCTAAGGCCGCCCCGTCTAAGGGGGGCGGCCGGCCGTGGCCGCCGGCCGCGAGGGGGTGGCCGGCCATGAGCGGCTGGCCGTACGGAGGGGCCGGTCGGGGCCGCCGATCGCAAGGGAGGCCGGCCTCGGGTGGCCGGCCGCGACCACCGGCCACACGGAGGGGGCCGGTCGGGGCCGCCGGCCGCAAGGGCGGTCGGCCTCGGGCGGGCGGCCAAGGCTGCTGGCCGCACGGAGGGCAGCCATCCATGGGCGGCCGGTCGCGGCCGCCGGCCGCAAGGGGGCGGTCGGCCGGGGCCGCCAGCCGCAAGGGGGTGGCGTTCGGCCATGGGTGGCCGGCCGCCGGCCGCCCGTAACGGCGGCGGCGGTTGCGATTCGCCGTGCAGTGGTTACGCGATTCGGTGCGCGGGAGTTACAATCCAGTGTGCGGGAGTTACGATCCGGTGTGCGGGAGTTATCATAATTATCTATAAATCAAGGGGTACCCATCATTTGCCCTCCAAAATTCCATCGTCTTTGAGCGAACGGCAAGCACGAGAATTTTCTTCTTTGCGATGGGGCAAGGCGGCGATGGCCGGAACGGGTGCTAACACCGAGATGGGCGGCGACAGTGCTAAGGTAAGAAGCCGACCGAAGAGAAGGTCCGGGCACCAGACGAAGCCGTAGGGGAGAACCCCCCCCCCCCCCCCCCCCTCCCGCGCCCACGCATGTAGGCGGTGCGTGCAGGCACGGGGGACGCGCGACGCCGAACCCGCACGCGGGTGCGTGGGGGGCTGCACCCGCGCGCGGGTGCGCGCGAGGCTGACCCCGCGTGCGGGTGCGTGCGGAGCTGACCCCACGCGCGGGTGCGCGCGGGGCTGCACCCGCGTGCGGTTGCGCGCAGGACTTGTGGGCGCACATGGTGCACGCGGTGCGGCCGCTCCGCTTACGAGTGGCTCGGCGGCATGTGCGGGCTGATTTTGCACGCACTTTGTGTGCGTGCATGGCTCGTATGTGTGGGAACGTGTGCTCGGACTCACATTTCTGACCTTACTTTTCTGTTTTTTCAGGTTTCCAAGCGGGGTGTGCAGAGCCGTCCTATGCGGATGCGCTCGAGTCTCTCCCTCGAGCATGTGGATATTTGGAGGAGGCGCTTCAAACTGCCCCCCGATTTGGAGGTGCGGATCCCTAGTCCTCACGAGCGGGTGCAAAACCATCCGAGCGGCTGGATGACCCTTTGTGAGGCGTCTCTTCGGAGCGGCTTTTGTCTTCTGGCTTGCGAGAAAGTGGATGAGATTTTGAAGTTCTGTGGCATTCCTGCGTCGCAGTTTACCCCTCTTGGGATGATGCAGATCATGGGGTTGATCACATTCTTTCGCGAGCATGGGTCAAGGTTTTCCTTAGATATTTTAAAGGATTGGTGTGAGGTGCGAGCCAACGGTGGGGGCCGCGTGGACATCCTTAGCAACAAGCAATGGCTAGAGTTTAAAACCCGGGTGGATCGTCACCATGGGAATACCTTGTTCGGATATATCAGGAACCCAGCTGGATTGCCAGAGGTGTGGGACGGGCTTCCGGATCGTTGCCGACGTTCTAGAGGACACGGGCAGGAGTTTACTCCCATCCTTGGTTTTGCAGAGCCCCGAGAGCCGGGGAACATCTTGTACAACATCTCTACTTTCATTGATGAGAAACGTCTGCTGCTATGCGGGCTATCTGTTGATTCGGGACGTGCTGCCGCAATCCCTCTCTCCCGTGATAGGAAGAGGAAGCTAGTGTTTGGAGGCCATGGAGCTGAGGAGGCGGGTCCTAGCCTTCTACCGCGACAGGATGTTTTTTCGGAGGGGGCTGCCCCTTTAGGATCTAGAGTTGGAGGCGAGCCGGATGACGCGGATCTTGAGGTCCTGGGGTCCTTTGCCCCCCAAGCCTCCCCAGCACGGGTTGCGGTGTGGCAGGTGGTGAAAGGAAAGAGGGTCTCCACTTCTTTGGAGGCGATGAACCATGCGGTACGTGCGATCTCAACTTTTGAGTAGTGTCTTTTGAGGAAAGCTCTTCTGACTTGTCCCTTTTCTTTTGTAGATGGAGACTCAGGCGAACATTGCGCTTACGTGGAATGACCACTACGTGAGCCTGAAGGACGACTACATGGCCCTTCAGGGTGAGCTCGGGGAGTCGAAGAGTGCACTTTCGGATCTGAAGGGGCGACGAGAGCACGATATTTCGCGACTTAGGAAGATTGGGTCTGAGCTGCGGTACGAGCTAGAGGACGCCAGAGCTGCGCACAGGTCCGAGAAGACGGCTGCGGAGGAGACTTTGCGTCTTCTAAATGAAGCTCAGGCAGAGCTAGAGTTATCAAGGGCGGAGGTGATGCGCCTTTCCTCCGCGGAGTGGGAGGTTGAGCTGAAGGCGGCTGGTCTGGCAGAGTATCGACACTCTGTGGATTACATGTGAGACCGGTGTCTGATCTCGGAGGAGGTCCGTGAGGAGGTGTGGACTCAGGAGGTGGAGCCACAGATAGAGGAATTTCGGGAAGTCGCTTTCTGCCAGGGGATGGCGAAGACCCTTCGGATGGTGTCCCGGAAGCGGGGATGCGATGTTGCTGGCCTTAGGCTTGAGGATATGTCAGAGGAGGAGGGATCCGATGTTGAGGCGGGCGAGGCCGCTGAGTGACAACAATATCTCTTTGACGCTCTTTATTGTTTTGTATGTATGTACTTCTTTGTATTTGTGGACTTGTCTCTGTCGATTCGTACCTTTGTACTTTTAGGATTTGTACCTTTGTACTTCTTTGGCTTGTTGACATGTTTGCTGAGTGATCGTCATTGCCTTTGCTTTTGATTGTTGTGGCCAATTGTTGTCTTAGCCAAGCACCAACTGCGAGGGGCAGGCCCTGAGCGGTGGAAGAGTATTTGCTCTGGATGGGGTGAAGAGTTATGTGAGCTCCGGCCTATTGACGGTGGGAGGCCATGTTCGTTCGAACTCTTGCGAGTTGCGGTGAACCCGGTGGCATTGGAGGGGCGTGGCCCCATAGACCCTGACGACGTTGCAACTTACTACGAGGCGAAGGGCGCCCCCTTGTGCCAGGGTAGAAAAGCTGAGACCATCGCGCTGCGGGCTGCGCTTAACTGAGGGAGCTGGCTCCCGACGACGTCGCGACTTGCTTCGTAGGAGAAGGGCGAGCCTTGCCACCATGTGAGCAAGGTCGAAGCCGCCATTCTATAGTCTGCGGGAAACTCAACGTTTTGTCCCTTTGGCGACTCCGCAACCTATTATTAGGCCGAGGTCATCGTGCTGTTGGCAGCGCACAATTGGGGGAGCTGGTCCCTGATGATGTTGCAAACCGCTTGGCGGACGAAGGGTTCACCCCTGAACCGCGCCAGAGAGAGTGAAGCCATCGCGCCACAGTGTGGCTGTGGTTGGTTAAGATGTTGATTTAGCGGGGCCGGAACCCGATTTAGTTGCGATTGTAGCTTAGTTAGGCACTAGTTGCGAGGGGGGCAGGCTCTTCGAGGGTGGAATGTCAGACTTCAGATGCAGGTGAAGAGTCATAATCTTCGGCCTATTGTCGGCAGGAGGACATGGTCGATTCGAACCCCCGCGAGCAGCTGATGGACCCTGAGGTTGTAATTACACCGATCGTGGGGGCTTTCCCAGGATGGCGGGGCG
The DNA here is from genome assembly GCA_039513925.1 of Platanthera zijinensis. NCBI lineage: Eukaryota > Viridiplantae > Streptophyta > Magnoliopsida > Asparagales > Orchidaceae > Platanthera > Platanthera zijinensis. Next base: position 115,542,005 of record CM077094.1, read on the forward strand.
TCGAGCTTCGGATGCAGGTGAAGAGTCATAATCCTCGGCCTCTTATCAGTAGAAGGACATGGTCGATTCGAACCCCCGCGAGCAACTGATGGACCCTAGTATTTACGAGGCGTGGCCCCGAAGACCCGGGCGACGTCGCAACCTACTACGCAGTGAAGGCCGGGTCCTTGCGCTGGTGGAGTGAGGTCGAGGCCTTCACGCTGTGGGTTACGCACAACTGAGGGAGCTGGTCCCTGACAATGTTGCGACCCGCTGCTTAGGAGAAGAGTGAGCATTTCTGCCATAGGCAAAAGGTCGAGGCCACCGTGCTACAGTCTGCGTTAGACTTGGTATTCGGTCCCCAGGCGACATCGCAACCTGTTTCTAGGCCGAGGCTATCGCGCTATGGGCCGCGGTCAACCAAGGATTCTCATTCCCGACGACATCGCAATCCACTGGACGGGTTAAGGGCGAATCCTTGAACCGCGGCAGGGGGATCGAGACAATCGTGCTACAGTTGCTCGCCGGACCCTAGGGGACAGATTCAAAATCGATACTGCAAGTTTTAGGAGTTAGTGACATCGCAATCATAATATATAAATGTAAAGAGATGAGTTGTTTTGTTTTTTCTTTAGCCTGGTCGCGCCATTGCACGATGATTCCGAACCGCCAAGCGGGTCGCATATCGACGGATCCCGAACCGCCTTGAGGAATAGACGTCCCTGGCCTCAGGGGGGTCTGGGGGATGAGATGTCCTTCTGTCGTGTTTGCTGCATGGAAAGAGTTATAATGAAAGCAGAAAATGCAGTAAGCAGGATAGTTTGTGCATGAGGGTTTTCCTCACGACTTTATATTTGTCTTTAGGTAGTTTCGAGCGCGACTGAGTTCACTGGTAGAACCGGCGTAGGTTTTGAGCGTTCCAGGTACGGGGGAGGGTCTTCCCTTCTGCATTTCTGATCTTGAAGGTTCCAGGTTTCACAACTGCGGTGACGACGTATGGACCTTCCCATGCTGTTGTAAGCTTGTTCTGCTGAGGTCTCTTACCGGCAGCCTCGAGACTTCAAAGGACCAGGTCCCCGACACTGATTGGTTGAGGTTTTACTCTTCTATCGTAGAAACAGGAAACACGCCGTTGATAATCTGCCACACGCAGAGCGGAGGTGTCTCTGACTTCAGCTAGAAGGTCCAAGTTTTCTCTGAGCAGATCTTCATTCTTGTCTGTATCGAAGGTTTCCACGCGGGTACTTGGTACGCCGATGTCGACCGGGATGACCGCCTCACTACCGAAGCATAAGTTATAAGGGGTATCACCAGTTGGAGTTCTCTCAGTGGTACGGTATGCCTATAACACGTTAGGGAGCGCATCGACCCACTGCCCCCCAGCCTTTTTAAGGTGCGTCTTTAGACCTTTGAGGATCGTTCGATTTGTCACTTCTATTTGACCGTTTGCCTGGGGATGCGCTACAGCAGTGTGGCGCAGGTTGATCTTTAGGTCTTCACACAACTTTGTGAATGATCTCCCAGTGAACTGCGTGCCATCGTCCGTGATTATTATGGCCGGGATCCCGAAACGATAGATGATGCTTTTCCAAACGAATTGTCTGGCGTTCTCCTCTGTTATTTTGGCGAGCGGCTCGGCTTCTACCCACTTGGTGAAGTAATCGATTGCCATGATGATGAACTTCCTCTTACCCGATGCCACGGGGAGGGGGCCAAGGATGTCGATCCCCCATTAGGCAAAAGGTCAGGCCCCTTGGAGTGCGGTGATTGCAACTGGCGGCTGATGTGGCATATTGGAGTGGAGCTGACAACTTTTACATTTCTAGACGAGTTCTGCGGCGTATTTCTTCATCGTCGGCCAGTAAAAACCTTGGCGCAAGATCTTACGAGCAAGATCCTTGCCACCTAAGTATTCTCCTCAAACTCCTCTATGTACTTCGCGCAGGGCGTAGTCTACCTCCGACGCTGGCAAACATTTCAGATAAGGACCAGAGAAGGCTCGCTTGAAAAGCTCCCCGTCGATGATTGCAAATGCTGCGGCCCTTATCCGGAGCCGTCGTGCTTCTATGCGGTCCTCTGGTAGTTGCCCGTGCTCGAGGTACTCTCGTATGGGGGTCATCCAGGACGTTAGCTTCCCGTCGATCACCGATACTTCCCAAGGCCCCTGAATGTTTGGGGTCATGATGTCTTCGACTCACCGACGGCGGGACTGATAGCTAGAGGACGAGGTCGCAAGCTTAGACAGCGCGTTTGCCCGGGTATTTTGCTCCCTTGGGATGTGAATGACCTGGTGTGAGGGGATCTTTGTCAGGAGAGACTTTGCGAGCGCAAGATACTGCGCCAGCTGGTCATTCTTGGCCTCGTACTCACCTTCGACCTGTGAGACGACAATTTGCGAGTCAGCATAAATTGTTAGGCTTTCCACTTTGTAATCGGTAGCGAGTTTGAGTCTGAAAATTAGGGCTTCGTACTCAGCGACATTATTGGTAGCGGGAAATCTTAATCGGAGGTCGTACTCCAGAGTGACCTTTTCCGGACTTATCAATAGTAATTCGGCTCCCGCCCCTTCGGCCCCTGACGCTCCGTCAATGTAGAGAGTCCAATGAGTCGGGGCTTTTACCTGCGCATGATCTGCTTCTGGTGAGATGGTGCACTCCACTACGAAGTCCGCGAGTACTTGCGACTTGATGTATGGTCGGGGAAAGAAGTGAATATCAAACTCGCCCAGCTCGACTGCCCATTTTACCAACCTCCCAGATAACTATGGCTTCTACAGGATTGCCCGTAGCGGTAGATGAGTCAGCACTTTAATTGCATGGGCCTAGAAGTAAGGCTGGAGCTTCCTCGCTTAGAAGACTAGTGCCAAGGCCGTCTTTTCGGCCGCTGGGTATCTAGTTTCTGCGTCGGAAAGGACCTTGCTGATATAATAGATGGGTCTCTGGACTCCTCCTTCGTCCTTTACTAAGACCGAACTGAGGGCCGTTAAGGATACGTCCAAGTATAAATACAGGTCCTCTCCGGGGGATGGCTTCGACAGGAGCGGGGGCGAGGCCAGGTATTGCTTGAGAAGCTCGAAAGATGTCTGACACTCGTCTGCCCACTGGAACCCTGAGCTGCGTGCCCCCCGGAGCACTTTGAAAAAGGGAAGATACTTATCTCCTGCCCGAGCAAAGAATCGGGAGAGTGTTGCGATCCTCCCATTGAGTCGCTGGACTTCCTTGATGAACCGCGGGGGTGATATATTTTCCAGAGCCATGATCTTCTCTGGGTTTGCCTCAATCCTACGCTGCGTTACCATGAATCCTAGGAATTTTCCCGCCGTTATGCCAAATGCGCATTTACTGGGGTTGATCCTCATTCGGTAATGACTAAGAAGTTGAAAACACTCGTCCAAGTCCTTTATGTGACTAGATTGGTGTAGGCTTTTTACCAGCATGTCGTCCACATATACTTCCATGATATTTCCGAGCAGGTCCTAAAACACCTTGTGCATAAGCCTTGGGAAGGTCGCCCCTGCATTCTTGAGGCCGAAGGGCATTACCGTATAACAGTAGATGCCCATGTCAGTTCTTAATGCCGTGTGCTCTTCGTCTGTCAGGTTCATCTTGATCTGATTGTAGCCTGAGTATGTATCCATGAAACTGAGCCGCTCGTGACAAGACGTTGCGACGACGAGCTGGTCAATCATGGGAAGGGGAAAGCTGTCTTTCGGGCATGCCTGGTTGAGGTTGCTGTAATCCACGCACATCCTCTAACTCCCGTTGGCCTTCTTAACCATGACCACATTTGCCACCCATACGGGGTACTTCACCTCTCGAACGAACCGTGCTTTCAGAAGTCTCGCTACCTCTTCTTCGATTGCCTGCTGCCGCTCTGGTGCAAAGTTTCTTTTCTTCTGAACGACCGGCCTGCTGGCCGGATTAATGTTTAAGGAATGGAGAATGACTTGGGGGTATACTCTGGGCATGTCCTCCGGGCTCCAAGCGAAGATATCTTGATTGGTGCGGAGGAAGACGGTGAACTCTTCATGCTCCTCCCGAGCCAGGAGGGATCCGATTCGCACGGTCCGGGTCGAATCTTCCTATGAGATTGACACTTCTACTAACCCTTCAACGGACGCCCCCGCTGTAGGGTTTCCACATCTCGTAAATCAAAGTTGTCGATGTTGTGGGCCACCATCTCTTTTCCCCGAGCTGCCTCCAGATGACAGGCTCGGGCCATCTCTTGGTTCCCCCAAATAGCTGCAATCCCTACAGTAGTCGGGAACTTTAAAGCGAGATGAGGAATGGACGCAATTGCCCCGAAGGTCAACTGGGCCGGCCGCCCCAAAATCGCGTTGTAGGGACTGATGGAGTCTACTACTACGAACCGCACATTGTGGGTGGCCTTCCTAGGATATACTCCAAGTATGACTGGTAGAATAATTACTCCCTCCAACCGAACGGGAATGTTGCTGACATCAAAGACGGGTCCTTCCTGGAGGCTAAGGAACTCGCTAGTGAGCTTTAGTTTCCGGAAAGTGGCGAGGAACAGGATGTCGACCGAGCTTCCGCCATCAATTAAGATTCTCTTCACGCAGTGGCAAGGGTCCCCGATCCCCACGCTAATGACCAGCGGGTCTTGATGGGGGTGATGGACTCCCTCAAGGTTCTTTCCCTCGAAAGTTACTACGGCGGCTTGCTTGAACCTTTTGTCCCTGTGCTCGCGCTCTGCCATATGCTCCGTTGTCAACCTCCTGGGTTTGTTGTTGCTTGATGGGAATGCTTTCCCACAGACGGCGTCAAACTGTTGCGGTTCGCTCAATGCCCTAGGTAGACTGGTTTCGGATCGGACTGTCTTAGCCCCGGGCGATCGAGTACGCACACAGTCAAAGTAGAAAAAGAGAGATTGTACACACACAACTTTAGCGTGGAAAACTCCGGAAAGGGGAAAAAACCACGTGGTCGGGTCTGTGCCAGCCAAGATCCACTATTTACCTCTATTACAGTGCTCTTGTAGAGAGAATGCGAGGGCGACAGGCCACGCCTCGTTACAAATACTGGAGGGTTGAGAGAGCTCTCCTCGGGTGACAGGCCACCGCTTAGGAGTTTGTGCACATTGACGTGCGTCTTTCTTGGGTGCTTGCTTTTCTAGCTCGCGCGCCGCAGGATGCCTGCGCTTTACGCATCAGACTGAGGAGGGCTGTCTTAGTCGGCACTTCACTCTTTCTTCTTTGGGCGGCGCTTAGAGGAGAACCTGTCAAGTTAGTGAGAGAAAAAGAAACGGAGGGGGAAAGTAGAGAGAGAAGCTCTGGGGAAAAGTAGGAATGAAGAGAGAGAAAGAGAAGGAGAGAATGAAGTCGGATCCCCTGAAATGAACTATCAGGGGTGCTTATATAGGGTTTCTGAGGTGGTTAGGGTGGTTACGGTGGTTAATAGCAGATCAGAGGGTCGTGATCGCTTGTGGTGATCGGAGGGCTGTGATGGCCCGCCATGATCGGACGGTGGAGAGAAGGCCGACCCACGATGGTGGTCGGAGGAGGCGCGCCGGCCGGCGGTCGCCCGAGGGAGCGGGCGGCCGCCGCGGGCGGACGGTTCTGGGAGGTCGGCTAAGGCTGCCCCGTCTAAGGGGGCGGCCGGCCGTGAAGGGCGGTCGGCCGCACTGAGGGGCCTTGGGGCCGCCGGCCCCAAGGGCGGCCGACCTCGGGTGGCCGGCCGCGGCCACCGGCCGCACGGAGGGGGCCGGCGGGGGCCGCCGGCCGCATGGGCGGTCGGCCTCGGGCGACCGGCCACGGCTGCCGGCAGCACGGAGGGCGGCCGGCCACGGGCGGCCGGCCGCGGCCGCCGGCCACAAGGGGGTGGCGGCCGGCCATGGGTGGCCGGCCGCCCGTAATGGCGGCGGCGGTTGCGATTCGCCGTGCGGTGGTTACGCGATCCGGTGCGCGGGAGTTACGCGATCCGGTGTGCGGGAGTTACGATCCGGTGTGCGGGAGTTACGATCCGGTGCGCGAGAGTTATCATAATTATCTATAAATCAAGGGGTACCCGTCAAGTATAGATAATGATTTTATTTAGGTAGAACTAAAACTCCCCATCCCTTTTCCAATACCACCCCAGTCTTTTTGCTTCTCTTTTTTGCGCTTGCTTCTTTCACATGCTCTTCTAGCCATGGCTTTTGGAGCTAGCCTTTCTAGATTCTTTTTCCATAATTTGAACATCCTCATCATCTTTTGATGTATGACCTTCTTTCTGATTTTGTTTGTTTACCAGCCAGGTTGCAGTTGTACGTGACATGTTCTCCCCCCTTTCAGGCTTCTTTAGATAGGATCTTGACTATTTATTTTTGCAATCTTCAGTCCTGTTAGACATGTCTTGCACGTTGAAGTTTTGCCCTTCAATATATTTTTGTAAGATTTTTGTTTGACAAATAGTGAATTGAGGTTCTAACTGCTCAGTTGAATTATGAAGTTGTCATTTTAGAGGATGATCATGAATGACTTCGTTTTATTTTAGATTCAATATTTTCAGCATGCTAACATTTACTTCTATCACAACTTATGCACTGGCGAACCAGCTGGTTAGCTGAAAATTCATATGAGCCATATATTCTATTGCCTCCTTAATGTGAGCTGAGATCTTCTCCTCTTCAGATTGTATGGCTTTATCAACATATGGCTCAAAAGATTTCCTTTGTTCATTTAACAACATCCTCATCTGATCAATAAGGGTACCAGAAGATTCTCCCTGATTGCCACGGAATGAGGTGATGAAGCACGATTAGCTCTCTACAGCTATTTTCCCTCTCTGTATCATCAATCTTTGAAACTAAGAACATTGATGGTGTCTCCCCCTTAATTATAGCGACCTTTGAAACACGAGTTTCCTCCTCAGCAGGTTCCATCTCGACAACATGCTCCACCGTTCTATCGTCAATTTCTTCTTTTGTCGGATCAGATACTATTTCTTTGATGAATCCTTAGAAGTCTCCCCCTCAGCTTGTAGGGGTCTAATGAGTTTCTTTGTAAGAACTTTATGTTGTTGAACTTGTAACAGAAACATCTTCATTCTTATGGTTTGTTATGGGTATGCTTTCTTTAACCTTCTCACATATTCTGGGAAATGCCTTTACCCACTTCGACATTACACTAAAATCAATCCTCTCCAGGTGTAGTGTAGCACTTGTGTGGTGTTATAGATGGCTGTCTTCTGAGTTGTTGAAGTAGGGTGAAAGGATACTTCCAAAACTGGGAGATTAAAGAGAAGCCTTTATTTCGATAAATAGGATATCTCCCCGATTGGTTTTCCTCTCCGATATGACTTTGGTCATAAGATCAAACATACTTTTAGATATCTTGTCATAGGATCATGTCTTACAAATTAGTACTTTCCCTATGATATCTACCAGTAACTTCCCGGAAGTACTTAGTGAACTCCTCTGCAGTAACCCTTGGGGCTCTTCTTGGCAACCACACCACTACGGCTCCGTTTGGGGGGGACTTATTTTCACCGGTCAAACGGTTACGACCGCATGAATCGGATCATAATTAAGGTCTGATTCATGCGGTCGTAACCGCTTGACCGGTGAAAATAAGTCCCCCCAAACGGAGCCTACATCACCAACAATCGATCATCTGGGCATACTGCATTCTCATCCTATTGAAAGATCACAGTCATTTGCAGTGCCACAGTTAGGGATTTTGCGGATAATTTTACCCAATGTCTAGCCAAATTCGATTTGATAGCTTTCCCAGATGAGGGTATTCTTGCATTTAGGTGGAACTCTATAACTTCCCTCTTGAAGATTCTAGATGGCTCGGATAGCACAAATTCTAGTCCAGCAACTTCACAGAGACCTATTACTTCCTGGAGAGTTACATCGCCTCTTGCAAAGGTCCCCCGGACCAGCTCATTTTCTGTGTTAAGCTCCTTTGTTGCTTTCTTTGGAGCCATTGCTGATAATCTTCTTCAAGTGGCTGTCAATTTCTTTCGGAGGAGGTTGAAGACGGACTACGCGGGTTAATGGGCGTAGGGAAAACTAATTTGCTTACCCTAATAGATCATTTATACTTATTTATATATATATTTATTTTAGAATGTGAAGAGGCGGGTACATGTTTGCACAATTCTGGACCCTTCGATTTTATTTGACGGCGCAATTGATGATCATGAGTAGACTTCTACTGTTGAAGATACTTTTAGCTGAGTTTCCAGCGACCCACCTTCATTTTAGTATAATCAATACGAACTGGAGATCCCGTCCAACTGAATTATTACTGAAAATATTTTGATCGCTAACATTTACTGAAAATATGGCATGAATCAGACATCTTATTAGTGAGTTTTTTTTATTGTTGAGAAGCTGTTTTCAACATTGGGGTGCCCAACCAAACAGAGCCTTAAAAATTGAAGGAAAAAAAAACTCAAAAACTCTGTTTTGTATCCAAACAAATTTTTGGAAAACTCTGTTTTGTAAACTCTGTTTTATCCAAACAGTTTTTTAGCAAAACTCCGTTTTCCAGAATCAGCACTTTTCCAATCAGCAACAGTTCATCAGCAGCTTTTCATCAGCAACAGCCCAACCAAACAGAGCCTGAATCTCAAACCCTTTTCTTCATGATAACTATTCGAATCTTATTATCACTAAGCAAAATTTTTCTGGATACATCAGATTAAACATAGTCTCCAAACTGAAATGGCGTGTCAACACGATTCTCCTCAAGGCTATGTATAATTTAAACATGTGTACCATTTACAATTGTTTATACAGAAAATACACTAGATGTGTATCATAGTTATTATTTATTTTTATAAAGAGCAGAAGAGGCTTCAATCAATATTGAGGATACCAAGCTCAATCTTGAAGAAGATGAAATTGCCTTCCTCAGGTATTTTGGTGAAAATGTCGGGCACTTGTCAATCTGTCTGCACATACTCTAAGCTTATATCCTCTTCCTCTACGTGCTCTCTGATGAAGGATATCTAATTTTTATATGCTTAATTTTGCTATGAGAGACTGGGTTTTTGACTATAGCAATAACACTGGAGGAATCACAAAACATATGGGTGTTCTTGAATTTTACGTTGTAATCCTCAAACTGATGTTGAATCCACAAAAGTTGTGCATACCAGGTACCAACAAAGATGAACTCAAACTCGACACTGGAGATAAGCCATACTGGTCTGTTTCTTGCTACTCCATGAAATCTACCTTTTCCTAAAAACAAACATGTGTTTGAGGTGCTCTTTCTGTCCTCATTTGCATCATGCAAAATCCATGCTTGAAAATCCCGTTAGTTTAAAGTCATTGCTCATAGGGTATCACAGGCTAAAATTCGGTATACCTTTAAGGTATCTCAAAATCCTCTCTATAGAGGTGTAGTAAGATTCCTTAGTGTTCATCTGATATCTAGCACACACACATATGATAAACATGATGTTTGTTCTATTAGTAATAAGATAGAGCAAGTATTCAATGATGCTTCTATAAAAGGTTTCATCAAAAGATTTTCCTTCTTCATCCTTGTCAAGGGACACATTTGATCACATTGGAGTTTTCATCCAAAGATAATGACATCAACATATATTTTAACAAACAGTTCTTACCCTTGATTTCCCTTAGGAACAATATCTTGTCTATCTTTCCCCTTAAAAATTTATTTTCAATGTGATGGCTAGATAAGGTCTCACACTCAGCCCTCGGTGCTTATTTTAGCCCATATAGAGCTTTCCTTAAGAGATATACAAGATTAGAGAGAGGGAATGGCAAAACCTGGGGGGTTGCTCAACATACACTTCCTCCTTAAAATATCCATCAAAAATACAGATTTCGCATCCATTTGATAAATCTTAAACCCTCTGTGAGCTGTATTGGTCAAGAGTAATCGGATAGCCCCCGGTCTTACCATAAGTGCAAAGGTCTAGTCAAAGTTTATTCCTTACTCTTGTCTATGTCCCTTGGCCACTAGCCGAGCTTTGTTCTAAATGATTATCCCTTGCAAATCCATCTTGTTTTGTAGACCCACTTAGTTCCAATCACATTTTGATGTTAAGGCCTAAGGAATAGAGTCCTCACTTGATATCTCATGAACTGGTTTAGATCTTCTTGCATTTCTATGATCCAAGCTAGATCAGCTTTGTTGGGTCCGACATTCCTTCACTTGACCCGTGGCGCTTTGCTACTTATTTAATAAATTAAGTAGCGCCATCTCCAACAGTCCGGGCATTTGGTGCAGTTGGGTATGCGCTTGATCCTTCAATTGATATCAGAGGAGTTCACGGGTTCAAGACCGGGGGGGGGGGGGCGTTATTAAATCCTGATTTTTCCCTTCTACCTATGTGGGTCAGGCAAACCGTGGACATGTGGTAACCCCACCTCTGAGCCATGTTGGCCATGTGGTAACCCCACCTCTGAGCCGACGGGTTGTGCTGGACGCCGGGGGGGGATTGTTGGGTCCAGCGTTCCTTCACTTGACCCGTGACGCTTTTCTACTTATTTAAGACCTTAAGTGTAACATTCCATGTTACTTCTAGGCCCCTTAACTTAGATTTGGTTAGGCATGTGGTGAGCTAGGGGGAGGTTAGCTAGGTTTGACCCTAGATGGTGAGTTGTCACCAGATAGGACCACTACAGGACCAGGTCAGACTAGGTCAATCTTGACTAACTAAGGACCTTAGCCACACCATGACCCCCACCACATTGCCCTAACCCTAACTACAATCTAAGTAGACCCAAAGTCATGCTCTAGGTCAACACTTTGACCATAGTTGACCCAGGTCAACTTTAGGCCTAAAATGGTCAAACCCTACACTCTTGGGTCCAATTAGATCAAGTAAGGCATCACCATGTCCCAAACCATGTTGGGTGATGATTTAGACCTCATGACCACTAGGTGGGGTCAACCCACACACCCATTTGACCAAGTCAACCCTAAAGTCAAACTTGGTCAACCTTAAGCTTAATTAAGGGTAAATGAAGACCAAGCCCATTCCAGTGGGCTAAGACCATCACCATGGCCCAACCCATGTTTGGTGGTGACATGGAGTCCATGACCATCAAGTGGGGTCAGCCCACTCATCAAGTTGACCGAGTCAACCTAAAAAGTCAACAAGTCAACAAATGACCAACATGAGAGGATCCAGACTAAAATATCGATTTAAAGATGTCCAAAATTGATCCCAAATTAATTTAAAACGAGTTAGACCAAATCACTTGAACTCATGGGAAAATTAAGGATAATGAATCCGATTTCTACAAGCGTTCACGAGATCTACCCGATCCAATTTTTACGAAAATATTCGGAAGAAAACACGCTTGAAAATTAAGATTTAATTAAGCACCAATTTCAATATAAATCAGAACTAAATACTAGCCTTCAATTCAACCAAATCTCACAATAATATAGAGGAAACACACAAGAGATGGTTTAGTAAATTGTTACCCAAATCCCAAGAAGTCCGTCCACAATAATGAGTGGAGGAAGCGCTCACGACGGTGGTTGATTCTATTTCCACGCAAATCCATGGATCCGCACCAGACGATGAAGACACGAGCCATTCTTTTCCTTTTGCAAAACCCTTGGAGAGGGGAAAACTTGATGGCCAAATATATGGAAATAGGAGAGGGGAAAGGTGGTGGCCTAAGATTTTAAAGAGGGGGTTGCTTGTGTTTTTTTTGTGAAGGAGAGAGGGGTCAGTTTTTTGGTTGGAGGTGGGTGCTCGGGTTGGGTGGTGGAGGATGGTGGCTTAATTCTTTATGGAAGAAGAGGATTGTAAGAGGGTGGTCGGCTATGGTGTTGAAGAAGGAGGGTGGCCGAGAGAAAGAAGTGGAGAGAGGGTGGCGGCTTGGAAGATCTAGGGTTGGCCGAATCTAAGAGGGAAGGAGGGGCTACTCAGTTTTGGATGGAAGAGAGGGATGTTGGTGGAGTCCTTGAGGAGGGAGGAGGAGGAGGAGGAGAGGAGGCTGAAAATAGAGAGGGAGAGAGGGAGGAGGCTGGCGGCCAAGAGAGAGGAGGAGAAGGAGGGGGCCTGTTGGGTCCGGCGTTCCACCCATCTCCACTCCATTCAACATTACAAAATCCTTCATAAGCATGGACTTATATAGCCTACACCACTCCATCTCCACCCTTCATGAAAATAGAAAAATACTTGATGGCTATAAGCACCCATCATAATACATGAAATAAGAAAATATAATAATAGATGGTTATATGCACCCATCAACATGAAATAAAAATACTTTAATCAAATGCTTGAAATTAAAATGCTAAATAAATAAATTGCTTAATAATATATAATTATAAATTATAAATTTATAATTATATAATTTTATTTGATGGTAATGGAGGACGTCGTGCAAAACATGTAGCGGCGTTTGCAAAGAATATCGTGGTAGAATTCCATCTTCGAGCTTGCGGCATCGATCGTCCCGATCAAAAATTCTCTATGTCGGGGATCAACGACCGTATCAGCAACATCGACATCAATACTCCCCCACTCAAAATTACTCATCACCGATGAGTGGCCCGTGAGGGCAGAACAGTCGAAAACAGCAGCAACATCGGGCAAATCTGGCCCAACAATCCAAGTCGTAGTAGCATGATCATCCCACATCAATGAGAACCTGACAAACATAAAAACAACAAGAATTTTGAGGAAACTCGAAAGGGTGTCAAACAAAAGAAAAATAACTTGAATCTTATCATCCGGTTCAAGAGCCAAGGAGTCCACGTGGAAAATAGATACGGTAGAACTAACACTCCCCAACCCAAGAGAACATTTAGTGGGAGGAAGAAATGACGAAGAAATCCACTCAGGTGGAAAAGAGACGTACAGTAAAAAGTCCGAAAACTTGAAATAAAGTGAAACACCCTGTTCTTTATAAAAATCCGAAATAATAACATGAATTTCGAAGTTATTCATATCCATGGATGGGTCGGCGTTCCTACGTATTAAATTATTGACGGAGCCAGAAGGCATCCGCTCGGGGACTGACCAGACTAAACCCAAATCACCAACTCTAGCGTAGGACGGTCTCAGAAGGGAGCGTAAGTGTGTGCGACATAAATTAAAATGAAACACTAACGTCCTGGATACATGTAAGGCATATAAGTAATAAGAGGAAAATTGATTGATTATTTTTTTAAAAGTGCGCCTAAGTAACTTACAATCGTGAGGAGTGAAACCATGTGCTACATGACTTGACCCAAATGCGGAGGATAAATGGGTTAAGTCAGGTGGTATAGGAGCCTTATTATAAAATATTTTCAATGGGCTCCAGATCCGCAGTTTTTATTTGACTTTGATATACTCACGCTTGACATGAAGATATGTCAATGAGAACCGCTCATCTTGAACAATAGAGTTGGACGCTCCCGGATGTGAAAGGATGTGCGAATGATACAACTCAAGGGGCCCAACTATAGTCACTAATGTATGTACATGGGGGTCATCAAAAGGCGGTGGGTAGATTCTTGCAACCGGGTGTGGTATATAAGTATGTTTAGGAGACACCACATCCAGAGGCACAATAGCCAAGGAATCACAAGTAGTCCTAAGCGAGGTTTTGCCCAACGTCGTGCGATCAGATGAACGGTCTATCCCCGGAAAAGCATAGTAAGATCTACGAATGGTGGTGGAAAGACCGAACACGTCAACTAATAACTCGCTCACACATATCCGACTAGATAAGTCCAACAGGGAAGCTAAATAAATGGGCACCTCAAAATGTCTCGGACTAAAAGGAACCAGCTTGTGTCCTAACAAGTCATTACCTAAATCACTTATAGGTAAAATTTCAACACAAGATGACCCTACCGACTCAGCCGAAATGCCTTCCAACTCAAGGTCATCAGAAGACTCCATGACAATAAAGGGAGACAACTCATAAATATAGTCGAAGGGAAGTGGGAGAATCCCAGGGGGTGATACCTCAAAGGAGAAATCCTCATCCAGGTCACTAGGATATCCAATCTCCTCAACGTTACTAAAATCATCAGTTAAATCGGCCTCGCCCTCAGTGGCGGGCTCAGTCCTAGACACTGCCTCAGACTCATCAGGAGAGTAAACAACTAGATCAGGCAGCTCAGGGGCAGACTCAAAAGGGATTACATGCATATTCGGAATAGGACGCACAATAGAACCAAGATCAGATACGCCACTAGACTTACATGTCGTAATCGTCAGTCTGCCCCTATAGATAGGACTACTCTCATCCCATGGGCTCATGACAGTCCTAGTAGTCACTTGTGCAGAACTTTGGATAGGGGACCTCACCTTTTCCTTTCCTCCATAGGTGGGTGCAGGTATGCTATGGGTAGCTCTACCATCCTGGGGAAAGGGTCTATCCTGAGGGAATATGTCACTCCTATTGTCAGGTGGGGATCTAGTGCCATAACTATTCATGCTAACGGGTGTGGTGCTATAGCCCCACACGGGCTTGGTGTTGTACGCACTAGAGGACTTGGAGCAAGTAGTACGGAGGTAGGAGGGGTCGAATTGATCCGTGAGAAGGCAACGCATTTGCGGCCAAGCATATTGATAATCACCCACACGTCGCTCTTCGTTAAGCCAAAACACCTGGGCTTGTCCTACTAATCTCTCTCGGGCTACGACAACCTTGTGGTGGTCGTCCCATTCGTGACAGTCAAAATAAATTTCTATTCCCTTAATCCAGTCCCTAAAAATTTGAGGACTCCCATAACCGTCATAAGTGCGTACCTCGTTCCTAGTGGGAGGAAAAGTGTGGGGACGGTTGGTATTCCTCTAATATGTAGGCAAGGCTGGAGTGTGATTTTCCATAACCTTAGCATACAAATAGTATAATCAGGATACATAAATATCATGGGCCATTTTAGTGGTGGCAGGACAGAAAAACCTACTCGAATCTTGTGCGCATACAACAAATAATTATTCTGACCCATTAAGTTATAGCAAATGGATTTGTTCCCGCTAACTAAGGCAATAAATTTATAATTTTGATTTTCTTGTTGAAAATAAATAATAGATTATTAAATAAATTTTTTTTGCAGAAAAATAAAAGTTTTAGGCTGCTATTTGCAGACCAAAAATAAAAATTTATTTTGTTGTTTTGGGCAATGAATCGTGCAAGTGCATGTCGGCGTACAAATTAAAGGGGGAGGGTGACAATTAGGAAATTGACGTGAACCTCCCTCTGATACCAAATTGATGAAGGCCAATGGTTTCGACGGATTAAACTACGCGCTCTTGGGTTCGATGTTATAAAATAGATTCGTAGCTTGCGGGATCTCTCTAAAATTCTACCGATGATTCAACCAATTTAACAACACACAAAAACAAAGGGTCGCTACCCCTTTTAGAGATTAAACAAAAGGCTATGTGCCAATGTTCGCTCAAGCGAATAGGACCTATCTGATCCAGACAATTAGCAATTCAAATTAAAATTATCCGCAAGCATTCAAAAAAACCAACACGAGAGGATCCATACTAAAATAACGATTTAAAGATGTCCAAAATCGATCCCAAATTAATTAAAAATGAGGTAGACCAAATCACTTGAACTCGAGGGAAAATCAAGGATAATGAATCCGATTTCTACAAGCGTTCACGAGATCTACCCGATCCAAATTATACGAAAATATTCGGAAGAAAACACGCTTGAAAATTCAGATTTAATTAAGCACTAATTTCAATATAATTCAGGACTAAATACTAGCCTTCAATTCCACCAAATCTCACAACAATATAGAGGAAACTCACAAAAGATGGTTTAGTAAATCGTTACCCAAATCCCAAGAAGTCCGTCCACAATAATGAGTGAAGGAAGCGCTCACGACGGTGGTTGATTCTATTTCCACAAAAATCCATGGATCCGCATCAGATGATGAAGACGCGAGCCGTACTTTTCCTTTTGCAAAACCCTCAGAGAGGGGAAAATTTGATGGCCAAATATATGGAAATATTAAAGAGGAAAGGTGGTGGCCTAAGATTTTAAAGAGGGGGCTGCTTGTGTTTTTTTATGAAGGAGAGAGGGGTCGGTTTTTTGTTGGAGGTGGGTGCTCAGGTTGGAAGGTGGAGGAGGGTGGCCAGATTCTTTATTGAAGAAGAGGATTGTAAGAGGGTGGTCGGCTATGGTGTTGAAGAAGGAGGGTGGCCGAGAGAAAGAAGTGGAGAGAGAGGGTGGCGGCTTGGAAGATCTAGGATTGGCCGAATCCAAGATGGAAGGAGGGGCTACTCGGTTCTAGATGGAAGAGAGGGATGTTGGTGGAGACCTTGAGGAGGGAGGAGTAGAAGGAGAGGAGGCCGAAAATAGAGAGGGAGGAGGCCGGCGACTAAGAGAGAGGAGGAGAAGGAGGAGGTCGAATTTTGCCTTGGGAAGGAGGGAAATTCTCTCCAGAATTTTAGGGTTTCAATTTTCTTTTCATTCAACATTCAACATTACAAAATCCCTCATAAATATGGTCTTATATAGCCTAAACCACTCCATCTCCACCCTTCATGAAAATAGAGAAATACTTGATGGTTATAAGCACCCATCATAATACATGAAATAAGAAAATACAATAATAGATGGTAATATGCACCCATCAACATGAAATAAATATACATTAATCAAATGCTTGAAATTAAAATGCTAAATAAATAAATTGCTTAATAATAGATAATTATGAATTTTTAATTTATAATTATATAATTTTATTTGATGGTAATGGCGGACGTCGTGCAAAACATGTAGCGGCGTTGGCAAAGAACGTCGTGGTAGAATTCCATCTTTGAGCTTGCGGCATCGATCGTCCCAATCAACAAATTCTCTATGTCAGGGATCAACGGCCGCATCAGCAACATCTCCATCAGCAAGTTAGCAACATGAGAAAGTATCTATACATGTATGGTCTGAACTAAGTTGTGTAGTTCTAGCGGTTAAGTTAGGTTTTGATTGGTTGTTCATTGTATTCTTAGGATGCCGCCTAAGCGTGTTACGACAAGGTCGGCTCCCCAGTCTGAGGGCGAGCCGTCTGGTGCACAGAGTGAGGCTGTGATTGAGGGACTGCGGTAGTGCAATGAGGCTTTATCAAGGAAGATTGTGGAGATGCAATCGCAGATCAAGGCGCTGTTTACTATTGTTTCAGGGCAACAGCCGAGAGTGCATGACCCTGCTGTGGGTCAAGCCATTCCTGTTCCTCCTACTCCTTTGGTGCCTCCAGTTCCACTACAACCAGAGATGAATTTTATCTTGCATTTTCAGCGACTAGGACCTCCTATCTATGATGGTAGAGCTGATTTCATGGCGTTGGACGATTGGATTATCACGATCGAGGAGATATTCTTGTATTCAGGAATTTCTACAGACCAGAGAGTGATGGTCAACACTTACTAGCTTAAGGGCCTCGCAAAGAACTGGTTGTTGAGAGAGAAGGAGAAACTCATTGATAGATGCTCGTGGGAATCCTTCAAGGAGTTGCTGCTTAGGAAATTTCGCCGTCGGTCAAGCAAGGCCGCTTGATGAACAACTTTTTGCATCTAAAGCAAATACATCTCACAATCAGTGAGTATGAGGTAGTGTTCAGCATGTTGAGCTGGTTTGCCCTAGATTTAGTAGCCTCTGATGCTAGCAGAGTCAAGCAATTTTTGGGTGGTCTTAGGAGTGACAACCAACAGCTGTCTAACGCTTTTGGATCTGAAAAATATGTTGAGGAATGAAAGTGAGGGATAGATCTACTTTACACTAGAGGGGGGGGGGGGGGGTGAATAGGGTATTTTAAAAACTTGATTTAGTTTTATAGCGGATTTAAAAATTAGTGATATATATATATAAAGAAAGCAAAAATCACAGCACACAAATAAGAAGAATAACAATCACAGACGACACAAGAAATTTATAGTGGTTCCCCACAGACGACACAAGGAATTTATAGTGGTTCTCCAATAAATCTGGGTACATCCACTCTTCTACCACCATGGTAGGAATCCACTATAGATTTTTGCTCAGGTGCCCTGCCACCATAAGTTAAATTTTTCTAAGGGAGATCTAACAACCCTTTGAGCTTTTGATCAGGTGCCCAAAAACCAAATTAAGTCTTTTGATCAGGAGACTTAAAAACCAAAAGATAACTTTTGAAGGGAGTTAAAAACCCTGTACACAATTTATGAAAATAAACAAAAAGTGATGATGTCTTCTCTGTCAAGATTCTCTGAGAAGACTAGTGGATGTTGAAGCAGAAAGCTCCCCCTGATTTGTGTAGAGATTATGATCAGGAGAGGGAGACTTTTCTTCAGGGTGTAGGCCTTCATGAATATTATTTTCTCTAGTAGAAATTTCAGACTGATGTGAAATTGATGGTCTCTTGGAGAGTCAGAAGCAAATTATCAAAAAGCTATGTGTATGTCTCAGTCAGTAATCCAAAATCTATTTCTTTATCTAAGTCAATAACCTTGAGGCAACAATATTTTGTACATATATATATAATACTGAGAGGAATTCAAACATTTGAATTAATCGATTCTGAAATGTCCGAGGAATTCTAGAGAATGGTAACTGCCTTGGAAATTGATTAGCTTTAAACTCTATGATAAATCAATATTTAATGTTGCCTCTAAACAACTATATTATTAGAATATTTGGCATTAAATATCAGATTCATAACTGTCTGTAATTAAGCCTTTAAATTATTCTGCCTTTAGAATATATAACAGCCTGAAATTAAGCCTGAAACTATTCTTCCTTCTGTAAATAAAACTCCCTAAAACACTGCAAAGAATTAGTCAAACTCAGCAAGCATTTCTTCGACCTGAGCCTAGAGTTCATCGAACTGAATCTTCTTATTTGTCGACCTGAGCTCAAAGTTCGTTGAGTTGAACTTGAATTTCGTCGAGCTGAGTTTCTAAGTAGAGATCGGAGTTCGTCGACCGGAGCTCAAAGTTCGTCGAGCTAAACTCCGAGTTAAGACTCTGATTCGTCGAACTGAGATCGTCGTTCGTCCAACACAGCTCTGCTTTTGTCGAACTGAATTTAGCTGGAATTCTTCTGACGCAATGACCCTGGAAATAAACCTTTGACCCTAGACTATACATGTTGGGTCAAACTAAATATCCTAAATAAATGTTAGCGATCCTAGCCCAAATAAGTAATAGGGTTCCAACAATCTCCGTCTATTTGGGTGATGATACTATTTACAAAGGAAAAACACAAAGCATAAAATATCTAGCAGAAAACTTTCAGCAGATATAAAATAAAGTGCTTTTAGAGTTCAAAAACATAAACACAGTTTAAAGAGCATAAAATCAGAAATCAATTGTCTTTCTTATAAGCATCAGAGGAAGATTCTGAAGATGGTTTAGTGAAGATTAACTTCTTGTTAGGATCTACAACTTCCTTTTGACTCATCTTCAAATCTTGAGAGCCTATAATCTTCATAGAAGTAGTCCTAGGCACCACTGCCTCTGGATGCAAGCTCATGTACTTGTCCACATTGAACAAGTTCTTTACTTGATATTTGTCAAGCTCTTTCTGTCTGTAAGAGGACATGGTTAAGAACTGAGAGGTGTCCTTTCCTTTTGCTTTAGCTTTATTAATCTGAGATAGAGTAATAAGCTTATTAAATCTGTCCATTCTGAAATTTGGGACCATTTCTGGATCATATGTTTGTAAAGGAGGCTTTTCTTGATCTGATTGTTGTTGACTGCTGCTTTGACTTGTCTGCTGTTGTTTGCTGCTTTGATTTCTTTGAGTATCAGACCTTTAGGGTCTATCTTTTCTACTCTGAGTAGGTCTAGATTGATGATGAGAAGAAGTAGACCTTTGAGAGTGAGAAATATTTCCTGCTGCACCTGCTGCTGGAGGAGGAGGAGGAGGTGCTCTGCTAGACCTTAAAGGTAAATGATGCCTTTTAATTTTCTTCCTCCTTTTCTATTAATTTTTAGAATACCTCATCCAATGTGGGTGGTCTGGTGTAAGAGTAATCCCATGCAAAATATAATATGGGATATTAGCTGTAGAGGAAGGTTGAGGAATAACCTTTGCAGGAGCCTTCTTTTTCATGAATTTTCTTTTCTTAGAACTAGAATCATCTGACTCATCTGATTCTGCATCATCATCAGAATCTTCTACAGGTTGATCATATAGATCATCTAGATATTTAAGCAATTCAGACTGATCAAGAAGTTGAACTTCTGGCTGTGTATTTACAATATCTGTATCTGCTGCTTGTATATGTACACTGTCATCTTGTTCCATATCTTGAAAAAGGATGTCATCAAGATTAGGCATAGGAGTTTCATCCCAAACATAAGTAGGAGGGGAATAAACTTGCTCTATAATATCCATTGATTCTTCAAAAATTAAATATAGAGAAACTGGAGAAATGATAGGAGAAATAACTGAAAAGCTGGTCCTGAGTTGTTCTAGAACTGAAGAACTAACTGGAGTAGTATAACATACTATAGGCTTAGAAAAATTAAGCTCAAAAATTGGAGAATAACTATTATGCAGAGTATCAAAATCTGATAATAAATAATTCAAGTTAACTGTGGGATAAATAGAGACATCACCAATAGTAATAACTTTTGGAATAACTGATAACTCATCTACAACTGAAACTTCAAACATTTCTGAATCTTCATGTTCACCAACCATCGATGCTGCTGCTGCTGCTATAACCTCTGGAACTGAAATTATAGATTGAGGAGATTCTTCATGAAACAACTCCCCCTTCCTAGATACAGGGTAGATACAGGGAGACCTGCATCTAGGCCCCCAGAAGAAGGGACAGTAGAGGAAGAGGATAGCTTAGAAGAAAGAGCAGAAATAGAAGCAGCAGAGGAGCTATAGCTTCATTTATCAGCTTTTTGAGAGTTGGAGTAATAAATTCAATATGATTTGAGGAAATAGAAGAAAAATCCAAAAACATAAACTCAGAGGGATTCTGAGCAGATGTTGATGTTGGATTTTGAGTAGAAGAAGATGGAGTGGATCTGTTTGCACAGATTTAGCAGATGGTGAAAGCTTGAGGTATATATTGAAGATTGATTACAGGAGGAATGAAATTAGGAATAGTTTCTTCCTGTATAGGGGAGTAAGGTGGAGATGGAGATATATGAATTTGAGATGAATGAGGTGGAGGTAGAGGAAGTAGATTAAAATTAGGTAGATTAGAAAGTAAAGGGGACGAGGGTGACTTATGAATTGTTGAATCTGTAGGAAGAGAAGTGAATGGAATATCTTAAGATATAATAGGTGGTAGAGGTGACTGATGGAGAGAAGCATCAATAGGTGGAGTTGATGATGGAAGTTGGTCAGATAGAGACGGTAGTGGAGAATATTGTGGAGATGGTTGATGAGAATGTGGAGGAGATGGAAGAAGAGAAGTAATAATAGGAGCAGATACTTCTACTAGGGTTGGGAGAGTGGCTGAAATAGCCCTTGTGCTTTCAGAAGCTGTCCTAGAAGATTCAGCCCTCGATGGATTTTGGATTACCCTCTCCCATCTTCAGAACAAAGCAAAAGTAAGCCTCTTGGATGCATTAATAAAAATGGTCTGAGAGACAGAAAGCTCTAGACACTTGGACTATAGGAAAATTCCTAATATCCTGCCATACCCTCAAAATTTACTGGTAATCTTTTTCTTAATAGAATCAAATAAGATTGATCCCCAGTTTATCCTTTTCTGATTAACCAAAGCACTCATCAAGTGAAACTGATGCCTGGTTATATAGTCATGGGCAGAGTGCTTGCCCAACAAAACTTTACCAATAATGTCTGCTAAAAATTTGTACTCAATAGAAAAGTTTTTCTTTAATAGGTGATTAGGGTTTCCCTGGGAGTGACCCAACCTATCTAGCATTTCATTAAATTCAGAACTGGACAAATCTATGTCATCTTCTACATTAACAAAACCAAAAATTTCAGTTAAAATTTCAGGAGATAAGGGAACTTGGTTTCCTGAGATTGATCCTATAATAACTGGGTTAACTTGAATCTTTACTGTATGCATCCATTCCTTGAATTCAGCCATTGGGAGTTTGATTCTTGTATACATGAAATACTGCAGATTTTGAGCTTCAAACAAATGTAAGATGTTCTGGAATATTTGGTCTGAATGGATGAATGAATCCATGTCAATGTCGAATCCAACATCAAATTTCATTGCTGAAAGAATTGCTTGAGACACCGCCATTTTCCTGCAAGACATAAAAGATCAAGTGCAAAGGGAAATGGAAATGCGCGGGATAGAGTTCGATGATAATACCTAGATTTAAGTTTTCTGAAGTCAAAACGACGAACTCTGTCCGACGAAAAACAAAGCATCGAACCCTGTTCGATGAAAAATTCTCAAAAGAAATACATTTCGTCGATCTCCGCTCGACGAAAGTTTGCGAAACAAATACGTTTCGTCGAGCTCTGTTCGACGAAAAATACTTGAAACTAATTCATCGATCTCCGTTCGACGAAAGTTTCTAAGGGAAGGTACGTCGATCTTCATTCGACGAACGATTCATGAAAAGAACACAGTTTGTAGAGCTCCGTTCGACGAAAGGTGTGTAATTCATCGATCTCAGAAACAAAAATCAAATTAATGATTCTCCATTTATCATGCCTAGCTGATTTAGGAAGAAAAGATGTTTCTTTTCATCTAAGGGTTTAGTGAAAATATCTGCCCTTTGTAAATCAGTAGAAATGAAGACAAGATTAACTTTATTTTTGTCTACATTATCTCTAAGAAAATGATGTCTTATTTCTATATGCTTAGTCCTACTATGCAGAACTGGATTTTGTGCAATAGAAATTGCACTGGTATTATCACAAAATATGGTTGAATTATTTAAGTTGTAACCATAATCCAGTAATTGATTTTGAATCCACAAAATCTATGAACAATAACAACCAGCTGCCATATATTCAGCTTCAGTAGTTGAAGTAGAAACGGATGTTTGCTTCTTGCAAAACCATACACAAGCCTATCACCAAGAAACTGACAAGTTCCTGATGTGCTTTTCCTATCTATTCTGCATCCAGCATAGTCAGCATCTGAGAATACAGTTAATTCAAATTCTGACTCAGTAGGATACCAGAGTCCTAGATTAGGTCAACCTTTTATATATCTTAAAATCTTTTTTTACTAAAATTAGATGAGATTCTTTAGGATTTATTGAAACCTAGCACAAATACAGGTAGAAAACATTATGCCTGGTCTACTAGCTATTAAATATAATAAGGACCCGACGATAGTGTACAACCCCGTGTCCGGCGAGTGGGGTTGGCATGAGCCAGACTGGCCAAGTCCAGCCCAAGACCCAGGAGAGCCAGGCCTGTGGCGTCGAGTGAGACGAGCTCACTCAACGCCTTCTGTCGTGGCGTCGAGTGAGGCGAGCTAACTCAACGCCTTCTATCTTGGCATCGAGTGAGGCGAGCTACCTTAACACCTTCTGTCTTGGCGTCGAGTGAGGCGAGCTCCCTCAACGCCTTCTGTCTTGGCGTCGAGTGAGGCGAGCTCCCTCAACGCCTTCTGCCTTGGCATCGAGTGAGGCAAGCTCCCTCAACGCCTTCTGTCTTGGTGTCGAGTGAGGAGAGTTTGCTCATCGGCATGCTTACACTCTCCCTAAAGAGCTCGGCAGTAGCTCTGACTCACCCAGACGGGGTGGGATGTTTTTGAGGGGCGAGCTTGTACTAGCCAAGCCCCGTTCGTCGAGATCTGACCTTTTAGAGAACTTGCGACATGCGGTCAGGGCAGGCCGAGCCTGTGCCTTGGCGTTGAGTGATGCTTCTCCACTCCCGCCTTCGGCAAATAGCCGGTGGATAGGGCCAGCCGAGCCCGTACTCGCCAAAGGCCGAGTAGAAGCGGCGAGTGCCAACCTCATCGAGCACTCGCCGTCCTTGCCGATCAGAGATTGAGGGCTACTCACCTAGTAGTCCGTGACGTGTTTTTACCATTTTTCCCTGCTGGCTTGCCCATAGCCAGTTGGAACAGCGGAGTCTCACTGTTGGCAGACCCGGGTGGGCTGCACATAGCTATTCGAAACAGCGGAGTTTTGCTGTTGGCAGTCCAGCCCAAGGGGTTTTCAGTAATTTCAGGCCGGCAGAGGTTAGTTATTTGCAGAATATTTTCAGAAATCTATAAATAGGACCCAAAGGGATACCTCAGAGGGCATGCTTACTTGTCTCCCAGTCTTCTAGCGCCTTCTGAGATACCTTTGCCCGACATTTGGCTAAGGAGGGGAAGCGCTCAGTGATCTTCCAGGTGTGTGGTGGGACCTCCATGCCGGGCCCTTGGTCTAGTCCTTTGCTCTCTTTTCCTTATTGTTTTTCTTGCAAGAGCAAAGTAGGTGCGTGTCCACCCCTTCCCAAAAGGTGAACTCCACAAGAGACCAATTTCCGGTTTCAACATTTTGGTGCGGTGAGCGTGGAGAGTGGTCAGTATAGAAAACCTTCAGCGAGCTCAATGACTGGAGGAGAAGGGAAAGGATCAGACATGACTGACTAGCCACCCCCTCCCCCTCTCGACACCCTGGAGATGCTCGAGGATTTCAGGAAGGAGGTGCTCGGCATGGTCCGATTCGCGCTCGGCGTGCGTGCCGAGAGCTCGACTCTGGCAATTCCGGTCCTCGCGGATCCAGCAATCAGCGAGGTTACGCCTGCCAGGCGAGCCGGGAAGGAGGTCGCCGAGGAAGGTCGCGGTGCCGAGCTCCCTATGAGAGTGCTCTTCCTAGGCTCGGGGAGCGGCAGACGGTTCGACGAGTTGGGGGCACGAGACCCTCCAGCTCTCCCGGTGGGCGGAGATAGCCCTTTTAGCGAGTTGGTCTCCTCTGCACCAATCCCAGATGGGTACAGTAAGCCAGATATGTCCTACTACACCGAGAAGGGGGACCCGGTCCAGCACGTCCAGTGGTTTGAGGACGTGGTCTCGATCCGACAGATGTCAGATGGATTTAAGTGTAGACTCTTTGCCATCACCCTGAAGGAGAAGGCAAGGGAGTGGTTCCACCAGCTGCCGGCTTGTTCCATCTACTGCTTCAAGGACCTATGCCAGGGGGTTCATGTTGAGGTTCACAACCTCAAAGAGGAGGAAGAGGGAATCAGAGTCCCTATTCCGCATCAAGCAGGGGGTGAATGAGTCCCTGGGGAGCTACGTCGATCGCTTCCAGGAGGAGGTCACCCAGGTTCAGGAGATGCCGGGCCACACTCTGATGATGGACTTCACCCTAGGGTTGCAACAGGGTTTCTTCCGGATGGAGTTGAAGAGGATCCCGCCCCTCTCCTATGAGGAGTTGATGGAGAGGGCGGCGAGAGAAGTCGATGGGGAGGCGTCGAACCTAGAGTTCGCCCGGAGGCTAGCCAGTTGGGCTACGGAGGAGGAGAGACCCAGAGGGGGCAGAGGTCAGGAGGAAAGGAGAGCTGAACCCTAGCATACGAAGCAGCAGTAGCCGCATCAACAGCCTAGGTGGGGGCATCAGGAGCCGAATCACCGGCTAGGGTGGAGGCCAGAATGTTAAGATCAGGGGGCGAGAAGAGGGTTCCATGGAGGGGACAGTCGCCAGAGAGGCCAAGACCAGTATATCCTTCGGGAGGATGGCAGGCCCAGAGGCCGCCTCTTCCCGACCAGGAGCAGGCTATGACAATAGCCATGGGGGAGACAAGGAGAAGGAGAAGGGAAGTCAGGGTGGAGCTGCCCTATTGCGAATTACACCAGGAGGAAGGTAACACCACGGCCACGTGCCCGGAGTTCCTCAAATTGCGAGGAAACAGGGAACAACAACTGCAGCAGGAGCGTCAGGAGGTGCGGATCGAAGAGGTCATGCCGCGCCCGGAGGAGGATCGGTGCGAGGACCGGGTGGATGTGGGGACCCGGGGAAGGATCAGGATAATCCATGGAGGGGCAGGTGTCGAGGCTTCCCGTAAGGCGAGCCTCCATACCATGTGCCAAAGGAGCTTCGCCTCCACGTTCCAGACCCCACCCTAGGAGGAGAAGATCACCTTCTCGAGGAAGGACATGCCGGATCATGAGGATCCATTTTGTGATGCGCTGGTCATCTAGACAGTCATCGAGAATTTAACCATCTCCCGGATCCTCGTCGACAATGGAAGCTCGGTCAACATCATCTTTAAGAAGGCATTCGACGCGATGAAGGTAGAGGACAAGAGGGTGCTGGCCTCTGACGGACCCTTGTTCGGATTCTCGGGGGAGAGGAAGGAGGTAGAAGGTGGAGTGGGACTCCATGTCACGCTGGGGGGGGGGGGCAGTCCCGCACTTGCAAGTTCGTCATTGTGGACGCCCCAATAGCTACACCTCCATCTTTGGGAGGCCCCTCATCAGCGCCTTTCGCTGCATCCCCTCATCCTTCCACCAATACTTGAAGTTTAACATCGAGGGGGTCCAGGTCCGGGTCCGCGGAGACCCCAAGATAGCAAGGAAGTGCTATGTCACCGTCGTAAACTCCATCTTATGGCAGGGGGTGCCGAGGAGATGGGGCGAAGGATGGAGGAGATAGAGCAGGAGGCTGGCCGAGAGGAGATGGAGGTGGAGGTGACCCTCCTTCAGGAGGAGGAGATGGAGGAAGTCTAAGAGCCGGCCGAGGCAATGTCCACGGAGGAAGCCGAGGAAGAGGTCTTCACGCCCGGAGGGGGGGGATGCTGAAGAGCGTGGGAGAAGTCTCGTCTGGAAGCAGCGAAAGAGGTGGTGGAGATGGAGGTTCTCACCCTCGGAGGAAGGGTGGAGAAGGTCCGCGTCAGCGGGGGGCTGACCCCGGAGGCTGACGGCAGGATACTAGAGTGCATCCAGAAGAATTTGGACGTATTCGCCTGGAGCGCCGCGGAAATTCCAGGGATCGATGCGGACGTGACCTACCATCGCGTCAACGTAGATTTGGAGGCTCGCCCTTAAAGTGAGGGGATAAGATACTTACTACTCTAGAGGGGGGGGGGGTGAATAGAGTATTCAAAAATAATGAGACTCTAAACACTTCTCTTGAGCTATTTGCGGAATATAAAAACTAAAATCTTTATACTTAAAGCCTAACAGAGTGTGGTGAAAAATAGAGGATGCTAACTGAAGTTTCAATTGAGCATATGTCCTAACAAGACAACAAGCAACCTAGTTATATCTATCACAGCCACAGTGCATCAATTAAAGTAAACAACCAGACAACACAAGAGCTTTATAGTGGTTCCCAAATTGGGTACATCCACTCTTCTACCACCCTGGTAGGAATCCACTACAGGTTTTTGTTCAGGTGCCCTGCCACCATAAGATCTGCTTCAGGTAGATCTAGAAACCCTTCAGGCTTTTGATCAGGTGCCTAAGAACCAAACACACAGGTTTTTGATCAGGTGCCCTGCCACCAAAGGTTCACTTTTGAAGGGAGTAATAACCCTTTTACAGGAGGTTAAGGGAAAGAGTTGAAGGTGTCTTCTCTGTGTTCAGAGAAGCTAGTGGGTTGCTTTTAATATATAAAAGCTCCCCTGGCTTAGAGAATGTTCAGGAAGAAGCTTTGCTTCAGGGTGTAGGATCTCTAAATTGCTTGAGTAGACTTTCTGATGAAGCCTTGAAGAAGACTCTAGCTTTTGAATGAATGTTCTTCTTCAGTAGCTTTTGCAATCTACAACAATGATGTTGAGCAATCTGGGAGTGATCTTCTTCTTGAAAGCTTGAGCACTGAGAATTGATTTTCTTGAAGACAGGATGAACTCAGGAAGAAGAAGAACTTTTCTTTTTCTCTTGAGAATTCTGGTTCTATGTCTTTTCTTAGAATTGTATTGTGTTGTTGTGTATTGTATTTAACCGACTGCACTGATAATATAAAAACTTCTCTTCTTTGAATAAGGCCTCGAGCCCTGCACTAAAAGACTTTCCAAATAATACAATAAAACAAATAAAGAAACTGCGCCAGAAATCTTCTCTGTCATTCCCAAAAAGGAATTAAGGATATTAAAAAATCCTATCAATTTGACTTTATAAATTGGCACAGGAAGCAAGGCATAACGACTATATTATAGCTGTTAGAAAAACACGATTTCCTCTAATAAAACAAACGACTTTATTCTGCCAAATCTCTCAATTAATGCACATGGAATATTACAAATAAGCAAAGGAATATAGACATTAAATTAAGCAGAATATCTGATTAACATATGTCTTAAACATGAGGAAATAAATCAATAATTCAAATGAAAAGAATACAGATAATAGCAGACAGAAAACGTCGACCAGAGAACGAAGATCGTCGATCTGAACAAGCAGATCGTCGACCTGAAGAAAAACTATCTTCATAGAAATCGTCGACCAGGGAAACACGATCGTCGATCTGAGCAAGCAGATCGTCGATCCCACTTCAGAGTTCATATGACTCTGAGATCGTCGATCATCAATCGAAGATCGTTGAGCGAAGTTCGACTATCGTCGAACACAAAACTACTAAACCAAATTCTCATTCCAAACATTTCTCAACTAGCCTAGCCTGAGGGTAGACTATCATTTAGTCTAACCATTGACCATAGATAAATCTTGGGTCAATTGCGCCCAATAGAGATGACATAGCCCAAATAAAAACTAGGGATCCAACAATCTCCCCCTATTTGGGTGATGTCACTCAAATAAAATAAATTTAATACAAGCAGATAAGAAAAAAAACAACAATAGATATATCAGCAAGCATATTTGAATAAATCAGATTAGTCAAAACAAATAACACTGTCAATTATCAATAGAGTCTGAAGGAAGAATAGAAGTAGTAGGAGAAAAAGTAATTTTTCTTCTTGGATCAGATGCATCCTTCTTTGATAGCTTCAAGTCATGTTCTCCAATAATCTTTAGTTCCCCTGCTTTAGGCAGAATAGCTTCAGGGTGTTTTTCTATATACTTGGAAGCATCAAAAACCTCTAAACTGACTTGAAATCTATTCAATTCTTTCTTTCTGTATTTTGACATGGTAGAAAATCCTGTAATGTCTTTTCCTTCTTCTTTAGCTTTCTTGATTTGTGCAGATCCAACCAATTCTAGAAGTCTAGCCATTTTATAGTTATGATCAAGCTCTTGACTTTCATAGGCATGTTCATCAGAAGGATCGAATGGATTTATAGTCTTGAATTTTACTGATTGAGTTAAGAAACACTCAGTTTGCACTTGAACTGGCTTGAAATTTATATCTGCTGGCTCTTGAATTATAAGACTGGATGGAGGAGCAAACTCAGCATACTTTTTGCTTGATTTATCAGAATATATAACTATTTTTTCCTTTGAAATTTACTGGTTTGGCCTGAGCAGGTTTTTTCTTTGAAGGTGATCTAGAGGCTGGAGGAGGAGAGAAGGTGGGTTGTTGATATACAACTTCCTTAACTTGCTCTCTTTGAATGTTTGACTTTTGAGACTACCTCTGATCACTAGAACTGCTTGGAGGAGGCTGCCTTCCCTTTCTATGATAGGTATAGGACTGATTTTGCCTGGCTGAAGGAGCAGAAGATCTGGGAGCAATATTTCCTGAGGCACCAGCAGAGGGAGGAGGAGGAGGAGGAGGACCTGTCTGAATTCCCTTGGGAGGAGGAGAGTACTTCATGCTCTTCTTCCTTGCTTTCTGTTCATTATTAGAGTACCACATCCAAGCCTCAAAATTTTTAGCTTTAGGATCAATTCCTTTCAAAATGTAGTAGGGAATATTATTATTTTGATTAGGAGGAGCTGGAGCTGTGACTTTCCTTTTCTTTTGAGCAGACCTTTTCTTTTTCTTATTACTATCAGAATCATCATAATCTTCATCTTCATCCTCAGAATGTGAGGGTTGAGGTTCTGCATACAGATCATCAATTTCCTTTAACATAGCCTCCTCTTTCTCTTTATCTTGCAGAAGAGCTTTTTCTTTTTCTTCTTCTAGAATGTCTTGGGCCAAGAGAGAGTCCAAATCTGGACCTAGGGTGTCATACCAAAGGGTAGAAGGCACAACAATCTCAATTTCTGGAACTGTTTATTGAGCAGCAGAATTCCATTTAGCTTCTAAGAAAGATGTTATAATTCCTTCTAGATATCTAGCAGAAATAAGAGTAGAAATCTCCTCAAGATAAACTTTGAAAGCAAAATCTGCTTTAGCTATTGTTTCAGAAATAACAAAGCTATCCAAAAACTGAAGGCACATTGGTCTCTGGTAGCACACAATGGCCTGAAGAGGATCAAAAGAACAAGTGGAGGAGATAGGATTATAAAGGTCTCCACAGGATGATTCATCATCTGAGTCAAGGAATGCATCTAGTTCCTCTTCCAAAACTACTGGAGCATCTGAATCTTCAACTATCCTATGAACAGAATCTTGAACAACTGCATCTGGAGCTGAAACAACTGCATCTGGGACTGGAACTGAAAATCTTTCTAACTCTGAGAATCTTTCTAACTCTATAGCAGGGCCAGAATCATCTTCATCAAGCATCTCCCCCTGCCTGGGTTCAGTGAAAACTAAACCCAGGCCCCTAGATGAAGAAGGGACTATGGGGGTGGAAATGGAGGCAGCAAGAGAAGAGATAGATAGAGCAAGAGGGGCAATGGCCTCAACTATCATGGATTTGATGGAAGGAGTTATGAGGTGAAGGACAGTTGTAATGAATTCTGGTGTGATTTGAAACAATGGAGGAATGATGGAGGGGAATCATCAGAATTAATATTCTTCTGAACTGAGGTTTCAGTATTTGGAGAATTATGATAAGATGGATGATCAGCAGCTGGTGAGGGATGATTTGAGGTAGATGGGGAATGAGATGGAGAAAGCAGATTGAACAAAGATTCTAAATTTAGATTTTGAATCTCAGTTATGTGAGATGGTGTTGGAGAAGCAGGTGGAGATGGATGGTTCACATGCGAAGAAGGAA
Organism: Platanthera zijinensis; assembly: GCA_039513925.1. NCBI lineage: Eukaryota > Viridiplantae > Streptophyta > Magnoliopsida > Asparagales > Orchidaceae > Platanthera > Platanthera zijinensis. The sequence continues at coordinate 115,572,776 of CM077094.1, forward strand.
TGTCAATGGAGGTGGATGGCAAGGAGGAGGAAGCAGGGATTTCTTCACTAGGTAGGGAAGCGGCGTCAAGAGCCCTTGTGTCCTCAGACGTTGTAAGGGCAGACCAGACTTTGAAGGCTTCTGAATAGTCCTCTTCCACTTAATGAACAGAGAAGGATCTATTCTCTTGCTGGCATTGATCGCTGTAGGAGCAGAGCCTAACAGCTGGGAAGCTTTCTTAGAGAGAAAGAACCCGATCAGCATTCCTTGCGTTACCTCTTTCTTGTTGTTCTTCTTCCTGATCAAATCATATAGCAGACCAACCCAGTTGATTTCTTTCTTATTCACGAGAGCTGACATCAAGGCAAACTTATGTCGGGCATTTTATCATGGGCGAATGCTTTCCAAGCAACACTTTTCCAACTAGATCAGCCAGAAACTTGAATCCGACAGATAACTTTACCTTTAGGAGCTTGGATGGGATGCCTTCTGCATGACCCATTTCCAACAACATCCTTCCGTACTCAGCAGAATCTTGCTCATACTCATCAGAGCCATTCTTTAACTCAAAAATTTCAGTAAGAATTTCTGGAGTAAGAGTTACCTCCACGTCGCTGATTGATCCTTTCATCTCTTTGTCATCAGAAGACGATGTATAAACCCATTCCTTGATTTCTGATAGGTGCAGTTTGAGCTTTGAGGACATGAGTTTCTTAAGACCTTGATCTTCACACAACTGCAACATTTCCTGAAAAACTTGTTCGCAGTTTCTAAAAGACTCGAAATCAACACTGAAGCCTGCATCGAACTTCATCACAGACATGGTTGTAGAGGAAATTGCCATTTGATCGATGAGAGTACCTAAAACAAGAACAAACACCGAGAGAGAGAAGAGAAAGCGCGGGATGAGAGCTCGAAATAAGCCTGGAAGCAGAATACGAAAAGGCGAGCTCCGTCGACGATCTTCAGACCTAAATAGACGATCGGTTTGAGATAAACTGGCATCGTCGATCTCTGAATGAAGATCAAGAGAATCGGTCGTCGGTCGACGATCGATTTACAAAGCAGAGTCGTCGATCATCGATCGACGATTTCTGTCTCTAAACGCAAAGAGCTATCGTAGACCTAGGGTTGATGATTTAGCTCAACCTGTTCGACTATCTTCGAACACCGTTCAACGATCTAAGAACAGATTTCAACTTAGCAAATTTTTCACTTAGTCTGATCCATTCACCATGCCTAGTTGATTCAAAAAGAATAGATGTTTTTGTTCATCTAAAAGCTTTGTGAAAATATCACTTCTCTGAAGATCTGTGGGTATAAACTCGAGATTTATCTTATTCTTGTCAACACAATATCTAAGAAAATGGTGTCTAATGTCAATATGCTTAGTCCTAGAATGGTGCACAGGATTTTATGCTATGGAAATAGCACTGGTACTGTCACACATAATTTTGGTGTTTTTGTGTGTGTACCCATAATCCAAGAGTTGATTTTGAATCCACAGAATCTGTGAACAGCAACTAGCAGCTGCTATATATTCAGCCTCTGCAGTTGAAGTTGAAACAGAAGCCTGCTTCTTGCAAAACCAAGAGACTAATCTCTCACCTAGGAACTGACAATTCCCTGTGGTGCTCTTCCTGTCAACTCTACAGCCAGCATAGTTAGCATCTGAGTATCCAATCAACTAAAATTCTAATTCAGCTGGGTACCAAAGTCCTAAATTTGGGCATCCCTTCAAATATCTTAAGATTCTCTTGAGAAGAGTCAAGTGAGATTCCTTGGGGTTGACCTAAAATCTAGCACATAGGCATGTGGCAAACATTATATCAGGTCTACTTGCAGTTAGATATAATAGGGAACCAACAATGGCCCTATAATTTTTCTGATCAACAGGCTTGCCCTTATCATCAGAATCAATAACTACATTAGTAGCCATAGGAGTGTGCATTGCTGAAGAATCTGCCATCCCAAACTTCTTTACCAATTTCTTGGCATATTTAGATTGGGAGATGAAGATGCCATCAGCATCTTGTTTCACTTGGAGACCAAGGAAATAAGACAGCTCACCCATACTACTCATCTCAAACTTAGAATGCATTAGGTCTAAGAACCTTTTGCATAGTTTGGGATCAGTGGAACCAAATATAATGTCATCTACATAAATTTGAACTAACATGATCTTGTTCTTGTGGTGCTTAATAAAAAGGGTTCTATCAACTATGCCTCTATCAAACTTATGTTCTAATAGGAAACTAGATAGAGTCTCATACCATGCTCTAGGAGCCTACTTAAGTCCATACAGAGCTTTTTCCAACTTAAAAACATGTGAGGGATAAGTTGAAGAAATGAAACCAGGGGGTTGTTCAACAAATACCTCTTCCTTTAGCTCACCATTTAAGAATGCACTCTTTAAATCCATCTGTAACACCTTAAACTTCATTTAGGCTGCATATGCTAGAAAGATCCTTATTGCCTCTAGCCTTGCAACAGGAGCAAAAGTCTGATCATAGTCTATTCCTTCTTCCTGTCTATATCCCTGTGCTACAAGCCTTGCTTTATTCCTTATAATAGTTCCTTGAGCATCCAACTTATTTCTAAACACCCATTTAGTACCTATAATCAGTTGGCCTTTTGGTCTTGGTACTACCTTCCAAACTTTGCATCTTTCAAACTGATTTAGCTCCTCTTGCATAGCAATGATCCAGTGGGGATCTTGCTCAGCATCTTTTATGGTTAGGGGCTCAATCTGAGACAGAAAACAAGCAAGCATCACATATTGACTTAGTTGATGCCTAGTTTGCACACCAGTTGAAATGTCTCCAATCACTTGAGATGTAGGATGATCTCTAAGTGTGACATAATCAGTTGGTGGTATGTGATCTTCAACAGCAGTTGGAATTAATTCCTCAGGTGGAATTAGATTGGCTGTTGGTAAAACTGCAATGACTTCTACTAGGTCTTCATCACTGTCTGAATCAGATAACTGAGGAGCTGGTTGAATCGCCTGAGTGAGTTTCAGCTCATCCAAATTCTTGCATAATTCAGGTACTTGCAAAGAACTACTGGAGGAAATTTCCTTCTCTCTGTAAAATATCTTGGATTCATCAAAGGATACATGTACTGACTCTTCAATTTTTAATGTGGATTGATTAAAAACCCTATAGGCTTTGCTTACTTGGGAATATCCTAGAAAGATTCCCATTGAAGTCTTTGCCTCAAACTTTCTAATGTATTCTTTGTTATTGTTGTGAATGTAAACTACACAACCAAAAATTCTAAAATAATCTATTTTAGGTTTCTTTTCTTTAAGCAATTCATAAGGAGTATTCCCCTTTAGTTTATATATCAAACTCCTATTCAGTACATAGTTAGCTGTGCTAACTGCTTCTGCCTAAAAGGATAGAGGCATATTAGCATCTGCTAATAATGTTCCTGCAGCTTCAATCAGGGTTCTGTTTTTTCCTTTCAACTACCCCATTTTGTTGAGGAGTTCTAGGAGCAGATAAGCTATGCATGATACCTTCTTTCTCACAGAATTCTTGCATAAGAAGAGAATCAAACTCTGTCCCATGATCACTTCTGTTCAGGGCAATGTGAGTATTGAACTCAATCTTTATACAATGTAGAAAATCTGTAAGAACTTTAAAGTTATCAGATTTAGTTCTCAAGAAGAACACCCAGGTGAACCTGGAGTAATCATCTACAATAACTAGGGTATAGAATTTCCCTCCTAGACTTTGTATAGCTATTGGACCAAAAAGATCCAAGTGCAATAAGTACAGAATTCTAGGTGAATCACTTTTATTTACAGCTTTGAAACTATTTTTGGTTTGCTTGCCTAGTTGACAAGCCTTGCATAGGCCTTCCTTCTTGTTGGGGCAAGAGGGCAAACCTCTGACAAGGTTGTATTTAGATAACTTAGATATATTCCATAGGTTAACATGACCTAGCCTTCTATACCACAAAGTATTATTGCTACTCACTTCATTAAATAAGCAAATTTCAGAAGAAGTGGATTTAAAATCTACAAGATAAATATTTCCTTGCCTAATGCCTACTAATACAATGTTATTATTCAAAGTAATATTGCACAGAGTATTAGAAAACCAAACCTGGTAGCCAGCATCACAAAGCTGACTTATAGAAATGAGATTGTGCTTCAGTCCTGTGACATAAGCTACCTTCTTGAAAGTCACTGACCCTAAGGTGAATTTGCCATATCCTTCATTCTGACCACAGCTGGAATCACCAAAGACTACCTTTGGTCCCAACTTGGCTTTGAAGCTTGATAGATTATCTTTATTTCCTGTCATATGCTTGGAGCATCCACTATCCAAATACCACTTGTCCTGAGTTATAAGATAGGTCTTCAGCTGCAATAAGATAGATTAAACATTGTGGACCCAGGTAACCTTGGGTCCATTGTTCTTCACATAGGAAAAACTAGAAATAAAAGAATATGCAGGTTGAGGGTGATATCCTAAGGGATGAGATCTCTAAGGTGGGATAATCCAATTAGCAGACCTATGGTTGCTATTAAACTTATTGTTTCTATTAGCATTGTTGTACTTCTGAAAATTTAGTTCTAATCGTCGATCCGTGGTCGACGATAGGTACCCAGATCGTCGATCTTGGTTCACAGAATAGAATTCTAGGTTCCACGATCATCGATCTCTGTTCGACGACTCAGGATGAGATCGTCGATCCCTCATTGCTGAGTAATTGTACCTAGCAGGTGAGTTCAAAGATCGTCGATTGTTGTTCGACGATGGGTGCAGCGATCGTCGATGGGCGTTCGACGATTTTTATATTTCTATGAATTTTTGTTTCCTTTTGTTTCTCTTAATTTTATTTAAGGTTTTCTTAGCCTTTTGAATAACCTCAGTATTATGTATTCCCTTTTCAGAAACAAACTTTACTGGAGTAGACAGATTGGATTCAAGGAGCAATGGGGGTTCACTAGGGGAGGTACCTAAGCATAACTTATTGTTGCCTGTCCTAGTGTTGGCAGTGCTTGTGATTTCTAGCAACTTAAGGATTCTGCCATTAAGTGAATCTTCTAACCTTTTAGCTTTAGCTAGTTCTAATTTAAGAAATTTAATTTCTTCAGTTGATCTAGTGAGTTCAGCTTCCAACTTAATGTTTTCATTAGATATAGATTCTGATTCAGCTAGTTTATGTCTAAGCAATTTAATTTCCTTTTCTGAGCTAAGTAAGTCTAGGCAAAGAGTTTTAAATTCATGCTTAAACTCATCAGAGGTAAAATCATAAGATACAATTACCTGATCTTCATCAGACAATTCATCCTCCTCATCTTCAGTCATCTCTGCTGCTGAGTTACTGCTGCAGGCATTGATTGCCATAAGGCAAATCTTTTAGCTTTCTTCTCTTCTTCATCATCTTCACTGGAGCTGGAAGAAGAAGAATCTTCCTCAGAATCACTCCAGGTCTTTGCAACAAGACCTTTCTCTTTCTTCTTATATTTGTGAGAAGATGTCTTGGAGTAGTGCTTCTCATATTCCTTTTCTTTTCTCCTTTCCTTATGCTTTGTCTCTAGACACTCAGGGAGGATGTGTCAAGGCTTCCTGCATCCATAACAAATAATTTCTTTAGATGGAGTTTTATCATACCTTGGCTTGTCATCATATTTTGATGACTTTCTTCTGTTGTCCTTTCTTCCCATCTTGTAAAACCTCTTGGCAAAGAGTGCCAACAGTTCTTCATTTGATTGAGTCCCTTTGGACTCATCATCAGCCTTAAGAGCAAGGATTTGCTCTTTACTTATTGGAGTAGGTGCTTTAGCTTCAGCTTCAGCTTCCTTGGTCTTCAGTACTTGCTCAAATGATTTGAGCTTGCCAAGGAGGGCATCAGTTGAGATCTCTGTTGTACTTCTGGACTCCTTGATTGGCCAGAATATGAGATCCCATGTGCTGGGGAATCACATCAATATTTTATCATTAACTTCTGTCAATGTAATCTCCTTATCAAGTGACCTCAGCTCATTGATAATGGAACTGAGCCTTGTGTAAATGGCTTCTACTGTCTCAGCCTCTTCCTTCTTGAAGTTCTCATATTGGGATATGAGGTTGGACTTTCTGTCCTTCCTCTCATCAGCTGAACCAGCTTCAATCTGATTCAGTGAGTCCCACATGGCTTTTGCTGAGGTGCAATCAGCCACTTTATGGAATGTCTCATCAGACATAGTCTGAGCCAGAATATTCATAGCTTTGCATCAGCTATCTTGGCCTTCTTGTAGGTTTCATTATAGTCAGGAGGTGGCACTGCACTGAGATTTGCATATGTTGTAGCAGTAGCTATAGCAGGTGGTGTTGGTGGCCCTGTTAAGATAAAAGAAAAAAATATCTTCATCAATAGAGTTCATGTAAAGTCTGATTCTTGCCTTCCAGATGCCAAACATGGCTAAGTTGCATACTGGAGGTCTGGTGCTAGAATAATCTTTGTACTGGGCCATGAATCTAATGTGAGTGTATATGGTATCAAAGTATCTTATCACAAGATCTTATGGTTAAGGTGTTAGCCTGTTCAACCAATCAACCTAGGAATGGTTAAGTTGTTGAATAACCAACCTCCCTCTGATACCAATTGAAAGTGAGGGGATAAGATACTTACTACTCTCGAGGGGGTGGGGTGGGGTGGGGTGAATAGAGAATTCAAAAATAAAGAGACTCTAAACACTTCTCTTGAGCTATTTGCGGAATATAAAAACTAAAAGCTTTATACTTAAAGCCTAACAGAGTGTGGTGAAAAATAGAGGATGCTAACTGAAGTTTCAGTTGAGCATATGTCCTAACACAACAACTAGCAACCTAGTTATATCTATCACAGCCATAGTGCATCAATTAAAGTAAACAACCAGACAACACAAGAGCTTTATAGTGGTTCCCCAATTGGGTACATCCACTCTTCTACCACCCTGGTAGGAATCCATTACAGGTTTTTGTTCAGGTGCCCTGCCACCACAAGATCTGCTTCAGGTAGATCTACAAACCCTTCAGGCTTTTGATCAGGTGACTAAGAACAAAACACACGGGTTTTTGATCAGGTGCCCTTCCACCAAAGGTTCACTTTTGAAGGGAGTAATAACCCTTTTACAGGAGGTTAAGGGAAAGAGTTGAAGGTGTCTTCTCTGTGTTCAGAGAAGCTAGTGGATTGCTCTGAATATATCAAAGCTCCCCCTTGCTTAGAGAATGTCCAGGAAGAAGCTTTGCTTCAGGGTGTAGGATCTCCAAATTGCTTGAGTAGACTTTCTGATGCAGCCTTGAAGAAGACTCTAGCTTTTGAATGAATAATCTTCTTCAGTAGCTTTTGCAATCTACAACAATGATGTTGAGCAATCTGGGAGTGATCTTCTTCTTGAAAGCTTGAGCACTGAGAATTGATTTTCCTGAAGACAGGATGAACTCAGGAAGAAGAAGAACTTTTCTTTTTCTCTTGAGAATTCTGGTTCTGTGTCTTTTCTTAGAATTGTATTGTGTTGTTTTGTATTGTATTCAACCGACTGTACTGATAATATAGAAACTTCTCTTCTTTGAATAATTCCTCGAGCCCTGCACTAAAAGATCTTTCCAAATAATACAATAAAATAAATAAAGAAACTATGCCAGAAATCTTCTCTGTCATTCCCAAAAAGGAATTAAGGATATTAAAATATCCTATCAAATTGACTTTATAAATTTGCACAGGAAGCAAGGCGTAATGACTATATTACAGCTGTTAGAAAAACATGATTTCCTCTAATAAAACAAACGACTTATTTCTGCCAAATCTCTCAATTAATGCACAAGGAACATTGCAAATAAGCAAAGGAATATATGCATTAAATTAAGCAGAATATCTGAATAACATATGTCTTAAACATGAGGAAATAAATCAATAATTCAAATGAAAAGAATACAGATAATAACAGACAAAAAACGTCGACCAGAGAACGAAGATCGTCGATCTGAACAAGCAGATCGTCGACCTGAAGAAAAACTATCTTCACAGAAATCGTCGACCTGGGCAACACGATCGTCGATCTGAGCAAGCAGATCGTCGATCCCACTTCAGAGTTCATATGACTCTGAGATCTTCGATCATCAATCGAAGATCGTCGAGCGAAGTTCGACTATCGTCGAACAGAAAACTACTAAACCAAATTCTCATTCCAAACCTTTCTCAACTAGCCTAGCCTTAGGGTAGACTATCATTTAGTCTAACAATTGACCATAGATAAATCTTGGGTCAATTGCGCCTAATAGAGATGACATAGCCCAAATCAAAACTAGGGATCCAACATGCCCCATCAAGCAGAAGAAGAGGTCCACGGCGGACAAGTTGGCCGAGCCAATTCGGGAGGAGGTGGCCAAGCTCCTCAAGGCCGGTTTTGTATCCGAGATCCAATACCCCGGCTGGGTCTCCAACATTATTATGGTTAAAAAAGGGGACGACCAGTGGAGAATGTGTATCGATGTTTCTTTACTTAATAAATCATTCCCCAAGGATTGTTACCCCTTGCCTCAGATCGACGCGCTGGTTGACTCAGCCATCGGTTTCCCGGTAATGAGTTTCCTAGATGCTTTTTCAGGTTATCATCAGATCAGGATGCACCCCCTGACATCAAGAATGTCTCCTTCATCACAGGGGATGGATTCTATTGTTATAAAACGATGCCGTTCGGGCTAAAAAATGCAAGGGCGACCTATCGAAAGATGATGGATAGGGTCTTCCGAGAGATGAAGAGAAGGAACCTGGAGGTATATGTAGACGAACTCATGATCAAGAGCCTAGACGTCGAATCTCACCTCCGGGACTTGGAAGAGACTTTTTCCACTCTCCGCAAGTATACAATGAGATTAAACCCCTTGAAGTGCATTTTCTGGGCGAGCAGGGGGAAATTCCTGGGGCATCTACTCACCCCTGCTGCTGTAGAGCCCAACCCTAACAAGGTGAGGGTGATTGTGGAGTTGGGGTCACCACGGAATGCCAAGGAAGTGCAGCGGTTGACGGGGAAGTTAGCAGGGTTGAGCCGGTTCCTCTCCCGGGCCGGGGAGAAGTGCTCTCCCTTCTTTAAGAGCCTGAGTGGAGTTCAGAAGTTCGAGTGGACCTCGGAGTGCGGGGAGGCATTTCAGGCCTTGAAGAGGTAGCTGACTCAGGCCCCCCTGCTCTAAGGGCCAAAGATGGGGGAGGACTTGTTCTTGTATCTAGGGGTCAGAGAGGAGGCCCTGAGCTCCGTTTTGGTTCGGGAAGAGGTGCAGAAACATCTCCTGATTTACTATGTGAGTCGGGTCTTGAGGAAGGCAGAGCTTCGGTATCCTATCCTGGAGAAGCTAGCCTTTGCACTCATCATTTCAGCTCGGAGTCTCCGGCCCTACTTCCAGGCACACTCGATCCAAGTGGTGACTGACCACCCCCTCCGCAAAATATTCAAGGGGGTGGAGCACTCAGGCTAGCTAGCCAAGTGGTCGGTAGAGTTAAGCGAATTCGACATTTCCTTTGTCCCTCGACTTTTGATCAAGGCACAAGCAATGACTGACTTCCTGGCAGACTATGTGGTGGAAGTGGCGGAGGCGGAACTCCCCCCACCCAGTCCCCTGGAAGGTGATGGTGGACGGCGCGTTAAGAATACATTCCCTGGGAGTGGGGGTGATCTTGGAATGTCCACATGGGACAAAGATTGAGCAAACAGTAGTGGTGCATTTTCCCATTACCAACAATCATGCCGAGTATGAGGCTGTGATTGCAGGCCTTCGCCTTGCAAGGGAGCTAAAGGTGTACGACGTGGAGGTCCTCACTGACTCCATGGTGGTGGCCTCCCAGATTAATGGAGAGTTCGAGGCAAGGGAGCCAACTCTGCAGCTGTACTTGGCGAAGGTGAAGGGGGTCATCGACACGTTCCAGACTTTCTCTATCCGGTACATGCCCAGGGAGGAAAACGAGCAGGTAGATCGACTGGTAAAACATGGTCCCCGGGTGGGGGGTACCATCACCAACTTGTTCCACCCCTCCAATGAGGAGGGAGAGCTGAAGGAGGTGGAGCAGTACCCCTCGTGGATGGACCCATTCACAACTTTCTTGTCCACGGGAGAGTATCCTGAGGGGATGGACAGAAAGAAGCTCAAGCACAAATCAACATACTATCTCATGCGCGATGGGTAGCTGTACCGAAAGATCCTCTCGGGGATGTTAGCATATTGCGTGGCCGAGGTGGAGGTCCCGAGGATCTTGGAGGAGGTCCACTCTGGGGAGTGTGGAAGCCACTCTGGGAGTCGGATGCTGGAAGGGAGAATCGTCAGGCAAGGATACTTTTGGCCGACCCTGAGCCACGATGCGGAAAAGTTCACAAAGGAGTGTCATAAGTGCCAACTATTCGCCCCCCTTCAGCTGCAACCGGCCCAGCGCCTCAGGAGTATCACAACACCCTGACCATTTGCAATCTGGGGAATGGATTTGGTCAGACCCTTTCCCCAGGACAACGACAAAAGAAGATTCTTGCTAGTCATGATCGACTATTTTTCCAAGTGGATGGAAGTAAAGGCTTTGGCCAAGGTTACCTCCCAAGTCATCAGGAACTTTGTTTGGGGGGAAATCATTTGCCGACACGGGTTTCCCCAGGCCATCGTTACGGACAATGAACCTCAGTTTGCTAGCTCCAAGTTCCTCAGCTTTTATGGGCAGCTCGGGATTGATCTTTGGTTCTCCTCGGTCCATCACCCAAGGAGCAATGGGCAGGTGGATGCGGCAAATAAGATCATTGTCAACCTCCTCAAAAATAAAGTAGAGAACCTGAAAGGTAGTTGGGTGGAGCAGCTTCCCTCGGTCCTCTGGGCCCTCAGAACCACACCCAACATGGACACAAGAGAGAATCCTTTCAAACTTTCCCATGGGTGCGAGGCGGTGCACCCACTAGAGTTCGAGGCCCGAACGCCTCGGGTGGTCGAGGCAGGAGAAGGTAGGGAGGAATGGAGAACCGAGAACAAAGAGGAGCTACAGCTCTCCCTCGACATGGTTGAAGAGCTGTGAGACCTCTCTGCCATCAGGCAAGAGGAAGTAAAGAGATGAATGGCCAAGTACTTTTACAAGCACATCAGAGTCAAACAATTTGCGGAGGGGGACTTGATCTTAAGAAAGGTGGATGCTGTAGGGAGGTCAGCCTCAATGGGGAAACTCAACCCCAATTGGGAAGGACCATACATAGTGCAGGAGGTCTTGAAGTCAGGAGGGTATCACCTCCGGAATGTGGAAGGCGAAACCCTAGGTCTCACCTAGAGTGGTGATGACCTAAAGCACTTTTACCCTTGAGTCATGTATGTTATATTTTGTGAAATAAAATTTCTCTAGATACTTATGCTCATGACATGTCTTGTGCAAGTGGAAGAGTGAGTCTGCCCCAGACACCAAGCAGATCCCGCTGTCAGGCTCTCACCTAGCTGATAGGGCTGGATGTCACTCGGAGGAGTATGCCACAGACCCCGAGCAGATCCCGCTGCCAGGCTCTCACCTAGTTAGTAGGGCTGGATGTCACTCGGAGGAGTCTGCCCCAGATGAGTGGATCCTGCTGTTTGGCTCTCATCAAGCTGATAGGGCTGGATGTCACTCGGAGGAGTCTGCTCCAGACCCCGAGTAGATCCCGCTGTCAGGATCTCTCCTAGCTGATAGGGCTTGATGTCACTCGGAGGAGTGTGCCCCAGACCCCGAGTAGATCCCCCTGTCAGGATCTCATCTAGCTGGCAGGGCTGGATGCCATACGAGGGAGTCTGCCCCAGAACCCAAGCAGATCCTGCTGTCAGGCTCTCTCCTAGCTGACAGGGCTAGATGTCACTCAGAGTAGTCTGCCCCATACCCAGAGCAGATCCCGCTATCAGGCTCTCTCCTAGCTGACAGGACTGGATGTCACTCGGAGGAGTCTGACCCAAACCCTGAGTAGATCTCGCTTTCAGGCTCTCTCCTAGCTGACAGGGCTGGATGTCACTCGGAGGAGTCTGCCACAGACCCCGAGCAGATCCCGCTGCCAGGCTCTAACCTAGCTGACAGGGTTGGATGTCACTCAAAGGAGTCTGCCCTAGACCACGAGCAGATCCCGCTGTCAGGATCTCTCCTAGCTGGTAGGGCTGGATGTCACTCGAGGGAGTCTGCCCCAGACCTCGAGCAGATCCCGTTTTCAGGCTCTCTCCTAGTTGACAGGGCTGGATGTCACTCGGAGTCTGCCCCAGAACCCGAGTAGATCCCGCTGTCAGGCTCTCTCCTAGCTGATAGGGCTGGATGTCACTCGGAGGAGTATGCCCCAGACCCCAAGAAGATCCCGCTGCCAGGCTCTCAACTAGCTGGCAGGGCTGGATGTCACTCGAGGGAGTCTGCCCCAGACCCCGAGCAGATCCCGCTGTCAGGCTCTCTCATCACTGACAGGGCTGGATGTCACTCAAAGGAGTCTGCTCCAGACCCCGAGCAGATCCCGCTGCCAGGCTCTTACCTAGCTGGCAGATCTGGATGTCACTTGAGGGAGTCCAACCCTCTCTAGGAGTTATTTATTAAGAACGCTTTCCTAAAGGTGTAAGGGTACAAGGTCCCCATAGGCAAGCTCGCAGGCCCAGCTCGGCAGAGAAAAGGTAAGCCCCGATCGGCCTCCCCATTGAGGAAGGCGAGCCCCAGCAAGACACTCTACCCCCCTTCAGTTTTACTTATGAAATATTTGGATAGTTTTGACTCAACATCAAAAAAAGAAGGGAGAACTCGCGTGTGAGCTGGGTGGTTGCGGGCCTAGCTCGGCAAGTGGTCCATCCCCTGCTGACCTGAAGAGGGGGGGGGGGGCGAAATCTCGGAATGCGGTCACGAGTACGGATCCTAGGCGCGCGCTCTGGAGGTGAATTTTGTCTTAGCGAGATCAAACGAAGGGGAGGGCTCACAGCCGAGTGCATCACAGAAGGAAAGTTCAAAAGCAAAGAAGATAAAAAAATTCACTTTTCTTTCAGTATAAAATGATTACAAAAAAAGTGATTCCAAAAGTGGAGGAAGAATTGCAAGAAGGAAAAGAAAAAGGGGAGGGGGGAGGGGGGTCAGCTCTCGCCTCCTTACCCGGATTGGAGGTCTCCGTCTGCTCCGTTGAAAGGGTGGTCCTTGAAATCCTTGCCGAAGAAATAGTCGAGACTGTCCTCCTTCTCACTCGGCGGTGTGGGTGGGAACAGACTCGGCATCAGGTCTCAGACTGTGGCCTCCTCGCAGCCCTCCACTAGCACCTGCATATCCTTCATGATCTGTAGGTGATGGTTAAAATGCGCAGGTTTCTTTTATTTTATTTTAAGATGAGTGAGATTTTATTTATATAGAAAAAGAAGAGCGTTTTTATTTTGTTAGAAACCGAGTTTTAACGAGAGGGAGGCAAGTGCACCTATCGCGTGTAGTACACGATATTCCGTGTGTGGAATATCGGGGTCGTATTGTTCTCGGGGCCGGCTTAGCTATATCTACTCTTTCCCTGAAAGCCTATTATTCTACCGATAATTTTTAGGTTTGATAAAAAAGGAAATGGCATAAACATATAAAAAATGCATAATAATAATAAAGCATAAAATAAAGTGCGGAAATAAATGAAGTGCAGAAGGCCGATGACCAACTTAGCGCGACGCTATCAAAAAGAGAATTGAACTAAAATAACTTTTAATAAAAAGAGATCCTAATTTTCAAATTAATTAAGACGGAGACTCGGCCGTGGAGGTTCCTTAGATATGAGCTCACCTTGGTCTAGGGATATCGCTCACCTGAACATTAAGACAATTCGACCGATCGTTAGACCGACGAAGGATTCCTCTTAATGCCCGCTTTACGCTAAGAACCCCGCTATTGGGTGGGGAACCCAATCCGGTAGAGTCACACGCCTCCTCTCTCGAGGGTTAGCGCGAAGCTCTCTTTACCCAAGGGTGATCGATCCATACGTGCGGCCTCTCGGTGTTGCGTATGGATAACAGAAATAGAGCCCGCACATCGATAATGCGGTCCTACGCGTCGTTAACCCAGGGTAAACCTTAAGAAATTTAATTAAATAGAAAACAGGACCTTTAATTATTTAAAGCTACTTTATCTGTCCCAATGCTCTTCGATATTGAGGGGCTAAGGGCAGTTAGCCACTCATCGTAATGGGGATACTTACGCTAGAAAGCGATAAAGAAAGCTGTAAAGAAAGTAGGAAATAAAGCAGTAAATGAAAGCTGAAAATTGCAAGTCCTACCCAAACGAGTAGGACTGAAGAAAGCAGTAAATGCAAATCCCGGCTCGAGCGAGTGGGCGGGGGTAAATTTATCTCATACACGCACACACTCTACAGAAATTAAAATCACACACACGCACTCTACAGAAATTAAAATCACACACACGCTCGCAAAGTTTTCCTACTCAAGTGAGTAGGAAGAAAATGAAAGCAATAAAAGACAAGTCCCACTCAAACGAGTGGGCGGAAAATGAAAGCAGAGCGCCATTTAACTCTTAACGAGTAGGCGGAAATAAATGCATACGCACACACTCTACAGAAATTGAAATAAAGTTGTAAAACTAACTCATACACGCACGCACACTTGCAAAAATGAGAAAAAGTAAAGTGCTCTAAAAATTAAAACGACTGCATTTCTATCGCTAGAATGCGGTAGAAATGCATAAAAAGTGAAAATAAAAATTAAATGGAGCGAAAAGTTTTGCAAATAAACGCAAAATAGAAGTGAGCGCAAAATTATAACGATGATATTTTCATTCTTAACTTTTTATAAAAATGGATAAAAAGTGGAATAAAACTAAAAAGGGAACGAAAAGTTTGTACGATCCTAAACAGTTCTAAGTTAAAGAAAATAAAAACAACACATTTTAGGCGTTTTTATAAAGTCTTTAAGAATGAAAATAGGATAAAAAAGAAAAGATAAAGCAAAAGAAATGCGAAAAATGAAAATAAAACGGACATTACAACGGCTAGAAATGCCGTAAAATTCCTAACTAAACGAGATTATAAAAGCTTTTAAAAGACAAAACATAAAAAGAACAAAAAAGGGAACGAAAAATTGCAAGGATAGGGCGCTTCCAAATGAGATTCATGCTAAGCAAGAGAGAAAATAAACTATTTTTATTAAATAAAAAGCTATTACAAACTAAGGGAGGGGGGAGAAATTCTCTTACATAACATTTGGATCCAAATGGGCAGCACAACACCTTAGCAAAGTGGTCAAAATAAAAGACAGAAATCTCATACAGCAGCTGGCCTTTTATAGGAAAAATTTTGGGTTGGTCACGCCCGTGACTAGGGCGTGACAGGGGGCGTGTCACTACTGTTCATGAGCTGATCGGTGATTTGACTGGAAAGTTGACTTCGGCTGAAAACGTGGCGGTCACGCCCCAGGTCACGGGCGTGACTAGGGCGTGACGGGGAGCTGGATCTGGGGATTTGACGCGAGCTTTGACTTCGGGGCGGTCCACGTGGCGGACACAGGCGTGACACAAATGTCACGAGCGTGTAAGGGGGGCGTGACCCGAACAGCTGGCAGCTCGATGTCGGCAGCGTTGACAGTTGACGAAGCGTTGAGTGCCGACATCGACACGGGCGTGACGAGCTTTGACACGGGCATGACATGAAGGCGTTGAGTCATTAACAGTGAAATCGGTTAGTGTCGACAACCCGCTAGCGTTGAGTGCCTAACACGCCCGTGTCGGGCATGGTCACGGGCGTGACAGGCCAAAAATTCAGTTTTTCTAAAAAATTTCAGAAAACAAAAATAATTTAAGTTAGTATTAAATTTACAAAAAAGAAGTATTTTATTAAAGAAAATAAACTAAAAAAGATAAAAATAAAGTAAAATGACATAATTAAAATACAAAAATATAAGTATATTTACAATTCATCAAATACTCCCATACTTAAGCTTTTGCTATTCCAGAGCAAAAGTTGGAGATGAACCTATAAGGAATAAAAAAGAATCCTAAATTCAACTAACGTTTAAGTTAATTGTAAGAAAGATCGAAGTAAATTTCCGGGGTCTCGGAATTAAATCTTAACTTATGAAAATGTTAAAATAGAGGAACTGTTTCAAAAAATACTTCTAAACGAGAAAAATAGAAAACGAAAATTATTTTGTTAGTTTAACAAAAATGGATTTGAATTATCGAAAAAACTTTAGCTAAAAAGAAATTGATAGGAAATAATTCAATTTAAAAATTATGCTCTCAAAAAGTTTTAGATTAATTCTAGAATCATGAAAAAAGGATAAGTGGATTGGCGGTTATGAAGAGGGCTTTGATTTTTGAGGCGAGGTAATTTTTTCTCGAACCTCCACATTTTTTCTTTATGGATTATTAGGAAAATGAAATC
Organism: Platanthera zijinensis; assembly: GCA_039513925.1. Lineage (NCBI taxonomy): Eukaryota > Viridiplantae > Streptophyta > Magnoliopsida > Asparagales > Orchidaceae > Platanthera > Platanthera zijinensis. The sequence continues at coordinate 115,589,097 of CM077094.1, forward strand.
TTATTTTCCTAACATTTTTCTTTCTTTTTTTTTCTTTTTTTCTTCATAAATATAAATAAACCCAATGCATATGTATATGAGTAATGAATTTTATCCTCTTACTCCGTAGCATATAATCTTTTTAATTATTGGGTGCCTATGTTTGCGGGACGAAATCTTATCCCCATTGACATAAGATCTTTTAGGGTGAGTGGGGAATCATACAGATTAAGGCATGAAAAAAAGGTGGATGGTTTAGTTTCTAAAAGAAAGCTAGAGTTTAATAAAAAATTTCGAGAGCAACCTTTTTAATTTGAACGTTCCTACGTTTCTAAAAGCATAAGTAGAAATAATGTAAAATCCATAAATGTTATTTTCTAACATAAAAATGTGCTTTTATTCAAAAATCAGAAGTGAAAATGAGAAAAACAAGTTCCCTATAATAAGAAAAAGACATAAAAAATTCTTTAAAATCTTAACCCCAGAAATTTAAGTCTATCGAGCTACAATTAAAAAACGAATAGTAAATAAAGAATTAATTAAAATTCGCTTATAAATAAACTCGAAACGATCATTTTGGAGAGCAAAGAGGTTAAGAAATGAGGTTTTCGAATTATTTATTACAAAATAATTTTTTTTGATTTTTATGAGTTTTTCTATTTTTTTTTTGATATTTTGGAGTTATTATCATTTTTTTGGAATTTTTTTTTAAAGGTTATGCAAATTTTTTTGAGTTAATTTTTTTTTTAATTTTTAGATTTACAGAAATATTTACAAGAAAAGAGAGAATTTTTACAAGATAGGAAAGAGAAGTGGAAAGAGACGAGAATATTTACAAAATATTTACAAAGAAGAAAAAGAATCGCCCGCGAACAGACTCTTATTTGTGGTTGGTTCGATGAGTCGAACGTCGCGGAGCGATGTTTTTATTTTTTTTGAATTTTTTATTATTATTATTATTTAAAGCATGAAAATATTTTTTTGAAATTTTTAATTTTTGCAAAATTTTTGGAATTTTTTTTATTACGTGCGGGAAATAAAAGGACAGAAAATAGGAAACACCCCCATACTTAAGTCCAACATTGTCCCCAATGTTGCACTAAGTAGGAGGAACATGATATATATATAAAAAGGACTAAGCAGTTATGTACAAAAAATTAAAAAAAATAGGGGTTTAGAAATCTTCCCTAAATCGCGTTCGGGGAAGCCCGTTAAGTATTGTCCTGCAAAAGTTAAAAGTAAAAGCAAAAATATAATATAAAAAATGAAAAAGAAAAATTCGGCGAAAATGGTGCGGGTGATAGGGGGCAAGTGGGTGTGACTCGTAAGCTAACGTCTTAGCTAAGTGAGCGCGACTGATATGTGATCCCCTAGCGCTCACGATTGTGAAGCGCGCCGAAACAACAAAATAAATACATAATTAATAAATTTTTTGTTTTATATATATTTTCTTAGTTTTTTTTTTTTTTTGAATTTTTAGAGATTTTTTTTTTATGTTTTTAGGTTTTGATTTTTTGAAAATAAAAATAAAAAGAAAAAAGAAAATAAGTTAAAGGCAAAATAAAAATGAAAGATATATATATTTTTTGAATTTTAAATTTTTGGATGAAAAGAAAGATAAAAAAAATTTCATCATCATTTTTTTTTTAAGTTTTTTTATTTTTTTAGTTTTAAAATTTTAAAGTTTTTTATGTTTTTAAGTTTTTGATTTTTTTTTTTTAAGTTTTAAATTTTTCTGATTTTTTTGTTTGAAAGTTTTTAAAATTTTTTTTATTTTTTGATTTTTTTGTTTTTTTAAGTATTTATTATTAATATTAATATTGATATTATTATTATTAATATAATTGTTTTGGTTGCGCAATATTTTTTTTTTTAGATAAGTAGAAATAAAGGGTAAAATTAATTGGTTTCAGGAATTCAAAATAGTAAGACGAAATTTTCCCCGGCAACGGCGCCAAAAACTTGATGGTTAAAACGCGCAGGTTTCTTTTTATTTTATTTTAAGATGAGTGGGATTTTATTTATATAGAAAAAGAAGAGCGTTTTTATTTTGTTAGAAACCGAGTTTTAACGAGAGGGAGGCAAGTGCACCTATCGCGTGTAGTACACGATATTCCGTGTGTGGAATATCGGGGTCGTATTGTTCTCGGGGCCGGCTTAGCTATATCTACTCTTTCCCTGAAAGCCTATTATTCTACCGATAATTTTTAGGTTTGATAAAAAAGGAAATGGCATAAACATATAAAAATGCATAATAATAATAAAGCATAAAATAAAGTGCGGAAATAAATGAAGTGCAGAAGGCCGATGACCAACTTAGCGCGACGCTATCAAAAAGAGAATTGAACTAAAATAACTTTTAATAAAAAGAGATCCTAATTTTCAAATTAATTAAGGCGGAGACTCGGCCGTGGAGGTTCCTTAGATATGAGCTCACTTTGGTCTAGGGATATCGCTCACCTGAACATTAAGACAATTCGACCGATCGTTAGACCGACGAAGGATTCCTCTTAATGCCCGCTTTACGCTAAGAACCCCGCTATTGGGTGGGGAACCCAATCCGGTAGAGTCACGCGCCTCCTCTCTCGAGGGTTAGTGCGAAGCTCTCTTTACCCAAGGGTGATCGATCCATACGTGCGGCCTCTCGGTGTTACGTATGGATAACGGAAATAGAGCCCGCACATCGATTATGCGGTCCTACGCGTCGTTAACCCGGGGCAAACCTTAAGAAATTTAATTAAATAGAAAACAGGACCTTTAATTACTTAAAGCTACTTTATCTGTCCCAATGCTCTTCGATATTGAGAGGCTAAGGGCAGTTAGCGACTCATCGTAATGGGGATACTTACGCTAGAAAGCGATAAAGAAAGCTGTAAAAAAAGCAGGAAATAAAGCAGTAAATGAAAGCTGAAAATTGCAAGTCCTACCCAAACGAGTAGGACTGAAGAAAGCAGTAAATGCAAATCCCGGCTCGAGCGAGTGGGCGGGGGTAAATTTATCTCATACACGCGCACACTCTACAGAAATTAAAATCACACACACGCACTCTACAGAAATTAAAATCACTCACATGCTCGCAAAGTTTTCCTACTCAAATGAGTAGGAAGAAAATGAAAGCAATAAAAGACAAGTCCCACTCAAACGAGTGGGCGGAAAATGAAAGCAGAGCGTCATTTAACTCTTAACGAGTAGGCGGAAATAAATGCATACGCACACACTCTACAGAAATTGAAATAAAGCTGTAAAACTAACTCATACACGCACGCACACTTGCAAAAATGAGAAAAAGTAAAGTGCTCTAAAAATTAAAACGACTGCATTTCTACCGCTAGAATGCGGTAGAAATGCATAAAAAGTGAAAATAAAAATTAAACGGAGCGAAAAGTTTTGCAAATAAACGCAAAATAGAAGTGAGCGCAAAATTATAACGATGATATTTTCATTTTTAACTTTTTATAAAAATGGATAAAAAGTGGAATAAAACTAAAAAGGGAACGAAAAGTTTGTACGATCCTAAACAGTTCTAAGTTAAAGAAAATAAAAACAACACATTTTAGGCGTTTTTATAAAGTCTTTAAGAATGAAAATAGGATAAAAAAGAAAAGATAAAGCAAAAGAAATGAGAAAAATGAAAATAAAACGGACATTACAACGGCTAGAAATGCCGTAAAATTCCTAACTAAACGAGATTATAAAAGCTTTTAAAAGACAAAACATAAAAAGAACAAAAAAGGGAACGAAAAATTTCAAGGATAGGGCGCTTCCAAATGAGATTCATGCTAAGCAAGAGAGAAAATAAACTATTTTTATTAAATAAAAAGCTATTACAAACTAAGGGAGGGGGGAGAAATTCTCTTACATAACATTTGGATCCAAATGGGCAGCACAACACCTTAGCAAAGTGGTCAAAATAAAAGACAGAAATCTCATACAGCAGCTGGCCTTTTATAGGAAAAATTTTGGGTTGGTCACGCCCGTGACTAGGGCGTGACAGGGGGGCATGTCACTACTGTTCATGAGCTGATCGGTGATTTGACTAGAAAGTTGACTTCGGCTGAAAACGTGGCGGTCACGCCCCAGGTCACGGGCGTGACAGGTGTCAGTCACGGGCGTGACTAGGGCGTGACGGGGAGCTAGATCTGGGGATTTGACGCGAGCTTTGACTTCGGGGCAGTCCACGTAGCAGACACGGGCGTGACACAAATGTCACGAGCGTGTAAGGGGGGCGTGACCCGGACAGCTGGCAGCTCGATGTCGGCAGCGTTGACAGTTGACGAAGCGTTGAGTGCCGACATCGACACGGGCGTGACGAGCTTTGACACGGGCGTGACATGAAGGCGTTGAGTCATTAACAGTGAAATCGGTTAGTGTCGGCAACCCGCTGGCGTTGAGTGCCTAAAACGCCCGTGTCGGGCATGGTCACGGGCGTGACAGGCCAAAAATTCAGTTTTTCTGAAAAATTTCAGAAAACAAAAATAATTTAAGTTAGTATAAAATTTACAAAAAAGAAGCATTTTATTAAAGAAAATAAACTAAAAAAGATAAAAATAAAGTAAAATGACATAATTAAAATACAAAAATATAAGTATATTTACAATTCATCAGTAGGGTATATTCGGTGGATGCGATCGAGTTGACCCGCAACCTCTCAGCAACCTCCGCCTCGCCGAAGATCCTAGGGCTCTTGTATGGGAAAGGAGGCTCGCTACCGCCGGGAGGGAGAAAAGCTTCGACCTGACGAGCGATCTCGCCGTGAAGCCCTTTGTTCTCTTCGCATTGCTTTGCATTCTTCCCTTCCAGCTCGGCAGTGCGGGCTTCCAGCTCGGCGATGAGAGCTTCCAGTGCGTCGGAGCGAGAATGGAGCTGGCGGTTCTCTTCCTCTAATCCAGCGGCGCGAGTCTGCAGCTCCCGAGCAGCCTCGACATCCTGAGGTAAGAATGGGTAGGTAAACCTGAAGCTGAAAAAATCCTGAGTAAAAGAAAAAGGGGGGGGGGGAAGGGATGATCGGTGCTCACCAGCCCGTCGTTGCCCTTGACGAGCTGATCCTCGGCAATGCTGAGCCTCTGCTCCAGGTCAACGACCCTATCCTGGGCCAGGTTGCGCTTCTGCTCCGCCTTCTGTAAGAGGTGTCTTAGGTTGAAGCCGCGATGAACCACCATGTGGTGGAGCTCCAGTGCCCGCATGTGGGCCTGCATGCCCTCATGGCCTAGTTGGCACAGGGTCATGCACATTTAGGCCCTGGCATCCTCGCGCCCATAGAGGCCGAAGCCGAGTGCATAGGCTTGACCCGAGGGGGGCTCGCGGTCGGCCCAGGAGGATTGGAGGGTAGAGACAGAGATCCGGTGGGTGAACTCATCCCATTGAACCACGGGCACGCCGGCCTAGTCCTTCCACCTCCCCCAAGGCCGAAGAGGTGGTGACTCTTCGGCGGACCCAGCTTGTGGGCCGGGGGCTTCTTGACTGCAGGAGCAGAAGGCTCGCCTCCCTCCTGCTCTTTGTCCATTGTCTCCTTCAGCGGGCTCCCCGGCAATCCATCCGGGGTGGTCTCGAGCGAGCTCATGTACTTGGGATGTGGTTGTTGTTGCTTTGCCTGAGAAACCACCACCGCTTTAAGCTTCTTCTGCGGTGGATGGAGGTGAGGCGATCTGGACCCCGCAGGATCAACCCGCTTCCTGCCAGAAGGCTTAGACGACGACGACTCGTCTCGGTAGGTGGCTGCGACCGCCTTCTCGCGGGCGAATGGGTCGGCGAGTAGACCCAGATCCGCAAAAGGCGGGTTCTCGGGAATTAACCGCTCTCCTGCAGAAATAACTTATAAAAATTCCAATGAATTTTGCGAGATCTAGAAAGGAGGAAAGTTGAAAGATATACCTTCGCCGGGAAGAATGGGGAGGAGCGAGTCGAGGCCCTTCCGAAGGAAGGCGACCTCGAAGTCTTTGTGGAGGAAAAACTTGTGGACCTCGACGTCATTGCCGAAGATGGTGGGGGGTCGGTATACCTCCTTGCCTTTTTACTATGGCGAGTAGGGTACGTTGCCAAGATCGCTCTTGATAAAGACAATCTTGGTCATCCAGTTGCGATGTTTGTTCGCGATCTTGCGAACCTTGATAAAGGAGCCCCCGAAGTAGGAGATGCCGTCGGGGGTCGCCTTGTAAGTAAAGAGTTTCCTGAACACGGTCAGGTTTAACTCTATTCGCTCCCGGCAAGGGAAGCTCGCGAATGCCACCATCATGGCGATGGAGTTCGGGTTCAGCTGCGCGGGAACCGCGCCGAAGTACTTGAGGATCTGGCGGACTTCCGGCCAAAGCGGAAGGCGCAGCCCCATCTTGAAATGCGAGATTTGGAAGGCGAGCTCCTCTGGGTAGAAAGTGTTGATGGCCTCGCCCTCCCTGGGCTGGCGCGCCTCGAAGCCAGGGGTCTTGAATTTGGTACTGAATGCGGTGAACTCCTCCTCCGCCGTGTTCCCTTAAAGAAACAGTAGTCAGTAAAGTGTTGAGCGCACTTGGAGCGACCATCGGAGTCAGGGTTGGACTTCCCCATGATCGCGAAAAATGTAGAGAGCGAGTGCAAGTAGGAAGGAGGCGAGCAGAGGAGGAAAGTATAGAAGCAATAAAATCAGAAAGTCGGAGTAGGTAATGGTGCCTATTTATAGAAAAAGGGGTCATGGGCCGAGCTGACCGATCGGTCCAGCTCGCCTAGCCCAGCTCACCTAATCTAGCTCGCCGACTTCCATGACCCGTCCCATCACGCGCCAATCAAGAATATTATATTCGAATAAACAAGAAATAAAGTCTGAAAATGTTTCTAAGTTATTACATGCCTAAGAGGGATATTGCCTAGGGAAATTGAATACAAGCAAATCGGCCATCTCGGCGCACGCGCGAGCTAATGGGGTAGGAGGCGAGTCCTGATAGGCTCGCCAGGGGGCCATTCTTTACCTTCCCCGGTCTCACATCTCCTTCCTCGCAGGCTGGCACTAGTCGCGGAGCTCGCGGATCCGCCTCAAGCATCCCCTGGATGCCAAAAGATTCTCGTCCAGCTCTTCCAGCAATGGTGAAAGGGACGCCATCTCGCCCGTCAGGCCCTCTCTCGCCTCGCCTTCCAGCCACTCACACTCCCGCTGCAGCACGTCATTGTCTTCCCGTAACCGGTGGACCTCACATACTATCTTCTTGAGGACCTCGATTCCTCGCTTCGTCAGCTCAGGGCCCCCCAGCTCGGCATCCAAGAAGGACTCCAAGGTCTTCAAGGAAGGGAGGGGCGAGTAGTGTGCTCGCTCTAGGGATTCGTCGGCCTCCGACTAACTATGTAAGGATGCAAGAATGGTTGAATAATGTGAAAGGCGAATGCATCAGGAGAAACTACGGACAGCCCAGTAAAGGACGACTTACCTGAAGAGCACAGCGCATCGAGGGAAAAGCGGGGTGGAGGCATCTTCAAATCTTTACTGTGACCTGGAGTCTGCATTCGGGGTGAAATAAGGTTTAAGCCTGGCACTGGGATAATTATGGCACCATCCCTTGAAGTCTCGGCGAGTTGAGAGGAGGGGACGCAGACCGACGAGTCCGGTTTTTGCGAGTTCAGCCCTAGGGTCCCAAAGGACGGGGATGGGTCGCGGTGACGAGCCTCCGAAGCCCCAAACCGCAGGTCAGCGGGAAGAGTATCAGTCTGTGGAGAGGTGATCCTGCCGCCCCCATCCCGTCAGTCCTGGTCGGCACAGAGGTCAATAAAATTCCCCTCCTTCCCAGGGGTACGCAAGGTGGAGGAGCCCGCCTCAGGCTCCAGGGCCTTCTTCAAATCTTGGTAAGCGCATTCGGACGCCTCTGCATCTAACTTCACCATCTTGGCCGAATTGGATTCGACGGGGGCGCTCCACGGGATGATAAGGGGAATGGAGGTTAAGCTGGCGACGCGGGCAGAGGGATCTTGTAAGCCTTCGCAAGCCTCTCTTGGAGCTCCTTAGGAAAAGGCATCTCGGCAAGTTTAGGGCGGAGGGGAGTGAGAAAGGTCACCCAGGTACACAGGCGCATATTTATAGCCGCTGGTGGACCCTGCCGAAAGATTCCCTGGCTCCTTCCACACTCGCCGAATCCCATGGGGTTGGATGTTTCTTTCCGAGCTTGTGCTAACCTCGTAAAGAGTGGGGATTATGTACAACCCCGTATCCAGCGAGTGGGGTTGGCATGAGCCATACTGGCCAAGTTTAGCCCAAAACCCAGGCAAGCCAAGCCCGTGGCATCGAGTGAGGCGAGCTCACTCAATGCCTTTTGCCGTGGCGTCAAGTGAGGTAAGCTCACTCAACGCCTTCTGTCTTGGTGTCGAGTGAGGTGATCTCCCTTAACACCTTCTGTCTTGGCGTCGAGTGAGGCGAGCTCCCTCAATGCCTTCTGTCTTGGCATCGAGTGAGGCGAGCTCCCTCAACGCCTTCTGCCTTGGGGTCGAGTGAAGCAAGCTCCTTCAATGCCTTCTGTCTTGGCGTCGAGTGGGGCGAGTTTACTCATCGGCCGGCTTACACTCTCCCTAAAGAGCTCGACAGTAGCTCCGACTCACCCAGGAGTGGTGGGATGTTTTTGAGGGGCGAGCTTGTACTCGCCAAGCCCCGTTCGTCGAGATCTGACCTTTTAGAGAACTCGTGACATGAAGTTAGGGAAGGTCGAGCCCGTGCCTTGGCGTTGAGTGATGCTTCTCCACTCCCGCCTTCCGCAAATAACGGGTGGATAGGGCCAGCCGGGCCCATACTTTCCAAAGGCCGTGTAGAAGCGGCGAGTGCCAACCTCGTCGAGCACTCGCCATCCTTGCCGAGCAGATATTGAGGGCTACTCGCCCAGTAGTCCGTGAGGTGTTTTTACCATTTTGCCCCCGCTGTCCTGCCCATATCTAGTTGGAATAGCGGAGTCTCGCTGTTGGCAGACCTGGGTGGGCTGCACATAGCTATTCAGAATAACGGAGTTTGGCTGTTGGCAGTCCAGCCCAAGGGGTCTTTAGTAATTTCAGGCATGCAGAGGTTAGTTAATTGCAGATCGTTTTCAGAAATCTATAAATAGGACCCAAGGGGTACCTCAGAGGGCATGCTTACTTGTCTCCCAGTCTTTTAGCGCCTTCTGAGGTACCTTAGCCTGACATTTGGCTAAAGAGGGGAAGCGCTCAATGATCTTCTGGGTGTGGTGGGACCTCTGCGCCGGGCCCTTGGTCTAGTCCTTTGCTCTCTTTTCCTTGTTGTTTTTCTTGCTGGATAAAAATAGGTGTGCGACCACCCCTTCCCTAAGGGTGAACTCCACAAGAGATCGATTTTCGGTTTCAATAGATAGTCCCATATGTTTTCTGATCAACAGGTTTACCCTGCTCAACATTATCAACTACAACATTAGAGGGCATGGGTGTTTTCATAGCTGAGGCATCTAACATCCCAAATCTTTTAATTAGCTCTTTAGCATATTTAGATTGGAATATAAAAATACCTTCAGGAGTTTGCTTCACTTGTAAACCAAGGAAGTAGGATAGCTCACCCATGCTACTCATTTCAAACTTTGAATGCATTAGGTCAGAAAACCATTTGCAAAGTTTGGAATCAGTAGAACCAAATATTGTGTCATCTACTATATTTAAACTAATAAAATTTTAGATTTATGATGTCTAATGAATAATGTTTTATCTACTATGCCCCTACTAAATTTATTTTCTAGAAGAAAACTAGCAAGGGTCTCAGACCAAGCTCTTGGAGCTTGTTTAAGACCATACGGGGCTTTATTAAGTCTAAAAACATGAGAAGAGTGAGTTGGAGAGATAAAAGCTGGTGGTTGTTCTACAAAAACTTCCTCTTTGAGTTCTTCATTTTGAAAAGCACTCTTCACATCCATCTGATATACCTTGAATCTCTTGAATGTTGCAAATGCAAGAAAAATTCTGATAGCCTCCAATCTTGTAACAGGAGCAAATGTCTGATTATAGTCTATGCCTTCCTCCTGTGAGTATCCTTGAGATACAAATCTTGCTTTATTTCTTATAATGATTCCTTGAGCATCAAACTTATTCCTAAAGACCCATTTGGTTCAATGACTGGATAATCTTTGGGTCTTGGAACTAAATCCCAAACTCTATATCTCTCAAACTGATTGAGTTCCTTTTGCATTGCAATGATCCAGTGAGGATCTTGTTCTGAATCTTTGATGGATTGAGGTTCAATCTGAGAAATAAAACAAATATGCATCTGATCTTGATTCAATTGATGCCTTGTTTGAACACCAATTGATATGTCTCCAATCACTTGAGATCTAGAATGATCCCTAAGTGTGACAAGATCAATAGGTAGAGTTGGATGTTCAACTTCTTGTGGTGCTAGTTCTTCTGGTGGAATTTCACTTCCCGCAATATGTTCAGCATAAATCTCATGATTTTCTTCATCACTGTCATCATCAACAATCTGTTGAGAAGTATGTACTGTATCCTCTTGTGTTAGGATTAATTCATCCATTTTCTTACACAGATTTGGTACATAAAAAGATTTTATGGTAGAGATATTTCTCTCCTTGTAAAACATATTAATTTCATCAAAAGTTACATGTACATATTCTTCCATTTTAAGAGTAGATTTGTTATAAACCCTACAAGCCTTACTAACATGAGAATATCCAAGAAATATTCCTTCTGCAGCTTTGGCTTCGAATTTTCTTAGATGTTTCTTATTATTGTTATGAATGTAACACTTACAACCAAAAACTTTAAAATAATTTACTTTAGGTTTCTTAGATTTAAGTAATTCATAGGGAATCTTACCCTTTAGTTTATGTATTAGACTTCTATTAAGGACATAGTTTGTTGTGCTTACTGCCTCTGCCCAAAAGGATAGGGGCAAGTGAGCATCTGCAAGTAATGTTCCAGCAGATTCAATTAGAGTTCTATTTTTTCCTTTCAGCTACCTATTTTGTTGAGGAGTTCTAGGAGCAGAAAAACAATGCCTGATACCTTCCTTCTCACAGAATTCTTGCATCAGAATAGATTCAAACTCAGTGCCATGATCACTTCTGATCAATGCAATCTGAGTAGAGTACTCAATCAAAAAGAATACCCAAGTGAATCTAGAGAAATAATCTACAATAACTAAGGTATATGACTTTCCTCCCAAACTTTGTACTACAATAGGTCCAAAAAGGTCCATATGTAGCAAATACAAAATCCTGGGTGAATCACTTTTAGAAATGGATTTAAAACTATTTTTAGTTTACTTGCCTAATTGACAAGCCCTGCACAGTCCTTCCTTCTTATAAGAACTAGAAGGCAGTCCTCTGATAAAGTTGTCCTTAGATAGCTTAGCAATATTCCTAAGATTTACATGTCCTAATCTTTTTTTGCCATAGATCATTTGTTTTACTTATTTGATTAAATAAAAAGATTTCTAATTTAACAGAGTTAAAGTTTACTAAGTAAATGTTACCTTGTCTAACTCCAGTTAAAATAGTTTTGTTATCATAAGATGTAATAGAACATGATGATTTGTTAAAGGATACCTGATAACCTTCATCACATAACTGACTTCTAGAGATGAGGTTATACTTGAGACCATTCATATAAGCTACCTTCTTGAAGGTAACTGCTCCAATCTTGAGATTGCCATAGCCTTCTGTCTGTCCACAGTTGGAGTCTCCAAAAATGACTTTTGGTCCAAGCTTAGCTTTGGAGTCACTCAGGTTTTCTTTGCTTCTTGTCAAATGTTTTGAAATTTAAATACCACTTTTCCTCTGTGGTAGGATAGTTCCTTTACTACATAAAACAAATTAAGTGTTTTTGACCCAAGTTACCTTGGGTCCTAGCTTTCTTTCATAATGGTAATTAGAAATGTAAGAACACTCAGGTTAATACTTATATCCAAGTGGATGATATCTCGTAGGAGGGATGATCCACTGAGTAAAAGGATTTTCAAATTTTTGAGTTTGATTATCATTTTGAAAAGAATTAAAATTTCTATTTTGAAAAGCTGGGTTCGATGTATTATATTGAGTTTGTCGAGCTGAGTTCGATGAATGGGAGTGAGTTCATCGAGCTCCATTCACAGAATGATAATACTCATTTTTAGTCTTCCACGTTCGTCGATCGGAGTTCGACGAATCATATTGATTTCATTGAGCACTATTTGAATAATAATACCCATATTCTAAGTTCATAGTTCGTCGAGCTCTATTCGACGAATGATGATTATTTCGTCGAGCTCGGTTCGATGAATTATTTTGAACATAATTTTTCTTAAAATTTTTACTTTGATTTTGTTTATTCTTTTGTAAAATTTTTGTGGCTTTATCTGTAATTTGCAATACTTCTTTTCCTTTGGCATAAACAAATTTTACAGGTGTAGATAAAATGTTTTTTTGAAGTAAGGGAGGTTGACTGGATGAAGCTCCCAAGCCAAGTTTTCCATTAAGTCTGGCATCATTAACTGTGCTTGTGATATTCATCAGTTTGATGCTTCTCCCATTAAGGGATTCTTCAAACAATTTAACTTCATTAAACTTGTTTTCTAAAGAACTTATTTATTCATTAGCAATTTTTAAATTTTCTTTAAGTTCAAGGTTTTCTGAAGAAATATTGTCTAATTCAGTTATTTTCTCTCTGAGAAGTTTTATTTCCTTCTCAGATTTTATTAAATCTTTACATAGTAATTTGAAGTCTAATTTAAACTGATCTGAAGTAAAATCAAAAGTAGATATTACCTGGTCTTCTTCAGATTCTGACTCAGACTCAGAATTGCTGCATGATGTATTAATTGCCATCAAACAAATTTCTTTAGCCTTTGCTTCTTCTACATCTTCACTTGAGCTAGATAAAGATTCTAAATCAGAATCACTCCAAGTATCAGCAATAAAGCCTCTCTCCTTCTTTTTGTATTTACTGGAAGAGGATTTATGTGAGTGCTTCTTGTTGTCTTTCTCCTTCATCTTATCTTTCTTCTTATTCTCTGGACATTGTGGAAGGATATGTCCTAGTTTCCTACAACCATAATAAACATTTCCTTAGTGGGAGTTTTATCATACCTTAGTTTGTCATCATTTTTGGAAGATCTTCTCCTGATGTCTTTCTTGGCCATCTTGTAGAATCTTTTGGCCAAAAGACTCATGAGGTCTTTATTCCATGGATGTTTTACTTCCTCCTCAGTAGCTTTGAAAGCAATGCTCTTTTCTTTCCTTACCGGGGGTTAATTCTTCTGTTCATCTTCTCTGGTTCTGATGAGCTGCTCATAAGATTTGAGCTTGCCCAACAGGGTCTCTGTTGTAATCTTATTTAAACTTATGGCTTCTTTGATTGGTCAGATCCTTGAATCCCAAGTGCAAGGGAAACACATGAGGATCTTATCATTGACTTTTGTTAATGTAATGTCCTTCTCTTAGGTTTTCAGCTCATTGATAATGAGATTGAGTATTGTGTACATCTCAGCAATTGATTCAGATTCTCCCTTCTTGAAATTCTCATATTGAGAGATCAAGTGGGATCTTCTATACTTTCTCTCATCAGCAGATCCAACAACCATTGTGTTGAGGGAGTTCCAGATATCCCTTGCTGAAGTGCATCCGACAACCTTTTTAAAAATGTCATCTGACATTGTTTGGCCTAAAATGTTCATAGCCTTGGCATCAGTAATTTTTGCTTTCTTCTGGGCTTTTGTCCATTATGGAGGTGGTACTGCACTTGTACTTATTGTTGCCACTAGTAGAGGTGGACCTATCATGATGGAGTTAAAGATATCTTCATCAATAGAGTTTATATAGAGTCTAATCTTTTCCTTCCATAGTGCAAACTTATTTAGATTGCAGACAGAAGGTCTAATGCTTGAATATTCCTTATTTTGTGCCATGATAAATTTCTAGGTAAAACTAAAATCTATCAGATCTTATGGTTCAGGTGTTAGCCTATAAAACCAAAGAACCTCCCTCTAATACCAATTGAAAGTGAGGGATAGATCTACTTTACACTAGAGGGGGGGGGGGTGAGTAGTGTATTTTTAAAACTTGATTTAGTTTTATACCGAATTTAAAAACTAGTGATATATATATATATATATATAAAGAAAACAAAAATCACAACACACAAATAAGAAGAATAACAATCACAGACAACACAAGGAATTTATAGTGGTTCCCAAATAAATCTGGGTGCATCCACTCTTCTACCACCCTGGTAGGAATCCACTACAGGTTTTTGCTCAGGTGCGCTACCACCATAGGTTTTTGCTCAGGTGCCCTGCCGCTACAAGATTAATTTTTCTAAGGGAGATCTAGCAACCCTTCGAGCTTTTGATTAGGTGCCCAAAAACCAAATTAAGTCTTTTGATCAGAAGACTTAGAAACCAAAAGATAACTTTTGAAGGGAGTTAAAAACCCTGTACACGGTTTATGAAAATAAACAAAAAGTGATGATGTCTTCTTTGTCAAGATTCTCTGAGAAAACTAGTGGATGTTGAAGCAGAAAGCTCCCCCTGATTTGTGTAGAGATTATGATCAGGAGAGGGAGACTTTTCTTCAGGGTGTAGGCCTTCAAGAATATTATATCTCTCCAGTAGAAATTTCAGACTGATGTGAAATTGATTGTCTCTTGGAGAGTCATAAGCAAATTATCAAAAAGCTCTATGTATGTCTCAGTCAGTAATCCAAAATCTATTTCTTGATATAAGTTAGTAACCTTGAGGCAACAATCTTCTATACATATATATAGAATGCTGAGAGGAATTCAAACATTTGAATTAATCGATTCTGAAACATCTGCGGAATTCCTGAGAATGGTAACTTCCTTGGAAATTGATTAGCTTTAAACTCTATGATAAATTCATATTATTGCTGCCTCTAAATAGCTATATTCGTTAGAATATTTGGCATTAAATATCAGAGTCATAACTATCTGTAATTAAGCCTTTAAATTTTGTTGTATTCAGAATATATAACAACCCGAAATTAATCCTGAAACTGTTCTACCTTCTATAAATAAAACTGACTAAAACACTAAAAAGAACTAGTCGAACTAATCAAGCATTTCGTCGACCTGAGCCTGCAGTTCGTCGAACTGAATCTTCTTATTTGTCGACCTGAGCTCATAGTTCGTCGAGCTAAGCTTAACTTTTGTCGATATGAGTTTCTGAGTAGAGATCAGAGTTCGTCGACAGGAACTCAAAGTTAATCGAGCTAAACTCAGAGTTAATACTCTGATTCGTAAAACTGAGATCGCCATTCGTCAAACGCAGCTCTGCTTTTGTCGAACTGAATTCAGCTATAATTCTTCTGAGGTAATGACCCTGGAAATAAACCTATGAACCTAGACTATACATGTTGGGTCAAACTATATATCCTAAACAAGTGAAAGTGATCCTAGCCCAAATAAGTAATAGGGTTCCAACAAGGCAGTAGAAGATGCCCTAAAGGTCGAAGCAATCGATAATGCTAAGAATCGAGGCAAGCAATTGGGGAAGGATAAGGGAAAGTCTGATGATGGTAAGAGCTCTCAGGAATTTGGCCCTACTTCAAATAAGGGAAGCAAGGAGGTGTGATAGTTTAACTTTCAAGGCAGCCTAAACACCTAGAGGGGGGGGGGGGGGTGAATAGGTCCTGCTTCTTTTTCTAAAACTTCTAGACAGAATTCAATTTATTAACTAATACAAAAACACAGCAATCACAGAAAACAACACATCACAGATTGCACTATGTTTATAGTGGTTCCCCAAGGTCTGGGTACATCCACTTTCCCCCTTCACCTATCTAGCTGTATGCTAGATTCGGCCAAACTTCCACTTATCTCAGATCAATAGATCTTACAACTCAGAACCCAACTGGTTCCTACAACTCAGGCACAACTGCCCTACCTCAGCCTTGCCCCAAGGCCTACAACTCAGAGAATATCCTTCTCCTACACTCAGGCAATCAGCCCTA
Organism: Platanthera zijinensis; assembly: GCA_039513925.1. Taxonomy (NCBI): domain Eukaryota; kingdom Viridiplantae; phylum Streptophyta; class Magnoliopsida; order Asparagales; family Orchidaceae; genus Platanthera; species Platanthera zijinensis. Next base: position 115,604,978 of record CM077094.1, read on the forward strand.
CCACTCAGAGTTCAACACTCCTACACTCAGCCTTTATAACATAGGCTTACAACTCAGATCTGTATAAACAGATCCTACAGAAATATAGAAAAGATTGTTTTTAAATTTGTCTTGCCAAATTGAGAGAGAAAAGGCAATGACAATTCTTAATCAGCTGATGCAATCAACTGTTTCTTAGCCTTCTTCAAAGCTTCTTGAAAATGTACTTAGCTGAGTTGATTCCAAACAGCTTCTTGATAATCCACTGGTGGATTCTTTCTTCTTCTTCAAATTCTGACTTGATCTCTCTCTATCCAGAACTTTGAATGATTCTTCTGAATTCTGATTAGAACTCTTCTTAGATCTATCCTTAGATAGTCTTCTTAGATCTCCCGGAGAAGATCTTCTTAAGTGCCTAGCACTTTCTTGAAATGAGTAGAATATAATCCCTCTCTACTTTCTGATCCAATGTATTTTAAAGGATCAGTTCTATATGTAGTTCAGTGTCTTTTTCTCCTTCTGAATCTGTCTATTTATAGACATTCTTCATGGTAACCGGCTGATCCGGTTTCTAACCGTTTTCTGACAAGTCTGACAACTTCAGTTAACTGGTGACAACCCACAGCTGTCAAGTCTTCAAACAAGTCCTGTGCCTTAGTGTTGAAACAGTCTGTCAGAAAGTGTCGAGACCATCTGTCTATTTGTGTCGACACAATTAACTTTGGTGTCGACACTGCCTTCAGTGATGTCGACAAAATTGCCTTTGTGTCGACACATCTTCTTCTGAAAATAACTTGGTCTTTGACTCTGCAGTGTGTCGACACAAGTCCTGTGTGTCGACACAGTTGTTGTAGAATCATAACTTTAATAAGTGTTGACTTACTTACTATGTGTCGACACATTCTGCTGGTGACGACAAACTTGTGGTCGACTATTTTCTTCTGTGTCGACATATTCAGATGATGTCGACAAACTGGAGATCGACTATACTCTTCAGTGTCGACACATTCTCCCAATGTTGAGGTCGACGTTTTTCTTCTGTGTCGACACAATTTCCCAGTGTTGTGTCGACTTACTTCTTCTGAGTCGACACAATTTCCCAGTGTTGTGTCGACTGACTTCTTCTGTGTCGACACTTTTTCCCAGTGTTGTTGTAGACTATGTTATGTGTCGACACTTTTTCCCAGAGTAGTGTCGACTTACACCTTCTGTGTCGACACACTTTCCCAGTGTTGTGTCGACAACTTTCTTCTATGTGACGACACATGTTCCTTTGTGTCGACACTTGGACTTAGAACTTTTTCCTGTAAACTTTAACAATTCTTTACCTGCACATGTCAACTCAAAACAACATCAAATACAACATGATGTATATCATTGAGCTAGGTTGGGCTTCTTCAAATCAGGTACACATTTTCCAATGTACCCAACAATCTCCCCCTATTTGGAGAAGTCATAACCCTTATAGCCAATGATATACACCATTTAGAAATAGTATAAAATGATGATAAATGACAATACACAGGGATACTTAATTATAAACAAAATAATAAGAACATCATGGATAAAACAATCTATCACAGATTTAACAATATTTTGTTTATTAATGGGTAATGTTTGATTACATGGTTTTTCTTTGACAGATCACATTACATCATTACAAAACATTATGAAAGAACTAAACATTATCAGGATTGATTAGGCTCTCTAATAACAATCCCTTGGCCAGATTTAATTTTAGCTGTCACAGGAGCTTCTGATTCTTCAGCCATCTTTTTTCCCTTAAGATCAGCTTTCTTCTTAGCTTCTTCCTTGAGCCTTTGCCTTTCAAAATAGTGAAAAGGCTTTGGGAAGTATTTGCTTGGCTCCATAGCATCAGTTGGAAGTCTTCCCATCTTAGCTTTCCTTCTGAATTGTACAATGGCTTCTTGTCTTGCCTCATACTTCTGCCATTCCTGCTCATTGTACCACTTGCCCCTTTCATGAACTTGATCTTTGACAGCTTTCCATGCAGTGAGTATTATATTTCTGGAAGTAGGACTCCACTGCTCAAAATCTGGCTTCAGCTCAGCCTGCTCTCTAAATCTTTTCTTTGACAGTAGAGCATCTTGCTGTTCTTGCAAATTTACCTCAGGCTTATCAACCTTTCCAAAGATAACATTTACAACTTCCTTTGAAGGACTATACATATATTGCACTTGCTGATCCAATATATCAAAATCTGGAGGGGGTAAATGACTTGGGCAACCTCAGGTTGGTCACCTTCAAGTAGTCCTGTTTGCAGACCTGACTCAGCCACCATGTTATCATCACACAATGGTGGATATCCCAATGTGGCTCTTATACTATTGGTCACCCATTTGGCATGCTCAGAGCCTGCATGAATTAGCATCCTCTCCCCCTTTATGGCTTCTCTTGATACATGATCTCTAAGATCTTCTTTCTGAAATCGTATTTGGCCATCCAAATAATTCACTCCCTCCTTGAAAAATGGTCTTAACTTTTGAAGCTTTTCAGATATTTCCTGTTGAGAGGTTGTGATGGCAGTCTTAACAGATGCAATAGCAGCTTGAAAATTCTTATCAAATTCTTCCATTTCTTTTGCTTTATTTGCAGGCAGTCCTGGCACAATCTTCTTCACCTCTTGAATGATCTCATTATGAGATTCAGTTAAATTGTCATTCATTCTTATTTGATTTTCCAGAACATAACCTTGCTTCAAAACAATATCATCCACCTTTGTAGAGATAGCCTGCTGTTGTTTAGCCAGATAAACTACAGCATTGCCACCCTTGTGGAAGCAATCTGTCATTTCAGTTTTATTCAAGTTGACTTGAAATTGGATAGATTTGATATCTTGGGCTAAGTCAAACTGCAGAGTTTTGTTTCTTTCATCAACATATTTCTCAATGGCCACCCTGTGGTCATCCAATTTCACCTGTAAATCCACCAAGAACTTGCTATAATCAACTTCAGGAGGTGGAGGTGGAGGTGTTGTCTGTAAAGCCTGCTTATAAGTTTTGCTTCTTCTTTTAAATACAACCAGTTTTCTTCTCTTAGCCAACCTGGCTTCTTCAGTCTCAGATTCAGAAGTACTCTCAATGTGAACTCTATCTGCTTCAGTGCCATGTTGCTCAGTTTCAACATGTACTGGCTCCCCCTCAATTCTTTGCTCCTCCTCTATTTCTTGAACTTTTTCAATCTCTTGAACTTTCTCCACTCCTTGTTCTAGCTCTATGTCAAGAGGCTGCTCAACATCTTGGTCCTCTTCTATTCTAACAGTAGCTATGTCAACATCTGGGAATAACTCTTCCATAGTAAATTCCAGTTGAGTGGTCACTTTTGCAGCAGTTAAATCTGGAGATATGTTTAACTGTGCTACCTCTTGGACTTGCACCTCAATATTTGTAGTGGCAGGTGTAGGTGTGGACACTAGCTCCCCCTGAACCTGTGCAGTAATAAGAATAAGAGCAATGTCTTTTAAAGTTAAAATACATTAGCTCCTCCTATACCTAAGCAGGTGTAGATACCTTTGGAGCAGAAGTGGAAACTTGCTCCCCCTGCATCTGTGCAGGTGTTGATACTTCCTGGACCACAGTTGAGTCAAGCTGTGTCCCTTCTTGTACTTGGTCAGATTCTTGATTTGGTGTAGGGGATTGCACAGGGGTGTCTGGCCTGTTCTCTTCAGGCACATCCTTTGACAGCACCCTATCCCACCTGGTGAATAGTCTCATATCCATTCTTCTCATATGGTTAATCTTGCTCCCCTGCAGCTGCTGCATCACTTCAGGAATTACTCCATTGAAGTACAGGCTCATGATCCTAGCCATGTTAGGCTTCTTGATTCCCTCTTTGATCTTGTCAAAGAGCACTCCTGACCAATCAGTAGGAATAGTAAATACTATCCTGGTCATCAGGCTGAACATATAGGCAGAAATCCTATCATGTCCACCTGTCTTGCAGAGGATTACCTTCCCAACTATCTCAGACAAGAACTTCCCTTGCTGATTCATTCCCTTCCTATTGAAGGCAGCTCCAATCTTCAATCCTTGGTCCAGTCCACACCATTGAAGGGCTTCCCTTGTCCTGGAGATAGGAACTTCCTCTTCATTTTCAACTACTTTCAAGTGGAAGATTTTTCTTATACTTCTTTGGTTAATCTTGATCTTACTCCCTTGAACTGTAGACTTAATCTTGAGGCCAGTTGAATGGACTGATGCAGAGATAAAGAACTCGTGCACCTCCTTCTTCCAGATCTTGGATGGTTCTGAGACAATGAATTCTAACCCTGATGCAGAGAGAAGGGTGATAACTCCTTGAACATCAGGCGGCGCCTCTGCAAACGCCTGGCGCACCAACTCATACCCTTCATTAACATTGTCTTCAATCCTTGGCGCCATCGTTGTGTCGAGAAAGCTTGAGAGAAGAGAGAAAGAAAGACTGTCGACACAGGGTTTGAGTTTCGAAAACCTTGAAAGCGTGTCGACACAAAGAGCTTTTTGACCTATTTATAGCTTCTGTTGAAAGAAGTTCAAAAGGCGCCAAAGACAGTCTATATGTGTCGACACAGACGGAATGTGTCGACACAAGCTTCTATTAACTCGACATTTCTTCAGTCTACTATGTGTCGACACCAATTTGTGGTTATGTCGACACCTTGGATATATAGTAGAAAGACAGAAATTCTGTGTCGACACTCAGGACAAGTGTCGACACATATTTTGTAAGTGTCGACACCATAATTCTGGTTGAGTCGACATTACATTCCTGGTTAAGTCGACAATAAAACTCTTAAGTGTCGACACATATTCTCTGTGTCGACACAATATTTCTGACTTGTCGACATAATTTCTCTGAGTCGACACATTATTACTGAATGTGTCGACACATTCTTACTTAGCCAATTTCTGTAACTTCAATGTGTCCTTTTTAACACTTGATTATTGTTGTTACTACTTTTACTTACTTATTAACCATTTCAATAGCATTGTTAATGATTTTGTTTAATACATTAATCAATGGTTAACATACCTAATTCAATTTTGAATTTATTGAATTTGGTTTCATCTAAAGGCTTAGTAAATACATCTGCTATTTGATAATCTGTTTTTACAAATTCCAATGAGATGTCACCTTTTTCTACATGTTCTCTAAGAAAATGATATTTTATTTCTATATGCTTAGTTCTACTATGAGAAACTGGATTATTAGCAATAGAAATAGCACTCTTAGAATCACATAAAAGGGGTGTTCTACTTACCTGAATACCATAATCTTTAAGCTGATGCTGCATCCATAATAGCTGTGCACAGCAGCTTCCTGCAGCAATATACTCTGACTCAGCTGTGGAAATTGCCACACTAGTCTGTTTTTTTACTACTCCAAGATATTAGTCTTCCTCCCAGGAATTGACAAGTACCTGTAGTACTCTTTCTATCCTCTCTACATCCTGCAAAATCTGCATCTGAATAGCCTGTTAGTTGAAAATCTCTATTCCTAGGGTACCAAAGACCTAGAGTAGGAGTGCCCTTTAGATATCTCAGAATCCTTTTTACTGCAGTATAATGAGATTCTTTAGGGCAGGCTTGGTACCTAGCACAGACACATGTTGCATACATAATGTCAGGTCTACTAGCAGTGAGATATAGTAGTGACCCAACTATTCCTCTATACAATGATTCATCAACAGGTTTACCTGCCTCATCTTTGCATATTGGCATACTTGTGCCCATAGGAGTTCTCATGGAGGAGGATGACTCCATACCATATTTTTTAATTAATTCCTTGGTGAACTTAGACTGGGATATGGACAATCCATCATCAGTCTGTCTTACTTGGAGTCCCAAGAAGAACTTAAGTTCTCCCATACTGCTCATCTCAAACTTCCCTTGCATAAGTTTGGCAAACTTTTTACAAAGGTTGTTTTCAGTAGATCCAAAGATTATGTCATCAACATAGATCTGGACCAAGATGATCTTTCCTTTGGATTCCCTAAGGAATAGAGTTTTGTCTATCTTTCCTCTTGAGAATTTATTCTCAATGAGGAAGGTAGACAGGGTTTCATACCAAGCCCTTGGAGCTTGTTTTAACCCATACAAAGCTTTCCTAAGCTTGTACACAGAATCAGGTTTAAGAGGATCTACAAAACCTGATGGCTGCTCTACATATACTTCTTCTTTAAGATCACCATTCAGAAATGCTGACTTTACATCCATCTGGTATACTTTGAAGTCTTGGTAGGCTGCATAGGCAAGGAACATTCTGATTGCCTCCAGCCTTGCTACTGGAGCAAAGGTTTGATCAAAGTCAATCCCTTCTTCCTGCCTGTATCCTTTTGCAACCAATCTTGCTTTATTCTTTATTATTATTCCACTTTCATCTAGCTTGTTCCTATAGATCCACTTAGTCCCAATTATGTTGTGGCCTCTTGGTTTAGGAACAAGCTCCCAGACCTTGCACCTTCTGAATTGATTCAGCTCCTCTTGCATAGCATCAATCCAGTACTGGTCTTGGATAGCTTCTTCAAACTTCTTAGGTTCCATTTGAGACAAGAAACTAGAATGCAAAACTGTGCTTTGATTTCTGCTTCTAGTTTGCACTCCTTGTCTTGGATCACCAATTATCTGATCAGTAGGATGATCTCTTAGATATCTTATAGCTGGAGGTAGATTCCCTTCAGGTTGAGCATCTCCAGCTTCTTCATTCTGCTGTTCCTCTTGGTTTTCATCAGCTTCCATTATCTCTTGTACTCCCCCTGGACAGCAGCCTTCATTTTCCAATGCTCCCTCTTCCTTTGAAGCTTCAGCAATGGAGAGCTTGTCCATCTTCTTGCTTATACCTGTTGAGTCATTTGATCTACAAGACAATTCACAATTGATTAATCTTGTTTCATCAAATACAATATGCACAGATTCTTCAACAACTTGAGTAGTTAAGTTGAAGACTCTATAGGCCTTACTATTTGTGCTGTACCCAACAAATATCCCATCCTGGGATTTGGCAGCAAACTTAGTCAAATAAGACTTACCATTGTTAAGTATATAGCACTTGCAGCCAAAGATCCTAAAATAGGATAGATTTGGTTTTCTGCCTTTCACAATCTCATAGGGAGTCTTTCTGTGGCTTTTGGTGATAGAAGCCCTATTGATGACATGACAAGCAGTGTTAACTGCCTCAGCCCAAAAATATTCTGGGAGAGAGGTGTCACTCAATAGAGTTCTACCAGCTTCAATTAATGATCTATTCTTTCTTTCAGCAATTCCATTTTGCTGAGGTGTTCTAGGTGAGGAGAACTCTTGGAAAATCCCAAAGTCTATACACAAGTTTGTCATGCTTTCAGATTGAAACTCAGTACCATGGTCACTTCTGATTTTGACCACTGTACTGTTCAGTTCATTCTGAATTTGCTTTACAAACTTAAATAATACACTTGGGGTTTCAGATTTTTGTCTCAGAAAGAACACCCATGTAAATCTAGAATAGTCATCTACCACCACTAGTGTGTAGACCTTCCTTCCTAGACTGTGAACTGGCATAGGACCAAAAAGATCCATATGCAAGAGGTATAAGCACCTCACAGAATCCTTGTTTTCAAGGCTTTGAAATGAGGTTTTTGTCTGCTTGCCCTTTTGACAAGCTGAGCATACCCCTTCCTTTATACACTTAACTTGAGGCCCATTCCTCACTAGTTCTTTACTAAAGAGTTGGCCAATTGTCTTGTAGTTTAGATGAGCCAATCTCTTGTGCCACTTAACACAATGAGAAGCATTGTCATCAGCTACAAGACAAATGGGTGATGCCTTATTCTCACATTCAAAATTAAGGCAATACACATTTCTCTTCCTATACCCAGTCAATATGATCTCTTGATCACTTGACCTTTTGATATGACATCCATCCTTACCAAATGAAATGTCATATCCTAGATCACTCAGCTGGCTTATGCTTATTAGATTATGTTTCAAACCTTTTACATAGGCCACTTGGGTGATAGTAATTAGGTTTGAAGAGATGTTACCAAATCCTTTGATGACTCCTTTTTCAGATCCACCAAAGATCACTTTATGTCCATCTTTGACAGATGAATACTCCTTCAGCAGCCCCTTTGTTCCAGTCATGTGCCTGGAACAACCACTATCCAAGTACCATATAGGGGCATGGTAACTTGGATTCACCTGCAATACAGAATTACTTACCCTTAGAACCCAAGTAAGTCTTGGGTCCTTGGTTCAGGTTAGCCTTAATAAAGTTATCATAACCTCTTCTAACAGGTAGACTCTTATTCTTTATAACACTTGTGTTATACCAGCAGTCCAATGCAAAATGACCCCTCTTGCCACAGCACCAACATTCAAACTTATTGTATCTAGATCTAGATACATCCTTGTCAGAAGCATTTCTGTTCATTGCTGGTGCTGTTGCAACTTCTCCTACTGGTTTCTTAAAACCATAGGGCTTATGACCATAGGTAGGCCTGCTTGCCTTAACACCCTTGTTCTTCAGAACATTTGTCTTGATATGATCCTGAATGTCTTCATGATCATATATGTTAGAAGGCACTTTCTTCTTACCAAACCTTATGGGGACTGAAAGGTTTAGTGGCTGAATAGGGGCTTTGCCTTTCTTTTTGAATCTGCTAGCCCTGGAGTTACCCTTAAATCCTAATCCAGCCTTACCCTTCTGAGTGACAAATTCATCTATCAAGGGTAAGACAGATTTTGGCTTAGAGTAACTAGCCACTAAATCCCTTTCAATTCTAAGTCTGTCCTCCAGACTCTTTACTTGATCATTAGTATAATTAATTGTGCCCATCTGAATAATAGTTATATTTTTCAGCTTGGCAATTTCAGCTAACTTTTGATCAAGGACTTTTTCTAACTCAGCTGTTGTAACCCTTAGATCAGCAATTTCCTGAGCCTGTGATTTAACCAGGTTCTTGCTTTTCTTAAGGGCCTGCAACAAGTCCCCATACTTGTCTATCAATTGATAGACATCTCCTTCAGATCCAGATGCATCTTCATCACTTGATGCAGATGTAGCTGATTCTTCACTTGTACTACAAACAAATGTACTGGAAGGACTGTTTACCTCATTAGGACCAGACTGATTCTGGCATAGGTCCTCTTCTGATCTAGTCATCAAACCCATGCATTGATGTTCATTGATGGAGTCTAGCAACTGCATAAACTCCTCTTCCTCAGATGCAGCATATAATCCAATATATGCTTCAGCTTCAGATCCTGATTCTGAAGTTGACTGGTCTGACAGACTTTTATCTTTCTTTGCTACAAAGGATTTCTCCTTCTTGCCTTTCTGATAAGTCTTCTTCTTTTCTGAAGATTCCTTCCTTTTGTCAGGACAATCAGCCACTACATGTCCAGGCCTATTGCAACAATAGCAGACAATCTTTGAAGTAGTGGCTTTGCTGGGCTTTGACCTGCTTTTCTCTTTCCTGGATGACCTTCTTTTCTGATAATAGTCATCTACTTGCTGTGATGATGAAGGCCTAGACTTCCATTGCTTCTTTTTCAAGAACCTTTGAAATTGCCTAGTGAATGCAGCAAAGTCTGCATCTGAATCACTGCTGACTGAACCCCTATCTGAATTTTCAGAACTACCTTCTTCAACTTCCTTAGGAGGAGATGGTGATTTCCTCCTATTCTTTCTGGTGGCTTCAGCATTAAATGCCACAGTCTTTTCTCTATGCTCTCCTCTTGAGTTTCTTTCCTCCTCCTTCCTTACCATAAGTTGCATTTCATAGGATAGCAACTTTCCAAACAGAGTTGGAGGAGATATCTCTGCCAATTTTGCCACTTCTCTTATGGCACAGATCTTTGTATCCCAATCCTTTGATAAGGATCTTAAGAATTTGTCATTCAGTTCATAGGTACTGAAGACTCTTCCATAGGAAATTAGCTCATTCACAATTCTATAGAATTTCTTATAGCACTCAGTTATGCTATCAGATTTTCCTTGTCTAAAACTTTCATACTCCTGATTTAGCATAGATTTTCTGTCCAGCCTTACTTCTTCTGATCCCTCCATGTAGACAATCAATGTGTCCCACATCTCCTTGGAGGTTTTGCAGTGAATCAGATTCTGAAATGTTGAATCATCTATGGCACTGACAATTATGTTCTGTGCCCTTTTGTCCATGGTTGCCAAGATGATTTCATCCTTGGTCATTTCAGAATAAGTCTTTGGTGTTTGGATATTTGCATCAAGAACAGATATCTTCATTGGTATGAAGGGGCCTTCCTGTACTGTGATGTAAATCCTTGGGTCAGATGCTTCCATAAACAATCTGACTCTTTCTTTCCAGATCCCAAAGATTTCCTTCTTGCATATGGGTAATTTCATTGACCCTAGCTCCTTATGATTCTCTCCAGAACCCATCTTCTTGATTCTTGATTCTGCCTATCAGATCTACCTCAGACTGTTAAGTCCTTTTTGAGGAACCTCCCTCTGATACCACTTGATAGTTTAACTTTCAAGGCAGCCTAAACACCTAGAGGGGGGGGGGGGGGGGGTGAATAGGTCCTGCTTCTTTTTCTAAAACTTCTAGACAGAATTCAATTTATTAACTAATACAAAAACACAGCAATCACAGAAAACAACACATCACAGATTGCACTATGTTTATAGTGGTTCCCCAAGGTCTGGGTACATCCACTTTCCCCCTTCACCTATCTAGCTGTATGCTAGATTCGGCCAAACTTCCACTTATCTCAGATCAATAGATCTTACAACTCAGAACCCAACTGGTTCCTACAACTCAGGCACAACTGCCCTACCTCAGCCTTGCCCCAAGGCCTACAACTCAGAGAATATCCTTCTCCTACACTCAGGCAATCAGCCCTACCACTCAGAGTTCAACACTCCTACACTCAGCCTTTATAACATAGGCTTACAACTCAGATCTGTATAAACAGATCCTACAGAAATATAGAAAAGATTGTTTTTAAATTTGTCTTGCCAAATTGAGAGAGAAAAGGCAATGACAATTCTTAATCAGCTGATGCAATCAACTGTTTCTTAGCCTTCTTCAAAGCTTCTTGAAAATGTACTTAGCTGAGTTGATTCCAAACAGCTTCTTGATAATCCACTGGTGGATTCTTTCTTCTTCTTCAAATTCTGACTTGATCTCTCTCTATCCAGAACTTTGAATGATTCTTCTGAATTCTGATTAGAACTCTTCTTAGATCTATCCTTAGATAGTCTTCTTAGATCTCCCGGAGAAGATCTTCTTAAGTGCCTAGCACTTTCTTGAAATGAGTAGAATATAATCCCTCTCTACTTTCTGATCCAATGTATTTTAAAGGATCAGTTCTATATGTAGTTCAGTGTCTTTTTCTCCTTCTGAATCTGTCTATTTATAGACATTCTTCATGGTAACCGGCTGATCCGGTTTCTAACCGTTTTCTGACAAGTCTGACAACTTCAGTTAACTGGTGACAACCCACAGCTGTCAAGTCTTCAAACAAGTCCTGTGCCTTAGTGTTGAAACAGTCTGTCAGAAAGTGTCGAGACCATCTGTCTATTTGTGTCGACACAATTAACTTTGGTGTCGACACTGCCTTCAGTGATGTCGACAAAATTGCCTTTGTGTCGACACATCTTCTTCTGAAAATAACTTGGTCTTTGACTCTGCAGTGTGTCGACACAAGTCCTGTGTGTCGACACAGTTGTTGTAGAATCATAACTTTAATAAGTGTTGACTTACTTACTATGTGTCGACACATTCTGCTGGTGACGACAAACTTGTGGTCGACTATTTTCTTCTGTGTCGACATATTCAGATGATGTCGACAAACTGGAGATCGACTATACTCTTCAGTGTCGACACATTCTCCCAATGTTGAGGTCGACGTTTTTCTTCTGTGTCGACACAATTTCCCAGTGTTGTGTCGACTTACTTCTTCTGAGTCGACACAATTTCCCAGTGTTGTGTCGACTGACTTCTTCTGTGTCGACACTTTTTCCCAGTGTTGTTGTAGACTATGTTATGTGTCGACACTTTTTCCCAGAGTAGTGTCGACTTACACCTTCTGTGTCGACACACTTTCCCAGTGTTGTGTCGACAACTTTCTTCTATGTGACGACACATGTTCCTTTGTGTCGACACTTGGACTTAGAACTTTTTCCTGTAAACTTTAACAATTCTTTACCTGCACATGTCAACTCAAAACAACATCAAATACAACATGATGTATATCATTGAGCTAGGTTGGGCTTCTTCAAATCAGGTACACATTTTCCAATGTACCCAACAAGGTGTGTTGTTTCTTTGGACGGCCGAGCCACCCATTTGAAAAGTATTTCAAGAGGTTGGGAGCTCAAAAGCAACAATAAGTGCATGCAATTCAGAGCGCTGCCAAAGGGGATCTAGTTTGTGCTTTATGCAAGAAGAAAGGGCACGATGCTGCCCATTATTGGGGTAAGGATAAGGTCTGTTTCTAGTGTGGACGGAAAGGGCATTTTAAGTCAAGTTGCCTACAGTCTCATCCCCCGCTACAGCCAGTTCTAATTCAAGCATTGCCTCCGCCACATCATTTGGATAAAGGGAAGGGCAAGTTAAATGTGGTGACTTTGGAAGAAGCGCAGACGTCCACCCAAGTGATCTCAGGTTAGATTCTAATCTATTTTCTAGCTTTCAACTTTAGTTTCAATGTTTGTTTGTCTAGTTACATATATGACTTTATAGGGAAATTTAAGGTAAAGAACCATTAGGCCCATGTTCTTTTCGATTCTAGTACTACCCACTCGTTCGTGGCTAGGACTTTCATATAGCATCATCGTCTAACTATAGATCTAGTTGGCGATTTGTTTCGCGTTAATTTTCCTTCCGGTGATTTGGTGGTGTCAGACTAAGGTATCCGGAGTTGTCCGATCCTTTTAGGTGATTTCCTAGATTTTGCTGATTTGAAGGTTTTAGATCTGGAGGACTTTGATGTGATCTTTGGCATGGACTGTTTGTCCAGATATGATATGGTTATCCAATGCAAGGTTAAGCATTTAGACTTCAAGATGGACAATGACCACCCCATGAGTGTTTATGGTTTTCCGCTCCAGCATTCCCAGATTATTTTTGTGGTATGTGCTCGGAAAATTTTTAATTCTAGTTATTTTGCTTATTTGGTTTCTATTTTAGAAACCGTTAGTAGTTTTCCGCATGTCGAGGATGTTCCTATAGTGCAAGAGTTTCCTGATGTCTTCTCTGATAGGCCTCCCGGTCTTCCACCTAAGAGAGATGTGGAGTATGTTATAGATTTGGAGCCGGGTACTCGCTTTATAGCTAAGGCACCGTACTATATGGCCCCGCATGAGCTGGAAGAGTTGCGTACCCAACTGGATGAGTTGTTGCAGTGTGGATTCATTTGGCCAAGTTCTTCGCCTTGGGGTGCTCACTTGTTGTTTGTAAAGAAGAAGGATGGATATATGAGGTTGTGCATCGATTATAGGGAACTGAATAAGGTAGCTATCAAGAACAGGTATCCCTTGCCGCGAATAGATGATTTGTTTGATCAGTTGTGTTGTAGTACAAAATTTTTGAAGATTGACCTTCGTTCAGTCTACCATTAGTTGAGTATCCGTGAGTCAAAAGTTCCGCAGACTGCGTTTCGTTCCCGACATGGACATTTTGACTTCTTGGTAATGTCCTTTGGATTGACGAATACACCCTCTGCCTTTATGGACATGATGAACAAAGTGTTCAAAGATTTTCTGGACCGTTTTGTGGCCGTGTTTATTGATGATGTCCTAGTTTATTCCCAGAGTGCTGAGGAGCATGCCCAACACTTGCGTTTAGTTCTATCTGCTTTAAGAGAACATAAGTTGTATGCAAAGTTGAGTAAGTGTGATTTTTGGCTACCCCAGGTTTCTTTTTGGGTCATGTTGTGAATACGGATGGAATTTCTGTTGACCATGAAAAGATAGCTGTCGTAATGGATTGGAAAAGACCTACCATACCAAAAGAGATAAGAAGCTTCCTAGGGTTGGCAGGCTATTATAGGAGGTTTGTGGTAGGATTTTCTATGTTGTCTGCACTGCTGACTAAGCTTACACAGAAGAACGCAGCGTTCGTTTGGAGCGATAAGTGTGATGAAGCTTTTCAGGAATTGAAAAAAAGATTTTGCACTGCTCTTGTGTTGACTTTGCCTTCTAAAGAATTGGAGTATGCTGTTTATGTGGATGCATCACATGTCAGGCTTGGATGTTTCTTGATGCAAGAAGGCAAGGTAATTGTGTATGGGTCAAGGAATTTAAAGATACTTGAAAGAAACTACCCTACTCATGATTTAGAGTTTGCGGCAGTGATTTATGCCTTGAAGTTGTGGAGACATTTGTTGTATGGCGCATTATGTAAGATTTACGCGGACTATAAGAGTTTGAAGTATGTCTTCACTTAGAAGGAATAAAATTTGCGCCAACATAGATGGTTAGAATATGTCGCGGATTACAATGTTGAAATCCAATATCATTCGGGCAAAGATAATGTGGTAGATGATGCCTTGAGTAGAAAGACCGCGCAGATCTTTGTGCTTTTTATGGAATACTTGGTGTAAGAGTTTTTGCTAATGGACTTTTCTATTGGGCGTTGCAACTCGCCAAGCAGCTTGGAAGTAGTAGAGCCTTCATGGATTACGCTTATAAGGCTACATCAAAAGGACAATCCTGATTTGGCGCATCTTCGTAGCAGAACTGAGAAAGGGGAATTTCCAGACTGTTTAATTGATGATGCAGGCACTTTGAAGTACCGCGATAGATATTGTATCCCCGCTGATGAGGATATTCGAACTAAGTTGTGTATTGAGGTTTATGGTTCTAGTGTTGCCTACCACCCTCGTTCTACCAAGATGTATAGAGATCTGAAGCTAATCGTTTGGTGGTATGGAATGAAGAATGATATTACCAAGTTTGTGTCTGAGTGCTTTACCTACAAGCGTATTAAGCCAGATCATAGAAGGTCTGGTGGCAAGTTGACGCCTTTGGATATTCCAAGTTGGAAGTGGGAGAGTATATCTATATACTTTATTATTGGTTTACAAGATCTCCCCAAGGACATGATTCTTTGTGGGTCATAGTAGATAGATTGATGAAGTGTGCTCACATCGTGCAATTCAAGATCAATTACTCCATGAAAAAAATAGCAGAGTTATATTTGGATGAGATCATTAGACTATATGGAGTACCTATAAGTATCGTGCTAAATCGAGATTCCAGGTTTACGTCTCGTTTTTGGAAGAGTTTAAAGGATGGGTTGGGTTCCAACCTCAGATATTCAACCGCTTATCATCTGCAGACCAATTGTCGGACGGAGAGAGTAAATTAGATTGTGGAAGATATGATAAGATGTTACATCTTGGACTATGGGGAAGCATGGGACGAGCGGCTGAGATTGATGGAATTCTCCTATAATAATAGTTATTAGGAGAGCTTACAGATGGCCCCGTTTGAGGCTTTGTATGGGAGACATTGTAGAACTCCCTTATTTTTGGCCGAAGTTGGTGAAGGACTGTTGTTGGGTCCGTAAGCCTTGGAAGATATGAATACTTCTGTGATGCATATTTGAGAGAAGCTTCGAATAGCTCAGGAGCGTAATGAGAAGAACGCTAATCAGCGAAGGATTGATATGGAATTTGCTGTTGGAGACATGGTTTTCTCAAGGTTTATCTGATGTCTGGTGTTAAGAGGTTTGGAAGGAACCACAAGTTGGATCCTAGGTATGTAGGACCTTTCCAAGTTGTTGAACTCATCAAAGTGTCAGCTTATAGACTGGGTTTGCCCAAAAATTTTCCTAGTGTGCATGATGTGTTTCATGTGAGCTAGTTACAGAAGTGTGTGCTTAGTTACCCTCACATTCTCGATTCGGTGCCCCAATTGCAGTGTAACCTTTCTTATGTTGAAGTGCCTGTTCGTATTCTGGATATTCAAGATCGGGTGTTGCGATGGAAGACAATACTCATGGTCAAAGTTTTGTGGCAAAACCAAGATGTAGAGGGCGCGACTTGGGAGTTGGAGTCAGCTATGAGGGAGGCTCATCCTCCTCTATTCTCCAAGTTTCTTTTGGTAAGTGTTTCTATTCAATAACCCTTGGTTATTTTACGTCTTTAGTGGTTTCTGTTGTGTATCAAGTTTTAGGACGAAACATTCTTTTAGAGAAAGTGGGTGAAACGCCCCTGATTTTTCTATGTTTATTTTTTTATCCCTTTAGTGGCGTATTTTTGATGTCGGGGCATTACGTTTGTGCGTAGTTGACGGGTACTATTGCTGGAGCGTGATTTCTGCTCATTGGAATCCAAGGTTTTGACTTAGAATATTAGCTTGCCTAAATTCTAGTGTGTTTTTGACATTTCCCTCGCAAGCCTGGTTTGTTTTGGAACTCGGTGGAGCCTTTTTGGGACATTTGGTGATTTGAATTCAGAGAGTTTTTACTCCATTTTGGTTTGTCAGATTTTGATTTCGACTTTGTCGTTGGATTTGTGGCATCGATATTTAGTTTCGGTGCGAATTTCGTGGAAATCTGAGATGATTTGGAATTCCCAGTCGTTTGGAAGTTTAGTGTAATAATAATATATTATATTATTTTATTTAAATATTATAAGTATAAAGAACCTTACGCTATGATAGAAACCCAATTCATCTCCTCCCCCAAGCCGTCAGACTGTTTCGCGGAAGAGGGAGAGCGGCGGACTTCGCAAGATTTAGGACATCGATTGTAGGAGCTCTGGTGCATGAAGTCTTCGTCGGAGGGTAGATTCAGATAGCTCTCGCCGAAATCTACGTGTGAGCAGTGAGTTTTTCCAATTTTCTGGATTTTTGGGCATTAGGGAATTCGTTGTTGACCCTTTGTTTACCCTAAAGAGTTTCAGGAATCGTTGTCTAGGTGTTCTTGCGGTCAGATCCTTGAGAAGCGCTTGCGTGGCTAGATTTTGGGCGGTTAGAGGGAAGTGGTGATTTCTTCCCTTGATATGTCTCTTTTGTGTGTGTGTTTACTGTATCTTTTCTTCCCACCTTTGAGTTAGGAGTAGTGTAGGGTTAGGCCAAGCTTGATCGGCTGCATAGTGTAGGATTTTCGGTTAAGTTTAATCGGTCGTATATAACAGTTAACCTAAGTTTAATCCGTCGATTATATGACAGTTAGTCTAAGATAATTTCGTCGCATATTATAGTCTAATTAAAGATAAATTCGTCGTATATGCCAGTGAGTAGAATTCGTGAAGTATGGGGTTTTGGACTAAGTCAAATCGTCGAATAGGCTTGGCATTGAGTTAAGTCAGATTCATCGAGTATCAGCCTTGATGTTGAGTGAATGTGATATGGCGTCAAGAGCATCGAGTGGTCTGTGAGTCTAAGTTAGACTCGTCGAGTAATATCGACGAATTCGTCGAGTATCCGTCTAATCGTTGAGTAATTCTGCATTAGTTGAGTTTTAGGCGTTGATTTCGTCGAGTTACAGGCTTGGCGTTGAGTAATATGATTTTGGCGTCAAGAGCGTCGAGTGCCGGTGTGGCTAAGTCAAATTCGTTGAGTATATTCAGTTTGGCATCGAGTGCGTCGAGTGAACCATATGGCTTTGAGTGCTTTGAGTGTTACTGCCTTTTGCGTTGAGTGCGCTGAGTGAACGCAGCTAGGCGTCGAATGAAGGCGTAGAGTGAAGTAATTTTTGCTGAGTTAAGCCCAGGCATCGAGTGAGACTGCTTTGGCATTGAGAGTGTTGAGTAAACTCCAGATTTGTCGAGTATACTCGATGAATTTCCTTTAGACTTAGGTAAATTATGCTGATTCGTCTAGTATCAAGGTAATGCTAGCTGAATCGTTGAGTATTGTTAAGATAGTCAATTTTGCTAAGTATAATTCGTCGATTGTCTACTGTGTTCATCGAGTGTCTATTGTATTCGTCGAATATACTCGACGAATCAATATGGACTTAGTATTTTTCTTGCCGAATTGAGTCAATTCGTCAAGTATGGGCCTTAGGGTGAATTTCAGAATTTTTTTCTTCCTTCTTGTCATTGGAGAAGCCCGGTGTTTTGGTTGGGTTTTTATAGGTGTTTATGGATGTTTAGGTGTGGCCGATAGTTGGTAGTGGATAAAGGTCCACCAACCTAGTGCCGACTCATGAATCATTGCACTTGGTGGGTTTTTTTGGTGTTTTCTCTTGGACTGTTGGGTTGTGTTGGACATTTTGGCCTCCACCACAGTACCTTTTTGAGATGTTTGGACTGTTAGGTTGTGTTGGACATTGTGGCCACCACCACAGTGCCTTTTTGGAGATGTTTGGGTCTCTTAGTTTGTGTTGGACATTGCGGCAACCGACTCAGATCCATTTTTACTGGTGTTAATGATTCACGTGTTTAGAGCAGTTCAATCTCTTCATTCTTATTGTTTTGACATATGTCTTTATGCTTACTCTTGAAGATATTCTCGAAGCATGGCTTCATTTCGCACTTGGTGCAATTTCCTTACTCTTAGACTTTATAAGTTAATAATTTAGTACTGTTTCATTTCTCATCTGCTGTGGTTTGGCAACCTTTCCTGTTTGTGTTGGTAACCCTTAAAATCTTTTGTTTTCATCTACTGATGATCTTTTTGCCACTTGTATATTCTTGCTAAGGTATTCTTTTCTTTTGAATGTCTCAGGTTTGGAGCAGTAGCCGGTTGAGCGGCTAGGGTTGGTTGTGTCTAGTGGTCTGTAGCTATTGTAGTTGTCTTTTCCTCACCATTTTGAAGTAGTTTTATTATTTTTCCTTTAGTTCAAACATATATGCTTTTCATGGGTTCGTGTCTGGGTGTTGACGCCCACTAGAGAATTTGGTTGAATGTTAAGTTACTTGCTAACTGCTAAGTCAATTTTTGATTGAATTGTTGGTTTTACTTGCTCTCAGGAAAGGTTTTCTGCTAGGATTGCATGTTAGTTATTTTAAAGTATAAAACTATCATTTTGGCTATCTCATGCATAACATCTTTTAACCCAAGCCATTATATTTTAACGAACGTAAAAGTTATTTCTATACTCATATTAAATCTAGAGGTATGCATATCATGAGTTGTCCTATTTGGATGTTTATGCTCATATAGGATGTTAATCAATATAAACAAAGTATTTTCCGCAACGTATATTCATGTTTTCACTTGTGTACTAGTTGATCCACTGAGCCGAGGGATACAACTATCAAAACTTAACTTAAATTGCATTTTCTTCATAATAACTTGAGGATTTCATATAAAGTGCTCTACCTTATGGTATCTCATCCTCGTCATGGAAACCTTTAATATCATGGATGGAAACATGCTCCTTCAAGTCCTTTCTGCGATGCGAGTCTTAGATTGAGTAATAGAGCTCCGAAGCTCCAATAATGGGAAGGATCTTAGTCTTCTTCCTCCTATAAACTCTCTGATTCACCCTACCCTAAAAATCTCAAATTATAATTAGAGGGCTAGAATTCACAGATTTACGGATCTATTTTCGCAAGTTACTGTAAGGCGATAGCGGTGTCTGCGCCGCGATAACTCCAACCTAGAAAACTCTCTCTGAATCATGTTGGCATGACTTCTTGTTGATTGGGTAGACTACTAACCAATTCGCCTACCATCTGTACTATCACTACCACTCGCGCTAGCATCAAAGCAACACACCATGACTTAGGCATCTTAAGACAACTCAAAGTCTTTGTTTTCAAGGGTAGCTAAACCACCTAGAGGGGGGGGGGGGTGAATTTGTTTCTAGGTCTTTTGTATATTTTTTTACCTTTTATAATTTAGGCTGTGAGTGGTGATTTACTTCCTATTGCTTTCTATAAAATAACCCAGATGACACAGCAATTTATAGTGGTTTCCAAGATTATGGGTATGTCCACTGTCCCTCCCATCTTTTTAACAGTGTGGTAGACAAGGCCTTCTACGATATCTTGACTCCTAAGAGCTTACAACACGATCCCGCAGGACCACTAAGTCTCCTCCAAGACCTATAACTCAGGCACAACACCCTATAACTCAGTGATCAGAAGATCACCTACCTCAGGACAAAGGCCCTACCACTCAGGCTGGGAGGACAGTCCTACCTCAGATCCAAAGGATCCTACAACTTAGGCAAAAGCCCTACACTCAGATTCTTAACAGAATCCTACCACTCAGATCAACACAAGATCCTACACTTGGCCTTTATATATTGGCTTATAAGTCAGATCTTGAAAGATCCTACATAGAGATAAGTTGGTAGATGTTGATTACTAGATAATAGAAAAATGATCTCTGTGTTTTCCTCCTCCTGTCCTGAGAAAGATCAGTTCAGATTTCTTCTTCACAGCTCCAAAAAAAAAATCTTCAGGATTTGCTCATCTTGGGCTGTGAAGTGGTCGCGGCTAGGGTTAGCCCTTGCTGCTCCTCCTTAATCGTTATTGATTATGAAAACGACAACAACTAATAGGAAGAACTTTCAGGTCGATCGATTTGAACTTCTGCTTCTTGTCTCAGTAACAATGGTGAGGAAAGAGATGAAGTTCTTCTGCTTTTTGAAAAGACAAAGCCCTCGCAAAAGATTCCTCCCTCTCCGCCGTTCTCATTCCTTTTACTATCCGCAGTCCAATGACTCTCTTGATCGGTGGGCCCAGCTTTAATGGCTGATTTACAAACTTCCTTCTATAGAATATCTTACAGTAGGCCATCGACGCCATTAATGGTGGACAGTTGCTTTCCCGCAATGTATTTGAATTCCATTGACTTTTGGTTAACTTTTGCTGATGTCAGCATTTGTGGACTTAGTCAAATTCTCAGTTCTAACTCAGGCGTTGGGTGCGTTGAGTGAACTGGCTAAACTCAGCGAATCTGGACTTAGCCAAATTCTCCTTCATTATCAGGCATTGAGTGCGTTGAGTGAACTGGCTTCACTCAACGAATCTGGACTTAGTCAAATTCTCCTTCACTATCAGGCGTTGAGTGCGTTGAGTGAACTGGCTTCGCTCAATGCCCCTAGAATTGGCGACAACTCTCTTTATCTGTTAGGCGTTGAGAGCACTGAGTGAATCTTCATCACTCAACGCTTTCTACTTAGCCGCTTCTCTAAACTGCCAGCTTGTTGAGGCGTTGAGTGCGTTGAGTGAACTAGCTTCACTCAGTGCCTCTAGACTTAGACAGATTTTTCTGTACATATTTCCTTAAGATTTGACATCACATGATGCTTTCTTCTCTGGCATTGAGTGAGCTGTATTCACTCGACGCTTCTGGACTTAGCAAGATTTCTCTGACAGAATATTCAAAAGCTTTGACTGTGTGAGTTTGACTTAACGCTTCCTTCATCAAGCATTGAGTGAGCTATCTTCACTCGATGCTTCTGGACCTAGTCGATTATCTGCTTTCCACTGCTGAAGCTTTGACAGACTCAACTATAGTCGATGAATCTTGTTATATGGCATTGAGTGAACTACCTTCACTCAACACCTGTTGACTTAGACACATTTTTGTTTTGCAGACTGCTGGACTTTGATAGTCCACACCTTACTAATAGCTTTTAGGCATCTGGCATTGAGAGAACTGACTTCACTCAATGCCTGTGTACTTAGGAATTTTCAGCCTTTCCAGCATCCTTCTTTGACTTCTGGCGTTGAGTGAACTGGCTTCACTCAACACCTGTAGACTTAGACAGATTTCTATCTCTCCACTTCTCTACCTTATGACCACCTGTCAGAACCACTTGGAATACCTGTCCATTTAACGTGTCAAGGACCAACCTGTATGCATGAACTAGAACATACATCAAATACAACTATGTGTATACCATTGACTTATTTGACTTCTACAAATCTGGGACATTGTGAGCAATGGACCCAATAATCTCCCCTATTTAAAGAAGTCAAAACCCTCAAACAAAATTCGGAGTCAATGATATACACTAATATATGCAGCAATAAAACATTAAATTGGAAAGCTTATAACAATATAACAAGAGTATCAAGTTATGGGTTACCATACTTTCCTTGCATGCAGGGTGAACATCATCACTTCCTGCTCTCCCTATTTTACTGCTATCCCTCCTATTTTGCTGCTGTTTGGCCTTGATCATTTCCTTATCCTCCCCCTTTGACTTCTATAAATAGACAGGGAGGTGCTGGCCTCTGATTATCTTCTCCCCCTTTTTGAGAGGTCAAATAATCAACTGTTGCAGCAACTTGCTCCTTCTCTACATGAGGCTGAATCTATCCCTGCAAGTGTTGGTCTTGCTCCCCCTAAACTAAAGCATCTTCTATCATCCTTCCTGGTTGACACATTAGTCTATTCAAGTTTGGATAGTACTTGAACCACTTGAAGAACTTGATACCATTGAAGGTATACCACTTGAAAAATTTTCATACCACTGAGGGTCTTTTCCACCTGCAAGAAGTAGTACAACCTGCAATAATAACAACACAAGGAGCAACTGAAGCTATACCAAGTTTAACATACCCAACTCAAACTTGAAGGTATTGAACTTTGCTTCATCTAATGGCTTGGTGAAGATGTCAGCCACTTGCTTGTTTGTAGGGACAAACTCAAGACTGATATCTTCACATTCCATATGCTCTCTTATAAAGTGATACCTAATCTCTATGTGCTTAGTCTTACTGTATGAGACATGATTTCTAGCTATAGAGATTGCACTGGCATAATCAAAAAATAAAGGACTTCTACTTATCTGGAGGTTATAATCCTAGAGTTGATGTTAGATCCACAACAACTGTGCACAATAGCTCCTAGCAGCTATATATTCTGTTCATGCGGTTGAAATTACAACACTTGTTTGCGTCTTGCTACTCCAAGACACTAATCTTCCTCCCAAGAGCTGATAGGTACCTGAAGTGCTTTTCCTGTCCTCTTTGCAGCCTGCAAAATCTGCATCTGAATAGCCAGTTAGTTCAAAATTCCTATTTCTAGGGTACCATAGGACAAGATTTGGTGTGCCCTTAAGATACCTCAAAATCCTCTTAATAACAGAGTAGTGAGATTCTTTATGGCATGCCTGATACCTAGCATAAACACATGTAGCATACATAATGTCTGACCTACTTGCAGAAAGATATTGAAGGGAGCTAATTATCCCTCTATATAAAGTTTAACCAATAAGTTTCCCTGCTTCATCTTTGTCTATAGGAATACTTGATGCCATGGGAGTTTCCATGGCGGAGGCATTCTCCACACCAAACTTTTTGATCAACCCCTGGTGAACTTAGACTAGGATATAGATAACCCATCTTTAGTCTGTCTTACTTGGATACCCAAGAAAAACTTGAGCTCACCCATACTTCTCATCTCAAACTTCCCTTGCATAAGTTTGGAAAATTTCCTGCAAATGTTATCATCAGTAGATCCAAAGATTATGCCATCAACATAAATCTGGACTAGGATGATCTTGCCCTTAGATTCCCTTAGGAATAGGGTATTGTCTATCACCCCCCTTGAAAATTTGTTCTCAATAAGGAAGCTAGACAATGTCTCATACCATGCTTTAGGGGCTTGCTTCAGCCCATATAGAGCTTTCCTAAGTCTATAAATAAGAATCAGGTGAGTTAGGAACAACAAAACCTGGAGGCTGTTCAACATAAACCTATTCCTTTTAGTCACCATTCAGAAAGATTGACTTCACATCCATCTGGTAGACTTTGAATCCTTGGTATGCATCATGTGCAAGGAACAGTCTGATGGCTTCCAATCTAGCTAATGGGGTAAAGGTTTGATCAAAATCGATACCTTCTTCTTGCTTATATCCTTTAGCCACCAATCTAGCCTTGTTCTTAACTATAATGACATATTCATCAAGTTTATTCCTATAAATCCACTTGAATCCAATGGCATTATATCCTTGTGGTCTGGGAACCAGCTTATATACCTTACACCTCTTAAACTAGTTCAGTTCCTCTTGCATAGCTACAATCCAGAATTGAACTATGTCGGCCTCTTCAAATCTCTTGGGCTCAACCTATGTCAGGAAAATAGAATACAAAGCTATATTCATACTTTTACTCCTTATCACCACTCCCTGGTTGGCATCACTAATGATCAGGTGTCTTGGATGATCCCTTAGATGCCTGACTGTTGGAGGTAATCTTGCTCTAGATTCCTGATCTTCATTGTCTTCATTTTGCTGATCATCATCTATAGTCTGTATGTTTTGTGCTTCCTCTGGAATGCTCACTCTGTCATCTTCATCTTGAACTATTGTAGCAGCTTCCTTAATAGTCAGCTTGTCCATCATCAGCTTTGTACCTGAAGGACTAGAAGAGGAGCTTGGAAGCTCACTGTTAATCATAGTTGACTCATCAAATACTATATTAACAGAATCTTCTACTACTTGAGTTGTCAAGTTATAGATCCTATAGACCTTATTATGATTTTTGTACCCAACAAAAATCCCTTCATAGGACTTGGTAGCAAACTTAGTCACACTAGACTTCCCGTTGTTCAGCACATAACACTTGCTACCAAAGATCCTAAGATAGCCTAGGTTTGGTTTTCTGCCCTTCAAGATCTCATAAGGAGTCTTCTTGTGGCTCTTGGTAATAGAGGCTCTGTTAAGGACATGACATGTAGTATTCACTGCCTCCGCCTATAAATATTTTGGGAGAGTTGTGTCATTCAGTAAAGTCCTTTTAGCTTTTATGAGAGTCCTATTCTTTCTCTCAGCAATCCCATTTTGTTGGGGTGTTTTAGGAGAAGAAAACTCTTGGTGAATCCCTTGCTCTTCATAGAACCTTTTCATGAAATCAGACTGAAATTCAGTCCAATGGTCACTTCTGATTTTGACCACAGTACTGTCCAATTCATTCTGAATGGGATTGACAAATGTCTTGAAGACATCAGGGGTTTCAAACTTTTTCATCAAAAAGAAAGCCCAAGCAAATCTGGAAAATTCATCAACAATCACAAGGTTATAGACTTTCCTACCTAGACTATGAACTGGCATAGGACCAAACAAGTCCATATAAAAGAGGTACAAACATCTCACAGAGTCTTTGATCCCAATTCTCTTGAAAGAAGCTTTGGTCTGCTTGCCCTTTTGGTATGCAGAGAAAATGCCTTCCTTATTGCATTTCATCTTAGGACCATTCCTAACTAGCTCTTCACTAAAGAGCTTGCCAATTGTATTATAGTTCAAATGAGCTAGTCTCTTGTGCCATTGGACACAGTATGAGACTTTCTCATTTGCAACTAGGAATATAGGAGAGTCTATATCTAAATGCAGAAATTTTAAACAATAGACATTCCCACTCCTAGTGCCTGTTAAGATGACCTCTTGGTCACTCAACCTCCTAATATGACACTCAACCTTGTGGAATACAATGTCATAACTAAGATCACAGAGTTGGCTTATGCTTATCAGGTTGTGTTGCAATCCTTCCACATAAGATACTTTTGTGGTAGTTACTATGCCATTTATGATCTTACCATAACCTCTAGTGACACCTCTATCTGATCCACCAAAGATTACTTTGGGTACATCCTTCACTGGAGTGTACTCCCTCAAGGCGCTCCTTGTCCAGTCATGTGCCTGGAACATCAACTGTCCAAGTACCATATAGGGGTATGGGCACTTAGACTAACCTGCAAGACATGATTTAGTTTACCTTAGGAACCCAATAGGTATTGGGTCCAAGGTTCTGATTAGTTTGGAAAAAGACTTGTCTACCAGCAGATTTTCTTACTGGTGGACTAACAGTTGCTCTAGCCACACTGGAATTATGCCATCAATATATGGCATAGTGGTCCACTTTCCTACAATACCAATACTCATGGATGTTGTACATTCTTTTCTAAGCTGGTCTGCTAGATGTGCTGACAGCAGCTCTCTATCTAGAAGGAGCAGCAACAACCTTTCTTAGGTTCCTTTCAGCTAGGATCTGGCTGAAGGTAAGTTTTCTAGTCAATTTATTTTGCCTGTTATGAATGCCATCAGTAGTAGTCTTATTTACAGAAGACATGCTCTTGATAGCATCAGAGATAGCCGAATCAGGCTTGCTAATAGACTGACCTGTGGTCAAGGTTTTTGTTGGATGGCCAGGAAATTTGGCTAAAATCATATTCTTGAGAGTGGGGGCTGGAGCACTAAAGACAAATGGTCCATGATGGAACTTCTGAATTTCTTCATGGGCTGGCTTGAAGGCACTCATCCCAATTCCTCTTCTCCTTCCATTGGAAGGTACACTTGTATTCTTCTAGGAAGAATTCCCATTCTTCTAGTGACCATACATGGAGTCCTGGTCATACCTGCTAGAAGGGAGAATAACCCTTTCAAAGGAATTAGGTGGCTGAACTGGAGTTTTTCCCTTTCCTTTGAAAGGGGAAGCCCTTGTGTTTCCCTTGAATCCTAAGTGTTGGAACACCCTATTACTAATTTGGGCAAGGATCACTATGTTTGTCTTAGGAAACCAGTTTGACTTAGATGTATAGTTAAAAAGGTCAACATTAGAATGTGTTTAGGGCTTAGAATTTAGGTTTGAAGCTGCCCCCAGGACCATTCAAGGAATCAGACTTAAAGCTGAGGCAAAGACAGTTATCGTCGAGCTTAGGTCGACGAAACGTCGAACTCCGTTCGACGCTCTCTGAGCTCAACTCTGCTAAATCGTCGAGCTCCGGTCGACGATCTTCGAGCTCAGATCGACGATCTGTCTTCGGCTTGTCCTTCAGGTCGCTGAGCTCCGGTCGACGATCTTCGAGCTCAGGTCGACGTTTTCTGTCTGATCTTCATTCCAATCTCTGAGCTCAGGTCGACGATCGTAGAGCTCAGATCGACGTTTTTCCTGAGAGATCGACGACTTTGAGGATTCAAATTCAGTCAGACTTTGGAATGTTTTTCAAATTCTCTCAGCATTTATTTCAAGAGATCTGCCAGCCGTTTTCCTTTATTCTGGAGCAAGTTTCAAGGAATTCTTTTTGAGAATGTTTATTGGACTTTCCTCTAGAAGACAAGACTTTTATGGAGGACATTTATTGTCTGTTAACGGCTATCTTGGACAAGGAATCTTCAGAGAATAAGATCTTCTCCTTTCTCTCCAGTCAGCCACACATATAGCACAACAAAAAAAACTTACAGTGACAGACAATAAAAGTGATCATTCCTGAAGAATCAGTTGAACATCTTTTGGCATACTAAAAAAGTGATCATAGCTTCATCAAAAGGACTCCAGACAATTCAATTTTCTCAGCCTTACTGAAACCATCTTCTGCTGGAGATCTGAAGCTTCTGAAGACCTATCACCCTGAAACAAAGCTCCCACACCTAAACTAGTCTACATCTCAGGGGGAGCTTTGACAACACAATCAATCCACTTATGCTTCTCTCTTTGATTGAGATAGAGAAGACAACTTCACTCTTTTCCTTTTTCTTTCCTGCTGTAAAAGGGTTACCAAAACTCCCTTCAAAAGTTTTGATTCTGGTTCTGAGAACCTTATCAAAACTCAGTGGTGGCAAGACACCTGATCAAAAAATCTAGTGTGGTTTTTGAGCACCTTATCAAAAACTCATTGGTGCCCAGGACACCTGATCAACCCTTCCTGCAGTGGATTCCTACCAAGGGTGGTAGAAGAGTGGATGTACCCAGGTTTTTGGGGAACCACTATAGTTCCTTGTGTCTTCTGGTTGCTTGAGTATTTTCTTTGCTGTGTGCTGTGATTTTCTTTTTGCTGTCTTAGTTTTAAATTATATAGCAAGGAACCTTACACTTATACATAAATTAAATCTTAATTGTTTTGCTTGTTTAAATTGTAAAGTTATTTTAAAAATACTCTATTCACCCCCCCCTCTAGAGTTGAGATAGATCTTTATCTCACTTTCAATTGGTATCAGAGGCAGGTTAGTTGTTCATACAGGCTAACACCTGAACCAAAAGATCCTTGATAAGATCAATCTTTTAAGAGGGTTATTTTCATTATATTTAATTTTATATAAAGACATGGCACAGAACAACGATTATGCAAGCACCACGCCACCAGTGTGCAATCTATCCAAGTTTGCACTTTGGAAAGAAAGGATTAGACTATATATGAATTCTATTGATGAAGACATATTTAATTCTGTTTTGACAGTGTGCCCAAGTCCACCAGCAAGTTCAAGTACAAATGCTGTTCCACCTCCTTCAGGAACAGATGCTGAAATAAAGAAGTGGAAGACTGCAGATGCCAAGGCCATGAACATCTTAGCTCAGACAATGTCTGATGAGATATTTCAGAAGGTAGCTAAATACAACTCAGCCAAAGGAATTTGGGACAAGCTCTCTGAAATTATCTCAGGATCTGCTGATGAAAGGAAAGACAGGAGATCCCATCTTATAAGCCAATATGAGAATTTCAAAAAGGGAGAAGCTGAATCAGTGGCTAACATGTATAATAGACTAAGTCTGATTGTCAATGAGTTAAAGACTCTAGATAAAGAAATCTCATTGACTGAGCTGAATGAGAAAATCCTAATGTGCTTCCCCAGCACTTGGGATTCAAGAATCTGGCCAATCAAAGATGCCAGAAGTCTAAATGAGATTACAACTGAAGCTCTCCTGGGCAAGCTCAAATCTTATGAGTTGCTTATTAAAAATAGAGAAGAAGAACAGAAGGCTGCCTCACCAGCCACAAGGAAAGAGAAGACCATAGCCTTCAAAGCTACAGAAGAGGAGCCTGAAGATAAAGCTACAGGAAATGATGAGCTCCTAAGTCTACTGGCCAAAAGATTATACAAGATGGCCAGAAAGGACTTCAGAAAGAGATCATACAAGGGACATGATAAGCCAAGGTATGATAAATCAAATAACAATAAAGAAATTATATGTTTTGGTTGCAGGAAACCAGGCCATATTGTGCCTGACTGTCCAGAAAAGAAAAACAAGGACAAGAATGATAGAAGGGAAAGAAGAAAGGAGAAAGACTTCAAGAAGAACACCTCAGACAAGCCCTCCTACAACAAGAACACACATACAAGGAAGGGATTTGTTGCTGAGACATGGAGTGAAACTGAAGAGGACTCTGAAGCCTCATCCAGCTCCAGTGATGATGAGGATGATGCTGATGAAAAGGAATTTTGCATGATGGCTATCAATGCCTCTCAAACAGATTCAGAAGCAGAAGAGTCAGAATCAGATTCAGAAGCTC
This sequence comes from Platanthera zijinensis, assembly GCA_039513925.1. Classification (NCBI taxonomy): domain Eukaryota; kingdom Viridiplantae; phylum Streptophyta; class Magnoliopsida; order Asparagales; family Orchidaceae; genus Platanthera; species Platanthera zijinensis. Next base: position 115,634,063 of record CM077094.1, read on the forward strand.
AACTAGAAGAAGATCAGGTAATCAATTCATTTGATTTCAGTTCTGAGGAATTTAAACATGAGTTTAAAGTACTATGCATAGATTTGTTGGAGTCTGAGAAGGAAATCACTTCCCTCAGAAAACAACTGTCTGAGTATAACACTTTAAAATCAGAGAACCTCAAACTCTCTGAAGAGTTAGAATGCTATAGGGAGCAGATAACTTCACTAAAAAGTGAACTATCCAAGGCCAAGCAATTTGAAGAATCCCTTAATGGGAGAAGTATCAAATTAATGGACATCACAAGCACAGTGAACTCAAGATTAAATAGTACACTGGGCTTGGGTGCTTCATCTAGCCAACCCATAGTATTAACAACCCCAATCAAATTTATTTCTGATAAAGGAAAGGGTGTTGTAGAGGTAGCTAGGAAGAATTCAGATCTACCTAAGAAAAGCAAAGTTCAACAGAAAACGTCGAGCAGAGGTCGACGATCGTCGAATAGAGATCGACGATCTCAGGCTGAAACGTCGAACTCAGCTCAACGATTCCTGAACTCTGAACTCCCTCACAGTCGATCTTCGAACGGAGCTCGACGATTTTACCCAAGATCGTCGAACTCAGCTCGACGATCGTCGAACGGAGTTCATAGCTTTGAACCTTCTTTCAGAGGCAAATCTCAATTCAATCCTAGAAGTGCTTCATCCCAATGCTTTAATCCTTATACTGAATAGATAATACCTCCTAGGAGATACCATCCTGAAGGTTATAAGAGTCAACCTGGGATGTCTTTCATTTCTGAATTTAAGGGATATCAACCTAGGCCCAAGGTAAACTGGGTCAAAAACATATAAGCTGTTTATGTGCATATGAAGACCTATCCAACATCAAACCAACCATGGTATCTGGATAGTGGGTGCTCAAAGCACATGACAGGGAACAAGGACAACTTCACATCCTTTAAAGTCAAGCTTGGACCCAAAGTAATTTTTGGTGATTCAAACTTTGGAACTTTAAAAGGATATGGTGCAGTCCAAATTGGGACAGTCACCTTCAAGAAAGTAGCCTATGTTGAAGGACTCAAGCACAACCTGATAAGCATTAGTCAGCTGTGTGATGAAGGATATCAAGTGACTTTCAACAAAGAAATAGGCAAGATCAAGTCAGAAGACAACACAACTGTGTTGACAGGTAACAGGAAAGGTAATATTTACTTAGTAGACTTTCATTCATCTAAGGTAGATATTTGCCTGTTTAATTCTATATCTAGACCTAATATTCTATGGCATAAGAGACTAGGACATATTAACCTTAGAACCATTGCTAGGCTATCCAAGGACAACCTTGTCAGAGGACTGCCTTCTGGCCCCTACAAGAAGGAAGGACTCTGCAAGGCTTGTCAATTAGGCAAGCAAACTAAAAATAGCTTTAAATCAATTAACAAGAGTGATTCACCTAGGATTTTGTATCTGTTACACATGGATCTTTTTGGACCCATTACAGTACAAAGCCTAGGAGGGAAATCCTACACTTTAGTGGTTGTAGATGACTTCTCAAGATTCACATGGGTGTTCTTTCTGAGGAAGAAGTCTGATAACTTCAAGTGTTTGACAGAGTTTCTCAAATGCATTCAGATTGAGTTCAACACTCACATTGCCCTGATCAGAAGTGATCATGGGACAGAGTTTGATTCTCTTCTCATGCAAGAGTTCTGTCAAAGTGAAGGGATCAGGCATACTTTCTTAGCTCCTAGAACTCCTCAACAAAATGGGGTAGCTGAAAGGAAAAATAGAACCCTCATTGAATCTGCAACTACATTATTGACAGATGCTCACCTACCTCTATCCTTTTGGGCTGAGGCAGTGAACACCTCCAATTATGTGTTGAATAGAAGTCTAATACATAAACTGAAGGGAAAGACTCCCTATGAATTGCTCAAAGGGAAGAAACCTAAAGTAGACTATTTTAAAATCTTTGGTTGCACTTGTTACATTCACAATAATGATAAGAAATATTTAGCAAAATTTCAAGCAAAAGCTGATGAAGGAGTGTTTCTGGGATACTCCATGATCAGTAAAGCTTATAGGGTTTATAATAAAACTACTCTAAATATAGAAGAATCTGTTCACATTTTCTTTGATGAAACTAATATGTCTTTCAAGGAGAAGAATACTTCTACCATAGAACATTTGCAGGTGCATTCTCTAGCTGAAGACTTGGACAGATTACAAGTTACTCAAAAGGATGAAAGTAGTGAAGATGAAGAAGCTGCTCCACATCTGTAAGAAAATCTTCTTGAAGAGCCAGTTGTTGTCCCACAAGAGGAAACAACAACACAGGTTGGTGAACAATCAACATCCCTGTTGATCTAGTAACAACAAGAGATCATCCAATCTCCCAAGTGATTGGAGACATCTCAGCTGGTGTGCAAACCAGAAATCAGGTCAACCAGAACCTGATGCACACTTGCTTTCTCTCTCAAATTGAACCTCAAACCATTCAAGATGTAGAGCAAGATCCACACTGGATCATTGCAATGCAAGAGGAGTTGCATCAATTTGAAAGAAACAAAGTTTGGGAACTAGTGCCTAAGCCAAAGGATCATTCTATTGTTGGAACAAAACGGGTGTTCAGAAATAAGCTGGTTGATCAAGGAATTATTGTAAGGAATAAGGCAAGACTGGTTGCTCAAGGGTATTCTCAAGAAGAGGGGATAGACTATGACCAGACCTTTGCACCAGTTGCAAGGTTAGAAGCCATAAGAATCTTCCTAGCTTATGCTGATCACAAGGGATTCAGAGTCTACCAAATGGATGTCAAGAGTGCTTTTCTCAATGGGGAGATCAAAGAAGAAGTCTATGTCAGACAACCTCCAGGTTTTATCTCTCTAACTCATCCAGATTATGTTTTTAAACTACACAAAGCATTATATGGTCTCAAGCAAGCTCCTAGAGCATGGTATGAGACTCTAGCATGCTTTCTGCTGAAGAATGATTTTGTTAGGGGGAGAGTAGACCAAACTCTTTTTATTAGAACCCATAAGTCCCATACCCTACTAGTACAAATTTATGTAGATGATATTATATTTGGTTCTACTGATTCAAATTTGTGCAAAAAGTTTTCCAAGCTTATGCACTCTAAATTTGAAATGAGTAGCATGGGTGAGCTATCCTTCTTCTTAGGATTGCAAGTCAAACAACATGCTGAAGGAATATTTATTTCTCAAACCAAATATGCAAAAGAATTGGTTAAGAAATTTTGTATGTCTGATGCATCATGTATGAAAACACCCATGCCTACCAATACTGTATTGGATGCTGATGAACATGGGAAACCAGTTGATCAGACAACATATAGAGCAATGATTGGCTCTTTACTGTACCTTACAGCTAGCAGGCCTGATATAATGTTTGCTACATACATATGTGCTAGATTCCAAGTTAGCCCTAGAGAGTCACACTTAACTTTAGTAAAGAGGATTCTTAGGTATGTTAAAAGCTGTCCAAATCTAGGTCTCTGGTATTCAAAAGATTCAGCATTTGACTTAACTGGATTTTCAGATGCTGATTATGCTGGATGCAGATTAGACAGGAAAAGCACCAGTGGAACTTGTCAGTTTCTTGGTGATAGACTTGTCTCATGGTATTGTAAGAAACAAACATCTGTGTCAACCTCAACTGTTGAAGCTGAATATATGGCTGCAGGCAGTTGTTGTTCACAAATATTGTGGATACAAAACCAACTCCTAGACTATGGTTACAACTTAGAGAAGTCTAAAATATTTTGTGACAACACCAGTGCTATTTCCATTGCACAAAATCCAGTCCTCCATTGTAGGACAAAACACAAAGAAATTAGGCATCATTTTCTAAGGGATAATGTTGAGAAAAATAAAATTGAACTTCAATATATCCCAACTGATTTGCAAAGGGGAGATATTTTCACCAAGCGCTTGGATGAAATGAAACACAACTTCTTCCTCAATCAGTTAGGCATGTTAGATGGAGGAAGCCTAAAGTAAATTACAAGATTTTGAAAAGCTAAAAACAGACCAAGATTAGGCTAAAAACTCATCTCTTTTTGTGTCTGTAGGATAGTTTCTGTCTCTGAACTGCGCTCGACGTTTCCCCAGAAAGCGTCGAATGGAGATCGACGATTACCAGAGAAACGTCGAACGGAGATCGACATTTTCCCAAAACGTCGACCTGAGTTCAGAGCGTGTCAGATAGTTGTATACTATCTCTTTCAGGCCTTCGATCGTCGAACTGAGCTCGACGTTCTCCCTAGATCGTCGAACTGAGATCTACGATATTGAAGACCTTTCAGCTTCCATCAGGAGTCCTGATCGTCGAACAGAGATCGACGATCCTTCCTTTTTCGCGTCGAACCCTAATATAAAATCATTTTTCGGCCGCCGCTCGTCGTTTACGCTTTCATACTCTCTGTAACTCTTTCCCTCCAAACTTTCTACACTTGGTCGTGTTTGCTCAATCTTTGCAGGTACAGATGGCTGCGTCAGTTGCTGCTCTTTTAAAAATGAAATTTGATACAGGCTTCGACATCGACATGAATTCTTTCGATGGAAGTGACTAGAGATTCAAAGACATCTTAAATCTTTTCCGAGAACAACGGTTAGTTCAGATTATGTCCATCAGAGTGAAGATTGCAGCAGACGAAATAAAAGAATAGTGTTTTTCTGCCACAAATGAGACTGAGAATTCTATAGTCGGCTCAATCAAAGGGACTCAGGTACCATTGTCCCCCGCTCTACTAACAGAAGTTTCCAGCCTCAGTACTGGAAATGATTCTATTGATTTGTCTGGAGAAGAGTTTGATTCAATGCTAGATAGAATGGGTCACTCTATTATGAACCCTAATAAATTACTGAAAAAGAATTTATCTATTGAATTTCAATTTTTGGCTGATGTGGTTGGGAAAGTACTTCTGGCAAAGCACTCAGCTCTTGACACAATTTCAAGATACCAATTCTGTCTAATGGGAGCATTGGTTGACAAAAAACATCTGGATTGGGGCTCCATCTTCTTTAATTTGATCAAGAAGAAACTTAGCAAAAGCTGTGTAAGCTTTGGGAGGATCTTAGGGGTTTACCTGCACTCCTGGTGCCCTGAACTGCTGACTTCAAGTGGGATGTACATCAATGCATCCAAAAGACTTACCTGTGCCCTTTTCAGCAGATGGGACAGGCAGATCATAAACCCCAATAGGGCTGCTACAACAACACCTGCTTCAGGCACAAGGACTGCCTCAGTCACTCCTCCTTAGGTCTCTGCCCCAACAGAAGATTTGCCTACTTCTCCTCTTCCTCCAGCTGTCTCTACCTCAGTCACTACACCAACCTCACCACCAATCTCCACCATATCCATATCCTCCCCCATTACAATCTCATCACCAATTTCACCTCCTCCAGCCACTACCTCAGAACAATTTCATCCTTTATTCTACTATCCACCTGTCACCACTCCATCATTTTCTCTCTTGGATGACTCCTTCATGGATGATTCTCCTCCCACTCCTCCTGAGCTTCCCTCTACATCCTCCTACCAACAACTTCTACAAGACATACTCTCTCAACCATCCTTCACCCCATCCTTTTCCCCTTCCATCTCATCCATCTCCAACCCAGTTACATCAATCTCAACACCTCCTACCCCTAGGCCATCCATCCCTACACCTCCTACCTCCACATTCTCCATTCCATCAGCTTCGGCCAACATTATTCAAGCCACTTTCTCTCCTACCTCTACTCAAGCCCCTCTTGAGCATGTAGATCTCTCAGCCTTGGCAGACAGGCTATATGAGTTGCTAGCCCCAAAGCTAACCTCATTACTGGAGACCACCTTGGCTCCACTCCTGAAACATGTTCAGGAGCTGTCTACCAAGCTTTCTCCCTTCCTCTCCTCTCAGGCAATCCCTTCCTCTGGGTGCCTTGATCCAGTTGCCACTGAATCCAGGTAGGGGAAGATGCCTTATGAAGCTCTGGTTGTGCCTGAGGCTGCTGAAGGTTCAGTTCCTGCTCCTATCTTTGCAGTGGATCTTCAGAGTCTGCAATCAGTATTTGATTCTGTGTATTTTAGTTCTCTGCCAGTGCAACAAGTTGAAGATCTTACTAAGGCCATTGTGCCTATCTCAGTATGTGATCCCGGCCTGATTGCCTCATATGTCAATTATTTCAAGGTCGTGGATGTTATTGCTTCCATCTCTATTGCTGCTGCTACTGCTTCCATTGAATCTTCTGATATTGAAATGTTGCCTATTATTGATGATACTGCTGCTAAAGAACTTGCTACATATCTGGAAGAATCTGCTCCTGCTTCTGCTCCAATTTCTGCTGCTGCTGTTCCTGCTTTGACTCCTGATCAATTGAAACAACAAGAGAAATATATAAAGAGCATTGATGATTTGTATGATAGACCCCAAAGTTCAGAAAGTGATCAGTTTCACACTGAATCTGATTACTCTTCTGGTACTATTGCCAAGAAAAGGAAGGCCAGAAGCAAGGCCATGATGAAGGTTCCTCCTGCTCAAGCCAAAGATGCCAATGACATTCCATACTATATTCTTCATGACTGTCCAATCTCTGAGCCCTGGATGCAGTTCTCCAAAAATCAATTAAAAGCTATGAAGAAAAGAAGAAAATTGGATAGATATGAGAAAGGATCTTCTCGGTTTCAGCCTCCTCCTCCTCCTCCTCCAGATTCAGGATCAGGTGGAGGCTCAGCTTCTCAAACCCCAGCTTCAAAGCAAAGTTCCTCCTAGTCCTCACAAAGATATCATCCCAGGGGACAATACTAAAGGGGTTATCAGTCCAGAAGGGGACAATATAGAGGAAATCAAAGAGAACATAGATTTCAAGCAAGGGAAGGACAAAGGCACATGGACTCAACTCAAGGTCCTTTCCCTTATAAACTCAGAGAAAATGTTGATACAAGAACTCCTACTGCTTCAGAAACTGTAAACAGATATGAGCCTGCAATTCTGAAAGAAAAGGGATAGATACTACTCTAGAGGGGGGGGGGGTGAATAGAGTAATCAAAAATTGCACTAGCAAAGTTGACTATCTACTCAACTCCCTTGGAGTTAATTGCGGAATGAAGGTTATAGATACTTGAGATGAAACCCTAAAGCCTAACACAAGTGATGTGCACAAAAGGCAGCCAATTGTAATTACAGTTAAGGCTTGGAATCCTAAACAGTAACTAGCAATTCTAGTTAAAATCTAATCACAGCTAATCAGCACAGAGAATTAATTAAACAATCCAGACGACACAAGGAATTTATAGTGGTTCCCCATACAACTTGGGTACGTCCACTCTTCTACCAACAAGGTAGGAATCCACTCAGGTTTTTGATCAGGTGCCCTGCCACCAATAAGATCTGCTTCAGGTAGATCCAGAAACCCTTTAAACTTTTGATCAGGTGTCTAAAAATCAACACAGGTTTTTGATCAGGTGCCCTGCCACCAAGGTATACTTTTGAAGGGAGTAATAACCCTTTACAGGAGGGGGAAAGGAGGTTAAGATGTCTTCTCTATTTTACAATAGATTAGAGAAGCACAAGAACTTGCACTGAGCTAGAAAGCTCTTAAAGAATCAAGGCTCCCCCTGGCTAAAAGAATGTCCAGGTGAAGTCTTGATTCAGTGCAGAAACATTTCAGAAAATCTGAAGGGAAAAGCTATAAGAAGATAAAGAATATGAATTGAAAATTTCTTCTTCAGGAAGCTATCTTCTTCTTCTTCTTCTTCAAAAAGCTCTGAATGTAAATCTTCCTGTAAGCAGGAGAACTCAGGTTGAAGAAGAGTGAAGAGCTAAAACTTCTTCTCAGTTGAATGTGAACGAGCTGAGAGCAGTTGAAAACTGTAAGTTCTAAGCTTGAATGCAGCTGTTAGCTTTTGAACTCCTTTTCCTGAATGAACTGGTTTTTGGCTATGTGAACTAGTCGATTTCTTTCTTCAAGGAATTCTTTATATAGCAGCAGCAGCAACGTCTCTCATTTGAGTTTGAATCTTGTCTTCTACTGAAATCTGCAAGCTAGGCTGCAAAAAGCATAAAGCAAAACAAATACTGCAGACAGATATCTTATAAGAGGATAAAGCTTTCTAAGAAGCTGCAAATAACTCTGATGAAATAATACTAGAGAAAGTCACATCAGAAAAGACTCTTTACAGCCAAGGAAGACTTTCTGAGTCTAATTGCTATAAAGGACATCCTGGCAGATAAAGCAGAAATCATATCTCAGCTAATAAGACAAACAACTTTGTCAGAAAAAGATTGGATCATGCATAAGGAATGGAGCAGATATTGCATGGAAATAATATCATAACTTTATTCAAACAATCTTTTATAAAATATGCAGAAATAAATATGAAATAAATCACATCATAGAAGATGACAAAGTTACTTAAAACATACAGCAAAACGTCGAACGACCCTCGGAGATCGTCGACCGAAGCACGGAGATCGTCGACCTATCAGACAGATAGTCGAACGATCCAGATAGTCGAACTATCAAAGAAGATAGTCGAACTACCACAACAGATAGTCGAACTATCAGGACAGATAGTCGAGCTATCAAATAGTCGATCTATCAGGACAGATAGTCGAACTACCAAAGCAAAACAGATAGTCGACCTATCAACAGATAGTCGAACTATCACAGAAAATAGATAGTCGACCAATCAACAGATAGTCGAGCTATCAGATAGTTGAACTATCCAAGCAGATAGTCGAACTATCAAAGAAAACAGATAGTCGACCTATCAACAGATAGTCGAGCTATCCGATAGTTGAACTATCCAATCAGATAGTCGAACTATCAAAGAGAACAGATAGTCGACCTATCAACAGATAGTCGAGCTATCAGATAGTTGAACTATCCAAGCAGATAATCGAACTATCAAAGAAAACAGATAGTTGACCTATCAACAGATAGTCGAGCTATCAACCAAAACAGATAGTCGACCTATCAACAGATAGTCGAACTATCAGATAGTTGAACTATCCAAGCAGATAGTCGAACTATCAAACACAACAGATAGTCGACCTATTAAACAGATAGTCGAACTATCAACGCAGACAGAACATCGACCAACTGATAGACGATCGGCGATCAGCCGATAGACGATAGTCGAGCGGCGTTCGACCATAGTCGAACGAAAAACAACTTAACCAAATTTACATCTGGAAAAGTGACGCCTCTAACACTAGAGCAACAAACTAAACAACTAACCTTTGACCATAGATAAATCTTTAGTTAAGAGACAGAAAAAGAAGACTGAACTCAAATCAAAACCTAGGGTACCAACAATCTCCCCCTATTTGAGTTAAGTCTCTCAACAATTAAATACCAAACTAAATACTGAAAATAAATAACATGCATGAAAAGAAATAACTAAGCAGATAACATCAATCAAACAGATAAGCAAATAACTATCAATCAATGAATTTTTAAGATGCTTCAGAGTTAGATTTAGGATCAGAAGAACTAGGAACAAAATTAATCTTTCTAGAGGGGTCTAGAGCTTCTTTTATCGACAGCTTCAGGTCTTGTTCTCTAATGATTTTCAATTCTGTTGCTCTTGGGACAACTGCCTCAGGATGCTTTTCCATGTACTTTGAAGGATCAAATACTTCAGGTCTAACCTGGAATTTGTCGAGCTCCTTCATTCTGAATTTTGACATTGTGGTCAATCCTGCAGTGTCTTTCCCTTCAGTTTTAGCTTTCTTAATTTGAGCTGAACCCACAAGTTCAAGAAAACGAGCCATCCTAAAATTAGGATCAAGCTCTGGGCTTTCATACACATTTTCAGAAGATGTATCGACTGATTCTTTATCCTGAATAACTAGATAAGAAAGGGGAGCAGACTTAGCAAATATCTTGCTAGAATTTTCAGATAAAATAATTTGCTTACCTTTTGAAACATCCTTCACAGAATGATCTGGCTTAGGAGAGGTTGAGCTTTTGAGTTCTTTGGAATGAGGAGAAGAGAAAGTTGGTCTTTGATACACTACCTCCTTTACTTGTTCCTTAACAGCATCAAGTCTTTGATAGCCAGTTTGAGTTTTACCTTGATATCCTTGAGAACTTCTCCTTTGAGATGACTGAGATGGATTGAACCTTTCAGACTGAGCAGCAGGGTTTGTAGATAAGTTTCCTGAGGCTCCTGCACTAGGAGGTGGAGGAGGAGGACCTCTAGGAGTCCATCTTAGGACAGGAGTGTCATACCTCTTTGACTTCTTCCTTTGCTTCTGCTGATTTTTAGAGAAAGCCATCCAGTGCTGGAAATCTTTTGATTTAAGATCAATTCCTTTCAGGATATAGTAAGGAGTATCATTATCTGGATTAGGAGGAGGAGGAGCCACAGCTTTCCTTTTCTTTTTAGCAGACCTTTTTCTTTTTGACTCATCAGATTCATCAGAATCAATATCATCCTCAGAATTTGAAGAGATAGGAAGATCATAGGGATCAATTGCTTCTTGCATAGCTCTTTCCTTTTCCTTTAGGGCAACTTTTTCTAATTCTTCTTCTATGGCATCCTGTGCCAGGAGAGCATCTAAATCCAAACCAGGGGAATCATCCCATACAGTAGACTTTTCAATTTGAGCATCTGCAGCTTTTTCTTGTTGATCAGAAACTGTCATGGTGACCAGTTCTACTTGCACTTCTGGCTGAGCCGGCTGAGCAGCCTCAGAAACTTGAGCAACTTGTTCTAGTTTAGTTTGAACTTCTGTAGCAGGTAGGTGATCAGGCTCTTGAACCTCTAAAATTTCTTCCATTTTATCTGTAATATTATGAATAAAATTTTGCTAAATGACATCTGTTGGAACACCCTATTACTAATTTGGGTAAGGATCACTATGTTTGTCTTAGGAAACCAGGTTGACCTAGTTGTATAGTTGTAAAGGTCAACATTAGAATGTGTCTAGGGCTTAGAATTTAGGTTTGAGCTGCCCCCAGAACCATTCAAGGAATCAGAATTAAAGCTGAGGCAAAGACAATTATCGTCGAACTTAGGTCGACGAAACGACGAACTCCGTTCGACGCTCTCTGAGCTCAACCTTGCTAAAGTCGTCAAGCTTCGGTCGATGTTCTTTGAGCTCAGGTCGACGATCTCTCTTCTCTTATTCTTCAGGTCACTGAGCTCGGTTCGACGATCTTCGAGCTCAGTTCGACGATCTTCGAGCTCAGTTCGACGTTTTCTGTCTGTTTGATCTTTTTCATCTCTGAGCTCAGTTCGATGATCGTAGAGCTCAGATCGACGATTTTTTAAGAGATCGACGTTTTAAGGATTCAAAAGCTGTCAGTCTTTGGAATGTTTTTGAATTCTCTCAGCATTTATGTCAAGAAGATCTGCCAGCTGTTTTTCTTTATTCTGGAGCAAGTTTCAAGGAATTATTTAGAGAATATTTTATTGGACTTTCCTCTAGAAGACAAAAACTTTTATGGAAGATATTTATGACTGCCAACGGCTATCTTTGTCAAGAAATTCTTCAGAAATTAGATCCTTCTTTTTGTCTTAAGTCATATAGATACACAAGATAGAACACATAGCAGAAAGACAAGAGATTAACAGTAACAGATAACAAGTGATCAATTCTGAAGAATCAGTAGAACAATCTCTTTGCTTACTGAAAAGTGGTCATAGCTTCATCATCAAGAACTCCAAACACCAAATATTTCAGCATCTGCTGGAATAATCTTCTGCTGGAGATCTGAAGCCTCTGAAGACCTATCACCCTGAAGCAAAGCTCTCACTCCTGAACCATTCTATATCTCAGGGGGAGCTTTGACATCATCAACAATCCACTAGTCTTCTCTCATTTGATTTGAGAACAGAGAAGACAACTTCACCTCTTTACTTTTTCTTTTTTTGCTGTAAAAGGGTTATCAAAACTCCCTTCAAAAGTTCTGAGACTGGTTCTAAGAGCCTTGTCAAAACTCAGTGGTGGCAAGACACCTGATCAAAAAATCTAGTTTGGTTTTTGAGCACCTTATCAAAAGCTCATTGGTGTCAGGACACCTGATCAACTCATCCTGAGTGAATTCCTACCAAGGGTGGTAGAAGAGTGGATGTACCCAGGCTTTTGGGGAACCACTATATTTTCCTTGTGTCTTCTGGCTTGCTTGTGTGATTGTTTTGCTGTGTGCTGTGCTCTTTATTTCTTTGTTTTTTAATTCATTACTAGCACTCTACACTATAATATAAATTGAATTTTATATGTGCTGATTATTTCAAAACTGTGAAATTAATTTAAATAAACTCTATTCACCCCCCCTCTAGAGTTGAGATAGATCTTGCTCTCACTTTCAATTGGTATCAGAGGCAGGTTGGTTGCTCATACAGGCTAATCCCTGAACCAAAAGATCCTTGATAAGATCAGTCTCTTAAGAGGGTTATTTTCACTATATCTATCTATTTATATAGACATGGCACAGAACAAAGATTATGCAAGCACCAGACCTCCAGTGTGCAACCTTTCCAAGTTTGCACTCTGGAAGGCAAGGATTAAACTTTATATGAATTCTATTGTTGAGGATATATTTAATTCTGTTTTGACAGTGTGCCCAACACCTCTAGAAACCATAAGTACAAGTACTGTTCCACCTCCCTCAGGAACAGATGCAGACATAAAGAAATGGAAAACTGCAGATGCAAAGGCCATGAACATCTTAGCTCATACAATGTCTGATGAGATATTTCAGAAGGTAGCTGACTGCAACTCAGCCAAAGGAATTTGGGACAAGCTCTCTGAAATTGTCTCAGGGTCTGCTGATGAAAGGAAAGACAGGAGATCCCATCTGATAAGCCAATATGAGAACTTCAAAAAGGGAAAAGCTGAATTAGTGGCTGACATGTACAATAGACTAAGTCTGATTGTCAATGAGTTAAAGACTTTGGATAAAGAAATCTCATTGACTGAGCTGAATGACAAAATCTTAATGTGCTTCCCCAGCACTTGGGATTCAAGAATCTGGCCAATCAAAGATGCCAGAAGTCTAAATGAGATTACCACTGAAGCTCTCCTGGGCAAGCTCAAATCCTATGAGCTGCTCATTAAAAATAGAGAAGAAGAACAAAAGGTTACTTCTCCAGTCACAAGGAAAGAAAAGACCATACCTTCAAAGCTACAGAAGAGGAGCCTGAAGATAAAGCTATAGGAAATGATGAGCTCCTAAGTCTACTGGCCAAAAGATTCTACAAGATGGCCAGAAAAGACTTCAGAAAGAGATCATACAAGGGTCATGATAAACCAAGGTATGATAAATCAAATAACAATAAAGAAATCATATGTTTTGGTTGCAGGAAACCAGGCCATATTGTGCCTGACTGTCCAGAAAATAAGAACAAGGACAAGAAAGATAGAAGAGAAAGAAGAAAGGAAAAAGACTTCAGAAAGAACAGCTCAGACAAACCCTCCTTCAGCAAGAACAAACATACAAGGAAGGGATTTGTTGCTGAGACATGGAGTGAAACTGAAGAGGACTCTGAAGCCTCATCCAGCTCCAGTGATGATGAGGATGATGCTGATGAAAAGGAATTCTGCATGATGGCTATCAATGCCTCTCAAACAGACTCAGAAGTAGAAGAGTTAGAATCAGATTCAGAAGCTCAACTAGAAGAAGATCAGGTAATCAATTCATTTGATTTCAGTTCTGAGGATTTTAAACATGAGTTTAAGGTACTATGCCTAGATCTGTTGGAGTCTGAGAAGGAAATCACTTCCCTCAGAAAACAATTATCTGAGTATAGCACTATAAAATCAGAGAACCTCAAACTCTCTAAGGAGTTGGAATGCTGTAGGGAGGAGATAGCTTCACAGAAAAGTGAACTATCAAAAGCCAAAAAGTTTGAAGATTCCCTAAATGGGAGAAGTATCAGACTGATGGACATTACAAGCACAGTGAACTCTAGACTTAATAGTACACTGGGCTTGGGTGCTTCATCCAGCCAACCTACAATATTAACAACTCCAATCAAATTTGTCTCTGACAAAGGGAAGGGAGTAGTAGAGGTGGCTAGGAAGAATGCAGATCTGCCAAAGAAAATTACAGTTCAACAGATTGCGTCAAGCAGAGCTCGACGATCGTCGAACAGAGCTCGATAATCTAACCCAAGATCGTCGACCTCAGCTCGACGATATCCAAACTCTGAACTCCAGTGTAATCGATCTTCGAACAGAGATCGACGATCTGACCCAAGATCGTCGACCTTAGTTCGATGATCGTCGAACAGAGATCAGGTCTATAAACAATCCTTCAATGGTACATCTAGATTCAATCCTAGAAGTCCCACATCCCAAGGCTTTAACCCCTATACTGAATGGATAGTACCTCCTAGGAGATACCATCCTGAAGGTTATAAGAGTCAACCTGGGATGTCTTTCATTTCTGAATTCAAGGGATATCAACCTAGGCCCAAGGTTAACTGGGTCAAAAACATATAAGCTGATTTTGTGCAGGTGAAGACCTATCCAACATCAAACCAGTTATGGTATCTGGATAGTGGGTGCTCAAAGCACATGACAGGGAACAGGGAGAACCTATCATCCTTCATAACCAAACTTGGACCCAAAGTAATTTTTGGTGATTCAAATTTTGGCCAAACCAAAGGATATGGTGCTGTTCAGATAGGCTCAGTCACTTTCAAGAAAGTGGCATATGTTGAAGGACTGAAGCATAACCTGATAAGCATCAGTCAGCTATGTGATGAAGGATATAAAGTGACCTTCAACAAATCCCTGTGCAAGATCAAGTCAGAAAATAACACAACTGTGTTAATAGGTAAAAGGAAAGGTAACATCTATCTAGTAAATTTTATTTCAGCCCATACAGACATTTGTTTATTCAATTCAGTATGCAAGCCAAATGATTTATGGCATAAGAGACTAGGACATGTTAACCTTAGAACCATTGCTAGGCTATCCAAGGACAACCTTGTCAGAGGACTGCCTTCTGGCCCCTACAAGAAGGAAGGACTCTGCAAGGCTTGTCAATTAGGCAAGCAAACTAAAAGTAGTTTTAAATCAATTAATAAGAGTGATTCACCTAGGATCTTGTATCTGTTACACATGGATATTTTTGGACCCATTACAGTACAAAGCTTAGGAGGGAAGTCCTATACTTTAGTAGTTGTAGATGACTTCTCAAGATTCACATGGGTATTCTTTTTGAGGAAGAAGTCTGATAACTTTAAGTGTTTGACAGATTTTCTCAAATGCATTCAGATTGAGTTCAACACTCACATTGCCCTGATCAGAAGTGATCATGGGACAGAGTTTGATTCTCTTCTCATGCAAGAGTTCTATCAAAGTGAAGAGATCAGGCATACTTTCTCAGCTCCTAGAACTCCTCAACAAAATGGGGTAGCTGAAAGGAAAAATAGAACCCTCATTGAATCTGCAACTACATTATTGGCAGATGCTCACCTACCTCTATCCTTTTGGGCTGAGGTAGTGAACACCTCCAACTATGTTCTGAATAGAAGCCTGATACATAAACTAAAGGGCAAGACTCCCTATGAATTGCTCAAAGGGAAGAAACCTAAAATAGGCTATTTTAAAATTTTTGGCTGTACTTGTTATATTCATAATAATGACAAGAAGTATCTAGCAAAATTCCAAGCTAAAGCTGATGAAGGAGTGTTTCTGGGATACTCCATGATCAGCAAGGCCTATAGGGTATATAATAAATCTTCTTGTAAAATTGAAGAATCTGTTCATGTCACTTTTGATGAGACTAACATGTGTTATAAGGAGAAGTCTACTTCTACCATAGAACTTTTGCAGGTACACTCTATTTCAGAAAATATGGACAGATTACAGGTTAAAGAAGAGGATACAACCTCTCAACAAAAGAATGAGAGCAGTGATGATGAAGAAGAAGTTCAACCTCTTGAAGAAAATCATCCTGAAGAGCCAGTTGTTATTCCACAAGAGGAAACAACAACACAGGTTGGTGAACAATCAACACCTCATGTTGATTTAATAACAACAAGAGATCATCCAATCACCCAAGTAATTGGAGACATCTCAGCTGGTGTACAAACTAGAAATCAGGTCAACCAGAACCTGATGCACACTTGCTTCCTATCTCAAGTTGAGCCTCAATCCATTCAAGATGCAGAGCAAGATCCACACTGAATCATTGCAATGCAAGAGGAGTTGCATCAATTTGAAAGGAATAAGGTTTGGGAACTAGTGCCTGTAAGACCCCCCTCCCGGAACACAACACACGGCACGAGGGGAGTCTTATGCCCAAAATAGCCGCCTTGCGGTAGCACTAACACACGGGTTAGCCTTTACCATAAGACGCCTATTCTGCCGGCTACAATCCATATCACATAAACAATGCCAACCCAACCATAACAGAAAAGTAAAGCAGTTCAATTCACAGCTAAGTTTAAGTCCAAAAGAGCGGAAGATAACAAGCACAATAGGCTTGTACAAAAGAACAAGAGTCTAGAAATGTTTTGCCAAACGGCTACATGAAAACACTCACGACTGTCACCGACGGTGCCGATGGCACCACCACCTCAGGTCCTATCGTCCGGGCCTGGCTGTCCTGCTGCATAGTCCGTTGCTGCTCTACCTGCGGGGTTTCCTCCTAAAAAGGAAGACGTAGCAACCGTTAGTTATAAGACTAAGTGTCTTCACATCCGCTCCCCCGGCGACTCCTCGGCACCGGGCGGAGAAAGGAACAAAGGTACAATGTATATATATATATATAAGCAAGTAAACAAACAGGTGACTGTAAATATGGTGGAGTATAAACTACGCTACACAACTAGCAGTTCTACAAATATCTATAATATATGACAGCAGGTATAATTAATCAGAACAGTAACTTAACTTATAAGAGTGCCCATACAAGCTTATAAGTTAAGGATCGGCTTAACAGTAAAGTAACTCATCGTATAAGAGTGCCCATATAAACTTATACGATGAGGATCTTGTGTATGCAATGAATGACATGACATGAATGTTATGCTATGACCGAATCATGCGCACGCACATGCAAGTTGCTATGTCGACACAGACTTGAAGTTCCCACTTTTCGAGCAGGTAGCTAACCTCTCAGGCGTCGTCCGTCGTGGCCAGACGGCGACAGTGGAGCGGGCGTCTCCACTACTAGGTGGTATCACACTACCTATCCTAGGCCCCCGTACGCCTCAACGCTAAAAACACAACAGCGGAGCTCACATGCGTACTACGGCTCAGAAGGGGTCTTGAGTAGATGTGCACCAAGAACACAGCCCAACCTGGCCTTTGATTTCGAACCGGATGGAACCTCGGAAACGCACGAGGTGCAAGCCCAACCGTTCTCATGGCGCGGAGGAGATCTCGGTTTATGGACACCAAGTATCTAACCCTACCGCCCAAGGTCTACCCATTGGCTCCCATCGGTGTGACGACTGGCGAACCCGTAGACCTGCCACAGTCATTATCTCAATATCGCGACACGATGAATCGTCGCACATCGCATGCCCCAAAACAACTCACTCGATGCTACCCGTAGGGAGACTTCAACTCTAAGCATCGGTTGTTAATAAAACCCTTGGGCTCGGATTACGGTTACAAAGTACTCTTCACATAGTGTTCATCATATTCACGCCCACCTATTCAATGAATTCACCTCAACACTACGCATAATAGATATGTTCAACTCCCAACTATATAAATATATTTTGTACCACTCTCAACCCTTAATTTCTAGCCTTCTCATCCACTCCATTTCCCCACCAATACATGGTTATTCCTTATTACACAACCAAATGAGTAACCATGCTAAATTATAGTAACAACAACATTATAGATATATGGGAGCAAGATAACAAATGAGCAAATCGCAACCATTGCAAGAGTGCTAACATTGTAAATTAACAAGTGTATTAATCATAGGATAGCCCTATACTAAAACTGGGATTCCCGGAGCTACAGGAATCCGATCACAATGCTCAACCCCTCGTTGGAAAGGTATTCGCGAGGGCTACGACTTTTGTGTTGAGTCGATCACCCAGATCTCGTCGCAACATACCAGAAATTCAACTCGAATACGTACAGGAAACAGTTTCCTGTACAGGATTTTCCCGAACGCAGCGGACTCGAACCCGCTTTCCCGTGGCTACAGGTATCACATGGAAACGTGCAACCACTCGTTGGAAAGGTAATTTCAAGGGCTACGACTTTCGTGTTGAGTCGATCACCCAGATCTGGTCGCAACATACCAGAAATTCAACTCGAATACGTACAGGAAACAGTTTCCTGTACAGGATTTTCCCGAACGCAGCGGACTCGAACCCGCTTTCCCGTGGCTACAGGTATCGCATGAAAACGTGCAACCACTCGTTGGAAAGGTAATTTCAGGGGCTACGACTTTCATGTTGAGTCGATCACCCAGATCTGGCCAGAACACCTCCGAAATTGGCCACGAAGGTCGCCGCGTGCAGAAATCAGATTTCTGCACGCATCTTAAGGCGAGATGAACGGCATCCGTTCATCTTCTTCCTTGCAACGACCTCGCATAAACTTCTCCAGAAATCACACCCAACCTTATTTCTCCTTTCAAAGCCAAACCCTCAACGAAAACCCCTCTCATCTCCACTTTGAATGATGAGAAGGTTGAGGGAGACTAAGCCTAGAAAACCTAGGCATGGCTTATCCTAAGAACTCTCCTCCTCACCATCAAGACTCTATGGAGTCGATGTCTCTCCTAAAATAACTATAGATCTAGCACCAAGGGAGAGGGGAGGAAGCTCACCTCAAGTCCAGCGGTACCACCATGGCCGGCCATGAGCCTCGCACTCCTTCGCGGCGGCATTGTTTTTCCCTTGACGGCGGCGGCGTTTCGATTCCTCCAAGGATGGCTCCGGCAAGCTCCTTTCCCCTCCTCCAGCAAGCTCTCTTTCTCTCAGAAGTTTTGGGGCTGAAAAGGGGGATGAAAACTAGGGTTTCCAACTTTTTCCCTTTTTATACACCGCAGACACGGGTAGGCACACGGCCGTGTTCCTACCCGTGTTCAGGTGACACGGCCGTGTCGCCTGCCGTATTTAGGGCCGTGTTCATCCCATAACATCTTTCTGCCGTGTCGGGGTTGCGGCACACGGGTAGAGACACGGCCGTGTCTCTACCCGTGTCCTCGGCACACGGGTAGGGACACGCCCGTGTCCCAATACCCGTGTACCTCTCTGACTGGACGCCTAATATTGGCATGAGGCACACGGGTATGGACACGGCCGTGTCCATACCCGTGTCGGCCAAAATCACCGTTTTGCCTTGTTTTCCTCATCTCCCATACGTTCGCACCTGTTCACCCACACCCCCATTGGGCTCACCACAGCCCCCTTGACTCAAAAGCGCAATCAAGGGGCCTAGCGTGAATTGGGACGTTACAAATCCTATAAACAAAATAAAAGATTTCGTCCCTGAAATCAGGGTAAGGCTATGGGAGTGAAACACATAAAAGGGAACTATGCTTTCAAATAAAATTCTTACCTGGAGTAAATAATTCCGGGTAGCGCCCTTGCATCAAATCCTTTGGCTCCCATGTGAACTCCTCCTTCCCGTGATTAGACCATAGCACTTTCACCAAGGGAACACTTTTGCGGCACAAGGTTCTTGTCTCGTTATCAACGATCTGCACCGGCTCCAGTCGCACAGACCTATCAGACGCCACGACACCATCCGCCGTGGGGATATACTGTTCAGGCCGCAACAAAGCCTTCCGAAGCGACGATACATGGAACACGTCGTGAAGGTTCTCCAGCTCCGGTGGTAACTCCAATCGATAGGCCAGAGGGCCAATCCTTTCCACTACGACATAGGGCCCGACATACCTTGGGTTGAGCTTCTTGACTCCACGTACCCGCGACACTCCGTGCATCGGTCGAATCTTCAGGAACACCTTATCACCCACTTGAAACTCCACCATACGGTGCCTTGCGTTGTAATATTTCGCCTGTCGGCTTTGAGCCTCTAGCATTCGATCCCAGATCAACCTAACCACCGCGTCCGTGTCATCGATATACTCATTTCCCAATGTCTTCGGATCTTCGTCTTGCACCCAGGACAAGGGTGTTCTACACCTCCTTCCATACAGAGCTTCATGAGGTGCCATTCCAATACTGGCTTGATGACTGTTATTATAAGAGAACTCCACGAGAGGTAAGAGTCTCTCCCATGGTTCTCCTTTATCTAGCACACACAACCTCAGAAGGTCCTCCAATGTTCGGATGGTTCGTTCAGATTTCCCGTCCGTTTGTGGGTGAAAGGCTGTGCTGAAGGCGAGGCGCGAGCCCAAATAAGCCTGTACAGCCCTCCATTCTCTTGAAGTAAACCGACCATCCCGATCGGAGACGATCGTCTTCGGCACACCATGGTACCGCACAAATTGCTCCACAAAGAGACGCACTAGGACGCCCACCTGCGCCTCCTTCTTCATTGGGATAAATCGGGCTACCTTGGTCAACCGGTCAACTATCACCCACACAGAATCATTCCCCGAGCGCGAGCGAGGTAACCCGTGGACGAAGTCCATGGAGATGTCCTCAAATTTCCATTCGGGGATGGGCAACGACTGTAGCATTCCACCGGGGCTTCTACACTCCGCCTTCACCATTTGGCAGGCCATACAATGAGTAACAAAGTACTTGACATCCCTCTTCATGCCCGGCCAACACATTGTCTTTCTCAAATCGGTGTACATCTTCGCGATCCCCGGGTGCACCGAGTACTTGGAGCAATGGGCCTCCTTTAGAATATCCTCCCGAATATTGTCACCTTCGGGGATGTAAAGCCGGCCACGAAAATGGACGAGGCCGTCTTTTAGGGAGTATTCTTCCGTAGTCCCATCCTCCATTGACTTGAAAGCCGTGGTTAAAGCCGCATCCTTCTTTTGTTCCGTCCGGATCCGGTCTCGTATGTTGCAAACTATACTCATCGCGGCCAAATATTCTGTATACTCTTCTGATTGATTCTTAAAGACCAAAGTGATTTCCATCTCTTGCAGTGTCCGGATTAACTCCATCCTCATCAAGCGGGATTCCGTGCTCGTTCCCGGTGCTTTCCGGCTCAAGGCATCAGCTACGGAATTAACCTTCCCGGGGTGGTAGTTCAAGGTGAATTCATAGTCGCACAAGAACTCCAACCACCGCCGCTGTCTCAAGTTTAACTCCTTTTGGGTGTGAACGTACTTCAGGTTTTTGTGATCCGAGTAGATCTCGCAGTGGACGCCATATAAATAATGCCTCCACATCTTCAAGGCGAATACCACCGCTCCCAACTCTAGATCATGCACCGGGTAGCTGGCTTCATGCTTCTTCAACTGTCTTGAAGCATAAGCGATCACATGCCCATTCTGCATCAACACAGCTCCCATCCCTTGATACGACGCATCCGTGTAAACTTGAAAGCCCTCCTTCCCAGATGGAAGAGCTAGGATGGGTGCAGTCGTCAATCTGTCCTTCAACTCTTGGAATGCAGCTTCGCACTGGGGTGTCCATTCAAACGGCACACCCTTCTTGGTCAGCGTAGTAAGGGGAAGGGCGATCTTCGAGAAGCCTTTCACGAACTTGCGATAGTACCCGGCAAGTCCAAGAAAGCTCCCTATGTCGGCCGCTGACTTCAATGGCGACCACTCCTTCACGGCCCGTACCTTGGCCGGATCTACTGCTAGCCCCGCCCCACTAATCACATGGCCCAAGAACGCGACCTCTTGAAGCCAAAACTCGCATTTGCTGAACTTGGCAAACAAAGTGTGCTCCTTTAGCTTCCTCAGCACTAAAGTTAGATGTTCGGCGTGTTCTGCTTCAGTCTTGGAGTAGACTAGGATATCATCGATGAACACGATGACAAAGATGTCCAAATAAGGGCTGAACACCTTGTTCATCAAGCTCATAAAGGCGGAAGGGGCGTTTGTGAGCCCAAATGGCATCACGGTGAATTCATACAAACCATATCTCGAACTGAACGCCGTCTTCTGAATGTCATCTTCTTGTATCCTCAGCTGATAATATCCCGAACGCAGATCTAACTTGGAGAACCAATACGATCCCACCAATTGATCAAATAATTCATCAATGCGCAGTAGGGGATAGGTGTTCCGCACCGTTAACCGGTTCAACTCTCGATAATCAATACATAACCGCAGGGTGCCATCCTTCTTTTTGACGAACAAAACGGGCGCTCCCCAAGGCGACGAGCTTGGGCGAACGAACCCTGCTTCCACCAATTCCTGAAACTGGACTCTAAACTCTGCAAGTTCCTTTGGAGCCATTCGGTATGGAGCTCGCGAGACGGGCTTGGCACCCGGAATTAGCTTGATTTGGAAGTCCACTTCCCTATGCGGGGGTAGTCTCGGCAATTTCTCGGGAAATACCTCGGGAAATTCTCGCACCACCCGCACATCCTTGACCTCTAATGTCAATTTCTTCAACTCGAAGCAAATTACATAGACCTCGTCCCCTTCCATATGAGATTTCATAACTTGGATTGAAGATAATAATTTACGGGGTGCGAATTTAATACCTTGGAAGATGACTTCCGAGTCTCCATGCCTCAACATAACTTGCTTCTCCGCACAATTGATCCTGGCGTGGTGCCAGTCCAACCACTTCATGCCCAGGATGAGATCGAACTCCGGGATTCTTAACACTGTAGCCGGAGTTTCAAAGAACTTTCCTCCAATAAGGGTGTCGAAGTCGCAACTTGCTGACGACGTCATCTCAGAGCCGTCCGGAAGGCGCACCCTTTGAGTAATGCCCGGGAAGTGTTGCACTCCCTCCAAGTCCTTCACGAAGTCCGCCGAAATGAACGAGTGAGACGCACCCGTGTCAAATAACGTATAGGCGGGTCTCCCGCTAACCATGACAGTGCCTAGGTTCCAAAAGGGTAATCACTATCCAGAATTGCGCGTATCATTTGTATCGTAAATCTAACAAGTCATATAATATTAATAAATTTTGCACGTACCGGTGATGACTTCATGCGGATTTCTCTCCTGAGTCATATCCAATGCGAATACATGCTCCCGTGCATGTCCTTGATTTCTCCCTGGTGGTCCTCTTCCTCGGCCACGCATGTGCCCTCGCCCCCGTGGAGCTACTGGAGGGAGAGCAATAGGAGCATCCCCGATCAGT
The DNA here is from genome assembly GCA_039513925.1 of Platanthera zijinensis. Taxonomy (NCBI): domain Eukaryota; kingdom Viridiplantae; phylum Streptophyta; class Magnoliopsida; order Asparagales; family Orchidaceae; genus Platanthera; species Platanthera zijinensis. Next base: position 115,657,192 of record CM077094.1, read on the forward strand.
CGCGGGCAAACTCATCGGACATGCCCCGGTTGGTTGCACTCAAAACATATCACCTCACGTCGGCCCCCAGGTTGTTGATAATGTTGCTGCTGCGGTGGTGGAGGTAAAGCTAGTGGTTGCGGAATTGGGTACTCCACCCGATAGTTCCGGTTGACCCATCGACCGCCTCTGTGGTTTCCCCTTCCTCTGCCTTGATCATTCCGCCTTCTATTACTAGGGCCGACTTCAATTACTCCTTCCGCAGGTCTCTTGCCACATCCCATGTGGTCCGCCTCCAGTCTCTTTGCCATGTCGATGATTTCTGCCAGGCTTCCATCGGCTATAAACAAAAGGGCCTGCCTCAGGGGGTCCCTCAACCCTTTATAGAAGCGCTTCGCGTAGCCTCTATCGTCCAAATCATAGGAATCGGCAAACCTAGCGAGGTGTTGGAACTCCCTCTGGTACTCCGTTACCGATTTCGATCCCTGCTTCAGCTGCAGAAATTTTTCTTCAAGTCCATCCCGAGCAGAAGAAGGGATGAAGTGATCCAGAAAATCCTCGGTGAACTCGTTCCAACTGATGTCCGTGTACAACCGCCCTTGGAAGGTGGAGCCCATGAGGGACTTCCACCACCTTTTGGCGTGCAGCTCTAGCAGCGTCACTACCAATGTCACCGCCATGCTGTTCGGACATCTTATGCCAGCCATCAATTCCTGCACGGTATCAAGCCATTCCTCGGTGCGCACCGGCGATTCTGTCCTAAGATAGGAAGGAGGGTACAGGGCACGGAAGGTGCTCAACCAGTTGGATCCTGGCGCTTGTTGTTGCACCGGAGCTTGCTGGGCTTTAAATGCATCCAATATGGCTGACAGCGTTTGTCCCAGTTCCGACTGCTGGAATTGTGAAGGAACGGAAGGGGTAGGAGTGCCCCCAACCGGCTCCACCTGCGCTGGGACCTGTACGCAAGGTACAAACTAGGGTCAGGTTGGCTAAAACTAATGTCAAAGTTGGACAACTTAGTGTGAATTACATATGGGCACACCACTGCTTCCGCTAAGTCGGTTTGTCCCCAAACCGACTAATCGAATGGGAGTGGCCCATTGTTACCTGACTGCTGTAGGTGAAGATCGGCTAAGTCTGATACCATTTGTAAGACCCCCCTCCCGGAACACAACACACTGCACGAGGGGAGTCTTATGCCCGAAATAGCCGCCTTGCGGTAGCACTAACACACGGGTTAGCCTTTACCATAAGACGCCTATTCCGCCGGCTACAATCCATATCACATAAACAATGCCAACCCAACCATAACAGAAAAGTAAAGCAGTTCAATTCACAACTAAGTTTAAGTCCAAAAGAGCGGAAGATAACAAGCACAACAGGCTTGTACAAAAGAACAAGAGTCTAGAAATGTTTTGCCAAACAGCTACATGAAAACACTCACGACTGTCACCGACGGTGCCGATGGCACCACCACCTCAGGTCCTATCGTCCGGGCCTAGCTGTCCTGCTGCATAGTCCGTTGCTGCTCTACCTGCGGGGTTTCCTCCTAAAAAGGAAGACGTAGCAACCGTTAGTCATAAGACTAAGTGGCTTCACATCCGCTCCCCCGGCGACTCCTCGGCACCGGGCGGAGAAAGGAACAAAGGTACAATGTATATATATATAAGCAAGTAAACAAACAGGTGACTGTAAATATGGTGGAGTATAAACTACGCTACACAACTAGCAGTTCTACAAATATCTATAATATATGACAGCAGGTATAATTAATCAGAACAGTAACTTAACTTATAAGAGTGCCCATACAAGCTTATAAGTTAAGGATCGGCTTAACAGTAAAGTAACTCATCGTATAAGAGTGCCCATACAAACTTATACGATGAGGATCTTGTGTATGCAATGAATGACATGACATGAATGTTATGCTATGACCGAATCATGTGCACGCACATGCAAGTTGCTATGTCGACACAGACTTGAAGTTCCCACTTTTCGAGCAGGTAGCTAACCTCTCAGGCGTCGTCCGTCGTGGCCAGACGGTGATAGTGGAGCGGGCGTCTCCACTACTAGGTGGTATCACACTACCTATCCTAGGCCCCCGTACGCCTCAACGCTAAAAACACAACAGCGGAGCTCACATGCGTACTACGGCTCAGAAGGGGTCTTGAGTAGATGTGCACCAAGAACACAGCCCAACCTGGCCTTTGATTTCGAACCGGATGGAACCTCGGAAATGCACGAGGTGCAAGCCCAACCGTTCTCATGGCGCGGAGGAGATCTCGGTTTATGGACACCAAGTATCTAACCCTACCGCCCAAGGTCTACCCATTGGCTCCCATCGGTGTGACGACTGGCGAACCCGTAGACCTGCCACAGTCATTATCTCAATATCGCGACACGATGAATCGTCGCACATCGCATGCCCCAAAACAACTCACTCGATGCTACCCGTAGGGAGACTTCAACTCTAAGCATCGGTTGTTAATAAACACCTTGGGCTCGGATTACGGTTACAAAGTACTCTTCACATAGTGTTCATCATATTCACGCCCACCTATTCAATGAATTCACCTCAACACTACGCATAATAGATATGTTCAACTCCCAACTATATAAATATATTTTGTACCACTCTCAACCCTTAATTTCTAGCCTTCTCATCCACTCCATTTCCCCACCAATACATGGTTATTCCTTATTACACAACCAAATGAGTAACCATGCTAAATTATAGTAACAACAACATTATAGATATATGGGAGCAAGATAACAAATAAGCAAATCGCAATCATTGCAAGAGTGCTAACATTGTAAATTAACAAGTGCATTAATCATAGGATAGCCCGATACTAAAACTGGGATTCCCGGAGCTACAGGAATCCGATCACAATGCTCAACCCCTCGTTGGAAAGGTATTCGCGAGGGCTACGACTTTCGTGTTGAGTTGATCACCCAGATCTGGTCGCAACATACCAGAAATTCAACTCGAATACGTACAGGAAATAGTTTCCTGTACAGGATTTTCCCGCACGCAGCGGACTCGAACCCGCTTTTCCGTGGCTACAGGTATCGCATGGAAACGTGCAACCACTCGTTGGAAAGGTAATTTCAAGGGCTACGACTTTCGTGTTGAGTCGATCACCCAGATCTGGTCGCAACATACCAGAAATTCAACTCGAATACGTACAGGAAACAGTTTCCTGTACAGGATTTTCCCGAACGCAGCGGACTCGAACCCGCTTTCCTGTGGCTACAGGTATCGCATGGAAACGTGCAACCACTCGTTGGAAAGGTAATTTCAGGGTCTACGACTTTCGTGTTGAGTCGATCACCCAGATCTGGCCAGAACACCTCCGAAATTGGCCACGAAGGTCGCCGCGTGCAGAAATCAGATTTCTGCACGCATCTTAAGGCGAGATGAACGACATCCGTTCATCTTCTTCCTTGCAACGACCTCGCATAAACTTCTCCAGAAATCACACCCAACCTTATTTCTCCTTTCAAAGCCAAACCCTCAACGAAAACCCCTCTCATCTCCACTTTGAATGATGAGAAGGTTGAGGGAGACTAAGCCTAGAAAACCTAGGCATGACTTATCCTAAGAACTCTCCTCCTCACCATCAAGACTCTATGGAGTCGATGTCTCTCCTAAAATAACTATAGATCTAGCACTAAGGGAGAGGGGAGGAAGCTCACCTCAAGTCCAGCGGTACCACCATGTCCGGCCATGAGCCTCGCACTCCTTCGCGACGGCATTGTTTTTCCCTTGACGGCGGCGGCGTTTCGATTCCTCCAAGGATGGCTCCGGCAAGCTCCTTTCCCCTCCTCCAGCAAGCTCTCTTCCTCTCAGAAGTTTTGGGGCTGAAAAGGGGGATGAAAACTAGGGTTTCCAACTTTTTCCCTTTTTATACACCGTAGACACGGGTAGGCACACGGCCGTGTTCCTACCCGTGTTCAGGTGACACGGCCGTGTCGCCTGCCGTGTTTAGGGCCGTGTTCATCCCAGAACATCTTTCTGCCATGTCGGGGTTGCGGCACACGGGTAGAGACACGGCCGTGTCTCTACGTGTGTCCTCGGCACACGGGTAGGGACACGCCCGTGTCCCAATACCCGTGTACCTCTCTGACTGGAAGCCTAATATTGGCATGAGGCACACGGGTATGGACACGGCCGTGTCCATACCCGTGTCGGCCAAAATCACCGTTTTGCCTTGTTTTCCTCATCTCCCATACGTTCGCACCTGTTCACCCACACCCCCATTGGGCTCACCACAGCCCCCTTGACTCAAAAGCGCAATCAAGGGGCCTAGCGTGAATTGGGACGTTACAGTGCCTAAGCCAAAGGATCACTCCATTGTTGGAACAAAGTGGGTGTTCAGAAACAAGCTGGATGATCAAGGAGTTATTGTCAGAAACAAGGCAAGACTAGTTGCTCAAGGCTACTCTCAACAAGAAGGAATAGACTATGACCAGACCTTTGCACCAGTTGCAAGGTTAGAGGCCATTAGAATATTCCTAGCTTATGCTGCTCACAAAGGTTTCAAGGTCTACCAGATGGATGTGAAGAGTGCATTTCTCAATGGGGACATCAAAGAGGAAGTCTATGTTAGACAACCTCCAGGTTTTATCTCTCTAACTCACCCTGATTATGTTTTCAAATTGCATAAAGCACTATATGGTCTCAAGCAAGCTCCTAGAGCATGGTATGAGAATCTAGCATGCTTTCTTCTGGAAAATGATTTTGTTAGGGGGAGAGTAGACCAAACTCTTTTTATTAGAACCCATAAGTCCCATACCCTACTAGTACAAATTTATGTAGATGATATCATATTTGGATCTACTGATTCAAACTTGTGCAGAAGGTTTTCCAACCTGATGCATTCTAAATTTGAAATGAGTAGCATGGGTGAGCTGTCCTTCTTCTTAGGATTGCAAGTAAAACAACATGCTGAAGGCATATTTATTTCCCAAACCAAGTATGCCAAAGAATTGGTTAAGAGATTTGGTATGTCTGAGGCATCCTGTATGAAAACACCCATGCCTACCAATGCTGTATTGGATGCTGATGAACATGGGAAACCAGTTGATCAGACAATATATAGAGCAATGATTGGCTCTCTATTGTACCTTATAGCCAGTAGACCAGATTTAATGTTTGCTACATGCATATGTGCTAGATTCCAAGTTAGCCCTAGAGAGTCACACCTAACTTTAGTTAAAAGGATTCTTAGATATGTAAAAAGTTGTCCAAATCTAGGACTCTGGTATCCAAAAGACTCAGGATTTGAATTAACTGGATTTTCAGATGCTGATTATGCTGGATGCAGAATAGACAAGAAAAGCACCAGTGGAACTTGTCAGTTCCTTGGTGACAGACTTGTCTCTTGGTTTTATAAGAAGTAAACATCTGTGTCAACCTCAACTGCTGAAGCTGAATATATGGCTGCAGGCAGTTGCTGTTCATAAATATTGTGGATACAAAATCAGCTCATAGACTATGGCTACAACTTAGAGAAGTCTAAATTTTTTTGTGATAATACTAGTGCTATCTCTATAGCACAAAATCCAGTCCTCCATAGTAGGACAAAACATATAGAGATTAGGCATCATTTTCTAAGGGATAATGTAGAGAAAAACAAAATAAAACTTCAATATATCCCAACTGATTTGCAAAGGGGAGATATTTTCACCAAGCCCTTGGATGAAAAGAAGCACAATTTCTTCCTAAATCAGTTAGGAATGTTAGATGGAGGCTGTTTAAAATAAACTCAAGATTTTGAAAAGTTAAAACAGAGCAAAACTAGGCTAAAAAATCAGTTCTTTTTGTGTCTGTAGAATAGGCTTTGTCTCTGAACTGCGCTCGACGTTTTCCCAGAAATCGTCGAACGTAGATCGACGTTTTTCTAAAAATCGTCGACCAGAGATCGACGTTTCCGAAATCGTCAATCTGAGTTCAGCGCCTCCGTTAGCTCCGGGATTCCTCTCTTTCTGTTCAGAGGTCGTCGAGCGGTACTCGACTCTTTTCAACATCGTCAAACAGAGATCGACGATATTGAAGTCTCTTCAGATTCCTTCTGTAGCCCAAATCGTCGAGCTGAGATCGACGTTTTGTCGAACCGAGCTCAACGATTTTCCGTTTCACCGTCGAACCCTAATATAAAATCATTTCCTCGGCCGTCGTTCATCTTTTGCGCTTTCATACTCTCTGCAACTTTCTCTCTTTCCCTCCAAATCTTCTACGCTTGGTTACGTTTGGTTCTGTGTTGCAGGTACAGATGGCTGGCTCCAGTGCTGCCATTTCCAAGATGAAATTCGACACCGGTTTTGATATTGACATGAATTTATTTGATGGAAGTGATCAACGTTTCAAAGACATTCTCAACCTATTCAGAGAACAACAGCTATCACAGATAATGACTACCAGAATGAAGATTGCATCAGAAGAAATAAAAGAATGGTGTTTCACAGCGACAGATGAGACTGAGAATTCTGTCGTCGGCTCCATAAAAGGGGCTCAGGTACAACTGACCCTGGCTCTTCTAACTGAAGTTTTTCTTCTTAGTTATGGAGATGATTCCATAGATTTATCTGGAGAGGAATATGACTCTATGCTTGATAGAATGGGTCACACTGCTGTGAACCCTAACAAATTGCTGAAGAAAAATTTGTCTATAGAATATCAATTTTTAGCCGATGTAGTTGGAAAAGTGCTTCTGGCAAAGCACTCAGCCCATGATACTATTTCAAGATATCAGTTTTGTTTAATTGGAGCTCTGGTTGATAAGAAGCACCTAGACTGGGGATCAATATTTTTCAACCTGATCAAGAAGAAGCTGAATAAAACTTCTGTAAGTTTTGGGAGAATTCTAGGGGTTTATTTGTATTCCAGGTGCCCTGAGTTGCTAACCTCTGCTGGGATGTTCATTAATGCCTCCAAAAGGCTCTCCTGTGCCCTTTTCAGTAAATGGGACAGGTAGATTGTTAACCCTACCAGAGCTGCTGCTGCACCACTGACTTCAGGCACCAGGACTACCCAAGTCACTCCCTCTCAGGTTTCTGCCCCAGCAGAAGACTTGTCTGTTCCTTCCTCTCCTCCTCCAGCTGTCTCCATCCCAATCTCAACCTCAACCTTCTCTCAAACCTCAGTATTGGTATCTTCCCCTATTACCAGTTCACCACCAATTTCACCCCCTCCAGCATCTACTTCAGTAGAATTCCATCCTCTTTTCTCTTATCCAACTTTCACCTCACCATCATTTTCTCTTGTAGATGATTCCTTTATGGATGATTCACCTTCCACTCCTCCTGAGCTTCCCTCAACTTCCTCCTATCAACAACTTCTCCAAGAAATTATTTCCCAACCATCCTTCACCCCATCTCTTGCCTCATCCAGCTCCATCTCAACAACCTCTATCTTCACTATTCCACTCTCAGAACCATCTATTCCTACACCTCCTATCTCCACATTCTCCATGCCATCAGCTCCAGCCACTCCTCCAGTAACTTCTACTTCTACCTCTGCTCAAGCCCATCTTGAGCATGTAGATCTTCCTGTTTTGGCAGACAAACTCTATGAGCTGCTAGCTCCCAGGCTGGCATCTCTATTGGAGACCATCTTGGCTCCACTCCTGAAACAAGTCTAGGAGTTGTCTACCAAGCTCTCCTCCTTTAGCTCCTCCCAGGCAATCCCTTCTACTGGGTGCCTTGATTCAGTTCTCCTTGAACCAAGGCAGGGGGAGATGCCTCATGAAGTAGTGGATGAGCCTGAGTCTGCTCCAGCTCTTGCTCCTGCTCCTACTTTTTCAATGGACCTCCAGAGCCTGCTCTCTGATTTTGATACAATTTATTTCAGTTTTCTGCCAGTTCAACATACTGAAGACCTTACTAAGGCCATTGTGCCTATAAATTACTGTGATCCCAGCCAAATTGCCTCATATGTAAATTCCTGCAAGGCTGTGGATGTTTATGCTTCCACTTCTAATGCTGCTACCAAGGCCATTGTGCCTATTGTTAATGAATCTGCTGCTGCTGCTGCTACAACAAGTTTGACTTCAGAAGATACTGAAATGCTCCCTGTGATTGAAGATACCGCTGCTGAAGAACTTGCTTCTTATCTGGAAGAACCTGCTACTGCTCCATCTCCTGATGTTGTTTCTGTTTCAAGTGTTACTACTCATGCTATTTCTGCTCAAATTTCTGCTGCTACTGCTCCTGCCCTGACTCCTGATCAGTTGAAATTACAAGAGGAATATATTAAGAGCATTGATGACCTATATGATAGACCCTAAAGTTCAGAGAGTGATCAGTTTCAAACTGAATCTGATGATTCTACAAATACAATTGCCCAGAAAAGGAAGGCCAGAAGTAAGGCCATGATGAAAGTACCCCCAGCTCAAGCTAAGGATTCTAATGACATCCCTTATTATATTTTGCATGACTGCCCCATCTCTGAGCCCTGGATGCAGTATTCTAAGAACCAACTAAAGGCTACAAAGAAGAGAAGGAAGCTGGACAAGTATGAAAAGGGATCTTCTCAGTATCAGCCTCCTCCTCCTCCTCCAGATTCTGGTTCAGGCTCAGCCTCTCAAGCCCCAGCTTCCAGGCAAAGTTCCTCCCAGTCCTATCAAAGATATCACCCAAGGGGACAATATCAAAGAGGCTATCAATCTAGAAGGGGTCAATATAGAGGAGCCAAAGAGAGCACAGATTTCAACAAAGGGAAGGACAAGGCCATATTGATTCTACTTCAGGTCCTTTCCCTTATAGGCTAAAAGATACAGTTATCTCCAGGACTCCTCATACTGATTTTGAGTCTATCAACAGATATGAACCTCCTATTCCATTTGAGGATCCTGAGAACAACCCCTTGTCATGGAATGCCAGAATGAAAGAGCTTGCTGTTCTAGATCAAATGAAAAAGGCCAGAGAGCAAGGCAAAGACATTTCCAACATTACAACCCTATCAGATCAGAGAAAGAATGAACTAGAGAGATATGCTTCAAGGAAATTCTTTAATCCAGAAGATTATATGAAGTTGCATCCTGAGGCTATAGTTCCAAGGCCCAGATCTCAAACTTCCTTAGGTGCAGAAGATGACAGAAGATCCAAGAAAGAAGCCCTCAATCCCAACAGGGAAATTATGTTTAAAAAGGGAACTGAGAAGAAGTGATTTGTGTAAGCTGAACAACCATCCACCTCTAAATATTTGCTGATATTTTTATCTATGATCTGCAATGCTGCTATGTCTTTCTTCTTGCATTGCTGGTTTAGCTTTTGTTTTGTCTGTATGCTTATTTATTTCCTATTTCTGTCTGTAAATAGTAATCCTAACCCAAATAGGGGGAGATTATTGGAACACCCTATTACTAATTTGGGTAAGGATCACTATGTTTGTCTTAGGAAACCAGGTTGACCTAGTTGTATAGTTGTAATGGTCAACATTAGAATGTGTCTAGGGCTTAGAATTTAGGTTTGAGTTGCCCCCAGGACCATTCAAGGAATCAGACTTAAAGCTGAGGCAAAGACAATTATCGTCGAACTTAGGTCGACGAAACGTCAAACTTAGGTCGACGAAACGTCGAACTCCGTTCGACGCTCTCTGAGCTCAACCTTGCTAAAGTCGTCAAGCTTCGGTCGACGTTATTTGAGCTCAGGTCGACAATCTCTCTTCTCTTATTCTTCAGGTCGCTGAGCTCAGTTCGACGATCTTCGAGCTCAGTTCGATGTTTTCTGTCTGTTTGATATTTTTCATCTCTGAGCTCAGTTCGATGATCGTAGAGCTCAGATCGACGATTTTTTAAGAGATCGACGTTTTTAAGGATTCAAAAGCTGTCAGTCTTTGGAATGTTTTTGAATTCTCTCAGCATTTATGTCAAGAAGATCTGCCAGCCGTTTTTCTTTATTCTGGAGCAAGTTTCAAGGAATTATTTAGAGAATGTTTTATTGAACTTTCCTCTAGAAGACAAAAACTTTTATGGAAGACATTTATGACTGCCAACGGCTATCTTTGTCAAGAAATTCTTCGGAAAATTAGATCCTTCTTTTTGTCTTAAGTCATATAGATACACAAGATAGAACACATAGCAGAAAGACAAGAGATTAATAGTAACAGATAACAAGTGATCAATTCTGAAGAATCAGTAGAACAATCTCTTTGCTTACTGAAAAGTGGTCATAGCTTCATCATCAAGAACTCCAGACACCAAATATTTCAGCATCTGCTGGAATCATCTTCTGCTGGAGATCTGAAGCCTCTGAAGACCTATCACCCTGAAGTAAAGCTCTCACTCCTGAACCATTCTACATCTCAGGGGGAGCTTTGACATCATCAACAATCCACTAGTCTTCTCTCATTTGATTTGAGAACAGAGAAGACAACTTCACCTCTTTAATTTTTCTTTTCCTGCTGTAAAAGGGTTATCAAAACTCCCTTCAAAAGTTCTGAGACTGGTTCTGAGAGCCTTGCCAAAACTCAGTGGTGGCAAGACACCTGATCAAAAAATCTAGTTTGGTTTTTGAGCACCTTATCAAAAGCTCATTGGTGTCAGGACACCTGATCAACTCATCCTGAGTGGATTCCTACCAAGGGTGGTAGAAGAGTGGATGTACCCAGGCTTTTGGGGAACCACTATATTTTCCTTGTGTCTTCTGGCTTGCTTGTGTGATTATTTTGCTGTGTGCTGTGCTCTTTATTTCTTTGTTTTTTAATTCGTTACTGGCACTCTACACTATAATATAAATTGAATTTTATATGTGCTGATTATTTCAAAACTGTGAAATTAATTTAAATAAACTCTATTCACCCCCCCTCTAGAGTTGAGATAGATCTTGCTCTCACTTTCAACATCTAATCATCCCTTCCAGGTATTCCCAAACTATCATATCAGTTATCAAGTCTAAAATATGAGTAAAGGGGATACCTTCAGAATCGTCCTTTGCGTGTCCTAACTCCCATAAATTATCTAGAAAGGAAGTGATAACTCCTTCTAGGTATAGGGCGACCAGGGGAGTAGAACATTCTTCCAGGCTCGCTTTGACAATAAATTCAGATTTCAATAATGCATCAGAAATTTCTTTTTCAGACAAACTTTGAGGAGGAGCTGATTCTTCTAAATCTTTCTCTGCCACTGCAGGAGGATCTGCTAGAGGGGAGGCCAAAGGCAGCTCAGAGACATCTTCATTAAGCATCTCCCCCTCCCTGATTTCAGTAGATACTGAAACCAGGCCCCTAGAGGAAGAGGGCTCAGCAGACTTTGAGAGTGATCGAATAGCAGCAGTCAAAGAAGATATGGAGGAAACAAGTGGAGCAATTGCCTCTTCAATCATAGTTTTGATCGAAGGGGTAATTAACTCCAGGATGCTGGAAATGAATGCTGGAGAGATTTCAGATGATGAAGGGGGAATCTCGGTGGATGGATGATCAACAAGAATGGTGTATTCATGATGAACTATAGAATGAACTGGAGATGGAACTGGAGATGGAACTGGAGATGGAGAGTGATGGGTGGATGCAGGATGATCAATGTGATCTAAAGAAGGAATTGGAGACTGAGGAGGAGTAGAAATCTCAGAAACCAATAAATCAAAACTGGGATGAGAGATCCCAGCAAGATGAGATGGGTGAGGAGATGCAGGAGGAGATGCAAGGTGAGAAGCAGAAGGTCGTACTTCAATTGAAGTTGATGGAACTTCAACTGAAGTAGACGACAAAGCAGATGAAGAAGATGGAAGGGAGAGATTTGCTGAGCCAGCTTCTTATAGGGGAGGAGTGACTGAGGCAGTCCTGGTGCTCTCAGATGTAGCTGGAGCAACCCCTGCGGGAGCGGGATTCAGAAACATCCTTTTCCATTTGGCGAACAGGGATGGATCCATCTTCTTGCTGGCGTTTATGGAAGTGGCAGCTGAAACTAACAGATGGGGATATCTTTCCTTCAGAAAAATCCCAACTACCCTACCCAGGGTAACTTATTTCTTGCTGTTCTTTTTCCTGATCAAATCAAACAGAACACCTGCCCAATTAATCTGTTTCTTATTCACAATTGCACACATCAGTGCAAACTGCTGCCTTGTAATATTGTCGTGGGCGGAGTGCTTTCCCAATAGCACTTTTCCGACGATTTCAGCAAGGAACTTAATCTTAAACAGAAAGTTTACTTTAAGCAGCTTAGAGGGAATGCCTTCGGCATGTCCCAGCTCTGTCAGCATTCTCCCAAACTCTGGGGTATCTCGCTCGTACTCTTCTTCCCCATTAATCAATCCAAATATTTCAGTTAAAATGGCTGGAGTCAAAGTTACCTCTTCTCCGCCAATGGTTCCGGTCATTGAATCATCATTTGAAGACGAAGTGAATGCCCATTCTTTGATCTCTTGAATATTTTTCTTTATCCTGGAGGACATGAGCTTTTCTAAACCTTGATCTTTGCATAAGGTGAGAATTTCCATAATTCCGGATTCGCAGCAGCTGAAGGAGTCGAAATCCACGCTGAATCCTGCATCGAACTTCACTACTGCTAGGAGCGCTGGAGCTATCGCCATCGAAAGGTCTGGAGAAGATGAGGGAGAGACGGCGAGGACGAAGCAGAAGAAAACGCAAGACAAAGAGCAAGCGGGAAGACGGAATGCGAAAAGACGCTCTCCATCGACGATAAAAACAACGATCTCTTAACCTAGGTCGACCATCGGCTTTATATTAAAACAACGATCGTCGATCTATTTAAAAGATACTGGAGACGATGGTCGAACGATCGTTCGACAATCGGTCCTGAAGCAGAGTAGTCGATCAATCGTTCTACTATTTCTGTCTTCACAAACAACAAGCTGTCGTCAACCATAGATCGACGATAGGCTTGACCTGTTTGACTATCTTCGAACGCCGGTCGACGATCTTCAAGCAGATAAGCTATCTTCAACCATAGGTCGACGATAGGCTTGATCCGATCGACTATCTTCGAATGTCATTCGACGATCTTCAAACAAGTTTTAACAAGGCAGACGTCACACTTAGTCTCTTCCATTAATCATGCCTAGTTGAACCAAAAAGAATAGATGCTTCTGTTCATCTAAGGGCTTAGTGAATATATCCCCTCTTTGAAGGTCTGTGGATATGAACTCAAGGCTGATCTTGTTCTTTTCCACACAATCTCTCAGGAAATGGTGCCAGATCTCAATGTGTTTTGTTCTAGAGTGGTGCACAGGATTTTGTGCAATAGAGATAGCACTGGTACTATCACACATGATTTTAGTGTTCTTGTGTGAGTACCCATAATCCAAAAGCTGGTTTTGTATCCACAGGATCTGTGAACAACAACTAGCAGCTGCTATATATTCAACTTCTGCAGTTGAAGTTGAGACAGAAGCCTGCTTCTTACAGAACCAAGAGACCAATCTCTCTCCCAGGAACTGACAAGTTCCTGAGGTACTTTTCCTGTCAACTCGACAACCAGCATAATCAGAATCAGAATATCTAATTAATTCAAATTCTGACTCAGCTGGGTACCAAAGTCCTAGATTTGTACATCCCTTCAGGTATCTCAAGATTCTCTTGAGAAGAATCAGATGAGATTCCTTGGGGTTGACCTGGAATCTAGCACAAAGGCATGTAGTAAACATTATGTCTGGCCTACTTGCAGTTAAATACAATAGGGAACCAACAATGGCCCTATAATTCTTTTGATCAACAGGCTTTCCTTGATCATCAGAATCTATAACTATATTAGTAGCCATAGGTGTATGCATTGCTGAAGCATCAGCCATCCCAAACTTCTTTACCAATTCCTTGGCATATTTGGATTGGGAGATGAAGATGCCATCAGCATCTTGCTTTACTTGGAGACCAAGAAAGTAAGACAGCTCACCCATACTACTCATCTCAAACTTAAAATGCATCAAGTTGGAGAACTTTTTGCATAGCTTGGGATCAGTGGAACCAAAAATAATGTCATCCACATACACTTGAACTAACAGGATTGTGTCCTTGTGGTGCTTGACAAAAAGGGTTCTATCAACTACTCCCCTAACAAAGTTGTGCTCTAACAGGAAACTAGCTAGAGTCTCATACCAGGCTCTTGGTGCTTGTTTGAGTCCATAAAGAGCTTTTTGTAACTTGAATACATGTGAGGGCTGAGTTGAAGAAACAAACCCAGGTGGCTGTTCAACAAATACCTCTTCCTTTAGCTCACCATTTAGAAAGGCACTTTTGACATCCATCTGAAAAACTTTAAACTTCATATAGGCTGCATAGGCAAGAAAGATCCTTATTGCCTCTAGCCTTGCAACAGGAGCAAAGGTTTGGTCATAATCTATGCCTTCCTCCTGTCTGTAGCCCTGAGCTACAAGCCTAGCTTTGTTCCTTATAATGATTCCATTTGCATCCAACTTGTTTCTATACACCCACTTGGTGCCTATGATCAGTTGGCCTTTAGGTCTTGGAACCAAAGTCCATACTTTACATCTTTCAAACTGATTGAGTTCCTCTTGCATAGCAATGATCCAGTGGGGATCTAGCTCAGCATATTTAATGGTGAGGGGCTCAATCTGTGAAAGGAAACAAGCATGCATCACATCCTGTCTTAACTGATGTCTTGTTTGAACACCAGCTGATATGTCTCCTATCACTTGAGATGTAGGATGATCTCTAAGTGTGACAACATCAGCAGGTGGGATGTGATCTTTAGCAATAGTTGGGATTAATTCCTCAGGAGGAATTTGATCTACTATTGGTGGTACAACAACAATTTTTGCAAGGTCTTCATCACTATCTGATTCAGTGATATGAAGAGTTGAAAGATGGAGAATCTCTTGAGTGACATCTTTGCTAGATTCTGGTACCTGTAATGAACTAGAGGAAGGGGAAGTTTCCTTCTACTTGTAAAACATTTGAGATTCATCAAAGGACACATGAACAGACTCTTCAATTTTAGAAGATGATTTATTGAAAACCCTATAAGCTTTGCTTACTTGGGAATATCCAAGAAAAATTCCCATTGAAGCTTTTGCTTCAAACTTTCTAAGATATTCTTTATTATTATTATGAATATAAACTACACAACCAAAAACTCTAAAATAATTTATTTTAGGTTTCTTTCCTTTAAGCAACTCATAAGGAGTTTTACACTTAAGCTTGTGTATCAGACTTCTATTCAAGACATAGTTGGCTGTACTAACAGCTTCTGCCCAATAGGAAAGAGGCATATTAGCATCTGCCAACAATGTGCCAACAGCTTCAATCAGGGTTCTGTTCTTCCTTTTAACTACCCCATTTTGTTGGGGAGTTCTAGGAGCTGAGAAGCTATGTTTGATACCTTCTCTCTCACAGAATTCTTGCATGAGAAGAGAGTCAAACTCAGTACCATGATCACTTCTGATCAAGGCCACATGAGTAGAGTACTCAGTCTGCACACATAATAGAAAATCTGTAAGCGCTTTGAAGTTATTAGACTTAGTTCTCAAAAAGAACACCCAAGTGAGCCTAGAGAAGTCATCTACAATGACTAGGGTGTAATACTTCCCTCCTAAACTCTGTACATTTATTGGGCCAAATAGGTCCAAATGTAATAAATACAGGATTCTAGGAGAATCACTTTTATTTACTGATTTAAATGAATTCTTGGTTTGCTTGCCTAATTGACAAGCATTGCATAGGCTCTCCTTCTTGTAGGGGCAAGAAGGTAAACCTCTAACAAGGTTGTGTTTAGATAACCTAGATATGTTCTTGAGGTTAACATGGCTAAGCCTTTTATGCCATAAAGTATTGTTATTGGTTACTTCATTAAACAAGCAGATTTCAGAGTGAGTTGAGTTAAAATCTACTAAATAAATGTTACCTTGTCTAATACCTACTAATACAACATTATTATTTAAAGTAATATTACAAAGGGAGTTAGAAAATGATACCTGGTATCCAACATCACATAACTGACTTACTGAAATAAGATTATGCTTCAGTCCAGTTACATAAGCAACTCTCTTGAATGTTACAGCTCTAATTGTCATCCTGCCATAGCCTTCAGTTTGACCACAGCTTGAATCTCCAAAGATCACCTTTGGGCTAAGCTTGGCCTTGAACCTTGACAGATGTTCTTTATTTCCTGTCATATGCTTGGAGCAACCACTATCCAAATACCACTTATTTTGAGTGATAGGATAGGTCTTCACCTGCAAATAAATCAATTAAACATTGTGGACCCAGGTAACCTTGGGTCCCTTGTTTTTCACATAAGAAAAACTGGAAATAAATGAATAAGCAGGCTGAGGGTGATAACCTAATGGGTAAGATCTCCTAGGTGGGATTCTCCATGCATATGATGGGTCAATGAACCTAGGGTTTCTATTTTCATTATGGTTTCTAAAGTTCTGGGTGAAGTTTTGAAATTCATGTTGAAAGTGTCGATCAGCGTTCGACGATGGGTGCCCAGATCATCGATCTCCGTTCGACCATTGGGCCTGCGATCATCGAGCAGCGTTCGACGCTCTTTGTATTTCCTTAAATTTTTGTTTTCTTTTCTCTCTCTTAGCTTTATTTAAAGCTTTATTAACCTGATTAACTTGCTCAGTGTTCTTTATCCCATCAGCTGAGATAAAGTTCACTGGAGTTGAAAGATGGTTTTTAAGAATGATTGGGGGTTCACTAGAAGATGCTCCTAAGCCTAATTTGTTATTGCCTGACCTAGTGTTAGACATGCTGGTTATTTCAAGCAACTTAAGGCTTCTACCATTCAGAGATTCTTCTAACCTTTTGTACTTAGCTAATTCATTCTTAAGGAATTTTATTTCTTCACTAGAATTAGTGAGTTCTGCTATTAACCTAATGTTTTCATTAGAAATTAGTTCAGATTCAGCTAGTTTATTTCTAAGCTCTTTTATTTTCTTTTCAGAACTAATTAAATCTAAGCATAAGGATTTAAAATCTGATTTAAATTCATCAGATATAAAGTCGTAAGAAGACAATACCTCATCTTCAGTTGGCATTTCTTCATCAGAATCTGAACTCTCTGCAGCTGAGTGATTGCTGCAGGCATCAATTGCCATCAGGCAAACTTCCTTTGCCTTCTTTTCTTCTTCATCCTCACTGGAGCTTGAGGAGGAAGATTCCTCATCAGAATCGCTCCAGGTTTCAGCAACAAAACCTCTTTCCTTCTTTTTGTTCTTGTAGGAGGATGGCTTGGAATGCTTCCTGTGCTGATCCTTGTCTTTCCTTTTATCTTTATTCTTTTCCTCTGGACAATCTGGAAGAATATGTCCAGGCTTCCTGCAACCATAACAGATTATTTCTTTAGAAGGAGTACGATCATACCTTGGTTTATCTTCATACTTTGAAGATTTCTTTCTGAATTCTTTCCTTCCCATCTTGAGAAACCTTTTGGAAAATAATGCCATCAGTTCCTCATTGGACCGTCTTCCTTCAAAAGCATCAACAGCTTTGAGAGCAAGGGTTTGCTCTTTTCTTGTGGGAGTTGGGGTCTTTACTTCAGCCTCAGCTTCCCTGGACTTCAACACTTGCTCAAAGGACTTGAGCTTGCCAAGGAGGGCTTCTGTTGAGATTTCATATGTGCTTCTGGCCTCCTTGATAGGCTAGATCCTCAGATCCCATGTGCTAGGGAAGCACATAAGAATCTTATAATTGACCTCTATCAATGAAATATCCATATCAAGAGTCCTCAGCTCATTGATGGTTGAGCCGAGCCTTGTGTACATAGCTTCAACTGATTCAGCATCAGTTTTCTTAAAATTCTCATACTGGGAGATAAGGTTGGACCTTCTGTCCTTCCTCTCATCAGCTGAACCAACTACAATCTGGTTCAGTGTATCCCACATTGCTTTTGCTGAGGAGCAGTCAGCAACCTTCTGGAATACTTCATCAGACATTGTCTGAGCCAGAATGTTCATTGCCTTAGCATCTGCTATCTTTGCCTTTTTGTATTCATCATTGTAATCTGGAGGAGGCACTGCACTCATATCAGTTGATGATGAGGCAGTAGCTGCAGTAGGTGCTCTTGGTGGTCCTGTCAAAATAGAAGCAAAAATACTCTCATTAATAGAGTTCATATATAGTTTAATCCTTGCCTTCCAGATGCTAAACTTAGCTAAGTTGCATGCTGGAGGTCTGGTGCTAGAGTAATCCTTGGACTGGGCCATGATAGTGAAAGTGAATATCTATAAGCCTTGGTATCTATCAGGATCTTGTGACTTAGGTGTTAGCCTATTCAGTCAGTCAACCTCGCTCTGATACCAATTGAAAGAAAAGGGATAGATACTACTCTAGAGGGGGGGGGGGGGGGTGAATAGAGTAATCAAAAATTGCACTAACAAAGTTGACTGTCTACTCAACTCCCTTGGAGTTAATTGCGGAATGAAGGTTATAGATATTTGAGATGAAACCCTAAAGCCTAACACAAGTGATGTGCACAAAAGGCAACCAACTGTAATTACAGTTAAGGCTTGGAATCCTAAACAGCAACTAGCAATCCTAGTTAAAATCTAATCACAGCCAATCAACACAGAGAATTAATTAAACAATCCAGACGACACAAGAAATTTATAGTGGTTCCCCAAACAACTTGGGTACGTCCACTCTTCTACCAACAAGGTAGGAATCCACTCAGGTTTTTGATCAGGTGCCCTGCCACCAACAAGATCTGCTTCAGGTAGATCCAGAAACCCTTTAGACTTTTGATCAGGTGTCTAAAAACCAACACAGGTTTTTGATCAGGTGCCCTACCACCAAGGTATACTTTTGAAGGGAGTAATAACCCTT
Source organism: Platanthera zijinensis (assembly GCA_039513925.1). Classification (NCBI taxonomy): domain Eukaryota; kingdom Viridiplantae; phylum Streptophyta; class Magnoliopsida; order Asparagales; family Orchidaceae; genus Platanthera; species Platanthera zijinensis. The sequence goes on from CM077094.1 coordinate 115,675,925, forward strand.
TACAGGAGAGGGAAAGTAGGTTAAGATGTCTTCTCTATTTTACAATAAATTAGAGAAGCACAAGAACTTGCACTGAGCTAGAAAGCTCTTAAAGAATCAAGGCTCGCCCTGGCTAAAAGAATGTCTAGGTGAAGTCTTGCTTCAGTGCAGAAACACTTCAGAAAATCTGAAGGGAAAAGCTACAAGAAGATAAAGAATATGAATTGAAAATTTCTTCTTCAGGCAGCTATCTTCTTCTTCTTCAAAAAGCTCTGAGTGTAAATCTTCCTATAAGTAGGAGAACTCAGATTGAAGAAGAGTGAAGAGCTAAAACTTCTTCTCAGTTGAATGTGAACGAGCTGAGAGCAGTTGAAAACTGTAAGTTCTAAGCTTGAATGCAGCTGTTAGCTTTTGAACTCCTTTTCCTGAATGAACTGGTTTTTGGCTATGTGAACTAGTCGGTTTCTTTCTTCAAGGAATTCTTTATATAGCAGCAGCAGCAACGACTCTCATTTGAGTTTGAATCTTGTTTCTACTGAAATCTGCAAGCTGGGCTGCAAAAAGCATAAAGCCACACAAATACTGCAGACAGATATCCTATAAGAGGATAAAGCTTTCTAAGAAGCTGCAAATAACTCTGATGAAATAATACTAGAGAAAGTCACATCAGAAAAGACTCTTTACAGCCAAGGAAGACTTTCTGAGTCTAACGGCTATAAAGGACAGCCTGGCAGATAAAGCAGAAATCATATCTCAGCTAATAAGACAAACAACTTTGTCAGAAAAAGATTGGCTCATGCATAAGGAATGGAGCAAATATTGCATGGAAATAATATCATAAATTTATTCAAACAATCTTTTATAAAATATGCCAAAATAAATATGAAATAAATCACATCATAGAAGATGACAAAGTTACTCAAAACATACAACAAAATGTCGAATGACCCTCGGAGATCGTCGACCGAAGCACGGAGATCGTCGACCTATCAGACAGATAGTCGAACGATCCAGATAGTCGAACTATCAAAGAAGATAGTCGAACTACCACAACAGATAGTCGAACTATCAGGACAGATAGTCGAGCTATCAGATAGTCGATCTATCAGGACAGATAGTCGAACTACCAAAGCAAAACAGATAGTCGACCTATCAACAGATAGTCGAACTATCACAGAAAATAGATAGTCGACCTATCAACAGATAGTCGAGCTATCAGATAGTTGAACTATCCAAGCAGATAGTCGAACTATCAAAGAAAACAGATAGTCGACCTATCAACAGATAGTCGACCTATCAGATAGTTGAACTATCCAAGCAGATAGTCGAACTATCAAAGAGAACAGATAGTCGACCTATCAACAGATAGTCGAGCTATCAGATAGTTGAACTATCCAAGCAGATAGTCGAACTATCAAAGAAAACAGATAGTCGACCTATCAACAGATAGTCGAGCTATCAATCAAAACAGATAGTCGACCTATCAACAGATAGTCGAACTATCAGATAGTTGAACTATCCAAGCAGATAGTCGAACTATCAAACACAACAGATAGTCGCCCTATCAAACAGATAGTCGAACTATCAACGCAGACAGAACGTCGACCAACTGATAGACGATCGTCGATCAGCCGATAGACGATAGTCGAGCGGCGTTCGACCATAGTCGAACGAAAAACAACTTAACCAAATTTACATCTGGAAAAGTGACGCCTCTAAAGCTAGAGCAACAAACTAAACAACTAACCTTTGACCATAGATAAATCTTGGGTCAAGAGACAAAAAGAAGACTGAACTCAAATCAAAACCTAGGGTACCAAAAATTCCTTTTGAAGATCCAGAGAACAATCCATTATCATGGACTGCTAGGATGAAAGAACTTGCTGCTTTAGATCAGCTGAAGAAGGCTAGAGAATAAGGGAAAGACACTTCCAATATTACTACTTTATCAGATCAGAGAAAAGCAAAACTGGAAAGGTATGCATCAAGAAAATTCTTTGACCCAGTGGACTACATGAAATTACATCCTAAGGCTGTGGTTCCCAGGGCTAGATCTCAAACCTCCTTAGGTGCAGAGGATGATAGAAGGTCAAAGAAGGAAGCTCTTAATCCCAACAGGGAAATTCTATTTAAGAAAGGAAGTGAAAAGAAGTAATATCTGTAAGCAGACAGTACAATCATTCTGAACATTTGCTGATATTCCATATGATTGCTGCTTTGTTGCTTGCTCTATTCTTTTGTTTTTGTTTATTCCTCTTTTGTATGTTGTTGTTGTTTTTATTTCTGAGATCTGTAAATAGTAATCCTAACCCAAATAGGGGGAGATTGTTGGAACACCCTATTACTAATTTGGGCAAGGATCAATATGTTTGTCTTAGGAAACCAGTTTGACCTAGATGTATAGTTAAAAAGGTCAACATTAGAATGTGTTTAGGGCTTAGAATTTAGGTTTGAAGCTGCCCCCAGGACCATTCAAAGAATCAGACTTAAAGCTGAGGCAAAGACAATTATCGTCGAGCTTAGGTCGACGAAATGTCGAACTCCGTTCGACGCTCTCTGAGCTCAACTCTGCTAAATCGTCGAGCTCCGGTCGACGATCTTCGAGCTCAGATCGACGATCTGTCTTCGGCTTGTCCTTCAGGTCGCTGAGCTCCGGTCGACGATCTTCGAGCTCAGGTCGACATTTTCTGTCTGATCTTCATTCCAATCTCTGAGCTCAGGTCGACGATCGTAGAGCTCAGAACGATGTTTTTCCTGAGAGATCGAGGACTTTGAGGAATCAAATTTAGTCAGACTTTGGAATGTTTTTCAAATTCTCTCAGTATTTATTTCAAGAGATCTTCCAGCCATTTTCCTTTATTCTGGAGCAAGTATCAAGGAATTCTTTTTGAGAATGTTTATTGGACTTTCCTCTAGAAGATAAGACTTTTATGGAGGACATTTAATGTCTGTTAACGGCTATCTTGGACAAGGAATCTTCAGAGAATAAGATCTTCTCCTTTCTCTCCAGTCAGCCACACATATAGCACAAAAAAAAAACTTACAGTGATAGACAATAAAAGTGATCATTCCTGAAGAATCAGTTGAAAATTTTTTGGCATACTGAAAAATTGATCATAGCTTCATCACAAGGACTCCAGATAATTCAATTTTCTCAGCCTCTGCTGAAACCATCTTCTGCTGGAGATCTGAAGCTTCTGAAGACCTATCACCCTGAAGCAAAGCTCCCACTCCTGAACTAGTCTACATCTCAGGGGGAGCTTTAACAACACAATCAATCCACTTGTGCTTCTCTCTTTGATTGAGACAGAGAAGACAACTTCACTCTTTTCCTTTTTCTTTCCTGCTGTAAAAGGGTTACCAAAACTCCCTTCAAAAGTTTTGATTCTGGTTCTGAGAACCTTGTCAAAACTCTGTGGTGGCAAGACACCTGATCAAAAAATCTAGTGTGGTTTTTGAGCACCTTATCAAAAGCTCATTGGTGCCCAGGACACCTGATCAACCCTTCCTGCAGTGGATTCCTACCAAGGGTGGTAGAAGAGTGGAAGTACCCAGGTTTTTGGGGAACCACTATAGTTCCTTGTGTCTTCTAGTTGCTTGAGTATTTTCTTTGCTGTGTGCTGTGATTTTCTTTTTGCTGTCTTAGTTTTAAATTATATAGCAAGGCACCTTACACTTATACATAAATTAAATCTTAATTGTTTTGCTTGTTTAAATTGTAAAGTTATTTTAAAAATACTCTATTCACCCCCCCCCTCTAGAGTTGAGATAGATCTTTGTCTCACTTTCACTAAGCACTTCTTGTTTCTCTGAGTGGAGAGGGAGTCAATAATGGGCAATACAGACTTTGGCTTAGAATAACTAGCCATAATTCTCTTCTCCCTTTGGAGTTTTTCTTCTAGATTCCTAATAAGGGCATTCTTGTATTATTTGGTGCCTATCTGCATGATAGTAATGTTTTTTAGCTGGCTAACTTACCCGATTTTCTGTTCCATCAAGGTTGCTGACTCAGAATGCTGGGAAGCAACAAGTTGTAGAGATTCAATCTACTGAGCCTGCTTTTTAGCCAACAGCTTACTTCTTTTTAATGCATGTAGAAGTTCACCATACTTATCAATCAATTGATTGATATCTTCCTCAGATTCTGAGCCATCTTCATCACTTGATAAAGAAGCACTAGAATTGGGACTTGTCTCATAATCTGACTCAGAAGAAGAAGTGGATAGAGATTGTACCATTTCTGGACCAGGCTGATCCTGGAAGGATTCATTCTCAGACATTGCCATCAGCCCAATGTAGTCTTCTTCTTCCTTAGATTCTGATGAAGAAGAGTCAATCCAGCTCTTCTCCTTCTTTGCTATGAAGGACTTCTCCTTCTTGCTCTTCTGATGGTGGTATTTCTTCTCACCAACCTCCTTTCTTTTTATTAGGTAGTCAGCAATTACATGCCCAGGTTTGCAACAGTAATAACAAACCACTTTAGTAGAAATCTGTTTACTAGGTTTAAAACCATACCTGTCCTATTTGGAGGATTTCTTCTTCCCCTGGTAGTATTCCTCCTTGTGATGAGAGGAGGAGGAAGGTCTGCTCCTCCACCCCTTCCTCTTTATCAGCTTCAGAAATTGCCTGGAGAAGTCAGCAAATTCCTCATCAGACATATTGCAGTCTTATGTGCTTGATTCTGAACAGTCTGACTCAGTTGAACTTCTTGGTGGAGAGGCAATCTTCTCCTTGCTCTTCTTTGAGCTCTCTTCCTTGAAGTCCACTGCCTTCTCCCTGATTTGTTATTTGTTGCTTGTCTCCTCCTCTTTACTGGTAGTCAAATGAATTTCATAAGACAGTAGCTTCCCAAATAGAGTTGGTGGTGGAGTATCAGCCAGCTTTGCCACCTCCCTGATGACACAAATCTTGATGTCCCAGTCTCTAGTTAGAGACCTTAGGAACTTGTCATTAAGTTCATAATTGCTAAAGACTCGATCATAGGTCCTTAGCTCATTGACTATTCTAAAGAATCTCTCATAGCAGCTTGATATGCCCACTTCTTTGGACTGCCTGAAAGCCTCATACTCTTGGTTGAGCATGGAATTATTATCATCTCCGACCTCTTATATTCCCTCCATGTAGACCACCAAAATGTCCCACATCTCCTTGGATGTCTTGCAGTGAACCAGGTTCTAAAAGATAGAATCATCAATAACACTGACTATGATGTTCTGGGCACTGACTATGTCTTAGGTGTCTAGACATTGACATCCAAATATGAGACTTTCATGAAAGTATTTAATTTAAAGGTAGATAGCAACCTAGAGGGGGGGTGGGGGTGGGGTGAATAGGTTTCTAAGTCTCTTTTGACTTTCTTTTTTTTCCTCTTTAAGTGCATAGTGTGTTAGTGGTTTTCTACTTTCAAGAAACACACAACCTGCAATAAAGAAACAACACAAGAAGCACACACATAATATATAGTGGTTCCCAAGATTATGGGTACATCCACTCTCCTCCCACCTTTCTAACTTCTAGTTAGACAAGACACTTCTCCAAAACTCAGCTCCAAGAGCTTACACCATAGATCCCTCAGGATCTCTAAGTCTCCTCCAAGTCTTACAACTCAGGCCAAAGCACTACCTTAGAGCAAACTTGCTCCTACAACTCAGTGATCAACTAATCACCTACTTAGGCCAAAGGCCCTACCACTCAGGCTAGGAGGACAACCCTACCTCAGATCCACAAAAGATCCTACCTTAGAGTGAATGACTCTCCTATAGGTCAGGCACAAAGGCCCTACCTCAGATCCAAAGGATCCTATACCTCAAGCACAAGTGCCCTACAACTCAGAGAGAATGAATCTCCTACCTGAGACTCAAAAGGCCTACCTCAGATCGAAACTGGATCCTACTCTCAGAGAGTATAAATCTCCTACAGCTCAGGAAAAACTGCCCTACCTCAGGATCAAAAGCCATATAGCTCAAATCTAAGAGGATCCTGCAGAAGTACAATGGTTTAAGTTAATTTGATACAGAGAAATGTCTCTGTGTCTACTACTAGAGCTGAGTTATCTCAGATCTAACTATCTTCACAACAACAGAAAAATGTTGTTCAATAAATGGTTGCCTCTGGTGGAAGTATCTCAGAAAACTGTTTCTGAACTTGCTGTAGAACACTGAAGATCTGATAGGTCTTGAGCTCTTCAAATAGCTAACCTGAATCTGCAGAAGACTGAAGCCTCTCCTCTCGTTCTTTATCAAAAGTGTTTCTGATCTTGCTGTTGCTGAAGAAAATGCTGCAGCTAACTGGACTGAACTTTTAGCTCAACTGATCGATTTAAAGCTTTTTCCCGGCAGCAATGGTGAGGAAGATGAAGTCCATCCGCTCTTTTTATTTTTTAAACAAAACCCTAAAAGTTAAGTTCAACATCCAGAAGCTGTCCCTTTTATCTTCCATCAATTAACAGCTCCAAGAAGAAGTGGGGACCACCTGTAGTTGACAGCTGCACCTTTCTTTAATGGAAGAAGATGTACAGTAGCTCTCTGGTAGTATTAGTCGTGTTCTATAGCTTTCCCGCAAGTATTTTGAACGATGTTGACTTCTGTTAACTTTGGCTACCATCATCGGTTATGGACTTAGCCAATTTCTCAAATCCACTCCAGGCATTGAGTGCATTGAGTGAACACGCTTCACTCAATGCCAAAAACCTTAGTCAACTTTTTGTGCCATTCTGCATCTTAGGCGTTGAGAGCATTGAGTGAACAATGCTCCTCTCAATGCTTTCTGACTTGGCTCATCATTCTGCCGCTAGGCGTAAAGAGCGTTGAGTGAGCCTTCCTCGCTCAACGCCTCTGGACTTAGTCATTTCTTCACCTGTCTGAATGCGTTGAGTGAGCTGGCCTCACTCAACGCTTTCTTCCTTTGCATGTCTTCTTTATTAGGTGTTGAATTAACTTGCTTCACTCAACGCTTTTGGACTTAGTCGATTTCTGTCTTCTTCTTGGCTTTGACTGTAACAGCTTGACTCAATACTTTTGTTGTCTGGTATTGAGAGTGTCAAGTGAAGCTTCATCACTCAATGCTTTTGTACTTGCCCGCTTTCTATCATCTTAGGCTGTATCATAACATGATGCCTTCTACTTTGGCGTCAAGTGAGCTGTGTTTACTCGACGCTTCTGAACCTAATCGAATATTCAGTCCGCCAATATTGAGGCTTTAACAGATTCAGCTATACTCGACGATGGCATTAAGTGAACTGTCATCACTCAACGCCCGTGGACTTGGCCGTAGAATTGCTTTGCAGATTTCATGGTTTTGACTGTCCACAACTAACTCAGTTCTTTAAGGCATCTAACGTTGAGTGAACTAGCTTTACTCAATGCTTGTGTACTTAGGTGATTTTCAGCCTCTCCACTAACATTCCATGGCATCTAGCATTTAGTGGACTGTCATCACTAAATTCCTGTGGACTTTGACAGATTTCTGTCTCTCCACATCTTTTTTTTGTGACCACCTATCACATCACTTGGAATACATGTCCTATAAATATTTCAAGCACTAACCCGCATGCATGAACTTGAACATACATCAAATACAACACTATGTATATCATTGACATGTTTGACTTCTTCAAATCTTCTTCAAATCTGGGACATTGTGGGCAATAGACCCAACAATCTCCCCCTATTTGAAGAAGTCAAAACCCTCAATCAAATCCCCGAGTCAATGACATTCACTAACATATGTAGCAATAAAACATAACTTGGAGAAATTATAACAAGAGAACAAGTTATATTTACCACACTTTCCTTGTCTACAGGGTGAACATCATCACACCTGCTCCCCCTGAATTGCTGCAGCATGGCCTTGATCATATTGATCATTTCCTTCTCATAGATCTGATACCACTTGTATCCTTCTCATTTCTCTCCCCCTTTTTGAATTCTGTAAATAGTCAGGGAGGCAGTGATTATCTGCTCCCCCTATTTGAGTATAGATAAGCAACTCTTACAACAGTTGAACAACTTGAGAGTGCTGGAGATGTGCCACTCCTTCTCTACAGGATACTACTTGAATCTACCTCTACAAGTGCTAGACTTGCTCCCCCTCAACTGAAGCATCCTATATCATACTTCCTGGTAGACATTCTAGTCTATATTAGTTTGGATAGTACTTGAACATGATACTACTGAAGGTTTACCACTTTAAAAGTCTTCATTCCACTGAAGAACAATTCCACCTGCAAGAAATAGTATAACCTGCAACAACATAAGGAGCAACTAAAGCTATACCAGGTTCAATATGCCCAACTCAAACTTGAAGGTATTGAACTTTGCTTCATCTAGTGGCTTAGTGAAGATGTCAGCCACTTGCTTGTTTGTAGGGACAAACTCAAGTTTGATATATTCACATTCCACATGCTCCCTAATGAAATGATATCTTATCTCAATATGTCCTGCTGTGTGAGACAGGATTCCTAGAAATTGAGATGACACTAGTAGAATCACAATATAAAGGACTTCTACTTATCTAGAGGTTATTATCCTGAAGCTGAAGTTGGATCCACAACAACTGAGCACAGTTGCTACCTGCTGAGATGTACTCTGACTTTATCGTTGAGATTGAAACACTTGTTTGCTTCTTGCTTCTCCAAGACACTAGTCATCCTCCCAAGAATTGACAGGTGCCAGAAGTTCTCTTCCTGTCCTCTTTGTAGTCTGCAAAATCTGCTTCTGAATAGCCTGTTAGTTCAAACTCCTGATTCCTAGGGTACCATAGGCCAAGATCTGGTGTTCCCTTAAGATACCTCAAAATCCTCTTCACAGCTGAGTAGTGAGATTCTTTAGGGCAAGCCTGATACCTAGCACAAACATATGTAGCATACATGATGTCTGGCCTACTTGCAGTTAGATATAGAAGGGAGCCAATTATCCCTCTATATAAAATTTCATCAACAGGTTTCCCATCCTCATCTTTGCCTCTATGCATACTTGACCCATTGGAGTTTTCATGGTGGAGGAATTCTCCTTACCAAACTTTTTGATTAACTCCCTGGTGAACTTAGATTGGGATATGGACAAGCCATCATCAGTTTGTCTAACTTGGAGACCCAAGAAGAACATAAGTTCACCCATAATGCTCATCTCAAACTTCCCTTGCATAAGTTTGGCAAACTTTCTGCAATGGTTATCATCAGTAGATCCAAAGATAATGTCATCTACATATATCTGGACTAGAATGAACTTACCCTTAGATTCCCTTAGGAATATGGTCTTGTCTATCTTCCCCCTTGAGAATTTGTTCTCAATGAGGAAGCGATACAAAGTCTCATACCATGCTCTAGGGCCTGCTTCAACCCATATAGAGCTTTCCTAAGTCTATAAATAGAATCAAAAGAGTTACGAACAAGAAAACTTGGAGGCTGCTCAACATATACTTCTTCCTTTAAGTCACTATTTAGGAAGGCTGACTTCACATCCATCTGGTAGACCTTAAATCCCTTGTGTGCATCATATACAAGGAATAATCTGATGGCCTCCAATCTTGCTATAGGGGCAAAGGTTTGATCAAAATCAATACCTTCCTCTTGCATGTACCCCTTAACTATTAACCTTGCCTTATTTTTGATTATAATGCCATTTTCATCAAGTTTATTCCTGTAAATCCACTTGACTCCAATGAAATTATGTCTATGTAGTCTAGGAACCAGCTTCCAAACCTTACATCTCTTAAACCGGTTCAGTTCTTCTTGCATAGCTATAATCCAGAACTGATCTATGTTAGCCTCTTCAAATTTCTTTGGCTCAACCTGTGACTGGAAGCTTGAGTATAGTGTTAGGTTGATACTTCAGCTCCTGGTCACCACTCCTTGGCTGACATCACCAATGATCTGGTGTCTTGGATAATATCTTAGATGCCTGACTGTTGGATGCAATCTTGCTTCAGCATTAGCTATAGGGGCAGCTTCTTGCTGATCTTCATCCACCTCACTTATGTCTTGCAGTCCTTCTACTATAATGTCCACTTTATCTTGGATAACTGGAGCTGCTTCCTTGATGGTCAGTGTAAAATCCCATTTCCAACTAGACCCCTGGGAGTGGTTTTGTCATAACAGAACCCTAGGAAAACCCAGGAATTTAAGTTTATCGACCAATATTTCGAGTCAAGGGGTGGTCACGCCTGTGACTGACCCGTCACACCCGTGACCTAGGGCGTGACCCCTTTGACGATCGTCGACCTCAGAAAGACGATCGGCGAGCTAAGAAATTTCAACATGGGACTGACATGCCCGTGACCGATCCGTGATGCCCGTGACCTTGGAATGGCGTTGAGTGAGCTAAGCTCACTCAATGCCGTAGTCTGGATGGCATTGAGTGAGCTTAGTTCACTCAAAGCCATAAGCTAGACGGAGTTGAGTGCACAGACTGCACTCAACGCCATCTGGTGTCATCTTGTTGGCGTTGAGTGAGCTGAGCTCACTCAACGCCGTAGACTGGATGGCATTGAGTGATCTTAGCTCACTCAACACCGTAATCTGTCAGGCGGGATGGCGTTGAGTGCGTTGAGTGCACTCAATGCCATAAGTTGAACGACATTGAGTGCACTGACAACACTCAATGCCATTCGGTGTTGTCTGGATGGAGTTGAGTGAGCAGAGCTCACTCAATGCCATAATCTGGACTGTGTTGAGTGAGCTAAGCTCACTCAACGCCATCGTTTAAAAAGGACATATTCTGGATGGCGTTGAGTGAGCAGAGCTCACTCAACGCCATGATCCGGATGGCATTGAGTGAGCTGAGCTCACTCAACGCCATAGTTTGGATGGCGTTGAGTGAGCAGAGCTCACTCAATGCCGTATCTGGGATGGCGTTGAGTGAGCAGAGCTCACTCAATGCCGTAGTAAGGATGGCATTGAGCGAGCAGAGCTCACTCAATGCCATTTTACTTAGTCTTTTCTGGCAGATCTGTTTTGGCTGGGTGCTGGTTCAGCTGAACCAGGCCGGTCTAGGAGTGGGCCATTTTCTCCTAATAAGACATAATAAGTCTTATTTAAATTAAGTTGATCGGTCAACTGTGACACGTGGACCGACAGCTTTGCAAAAAGAGCAGTTACGGCCATGGCCGAGCCCCGGCCTTCATGGCCATCAATGGCATTTGATGCCGTGGCCCTTTCCCTCCCCCTTTCCGGCTGGATTCAACTACTCTAGGGAAAAGGAGGAGTTTCCATCCATTAGGTTTCTGTCACAGAGCCATTTCATCCCCCCTCCACCATGGCCGACCCAAGCTATAATGGGCCATTAATGGCCACCAGCTTTTGGCCATTCCCCCTCCTTGACCAAGCTTTTAAACACCCTCAGAGGCCCAAGAGGAGGTTTTCCCAGCTTTTACCTGAAGTTTTCGAGCCTCCCACTGTGCTATTGAGAATTCCGGCGACGCCACCACCGCACCAATGGCATCCCGACGGTCTGCACGCCTCCAGCCCGCGAACAAGGTCCTCCCCTCCTCTCTCTCTACGGGTAGATCTTAGCTTTCCTTAGGATTAAGATTCGGGCTCAATTGAGCCCGATCAGAAGAGCTTCTCTTTCCGATTTTTCCGCAAAAATGAAGTCTCGGGCTCGCCGGAAAAAGCCCCTCCGGTGGCTGCGCCGCCGCCCGACGATGACCACTACCTCAACGGAGGTGTTGGTGGCGGTGGCCGGCCAGGGAGGAGGCTGGACGGCCTACGGCTGCGCTTGGAAGTAGCTCCAGGTCAGGCAAATCGTTACCTTTGGCTGGAGGAGGAAGACGATGCCAGGGCCCTTAGATCCTGCTTCAAGATCTGTGCAGTTAATTAAGCTTTTATTTTATAATCATTTTTCTGTATTAAAATAACAGCCACATTAGATAAATTAGGAAAAATACATAGGGGCTTTTTATGAAGAAATGACCAACATGAAATTTGTAGCCCTATGGGTATATGATATTTCAAAATTTATTTGGGTCAATTTGGTCAACTGGTGTGACCAGGGCACCTCTTTTGGTGGGATCTAGACCTAGAGCTAGGCAGAGAATAAAAGGTGTGCCCACCCTTCATCCTTTGACCAAATGATCTGAAATTTTGGCAAGGAGTCTACACTAGCTAAAACTAAGGCCTGTCCAAAAATGGGAATTTTTGAAGAATGTTTATCTATAGTTTTTAGAAAAATTTAATAATCTTAAGAAAAATTAATTGGTTGTCTTAAAGACTTCCAAACCCTCCCAAATCTTGGTGAGTGGTCCCTGGGTTCATCTTGAGGCTCTGTGTAATTTTTCATCTCATTTGGAGATGTTTTAGGTAGGAAATGGACAACCCTAAGCAAAGCCCTATCAAGGGGTTTTTAGGTTAAAAGTGCACTTTGAGATGTGAGTAGTCAGATCACCTCAACAGAGGCTGAGATTTTTACCACTGATTAGGAATTCCCTATAGCACCCCTCATGGATTTTGAGGTTGATTGGGGTAGATTTGCCCTAGGATCCAAGGCCAAACCCTAAGGATGGCTCTTGGCGGGTTGTGAAGGTCATCGGGTCAAATGACCTTGGACTGACTTGAAATTTAATGGAGAGGACCATAGGGACATTATAGTTCTCTGGACAAAATCTTAGGGGATTTGGAGACAGTTAGGCCGCCTAAAATCCTAACCCTAATTTAGGGAACCAATCTTAATTTGAACTATTATGCTTATAAATGAACTACAAATCAAATAAAATTTGGACAGGGTAATTTTCTGGTCTAAATGGCCATAATATAATTTTGTTGAGATTTTTGGGTTAATTTATACAGTACTTCATTCACAACTCTAGTTGTGCCCTAGATATTTATTTTGATGATTCTGGAATTTCTGTTCACTAGAAAGTTATGAAATCTTGGATTAGGACATCTTATAGCATGTTATACCTTCTGTATTTTTCTTGAGAGTTTTATCTGATTATTTTGGGTACTTGCTTCTTTAACTTACCATTTGGGATATGTAGTAAAAAATACAAATAATGCCCAATTATTATTTGAAAAATTATGAAATTTTGTTAGTGGGTGTTTCAAACCATGATAGTCACCCTGTAAGATTTTTAGATAATTAAAAACAGTACCTCCTTCACTAAGCTAGGAAAATTAGTATTTTACATTAAAATAAATTCAGAGCCCAAATATTATAGAAAAATCATGGGACTTGGTTTCTGATAGTTTTAGGTCACCATCAAGCTTTTGAAATTTTCTTGTGATTTTTAGGTACATATTTACTGTACTTGCTTCATAATATAGTAGAAGTGACCTAAAATGGTAAATTAGGAAATATAGGCCTAAACACCTATGAAATTTCTCAAAATTTGGAATTACTGCTTAAAGGCCTCATAGGATTTTTACTGATTTTATGATGATTTATTATTGGCTCATTAGTGCACTTAATGTTCATACTAGGGCATTGGGAGGCTTAGAATAAATAAATTAAATGCCCGATAAAAAGGAAAAATTTGGAAATCATGGACTTAGTTATATTATGTCATGATAGACCACCAGTAAATATTATAGGAGATTCGAAAGACAATTTGGAGTACCTCCCCTTATATACCTCATGTATCTTAGGATGGTCTGCATATAGTAAAACCACAGAAACTGAACTAGAGTGGGTAATGAACTTGGGGAGATGGAATTTTGGTAGTTTGCTGGTTTAGATAGGGCATGTTAAGTTAAGTTCATTATTGGAAGTCAGGATAAGTAGAATGTGAGATTGGCTAGTAATAAGTTGTGTTCGGGAACGACAAAAGATCGTCCACCCCGGGTTGAAGAGGAAGAGGCTTAATTCTCTAGAGATAGGTCTAAAGTAATCTAAAAGGGATCGGGTAACGAGTATCTATCAATAACAATAAGTGCCTTGCGAAAGGGAACGGTGGGCTTCAGCTACCATTATAGTTCCTAGTGCCCTTTGAGAGCCCTTCACGGGGAATACCGGGGGCAGTCCTAGGCTAACGAAAACCGTAGGAATAATAAATTAAAAGAGCAACTAGAATAATTAGGGTTGCACTTTCACACACCCCGGTAGATAGGGAGGTAGAATAAGTTGGTTTGGTTGCCATTCAGACGATAGCTCTGAAGGTAGATGCACGGACGGGACAGTCCGGGGAGCCGAGGGCTCGAGGGTTTGAGTACAGAATAAGGTGGTGGGTCTTCGGTATTTGATTGTCGTTCACACCGACATCGGTACGTTGACTCGGCAGTGTGGGACACGTAGCCAAAGAAAGTCTGGCGGATATAGCCAGCACAAGTACGCGGATACTCTAGGTTGTGTTCTTCTAGGGGCGTACGGAAGGGCTAGGCCTGGTAGTGTGGATACCCGCCTAGGAGTGAGGGGCCCGACCCACTGTCTCTGTTTGCCACTACAGAGGTTCCTGGGAGTGAAGCTAGCTACCAGAATAGGGGGAACTAAAGGTCTGTGCGCATAGAGTCGTGTGCGTGAGTTGCACTTGCATGAATCATGGCATAGCATATCACTACACTCATATTTGCATACAACTGACACCCTAATGTATAAATCGGTATGGGACTTTTTAAATGATGGGAGTCTTGTAGAAGACCCCTTAACTTATAAATTTGTATGGGCATTCATATAAGTTAAGGTTACTTACTTATTTACTTACTTGCTTTCCATTTGTCTTCTTATATATTTGCCACTTACTACATGTCTACTTTATTACTTACTACTGTAGAATTGCTAGATGTACTTTATTCTAGATAGTTGTTTATACACCATGATAGTTGTTAGATTAGCTCCTTTGTCATCTTATTGATTACTCTCCACCTTTGTAGCTTCTCTTTCCTCCTCTCCGCTCGGTGCTTAGGAGCTGTGGGGGGGGGGGGGGGAGGGGTAGGGGATGATAGGGCTTAGTCTTTATGACAAATGGTTTTCGAACCACAACATTACAGGAGCTCTGGATGGGATACAGGGAACAGCAGTCCAGGGACCAGCACCAAAAGAGTACGGTGCACATGGAGGTGGGTCAGTCTAGCACCGGTGCACCTGCGACCAGCTCTATGAGTGATTAGTATTTTTATAGCTTCCGCGATGAGTGATTTGTAGTGAGGACTCTGATGTACCGGGCTCGAGCCCGTTTATCTAGATTTTGACCTGAGCTGATCTTATGTAGTACTTTCTATTTGATATATACTGATGGACTGGATATGATTTCATTTTATTCATGTGTTTCTGTGGACTCAAGAAGTTCCACTTAGGAATGAAAATACACCTGTTTGAGGAACCTGCACATTCCTACTAGTCGTTGTTGCTTTTGCGAGGTTGCTAAATTGTGTATTTAACACTTATAGGTGACTCGAAGTGGTGCGGGGCAGTCTGAGCCCCAACATTCTGTTGAAAGTGCGACACCAGCTGAGGTTCCCACACCTCCCTCTTCTGTGGAGTCAGTGCACATAGTTGCTGAGGCATTGTTTATGATGATACACACATAACCTACTGGCCAGGCATGGCCTGCAATGGTGCCAGTATAGGATGGTGTGAGTCCAGAACCTATTGAGGTTGTAGTAGATATACGAGCAGCGGAGCGGAAACTAAAGAAGTTCATGAGTTTCAGTCCTCCTACGTTCACGGGGGAAGGATCCCCAATGCAGGAAGATGACTGTCTTGTAAGAGTCAAGAGAATTATGATGTCGATTGGGGTGGAGGAAGGACAGAAAGTCACCTTGGACACTTTCCTATTGGTGGGATGAAATGGAGCTGCACCACTTAGCAGGTAGATGACTATCCGAGGTCTCGATAGAGGAGTTTTCGAGACTTTTCTTAGCAAAACATCTGCCGTCGTCGCAACACATAGCCATGGAAAATGAGTTTCAGCGTCTGAAGCGGGGAAAAGTAGTGTTGACACCTATTTGCATGAGTTTACCAGATTGGGGCGCTATGCGGGGTCTACCTTCGCTTAAGAAGAGCGTAATACCAATCGGTTATACGAGGGACTGTAGGATGAGCTGAGGTTGCTTCTATCAAGTTCGGTGAACCAAGGGTTTCAAGCATTGGTGGATACGACTCGTGTGTTGGAGAAAGATATGAAGAGGGTGCAGGGCTAGAGGGACTTGGCCGTGACAAAGCCCAAGTTCAAAGTACCGCACCTGAGAAAATCTAGCTACCGCAAGAGATGGGGTAGAAAGTCAAAATCATCGGGACAGGCTCCTTCTATAGTTGTGTTTTGAATAACGTCTGGGCAAGGCCCTCAGACATATTATACTTGTGGGAAGGTGGGCCATATGGCTCGTGACTATAAGAGTGGTCCTCCAAAGGGTAATAAGAAGACAGGAGCAACATATGCTGAAAAGGGAAAGACGGTGGAGTCCACTGCATCCCAGTATACTCCAGTTTAGCCAAGGGTGTACAATCTTGGACAATAGGAGGCCATAAATTAGAGTGATGTCATCACCAGTATGAGTTAAGATATAGTTTTACTGCTTTATATACTTCATACCTTGTGTATTGCTTGTGAATGATTTGTTTATACTAGGCTTTGTCCTTATTCTGGACTATCCGGCGAGAGCAATGTTCGATATGGGTGCTTAGCATTTGTTTCTATCAGAGGACTTCATGTCTCTGATTGGAGTGCCTACTTTTGTGCCGATAGATAGACTAAAGATATTGTTGCTTAACGGATACGTGATGCGGGCAAATAAGTCTTGCTGTGTTGAGGTGCGAATATGGAGTCGGGATTTGAGATTGGAAGCATTTGTGTTGCCACTATCAGAGTTAAATGTAATCTTTGGTATGGAATGGCTCTTGGAACAGCATTCTGTTATAGATTCCAATTCAAAGGAGATCACA
The DNA here is from genome assembly GCA_039513925.1 of Platanthera zijinensis. Lineage (NCBI taxonomy): Eukaryota > Viridiplantae > Streptophyta > Magnoliopsida > Asparagales > Orchidaceae > Platanthera > Platanthera zijinensis. Next base: position 115,692,715 of record CM077094.1, read on the forward strand.
CTAGGACAGAATACCGAGCTAGAGACAAAATTCGATGGTATGCGAGGATCGAGCAAGATGTTGATATCTGCTCTCCATATCATCAAAGCTGTTCGGAAGGGCGCAGAGCTATTCTTCCGCTTATAGAGGCTGTTGAGCCAAAAGCTAGTGTGAGTGACCCTAAGTTTACTAAGTTACTTGTCCTTCTGTTCCAGTAAAGATGTTGTCTTAGCAAGGTGGGAAGCAGCTAGCTGCAGAGAGGCAATCTCCATAACTTGCTTCTTAGACAACTTCTTGCACTTTTTGAAGGCATCTAAAAGTTCTCCATACCTATCAATAAATTGATTGACATCTCCTTCAGATTCATAATCATCTTCACCACTGGATGAAGAAGCTTCTATATAGGGACTAGTCTCATATCCAGACTCAGAAGAAGAGCTTGATAGAGATTTTACCTTGCTTTTACTAGGCTGATCCTGGTTGGATCCCTCATCAGTCATTTCAATCAGCCTATAGCAGCTGTATGCATCTTTTTCATCTTCATCATCCACCTCTAAATCACTATCTGAGTGTGATAGAGGGTCCCTGATAACTATCCTGGCAGCAGGATAGTCTTCATCTGCTGCTACAGCTTCTTATTCAGCAGCAGGAGCAACCAACCCAATATAGGCCTCTTCTTCTTCAGACTCAAATGAAGATTAGTCTGTCCAGCTCTTCTCTTTCTTATCAATGAAGGACTTCTTCTTCTTTCCCTTGTGCTGGTGTTATTTCTTCTCACCAGCCTCCTTCCTCTTCATTGGGCAGCCAGCTATCACATGCCCTGGTTTGCTGCAATAGTAGCAGACAACTTTAGAGGAATTATATTTACTAGATTTAGAATCATACCTATCAGCCTTGGAATGATTCTTCCTGTGATGAGAAGAGGTGGAAGGTCTGCTCTTCCCCAGTTTTTTTTTCATCAGCTTCTGAAAGTGCCTGGAGAAGGCAGCAAAGTCCTCATCAGACATGCTGCTGTCTGATGCATCTGACTCTGAGCTGTCTGAATCAGCTGGTATTCTTGGAGGGGAGGGAATCCTCTCTTTACTCTTCCTTATGCTGTCTGCTCTGAAGGCAAAGGACTTTTCCTTGGCTTGGGATCTATTGGTGGCCTCCTCCTCTTTCCTAGCAGCCAACTGCATCTCATAAGAGAGCAGCTTTCCAAACAATATTTTGGGAGGAGTCTCAACATACTTGGCCACCTCTCTTATGGAAAAAATCTAAGTATCCCAGTCTCTAGTGAGAGACCTTAGGAACTTGTCATTAATTCCATTATGACTGAAGACCCTCCCATAGGTCCTTAGTTCATTTATGATCCTAAAAAATCTTTCATAACAAATAACTATGTTCTCTTTCAGGGATTGCCTGAAAGCCTCATACTCCTGGTTGAGCATTGACTTTCTATCATCTCTTACCTCTTCAGTACCCTCCATGTAGACCACAAGGGTGTCCCACATCTCTTTGGAGGTCTGGAAGTGGACCAAGTTCCGAAAGGTTGAGTCATCTATGATAATAACAATAATGTTTTGCGCTCTCTTATCCAATGTAGCTAAGATGACTTCATCATTTGCCATCTTTTAATATGTCTTAGGTGTCTGGACATTGACATCTAGAATAGTGACCTTCATAGGGATGAATGGTCCCTCCTTGACCGTCACAAAGATCTTAGGGTCATAGGCTTCCATAAATAGCCTGACTATCTCCTTCTACATTCCAAAATTATCCTTCATGTAGATGGGGAGTTTAATGGAACCTAGCTCCTTATGGCTCTCTCCAGAACCCATAAGTATAGAACTGTAGCTACCCTTGGAGATCACTCAAACTGTTAAATCCTTTTTGAGCAACCTCCCTCTGATACCACTTGAAAGTCTTTAATTTCACGGTAGCTAGCAACCTAGGGGGGGTGAATAGGTTTCTAAGTCTCTTTTTACTTTCTTTTTATTTTCCTCTTTAAGTGTTTAGCGTGTTAGTGGTTTTCTGCTTTCAAGAAGCACACAACCTGCAATTAAGAAATAACACAAGAAACACACACAAAATATATAGTGGTTCCCTAGATTATGGGTACATCCTGTAACGTCCCAATTCCCGCTAGGCCCCTCGCACGTGTTCTGAGTCAAGAGACTCAACTTGGGCTCGGGGTGCACCGACGCGAGATGTCAGGTGCATAGAATAAGTGTAGGGTTGGGTTCAAGGTTACCCCAACCAGTAGCCGAGATGAGGGAACTCGGCTAAGTAAAAGTCGTCAAGAATGGAGGTTGATGCTCGTCGATTGTCGAGAATGGAGGACTGATTCTCGCCGATTCGACGGGTATCGGTTGTCGATACTTGCCGGACACAGAGCTGCAAGTAGACTAAGGGAAATTCGGCGAGAATGCTCGGCGATTCTCGCCGATCGTCGAGAATCCCCTGTTATACCCACCGATCGTCGAGTATCGCTGAGAATACTCAACGCAATCAACGCAGGATGTCAGGTGAAAAGGCTAAGGGAAAATCGTCGGGAATCATTGTTGATTCCCGACGAATTTGTCGAGAATGACCTGACGGTTCTCACCGATCGTCGAGAATGACCTGACGATTCTCGCCGATCGGCGAGAATGACGACTGATTTCCGCCGAATTTTACTTGGGCGTTTTCTTCGCCCAGGCAGATTCGCCGGCTTGTACAGACGGACTGAACCGGACTTCGGGATTCGTGCTGAATGATCCTTGGACCGGTCACTTCAATTGAAACCTAATTTGGGCAGTCCAATTAGAGAGTGACACGTGGCGGAAGGGATTTAGCCTAATATGTAATATAAAAAGGGAGTAAACCAAACCCTAGTCATCGCACCCGATTGTTCTTGCCGAGCCGTCACCGTGCAAACCGACGGGAGCGGAAGAGGAGATATCGGGGGTCGCCTGAGCCGGATTCTGGAGGAAAAGCTCCGCCGTTTCCGTGGAAGAACACTGCTAACGAAGCCAAGGATGCCGCCACGAAGAATAACGCGATCCATGGCCGGCAACGGAGGAAACGCCAGAAATAATGTGAGTTTCCTCCCCTCTCCCTTGGTGCTAGATCTATAGTTATTCTTAGGCGAGACATCGACTCAAACGAGTCTTGATGTGTGAGATGAAGCTTTCTAGGAAGGCCATGCTAGAGCTTGTGCTCTAAAGCTTAGTCGTCTTCAACCTCCCCTCGCTTCAAAGTGATGATAGGGGTGGTCTCGTGAAGAGGAAATAGATTCAAGAGGGAGAATAAGGGTGGAGGAACTTCTGGCTGCGATTTGGGGAAAAATCACTTGAGGAGGAAGATGAACGAATGCCGTTCACTTCGCTTCAAGATGCGTGCAGAATCTGTATTCTGCACGCAGCGACCTTCTTGGCTATTTTTAAGCAAGAAGGGGGCGGATCTGGGCTTTCAACTAAACACGAAAATTGTATCCCTTGAAATTACCTTTCCAACGAGTGGTTGCACGTTTCCATGCGATACCTGTAGCCACAGGAAAGTCTGTTTGAATCTGCTGCGGTTGGAAGTTAATGCCCAGGAATTCTGTATCCTGTACGCAGCAGACTTCGAGTTGCATTTCTGGTATGATGTGACCAGATCTGGGCTTTCAACTAAACACGAAAGTTGTAGCCCTTGAAATTACCTTCCCAACGAGTGGTTTCACGTTTCCATGCGATACCTGTAGCCACGGGAAAGTCCGTTTGAATCTGCTGCGGTTGGAAGTTAATGCCCAGGAATTCTGTATCCTGTACGCAGCAGACTTCGAGTTGCATTTCTGGTATGATGTGACCAGATATGGGCTTTCGACTAAACACAAAAGTTGTATCCCTTGAAATTACCTTTCCAACGAGTGGTGGCACGTTTTTGGGCGATACCTGTAGCCACGGGAATCCTCAGTCAAAGTTGCTGACCAGTTTACGCATAATTCTAGATGATTATAATATGAACTTGGATTCAATGGAATAGATGTTGCAATTCATCTCGAGGTTGGGTGAATTCTTTTGTGTTAATCACCGAGTTAATGTGAAGGTTGATGTTTGAGGACTTGAATTCCTATGTCGAGATGTGAATCAAGCCTAAGTGAATGAAAGGCTTTGTTATATTTGTTAGATCAACATTATGCGCATTATCTATAATATATTGAATTCATTTGGAAGGATTTGTAAATGATTAGAACTACGGCCAGGATGTATACTGGATTGATGGAAGGGAATGGATAGTCCAATGCTTAGAGTGTCTTCTCCCCACGGGTTGCATGGTGGAAGTTAACAAGTGTGGTGTTGATCGTCACGAATGGGAATGAGGTTGAGTTGGATAAAATTGATGGATGGTTGGGCTTGGTCCTCGTGCTTTCTCCGAGGCTCCTTCCATGCCACGGAATTGTGGAATTGCATGTGGTGTGAGTCGACACGCGGTGTCGTAATCCCGGGTTAAGGATAGTGTGGCAGGTCTACGGACTCGCCAATCGTCACACCGATGGGAGTTGACAGATAGACCTTGGACGGTTGGGCTTGGTCCTCGGTGTTCACGTCCCGAGGCTCCTTCCGTGCCGAGTGAACGGTTGGGCTTGGTCCTCGTGCTCATTTCCGAGGCTCCTTCCGTGTCATACCATAGGCCAGTCAGGGGCTAGGATCTTGGTGCTTATTTATCCCGAGAGAACACGCTGAGCCGTAGTACGCATGTGAGCTCCGCTGTTGTGTTCTTAGCGTTGAGGCGTACGGAGGCCTAGGCCAGGTAGTGTGGAAACCAGCCTAGTAGTGGAGATGCCCGCTCCACTATCACCGTTTGGCCACGACGGTTGATGCCTGAGAGGTTAGCTACCTGCTCGAATAGTGGGAACTATAAGTCTGTGTCGACATAGCGATTGTATGTGCTTGAGCATGGGTGTGTCATTGCATTGCATACATAGCATTGCACTTCATTATATATACAAGACCCTCATCGTATAAGTTTGTATGGGCACTTCTATACGATGAGTTACTTTCTGCTGAACGACCCTCAACTTATATGCTTATATGGGCATCCATATAAGTTGAGTTACTTACTGTTCTAGTTATATACTCTCTTGCTGCTGTAGTTCGTAGATTTGAAATAAGAGCTTGTTTATTATACACTGCTGATGTTGCTGCTTATAATATGTATACTCACTTCACCTGTTGTACTACTGTTATTTATATATTGTACCTGTTCCTTTCTCCGCCCGGTGCCGAGGAGTCGCCGGGGGAGCGGATGTGAAACCACTTAGTCTTTTTGACTAACTGTTGCTACATCTTCCTTTTTAGGAGGAAACCCCGCAGGTGGAGCAGCAGGATATGCAGACGGACAGCAAGGCCAGGGTGACAGGGCCTGAAGGGACGGTACCGTTGCTACCGTCGGTTACCGATGTGAGTGAGAGAGAGATTTTGTTGTAGCCCTTCAGGGCAATTCTGTTTACGTACTCTGATATTAGAAGCTTGTTGTAGCTTCTTTATTTAAGATATTGTGGACATATGCTTGGTGTGGATTTGACTTTCATATTATTATGGTTGGGTTGGCATTTATCTGTTGATATTGTTGGTAGCCGGCAGAATAGGCGTCTTGTGGTACAGGCTAGCCTGAGTGCTAGTGTTACCGCAAGGCGGCTGTTCTGGGCATAAGACCCCTCTCGTGCCGTGTCTTGTGTTCCGGGAGGGGGGGTCTTACAAATGGTATCAGCTTGCTACGATCCTCCAAGGCGAAAGTCACTTAACAATGGTACCGCCCCCGTTTGATTGGTCAGTTTGGGGACAAGCTGACTTAGCGGAAGCAGTGGTGTGCCCATATGTAATTCACACTAAGTTATCCGTCTTTAACCTTAGATTAGCCAACCTAACCCTAAGTTTGTACCTTATGTGTAGATCCCAGCACTTGTTGAGCCAGTAAGGGGCACCCCCGCCCCGTCCGTACCTACACAATTCCAACAATCAGAGCTGGGGCAGACGCTCACAGCTATTCTGGACGCCTTTAGGTCCCAATCTCAGCAGACACCTGTACAACAACAGGGTCCGGGATCTAGTTGGTTAAGCGTTTTCCGAGCTCTCTCCCCTCCCGCTTATGTTGGGACAGAGTCGGCAGTGCGTACGGAAGAGTGGCTAGACACTATACAAGAGTTGTTGGCAGGAATAAGATGTCCAAACAACATGGCGGTGACCCTTGTGGTGACACTCTTAGAGCTGCACGTTAAAAGGTGGTGGAAGTCCCTCATGGGCTCCACTTTTCATGGAAGAGTGTACACGGACATTAGTTGGAGCGAATTCTCCGAAGCCTTCTTAGGGCATTTCATCCCCTCGGCCGCTCGGGATGGCCTGGAAGAGAGATTTTTGCAACTTAAGCAAGGGTCCATGTCGATGACGGAGTACCAACGGGAGTTTCAGCACCTGGCTAGATTCGCTGACTCCTATGAGCTGGATGATAGAGGGTACGCCAAAAGATTCTACAAAGGCTTGCGAGACCCCCTAAGGCAAGCCCTTTTGTTTATAGCGGACTCTAGTCTGGCGGAGATTATTGATATGGCAAAGAGATTGGAAGCGGACCACTTGGGAAGTGGTAAGAGGCCAGCAGAGGGCGTGATGGAAGCCGGCCCCAGCAACAGAAGGAGGTTTGACAATAAAAGAGGAAGAGGATATCGGAGGGGTGGCGGGCGTTTTCCCCAGAACTTTGGAGAGGAGCGCCCGGTTCCACAACCGCCAGCATTACCTCCACCTCCACGGTTTCAGCAACATGGCGGAAGGTAGGAACGGGTGTGCTTCGAATGCAACCAACCGGGCCACATTCAACGCTACTGCCCACAACTGTTTGGTGATGCGCATCTTGCTTTCCCTCCAGCAGCCCCTCAGGGGCGGGGATATGTGCGTGGTCGAGGACGAGGACCACGAGGAAGAAACCCCGGACCCGCTCGAGATCAGATGTATGCCCTGGACATGACTCAAGAGCGGAACCCTCAAGAGATGATTGCAGGTACGATTCGAATTGGTCATTTTGCTTTCATTAATATCCTCTAGTTGCTTGAGATATACTAGACATCTAGCTTGAGTATTATTAATGACACTTAGGCACCGTGATGGTCGGCGGGAAACCGACTCATACGTTATTTGATACGGGTGCCTCACATTCATTCGTGTCTGAAGACTTCATCAAAGATATACACGGAGTGTAATATTTCACTGGTATTGCTCGAAGAGTACGCCTCCCAGACGAATTTGAGATGACGGCAACCGCAAAGTGTGAGTTAGAGATAGCCATTGGGGGAAAGACCTTTGATACCCCTACCACAATTTTGAGAATACCAGAGTTCTACCTCATCCTGGGTATGGCGTGGCTAGATTGGCACCATGCGAGAATCGACTGTGCGGAGAAGCGTATCTATTTGAGACATGGGGATACTGATATAGTCTTCCAAGGTATAAATTTCGCACCACGAATCTTGTTATCCTCAATCCAGACCTTGAAAGCTCATATGAGAGGGGATGAAGTCTACATGATACGATTCGAACTAAAGGAGATGAAGTTAGAGGTGAAGGATGTGCGGGTAGCATGTGATTTCCCTGAGGTATCTCCCGAGAAACTGCTAGGGTTACCCCTGCATAGAGAAGTGGATTTCCAAATTAAGCTTGTACCAGGAGCTAAGCCTGTCTCCAGGACCCCTTATCGGATGGCCCCAAAAGAACTTGCGGAGTTTAGAGTGCAATTGCAGGAGTTGGTATAATCAGGGTTTGTTTGCCCCAGCTCATCGCCTTGGGGAGCCCCTGTTCTATTCATCAAGAAGAAGGATGGAACCCTGCGTTTATGTATATACTATCGGGAACTTAACCGACTGACAGTACGGAACACCTACCCGTTACCTCGGATCGATGAGTTGTTCGACCAACTGGTGGGAGTGCATTGGTTCTCCAAGTTAGACTTGCGCTCGGGGTATTACCAATTGAGAATACAGGAGGATGATATACAGAAAATGGCTTTCAGCTCAAGGTACGGCTTATATGAGTTCACAGTGATGCCGTTTGGACTCACAAACGCCCCATCGGCTTTCATGAGCTTGATGAATAAAGTGTTTGAGGCCTATTTAGATGTCTTCGTCATTGTGTTCATTGACAACATCCTAGTCTACTCGAAGACGGAGGAAGAGCATGCCGAACATTTGGCCTTAGTTCTAGAGAAGCTAAAGGAGCACGCCCTGTTCGCCAAGTTTAGCAAGTGTGAATTCTGGCTTAAGGAGGTTGCTTTCTTGGGCCATGTAATCAGTGGGGCAGGACTAGCTGTGGATCCAGCCAAGGTGCGCGCTGTGAAGGAGTGGTCACCTTTGAAGTCGGCGGCCGATGGGAGTTTTCTTGGACTTGCCGGATACTACCGCAAGTTCGTAAAAGGATTCTCCAAGATTGCCCTCCCGCTTACTTCCTTGACAAAGAAAGGAGTGCTATTTGAGTGGACACCCCAGTGTGAAGCGGTATTCCAGGAATTGAAGGATAGACTTACCTCTGCCCCCATCCTTGTCCTTCCGTCTGGGAAGGAAGGATTTCAAGTTTATACGGATGCGTCTTATCAGGGGTTGGGAGCGGTGTTGATGCAGCACGGGCACGTAATTGCTTATGCTTCAAGACAATTGAAGAAGCATGAAATCAATTACCCGGTGCATGATTTCGAGCTAGGAGTGATGGTGTTCGCCTTGAAGGTATGGAGGCATTATCTATACGGCGTCCACTGTGAAATCTTCTCGGATCATAAAAATTTGAAGTACGTCCATACCCAGAAGGAATTGAACTTAAGACAACGGCGGTGGTTAGAGTTTCTATGCGACTATGAGTTCACCTTGAACTACCACCCCGAAAAAGCAAACTCGGTAGCCGATGCGTTGAGTAGGAAAGTACCCGGCTCGAGCCCAGAATCTCGATTGATGAGCATGGAGTTGGAGCGGATGATCGAGGAGATGGACATCACCTTAATATTTAAGGCTTCTTCGGAATATACGGAGTACCTGTCCAGCATGAGTATAGTTTGTGATATCCGGGACCGGATCTGAATGGAGCAAGGATTAGATGCGGCTTTGGCCCCGGCAATAAAGTTAATTGAAGACGGGACTACCGACGAATACACACTAAAGGACGGCCTCATTTACTTCCGCGGCCTACTCTACATTCCCAAAGGTGGCAGAATCCGGGAGGATATTATGAGAGAAGCACATTGCTCTCCATATTCCGTGCACCCAGGAATTTCAAAGATGTACGCCGGCTTACGAAAGATGAAGTGTTGGCCGGGGATGAAGAAAGATGTCCGGTACTTTGTCACGCATTGTGAAGCCTGCCAAAGAGTGAAGGAGGAATGTAGGAGCCCTGGTGGCCTGTTGCAGTCGTTGTCAATCCCCGAATGGAAGTTCGAGGATATATCCATGGACTTCGTACATGGGCTACCTCGCTCCCGCTCAGGGAATGATTGAGTATGGGTGATCGTTGATCGCCTGACAAAGGTTGCCCGGTTCATTCCTATGAAGAAGGAGGCTCACGTGGATGTCTTGGTACGCCTGTTTGTGGAACAATTTGTACGGTATCACGGCGTACCTAAGACGATAGTTTCGGATCGTGATGGTCGTTTCACCTCCAAGGAATGGAGGGCAGTACAGACGTATTTGGGCTCACGTCTTACCTTCAGTACCGCATTTCATCCTCAGACGGACGGACAGTCTGAGCGGACCATCCGAACATTGGAAGACCTGTTGAGGTTGTGTGTGATAGATAGGGGAGAGCCGTGGGAAAGACTCTTGCCCTTGGTGGAATTCTCCTATAACAATAGCCATCAAGCTAGTATTGGCATGGCGCCCCATGAAGCCCTATATGGAAGGAGGTGTAGGACCCCCTTGTCTTGGGTGCAAGATGAAGACTCGAAGACTTTGGGAATTGAGTACATAGATGACACTGATGCGGTGGTTAGGCTAATAAGGGATCGCATGTTGGAGGCTCAAAGCCGACAGGCGAAGTATTACAACGCAAGGCACCGTATGGTAGAATTTCAAGCGGGTGATAAGGTGTTTCTAAAAATTCGGCCGATGCATGGAGTGTCACGAGTGCGAGGAGTGAAGAAGCTCAGTCCACGGTATGTTGGGCCCTATGTCATATTAGAAAGGGTTCGCCCTTTGGCCTACCGGCTGGAGCTACCGCCCGAGCTAGAGAATCTCCACGATGTGTTCCATATGTCGTCGCTTCGGAAGGCGTTGTTGCGGCCCGAACAATACATCCCCACAACTGATGGTACTGTGGCGTCTGACAGATCTGTGCGACTGGAGCCGGTGCGGATCGTTGATAATGAGATAGGAACCTTGCGCCGCAAAAGTGTCCCCTTGGTAAAAGTGCTATGGTCTAATCATGGGAAGGAGGAATTCACATGGGAGCCAATGGATTTGATGCAAAGACGCTACCCGGAGTTGTTTGCTTCAGGTAACTTTATTTAAAAACATATTTTGCTTTCTGTATGCTTTACTCCCCACGACCTCAGCCTGATTTCGGGGACGAAATCTTTTTATTTTGTTTATAGGATTTGTAACGTCCCAATTTGCGCTAGGCCCCTCGCACGTGTTCTGAGTCAAGAGACTCAACTCGGGCTCGGGGTGCACCGACGCGAGGTGTCAGGTGCATAGAATAAGTGTAGGGTTGGGTTCAAGGTTACCCCAACCAGTAGCCGAGATGAGGGAACTCGGCTAAGTAAAAGTCGTCGAGAATGGAGGTTGATGCTCGTCGATCGTCGAGAATGGAGGACTGATTCTCGCCGATTCGACGGGTATCGGTGGTCGATACCCGCCGGACACAGAGCTGCAAGTATACTAAGGGAAATTCTGCAAGAATGCTCGGCGATTCTCGCCGATCGTCGAGAATCCCCTGTTATACCCACCGATCGTCGAGTATCGCTGAGAATACTCAACGCAATCAACGCAGGATGTCGGGTGAAAAGGCTAAGGGAAAATCGTCGGGAATCATTGTTGATTCCCGACGAATTCGTCGAGAATGACCTGACGGTTCTCACCGATCGTCGAGAATGACCTGACGATTCTCGCCGATCGGCGAGAATGACGACTGATTTCCGCCGAATTTTACTTGGGCGTTTTCTTCGCCCAGGCAGATTCGCCGGCTTGTACAGGCGGACTGAACCGGACTTCAGGATTCGTGCTGAATGATCCTTGGACCGGTCACTTCAATTGAAACCTAATTTGGGCGGTCCAATTAGAGAGTGACACGTGGCGGAAGGGATTTAGACTAATATGTAATATAAAAAGGGAGTAAACCAAACCCTAGTCATCGCACCCGATTGTTCTTGCCGAGCCGTCACCGTGCAAACCGACGGGAGCGGAAGAGGAGATATCGGGGGTCGCCGGAGCAGGATTCTGGAGGAAAAGCTCCGCCGTTTCAGTGGAAGAACACTGCTAACGAAGCCAAGGATGCCGCCACGAAGAATAACGCGATCCATGGCCGGCAACGGAGGAAATGCCGGAAATAATGTGAGTTTCCTCCCCTCTCCCTTGGTGCTAGATCTATAGTTATTCTTAGGCGAGACATCGACTCAAACGAGTCTTGATGTGTGAGATGAAGCTTTCTAGGAAGGCCATGCTAGAGCTTGTGCTCTAAAGCTTAGTCGTCTACAACCTCCCCTCGCTTCAAAGTGATGATAGGGGTGGTCTCGTGAAGTGGAAATGGCCTCAAGAGGGAGAATAAGGGTGGAGGAACTTCTGGCTGCGATTTGGGGAAAAATCGCTTGAGGAGGAAGATGAACGGATGCCGTTCACTTCGCTTCAAGATGCGTGCAGAATCTATATTCTGCACGCAGCGACCTTCTTGGCTATTTTTAAGCAAGAAGGGGGCGGATCCGGGCTTTTAACTAAACACGAAAGTTGTATCCCTTGAAATTACCTTTCCAACGAGTGGTTGCACGTTTCCATGCGATACCTGTAGCCACGGGAAAGTCCGTTTGAATCTGCTACGGTTGGAAGTTAATGCCCAGGAATTCTATATCCTGTGCGCAGCAGACTTCGAGTTGCATTTCTGGTATGATGTGACCAGATCTGGGCTTTCAACTAAACACGAAAGTTGTAGCCCTTGAAATTACCTTTCCAACGAGTGGTTTCACGTTTCCACGCGATACCTGTAGCCACAGGAAAGTCCGTTTGAATCTGCTGCGGTTGGAAGTTAATGCCCAGGAATTCTGTATCCTGTACGCAGCAGACTTCGAGTTGCATTTCTGGTATGATGTGACCAGATCTGGGCTTTCGACTAAACATGAAAGTTGTAGCCCTTGAAATTACCTTTCCAACGAGTGGTGGCACGTTTTTGGGCGATACCTGTAGCCACGGGAATCATCAGTCAAAGTTGCTGACCAGTTTACGCATAATTCTAGATGATTATAATATGAACTTGTATTCGATGGAATAGATGTTGCAATTCATCTCGAGGTTGGGTGAATTCTTTTGTGTTAATCACCGAGGTAATGTGAAGGTTGATGTTTGAGGACTTGAATTTCTATGTCGAGATGTGAATCAAGCCTAAGTGAATGAAAGGCTTTGTTATATTTGTTAGATCAACATTATGCGCATTATCTATAATATGTTGAATTCATTTGGAAGGATTTGTAAATGATTAGAACTACGGCCAGGATGTATACTGGATTGATGGAAGGGAATGGATAGTCCAATGCTTAGAGTGTCGTCTCCCCACGGGTTGCATGGTGGAAGTTAACAAGTGCGGTGTTGATCGTCACGAATGGGAATGAGGTTGAGTTGGATAAAATTGATGGATGGTTGGGCTTGGTCCTCGTGCTTTCTCTGAGGCTCCTTCCATGCCATGGAATTGTGGAATTGCATGTGGTGTGAGTCGACACGCGGTGTCGTAATCCCGGGTTAAGGATAGTGTGGCAGGTCTACGGACTCGCCAATCGTCACACCGATGGGAGTTGACAGATAGACCTTGGACGGTTGGGCTTGGTCCTCGGTGTTCACGTCCCGAGGCTCCTTCCGTGCCAAGTGAACGGTTGGGCTTGGTCCTCATGCTCATTTCCGAGGCTCCTTCCGTGTCATACCATAGGCCAGTCAGGGGCTAGGATCTTGGTGCTTATTTACCCGAGAGAACCCGCTGAGCCGTAGTACGCATGTGAGCTCCGCTGTTGTGTTCTTAGCGTTGAGGCGTATGGAGGCCTAGGCCAGGTAGTGTGGAAACAAGCCTAGTAGTGGAGATGCCCACTCCACTGTCACCGTTTGGCCACGACGGTTGATGCTTGAGAGGTTAGCTACCTGCTCGAATAGTGAGAACTATAAGTCTGTGTCGACATAGCGATTGCATGTGCTTGAGCATGGGTGTGTCATTGCATTGCATACATAACATTGCACTTCATTATATACACAAGACCCTCATCGTATAAGTTTGTATGGGCACTTCTATACGATGAGTTACTTTCTGCTGAACGACCCTCAACTTATATGCTTGTATGGGCATCCATATAAGTTGAGTTACTTACTGTTCTAGTTATATACTCTCATGCTACTATAGTTCGTAGATTTGAAATAAGAGCTTGTTTATTATACACTGCTGATGTTGCTGCTTATAATATGTATACTCACTTCACCTGTTGTACTACTGTTATTTATATATTATACCTGTTCCTTTCTCCGCCCGGTGCCGAGGAGTCGCCGGGGGAGCGGATGTGAAACCACTTAGTCTTTTTGACTAACGGTTGCTACGTCTACCTTTTTAGGAGGAAACCCCGCAGGTGGAGCAGCAGGCTATGCAGACGGACAGCCAGGCCAGGGTGACAGGGCCTGAAGGGACGGTACCGTCGCTACCGTCGGTTACCGATGTGAGTGAGAGAGAGATTTTGTTGTAGCCCTTCAGGGCAATTCTGTTTACGTACTCTGATATTAGAAGCTTGTTGTAGCTTCTTTATTTAAGATATTACGGACATATGCTTGGTGTGGATTTGACGTTTATATTATTATGGTTGGGTTGGCATTTATCTGTTGATATTGTTGGTAGCCGGCAGAATAGGTGTCTTGTGGTACAGGCTAGCCTGAGTGCTAGTGTTACCGCAAGGCGGCTGTTCTGGGCATAAGACCCCTCTCGTGCCGTGTCTTGTGTTCTGAGAGGGGGGTCTTACACATCCACTCTCCTCTCACCATTCTAACTTCTAGTTAGACAATACACTTCTCTAAAACTTAGCTCCAAGAGCTACACCATAGATCCCTCAGGATCTCTCACTCTCCTCCAAGACTTACAACTCAGGCCAAAGCCCTACCTCAGTGCAAATTTGCTCCTACAACTCAGTGATCAACTGATCACCTACCTCAGGCTAAAGTCCTTACCACTCTGGCTGGGAGGACAACCCAACCTCAGATCCACAAAATATCCTACCTCAGAGAGAATGGATCTCCTACAACTCAGGCACAAAGACTCTACCTCAGATCCAAATGATCCTACACCTCAGGCACAAGTGCCCTACAACTCAGAGAGAATGACTCTTCTATCTCAGGCTCAAGAGCCCTACCTTAGATTCAAACTGGATCCTACTCTCAGAGAGTATAGCTCTCCTACAGCTCAGGGAAAGCCACCCTACCCCAGGCTCAAAAGCCCTATAGCTCAGATCTAAGAGGATCCTACAAAAGTACATTGGTTTAAGTTAATTTGACATAGAGAAATTTCTTTGTGTCTACTACTAGAGCTGAGTTATCTCAGCTTTAACTATCTTCACAGTGGAAGAAAAATGTTCTTCAATAAATGGCTGCCTCTGCTAGAATTATCTCATAAAACTATTTTTGAACTTGTTGTAGAAGACTGAAGATCTACTAGGTCTTGAGTTCTTCAAACAACTAACTTGAACCTGGAGAAGACTGAAGGCCCTCCTCTCTTTCTTTATTATAAGTGTTTATGATCTTGTTGTAGCTGAAGAAAATGCTACAACTAACTGGATTGAACTTTTAGTTCAGCTGATATACTTCAAGCTTTTTCCCGGCAGCAATGTTGAGGAAGATGAAGTCCAGCCGCTCTTCTTCATTTTGAAATAAAACCCTAAAAGTTAAGTTCAACATCCAGAAGCTATCCCTTTAATCTTCCATCGATTAACGGCTCCAAGAAGTAGTGGGTACCACCTGTAGTTTACAGTTGCACCTTGCTTTAATGGAAGAAGACGTACAGTAGCTGTCCGACAGTATTTGTCGTGTTATGTAGCTTTCCCGCAAGTATTTTGAATGATGTTGACTTCTGTTGACTTTGGCTGACGTGATCGATTATAGACTTAGCCAATTTCTCAAATCCACTCCAACCATTGAGTGCGTTGAGTGAACACGCTTCGCTCAACGCCAAAACCCTTAGTCAACTTTCTAAACCATTCTGCATCTTAAGCGTTGAGAGCGTTGAGTGAACAATGTTTTATTCAATGCTTTCTGACATAGCTCATGATTCCGCCTCTAGGCGTTAAGAGCGTTGATTGAGCCTTCCCCAACAGCTAACACTGTGCTTTAAGACATCTAGCATTGAGTGAGCTTGCTTCACTCAATGTATGTGGACTTAGGCGATTTTCAGCCTCTCTACTAACATTCAATGACATCTGGCATTGAGTGAACTGTCATCACTCAACGCCTGTGGACTTAGACAGAATTCTGTCTCTCCACATCTTTACTTTGTGACCACCTGTCATATCACTTGGAATACCTGTCCTATCAATGTTTCAAGGACTAACCTGCATGCATGAACTTGAACATACATCAAATACAACACTGTGTATATCATTGACATGTTTGAATTCTTCAAATCTTCTTCAAATATGGAACATTGTGGGCAATGGACCCAACATTTCATAGAATGAAAGGTCCCAATTTTACTGTCAAAAAGATTCTTGGGTCAGATGCTTCTATGAAGAGCCCGACCCTCTCCTTCCAGATTCCAAAGCATTCCTTTCTGCAGATAGGAAGCTTTATGGAACCAAGCTCTTTATGATTCTCTCCTAAACCGATAAGTAAACTCTGACTGCTACCCTTAAAGATCTACGCAGACTGTTAAGTCTTTCTTGAGAAACCTCCCTCTGATACCACTTGAAAGTCTTTGTTTTCAAGGGTAGCTAAACCACCTAGAGGGGGGAGGTGAATAGGTTTCTAGGTCTTTTGTATATCTTTTAACTTTTATAAGTTTAGGCTGTGAGTGGTGATTTACTTCCTATTGCTTTCAAGACAATAACCCAGAGGACACAACAATTAATAGTGGTTCCCTAGATTATGGGAACATCCACTATCCCTCCCGTCTTTCTAACAGTGTGTTAGATAAGACACTTCTCCAATATCTCGGCTCCTAAGAGCTTACAACTTAATACGATCCTGCAGGACCACTCAGTCTCCTCCAAGACCTATAACTCAGGCACAACGCCCTATAACTAAGTGATCATAAGATCACCTACCTAAGGCCAAATGCCCTACCACTCAAGCTGGGAGGACAAACCTACCTCTGACCCAAAGGATCCTATAACTGAGGCCCAAGCCCTACACTCAGATTCTTAACATAATCCAACCACTTAGATCAACACAAGATCCTACATTTGACCTTTATAAACAGGTTTATAAGTCAGATCTTGAAAGATCGTATAGAGAGATAAGTTAGTGGATGTTGATTACAAGACAATAGAGAAATGATCTCTGTGTCTTCCTCCTCCTGTCCAGAGAAAGATCAGTCCAGATTTCTTCTTCATAGCTCCAAAAAATTATCTTAAGGATTTGCTCAGCTTGGGCTGTGAAGTGGGCGCAGTTAGGGTTAGCCCTTGCTGCTCCTCCTTACTTGATGTTTATGATGAAGATGATAACATCTAACAGAAAGAGCTTTAAGTTCGATCGATTTGAAATTCTGCTCCTTATCTCAGCAACAATGGTGAGGAAAACGATGAAGTTCTTCCGCTTTTTGAAAAGAGAAAGCCCTCGTAAAAGATTCCTCCGTCTCCATGGATCTCATTCCTTTTATTATCCGTCGTCCAACGGATCTCTTGACCCATGGGCATTGCTTTAATGGATGATTTACAACCTTCCTTCTAAAAAATATCTTATAGTAGGCCGCCGACGCCATTAGTGGTGGACAGCTGCTTTCCCGCAATGTATTTGATTTCCGTTGACTTTTGGTTGACTTTTGCTAATGTCAGCATTTGTGGACTTAGTCAAATTCTCAGTTCCAACTCAGGAGTTAAGTGCGTTGAGTGAACTGACTTCACTCAATAAATCTGTACTTAGCCCAATCCTCCTTCACTATCAGGAATTGAGTGCGTTGAGTGAACTGGCTTCTCTCAACGAAATTGGACTTAATCAAATTCTCCTTCACTATCAGGCATTGAGTGCGTTGAGTGAATTGGCTTCACTCAATTCCCCTGGACTTGGCTGCAACACTCTTTATCTACTAGGCATTGAGTGCATTGAGTGAAGCTTCATCACTCAATGCTTTTGTACTTAGACGCTTCTCTGAATTGCCAGCTTGCTGAGGCGTTGTGTGCGTTGAGTGAACTTGATTCACTCAATGCCTCTGGACTTAGATAGATTTTTCTGTCCATCTTTCCTTGAGCTTTGACATCACATGACGCTTTCTTCTCTGGCATCGAGTGAGCTATATTCACTTGGCGCTTCTGGACTTAGCCAGATTTCTTTGACAGAATCTTCCAAAACTTTGATTGTAAGAGCTTGACTCAATGCTTCCTTCATGAGGTGTCGAGTGAGTTTTCTTCACTCGACGGTTCTGGACTTAGTGGATTTTCTACTTGCCACTGTTGAAGCTTTGGCAGACTCAGCTATACTCGATTTATCTTGTTATATGGCGTTGAGAGAACTGCCTTCACTCAACGCTTTTGCACTTAGCCGCATTTTTTGCTTTGCAGACAACTGGGCTTTGACAGTCCACACCTTACTCAGCACTTTTAGGAATTTATCGTTGATAAAACTTGCTTCACTCAACGCATGTGGACTTAGGCGATTTTCAGCCTTTCCAGCATCCTTCTTTGACTAATGGCGTTGAGTGAACTGGCTTCGCTCAACGTGTTGGGTCTATTGATCCAAATGTCCCAGATTTGTAAGAAGTCAAATAAGTCAATGGTATACACATAGTTATATTTGATATATGTTTAAGTTCATGCATGCAGGTTAGTTTATGTCATATTGATTGGACAGGTGGTCCAAGTGACATTGACTGATGGACTCAAAAAAGCTGACTAGAAAGGCAGGAAATTATCTAAGTCCACAGGAGTTGAGTGAAGCAAGCTCACTCAATGCCAAATAAATAGAAGCCAGTGACAGTGAAGAAAAATGACTAAGTCCACATGCATTGAGTGAAGTCAGTTCACTCAACGCCATACTGCTAATAACACTGAGTGAAGTTAGGAAAGTCAAAGCCCAGTAAGTTGTAGTGCAGAAAAATGACTAAGTCCTCAAGCGTTGAGTGTAGCTAGTTCACTCAATGCTATACAACTAACAACACTGAGAGGGGGCAGCCAGTCAAAGCTTTAAGTGTTGATAAGGCAAAAAAGTGGCTAAGTCCACAGGCGTTGAGTGAAGTCAACTCACTCAACGCCATATAAACAAAAGCGTTGATGCATGTTAGTTTTTTCAAAGCCAAAGCAAATCTGTCACCAAAAATCGGTTAAGTCTAGAAGCATTGAGTGAAGCTTGATCACTCAATTCCATGCTGATTCAGTCAAAGCTGTGGAAGAAAGACAGGAAAATCTGTCTAAGTATAAAAGCGATGAGTGAGGCCAGCTCACTCAACACAATATGACAGATAGCGTTGAGTCATGCTGCTACTATCAATGCCTAAGGAGAAAGCAGAATTATTCTAAGTCCAGAATCATTAATTGGAGTCAACACACTCTATGCCATCAGGCAGAGCAGAATTATTCTAAGTCTAGAATCGTTGAGTTAAGCCAGTTCACTAAACGCTCTCAACGCCAAGAAGCAGATAGTATGGCCAAGTCATATAACATTTAGTGTAGTCAACACACTCAACGCCTTTAGGCAGTGCTGAATTTTTCTATGTCCAGAATCGTTAAGTGAAGCTTATACACTCAATGCTCTCAACGCCTGGAAAAGCTAAGAAGTTTACTTAGTTAAAAAGCATTGAGTGGAGCTTACTCACTCAATGCCTAGCAGAGCTAAACATTTTCTAAGTCCAGATTCATTGAGTAATGCTTGTTCACTCAATTCACTCAATGCTTGGGTACTTGTCTGAAATTTTCTAAGTCCAGAATGGCTAACGTCAGCAAAGTCAATAAAAAGTCAACAAAGTTCAAAATGACTAAGGAAGAGCTGTAATCCATTACTAATGTCGTTGTCAGTCTCATTCTGTGAAACTAAGAATATAATCAGCCGATTAAGTAGCGATATGTTTCAATAATCTCGCTGGATGAAGGAATTATAAATATAGAATGAGATCTAGATCAAATCAAGTTTCTAAGAGATCAATTCATTTCGAAATTGAGGAGTGGGACTTCGTCTTCTTCCCCTGCCATTGTTGTAGAGACAAAAAGATTCAATTCAACAAATCTGAAGGTTATCTGAGTTAGCTGCTGTAATTAACATCTGCAACAGCAGAATCAGAGGATTTCTCTGAGGAAGAAGAATCAGTCAAGGCAAGCCCTAACTTAAGTTGCGTCAAGATCCAAGAAGAGCCTAATTTGAAGGTCAACTTCTGGATCTGTGAGGAAGAAATCTGTCGAGGTTTTCTCAGGACAGAAGGAGAGGTAGTGAAGTTCAATTTCTTCCAAAACAGGTTAGCTGCTTGAAAATCATCTTTCTTGATCCCCCTTCTTCATCATCACGATCAGAATTAGTTTCTGAGTTAATTCCAGCACAAACATCAGATTCAGGAAGATCTTCATCCTTATTGCTGAGAAGAAAATTGGGCTGAAATTCTCTCAGTTCAAGAAGCTGTAGACTCAGAGAATTAATCTCTGGAGTCTAATCTATTTCAATATCAAATTCAATCTCTGTAGGATCTAGTTAAGATCTGTGTTGTAAGCCTAGTTTATAAAGGCTGAGAGTTATATCTAGTGAGATCTGTGTTGTAAGCCTAAGTTATAAAGACAGAGTGTAGGATCTGGGATAGATCTGAGTAGTAGAATCCAGTCTTGGATCTGTGTGATAGGGCTGTGTTTCCAGCCTGTGTTGTGGGCCATTTGTGCCTGTGGTAGGTGATCAGGTAATTACTGTATGGTTGGGCTGAGTGCCTGTGTTGAAGGTCTCTGTGGAGACTGTGTGGTCCAGTGGGATCGTGTGGTAATCTCTGAGGAGCCAAGTTATTGGAGAAGTGTCTTGTCTAACATTGTGTTAAAAAGGCAGGAGGGACAATGGATATATCCATATACTAGGGAACCACTATAAAGCTACTGTGTCGTCTGGGTGATATTCTTGAAAGCATCAAAAATCATATCATAACACACATCATAATCAGTTAAAGACTTAAAGAACTTAAAGATATTCAAAAATTCCTTAATAACCTATTCAACCCCCTCTAGGTGATTAACTACCCTTGTATTCAAAGAATTTCAAGTGATATCAGAGGAAGGTTACTCACGAAAGGCTTAATAGTCTAAGTAGATCTCAAAGTGTAGCATTGAAAAGATAAGAATGGGTTTAGGATAGAATCAGAAGGAACTAGGTTATATGAAGCTTCCTCTATATAAGAAAGAAAATTTTGGAATATAGAAAGAAAGGGTTAGATTGTTTATGGAAGCATCAGACCCTAGGATTTATGTTACAGTATAATAAGGACCATTCATTCCCATGAAGGTGTCAGTTCTTTATGCAAATATCAATATATCTAAGAGTTTTTCAGAAATCACTAATGATGTAATCATCTTGGTTGCAATGGATAAAAGAGCACAAAACATTATAGTAAGTGCCATAGATGACTCTATCTTTCAAAACTTAGTGCACTGCAAAACCTCAAAAGAAATATGGGACACTGGTAATATGCATAGAAGGTACTGAGGAAGTTAGAGATGATAGGAAGTCTATGCTCAATCAAGAGTATGAGGCATTAAGGCAGATCAAGGAGGAGACCATAACTAGCTGCTAGGAATGGTTTTCCAGAACTGTAAATGAACTAAGGACCTATGGCCGAGTATTTAGTAACTATGAGCTAAATGATAATTTTCTTAGGTCTCTTACTAGAGACTGAGACACTAATATATGTGCTATTAGAGAAGTGGCAAAGCTGGCAGATACTCCACCATACATTTTGTTTTGGAAGCTGCTATATTATGAAACGCAACTGACTGTAAGGAAGGAGGAAGAGAAATCAAACAAATCTCAGGCCAGAGAAAACACTGTGGACTTCAAGGCTGATAGCTCCAAGAGGAGCAAAGAGACGAATCCTTCTATTCCAAGAAGGCCAACTGATTCAGATAGTTCAGAATAAGGTACATCGGAATGCAATATGTCTGATAAGGAATTTGCTGCCTTTTCAAGGCAGTTTCTAAAGCTGATGAAGAAGAAGAAGTGGAGGAGCAGACCTTCTTCTTTCTTTCAACACAAGGAGGACTACTACAGAACCAAGAAGAAACCTTCCAAGGATGGCATGTATGACTTAAAACCTAGTGAACATATTTCTAATAAGATTATTTTTTTTGCTGTAGAAAACTAGGGCATAAAGTGGCTGAATGCCCTGTAAAGAAGGAAGCTGATGAGAAAAATCATCACCATAAGAAGGGAAAGAAGGAGAAAACCTTCATTGCTAAGAATGATAAAATCTAGATAGATTCATCCTCTTCTGAGTCAGATGAAGATAAGAAAACCTACATTGGGCAAATGGCAAGATCTGATGAAGAATCCTGCCAGGATCAGCCTGGTCCATCAAAGATACACTCTCCATTCAGCTCTTCATCTAAGTAAGGCTATAAGACTGGTTTAGGTTCAGAAGCATCTTCATCTAAGGATGAATGTGATTCTGAATCTGAGGATGACATCAGTCAAGTGATTGATAAATATGGTGAACTTTTGGAAACATTAAAGAGAAGTAAGCAGCTGTCTAAAAAGCAGGCTCAAGAGATTGCATCTCTATAGCTTGTTACTTCCCAGCACCCTGAGATAGCTATCATGTTGGAATAGAAAATTAGGGAAGTTTGTCAGTTGAAGACTATTACTCTTATACAGATAGGCACCATAATGCATAAGAATATCCTTATTAAGGATCTAGAAGAAAAGCTCTAAAGGGGGAAGAGAATTGTGGCAAGTTTTTCTAAGCCCAATTTAGTGTTGCCCATTATTGACTCCTTCACCTCTCAGAGAAATAAGAGAGGAGTTGGATTCAAGGGAAATATGTTGGGTGCATTGATCCACGTGTCCCAGATTTGTAAGAAGTTAAACAGGTCAATGACACACACACACGTTGTATTTAATGTGTGTTTAAGTTTATGCATGCAGGTGGATACCAAGCAAGCTGGTGGACAGGCAAGAATTTGCTTAAGTCCACATGCATTTAGTGAAGCAAGCCCACTCAACGCCAGGTGCAGGGTGAAAACATGAGGAAATGACTATGGACAAAAGTGTCGAGAGAAAAGTGTCAAGACAAAAGTGTCAAGACAGCTGTGTCGAGACAATACAGTTATCTCGACACTTTGATGATCAAGTCAGCTAGAAGATACTGGATAGGCTGGAAATCGCCTAAGACCACAGACATTGAGTGAAGTCTATTCACTCAATGCCAGGTCAGCAAATTCGTTAGTATAATGTTGGGTACACTGAAAAATATGTACCAGATTTGGAGAAGCCTCCCCTTACTCAATGATATACATCAGTTTGTATTTGATGGGATGTTTGAGTTTTATTGTGCAGGTGTAAGGTTTGCAAGAAAATTCTCTAAGTACAAGTGTCGACACTTGTGAAGAATTGTGTCGACACCCAGAAGTTGTGTCGACACTAGAAGCAAGGCTTGTGTCGACACCCAGGCATTGTGTTGACTTTCAGGCATTGTGTCGACACCTGAAGAAGAAGCTGTGTCGACACCTAGAATTGTGTCGACACCTGAGGCAGGATTTGTGTCGACACCTGAAGCAGAAGCTGTGTCGACACCCAGGAATTGTCTCGATACCTAAAGAAGGTTTGTGTCGACACACAAGACTTCGACACACACTTAATGCCATCTATTAGCAACAGCTATACTGAGTCTGAAGGGCTTGTGTCGACACACAGTACTTGTGTCGATACACACTCAACGATGTCTGGACAACACTCAACGCTATATATCAACAATAGCTATACTGAGTCTGAAGGGCTTGTGTCGACACACAGGACTTTTGTCGACATACACTCAACGACGTCTGGACATACGCTCAATGCCATCTGTCTGCATCAGTTATGCCGAGACCAGGAGCAGTTGTGTCGACACACGGGACTTGTGTCGACACATACAAACAGAAGCTGTGTCGAGAAGCAGAAGAATGACTATATCGAAATATGGAGTGTTGTGTCGACATCATCAAGACTTGTGTCGACACTTAGTCTATTTTTGTCGACACATGTAAAGCAGTTTGCTGAGTGGTTCATGCTGAGTTGTAAAGTCTTTGAAGAATCAACAGTCATGACTGGTGACTCGACAGCTATCACAACCAACAAGTCTGACATCGTTGTCAGAACTGTCAGAAGGTTGTTACAAACCAGATCAGCCAGTAATCATGAGGAAACTCTATATAAGGGACTAATCCTTGACAACCAGAGATAACTAAGAAAGTGAATCATTCAGAGAGAGAATTCAACAACAAGAAAAGGGGAAACCTTAAGAAGGCAGATCCAGAACAGTCTGTAAGAAAGATTCAGATCTTATTCTGAATTTAAGGAGGGAGCTATTTGAAGATCAAATTCTACATCAAGTGAATATCAAACTTATTTTGTTCAATCAAGAAGCTTTGAAATATCTAAGTCAGGTTGGATCTGAAGATTCAGTTTATTCAAGAACTGATCAAGAAGCTCACCACAATAGAGAGTTCTATCTAGTGAAATTTCTGTACCTTTTAAAACATTTAATTTCTTGTAGGATCTTTTGTAAGATCTGAGTTTGAAGCCTGTAATTATAAAATCTGAGGTAGGGATGAGAGACTGAGGTGTAGGACTTATGAAAGGCTGAGTTGTAAGCCTAGTGATAAAGGCTGAGGTAGGCCTGAGGCCTAAGGTAGGGTTCTTGGGAAGAATCTGAGGTAATACTTGTATAAGTCTGAGCTATAGGAACCAATCTGGTTCTAAGTTGTAAGATATGTGGATCTGACTAAGTGGAAGGAAGTTAGGCTGAATCCAGTTCTCTACTGGATAGGCGAAGGGGGAAAGTCGATGTACCCATATCTTGGGGAACTACTATAAATCTGGTTTATGCTGTGCTGTGATTATTGCACTGTGTATTGAGTTTTTTGTGCTGAGTTAGAACTAGATAATTGCCTAAAATTCTTAAAGAAAATTAGAACCTATTCACCCCCCTCTAGGTGTCTAGGCTCTTGAAATCAAGTCTTACATATAGCTAGGTTAGTGTTGGAACCCTAGTTTGGATTTGGGTAAGGACTACTATGAGGATTGCTTAGAATGACCAAACATGTATAGTCTAGGGTCATAGCTTTTCCAGGGTCAAAGTCAGCAGAACAAACTTATACTGTTAGTATTCCACTTCAGAAGACTTTAGAGACAGAAGACCTCAAAGGAAAAGCTGTTAAAATGATTGCAGGAAATTCGTTCGACGATAGCTGAACACAGCTCGATGGTCGTCGATCTCAGATCAACGAACTCAGAGTTCCTTCTCTGAGTTGAGCTTGACAAAATTCTAGCTGAGATTGACGAACTATGATCTCATATTAGAAGTTCAGCTCGACGAAGGACTATCTCAATTCGACGAACTTGGAGTTCAGATTAGCAAGTATATTTTCAGCTCGATGATCTTGGAGTTCAGCTCGACGAATGAGAATTCTTAGCTCGACGAACTTGGAGTTCAGGTCGATGAAATCATTGCTGAGTTCGACTAACTCTTTCAAGGTTCTGTTCGAATATCCTTTTTTGCAGTTTCTCAAATCGACTATCATTTGATTTCAAATTCTGTTATCTTAAGACAGTAATGCTCTGGTAATTAATGTTCAATATTCCCAAGAATATAGTCGTTCCTGGCAGCATTAGTTATGATTTTCACAGAGTTATTTCTCTACCTTATTTACTGGGATAGTTAGGGAAATACATTCAAGACAAAAATTAACTGTTCAGAATTCCAGAATTATGCATATAATTTCAAAGGAAAGATTTAAAATTCAAATGTTTTTGAATCTGAAAACATATATAAAGTGATTTTCTATTAGAAGAATTTATCAATAGAGAGATACACAGATCAAAAATAACAATCACAAGAGAAGTAAATCAGTGAAAAAGTATTAGCAGACAGTGAAGAACAATACAACTCTCACACACTCAGTGTTCTTCATCTGCTTCAGGCTTTTAAGAGAGAAATAATCAGAATCAGTCTAAAAGCTTGAAGAGCAACATCATTTGAAGGCCTACACCTTGAAGAGAAAGGACTCCCTCACCTAATCATCAACTCTATTCATATCAGGGGGAGCTTTCTTCTTCATCAGAATCCACTAGTCTTCTCTCAGATTATTGACGGAGAAGAACATCTTCAACCTTTTTGTTTATTTCATCCAACTTTGCACAGGGATTTAACTCCCTTCAAAAGTTAGTCTTTTGGTTATTAAGTCTCCTAATCAAAAGACTTAGATTGGTTTTTGGGCACCTGATCAAAAGCTCAAAGGGTTATTAGATCTCCCTTAAAAAAATAGTTCTTATGGTGACAGGGCATCTGAGCAAAAACCTATGGTGGTAGGGCACCTGATCAAAACCTGTAGTAGATTCCTACTAGGGTGGTAGAAGAGTGGATGTACCTAGGTTTATTAGGGAATCACTATAAACTCCTTGTGTCATCTAGTTTTCCTTTACTTTTTGCTTGTGTGCTGTGATATTTCACTTTATACTTATATATATATCACTAACTTTTATTCCGCTTTAAAAACAAGTTAACAAATTTTTAATACTCTATTCACCCCCTCTAGAGTAAAGATAAGATCTATCCCTCACTTTCAATTGGTATCAGAGGGTAACGTTATTTGGTTTCA
Source organism: Platanthera zijinensis (assembly GCA_039513925.1). Taxonomy (NCBI): domain Eukaryota; kingdom Viridiplantae; phylum Streptophyta; class Magnoliopsida; order Asparagales; family Orchidaceae; genus Platanthera; species Platanthera zijinensis. The sequence continues at coordinate 115,718,845 of CM077094.1, forward strand.
CAGGCTAACACCTCAACAAAAAGATCTTTGATAGATCTTATTTACTCTAGTTTGTCTTTTATATCATGGAACAAAATAAGGAGTATTCAAGCACCAGACCTCCAGTGTGCAATTTGAATAAGTTTGCACTTTAAAAGGCAAGGATTAGGCTTTACATGAATTCCATTGATGAAGATATCTATAATTCCATTTTGATAGGTCCCCCTACACCAACTATAACAACAAGCACAAGTGCAGTTCCACCACTTGAGTGGACTAATGCTCAGAAGAAGCTGAAGATTGTAGATTCCAAAGCCATGAACATTTTGGCTCAAACAATGTCTAATGACATATTCCAGAAAGTTATTGAATGCACTTCAGCCAAGGATATCTGGGATTCCCTAAATGGGATGGTTGCAGGATCTGCAGATGAAAGAAAAGATAGGATATCACATCTGATCTCCCAGTATGAGAACTTCAAGAAGGAGAATCAGTTGCTAACATGTATAACAGACTCAACCTCATAACAAATGAACTGAAAACTCTAGACAAGAACATCTCATTGACTGAGATAAATGATAAAATCCTTATGTGCTTCCCTAGCACATGAGACTCTAGGATCTGGCCAATCAAGGAAGCCAGAAGACTATATGAGATCTCTACTGAAACCTTATTGGGCAAGCTCAAATCCTATGAGCAGCTCATCAAGACAAGAGCAGCTGAACAAAGAATCTCATCTTCAGTAAGGAAAGAGCAAAGTATAGCCTTTAAAGCAACAAAAGAAGCAGATGTCATTCCAGACAATGAAGATCTATTGAGTCTCTTGGCTAAGAGATTCTACAAGATGGCTAGGAAGGATTTCAGGAGAAGATCTTCCAGAAAAGATGATAAGCCAAGGTATGACAAGACACCAACTAAAGAGATAGTTTGTTATGGATGCAGGAAACCTGGACACATATTAACAGAATGTCCAAAAACTCAGAAGAAAGATAAAATAATGGAGAAAGACTCCAAGAAACACTCCAGCAAGCCATCCTCCAGCCAATACAAAAAGAATGAGAGAGGATTTATTGCTTAAACTTGGAGTGATTCAAAAGAAGAGTCTTCATCCAGCACCAGTGAGGATGAAGAAGAGGGCATGGCCAGAGAGCTCTATTTGATGGCAATCAATGCCCCTTGCAGTAATTTTGAAGCTGCAAATTCAGAAGCAGATATGAAAGTGAAGGGATAGATACTACTCTAGAGGGGGGGGGGTGAATAGAGTTATCAAATTTTGCACTAGACAAAACTTAATAGTCTACCCAACTCCCTTGGAGTGAAATGCGGAATGAAAAGATTATAGATAAGGAGATAACCCTAAAGCCTAACACAAGTGTTGTGCACAAACTCAAGTTAACTGTAATTACAATTAAGGCTTGGAAATCCTAATCAGCAACTAGCAAACCTAGTTATATCTAATCACAGCCACAATGCAAGTGATTAAATTAAGCAAGCCAGACGACACAAGGAATTTATAGTGGTTCCCCAAACAACTTGGGTACGTCCACTCTTCTACCAACAAGGTAGGAATCCACTACAAGTTTTTGATCAAGTTCCCTGCCACCACAAGATCTACTTCAGGTAGATCTAGAAACCCTTTAGACTTTTGATCAGGTGTCTAAAAACCAACAACAGGTTTTTGATCAGGTGCCCTGCCACCAAGGGATACTTTTGAAGGGAGTAATAACCCTGTACAGGAGGGGGAAAGAAGGTTAAAAAGTCTTCTCTATTTTACAATAGATTAGAGAAGCACAAAGACTTGCACTGAGCTAGAAAGCTCAAAAGAATCAAGGCTCCCCCTGGCTCAAAGAATGTCCAGGTGAAGTCTTGCTTCAGTGCAAAAAACACTTCGGAAAGTTCTGAAGGAAAAACTACAAGAAGATATAAAATATAAATTAGAAATCTTCTAGCAGCTATCTTCTTCTTCTTCTTCTTCAAAAGAACTCTGAGTCTGAACTTCCTGGAAGCAGGAGAACTCAGGTTGAAGAAGAGTAGAAGAGCTTAACACTTCTCAGTTGAATGAAGATTGCTGAGAGCAGTGAACTTGGTCTTGATGAAAGCTTGAATGCTAATTGAATAACTCTTAGAATAACTGGTTAGGTAGCTGAAATCCTTCTCCAAAGGATTCCTTTTATAGCAACAACAAGCAACGGCTCTTTTCAATTTGAACTGTTTGTCTTCTTCTGAAACTTAAAAACTGGGCTGCAAATATCACAAAGACAAACAAACTCTGCAGCAAAATATTCTATAAAAGGGATAAACCTTTTTCAAAGTAGCTGCAGGAAGCAATCTGATAATAAAGGTACTAAATAAAATCACATCAGAGACAAACTCTTTATAACAGAAGGAAGACTTTTCAGTCTAACGGCTATAAAGGACTGACAGCAGATAAAGTAAAATACAATGACAACTAATAAGACAAACAACTTTATCTGAAAAGATTTGACTCAGGCAAAAGGGATGGAGCAGATATTGCCTGGAAATATTATCATAAAACAACTGAAATAAAATGCCAGATAATATATTAATTAATTAAATAGAATAAATAAATACAAAATAAAAAGGCAAACAGAAAACGTCGAACGACCCTCGGAGATCGTCGACCGAAGAATGGAGATCGTCGAACTATCGGACAGATAGTCGAACGATCCAGATAGTCGAACTATCAAAGGAGATAGTCGAACTATCACAACAGATAGTCGAACTATCAGAAGATAGTCGAGCTATCAGATAGTCGACCTATCAACAGATAGTCGAACTATCAAAGCAAAACCGATAGTCGACCTATCAACAGATAGTTGAACTATCAGAAGAGAAACAGATAGTCGATCTATCAACAGATAGTCGAACTATCACAGAACAACGGATAGTCGAACTATCAGGACATATAGTCGAGCTATCAGATAGTCGACCTATCAACAGATAGTCAAACTATCAATGCAGAACAGATAGTCGAACTATCAACAGATAGTCGAACTATCAAAGAACGACAGATAGTCAAACTATCAACAGATAGTCGAGCTATCAGATAGTTGAACTATCAAAGTAGATAGTCGAACTACCAAGGGAAAACAGATAGTCGACCTATCAACAGATAGTCGAACTATCAGAAGAAAACAGATAGTCGACCTATCAACAGATAGTCGAGCTATCAAACAACGCAGATAGTCGACCTATCAAACAGATAGTCGAGCTATCAGATAGTTGAACTATCCAAGCAGATAGTCGAACTATCAAACAAACAGATAGTCGAACTATCAACAGATAGTCGAACTATCACAGCACATAGATAGTCGAACTATCAACAGATAGTCGAACTATCCACGCAGACAGAACGTCGAGCAACTGATAGACGATCGTCGAACAGTTAGTCGATGATAGTCGAGCGGCGTTCGACCATAGTCGAACGAACAAACTACTTAACCAAATTCTTATCTGGATAAGCTGGGAACTCTACAGCTAGACAACTAACCTTGACCATAGATAATTCATGGGTCAAGAGACTAAGAAGACAAGACTAAACTCAAATCAAACTAGGGTACCAACAATCTCCCCCTATTTGAGTTAAGTCTCTCAAAAACTAAAACACAGAGCTAGCTATAGAACAATAAAATCAATACAGGAAATAGTTAAACAACTAACTAGCAATTAACAATCAGTCAGATATATAACAGTCAATCAAAATTAAGGATCTACAGAATCAGGTTTGGGATCAGAAGAGCTAGGAACAAAAGATACTTTCCTCAAGGAATCTATGGCTTCTTTCTTAGACATTTTCAGATCTTGTACACCAATAATCTTTAGATCTGAAGCCCTTGGAACGACTGCTCCTGGATACTTTTTCATATATTTAGAAGGGTCAAATACCTCAGGACTAACCTGGATTTTATCAAGTTCCTTCATTCCGAATTTTAACATTGTAGTAAATCCTGCAGAATCTTTTCCTTCAGCCTTAGCTTTCTTTATCTGGGCTGAGCCAACAAGCTCTAGAAAACGAGCCATCCTGAAATCAGGATCTAACTCTTGACTTTCATACTTATTCTCAGATGTAGTATCTATTGGCTTCACAGCTTTAAACTTGGTAGACAGATCTAATAAATTTTCAGCTGGATCTTTAACTTCTTGAATAACAAGAGATGTCGGAGGAGCAAACTCAGCAAACTTCTTACTGGATTTTTCTGAGAAAATAGTTCTTTTACTCTTTGAAGTGTCTTTAGCAGCAGGTGAAACTTTTCTCTTGGGTGAAGGAGGGGGTGAAAATGTTGGCTTTTGATAAACCACCTCCTTTACTTGCTCTTTTGTCTCAGCATCGTGCCTTTGATATCCAGAATATGATTTACCTTGATGGCTTTGAGAACTTCTCCTTGAAGGAGGCTGAGAAGGTGTAGATTTGTCAGAAGCGGCAGATGGATTTGCTGAAATATTGCCAGAGGCTCCTGCACCGAGAGGTGGAGGAGGAGGACCTCTGGGAGTCCATCTGGGAGCAGGACTATCATACCTCTTTGATTTCTTCCTCTCCTTTTGCTGGTTCTTAGAGAACCACATCCAGTGCTGGAACTCTTTGGATTTAGGATCAATCCCTTTCAGAATGTAGTAAGGAGTGTCATGATCGGGATTGGGAGGAGGAGGAGCTACAGCTTTTCTTTTCCTCTTTGCAGCTTTCTTTTTCTTAGAATCCTCAGATAGATCTGAATCATCTTCATCCTCAGAATGAGATGAGGGAAGATGATCATATGGATCATAGGCTTCTGATACAGCCTTTTCCTTTTCTTTCAGGGCAGCTTTCTCTTTCTCTTCTTCCATGGCATCCTGTGCCAGGAGAGTATCTAAGTCTAAGCCAGGGGAATCATCCCATACTGTAGATTTTTCAGCTTGCCAAGCTTTTTCTTTCTCTTCTAAATCAGCCTTTACTCTTTATTGCCAAGCAGCTTTTGCTTTCTCTTCTTCCAAACTCAGTTTTGGGGTATCATCTTTATTTTCAACTTAGCTTTCAGAAACATCTTCTATATCAGCTAAAAAAGAATCTAATTCAGGAACTTGAACAGCTGCTTCTGGTTCAGGTTGAACTTCAAAAGCAGGTTCACTCACTGGCTCTACAACCACTTGAACATCAGGAGCAGATACAGGTTCAGGCTCTTTGACAACAACTACTTCTTCCATTATATCTGTAGGATTAGGAATAAAATCTTGCTAAATGACATCTAGTCATCCCTTCCAGATATTCCCATACTAACATATCAATTAAGTAATCTACAAATTGGGAAAGAGACATACCTTCAAGATTTTCTTTAGGGTGACCTAACTCCCATAAATCATCTAGAAAGGAGGTGATTATTCCTTCTAGGTACTGGGCAACCACGGGAGTTGAGGATTCTTCTAAGAAAACTTTTACAACAAATTCAGTCAACATTATTGCATCAGATATTTCTTTTTCAGATGGTAGAGGAGCTACTTCTTCTTGAACTGGAACTATCTCTTCTAGAACTGTTATCACTGGAGCTATAACTGCTAATACTGATTCTGTTATAGCTGGAGGAACTGCTGGAAGGTAGGCTGGGAGCTGCTCAGAGACATCTTCATTGAACATCTCCCCCTGCCTGATTTCAGTGCGAACTAAAACCAGGCCCCTGGATGAAGAGGGCTCAGCAGAGTTAGAGAGAATTTTGATGGCATCAGTCAAAGAAGCAATGGAGGAAGCAAGTGGAGCAATTGCCTCTTCAATCATGATTTTGATTGAGGGGGTAATTAACTCCACAATGCTGGAAATAAAAGCTGGAGTTATTTCAAAATATGGTGGAGGAATTGCAGTTGATGGAAGATCAGCAGGAGGAATGTATTCTTGATGAACTGGAGAACGAACTGGAGATGGAGATTGAATTGGAGAGTTAACTGGAGAGTTAACTGGAGGTGGATGGGTGGAAGCAGGAAGATCAATATGATCTGAAGATTGAAGAGGAGAATGAATTGGAGTAGAAGGTACAGAAGCTAATAAATCGACACTAGGATGAGATATCCTAGCAAGATGATGAGGGATAGGAGATGCTGGAGGAGAAGATGGAATTTCAACTGTTGTTAAATCATGAACAGGAGAGGCAGAATGTCGTACTTCAACTGAAGTTGATGGAACTTCAACTGAAGTAGACAGCAGAGCAGAAGAAGATGAAGGAATAGATGAAGGAGCTGAGCCAACTTCTTGAGGGTGGGGAGCGATAGAGTCAGTCCTTGTGCTCTCAGATGCAGCTGGAGCAACCCCTACAGGAGAGGGCTTCACGAATGTCCTCTTCCACTTTGAGAACAAGTTGGGATCCATCTTCTTGCTGGCATTAATGGTGGTGGCGGCAGACACAATCAACTGGGGGTATTTTTCCTTCAGAAAAATACCAACAACCCTTCCTAGGGTAACCTCTTTCTTTCCATTATTCTTTCTTATCAAATCAAACATAACACCAGCCCAGTTTATTTGCTTCTTATTAACAATTGCACACATTAGTGCAAATTGTTGTCTGGTGATATTATCATGGGCTGAGTGCTTTCCTAGAAGCACTTTTCCAACTATTTCTGCAAGGAACTTGATCTTGAAGGGAAAATTCACCTTGAGGAGCTTGGAGGGAATGCCTTCGGCATGTCCTAGCTCTAACAACATTCTTCCGAATTCTGGAGCATCTTGCTCATATTCTTCTTCGCCATTAGTCAATCCAAATAAATCAGTCAAGACGGCGGGAGGCAAAATTACCTCTACTCCGCTAATAGATCCTGTCATTGAATCTTCAGTAGAAGATGAAGTAAATGCCCATTCCTTTATCTCTGGGATATTTAACTTGATCCTTGTAGACATTAGCCTTTCCAATCCTTGATCTTTGCATAGCTGGAGAATTTCCATGATATCTGGTTCACAGCAGCTGAATGCATCAAAATCCACGCTGAAACCTGCGTCAAACTTGACTACTGCGAGGAGCGCTGGAGAAATCGCCATCGATTTGCTGGAGAAGGCACGAGAGGAACGGAGAAGATGAATCGGCAGAGAAAAGAGACAGAGCAAGCACGACGACAGAATACGAAAAGACGCTCTCCGTCGACGATAAAAGCAAAGATCTTTTAACCTAGGTCGACTATCGGCTTTATATTAGACCAGAGATAGTCAATCTATTCAAAAGATACTGGAGACGATGGTCGAACGGTCGTTCGACGATCGGTCCAGAAGCAGAGTAGTCGAGCAATCGTTCGACTATTTTTGGCTTCTCAAACAACAAGCTGTCGTCATCCAGAGATCGACGATGAGCTCGACTTGTTCGACGATGGTCGAACGCCGGTCGACGATCTTCAAATAGACAAGCTTTCATCAATCATTGGTCGACGATGGGCTTGACCCGATCGACTATCTTCGAACGTCGTTCGACTATCTTCAAACAAGTTTCAATAAAGCAGAAGTCACACTTAGTCTCTTCCATTGATCATGCCTAGTTGAACTAAAAAGAACAGATGCTTCTGTTCATCTAAGGGCTTGGTGAATATATCACCTCTCTGAAACTCAGTGGATATGAACTCAAGACTAATCTTATTCTTTTCCACACAATCTCTCAGGAAATGGTGCCGAATCTCAATGTGCTTCGTTCTAGAGTGGTGCGCTGGATTTTGTGCAATTGAGATAGCACTGGCACTATCACACATGATTTTGGTGTTCTTGTGTGAGTAACCATAATCCACAAGCTGGTTTTGGATCCACAGGATCTGTGAACAACAACTGGCAGCTGCTATATATTCAGCTTATGCAGTTGAAGTTGAGACAGAAGCCTGCTTCTTACAGAACCAAGAGACCAATCTCTCTCCCAAGAACTGACAAGTTCCTGAGGTGCTCTTCCTGTCAACTCTGCAACCAGCATAGTCAGAGTTAGAGTATCCAATTAACTCAAATTCTCATTCTGCTGGGTACCAAAGTCCTAGATTTGGACATCCCTTCAGGTATCTCAGGATTCTCTTGAGAAGAATCAGATGAGATTCCTTGGGGTTGACCTGGAATCTAGTACAAAGGCACGTAGCAAACATTATATCAGGCCTACTTGCAGTTAAATATAATAGGGAACCAACAATGGACCTATAATTCTTTTGATCAACAGGCTTGCCATGATCATCAGAATCAATAACTACATTAGTAGCCATAGGTGTAGGCATTGCTGAAGCATCAGCCATCCCAAATTTCTTTACCAATTCCTTGGCATATTTGGATTGGGAGATGAAGATACCATCAACATCTTGCTTAACTTGGAGACCAAGAAAGTAAGACAGCACACCCATACTACTCATCTCAAACTTAGAGTGCATCAGGTCAGAAAACCTTTTGCAAAGTTTGGGATCAGTGGAACCAAATATAATATCATCCACATACACTTGAACTAACAGGATTGTGTCCTTGTGGTGCTTGGCGAAAAGGGTTCTATCAACTACTCCCCTAGTAAAGTTGTGCTCTAACAGGAAACTAGCTAGAGTCTCATACCAGGCTCTTGGTGCTTGCTTTAGTCCATAAAGAGCTTTCTGCAACTTGAACACATGTGAGGGCTGAGTTGAAGAAACAAACCCTGGTGGTTATTCAACAAACACCTCTTTCTTAAGCTCACCATTCAGGAATGCACTTTTGACATCCATCTGAAAGACTTTAAACTTCATGTAGGCTGCATAGGCCAAGAAGATCCTTATTGCTTCTAGCCTTGCAACAGGAGCAAAGGTTTGGTCATAATCTATACCTTCCTCCTGTCTGTTGCCCTGAGCTACAAGCCTAGCTTTATTCCTTACAATAATTCCATTTGCATCCAACTTGTTTCTATACACCCACTTGGTGCCTATGATCAGTTGATCTTTAGGTCTTGGAACCAAAGTCCAAACTTTATATCTCTCAAACTGATTGAGTTCCTCTTGCATAACAATGATCCAGTGGGGATCTAGCTCAGCATCTTTAAAGGTGAGGGGCTCAACCTGTGAGAGTAAACAAGCGTGCATCACATCCTGTCTTAACTGATGTCTTGTTTGAACACCAGCTGATATGTCTCCTATCACTTGAGATGTGGGGTGATCTCTAAGTGTGACAATATCAGCGGGTGGGATGTGATCTTCAACAACAGTTAGGATTAATTCCTCAGGAGGAATTTGATCTACTGTTGGTGGAACAACAACAGCTTCTGCAATGTCTTCATCACTGTCTGATTCAGTGATCTGAAGAGTTGATAGTTGAAGAATCTCTTGAGTAGCATCAGGTACCTGCAATGAACTGGAAGAAGGAGAATTTTCCTTCTCCTTGTAAAACATCTGAGACTCATCAAAAGATACATGCACAGATTCTTCAATTTTACAGGTTGATTTGTTATAAACCTTATAAACTTTGCTTACTTGGGAATATCCAAGCATAATTCCCATTGAAGCTTTTGCTTCAAACTTTCTAAGGTATTCTTTATTGTTATTATGAATATACACTACACAACCAAATATTCTAAAATAATTAATTTTGGGTTTCTTTCCTTTAAGCAACTCTTAAGGAGTTTTACACTTAAGCTTGTGTATCAGACTTCTATTCAATACATAATTGGTTGTACTAACAGCTTCTGCCCAATAGGAAAGAGGCATATTAGCATCTGCCAACAATGTGCTAGCAGCTTCAATGAGTGTTCAATTTTTCCTTTCAACTACCCCATTTTGTTGGGGAGTTCTAGGAGCTGAGAAGCTATGTTTGATACCTTCTCTCTCACAGAATTCTTGCATGAGAAGAGAGTCAAACTCAGTACCATGATCACTTCTGATCAAGGCCACATGAGTAGAGTACTCAGTCTGCACACATAATAGAAAGTCTGTAAGGGCTTTGAAGTTATCAGCCTTAGTTCTCAAAAAGAAAACCCAACTGAACCTAGAGAAGTCATCTACAATGACTAAAGTGTAATACTTCCCTCCTAAACTCTGTACATTTATTGGGCCAAAAAGGTCCAGATGTAATAAATACAGGATTCTAGGAGAATCACTTTTATTTACTGATTTAAAAGAGTTTTTGGTTTGCTTGCCTAGCTGACAAGCCTTGCATAGGCTCTCCTTCTTGTAGGGGCAAGAAGGTAAACCTATAACAAGGTTGTGTTTAGATAACCTAGATATATTTTTAAGGTTAACATGACTAAGCCTCTTATGTCACAAAGAATTATTATTAATTGTTACTTCATTAAATAAACAGATTTCAGAATGAGTTGAATTGAAATCTACTAAATAAATATTACCTAATCTAATGCCTACTAAAACAACATTATTATTTAAAGTAATATTACAAGAAGAGTTAGAAAATGAAACCTGGTAGCCAGCATCACATAGCTGGCTGACTGAGATCAAATTGTGCTTCAGTCCAGTCACATATGCAACTCTCTTGAAAGTAACAGCTCCAATTGTGATCCTGCCATAGCCTTCTGTCTGACCATAGCTTGAATCTCCAAAGATAACCTTTGGGCCGAGCTTAGCTTTGAACTTTGACAGATGATTTTTATTTCCTGTCATATGCTTGGAGCATCCACTATCCAAATACCACTTATTTTGAGTGATAGGATAGGCCTTCACCTGCAAGAAATTCATTTAGACATTGTGGACCCAGGTAACCTTGGGTCCCTTGTTTTTCACATAAGAAAAGCTAGAAATAAATGAAAATGCAGGCTGAGGGTGATAACCTAATGGGTGAGATCTCCTAGGTGGGATTCTCCATGCAGATGATGGGTCAACAAACCTAGGGTTTCTATTTTCATTTAGGTTTCTACGGGTTTGATGATGATTTTGAAAATCATATTGAAAACGTCGATCGACGTTCGACGATGGGCGCTCAGATCGTCGAGCTTCGTTCGACCATTGAGCTTCCGATCGTCGAGTAGCGTTCGACGCTCTTTGTATTTCCTTAAAAAATTGTTTTCTTTTCTCTCTCTTAGCTTTATTTAAAGTTTTATTAACTTGGTTTACTTGCTCAGTGTTCTTTATCCCATCAGCTGAGATAAAGTTCACTGGAGTTGAAAGATTATTTTTAAGAATAACCGGGGGTTCACTGGGAGAAGCTCCTAAGCCTAGTTTGTTATTGCCTGACCTAGTGTTAGTCATGCTGGTTATTTCTAATAACTTAAGGCTTCTACCATTTAGAGATTCTTCTAACCTCTTAGATTTAGCTAACTCAATTTTAAGAAACTTAATTTCTTCACTATACTTAGTGAGATCTTCCTTTAACTTAATATTTTCAATAGATATGATTTCTGATTCAACTAGCCTATGTCTAAGTTCTTTAATCTCTTTTTCAGAACTAATTAAATCTAAGCATAAAGATTTAAAATCTAATTTGAATTCTACAGAAGTGAAATCATAAGAAGATAGTACCTCATATTCTGTTGGCATTTCTTCCTCTGAATCTGAACTCTCTGCAGCTGAGTGATTGCTGCAGGCATCTATTGCCATCAGGCAAATTTCCTTTGCCTTCTTCTCTTCCTCATCCTCACTGGAGCTTGAGGAGGAAGATTCCTCATCTGAATCACTCCAGGTTTCAGCAATGAAACCTCTCTCCTTCTTCTTGTTCTTGTAGGAGGATGGCTTGGAGTGCTTCCTGTGCTGTTCATTTTCTTTCCTCTTATCTTTGTTCTTCTCCTCTGGACAATCTGGTAAGATATGTCCAGGTTTCCTGCAACCATAACAGATAATTTCTTTAGCAGGTGAACGGTCATACCTTGGTTTGTCTTCATAGCGTGAAGACTTCTTTCTGAATTCCTTTCTCCCCATCTTGAGAAACCTCTTGGCAAATAATGCCATTAGTTCCTCATTGGATTGGCTGCCTTCAGAAGCATCAGCAGCCTTAAGAGCTAGAGATTGCTCTTTTCTTGTTGGAGTAGGGGTCTTTGCTTCAGCTTCTGCTTCCCTTGTCTTCAGCACTTGCTCAAAGGATTTGAGCTTGCCGAGAAGAGCTTCTGTTGAGATCTCTGTTGTACTTCTGGCTTCCTTGATAGGCCAGATCCTCAGATCCCATATGCTAGGGAAGCACATAAGAATCTTATCATTGACCTCTGTCAATGAGATATCCTTGTCAAGGGTCCTCAGCTCATTGATGATTGAGCTGAGCCTTGTATACATGGCTTCAACTGATTCAGCATCAGTTTTCTTGAAGTTTTCATATTGTGAGATAAGGTTGGACCTTCTGTCCTTCCTTTCATCAGCTAAACCAGCTACAATCTGGTTCAGTGTATCCCACATTGCTTTTGCTGAAGAGCAGTCAGCAACCTTCTGGAATACTTCATCAGACATTGTCTGAGCCAGTATATTCATTGCCTTGGTATCTGCTATCTTTGCCTTTTTGTACTCATCATTGTAGTCTGGAGGAGGCACTGCACTCATATCAGATGATGAGGCAGAAGCAGCAGCAGGTGCTCTTGGGGGTCCTGACAAAATAGAAGCAAAAATACTTTCATCAATAGAATTCATATATAATTTGATCCTTGCCTTCCAGATGCCAAACTTAGCTAAGTTGCATGCTGGAGGTCTGGTGCTAGAATAATCCTTGGACTGGGCCATGATAGTGACAGTGAATATCTATAAACTTTGGTATCTATCAGGATCTTGTGACTTAGGTGTTAGCCTATTCAGTCAGTCAACCTCCCTCTGATACCAATTGAAAGTGAAGGGATAGATACTACTCTAGAGGGGGGGTGAATAGAGTTATCAAATTTTGCACAAGACAAAACTTAATAGTCTACCCAACTCCCTTGGAGTGAAATGCGGAATGAAAAGATTATAGATAAGGAGATAACCCTAAAGCCTAACACAAGTGTTGTGCACAAACTCAAGCTAACTGTAATTACAGTTAAGGCTTGGAAATCCTAATCAGCAACTAGCAAACCTAGTTATATCTAATCACAGCCACAATGCAAGTAATTAAATTAAGCAAGCCAGACGACACAAGGAATTTATAGTGGTTCCCCAAACAACTTGGGTACGTCCACTCTTCTACCAACAAGGTAGGAATCCACTACAGGTTTTTGATCAGGTGCCCTACCACCACAAGATCTGCTTCAGGTAGATCTAGAAACCCTTTAGACTTTTGATCAGGTGTCTAAAAACCAACAACAGGTTTTTGATCAGGTGCTCTACCACCAAGGGATACTTTTGAAGGGAGTAATAACCCTGTACAGGAGGGGGAAAGAAGGTTAAAAAGTCTTCTCTATTTTACAATAGATTAGAGAAGCACAAAGACTTGCACTGAGCTAGAAAGCTCAAAAGAATCAAGGCTCCCCCTGGCTCAAAGAATGTCCAGGTGAAGTCTTGCTTCAGTGCAGAAAACACTTCAGAAAGTTCTGAAGGAAAAACTACAAGAAGATATAAAATATAAATTAGAAATCTTCTAGCAGCTATCTTCTTCTTCTTCTTCTTCAAAAGAACTCTGAGTCTGAACTTCCTGGAAGCAGAAGAACTCAGGTTGAAGAAGTGCAGAAGAGCTTAACACTTCTCAGTTGAATGAAGATTGCTGAGAGCAGTGAACTTGGTCTTGATGAAAGCTTGAATGCTAATTGAATAACTCTTAGAATAACTGGTTAGCTAGCTGAAATCCTTCTCCAAAGGATTCCTTTTATAACAACAACAAGCAACGGCTCTTTTCAATTTGAACTGTTTGTCTTCTTCTGAAACTTGAAAACTGGGCTGCAAATATCACAAAGACAAACAAACTCTGCAGCAAAATATTCTATAAAAGGGATAAACCTTTTTCAAAGAAGCTGTAGGAAGCAATCTGATAATAAAGGTACTAAATAAAATCACATCAGAGACAAACTCTTTATAGCAGAAGGAAGACTTTTCAGTCTAACGGCTATAAAGGACTGACAACAGATAAAGTAAAATACAATGACAACTAATAAGACAAACAAATTTATCTGAAAAGATTTGACTCAGGTAAAAGGGATGGAGCAGATATTGCCTGGAAATATTATCATAAAACAACTGAAATAAAATGCCAGATAATATATTAATTAATTAAATAGAATAAATAAATACAAAATAAAAAGGCAAACAGAAAACGGGGAACGACCCTCGGAGATCGTCGACCAAAGAACGGAGATCGTCGAACTATCGGACAGATAGTCGAACGATCCAGATAGTCGAACTATCAATGAAGATAGTCGAACTATCACAACAGATAGTCGAACTATCAGAAGATAGTCGAGCTATCAGATAGTCGACCTATCAACAGATAGTCGAACTATCAAAGCAAAACCGATAGTCGACCTATAAACAGATAGTCGAACTATTAGAAGAGAAACAGATAGTCGATCTATCAATAGATAGTCGAACTATCACAGAACAACGGATAGTCGAACTATCAGGACAGATAGTTGAGCTATCAGATAGTCGACCTATCAACAGATAGTCAAACTATCAACGCAGAACAGATAGTCGAACTATCAACAGATAGTCGAACTATCAAAGAATGACAGATAGTCGAACTATCAACAGATAGTCGAGCTATCAGATAGTTGAACTATCAAAGCAGATAGTCGAACTACCAAGGGAAAACAAATAGTCAACCTATCAACAGATAGTCGAACTATCAGAAGAAAACAGATAGTCGACCTATCAACAGATAGTCGACCTATCAACATATAGTCGAGCTATCAAACAACACAGATAGTCGACCTATCAAACAGATAGTCGAGCTATCAGATAGTTGAACTATCCAAGCAAATAGTCGAACTATCAAACAAACAGATAGTCGAACTATCAACAGATAGTCGAACTATCACAGCACACAGATAGTCGAACTATCAACAGATAGTCGAACTATCTACGCAGACAGAACGTCGAGCAACTGATAGACGATCGTCGAACAGTTAGTCGACGATAGTCGAGCGGCGTTCGACCATAGTCGAACGAACAAACTACTTAACCAAATTCTTATCTGGATAAGCTGGGAACTCTACAGCTAGACAACTAACCTTGACCATAGATAATTCATGGGTCAAGAGACTAAGAAGACAAGACTAAACTCAAATCAAACTAGGGTACCAACAAGATAACTCAGAAGATGAATCTGTATCAGAAGAAGATCAGGTAATCTCTTCTTTTGATTTTACTTCAAATCAATTTAAAACTGAATTTAAGTTATTATGCAATGATCTAATTAAATCTGAGAAGGAAATCAAACTTCTGAGAGAGATACTAATTGAATTTGAAAATATTTCTTCTGAAAACTTAAAACTTAAAGAAGATTTAAAACTGCTAATAATCAAATAATTTCCTTAGAAACTAAATTAAATGAGGCTAAAATATTTGAAGAATCCCTTAATGAGATAAGTATCAAATTGATGGACATCACAAGCACAATGAATGCTAAATTAAATAGCAAACTGGGCTTGGGTGCTTCATCAAGTCAGCCCTATATTTTTGAGAAAAATATATTATCTAAACAAATGAATTTCATTTCTACAAAAGAAAAAAGAAAAGAAGTTTTATAACTTACAAATAATAATACTAAAATCTTACCAAAGAATAAATCAAAGAAAAATAAAAAATCTCATAAAAATAATGTTCAACAAAATTCATCGAATCGAGATCGACGAAATTAGTATTATGCGTCGAACGGTGATCGACGAACTCTGAACCCAGAAATTGGGTATTATTACTCAACAAAGTGTGCTCGACAAAAATCAACATATTTCGTTGAATAGAGATCGACGATCATGGAATATAGAAAATGAGTCTTATCATTTTGTGAACTGAGATCGAAGAAATCAATACTTTTTGTCGAACTCAGCTCGACGAACTCAACTAAATTCGTCGAACTAAAATTTTCAAAATAGAAAATTTAATTCTTATCAAACTAATAATCAAAAACCAAAACATGTTAATGCTTTTACTCAGTGGATAATCCCTCCTAGGATATATTACCCATTAGGTTAAAAGGATCAACCTGATTATTCTTATATTACCAGTTATTGTTTTGAAAGAAATCAAGGACCCAAGGTAACCTGGGTCAAAAACACATAACTTATTTTTATGTAGGTGAAGAACTATCCTACCACAGAGGAATATTGGTATTTGGA
Organism: Platanthera zijinensis; assembly: GCA_039513925.1. NCBI lineage: Eukaryota > Viridiplantae > Streptophyta > Magnoliopsida > Asparagales > Orchidaceae > Platanthera > Platanthera zijinensis. Next base: position 115,734,936 of record CM077094.1, read on the forward strand.
TAGTGGTTGCTCAAAATATATGACAGGTTCAAAGGCCAACCTAAGTGACTTCAAGGCAAAGCTTGGACCCAAAGTTATTTTTGGAGACTCCAATTGTCGACAAACAGAAGGATATGGAAATGTCAAGATTGGAGCAGTCACATTCAAAAAGGTAGCTTATTTGAATGGAATGAAACATAATCTCATATCCATAAGTCAACTATGTAATGAAGGTTATCAGGTAACTTTTAACAAGTCCTTATGCTCTATTATTTCTGATTAAAACAAAATAGTTTTAATAAGAATTAGACAAGGTAACATCTATCTAGTTAATTTTAATTCTACAAAATCAGAAATTTGTTTATTCAATCAGATTAGTAAAACTATTGAATTATGGCATAAGAGACAAGGTCATGTAAACCTTAGGACAATAGATAAATTATCTAAGAACAACCTTGTTAGAGAACTACCTTCTGACTCCGACAGGAAGGAAGGACTCTGCAGGGCTTGTCAATTAGACAAGCAAACTAAAAATAGTTTTAAATTCATTAATAAAAGTGATTCACCCAGAATCTTGTGCTTGCTACATATTGACCTTTTTGTTCCTACTACAGTACAGAGCTTGGGAGGGAAGTAATATACCTTAGTGATTGTTGATGATTTCTCTAGATTCACTTGAGTTTTCTTTCTGAAAAATAAGTCAGATAACTTTAAAGTTCTTACAGACTTTTTAAGAGCATATAGATTGAGTACTCTACTCAAGTTACATTGATCAGAAGTGATCATGGAATTGAGTTTGAATCTCTTCTCATGAAAGAATTCTGTGAGAAGGAAGGTATCAGACATTATTTTTCTGCTCCTAGAACTCCTCAAAAAAATGGGGTAGCTGAAAGGAAAAATAGAACCCTGATTGAATCTGTAGGGAAAATACTTGCAGATGCTCACTTTCCCCTATCCTTTTGGGCAGAGGTTGTAAGCACCACAAACAATGTTCTGAATAGAAGTCTAATTCATAAACTTAAGGGTAAGATCCCCTATGAATTACTTAAATGGAAGAAACCTAAAATAAACTATTTTAAAGAATTTGGTAATATATGTTATATTCACAATAATGACAAGAAATATCTTAGAAAGTTTGAAGCCAAAGATACAGAGGGAATTTTTCTTGGATATTCCCAAGTTAGCAAGGCTTATAGGGTTTATAACAAATCAATATTAAAAATAGAAGAATCTGTACATATAACTTTTGATGAGACTAACATGTTTTAAAAAAAGGATTCTTTTACCAGAGACTCTTTGCAGTTACCTATATGTGTGTGAATTTGGATGATTTAAACCTTACCCAAGAGGTTACATTGCATCCTTCTCCACAGATTGATGAAGACAGTGAAGAAGAAATTGTTGAAGCAGTTGAACCCACAATAGTAGATGTAATTCCATAAGAGGAATTAATTCCACTAACTGCTAATATGCCAACTCTACCCACTGATCTTGTCACACTTATAGGTCATCCCATATCTCAAGTGATTGGATACATATCAGTTGGTATGCAAACAAGAAATCAACTCAATCATTATCAGATGCATGCTTGCTTTCTTTTTCAGATTGAACCTCAATCCATAAAAGATGTAGAGCAAGATTCCCACTAGATTATTGCAATACAAAAGGAACTCAATCAATTTGAAAGATGTAGAGTTTGGAATTTAGTTCCTAGACCCAAAGACTACCCAGTCATTGGAACTAAATGGGTATTCAGGAACAAGTTGGATGCTAAAGGATTAATTGTGAGGAACAAAGCAAGATTGGTAGCCCAAGGCTATTCACTGGGGGAAGGCATTGATTATGACCAGACCTTTGCCCCTATTGCAAGGCTAGAAGCAATCAGAATTTGTCTTGCTTATGCAGCATATTAGAAATTCAAAGTTTATCAAATAGATGTCAAGAGTGCATTTCTCAATGGAGAACTCAAAGAGGAAGTGTATGTTAAACAACCACCAGGTTTTATCTCTTCAACTCATCCCTCTTATGTTTTTAAATTGCATAAAGCCCTTTATGGTCTAAACCAAGCTCCAAGAGCTTGGTATGAGACCTTGACTTGTTTTCTTTTAGAGCATAAATTTTTTAGAGGCATGGTAGATAAAACTTTGTTTTTCAGGCATCATAATAATAAAATTTTGCTAGTTCAAATTTATGTAGATGACATAATATTTGATTCTACTGATTCCAAACTTTGCAAAAGGTTTTTTGACCTGATCCATTCAAAGTTTGAAATGAGTAGCATGGGTTAACAATCCTACTTCCTTTGTCTCCACGTGAAGTAATCTCCTGAAGGTATCTTTATATCCTAATCCAAATATACTAAGGAGCTTATTAAAAGATTTGGGATGTAACACCCATGCCCTCCAATGCTGTAATTGATTCTGATGAACATGGCAAACCAGTTGATAAGAAAACATATAGGGCTATTGTTGGGTCCTTATTGTATCTTACAGCTAGTAGGCCAGACATTATGTTTGCTACATGCATTTGTGTTAGGTTTCAAGTAAATCCCAAAGAATCTCACCTAATTTTATTAAAAAGAATTTTGAGATATATAAAGGGTTGTCTAAATCTAGGACTTTGGTATCCAATAGAGTCAGAATTTGACTTAACTAGATTTTCAGATTCTTACTATGTTGAATATAGAGTTGATAGGAAAAGCGCATCAGGAACTTATCAGTTTCTTGGTGATAGGCCTGTGTCCTAGTTTTTCAAGAAACAAACATCTTTGTCAATATCAACTGCTAAAGTTGAGTACCTGGTAGCTGGTAGTTGCTGCTCACAGATATTGTGGATTCAAAATTAGCTACTGGATTATAGTTTCAACTTAAATATTTCAACTATCTTTTGTGACAATACCAATGCTATTTTAATTGCACAAAATCCAGTGCTTCATATTAGAACTAAACATATAGAAATTATACATCATTTCATTAGAGATTGTGTGGACAAAAATAAAATTAATCTTGTCTTTATTGCAACTGATTTACAAAGAGCAGACATCTTCACTAAACCATTAGATGAAAAAAAACATCTATTCTTCTTAAATCAGCTAGGTATGATTAATGGAGAAGGTTTAATTTAATTTCTATCTGAGGTTGAAGAATTGGTCACCTTTCGTCGAACGGAGATCGACGATCTATGAACTCTTCTTGAGATTTTTCATCGAACGGAGATCAATAAAATATCTTTGTGAATGTTTTCGTCGAATGAAGATCGATGATTTTGCTTAAGAAAAATTTTCGTCGCCCGAAGAACAATGAACTATTTTCCCCCTCTTCAAACTGTGATTGACACTTTTATTTCTTGATGAAATTTTTTCGTCGACCTGAGTTCGAAGATTTTATTTTGCCTCAGACGGAGTTTGTCGTTTTATTTTCTAAAAACCTATAATTAGGCTTTCATCAAACTCCATCCCGCACTTTCCAATTATCTTGTACTTGATCTTTGTTTTTGCAGGCATTGCGATTTCAGTGGCGACCCTTTCTGGAATGAAGTTTGATGTAGGATTCGATATTGACATCGAGTCTTTCAACCATTCAGATCAAATCTTCAAAGACATCCTTCAATTATTTGAGGCTCCTCAGTTGAGAAAGTTCATGACCCTCAGGATCAAGCTTCCACTATATGAAATCAAAGAATGGGTTTTCACAGCAACATTTCTAGAACAAACCTCAATCTCTGGATCAATCTTCGGTCATCAGGTTTTTCTTACCCCTGATATTAAAACAAAAGTTTTTGGTTTTATAAATGGGGAAGATGATTTTGAATTATCTAGCAATGAGTTTGAGGATATGCTAGGTATCATGGGTCACTCCCAAGGAAACCCTAATAAACTACTGAAAAAGAACTTGACTGTTGAATATAAGTTCTTGGCTGATGTGGTTGGAAAAGTCATCTTGGGAAAACACTCTGCCCATGACTACATTACCAGACACCAATTCCTTTTGATGAGTGCCCTGGTTAATTAGAAATCGGTGAACTGGGGTAGTATTCTGTTTGATTTGATTAAAAAGAAAATAGGTAAAAGGATGTGATTTTTGGAAGAGTTCTAGGCATCTTCCTCCAGGCAAAGATACCAGAACTGTTGGTCTCTCATACCATCTTTATCAATCCCTATAAGAGGCTTACCTCTGCCCTCTTTGGCAGATGGGAGAGGGTAATCCCAAAGCCCTCCAGGGCTTCCTCTTACAGGATAGCTTCAAAGGACACCAAGGTTGAAACAACCACTCTCTCAACCGCTGAAGAAGCTCTTGCTCCTCCCTCTCCTGCTCATATACCATCAAATATTATTACAGACACACCTTCTACCTCCATCCCTCCTGTTTCACGATCTTAACCTCCATATCCACCACAGTCACCAATCAACATTCCTGAGGATACATTATCTCCTCCTCAATCACCTCAACAGACACATTTTGCTGATATTCCATCCACTTCTACTCTTCCAAATCAATTTTTGCCATCCCCTACCTTCAATTTACTCTAATCTCCATCTCCTCAACCCTCTCCACAACATTCACCTCTTCAAGATGAACTTCCTGATGCCATCCCTCCACATATTCCACCAACATTCCCAACCTTCCAACATTCAGACCTACCTAAGGCACTCTCCATCTGTTCCAACTATGGTCACCAATCCACCTATACCCCCTTCTACTCCTGATCCACTATATCTAGACTTCTCTGACATTGCTAATGATCTTCTTCAATTCATCACCCCCTCTCTGAAGAAACTCATAGCTGAGGCTGTTGCCCCTCTAACTGCTTCTATTTCCCTTCTAACTGCTCATCTTGCTTCCTCCTCTATCCCTTCTTCTGGGGGCCTGGGTTCAGGTCTCACTGAAACCAAGTAGGGGAGATGTCCAATGAAGAAGCTCCTCTAATAGCAGTAGCAGTAGTAACAACAGAAGCACTAGAAATTCCAGCAGTAGAAATAGTTGAAATTCTTGAAGACGATACTGAAATGATTTGTTTAGAAGAAGAGTCAGTTGATGCAGTAATGATCACTGTTGGTGATTTCATCATTAATCCCATAGTTGACATTTATTCATTACTTCATTCTTTTGATACAGTTTATAACAGAAATATACCAGCTGATACAGTATCTGATTATTATAAAGCAATTGTTTGCTATTCTGCTCTAGTTGATTCTTCTATGTTAGAAGAAATTAGAAATAGTTTCTGTATTATTTCTTCCAAAATTTCTGTTATAGAGCCAAAGGCTTTCTCTCCTCCAACTTATGCTTGGGCTGAGTCCCCTATGCCAGATCTTGATGAAATTATGTTTTAAGAAATGGAACCAGAAAGTGACAGTGTTCAGGCTCAAGTCATTACAGATATTGCATCTAAAGAGCCAGAAGTTCAAGCTATAAATCAAGCTGATTTGTTTAAGCAAATTGATGAGTTATATGATAATCCTGCTAGTGATTCTGATAATGATGATGATTCTAATGATTCAAAAAATTTTTGTTCTAAGAAGAGAAAAGCCAAAAAGAAGGCTCTAGCAAAGGCTGCTCCAAAACCAAACCCCATAGTTGACACCCCCTACTATATTTTACAGAACATTACTCTCACTCCAGATACTCCCTACTGAATGAGACTTTCTAAGAATGAGCAAAAGTGAAAGACTTGATTTCAAGAGTCTAGAAACCAAGAGGAGGAGGGGGAGGGGTGTGAATAGGTTCTAATCTTTTTAACTATTTATGCAATTAACAAGATCTAACACATCATAAAAAAATCTCAGTTCTCAGAAAAATAAACACAGCACAACACAACAAGATTTATGGTGGTTCCCCAATTTATGGGTACATCCACTTTCCCTCCTTCGCCTATCCAGTAGAAAACGGGATTCAGCCAAACTTCTTTCCACTATCTCAGATCCACAGATCTTACAACTCAGAACCTCATAGGTTCCTACAGCTCAGACTTCTTCAAGTCCTACCTCAGATTCTTCCCAAGAACCCTACCTCAGGCAACAACCCTACCTCAGCCTTTATAAATACAGGCTTACAACTCAGATCTATATAAGATCTTACAATAAAAAGTTTATTTAATGAAATAGAAATTTCACCCAGATTGAAACCTAAATGGGTGAGAGCTTCTTGATTAGTTCTTGAATGATTGAATACTTCAGATCCAACCTGACTTAGCTTCTTCAAAGCTTCTTGAATTTGAACAAAATAAGGTTGATCTTTACTTGGTGTTGAAGTTGATCTTTAATCTGCTTCCTTCTTAAATTCAGAATAAGATCTGAATCTTTCTTGCAGACTTGTTCAGGATCTGCCTTCTTCTGGGTTAGCCTCTTGCTCTCACTTACTTGTTGTTAGTTCTATATATTTATTCTGTTTGATATATTGGTTGTTATGGATCAGCCTTTTATATAGAGTTCATCCACGATTACCGACTGATCTGGTTTATAACGGCCTTCTAACAATACTGACAGATGTGTCAGTCTTGTTACGTATGACAGCTGTCAAGTCTTCAATCGTGACAACTGACCCTTCATTGAAATTCTTTCTCAGCAGGACACTGCCAGCAAACTACTTAAAATGTGTTGACACAAATAGACTAAGTGTCGACACAATTCTTGATGATGTCGACACAGCTTCCAATGTGTCGACATAGTCATTCTTTATCTTCTCGACACAGCTTCTATTGTATGTGTCGACATAAGAACTTTGTGTCAACACAACTGCTCCTGGTCTTGACATAGCTGATGTTGATAGATGGCATTGAGTGTATGTCCATACATCATTGAGTGTATGTCGACACAAGTCCTGTGTGTCGACACAAGCCTTTCAGACTCAGTATAGCTGCTATTGATAGATGGCGTTGAGTGTGTGTCGACACAAGTCCCGTGTGTCGACACAACTCCTGCTTCAGGTGTTGACACAATTCCTGGGTGTCAATACAGGCCTTCCTTTTGGTGTTGACATAACTCCTGGGTGTCTATATAGCTCCTGCTTTAGGTGTCGACACAATTCCTTACAAGTGTCAACACTTGTACTTAGAAATTTTCCTGTATTTCTTAAACCTACACACTGAAACTCAACATCCCATCAAATACAAATTGATGTATATCATTGAGTTAGGTGAGGCTTCTCCAAATCTGGTACACATTTTCCAATGTACCCAACAAAAAGAGAAGAAAGAATATGAAGAGATACAATTCTCCTTTTAAGAAGTATTGGAGAGGACCTCCTCCTCCTCTTCCTATAGGAGGATCAACAGGAAATGTTTCTCAAGCTTAAAGGTCTGCTACTTATTATTATCAATCAAGACCTACTACTAGTAGCAAAGAAAGACCTTCTAAGTCAGAAACTCAATCAAGTAGTCAACAGAAGAAACAACAACAACAGTCTGATAGTCAAAGCAGCCAACAGAAAGTTCAAGATGTTCAAGAAGAAAAATCAAGTCCAGAGAGACCTCCCTCTCCTGCTTATGATCCAAAATTAGATCCCAACTATAGAATGGACAGGTTCAATGAGCTGATAGCTTTATCTCAAATAAGGAAGGCCAAGGAAGAAGGAAAGGATGCCTCTCAATTCTCTACTATGTCTTCTTACATGAAGAAAGAACTAGACAAATATCAGGTACAAAATCTTTTTAATGTTGATACCTATATGAATTTTCATCCCGAAGTTGTAGTGCCCAGAGCTGCAACTGTAAAAATTCTTGGTGCACAAGACATGAAGATGACCTAAAGAGAAGCAGAGGATCCAAAAAGGAAAATGGTTTTCACAAAACCTTCTTCAGATTCTTCAAAGAAAGACTCTTAATTTTTTTCCTATGGATTTTGAATTTTATTATTGTTGTATATTTTTCAAAGCACAATTGTATATATATATCTGCTGAATGTTTCATTTCTGCTAGATATATTTTCTTGCTTTAATCTTTGTAAATAGTATACTCACCCAAATAGGGGGAGATTGTTGGAACCCCAGTTTGGATTTGGGCAAGGACTACTATTAGGATTACTTCGAATGACCCAACATGTATAGTCTATGGTCATAGGTTTTCTAGGGTCAAAGTCAGCAGCACCAACTTAGACTGTTAGTACTCCACTTCAGAAGACTTTAGAGATAGAAGACCTCAAAGGAAAAGCAGTTAAACTGATTGCAGGAAAGTCATTTGATGATAGTTGAACTCAGCTCGACGATCATCGATCTAAGATCGACGAACTCATAGTTCCTTCTCTGAGTTAAGCTCAATGAAAGTCTAGCTACGATCGACGAACTATGATCACATATCAGAAGTTCAGCTCGACGAAGGACTATCTCAGTTCGACGAACTTGGAGCTTAGATTGGCAAGTATATTTTCAGCTCGACGATCTTGGAGCTAAGCTCGACGAAGGAGAAATCTTAGCTTGACGAACTTGGAGTTTAGGTCGACGAAATCATTCCTGAGTTCGACTAACTCTTTCCAGGTTCTATTCGACTATTCTTCTTTGCAGTTTCTCAGATTGTCTATCGTTTGATTTCAAATTATTTTATATTAAGACAGTATTGCTCTGATAATTAATGCTCAATATTCCCAAGAATATATCCGTTCCTGGCAGCATTAATTATGGTTTTCACAGAGTTATTGCTCTACCTTATTTACTAGGACAGTTAGGGAAATACATTCAAGACAAAAATTAACCGTTCAGAATTCCAAAATTATGCAGAGAATTTCAAAGGAAAGATTTAAAATTCAAATGTTGTTGAATCTGAAAACATATATAAAGTGATTTTATTTCAGAAGAATTTATCAATAGAGAGATACACAGATCAAAAATAACAATCACAAGAGAAGTGAATCAGTGAAAAAGTATTAGCAGACAGTGAAGAACAATACAGCTCTCTGTTGCGCGCTAGGGTTCAAAGAAAATAAATGCAACCGAACTAGCAACCCGATGAGGCAAGTATACCTATCGAATTGTAGCAAGGGGACACAAGTGTCGTATTGAAATCCGGGAACTATTGGCTAAGCTTACTCACACGAACGCTATTATCTTATCGACGGAAAAACTAGGGTTTTAGAAAATCTAAGTGCAAGGGAGGAATTAAAGCTATACTAGAAAGAGAACTACCGCAATTAAGTTAAGCTATTAAGCAAAGAACTATACTAGAAAGGAAACTACTGTGGTTAATTAAAGAGCACAAGATAGGAGATTACTACGAAAGGTAGAAAATATGAAATGGAAATGCACTCAATCAAGATTCACCTCGGCTAAAGATGATTAAGAAAATGCGATAAAAATCTGAACTTAATAGGATAAAGGTCCTTGACCGTGGAGGTTCCTAAAGCTTGAACACGCTTCTCTCGAAGTCGTGCCCAACTGAGTTTAGGAAGGTCCGACCGACTCTCGTCTAAATCGGAGGCCTAAAACTCGCTTTACGCAGTGAACCCCACTATTGGATTTTACTCCAATCCGGGAGATTTGGATGTCTGCCTTTCTCGAGGGGTGCGTACAACTCCCTTTACTCTTGAATGCTCACTTCATTCTTTCGGCCTCTCGGCTAGCCCAGAATGAAAGCAAAGGCGGAGAGTATATATCGAAAATATACCTCCAACCCGTGATTAATCAAGAGTAATTCAAGGCCCTAACCTAAAAAGAAAAGATTAATTAAAACATCATAACATAATCGCTCTAACCTCGGATCATCAAGATCGAGTACAAGGACGATTAGTTAATCATAATGGAGTGGAGGAGGGGAGATGAGTAGAAAAGCATATAAAGGAACACAAGTAAAGGAAGAACACTTTTATTAATGAAAAAAAGGCAAGTTACACTATTAAAATTGAAATTACAAGTGCATGAAAATTAAATCCTATTCTAGCCCTACAATTAGCACTAAGCAAGAGCAAAGATTTCAAAGAAAGCTAAAGCAACTAAAATTAAGCTAGGGTTAAAAAAAAATTACAAAGGAAGAGAGAGAGAGAGAGAGAGAGAGAGAAAGCATAAAAAAACTCAAGAACCAAAGGGGCAGCACCTCCCCCTCTCAACCAAAGCTTGCTGAAATGGAGAGGGGGGTCTCAATTTATAGAAATTTTTCTCGGGTTGGTCACGCCCTCCGACACGCCCTAGGGGGGGGCATGTCAGGGGGCGTGACAGTACTATGTTGACCTCGGGCTCCGGATTCTGGCGGGAGGGATGATTGCTTCGGTACGTCGGTGGTCACGCCCTAGGTCACGCCCGTGATAGGGGGGCGTGACAGGCACGTCATGTCCAAATCATTGGTCGGAAATCCGTCAGTCGTCGAAAAGTTGATGTCACGCCCCAAGTCACGCCCGTGACTAGGGGCGTGACGGTACTGTTTACGTGCTGTGACGGAACGGCATTTAATACGGCGGCAGGCTTTGCGGCAGAGGGAGACACGCCCATGGTCACGTCTGGTGACACGCCCAGGGAGGGCATTTCACGGGGCGTGACAGCGGTTTTGACCGTTTTCTGTCCCTTCCAGCAGGAGTCCTTGGGATCGGGTGACACGCCCTAGGTCACGCCCAGGGAGGGCGTGACAGGGGGGCGTGACAGGTCATTTTGGCCAATTTTCTGGAAACCTGCAAAAAGACAAGAAAAGTCAGTGGCAATAATATTTACATCAAAATGATACAACTAAACTAATAATAGACATACTTTGTACAATATAAAATAGAAAATACGATAATAGTTTAGGCTACAAAATGTATTATCAACTTCCCCCAAGCTTAAGCTTTGCTTGTCCCCAAGCAAAAATATAAAAACTAGAAATTTATAAAAAGGACTAATCAAAAAGTTCTAATTATACCTACACACGTACTATGCGAAATTCTAAGTAAGGAAAAGGTGAAATGTAAGTCTAAAACAATTATTTAGGTATGGTAAAACTTTTATAAACTTTACTTAATAAAAACAAATCATCCAAAATTTTAACGAGATTTTTTAAATGGACTTAAGCAAAGCAACGAAAATGAAAAACACGCATTGAGTTGTTACTGGATCCAAGCAACGCATTATAATTATATCAATTTAATTATCAAAAATCTAGGTTTAAATCTAAAACTAAAACTGATTTACTGTTTTTCTTTTCTTAGTTGTTAAATAAAAATCAAAAAGCGTGAATCAAAAGGACTTAAATAGGACAGAAACGTTTGGTTTAGGAAAATGATTAGGAGTGGAATTCAAAGATAAACGTGAAGGTTTTAAAATCACACTAAACCAAAGCAAAGAGTTTCAAAAACATTCATAAAAATATATACACACATTTTTTTTCTTCTTTTTCTTCTTTTTTTTCATTTTCATTTTTTTTCTTTTTTCAAAACAAAGGCCATAAATATTTTTATTTTCCTTTTTGAGTTGGCCAAACAAAAATAAACATCACTTTCGAACATACTTTTTTTTTTCGAAAACCTTTCTCCCACAAAAATCACAAAATACCCTATCAAAATCGTCAAAATAATTTATGAAACTCAAAAAGGCTAGTGTGATTCGATAGGTTGGAAATTTTGGCTTTGGTGAAACTGAAATGAAGGGAGGAGCTATCAAATGAAATCGGAAAAAGGCTCAAAAATGGCTAACTAGTGGTAAAAGTTTTTAGGTTGGCAGGAAAGCTCAAACGAAAACAAAAACGGCCTAAATCATTTTCACGCTTTTGAATTTATTTAAAACAAAGGTTTGAAAATTTTCAAAAAGCGAGTCCTAGATAATAAAAGAAGATTGATGAAATTAACTTGAAAATATAAATAATAGGTGACTTGGATCGTTCACATCTACTGCGTTATTCAAAAGTTGACTTTACAAAAATTATTCAAAAATGAAAAAGAAAATAGTGGATGATGAATTTTTGAGAAAGTAAAGAAAATAAAAAACAAAAAACCATAATAGAAATGCGAGTTTTAGAAAAATATTTCACCTTAACATGCTACCGTGAATTAGAAACACAGCATGGCCAACATTTTACTTGTGAAACATAATTAAAAAGGACGATTAGAAATATTATAATTAACTAAGTTGTTTATAGGAGATTTTGAGTAAAACAAAAACAAAAACTAGGGGTACTATTGAAATAACAAAATGTCTAAACCATTCAAACACACATATATATTTTTTATTTTTGAGAAATATTCTCTTTTTTTGGAATTTTTAGAAATTCTTTTTTTTGGAAATATTTAAAATATATACAAAAAGAAAAATATTTACACTAAGCAAAAATGAAGGAGGAAGTCCTCCCCCAAGCTTAAAACAGACATTGTCCTCAATGGCTAAAGAAGGGGATTGGAGAAGGAGAGAAAAATAAAGTACAGAATTGAAAGACAGAATTGAAATACAGGTACTTCCCCGGATTTATTTGCTACGAAAGCTGAGTGATGCCGCTCCTCCGAATGTCTTCTTTGGACTTTGTGATGAATTTATCAATGTTGGAGCAGGCGATCGTAGAAGCTTCAACATGTCGGAGCCGTCCGAGGCAAAAATTGTAAAATAAAGAAAACAGAAAAAGATAACTTGGGTTGCCTCCCAAGAGCGCCCTTTGGTTAAAGCGTCGTTGAGCTCGACGCATCAAAAAAAAAATTTTGTCCAAAAATATTGTTGTCCCGAAATAAAATTGTCTTTAGCAAAAAAAAAAAAAAAGTTCAAGATTAAAGTTCGTGAAGCAGAAACTTAATAATGTTTGGACTGACATCATCATCACCAGAAAAGTAGAGTTTAAGACGCTGACCATTCACTTTGAAATTACCCTTATCAGGGTGAGAAATTAAAACAGTTCCATAAGGAAATACTTCTAAAACAGAAAACGGGCCAGACCAGCGAGATTTTAATTTGCCCGGAAATAAACGTAAACGAGAATTATATAAAAGGACTTGGTCGCCCGGCTTAAAGTTTTTAGGGTGCCTTAAGTGTTTATCGTGTAAACGCTTCGTCCGCTCTTTATAAAGTTTATTATTTTCATAAGCATAAGAGCGCCACTCGTTGAGTTCATTTAGTTGAAATTTTCGAAGGTCACCGACTGAGTGGGGATCGAAGTTTAAAAATTTTAAGGCCCAAAAGGCGCGGTGTTCTAACTCTACGGGCATATGACACGATTTTCCATAGACCAGCCGATACGGCGTACATCCGAGGGCAGTTTTGTACGCTGTTCGGTAGGCCCTTAAGGCATCGTCAAGTTTGGCTGACCAGTCTTTTCTAGAAGTTGAAACAGTCTTTTCTAAAATTCTTTTTATTTCTCTATTAACTACTTCGACTTGTCCGTTAGTTTGGGGGTGGTAGGCAGTGGAAAGCTTATGTGTAACGCCGTATTTGGTAAGGATTTTTGAAAATTATGCGTTACAGAAATGGGAACCCCTATCGCTAACGATTGCGCGTGGCGTACCGAATCTAGAAAATAATCTTTTTAGAAACGTGACTACAACTCAGGAGTCGTTTGTAGGAAGAGCTTGGGCCTCAGCCCATCGTGAAACATAATCAACAGCAACTAAAATATATTTGTTTCCGAAGCTAGAAGGAAGGGGGCCAACAAAATCAACTCCCCAGAGGTCGAAAATTTCGCACTCTAAGAAATAATTTTGCGGCATTTCATTTTTATTAGAGATGTTGCCCGACCGTTGGCAACTATCACACCTGCTCACAAAGGCTTGCGCGTCCTTAAATAGGCTAGGCCAGTAAAAACCCGCGCAAAGCACCTTATAAGCGGTGCGAGCAGCTTGATAGTGCCCACCTGTCGGACCTTCATGCAAATGTTTTAGAATATCAATTCCTTCATCAAAAGAAACACATCTCCTTATCACTTGATCCGCACAAATTTTGAAAAGATGTGGGTCTTCCCAAAAGTAGTTCTTCAGCTCAGAAAAGAATGTCTTCTTTTGCTGAGAGGAGAACTCCTTTGGGAGCACCCGGGCCACTAGATAGTTGGCGATGTGTGCGAACCAAGGAGAAGTAGATGTATTAACTAAAAGCAGCTTCTCGTCAGGAAAATAGTCATTAAAAGATTTTTCATTTAATTTTTCTATAAAGGGGTTATCTAATCTGGACAGATGGTCGGCGGCCAAGTTCTCGGCTCCTCGCTTATCACGGATCTCTAAGTCAAACTCCTGGAGGAGTAAGACCCAGCGAATCAAGCGAGGCTTGGCATCCGTTTTGGCAAGAAGGTACTTGAGGGCCGAGTGGTCCGTAAAAACAATGATTTTTGAAAGAGTAATGTAAGGGCGGAATTTATCAAACGCAAATACTACAGCTAAGAGCTCCTTCTCGGTTGTGGTGTAATTTTCTTGTGCAGATGTGAGGGTTTTACTAGCGTAATAGATGGGGTGGAAGTTCTTAGATATGCGTTGACCTAATACGGCCCCCACCCCAAAACTACTCGCATCGCACATAATCTCGAAAGGAAGGTCCCACACCAGAGCTATCATAATCGGTGCATTAATTAACTTTTCTTTAATTGATTCAAAGGCAGAAATACAAGAGTCATCAAAAATGAATGGAGCGTCTTTTTCTAAGAGATGGGTGAGCGGCTTTGTGATCTTGGTTTTATGTTTGTAGGTTGAGAGGGGGAGGTGCTGCCCCTTTGGTTCTTGAGTTTTTTTATGCTTGTAGGCGGCGGCAACTTCTCAATAACTTCTATCTTGGCAACGTCTACCTCAATACCTTTAGCAGAAATTTTATGACCCAAAACTAACCCTTCCCTCACCATAAAATGGCATTTTTCCCAATTTAGGGCAAGGTTAGTTTCTTCGCATCGTTCTAAGACTTTTTCGAGGTTTTCTAAACATCTATCGAAGGAATCGCCGAACACGGAGAAATCGTCCTTGAATACCTCCATAATGCTTTCTACGTACTTGTCAAATATTGCGAGCATACATCACTGGAATGTAGCTGGTGCATTGTATAATCCAAACGACATTCTTCGATACGCGAAGGTGCCGAAGGGACAAGTAAACGTAGTTTTCTCTTGGTCCTCGGGAGAGATGGGTATTTGAAAGTACCCCGAGAGGCCATCGAGAAAACAATAAAAGCTATGGCCGGAGAGACGTTCTAAAATCTGGTCTATAAACGGTGAAGGAAAGTGGTCCTTGCGGGTGGTGTCATTTAACTTACGGTAATCTATGCACATACGCCAACCCGTCACCGTCCGCGTCGGGATTAATTCATTATTCTCATTACTAACTACGGTTATCCCTCCCTTCTTTGGAACTACCTGAACGGGGCTAACCCACTTACTGTCCGAAATAGGGTAGATAATTCCTGCGTCTAATAGTTTCATAACCTCGCCCTTAACTACTTCTTTCATGTTTGGGTTTATACGGCGCTGAGGTTGGATAGAGTTACGCGAATTATCTTCCATTAAAATTTTATGGGTACAGAAAGATGGGCTTATGCCCTTGATATCAGAAATTTGCCAAGCAATAGCCCGGCGATGCTTACGTAGAACTAGAAGAAGTTTATCGTTCTGCGTATCCGTGAGGTAGGCCGAAACGATAACTGGTAACTTGGAGTCTTTTTCTAAGAAAGCATACTTAAGGTGTTCGGGAAGTTCTTTAAGTTCTAGGGTAGGGGGTTCTTCATAAGAGGATTTTGAGATTCTTTCTTTTTCAAAAATAATATCTTCATAAACTTTTTTATAAGGAACGTAATAAGGGGTGGGGCTAGCAGCCAAGACGGCTTCTTGTAGCGATTCAGTGGGAAGAATAGAGGAAGAACAAAAATCAGAAAATTCTTTTTCAAACTCAGAAAGACAATAAGAAGATTCATCACTTCCTTGCAGTGATTCCGTTGTAAGAGAAGAGGAGCAAAAAGTAGAAAATTCTTTTTCAAAGTCGGAGAGGCAGTAGGAAGAATCATCACTCACGGCGTCTACGAAAAAACATGAGTCATCGTTCGCTAAGGTGTTCTTCATCGAAGGGGTGATAGAAAATGTGACTTCGTCGTCGCCTACTCGAAGAAAGAGCTTACCATTGCTTACGCCAATGATGGCTCGGGAGGTGGCAAGGAAGGGTCGGCCAAGGATCAGGGGAACCTCGACGTCTTCTTCGATGTCCAAAATGACAAAGTCCACCGGGAAGATGAACTTGTCGACTTTCACTAGAACGTCCTCCACTATTCCTAACGGGTACTTGACGGATCTATCGGCTAGCTGGATACTCATACGCGTGGGGTTAAGGCTACCAATCCCTAACTTTTTGAACAACGAAAAGGGCATCAGGTTTATACTCGCGCCTAAGTCGGCTAACGCGTGTTTAACAAAAAGATCACCGAAGATACACGGGATAGAGAAACTACCCGGGTCACTGATTTTCTTCGGCAAACCGTTTGTTAAAACGGCGGAGCACTCGGCGTTTAGCGTGACGTGCGAAAGATTCTCTAACTTCTTCTTGTTTGTGAGGAGGTCTTTAAGATATTTGGCGTATTTCGGCATCTGCGAAATAGCCTCGTGGAAGGGAAGATTAATGTGGATTTGTTTGAAGATTTCTAAGAAGCGGGAGTACTGATCATCTTGACATTATCTATTAAGTTCAGAGGGGTATGGAGGAGTTGAATTATTTTTGAAGATGGGTGGTGGAGTGAGATTATTTTCTAAAATAGGGGTGATTACTTCTTCAGCAGATGGCGGAATTTTTCAAACGGGAGCGGAGCTTTGATTTTTAAAAGCGGAAGCGGAGCTTGCCTCGGGCTCTTCACTTACCATACCGGAGACTTGCTTCCCACTCCGAAGAGTTATAGCTTTCGCTTGCTCTCTCGGGTTGGGTTCGGTATTGGAAGGAAGAGACCCTGCGGGTCGCTCAGAAATTATTTTCGCGAGCTGTCCTACCTGATTTTCTAAACTTTTTACGCTTCCGGTTAAAGTTCTTATGGTAGCGTCATTTGTGGTGATATATTTAGAAAGTAATTCCTCCAAGCTTGGAGGTTTTGGGTAATTTTGAAGAAGTGGTGGTGGTGGTGGTGGTGCAGAAAAATCATTTTGCGGGGGTGGGCACATCGCATTTGATGGATTACTCCATGAAAAGTTCGGATGATTTCTTAAAGCAGGGTTATAACTATTCGGAAAATTAAAACCAGGCGGATGAAAATTCGCAGCAGAAAAATTATTAAAAGCAGTTCTAGGCATATTATTAACATAATCTAAATGTTCTGGAGTAGGGGTTGCAGATTCCCATACCTGAGGGGCAGAGGCAGCAGTCATCTCCATTATCTTTTTGCTTAGGATTTCTACTTGCAGAGCGAGCTGGGAGACGTTGTCCACTTCATAGATACCTGCAGGCTTGTTCGGGCGGGACCTAGGCACATTCCACTGATAAGTGTTCATGGCCATGTCCTCAAAAAGCTCAAGAGCGGCTTCCGGGGTCTTATGATTTAAAGTACCGCCAGAAGCTGCGTCTATCATTTGCTTCGTGCTTTGATTTAGCCCGTTATAAAACGTCTGCACTTGTAACCATACAGGCAGCGCGTGATGTGGGCATCATCTTAATAATTCTTTAAATCTCTCCCAGGTTTCGTAAAGGGTTTCAGAGTCTATTTGTTCGAAGGCAGAGATGTCATTCCTAAGTTTTGTAGTTTTAGCTGGCGGAAAATACTTCGCCAAAAATTTTTCTGTTAATTCATTCCAAGTGGTTATGCTATTTTTCGGAAGTGTGTTCAGCCACTGCTTAGCTTTATTTCTTAGAGAGAAGGGGAAGAGTCTCAGCCTGATCGCATCATTTGTGACACCATTTATCTTGAAGGTGTCGCAAATTTCAAGAAAGCTAGCTATATGTGCGTTCGGATCTTCATCTTGAAGTCCGTCAAATTGCACATATTGCTGCACCATTTGAATTATGCTAGGCTTTAGTTCGAAGTTATTATTTGCTATAGCAGGGCGGACTATACTTGATTCTGTTCCCTCGAGGTTCGGTCGTGCATAATAGGACATAGTCCTTTGCACGGCCTCATCTACGGTGGGTTCTTCCATTCTTAAAGTAGCAAATGACTCGGAGTCCTCAACCGGCACTTGGATAGTAGGACCTTGAAATTGCGATCTTCTCCGAAGAGTACGCTCAATTTCGTGGTCCAAGTCCAAAATAACCGACGGACTCCCGCGGGTCATGCACTAAAAGAACAGAAAAGAAGAAGAGGAAGAGAAAAAGGATAAACTAGAAAAAAGATTAGAAATTTTTTTCTTTTTGAAATGAATTTTTTTTTTAAAGATTAACTCCCGAACTTCCCAAGGACTACCCCGTGAAGGGTTCGCAAGGTACTAGACAAGACAGTGGCGCTTAAAGCCCTTTGCCCTTTTCGAGAGAATTAGGTGGCGTAGAAAAATTGTGAGGTTGGTTTCTATTAAGAGCGGTGATAAATTTTTTTTTTGATTTTTAAAATTTTAAAGAAAGAGGATGAGAAAGAGAAGAGATAAAATTAATAGGTTCGTGTTTTCAAAATATCAACGGAAATTGGTTCCCCGGCAACGGCGCCAAAAACTTGTTGCGCGCTAGGGTTCAAAGAAAATAAACGCAACCGAACTAGCAACCCGATGAGGCAAGTATACCTATCGAATTGTAGCAAGGGGACACAAGTGTCGTATTGAAATCCGGGAACTGTTGGCTAAGCTTACTCACACGAACGCTATTATCTTATCGACGGAAAAACTAGGGTTTTAGAAAATCTAAGTGCAAGGGAGGAATTAAAGCTATACTAGAAAGAGAACTACCGCAATTAAGTTAAGCTATTAAGCAAAGAACTATACTAGAAAGGAAACTACTGCGGTTAATTAAAGAGCACAAGATAGGAGATTACTACGAAAGGTAGAAAATATGAAATGGAAATGCACTCAATCAAGATTCACCTCGGCTAAAGACGATTAAGAAAATGCGATAAAAATCTGAACTTAATAGGATAAAGGTCCTTGACCGTGGAGGTTCCTAAAGCTTGAACACGCTTCTCTCGAAGTCGTGCCCAACTGAGTTTAGGAAGGTCCGACCGACTCTCGTCTAACTCGGAGGCCTAAAACTCGCTTTACGAGGTGAACCCCACTATTGGATTTTACTCCAATCCGGGAGATTTGGACGTCTGCCTCTCTCGAGGGGTGCGTACAACTCCCTTTACTCTTGAATGCTCACTTCATTCTTTCGGCCTCTCGGCTAGCCCAGAATGAAAGCAAAGGCGGAGAGTATATATCGAAAATATACCTCCAACCCGTGATTAATCAAGAGTAATTCAAGGCCCTAACCTAAAAAGAAAAGATTAATTAAAACATCATAACATAATCGCTCTAACCTCGGATCATCAAGATCGAGTACAAGGAGCATTAGTTAATCATAATGGAGTGGAGGAGGGGAGATGAGTAGAAAAGCATATAAAGGAACACAAGTAAAGGAAGAACACTTTTATTAATGAAAAAAAGGCAAGTTACACTATTGAAATTGAAATTACAAGTGCATGAAAATTAAATCCTATTCTAGCCCTACAATTAGCACTAAGCAAGAGCAAAGATTACAAAGAAAGCTAAAGCAACTAAAATTAAGCTAGGGTTAAACAAAAATTACAAAGGAAGAGAGAGAGAGAGAGAGAAAGCATAAAAAAACTCAAGAACCAAAGGGGCAGCACCTCCCCCTCTCAACCAAAGCTTGCTGAAATGGAGAGGGGGGTCTCAATTTATAGAAATTTTTCTCGGGTTGGTCACGCCCTCCGACACGCCCTAGGGGGGCATGTCAGGGGGCGTGACAGTACTATGTTGACCTCGGGCTCCAGATTCTGGCGGGAGGGATGATTGCTTCGGTACGTCGGTGGTCACGCCCTAGGTCACGCCCGTGACAGGGGGGCGTGACAGGCACGTCATGTCCAAATCATTGGTCGGAAATCCGTCAGTCGTCGAAAAGTTTATGTCACGCCCCAGGTCACGCCCGTGACTGGGGGCGTGATGGTACTGTTTACGTGCTGTGGCGGAACGGCATTTAATGCGGCGGCAGGCTTTGCGGCAGAGGGCGACACGCCCATGGTCACGCCTGGTGACAAGCCCAGGGAGGGCGTGTCAGGGGGCGTGACAGCAGTTTTGACCGTTTTCTATCCCTTCCAGCAGGAGTCCTCGGGATCGGGTGACACGCCCTAGGTCACGCCCAGGGAGGGCGTGATAGGGGGGTGTGACAGGTCATTTTGGCCAATTTTCTGGAAACCTACAAAAAGACAAGAAAAAGTCAGTTGCAATAATATTTACATTAAAATGATACAAATAAACTAATAATAGACATACTTTGTATAATATAAAATAGAAAATACGATAATAGTTTAGGCTACAAAACGTATTATCACTCTCACACACTCAGTGTTCTTTATCTGCTTCAGGTTTTCAAAAGACAAACAATCAGAATCAGTCTAAAAGCTTGAAGAGCAACATCATTTGAAGGCCTATACCCTGAAGAGATAAGGACTCCCTCACCTGATCATTAACTCTATTCATATCAGGGGGAGCTTTCTACTTCATCAGAATCCACTAGTCTTCTCTCAGATTATTGACGGAGAAGAACATCTTCCACCTTTTTGTTTATTTCATCCACCTGTGTACAGGGTTTTAACTCCCTTCAAAAGTTATTCTTTTGGTTGTTAAGTTTCTTGATGAAAAGACTTAGATTGGTTTTTGGGCACCTGATCAAAAGCTCAAAGGGTTACTAGATCTCCCTTAGAAAAATAGTTCTTGTGGTGATAGGTCACCTGAGAAAAAACCTATGGTGGAAGGGCTCCTAATCAAAACATATAGTGGATTCTTACTAGGGTGGTAGAAGAGTGGATGTACCCAGGTTTATTGGGGAACCACTATAAACTCCTTGTGTTGTCTGGTTTATCTTTACTTTTTTTCTTGTGTGATGTGATATTTCTCTTTATACTTATAAATATCACTAACTTTTTCTTTAAAAACAAGTTAACAATTTTTTAATACTCTATTCACCCCCTCTCTAGAGTAAAGATAAGATATATCCCTCACTTTCAGTTAGTCTAGGCCTAACAATTGGCAAGCTTAAATTGTGGTAAAGGCAACAGGTGTTGAGTGTAGTCTACTCACTCAACGCCATACAGCTAAAAGCTGTGAGATAGGCAAAGCCTAAGAAGAAACAATTGAAAATGTGGCAAAGTCCACAGGCGTTGAGTGAAGTGTACTCACTCAATGCCATACAGCTAAAAGCTGTGTGATAGTCAAAGCCACAGAAAATCTGTGTAAATATTTGAATAAGTCAATAGGCATTGAGTGAAGTCCACTCACTCAACGCCATAACATCAAAATCATTGAGTATTGCTCAGACAGTCAAAGCCACAAAAATTCAGTGTAAATATTTGACTAAGTCCACAGTCGTTGAATGAAGCTTACTTACTCAACACCATGTGATAAAAAGCGTTGACTGATTCTCATCCAGTCAGAGCAAGTGTTTTTAAACACAGAAAATTGGCTAAGTCCAAATGCGTTGAGTGTAGCTTACTCACTCAACGCCAGATAACAGAAGAATATCTGTTAAGTAGATTGCCGTTAAGTGAAGCTTACTCACTCAACGCCAAGTGACTTAGAAATATTTTCTAAGGCAAAAAGCATTGAGTGGACTCAACGCTCTCAACGCCTAAAGGTAGAGAAATTATTCTAAGTGTTTTGGAATATAGTGAAAGTTGCTCACTCAACGCCTAGTGACAGAAAATCTGTCTAAGGGTTGTGGCGTTGAGTGATTCTTATTCACTCAACGCCTATTCTGAAAGTGAGGGATAGATCTTATGTTTACTCTGGAGGGGGGGGGTGAATAGAGTATTAAAAATTTATTAACTTGTTTTTATAACGGATTAAAAATATGGTGATATATATATATATATATATATATATATATATATATATATATATAAGTATAAACAGAGAATATCACAGCACACAAGTAAAGAAATAAACAACCACAAAAGACACAAGGATTATAGTGGTTCCCTAATAAACTTGGGTACATCAACTCTTCTAACACCCTAGAAGGAATTCACTACAGGTTTTTGTTCAGGTTCCCTCCCACCACAAGATCTATTTTCTAAGGGAGACCTCGCAACCCTTTGAGCTTTTGATCAGGTGCCCAAACACCAAACTAAGTCATTTGATCAGGAGACTTAAAAACCAAAAGTATAACTTTTGAAGGGAGTTAGGAAAACCCTGTACACAGCTGGATGAAATAAACAAAAAGTTGAAGATGTTCTTCTCTGTCAATAATCTGAGAGAAGACTAGTGGATTTTGATGAAGCAGAAAGATCCCCCTAATATGAATAGAGTTGATGATCAGGTGAGGGAGCCCTTTTCTCTTCAGGGTGTAGGGCTTCTTTTGAAAACTGCTTCTTACAGTAGATGTATTTGAGTGATTATGAAGATGATCTCAGAATAAAGATTGTTTGTTGGAATAAAACTGAGGCAGAAAGTCTGAATGATAGTTTGTTGTTTTGTAAGTTCGTAACTATCTGAGTGTATAACTCTGTAACCTTGAGATAAAAAAACTTCATAGAATATATAGAATGTTGATTAGATTTCAAATATTTGAAATCATTTATTCTGATACAGTTGGAGCATTCCTTGAGAAAGGAAACTGCCTTGGGAATTAATCAATAATAAACTCTGTGATAATATCCACATTTAATGCTACCTCCAAATGGCTATATTCATTAGAATATATTGCATTAAGTGTCAGTGTCATAATTGCCTGAAATTAATCCCATTAGAATATTCTGCCTTCAGAATGATTAGCCTGAATTTAAGCCTGAAAAATATTATGCTTCTGCCAATAGAATTGCCTAAGATAACTGCAGAGAAATATTCGAACTCAGCAAACAAATTGTCGACCTGAGCCTGGAATTCGTCGAGCTGATTCTTCATATTCGTCGACCTGAGCTCCAAGTTTGTCGAGCTGAGTTGGGATATCGTCGAGCTGAGATTGCATAGTTGAGGACAAATTTCATCGACCGGAGCTCATCTTTCGTCGAGCTCAACTTAGAGTTGGAACTTTGAGTTCGTCGAGCTGAGCTTGACTTTTGTTGAGCTGAGTTCAACTTTCGTTGAACTGAATTCTTGAACTTTGAAATCTTTTAAGGAAAATCCCTGGAGAATCCTATGACCCTAGACTATATATATTGGGTCATTCTAAGCATCCTAATAGTGATCCTAGCCCAAATCAAACCTGGGGTTGTAACAATCTCACCCTATTTGGGTGAGGATACTATTTACAAAAATAAAGCATACAACAAAAAAGATATATCTAGCAAAAATAACACATTCAACAGATATATGATAGGGCTATGAAAGTTTTAGAAATAATAACATTAAATAGTTCAAAAACATAAGTAAGAGTTAGGGATCACTCTTAGGAGCTTTAGAGGGAGAGGCTGAAGAAGGCTTGGTGAATCCTAGCTGTCTAGTTGGATCTTCAGCTTCCCTTTGAGTCATCTTTAAATTTTCAGCTCCAAGAATTTTCTGAGAAAATGCTCTAGACACTACTGCCTCTAGATGAAGCTGCATATACTTATTAGCATTGAATAGATGTTTCTTAGAGAACTTGTCAAATTCTTGTTGTCTATAGGAAGACATAGTTGTGAACTAGTAGGTGTCTTTTCCTTCAGCTCTAGCTTTATTGATCAAAGACAGACCAATAAGCTCATTGAATCTGGCCATCCTATAAACTAGATCTAACTCAGGTTCATATATAGGAAAATAGGCCTCTATGGGCTTGATTCCTTTTGCTGTTCACTTTGAATTGTCTGTTTAGTGATTTTCTTCGACTGTTGTTCTTGGCTGACTTGGCTTGTTTTCTGTTGTTGATAACTTCTTTTGCTTGATCTTTGCTGTTGTTGGCTACCTTGGCTATCTGACCTTGAAAATCTATACTGTCTAAACTGAGTAGATCTAGAATGTTGTTGAGAGGCAGACCTATGATACTGAGAAACACCTCCTGCTAATCCTGTTGTAGGAGGAGGAGGAGGTCCTCTCCAAGATTGTTTAGGTGGAGAACTATATCTCTTCATCTTTATCTGGTTCTTTAGCTCATTTTTGGAAAATCTCATCCAATAGGGCATGTCTGGAGTGAGAGGAATATTGTGCAGAATATAGTAGGGTGTATCTGCTGTAGGATTTGGTTTTGGAGCAGCCCTTACAGAAGCCTTCTTCTTGGCTTTCCTTTTCTTAGAACCAAAGTTTCATGAACCATCAGAATCAACATTATCATCATCATCACAAGAATCATCAGCTGGATTGTGATATAAGTCATCTAATTGTTTTATAAACTCAGTTTTATCCTCAAATTTTGTAATAGCTTAAGCAGGAGGACTGTCAATTTCTGGTTCCATGTCTTGTTCCATAAGATCATCCATATTAGGCAAAGGGGTTTCATCAAAAATGAAAGTAAGAGGGGAAGATTCTTGCTCAAAAGCATTTACTATATTATCAACTGCTACTATACTATCAGGAATTGAAGAGATACTAGTAGTAGTATTTATGAAGCTAGATAAAATTTCTTCTATAGCTGAAATATCAATAGGGGCAATATAACAAACTATCTATTTAGATGAATCATTGTAAAATTTTGGAAGATAACTGGGATGAATTTCAAAATTAGATAATAAAGAAATTAAGTTGACTGTGGGATGAATTAGAAAATCACCAACAGTTGCAACTTCTGGGACTGAAAAGTCTGTTGCTAAATCTGAACATTCTTCAAGCATTTCTGTATCTGAAATTCCTGCTGCTGCAACTGAACAACCTACAGTCATTTCTACATCTGAATCTACTGCATCTGGAGCTACCTCTAGAATAACTGATAATGCTGCTACTTGAGGAGCTTCTTCATCAGGATTCTCCCCTGCCTAGATCTAGGGATACCTTAATCTAGGCCCCTAGAAGAAGGGACAAAGGAGGAAGTGGCAACTTTAGAAGATAGATCAGCAATGGCAGAAACAAGAGGGGCAACTGCTTTCTCTATTAGCTTTTTCAGAGTAGGAGTAATGAATTCCAGGATGCTGGAAGATATGGAAGTGAAGTCCACATACATAGACTCAGGAGCCTAAGTAGATGTAGAGGGAGGATTGGAAGAAGATGGAATTGAAGATGAACAGTTTTGACATAGATAAAATGTTCGTGGAACATTCTGAGCAGGGATGGTAGAGGTAGTGATATTAGGGATGATCTCTTGAACTTGAGTTTTAGGAGGAATGAAATCAGGAGTGACTTCATCCTGGAGAGGTGATAGAGGAGGAGTTGGAAGGGGTGAAGATATGAGTTATTGTTGATATGAATGAGGTTGTGTAGGAGATGAATGATGTTGAGGAGATAGTAGATTGAAGTTTGGTTAATTTGAGAGAAGTGGGGATGATGGTGGAGTCTGAATTGGTGACTCATGAGTTGGTGAATGGTGTGGAGAAGGCTGCCTGGGGGAATGATGTGGAGATGTTGAAGGTGAAGAATGTGAGGGAATAGAAACTTCTGCAAGGGTTGAAGGAGTGGCTATTGCAGCCCTTATGCCCTCTGAAGCTATCGTGGAAGATGTAGCCCTGGATGGCTTTTGGATTACCCTCTCCCATCTACAAAATAGAGCAGAGGTAATCCTCTTAGAGGTATTGATGAAGATGGTCTGGGAGACCAAAAGTTTTGGAACCTTTGCATGTAAGAAGATTTCCAGAACTCTACCAAAACTGACATCTTTCTTACTTATTTTCTTCTTAATCAAATCAAATATGATTCCACCCTAGTTCACTGATTTATTGTTTACAAAAACACTCATCAAGTTAAACTGATGCCTGACAATATGGTCATGGGTAGAGTGTTTGCCTAACAACACTTTACCTACAACATCTGCTAAGAATTTGTATTCAATGGAAAAGTCTTTCTTAAGCATATGGTTTGGGTTTCCCTGGGAGTGACCAATCCTATCTAGCATCTCAGTTAATTCATTACTAGATAGTTCTAATTCATCGTCTCTATTCACAAAACCGAAAACTTCAGTTAAAATTTCTGGAGATAAAATAACCTGGTTTCCAGAAATTATTCCAATAATAACTTGAGTATCTTGATGTTTGGCTTTATGCATCCATTCTTTAATCTTTGTCACTAGGAGTTTTGTTCTTGATGTACTGAAGTACTGTAGATTTAGAACTTCAAACAACTGTAGGACATCCTTGAAAATCTGGTCCGAATGACTGAAGGATTCAAGATCTATATCAAATCCTGCGTCAAACTTCATCGCTGAGAGGACTGTTGGAGAAATCGCCATTGCTTTGAAAAAACAACATAGGGATCAAGTGCAAAGGAAATGAAAAGGCGCAGGATAGAGTTCATTGAAAACCTAGTTATAAGGTTTCAGAAGTCGAAATGGCGAACTCTGCCCGACTAAAAGCGAAACATCGAACTTTGTTCGATGAAAAAAACAAAAACAAAATACATTTCGTCGATCTCAGGCCAACGAAAGTTTTGCGAAAAAATTAAATTTCGTCAATCTCGGTTTGACGAAAATAATTTGAAACAAATTCTTCGATCTCCGTTCGACGAAAGTTTCTAAAGGAGGGTTCATCGATCTCAGTTCGACGAAAATTCCATGAAAAGTTCACAGATCATCGATCTCCGTTCGATGAAAGGTGACAAGTTCGTCGATCACAGAACAAAAATTAAATTAATGAGTCTCCATTGATCATGCCCAATTAATTTAAAAAGAAAAGATGTTTCTTTTCATCTAAGGGTTCAGTGAAAATGTCTGCCCTTTGTAAATCAGTGGAAATAAAGACAAGTTTAATTTTATTTTTGCCTGCATTATCTTTAAGAAAATGATGTCTAATCTCTATATGCTTAGTTCTACTATGAAGTACTGGATTTTGTGCAATTGAAATGGCACTGGTATTATCACAAAAGATAGTTGAATTATTTAGGTTGAGACCATAATCCAGGAGCTGATTTTGAGTCCACAAAATCTATGAGCAGCAACTACCAGCTGCAATGTATTCAGCTTCAGCAGTTGATGTTGACACAGATGTTTGGTTCTTGCAAAACCATGACACAAGCCTATCACCAAGAAACTGACAAGTTCCTGATGTGCTTTTTCTGTCAACTCTGCATCTAGCATATTCAGCATCTGAGAATCCAATTAAGTCAAAATATGACTCTGTTGGATACTAAAGTCCTAGATTTTGACAACCCTTTATATATCTAAAAATTCTTTTAACTAAAATCAGGTGAGATTCTTTGGGATTTATTTGACACCTAGCACAAATACATATAGCAAACATGATATCAGACCTACTTGATGTTAAATATAAGAGAGACCCAATGATGGCTCTATATATTTTCTGATCAACATGCTTGCCCTATTCATCATTATCAACAACAGCATTGGAGGGTATGGGTGTTTTCATTGCTTAGGCATCTGACATCCCAAATCTTTTAATAAGCTCTTTAACATATTTGGATTGGGATATAAAGATTCAATTAGGGGATTGCTTCACTTGGAGACCAAGGAAGTAAGATAGTTCACCCATGCTACTCATTTAAAACTTTGAATGCATCAGGTCAGAAAACCTTTTGCAAAGTTTTGAATCAGTAGAACCAAATATTATGTCATCTACTTATATTTTAACTAGCTAAATTTTATCCTTATAATGTCTAATAAATAAAGTCCTATCTACTAAGCCTCTAGAAAACTTATTTTCTAACAAGAAACTAGCAAGAGTCTCATACCAAGCACTTGGAACTTGTTTGAGACCATAAAGAGCTTTGTTTAGTCTAAATACATAAGAAGACTGAGTTGGAGAGATAAAACCTGGTTGTTGTGCTACAAACACTTTTTCTTTGAACTCTCCATTCAGAAAGGCACTCTTCACATCCATTTGATATACTTTGAACTTCTTGAATGTTGCATATGCAAGAAAAATCCTGATAGCTTCCAATCTTGCAATAGGGGTAAAAGTCTGTTCATAATCAATGCCTTCCTCCTGAGAATTGCCTTGAGCTACCAATATTGCTTTGTTCCTCACTATGATTCCTTGAGCATCCAACTTTTTCCTGAAGACCCATTTAGTTCTAATGACTGGATGTTCTTTGGGTCTTGGAACCAGATCCCAAACTCTACATCTCTCAAATTAATCGAGCTCCTCTTGCATTGTAATGATCAAGTGGGGACCTTGTTATGCATCTGTGATGGATTGATGTTCAATCTGAGAGATAAAACAAGCATGTATCTGATCTTGATTGAGTTGATGCCTTGTTTGCACACCAGTTGACATGTTTCCAATCACTTGAGATATGGGATGATCTCTAAGTGTGACAAGATCAGTGGGTAGAGTTGGTTCTTCAATAACCATTTGTGTTACTAATTCCTCTGGTGGAATTTCATTAGCCACAATGTCTTCAGCATGAATTTCCTGAATTTCTTCATCACTATCATTATCATCAATCTGTTCAGAGGGATGTGATATATACTCTTGAGTTAGGATTAAGCCATCCAATCTCTCACACAGATTGGGTACCTGCTAATTTTCTATGGTAGGGATGTCTCTCTCCTTGTAAAACATGTTAGTTTCATCAAAAGTTACATGCATTTATTCTTCCATTTTAAGAGTTAATTTATTATAAACCCTATAAGCCTTGCTAACTTGGGAATATCTAAGAAAAATTCCCTCTGCAGCTTTGGCTTCAAACTTTCTAAGATATTTCTTATCATTATTGTGAATATAACATATACAACCAAATACTTTAAAATAGTTTATTTCAAGTTTATTCCCTTTAAGTAATTCATAGGAGGTCTTACCCTTTAGCTTATGAATTAGACTTCTATTCAGAACATAATTTGTTGTGCTTACTGCCTTTGCCCAAAAGGATAGGGGCAAGTGAGCATCTGCAAGTAATGTCCCTATAGATTCAATCAGGGTTTTATTTTTTCCTTTCAGCTATACCATTTTGTTGAGGAGTTCTAGGATCAAAAAAACAATGTCTGATACCTTCCTTCTCATAGAATTCTTGCATGAGAAGAGATTCAAACTCAGTGCCATGATCACTTCTGATCAATGTAACTTGAGTAGAGTACTCAATCTGGATGCTCTTAAGAAAATCTGTAAGAACTTTAAAGTTATCTGACTTGTTTTTAAGAAAGAAAACCTAAGTGAATCTAGAGAAATCATCAACAATTACTAAGGTATATGACTTCCCTCCCAAGCCTATACTGCAATAGGTCCAAAAAGGTCCATATGTAGCAAGTACAAAATTCTGGGTGAATCACTTTTATTAATGGATTTGAAACAATTTTTAGTTTGCCTGCCTAATTGACAGGCCCTACAGAGTCCTTCCTTCTTGTAGGAACAAGATGGTAGTCCTTTGACAAAGTTGTCCTTAGATAATTTTGCTATGGTCCTAAGATTTACATGATCTAATCTCTTATGCCATAATTCACTAGCTTTATAAATCTGATTAAATAAAAAAATTTCAGATTTTGCAGAATTAAAATTTACTAAGTAAATGTTACCTTGTCTAATACCAGTTAATACAATTTTTTTAACTAGAAGAAATAATTCATAAGGACTTGTTAAAGGTTACCTGATAACCTTCATCACATAACTGACTTATGGAGATGAGATTATGCTTCAGACCATTCACATAAGAAACTTTCTTGAATATCACTCCTCAAACCTTGACATTTCCATAGCCTTCTGTTTGTCCACAGTTGGAGTCTCCAAAGATAACTTTGGGTCCAAGCTTTGCCTTGAAATCATTGAGATTGGACTTTGAACCTGTCATGTGTTTTGAGCAACCACTATCAAAGTACCACTGTTCCTATGTGGTAGGATTGTTCTTTACTTGCAAGAAAGCAAGTTAGGTGTTTTTGACCCAGGTTACCTTGGGTCCATGAATTATTTCATAAGAATAACTTGAAATATAAGAACAATCTGGTTGATCCTTATAACCTAATAGGTGATATCTCCTAGGAGTAATTATCCATTGAGTAAAAGGATTAACAATTTTTTGTCTTTAATTATTATTTTGACATGAGTTAAAGTTTCTGTTTTGAGAAAATGAGTTCAACGATTTTAATTGAGTTCGTTGATTTGAGTTCGATGAAAAGTATTGATTTTGTCCATCTTGATTCATAGAATGATAATAGTCTTTTCGTGCATTCGACGATCGTTGATCTCTGTTCGACGAATCATAATGATTTCGTCGAGCACCTACAGATGAGTAATTATACCCAAATTCTGGGTTTAGATAGCATCGATCGTCATTTGACGAATAATAATATTTTCATCGATCTGAGTTCGACGAATTTTGTTGAACATGATTTTTCTGTGAATTTTTATTTTGTTTTGATTTAGTCTTTGGTAAAACTGTAGTACCTTTGTATGTGAGTTGTAAAACTTCTTTTTCTTTTCCTTTAGCAGACATGAATTTTATGGGGGTTGATAAAATATTTTTCTGAAGAATAGGAGGCTGACTTGATGAAGCTGCCAAGCCTAGTTTGCCTTTAAGTCTGGCATTAACTGTACTTGTGATGTCCATCAATTTGATGTTTCTCACATTAAGGGATTCTTCAAATATCTTAGCCTCATTTAGTTTATTTTCTAAAGAAAATATTTGTTCATTTGTAGTTTTTAAATCTTCTTTAAGTTTTGTATTTTCTGAAGATAGATTGTCTGGATCATTTATTTTTTCTCTGAAAAGTTTTATTTCATTCTCAGATTGAATTATATCTTTGCAAAGTAATTTAATTTAAAGTCTATTTTGAATTGTTCTGAGGTAAAATCAAAAGTATATATTACATGATCTTCTTTAGATTCTGACTCTGACTCTTCCTTAGAATTACTGCATGAGGCATTGATTGCCATCAAATAGATCTCTTTTGCTTTTGCCTCTTCTTCATCTTCACTAGAACTAGATGAAGAATCTGAATCTGAGTCACTCCATGTCTCAGCAACAAAACCTCTCTCCTTCTTCTTGTATTTGTTGGGAGAGAATTTGTTGGAGAGCTTCCTGGAGTCCTTCTTCTTCAGCTTGTCTTTCTTCTGCTTTTCAGGACATTCTGGAAGGATATGTTCTGGTTTCCTGCATCTATAACAGACTATCTCTTTAGTAGGGTTTTTATCATACCTTGGTTTATCTTCAATTTTGGAAGACTTTCTCTTGAAGTCCTTTCTTGTCATCTTGTAAAATCTCTTAGCCAAGAGACTCAGTAAATCTTCATTGTCTGTAATGGCTTCTGTTTCTTCTGTAGCTTGGAAAGCAATGCTCTTTTCTTTCCTTGGTGAAAGTGAAGCCTTTTGCTCAGCTTCCCTTGACTTGATGAGCTGCTCATAAGACTTGAGCTTGCCCAACAGGGTTTCAGTTGAAATCTCATTTAAGTTCCTCTATTGGCCATATCCTCGAGCCTCATGTGCTAGGGAAGAACATAAGGATCTTATCATTGAATTCTGTCAATGTGATGTCCTTTTCAAGGGTTTTCAGTTCATTGATGATGAGACTGAGTTTAGTGTATATATCAGCAACTGATTCTGATTCACCCTTCTTGAAATTCTTATATTGAGAAATCAAGTGGGACCTTCTGTCCTTTCTTTCATCTACTGAACCAGCAACCATTTCAATTAAGGAGTCCCAGATGTCCTTGGCTGAAGAGCATTCAGCAACTCTTTGAAATATGTCATCAGACATTGTTTGAGATAAGATGTTCAAAGCTTTTGCATCAGCTATCTTCAACTTCTTCTGAGCATCTGTCCACTCAAGAGGTGGAACAACTGAGGTGCTTGTTGATGCAAATGGAGTAAGGGGACCTGACAAAATAGAATTATAGATGTCCTCATCAATATAATTCACGTAGAGCCTAATCCTTGCCTTCTAATGTGCAAACTTATTTAAGTTACACAGTGGAGGTCTAGTGTTTTAAGATTCCTTGTTTTGTGGGATGATATAAAATACAAACTAGAGTAAATAGGATCTATCAAAGATCTTTTGGTTCAGGTGTTAGCCTGTGAAACCAAACAACCTTACCCTCTGATACCAATTGAAAGTGAGGTATAGATCTTATGTTTACTCTAGAGGGGGGGGGGGTGAATAGAGTATTAAAAATTTATTAACTTGTTTTTATAGCGGATTAAAATATAATGATATATATATATATATAAACAGAGAGTATCACAGCACACAAGCAAAGAAATAAACAACCACAGAAGACACAAGGATTATAGTGGTTCCCCAATAAACCTGGGTACATCCACTATTCTACCACCCTGGTAGGAAACCAATACAAGTTTTTAATTAGGTGCCCAGCCACCACAAGATCTATTTTCTAAGGGAGACCTCACAACCCTTTGAGCTTTTGTTAGGTGCCCAAAAACAAAACAAAGTTTTTTGATCAGGAGACTTAAAAACCAACAGTATAACTTTTGAAGGGAGTTAAGAAAACCCTATACATAGTTGGATAAAATAAACAAAAAGTTTAAGATGTTCTTCTCTGTCAATAATCTGAGAGAAGACTAGCGGATTCTGATGAAGCAGAAATCTCCCATGATATGAATAGAATTGATGATCAGGTGAGGGAGTCCTTTTATCTTTAGGGTGTAGGCCTTATTTTGAAAACTGCTCCTTCCAGTATATGTATCTGAGAGATTGTGAAGATGATCTCAGAATGAAGATTGTTTGCTAGAAGAAAACTGAGGCAGAATGTCTGAATGACAGTTTGTTGTTTGTAAGTCTGTAACTGTCTGAGTGTATAACTCTGTAACCTTGAGATAGAAAAACTTCTGAGAATATATAGAATGCTGATCAGATTTCAAATATTTGAAATCATTAATCCTGATACAGTTGGAGCATTCCTTGAGAAAGGAAACTGCTCTTGGGAATTAATCTGCAATAAACTCTATGATAATATCCACATTTAATGCTGCCTCTAAACGGCTATATTCATTAGAATATATTGCATTAAATGTCAGATTCATAACTGCCTGAAATTAATCCCATTAGAATATTCTGCCTTCAGAATGATTAGCCTGAAATTAAGCCTAAAAATTATTCTGCTCCTGCCAATAGAATTTCTTAAGATAACTATAGAGAAATAGTCGAACCCAGCAAATAAATCATTGACCTGAGCCTGGAATTCGTCGAGCTGATTCTTCATATTCGTCGACCTTAGCTCCAAGTTCGTCGAGCTGAGCTAGGCTATCGTCGAGCTGAGATTGCAGAGTTTAGGACAAATTTCGTCGACAGGAGCTCATCTTTCGTCGAGCTCAACTAAGAGTTGGAACTTTGAGTTTGTCGAGCTGAGCTTGACATTCGTCGAGCTGAGTTCAACTCTCATCTAACTGAATTCCTGAACTTTGAAATCTTCTAAGGCAAAACCCTAGAGAATTCAATGAACCTAGACTATATATGTTGGGGTAGTCTAAGCATCCTAATAGTTATCCTAGCCCAAATCAAACCTGGGGTTCCAACATATTCTACTGATGTTGATTTTGGCTAAGTCCACAGATGGTGACGTCAGCATGAGTCAACAAAAGTCAACAAAGGCAACACATTCCAAATTATTTGCGGGAAAGATGGAGAATGCCATTGATGGCGCCGACGGACCGCTTTTGTCATCTTCTATAAATGGAAGGTGGTAAATCGACAATTAAGGCGGGGCCCAAAATGTAATAGAGCTATTGATCGACGAGCAAAAAAAGGGAAAGATATGTTGGGTCAATAACAAGCAATTAGGGTTTTATGATTTCGCAATTGCGGCTGAACTTCGTCTTCTTCCTCGCCATTAACGTTGATCCTAAAGCACAAGTTCTGATCAGAGAATCTGAAAGCAAAAAAGTGATAGCTATTGCGATATTCATCTGCGATAGCAAGGTTAGGACTGATTCATAAAAGAGAAGAGGCAGAGACATCTGCTAGCTACTTCCAGCACAAGCCATGAATCAACTGAAGACCTTGTCAACTTGTTGCAGTGAAGAAGTTAGTGCTGAAATCTGCTCATCCCAGGAAGATAGACACAGAGATTTTTATCTGGTGTCTAATTGTTTTAAATCTGTATTATTTTCTGTAGGATCCAATCTAGGATCTGAGTGTAGGATTCTTGAGTGAATCTGAGTGTAGTCCTGTGTTATAAAGGCTGAGGTAAGATCTGTTGTAGATCTGAGTGTAGGAGTTTTGAGTGAATCTGAGTGTAGGCCTGTGATATAAAGGTTGACGCAGGATCCCGTTGGGATCTGAGTGGTTGGGCATATTGCCTAAGGTGTAAGTCTTGAAGAAGACTGAGTGGTCCTGTGGGATCGTGCTGTAATCTCCTTGGAGCCGAGTTTTGGGGGAAGTGCCTTGTCTAACACACTGTTAGAAGGGCGCAGAGGGACAATGGACGTACCCAAACTCTGGGTAATCACTATAAAATATCTGTGTCGTCTAGTTGATGTTCTTGAAAGCTTAATCTAACAAATCACCAAGCACAATAATTGAGGTATAGGTCTAGATAATCAAAAAAAACTTAAAACCTAATCACCCCCCTCTAGGTGTTAGCTTACCTTGAAAACAAAGTCTTTTAAGTGGTATCAGAGGGAGGTTGCTCTTTAAGGACTCAATAGTCTGAGTATATCTCCAAGGTCAGCAAGAAAATCTGTCCTTATTGGTTCAGGAGTGAACTATAAGGAGCTAGGTGCCATGAAGCTTCCCATCTGCAGGAAGGAAGGGTTTGGCATTTGGAAGGAGAGGGTTAGGCTGTGTATGGAGGAAGCCGACCCTAGGATCTTTATCACTGTCAAGGAAGGGCCTTTCATCCCTATGAAAGTGTTTGCTCTGGATGCAAATGCCTAGACCCACAAGACCTACTCTGAGATGACAAAGGATGAAGTTATTCTTGCCACAATGGATTAGAGGGCACAAAATATAATTGTGAATGCCATAGACGACTCCACTTTCAAAAATTTGGTATACTACAAAACTGCTAAGGAGATGTGGGACACACTAGTGGTCTACATGGAGGGAATATAGGAAGTGAGAGATGATAGGAAGTCCATGCTCAATCAAGAGTATGAGTCATTAAGGCAGAGCAAGACTAATAGCATAACTGAATGCTATAAAATATTCTTCAGAATTGTCAATGAGCTGAGGATATATGGAAGAGTCTTCAACACTTCTGAGTTGAATGACAAGTTTCTCAGATCTCTAACTAGAGACTGAGATACTAAAATCTGTGCCATCAGAGAAGTGGAAAAACTGGCTGACACTCCACCAGCAACTCTGTTTGGGAAGCTGCTGTCCTATGAAATGCAACTGATAGCCAGAAAAGAGGAGGAGAAAATCAGCAAGTCCCAAGCTAAAGAAAAATAAGTTGCTTTCAAAGCTAAAGCCACAAGGAGGAGTAGAAGTAAGTAACCTTCTCCACCAAGGATGGATGCTGAATCTGACTCAAAAAAATCAGAGACAAGCACATCAAACTGTTATATGTCTGATGAAGACTTTGCTGCCTTCTCTAGGCAGTTTGAGAAGTTTATGAAGAAGAAACACTAGAGAAGAAGGCCCTCTTCCTCCTCTCATCCCAAAGAAGACTACTATACGGACAGGAAGAACTCCTCTAAGGAGGACAGGTATGGATCTAAGCCCAACAAACATGTTTCATCTAAAGTGGTTTGCTATTACTACAGCAAGCCAGGGCATGTAATAGCCGTCTGCCCTGTCAAAAGAAAAGAATCTGGTGTGAAGAAGGACCACAAGCAAAAAGGAAAGAAGGATAAATCCTTCATTGCTAAGAAGAAGATGAGTTGGATGTACTCTTCCTCTTCATAGTCAGAAAGAGAAGGGGAGGATGAATCCTACATTGGGCTTGTTGTTGCTATGTTGGTAGAAGAAGAAGACAACTACAGCCATGGACTGATGTCTCTAACTGATTAAGAATCCAGTAAGGAATAGCCTGGTCAAGTAAAGGTTAATTCTCTGTCCAAGTCTTCTTTTGAGTCAGGCCATGAGACCATCCCAGATTCTGAAGCTCATTCATCAAGAGATGAAGGAGATTCTGAGTCTGAGGAAGATGTCAATTCTGTAATTGACAAATATGGTATCCTTTTGAGTGATTTTAAGGAAAGCAAAATGTTGGCTAAGAAGCAGACTAAAGAAATTGCCTCCCTTCAGCTTGCTGCTTCCCAGCATGCTGATTCAGATTCACTTCTTGATCAGAAAATGAAAGAGATCAATGAGTTGGAGACTATTTCCTTCATTCAGACAGATACCATAAAGTACCAGGAAAATAGAATAAGGGACCTGGAAGTGCTGTTGGAGAGGGAGAAGAGAATAGTGGCTAGTTATTCAAAGCCCAGTTCAGTACTTCCCTTGATAGACAGCTTCACTTCCCAAAAGGGTAATAAGGGGTTGGGATTCAAGGGATCCACAAGAGTTGCCAATCCCAAAGGAAAGGGCAAAGCTCCAGCACAGACACTGGCCTCAAAGCCTGATGTTCCATTCAATAGAATGGTGTTACCTTCCAACAGGTATGACCTAGAGAGAACCTATGGTCACTGGAAGAATGGTAGTTCCACTAGTGTGAGCAAAGATGCTCCACACTATAGTGGTAAATATAGCACGGGTGCAAGTGCCTTTAAGGTTGCCCATGAGGAAATTCAAATGGCCCACCCTGGACCATTTGTTTTTGGTGCACCATCCCCTTTACTCAAGGGTAAAGCTATAGGATGTTCTCAAAATATTCCAACCCACTTTAAGATTAAGGGCAAGTCTGTTAGTAGACCTGATTTAGGCATTTCATAGGACATCAAGAGTGTGCTTTCTAAAAAGAAGGCGACTACTGGTAGGGCTTAAGATATCCCAAGCACTTCTACTGCCAGACCCACCACTAGTCAGACTGATGCTGGGAAATAAAAGAATAGGACTGTTGCTGTACTGTCTGGACTGAG
Organism: Platanthera zijinensis; assembly: GCA_039513925.1. NCBI lineage: Eukaryota > Viridiplantae > Streptophyta > Magnoliopsida > Asparagales > Orchidaceae > Platanthera > Platanthera zijinensis. Next base: position 115,771,772 of record CM077094.1, read on the forward strand.
AGCTACTGTAAATATCGCCAGTAGACCAGCTCTTAAAAGGAGGTACAATATTTATGAGTACTGGTGCTGTGGTAAAGTAGGCCACTATACTATAGATTGCTTGCACAATATAAGTGTGCCAAGAGCAAGAGAGAGCTTACCTGTGAGAAGAGATGCAGGTAGGCATGGTTATTATCAGACGAACATGCACTTAGGACCCAATAAGAATTATGGTCCTAAGGTTAACTAATTTATGCCTTGCAGGTTAGTCCAAGTGGCCATTCCCCTAAATGGTACTTTGACAGTGGGTGTTCTAGACACATGACTGGAACAAGGAGCATGCTGAAGGAATACACTCTAGTAAATAATTGACACAAAGTCATCTTTGGTGGGTCAGAAAAGGGAGTAACTAAAGGTTATGGTAAGATATCAAATGGCATAATCACTATCATACAAGTAGCTTATGTGAAAGGGTTGCAACACAACCTCAAAAGCATAAGCTAACTATTTGATCTTGGCTATGACATTTCGTTCCTCAAGGATGAGTGCTAAATTAGGTGGTCAAGTGACCAAGGGGTCATCTTGATAGACACTAGGAGAGGAAATATCTATTGCCTTAATTTTGATTGTGAAAGTAAGGACTATCCCATATGCCTAGTTGTAGATGAGAAAGCCTCATATTTTGTCCAATGGCACAAGAAGCTGGCTCATCTAAACTATAAGACCATAAGAAAACTCTTTAGTAAAGAGTTAGTTAGAAATGGCCCCAAGATGAAATGCACTAATGAGGTTATCTGCTCTGCATGCCAAAAGGGCAAATAGACAAAGACCTCCTTCAAGAGCATTGGGGACAAAGACTCAGTGAGGTGCCTATACCTCCTGCATATGGACTTGTTTGGTCATATGACAGTTCAAAGTCTAGGTAGGAAAGTCCACAACCTTGTGGTTGTCTATGACTTTTCTAGGTTTTCTTGGGTGTTCTTCCTGAAGAGAAAAGATGAAACCCTTGAAGTCTTCAAGACTTTTGTCAAGCAAATACAGAATGAACTAGACAGTACTGTGGTCAAAATCAGAAGTGACCATAGGACTGAATTTCAGTCTGCAATCATGACAAGGTTCTATGAAGAGCAAGGGATTCACAAAGAATTCTCATATCCTAGAACACCCGAGCAAAATGGAATTGCTGAGAGTAAAAATAGAACCCTCATAGAGTCTGGTAGGACCTTGTTAAGTGATACATCTCTCCTAGAATATTTTTGGGCTGAGGCAGTAAACACTACATGTCATGTCCTTAACAGAGCTTCTATCAACAAAAGCCATAAGAAGACTCCCTATAAGATCTTGAAAGGCAGAAAACCAAACTTATCCTACTTCAGGATTATTGGTAGCAAGTGCTATGTACTGAGCAATGGAAAGTCCTATGTGACAAAGTTTGCTGCCAAATCCCATGAAGGGATCTTTGTTGGGTACAATAATAGTAGGGTATATAGGATCTACAATTTGATAAGTCAAGTTGTGGAAGATTCAGTTCATGTTGTGGAAGTGAGGGATAGATCTAACTTAACTCTAGAGGGAGGGTGAATAGAGTATTTTTAAAACTTTAAGTTATTTTTATAGCGTATTAAAATAGGTGATATATATATATATATATATAAAGAGAAATATCACAGCATAGAAAATAAACAAGTAAAGGCACAACCAGACGACACAAGAAATTTATAGTTGTTCCCCAATAAACCTAGGTATATCCACTCCACCCTGGGAGGAATCAACTACAGGTTTTTGCTCAGGTGCCTTTCCACCACAGGTTTTTGCTTAGGTTCCCTGTCACCATAAGATCAATTTTTCTAAGGGATATCTAGCAACCTTTTGAGCTTTTGATTAGGTGCCCAAAAACCAAACCCAAGTCTTTTGATTAGGTGACTTGTGAACGAAAAAGGCTAACTTTTGAAGTGAGTTAAAACCTTGTACACAATGAAATGAAAATATAAAAAGATGTTATCTTCTATGTCTCAAATCACTGAGAATACTAGTGGATTTGTTGATGTCAAAGCTCCCCCTGAGTTGTATGGATCTGGTCAGGAGAGGAAGCTTTGCTTCAGGGTGTAGGCCTTCAAAATGATGTTGCACTTCTACAAGCTTTTAGAATGATTTTGATTTGTTGTCTCTTGAAAGCCTGAAGCAGATGAAGAAGAACTCTGTGTATAGAACTCTGTGTATATAAGAGCTGTGTTGTGTTCTTCACTGATTACTGATTACTCTTCTTAGTCCATGCAATCTTCTAAAAAATCACTTTATATATTGATTGCAGATTCAAAAACATTTGAATTTTAAATTCTTTCTTTGAAATCCTTTGCATAATTTCTGGGAGTTGGAACGGCTAATTTAGACTTGAATGCATTTCCCTAACTTTCCCAGTAAATATGGTAGAGTAATAACTCTGTGAAATCCATAATTAATGCTGTCAGGTAACGACTATATTATTTAGAATATTGAGCATTAATTATCAAAGTATTACTGACTTAATATAACATAATTTGAAATCAATCTGTTATAGTCGAACTGAGAAACTACAAAGAAGATTAGTTGAACAGAACCTGGAAGGAGTTGGTCGAACTCAGCAAAGATTTCATCAACCTGAGCTCCAAGTTCGTCGAGCTGATAACTCTCTTTCGTCAAGCTGAGCTCCAAGATCGTCGAACAGAGAATATACATGCCAATATGAGCTCCAAGTTTGTCAAACTGAGATAGTCATTCGTTAAGCTAAACTTCTGATATGAGATCACAGTTCATCGATCTCAGCTAGACTTTCGTCGACCTCAACTCAGAGAAGGAACTCTGAGTTAGTCGATCTGAGATCGACGATCATCGAGCTGAGTTCAGCTATCGTCGAATGACTTTTCTGCATACAATTTAACTGCTTTTCCTCTGAATTCTTCTATCTCTAAAGTGAACCTAGACCAAATAACAAGTAGGGTTCCAACAATCTCCCCCTATTTGGGTGAGGTCACTATAAAAATAAAGAAAATCACAAAGCAAGAAAAAATATCTGACATAATTATAGAACTTCAGCAGATATAAACAATTGTGCCTTGTGAGAATATATACAACAATAATAAAGTTCAAAATACATAAGTAGAAAATTATGAATATTTCAGTGAAGATTCTTGGTGCTGGTCATTTTCATATCTCCAGCACTAAGAATCTTCACTGATGTAGCTCTAGGCACTACTGCCTCTGGATGCAAAATCATATAAGTATCAAAATTAAAAAGATTTTTCTATTCATACCTTTCTAATTCCTTCTTCCTGTAGGAAGACATTGTTAAAAATTAAGAAGTGTCTTTTCCTTCTTCTTTGGCTTTCCTTATCTGTGAAAGAGCTACAAAATCCTTGAATCTAGCCATTCTAAAATTAGGATCCAACTCTAGATCATAGATTAGAGAAGGAAGCCTTTCTTGCTCTTGACTTGAGTGTTGATTGCTTTGACTAGTCTGTTGTTGTTGAGAGCTGCTCTGACTTGACTTCTGTTGTTGGCTTCCTTGAGAGGGTCTGGAATGATGAGAAGTAGACCTATGAGACTGAGAAATGCTTCCTGCTGCAGGAGGAGGAGGAGGATGTCCTCTCCTAGATTATGGAGGTGAATTGTATCTCTTCATTTTCTTCCTTCTTTTTTGTTCATTTTTAGAAAACCTCATCTAGAAAGGAGTATCTGGAGTGAGTGTAATTCCATGCAAAATGTAATAAGGAATGTCAGTATTTGATGAAGATTTATAAGCAACTTTTACTGGAGCCTTCTTCTTGGCTTTTCTTTTCTTTGAAAAAACATCTTCTGAATCATCTGAATCAACATCATAATCATCAGATTCATCTTCTGGATGATCATATAACTCATCAATCTGCTTAATTTAATCATCTTTATTCTTAGCTTGAACTTTTGGATCTTTAAGTACAATATCTGCACTATCTTGAGCCTGAACACTATCTCTGGCTCCATATCTTGAAACATGAGTTCATCAAGATTTGGCATAGGAGTTTCATCCCAAGCATAAGTGGGAGGGGAAGAAACTGACTCTATGATATTTACTTTATTATCAACTGATATATTCTCAGAGACTGAAGAAATACTAGAAGAAATATTATATAAACTATCTCTAATCTCTTCTAAAACTGAAGAATCTACTGGAGAAGTATAACAAACTATTGCTTTAGAAAAATTACAAAAAACTTCAGAAAAACTGGGCTGAACTTCAAAAGCAGATAATAAGGAAGATAAGTAAACTATGGGATTAAAAAAAACATCACCAACAGTGATTATTTCTGGGGCTGCTGCCTCTTCTTCAAAGCAAATCATTTCTGAATCAACAATTGGGATTGCTGCTGCTATTACTGGGATTGCTGTTATTGTTGCTGGAGATTCTTCATATGACATCGCCACCTACCTGGATTCAAAGAGACTTGAACCTAGGCCCCCAGAAGAAGGGATAGTGGAGGAGGGAGCTAGTTTAGAAGATAGGTCAGAAATGCTAGTCACAAGAGGAGCAATTTCTTCTTCTATCAACTTCTTGAGGGTAGGAGTGATAAAAGCAAGAATATTAGAAGAGATGGCTGAGAAATCCACATACATAAGCTCAGGTGGAGACTGAGTAGATGCAAAGGGTGGATTGGAAGAGGAGGGAATTGAGGTAAAATAGTTTTGACAGAGATAGAATGACTGAGGTACATCCTAAGGATTGAAGGTAGAGGGAGTGATATAAGGGATGATTTCTTCCTGGATAGGAGATTGAGGTGGTGTTGGAAGAGGGGTTGGGAAATGATGTTGAGGAGATGAATGAGGTGGAGATGGAGGGATGACAGATGGAATGTCATCAAGAATTATTTCTGTAGTATTTTTTTTCCTGTACAGGGGAGTGAGGTGGATATGGAGAAGAGAGAAGATTGAAAGTAGGAAAGGAGGTAGAGGGAATGTCCTCAAAATGATGAGATGGTAGAGGTGATTGAGGAGGTCGAGATGGTGTATCCTCAGAAATATGGATTGGGGAGTGTGGAGGAGATGGTGGTCGAGATGGTGAGATAGGAGGGATGGAAGTAGAAGGTGAGTATGTAATAATAATGGATTATTGTTGAAGAGGAGGAGAGGGAGGAGGGGCAAGAGCTTTTGTAGGGGTTGAGAGAGTGGCTGTTACAGCCCTTGTGTCCTCTGAAGCTGTCCTAGAAGAGGAGACCCTAGATGGCTTTGGGATAACCCTCTCCACTCTGCCAAAGAGGGCAGAGGTAAGCCTCTTAGAGGCATTAATGAAAATGGTCTGGGAGACAAACAAATCTGGGCATTTAGCCTGCAGGAATATGCCCAAAATCCTGTAATAACCTATATCTTTCTTATGTATCTTTTTATTAATAGATTCAAACAGAATTTCTCCCCAGTTAATCCTTTTCTGATTCACCAAGGCACACATCAGATGAAATTGGTGCCTGGTTATGTGATCGTGAGCAGCGTGCTTGCCCAACATCACTTTTCCAACAATATCTGCCAAAAATTTATATTCTATCGAAAGATTTTTCTTAAGAAGGTGGTTAGGGTTTCCTTCTGAATGACCCAACCTATATAGCATTTCATTAAAATCAGAGCTAGATAACTCTATATCATCTTCCCCATGGGTAAAACCAAAAATTTTAGGAAGAACAACAGGGGTAAGAGAAACATGGTGTCCAGAAATCGATCCAGTAATGGTGGTTTGATTTGGAAAAGTTGCTATGAATACCCATTCCTTGATTTGAGTTACAAGAAGCTTGATCCTTGTAGTCATGAACTTTCTTAACTGTTGAGCCTCAAACAACTATAAGATGTTCTTAAAAAATTGATCAGAATGGATAAAGGAATCAATATCAATGTCGAAGACGACATCAAATTTCATTCCGGAAAGAGTCGTCGCTGAAATCGCCATTGCCTGCAAAAACAAGAGGTCAAGTGCAAGAGAACTAGAAAGCACGGGATAGAGTTCGATGAAAACCTAGTTATAAGGTTTTTATAAGTTGAAGCGGCGAACTCCGTCCAATGAATAAGAAAAGCTTCGAACTCAGTTCGATGAAAAAAATCTAATAAAGAAATAAAAGCGTCGATCTAAGTTTGAAGAGGGGGAAAACAATTCGACGTTCTCCATTTGTTAAAAAATTTTCTGAACAAAATTCGTCGATCTCCGTTCGACGAAATGTTTTACAAAGAAATTTCGTCAATCTCCGTTGGATAAAAATCTCAAGAAGAGTTCACAGATCGTCGATCTCCGTTCGACGAAAGGTGGCCAATTCGTCGACCACAGACAAAATCAAATTAAGGCTTCTCCATTAATCATTCCTAGCTGATTTAGGAAGAACAAATGTTTCTTTTCATCTAATGGTTTGGTGAAAATATCTGCTCTTTGTTAATCAGTAGAGATAAAGATAAGATTAAATTCATTTTTTCCACACAATCTCTAATGAAATATTGTCTAATTTTTATATGTTTGTTTCTACTATGATGTACTGGATTTTGTGCAATGGAAATTGCACTGGTATTATAACAAAAGATAGTTGAATTATTTAAGTTGAAACTATAATCCAAAAGCTAATTTTGAATCCACAAAATCTGTGAGCAGCAACTACCATTCAACTTTAGCAATTGATGTGGACACAGAGGTTTGCTTTTTGCAAAACCAAGACACAAGCATATCACCATGGAACTGACAAGTTCCTGATGTGCTTTTCCTATCAACTCTACATCCAGCAAAGTCAGCATTTGAGAGTCTAGATAATTCAAATCCTGACTCAGTAGGATACCAGAGTCCTAGATTAGGACAACCCTTTATATATATTAAAATCCTTTTTAGTAAAATAAGGTGTGATTCTTTATGGTTGACATGAAATCTAGCACAAATACATGTAGAAAACATAATGTCTGGCCTACTAGCTGTAAAATATAATAAGGACCCAATAATAGCCCTATATGTTTTATGATCAACTGGCTTGCCCTATTAATCAGAATCAACTACAACATTGGATTGCATGGGTGTTCTTATGGCAGAGGCATCTGACATCCCAAATCTTTTGATAAGCTCTTTAGAATATTTAGACTGGGATATAAAGATACCATCGGGGGTTTGCTTCACTTGAAGACCAAGAAAGTAAGATAGTTCACCCATGCTACTCATTTCAAACTTTGAATGCATCAGGTCAGAAAACCTTTTGCAAAGTTTGGAATCAGTAGAGCCAAATATTATATCATCTACATATATTTGGACTAGCAAAATTTTTGACTTATGATGTCTAATAAATTAAGTCCTATCTACAATGCCTCAATTGAACTTATGTTCTAAAAGAATGATTGCTAAGGTCTCATACCAAGCTCTTGAAGCTTGCTTTAGACCATAGAGAGCTTTATGAAGCTTTAAAACATAAGAGGGATGATTTGAAGAGATAAAACCTAGTTGTTGTTCAACGTATACTTCCTCTTTTAATTCTCCATTTAGAAATTCACTTTTGACATCCATTTGATAGACTTTGAAATTCTGATAGGCTGCATAAGCAAGAAAAATTCTGATGGCTTCAAGTCTTGCAATAGAAGCAAAGGTTTGATCATAATCAATACCTTCTTCCTGTGAGTAACCTTGGGCTACCAGCCTAGCTTTGTTTCTCACAATTGCTCCTTGTGCATCCAGCTTGTTCCTAAAGACCCATTTAGTTCCAATGACATGGTAGTATTTGGGTCTTGGAACTAAATCCCAAACTCTACACCTCTCAAATTGGTTGAGTGGTGTAGGGAACGTCCGGAATCGGAGATCTCCATGAACTAACGCTTTCCTACGTACTACACGTCGTAGATCTACCGCACCTACACAGCACCTATCGCCCACAATAGTTCTCGTCGCAAGAACGCATCGCAAAATAACAAGGAGGAATGGTCAACTCGAAAACAACGATCGGAAATTTGAGTCGGAGTATTCCCCAAGAAAACACAAAGGTTGCCACTCCTTTTAGAGAGCAAGACCAAGGCTATTGGCCAAGATCCGCTCAAGCAAATAGGATCCACCCGATCCGGAATTAAAAAGCCTAGCAACGGCGAATTCGATTCAAAACTTGCAGCGATTAAATTAACTTTGCGGAGAAAATGATTTGCGAAAACCACCACAACTACTTAGAGAATCACACAAGGAGAGGGAAGAGTTTACCCAACCGGGATGAAGTTTTCACACAAGATAATGGTGGGAGAATCGCTCTCTCCACGGATCCACCGGCGTCACACCGAAGGGATTGCAACCTTCTTCCCAGAGTCGCACTGAAGGAAGTCGCGCCGGAGTCACTCCGAATGGATGGAGGAAGCAAAGGGGGGCCGACGACTTCACACCATAAGCAAGGGGAAGAGGGGGGCGGCGGCTAGATGAATCCTCCTCTCTTGGCCGAAATTTGCAAGGCAAAATTATGTTTCTTCTTTTCTAATTATCTCATAACAAAGCCTCCTTATATAGGAGTTACAAACAAGCCTTAACCATTCATGATGGAGATGTAATCTCATCCATCCGAATGGCTAAATACACACCAACATTAAAATTGTTCAAAATTAAAAATAACAAAACATGCAAATGAATATAAAATTTTCACTAAACATGGGATAATTTTATATTCTAAATATGAAATAAAGTTTTCCCGAATAAAATAAATAAGGCTAATTCTTTGCAGTGGATGAAGCATGCCGCGGGCGGAAGTTATAGTGTAGCCTTCCGTTAGCGTCCTCGTGCCACCTCACATCCTTGAGTTGTATTGCCTTATCAACCGGATCATCATCAGCATCGTCAGCATCGTCATCAAATGGTGGAGGAGAGGCCACGCCATCAATCCTCCCCTGCTCAAATCCACGCATCTCCGTTGCGTGGTCTAAGCGATAGCGGTGAAGGAGAGCGGCATCTAAACTGTGCAGCTCCATCTCTAGTACCCAAGAGTCATCCGATGGGGGTCGATATCGCCAACGGATGAGAAAGCGGTGGGTGTCCCCATCAGCAGTGGTAACAGGCTCAGCATCAAGTATCATCTCTGGAGTGGAAAACGTCCTTGGAAACCTGGGGAACATATTAGCAGTAGGCAGGAAAGAAGGCAACTTACCATCCGATGATATACCTGTAGGGACCGAAGGAGAGAGTTCATCCGTACTACCACTCCCCAACCCATGAGAATTTAGAGTGGGAGAAGAAGACGACAAAGAAGTCAACTCTTGTGGTGGTGACACAAACATCGTTAAATCCGAAATGTTAAAAATGGGGGAGATACCCCAATCAGCAGGCAAGTCCAAAACGAAAGCGTTGTCACCTAACTTTTTAACAATCCGAAAAGGGCCGGCGCGCTTTGGTGCTAACTTTTTAACGGTGCTAGTTGGCAAGCGTTCGGGAACCAAACGGACTAAAACTAGATCGCCAATTTTAAAGTTTGATACTCTCCTATGTAAATTAGCGTGCGCTTGATAAGAGTCGTATTGCGTAGTCAAAGTGGCTCGTATACGTGCATGTAAATCATGGATGTGCTGGGCGAAGGATTGTGCAAACTGACTTGCCTTGTACGTTGGGGGCAACGACACCAAGTCAAGCGGCACAGGAGCCTTATATCCGTGGACAATCTCATTCGGCGACAAACCCGTAGACCTATTCTTGGAATTATTGTAGGCTAATTGGGCATGGGGAAGGAGAAGATCCCAAGTGCTCTTGTGATCACTCACAAGGCATCGTAACAAATTTCCTAAGCTCCGATTAACCACTTCCGTCTGCCCATCAGTTTGGGGATGATAGGCGGAGGAAAACAATAATTTTGTGCCCATTAATATCCAAAGAGTTTTCCAAAAATAACTAGTGAATTTTACGTCCCTATCCGAGACTATGGTATTTGGCACTCCACGGTGACTAACAACTTCTTTAAAATATAATTTAGCGACGTGATACGTATCATTTGTCCTACTGCATGGGATGAAATAAGCCATCTTTGAAAACCTATCCACCACTACAAAAACTGAGTCGTGACGGCGTAGAGTAATGGGGAGGCCTAATACAAAATCCATACTAACGTCTACCCAAGGCATGGAGGGAATAGGCAAGGGAGTATATAATCCAACGTTGGTTTTACTTCCCTTAGATACCTGACACGTGCGGCAGCTACTCACTACCTGCCCCACCATAACCTTCAGTTTTGGCCAATAGAATTTGTCCTCGACTAGCGTAATGGTCTTATCTCTACCGAAGTGGCCACTCAACCCTTCACTATGCAATTCCCATATGATATGTAGTCGTAACGATGACTGCGGGATACATAGCTTCCCGTTCCTAAACAGGTAACCGTCCTTGATAACATATGCAGATATCGTGGAGGGGGAACTATCCTGGGCAGATAAATAAAAGTCCTGGAAGTCAGGACACGTAGCATACTCATCCTTGATCCGCTCAAATCCTACAACATGTACTTCCATAGAGGTGAGTAAAATAGTAAGACGACTAAGGGCGTCTGCGACTCGGTTATCAGCTCCCTTAAGGTGTTTGAGATTAAACGTGTAGCCTTGTAAGAAAGCTACCCACTTAGCGTGTCGTGGGCTGATCTTATGCTGGCCGTTGATGAAATATAAAGCCTCATGATCGGAGAGGATCACAAATTCCTTGGAGAGGAGATAGTGCCTCCAATGGTGTAGACATCGGACTACATCATAAAAATCCCTATCGTAGTTTGAATAGTTCAACTTAGGACCGGACAACTTCTCGCTAAAATAACTAACGGGATGGCCCTCCTGGCTCAAGACACCTCCAATCCCTACCCCAGACGCATTACATGTGAGCTCAAAGACTTTAGAAAAGTCAGGTAGACGTAAGACAGGTGCCTCAGTCATAAGCTCCTTTATTCGTTCAAAGGCATAAGTGGCGGACTTCGTCCATGTAAACTCTCCCTTCTTCATACAGTCGGTGATATGCGCCATAATACTACTGAAGTCTCGTATGAAATGACGATAAAACGTGGCTAACCCATGGAAGCTACGTACCTCACGTAGGGTGGTTGGCACGGGCCAGTCCTTAATGACCTGAACCTTGCCCGGATCAACTCGAATACCCTTAGAACCGACTATATAACCTAAGAACTCTACCTCCGAGGCATTGAAAGTGCATTTCTTAAGATTGAGAAATAAGGTCTCTTTCTGCAGGGTGGAAAGGATCACTCTCATGTGGGAGATGTGCTCGGTAGTAGAGGTGCTATAAATCAGAATATCGTCAAATTAGACGACAACGAACTTCCCCATGAATGGCTGAAATACATGCGTCATCATCCGGGAGAAGGTACTAGGGGCATTGGATAACCCAAAGGGCATCACAAGCCATTCGTACAGACCATCCTTCGACTTAAATGCCGTCTTCCACTCGTCGCCCTCTCGTATCCTAATCTGGTGATAGCCACTCCGAAGATCTAATTTGGAGAATACGGTGGCTCCAGACAAGACATCCAACAAATCATCTAGATGGGGAATGGGAAACCTATACTTGATGGTGATCTTGTTGATAGCCCGGCTATCAACGCACATCCTCCACGTACCATCCTTCTTGGGGGCAAGAAGGGCTGGCACCGCACATGGGCTCATACTAGTCCTAATGAAACCTTTCTCTAGCAAACCCTCTATCTGGGACTGCAACTCCTGGTGAGCTGCGGGGTGGAGTCGATAATGGGGCTGATTTGGCAAGGAAGACCCCATGATGAGGTCTATCGCATGCTGGATATTCCTAAGCAGGGGTAACGTGGGCGGTAACTCATCCGGGTACACGTCCCTATAATCTTCCAATAGTACCCGTAACTCACTAGGTAACTCATCCAAAATGCTAGAATCAGGCTTCGCACTTAGGAGGACTAGTGCATACATAATTCCACCAAGGAACGGATCTCTCTCAAACTCTTTCCTACCAACTAGATTCAACGTCTTCCGTTCTACCGGGATAGTGGTGTCCTTAGCCAATACTACGGGCTCCTTTGGAATGGTCGGTCTCAAGGTGATGGTTTTACCATTGAATTTGAACTCATAAGTGTTGGCTCTACCAAAATGAGTAACATCACGGTCATATAGCCAATGGCGGCCTAACAACACATGACAAGCGTCCATCGGAAGGACATCACACCACACCTCATCAACGTAGGACTTGAATGAGAGTGGGACCAGACATCGCTTGGTAAGGGGTACAGAGATCTTGTTGATCCAAGCGACCTTATATGGGGTCGGGTGTGGTTCCGTGGTCAAGGACATACGTGCTATGGCGTTCTCAGATACGACATTCACACAGCTACCACTATCAACAATAAGCTTGCAAAGTTTCTCGCCACTCTTAAAAATCAGGGAAAATATGCTCGTCCTTTTCCACTCATCTAATGGACGAGGGGTGGCCAAGATACAACGCATCACCATAAGGGGGTGATCGTCCTCTAAGTCACTTGGGACCCCTTCCAGGTCGCTCTCCTCAGCAGCCTCATAAACGTAATCCGCAAGATCGGTCGTCGACTCTAACAAGGCTATGGCTTTAGTTTTCGTTGGGCATTCGAAGGCGTAGTGACCTTGAATGCCGCAAGAGTAACATGTGGCGTTAGTCTTGCTAACCTTTCCGATAGGTATACGTTCGCTCGCGGGATTCTTAGTGTTCCTAGCAGTGATCACGACAGACTTTGACTCGGCGGACTGGAACTTCCCTTTGTCCTGATATGTGGAGGAAGATGATCCGGTAGTAGATTTCCCCTTCGTAAGGGAATAACGGGAGTGAGCCTTAGATGCTAAGTGTTTCTCAATGTCGAGGGCGGCATTGAATGTCGTGTTTAGATCAGTGTGGCCATATCGTAAGAGCTTTTGCTGAATATCGGGATTAAGCCCCTTACGGAATCTAGAGAGGGTGACCTCGGGGATTTCCTTCAGATCACAACGCACCATTCGGTCCTTCAATTCTCCCATATACTCCGCTACTGAATTTGAGCCCTGCCGCAGGGTGGCAAGCTCGTCAAACATCTGTGTCCGATGGTACGCGGGAACGTACTGATCGGTCAACAAATTCTTCATTACGGTCCACCCAATAATTGGGTTTCCGTCTCCCGCACCTAGCCTATGCTCTTCATTTAGCCAATAAGTTTTGGCACGGCCTGTCAACTTCATCCTGGCGACTTGGACCTTTTGGGGGTCCGTGAGATGGTGCAAGTCATAGTAACATTCCATGTCCACTATCCACGTAAGGAAGTTCTGTGAATCTCCCATGCCGTCGAAAGTGGGGGCATCAATCTTGATGACCCTAGTAATGTCAAACTCTCGCTCGTGGCGACGGCCTCGAGGGGGCTCTCGTGGGGAGTCCCCATCCGAATCCGAATCAGAGATGTGTTGGCGTCGGCGGGGCAACTCAACATTAGCGGGTGGTGGTGGTGGCCTAACTTGATTTTGTAAAATCTGTGCTAAAGTGGCCCTAAGCTCCGCCATATCATTACGTAGACCTGCTATCGCTTCAGCGTTATGAAGTTCATTCCCGTTCTCAGCCATCCTAGACGTAGACGGCGCCGTATATTCCGTGCCTAGCCTAGTGCGCATGCAAGACCCAGAAAATTATGAAAGATGATTTTTCCTAGGGCTGTAGCTAGAATGAAAATAAAACTTTTTTTGAAAAGCTTGATGTGAGAAACACGTAGATCGTTAAAATTTTTTTTTTTGAAATTTTGCTGAAAATGAAGATTTCAGCCCGCTATTTGCAGACCAACTGGACAGAATTACGATGTTCTAATTTGCAGGCCAACCTAACAAGGCCGAATTAAAAAATTTTCTGTTTTAAAGTTGCTGGAAATAAGTGCAGGAATCTACAGTTTTTTTTTCAGATTTTTTGACAAGTTTAAAATTCCGAGGGATTTACTAAACGCAGACCAATCCGAAAATTTCAGATCTTAGTAAATTCAGATCAACCAACGACGAACGCAGAGAGGATGTTTGCAACGTGGAAGTTGAAACAACCGCCTCTGATACCAAATTGGTGTAGGGAACGTCCGGAATCGGAGATCTCCACGAACTAACGCTTTCCTACGCACTACACGTCGTAGATCTACCGCACCTACACAGCACCTATCGCCCACAATAGTTCTCGTCGCAAGAACGCAGCGCAAAATAACAAGGAGGAATGGTCGACTCGAAAACATCGATCGGAAATTTGAGTCGGAATATTCCCCAAGAAAACACAAAGGTTGCCACTCCTTTTAGAGAGCAAGACCAAGGCTATTGGCCAAGATCCGCTCAAGCAAATATGATCCACCCGATCCGGAATTAAAAAGCATAGCAACGGCGAATTCGATTCAAAACTTGCAGCGATTAAAATAACTTTACGGAGAAAACGATTTGCGAAAACCACCACAACTACTTAGAGAATCACACAAGGAGAGGGAAGAGTTTACCCAACCGGGATGAAGTTTTCACACAAGATAACGGTGGGAGAATCGCTCTCTTCACGGATCCACCGGCGTCACACCGAAGGGATTGCAACCTTCTTCCCGGAGTCGCACCGAAGGAAGCCGTGCCGGAGTCGCTCCGAACGGATGGAGGAAGTAAAGGGGGGCCGGCGGCTTCACACCACAAGAAAGGGGAAGAGGGGGGCGGCGGCTAGATGAAGCCTCCTCTCTTGGCCGAAATTTGCAAGGCAAAATTAGGTTTCTTCTTTTCTAATTATCTCATAACAAAGCCTCCTTATATAGGAGTTACAAACAAGCCTTAACCATTCATGATGGAGATGTAATCTCATCCATCCGAATGGCTAAATGCACACCAACATTAAAATTGTTCAAAATTAAAAATAACAAAACATGCAAATGAATATAAAATTATCACTAAACATGGGATAATTTTATATTCTAAATATGAAATAAAGTTTTCCCGATAAAATAAATAAGGCTAATTCTTTGCAGTGGATGAAGCACGCCGCGGGCGGAAGTTATAGCGTAGCCTTCCGTTAGCGTCCTCGTACCGCCTCACGTCCTTGAGTTGTATTGCCTTATCAACTGGATCATCATCAGCATCGTCAGCATCGTCATCAAATGGTGGAGGAGAGGCCACGCCATCATTGAGTTCCTCTTGCATTGCAATAATCCAGTGGGGATCTTTCTCTGCATATTTTATGGATTGAGGCTCAATTTGAGAAATAAAGCAAACATGCATCAGATCTTGTTTGAGTTGATGTCTTGTTTGCACACCAGCTGATATGTCTCCAATCACTTGAGATATGGGATGATCTCTAAGTGTGACAAGATCAGTGGGTTGAGTTGGTTCATCAAAAGCTTGTGGAATTAATTCCTCTTGTGGAATTATATTTGCTATTGTGTATTCAACTGCTTCAACAATTTCTTTTTCACTGTCTTCATCAATCTGTGGAGAAGGATGCAATTTAACCTCTTGGGTAAGGTTTAAATAATTCAACTTCTCACACAGATAGGGTACCTACAAAGTGTCTCTGGTAGAAGAATCCTTCTCCTTGTAAAACATGTTAGCTTCAGCAAAGGATACATGTATAGATTCTTCCATTTTCAATGTTGATTTGTTAAATACCCTTTAAGCCTTGCTGACTTGGGAATATCCAAAGAAAATTCCCTCTGCACCTTTGGCTTCAAATTTTCTTAAGTGTTTCTTGTTATTATTATGAATATAGCATTTACAACCAAATACTTAAAAAAAAATCTACTTTCGATTGCTTTCCCTCAAGTAATTTATAGGGATTCTTACCCTAAAGTTTCTGTATTAAACTTCTGTTAAGAACATAGTTTGTTGTGCTTACAGTCTCTGCCCAAAAGGATAGCGGCAAATAAGCATCTGCAAGTAATTTACCAGCAGATTCAATAAGCGTTCTATTTTTTCTTTTAGCTACCCCATTTTGTTGAGGAGTTCTAGGAGAAGAAAAATAGTGTCTAATACATTCCTTCTCACATAATTCTTTCATCAAAACAGATTCAAACTCGGTTCCATAATCACTTCTGATCAATGCAACCTGAGTAGTGTACTCAATCTTGATGTTCCTAAGAAAGTCTGTAAGAATCTTAAAGTTATCTGACTTGTTTCTCAGAAAGAACACCCAAGTGAATCTAGAGAAGTCATCAACAATAACTAGAGTGTATTACTCTCCTCCTAGACTTTGTACAACTATAGGGCCAAAAAAGTCCATATGTAGCAAGTACAAAATCCTAGGTGAATCACTTTTATTAATGGATTTGAAACTATTTTAAGTTTGCTTGCTTAATTGACAAGACTTACAGAGTCCTTCTTTCTTGTAAGAACCAGAAGGCTGTCCTCTAACAAGGTTATCCATAGATAATTTAACAATATTCCTATGGTTTACATGACCTAGTCTCTTATGCCATAAATCATTAGTGTTACTGATTTAGTTAAATAAACAAATTTCTAAATTAGCAAATTTGAAATTAACTATATATATATTTCCTTGACTAATTCTAGTTAAAACATTTTTGTTTTTATCAGAAGTAATAATACAAGAAGATTGATTGAATGATACCTGATAACCGTCATCACATAATTGGCTTATGGATATTAGGTTATGCTTGAGACCACTTATATAGGCTACCATCTTGATGGTAACTACTCTAACTTTGACATTTCCATATCCTTCTGCCTGTCTATAGTTGGAGTCTCTAAATATCACTTTTGATCCAAGCTTTTCCTTGAAATCACTTAGGTTAGCTTTACTTCCTATCATGTGTTTTGAACACCCACTATCTAGATACCACTGTTCCTCTGTGGTAGGATAGTTCTTTACCTGTAAAAAAAAGATTAGTTGTTTTTGACCCAGGTAACCTTGGGTCCTTGATTTCTTTCAAATTTATAATTAGAAATTTAAGAGAATTCAGGTTGGTCCTTATAACATAGTAGATGATATCTCCTAGGAGGAATAATCCACTAAGTAAAAGGATTAATAAATGCTTGATTTTGATTAAAGTTTTAAAAAGAATTAAAGTTTCTGTTATAAGAAACTAGGTTCGATGAATTATAATAAGTTCGTCGATCTGCGTTCGACGAATAAGGACGAGTTCGTCGAACCCCATTCACAGAATGAAAGTATTCATTCTCTACGCCCCACGTTTGTCGATCGCGGTTCGACGAACCATATTGAGTTCATCGAGCACAGTTAAACGAATAATTATACTGAAAATCTGCGTTCAAAGTTCGTCGATATGAGTTCGATGATCCATATTCATTTAGTCGAGCTTGGTTCGACGAAATATGTTTAACATTATTTTTATTAAAATTTTTCCTTTTCTTTTGTTTAGTCTTATGCAAAACTTCTGTTTCTTTATTAATGTCTTCTACGTTTTCTTTTCCTTTTTCAGAAATGAATTTAATAGGAGTAGATAGTATGTTTTTTTGTAAAAGTGGAGGCTGACTAGATGAAGCTCCCAAGCCCAGTTTGCCATTAAGCCTAGCATTGACTGTACTTGTGATGTTCTTCAATTTGATACTTCTCCTATTAAGGGATTCTTCAAATTACTTAGCCTCAAATAATTTAGTTTTCAAAGATATTATCTGTTCTGAAGCATTATCTAGATCATCTTTGAGTTTAAAGTTTTCAGAAAATAGGTTATCAAATTCAATTAGCTTTTCTCTGAGGAGTTTGATTTCCTTCTCAGATTTAATTAAATCATTGCATAACAATTTAAATTCAGTTTTAAATTGATCTGAAGTAAAATCAAAAGAAGAAATTACCTGATCTTCTTCTGATACAGATTCATCTTCTGAGTTGTCAGCTTC
Source organism: Platanthera zijinensis (assembly GCA_039513925.1). NCBI lineage: Eukaryota > Viridiplantae > Streptophyta > Magnoliopsida > Asparagales > Orchidaceae > Platanthera > Platanthera zijinensis. Next base: position 115,789,547 of record CM077094.1, read on the forward strand.
TGAATTAGCAGTTTCAGAGTTGATGCAAGATGCATTGATTGCCATCAAGCAGACCTCTCTGGCCTTGGCCTCTTCTTCATCCTCAATAGATCTGGATGAAGACTCTTCCTCTGAGTCATTCCAGGTTTCAACAACAAATCCTCTCTCCTTCTTTTTGTATTTGCTGGAGGAGGGCTTGCTGGAATGTTTTTTAGAGTATTTCTCCTTTCTTTTATCTTTCTTCTTATTTTCTGGACACTCTGGTAATATGTGTCTAGGTTTCCTGCATCCATAGCAAATTATTTCTTTAGTTGGAGTCTTTTAATACCTTAGCTTATCTTCTTTTCTGGAAGATCTTCTCCTAAAGATCTTCTTTGCCATCTTGTAAAATCTCTTAGTGAAGAGACTCAATAGATCTTCATTGTCTGGAATGGCTTCTGCCTCTTCAGTTGCTTTAAAAGCAATACTTTGCTCTTTCCTTAATGAAGATGAAGTTCTTTGTTCAGCTTCTCTGGTCTTGATGAGCTGCTCATAAGGCTTAAGCTTGCCCAACAAAGTTTCAGTAGAGATTTCATTTAGGCTTCTAGCTTCCTTGATTGGCCAGATCCTAGAGTCCCATGTTCTAGGGAAGCACAAAGAATCTTGTCATTTATCTCTGTCAATGAGATGTTCTTGTCCAGACTTTTCAGCTCATTTACTATAAGACTGAGTTTGTTATACATGTATGCAACTGATTCTGACTCTTCCTTCTTGAAATTCTCACACTGAGAGATCAAATGTGATATCCTATCTTTCCTTTCATCAACAGATCCTGCTACCATAGCATTTAGGGAGTCCCAAATGGCCTTTGCTGAAGTACATTCAGCAACCTTCTGGAATATGTCATCAGACATAGTTTGGGCCAGAATGTTCATTGCTTTAGCATCAACAATCTTGGACTTCTTTTGAGCATCAGTCCACTCAGGTGGTGGAACTTCATTTATGCTTGTTATTGTTTCCATTGGTAGTGGGGGACCTGTCAAAATGGAATTATATATATCTTCATTAATGGAATTCATGTAAAGCCTCATCCTTTCCTTCCAAAGTGCAAACTTATTAAGATTGCACACTGGTGGTCTGGTGCATGAATACTCCTTATTTTGTGCCATGATATAAACGACAAACTAGAGTAAATAAGATCTATCAAAGATCTTTTGGTTCATGTGTCATCCTATGAAACCAAAGAACAACCCTCTGATACCAATTGAAAGTGAGGGATAGATCTAACTTAATTCTAGAGGGGGGGGGGTGAATAGAGTATTTAAAAAACTTTAAGTTATTTTTATAGCGGATTAAAATAGGTGATATATATATAAAGATAAATATCACAACACAGAAAATAAACAAGTAAAGGCACAACCAGACGAAATAAGGATTTTATAGTGGTTCTCCAATAAACCTAGGAACATCCACTCTTCTACCATCCTGGTAGGAATCCACTATAGGTTTTTGCTCAGGTGCCCAGCCACCACTGGATTTTGCTCAGATGCCCTGTCACCACAAGATACATTTTTATAAGGGAGATCTAACAACCCTTTGAGCTTTTGATCAGGTTCCCAAAAAACAAACCCAAGTCTTTTGATCAGGTGACTTGTGAACCAAAAAGGCTAACTTTTGAAGGGAGTTAAAACCATGTACACAGTGAAATGAAAATGTAAAAAGATGTTGACTTCTCTGTCTCAAATATCTGAGAAGACTAGTGGATTTGTTGATGTCAAAGCTCCCCCTGAGTTGTATGGATCTGATCAGGAGAGGAAGCTTTGCTTTAGGGTATAGGCCTCCAAAATGATGTTACTCTTCTGCAAGCTTTTAGACTGATTTTGATTTTTTGTCTCTTGAAAGCCTGAAGCTGATGAAGATTAACTCTGTGCATAGAACTCTGTGTATATGAGAGTTGTGTTGTGTTCTTCACTGATTACTGATTACTCTTCTTAGTCCATGCAATCTTCTTAAAAATCACTTTATATATTGATTGTAGATTCAAAAACATTTGAATTTTAAATTCTTTCCTTGAAATCCTCTGCATAATTTCTGGGAGTTAGAATGGCTACTTTAGACTTGAATGCATTTAAATAACTGTCCCAATAAATATGGTAGAGTAATAACTCTATGAAATCCAAAATTATTGTTGCCATTAACAGCTGTATTCTTGAGAATATTGAGCATTAATTATCAGAGTATTACTGACTTAATATAATTTGAAATCAAACTGCTATAGTCGAACTGAGAAACTGCAGAGAAGATTAGTCGAACAAAACCTGGAAGGAGTTAGTCGAACTCAGCAAAGATTTCGTCGACCTGAGCTCCAAGTTCATCGAGCTGATAACTCTCCTTCTTCGAGCTGAGCTCCATGATCTTCAAACAAAGAATATACTTGTAATTTTAGCTCCAAGTTCGTCGAACGAAGATAGTCATTCATCGAGCTGAACTTCTGATATGAGATCACAGTTCGTCGCTCTCAGCTAGACTTTCATCGAGCTCAACTCAGAGAAGGAACTTTGAGTTTGTCGATCTTAGATTGATGATCGTCGAGCTGAGTTTAGCTATCATCGAACGAATTTTCCGCTTACTTTTTTACTGCTTTTCCTCTGAAGTCTTCTGTCTCTAAAGTCTTCTGAAGGAGGGTACTAACAATATAAGTATGTACTGCTGACCTTGACCTTGAAAATAACCTATGACCGTAGACTATACATGTTGGGTCATTTAATCAATCCTAATAGTGAACCTAGCCCAAACCACAAGTAGGGTTCCAACATGTTGTATTTGATGAATCAAACATGATTAACTGTGAATTGCATAGCTCCACTTCTAGTTCAACAGGCATAGAGCAGGTGATGTCAAGCTTACCATCAAGGAAGATGCTCCCACAATCTAAGATAAGAGAAAAGATATGTGTTGTCCATAAGGAGCTCAAGACTCGCAAGTTGAGAATGAAGAACGGCTAGATGAAGACAATGAAGCACAACAAGCTGAAGTTAGATTGCCTCCAATTATAAGGAATCTGAGGGACCATCCAGCCCACCAAATCATTGGTGATGCAAGCCATGGAGTCCAGACCAGAAGCAAGAGTATCAATACAGCTCTCTACTCAAGCTTTCTGTCTCAAGAAGATCCCAAGAAGTTTGAAGAGGCAATCAAAGACCAATTTTGGATTGGAGAAATGTAGGAAGAACTGAACCAGTTCAAGAGATGTAGAGTCTAGAAACTAGTTCCCAGGCCTGAGGGACATAATGTCATAGGAACTAAGTGGATCTATAGAAATAAGTTGGATGAGAATGGCATTATTGTAAAGAACAAGGCTAGACTGGTGGCTAAAGGATACATGCAAGAAGAAGGGATAGATTTTGACCGGACATTTGCCCCAGTAGCCAGATTGGAAGCAATAAGACTCTTCCTTGCATTTGCGGCCTATCAATGATTCAAAGTCTACCAGATGGATGTGAAGTCAGCCTTCCCGAATGGGTAATTAAAAGAAGAGGTCTATGTTGAACAGCCTCCAGGTTTTGTTGACTCTAACTCTCCTGATTTTGTTTATAGACTTAGGAAAGCTCTATATTGGTTGAAGCAAGCCCCTAGAGCATGGTATGAGATTTTGTCTAGTTTCATCATTGTGAACAAATTCTCAAGGGGGAAAATAGACAATACCCTATTCCTAAGGGAATCTAAGGGCAAGATCATCCTAGTCCAGATATATGTTGATGATATTATCTTTAGATCTACTGATGATAACCTTTACAGGAAGTTTGTTAAACTTATGCAAAGGAAGTTTGAGATGAGTAGTATGGGTAAGCTCAAGTTCTTCTTGGGTCTCCAAGTTAGATAGACTGATGATGGCTTGTCTATATCCCAGTCCAAGTACACCAGGGAGTTGATTAAGAAATATAGAATGGAGAATGCCTCCACCATAAAAACTCCCATTGCGTCAAGTATGCCTTTAAACAAAGATGAAGTAGGGAAACCTGTTAATGAAACTTTGTATAGAGGGATAATTAGCTCCCTTCTATACCTGACAGCTAGTAGGCCTGATATCATGTTTACCACATAAGTCTGTGCTAGGTTTCAGGTGAAAGTTAGGGTTAGATCTGATATACTCTAGAGAGGGGGGGGGGGGTGAATAGAGTATGTATGTGTGTTTTCAAAACTTTCTTCCTTAATAGTATACTATCTTTATCTTTAACAACTATATCTAACTATCACAGATTAAAGTAAATACAAGATCACAAAATATCTAACTAACACAGACACAGTAAAAACAAAAAAGAATGAGCAACCAGACAACACAAGAAATTTATAGTGGTTCCCCAAATTGGGTACATCCACTATTCTACCACCATTGGTAGAAATCCATTGCAGGTTTTGATCAGGTGACTGTCACCAATGAGCTTTTGATCAGGTGCTCAAAAACCAAACCTCAAGTCTTTTGGAAGGATACTTACAACCAGAATAATTTTGAAGGGAATTAAAACCATGTACAGAGGTGGGAATGAGAGAGTGATGTAAGTCTTATTTTCTCAAATCAAAATGAGAAGACTGTGTGGATTCTTATTTGTTGTCAAAGCTCCCCCTGAGATCTTGAATGGTTCAGGAGTGGAAGCTTTGTTCAAAGGTGTAGGCCTCTAGCTTTTCGGAGATCCTTGACTGGTTTGAATGTTGCTGTCACTTGAGATCCCTGAAAACAAAGAGGGAGAGAAAGAGAGAAAGATTCTTGATGGTGATAGTTGTTTTTTCTTCTTCTCTTTAGAGCATCCAATTTTTGAGAGATCTTTTTCACTGCACTTTTGAAGAAGTTTTCTTTGCTGTGTCTCTGGTTGATAATCAATCTCAGCTCTCGTGTGTTGCTTGTTTTTATTGGCAGGGAGATGTCTATTAGATCACTGCAACTTGGTCGAATTTAAAAGAAATTATGCAATAAATGTTTAGCCGAAATCTTGGGAACGAGAAGCGGTAAGAATGCTGTCAATTATTCTATTCTATGTCTGTCCCGAGATATAAGAATTAATTCCATGGAGGATGTTAGCAATCAATGCTGCCAGTAACGGATCTATTTAGAGAATATAAGTGCATTGATTTATAAGGGAATTAATAGCCTATAATAGTTAAAATGATGAGACAGAAAGAGAAAGAATAAATAACAAAATGTCTTACGGTTTTCGTCGACCTGAGATCAGCTTTCGTCGACCTCTAATCAGCTTTCGTCGACCTCTAATCAGCTTTCGTTGACCTGAGCTCTGTGAATTAACTGCTGTGCATAAACTGACTAATTCTGCGCTCTATGTTCGTCGACCTGAGACTGTGAAGTTAGTCGACCTAAGAACTTGGTCAATCTGTTGGTGTTGAGTGAATAACACATCTGGCGTCTAGTGTTCTTTGTCTCTAAGTGATTCTTGGCTTTGAGTGAATTATGGCGCTGAGTGTTGAAGAGTTAGTCGATTTGAGTACGGAGTTCATCGAGCTCAGCTCAGATATTTTGGCTCTGAGTTAGTCGAGCTGAGCACGACTATCGTCGACCTGAGATCGACGAATGTAGATTTCTTTTTCAAATTCTTGATCTCTCTAAGTCTTGAGTCTTTGGCAGTGATGGAAGCTAGTCCTTTGTACTGTTGACTCGAAGGACTTTCCCTAGACTCTAAGACACACCTATGACCCTGATCTATACATATTGGGTCATATCCTAACTCAGTGAACCTAGACCAAATTCAACTAGAGGTTCCAATAATCTCCCCTATTTGTGTGAGGTCACTGATTACAGACTCAATAAAGAAAATACAAAAAGCAGGAACATATCATATATCTGGCAGATAATTTACTAACAAGTGCAGCAGATATAAGTACATAGCTTTGTAACAGATAATAAAAACATAAATTTAACAAAGTATACCACAAGTAGCAATTTTTTCTTCAGGATTCTCTGCTACTACTTCTTGGATTTTTATTCCATCTTCTTTTCTCCTGGCTTTGTAAATATAATTTCCCTGTTAGGATTTTCAGCTTCTCTTTTTGATATATATAAATCAGCAGCTCCAATCACTGTCTGAGTTGATGTTTTGGGAATATTTGCTTCTGGATGTCTAACCATATATTCAGTAGGATCAAATAGTTTCTTGCATATCTGAAGCCTTTCAAGTTCTTTTTCTCTGTATGTGGACATTATGGAGAATTTTGTTGGATCCTGTCCTTCTTCTCTGGCCTTTTTCATTTGTGACAAAGCAATTAATTCTTGGAGTCTGGCCATCCTGAAGTTTGAATCATCATCCTGACTGGTTGAAGATTGATCTTCCTGTGAGGATAGCAGTGCAACAGGCTTGAAATGTGTAGACTGTGCTTGAAAGTTTGTCTCAGCTTGGATTTCTGCACTTAGAGTGTATAAGGGTTTGGGAGGTGCAGTTTCACTGTATTTTCCTTTAGGCTTGAATGATTCAGAATGCCTTCTTTGTTCTGTTTGAGGTTGAGGAGGAGAGAATTCTGGTTTTTGATAAATAATTTCCTTTATTTGTTCTGAACCACTAACACTTCTCTGGTGACTGCTTCTATGAGAATGCTGACTGGATGACCTTTTCTGTCTCTGATAAGTTCTTGTGTAGGAGGGCTTGGAAGGAGCATCTGACTTTTGAGAACTCATTCCAGAAGCACTAGCAGCTGGTGGAGGAGGAGGAGGAGAATCCTTCCTATATTTGTGAGCTGGAGGTGGAGAATACCTTCTGCTTGTCTTCCTGGCCTTCTATTCATTCTTTGAGAGCCACATCCAGGCAAGCATTCCCTTGTATGGGGTTATTTTTTGAAGGATATAGTAGGAAGTATCATTTGTATTTCTAGGTTTGGGAGTAGGAGGAGGTGGAGCCTTCCTTTTCTTTGAGAGCTTCCTTTTCTTAGATTCCTTATCAGAATCATCATCATCATCATCATTAGAGGATTGAGGATTGTCATACAGGTCATCTATCTCTTTTAAGAACTCAGCAGGAATGGAGGTTTTTCCATGCTGGACAGGAGATGGAGGAGGAATGTCAATTGGTCCTAGAGAGTTGCTTGTGACAGTACTTACAGCAGCTGCATTTTACTCTTCTTCAACATCAGCCATGATAAAGGCATCAAGATCAGGCATTGGAGAATCATCCATGATAAATGTTGGAGCAGAAAATGTTTCTGGATGGGAGGAGGCTCTGACTGAATCAGCTTTGGTTGTCTCTGCTGGAGTTTTGGAAATCTTGGCAAGACTGTCCTTAAGTTGCTTAGCAACATCAGGACTTATTGGGGAGGAGTAGGGGATAAGAGCCAAGGATGGCTTAGTATACTCAGCTGGAGGGAGACTTAGGTAAGCTGTATCTAAAGTCTTTAACAGACTTATCAAGTCTACTGTGGGATGGATGACAACATCTCAAACAGATTTTATTACAGCTATTACTGACTCATCAATGTCCATGTAAATTTCAATGAATTCAGTTAAATCAAATATATCAGAATCTATACTATTTGTCACTGCTTCTGCTTGAGCTGCTTGAGCTGTTGCTTCTACTTCATCATTAAGTATCTCCCCCTGCCTGGTTTCAGTATGTACTGAAGCCAGGCCCCAAGATGAAGAGAGGGTTGAGGTGAGGGTAGAGATTTGAGCAGAGAGAGATGATATGGATATAACAAGAGGGGAAATAGCCTCTGCAATGATGGTTTGGAGGATAGGCTTGAGGAGCTCAAGAAGTGGTTGGATGATAGAGGGATTCAAAGATATGGAGTCAGATGGTATGGCAAGAGGTGGTGGAGAAGGTATAGAGGTAGTGATGATAGTTGCTGGAGGAGATGGTTGATTGGAAGTTTCTGGAAGGGGGTCCTGTTGAGGAGAGTGTTGAGGAGAAGGAGTGTTCAGAGGAGATGAGAGTAAATTGAAGGATGTGATTGAAGATAGAGTGGAGAGGGGGATATCAGCAAGATGAGATGGAAGAGGAGATTGAGGAGGAGTAGGGATGGATGTATTATCCCTAGGAGAGGGAGAATTTGATGGAATATGTGTAGGGGAAGAAGAAATTGGAGATGCTGGAGGTGTTGGGGTATGGATGTGGATGGTAGTGGAAGGTGTTGGTAACTCGACTTGTTGTTGTTGGGATGGAACTGGAGGGACAGGAGGTGGTGGAGGAGTGGAGAGGATCCCTTCAGAGGTGTGGGGAGTGGCTGTAGAAGCCCTTGTACTTCTTGAAGCTTGGGTGGCAGAGGATGAAGCCTTTGAGGGATTTGTGATTGTCCTCTCCCACCTCCCAAACAAGGTACATGTGAGCCTCTTGCTGGCATTGATGAATGTGGTCAGGGAGACTAGTGATTCAGCAGCCTTTGCTGTCAAGAAGATCCCTAAGATCCTTCCAAAGTTTACTTCCTTCTTACTATTTCTTTTCCTGATAAGATCAAAAATGATTTGAGCCCAGTCCACCTGCCTTTTGTTTACCACTGCACACATGAATAGAAATTGATGCCTGGTAATATAATCATATGCAGTGTGCTTGCCCAGCAAGATTTTCCCAACTATATCTATGAGAAATTTGAACTCGGCAGATAGGTGTTTCTTCAGTAGTTTATTAGGGTTGTCCCCAGAGTACCCCATTGTGTTCAGCATTATATAAGACTCTTCCGAATCAATTTCTAACTCTTCCTCACCATTTTTCAATCCACACAATTCAGTAAGAATATCAGGGGTAAGAGAGATTTTGTTACCCGCGATGCTGCCGGTCATCTTGTTCTCATTGACGGTAGCTGTGTACACCCATTCTCTGATTTTTGTGCTGGGTAGTTTGATTCTCATGGTCAGTAGTTGTTTCAGTGTTTGCTCTTCCAGTAGTTGCAGGATGGGAAGAAATATCGGATCTGAATGCTGGAATGAGTCAAAATCCATGTCGAATCCTATGTCAAATTTCATTGCCGCAAGAGCGCCTGCTGGAATCGCCATGAATGCACATGTAAGAGAGAAAATGAAAATCAAGTGCAAGAGAACTGAAAGCGCAGGACGGAGGTCGAAGAAAACCTAAATATAGTGTTTTCCTGAATATGAACTGACAGAATCCGTTCCATGAAAAATGAATAGATCTTCGATCTGAGGTCGACGAAATAATTTGGACTTAAATGATTCGTCGATCTCAGTCTGAAGGGTTGAAGACATTTCGTCGATCTTTGTTCGACGAAAGTTTTCTGAAGTAGGTTCGTCGATCTTAGTTCGACGAAACTAACTCCACACAGAGAGTTTGTCGATCTCCGTTCGATGAATATCTCACAAACATCTCCCAGTTCGTCGATATCCGTTCGACGAACTTTGAAAAATTCGTCGAGTACAGACAGAAATTAATCTAATTCTTCTCCATTTATCATTCCAAGCTGATTTATGAAGAATAGATGATTTCTTTCATCCAGAGGTTTGGTGAAGATATCAGCTCTTTGTAAATCAGTATAGATATAGACAAGATTAATTTTATTTTTGTCTACACACTCTCTAATGAAATGATGCCTAATGTCTATATGCTTAGTTCTGCTGTGATGAACTGGATTTTGTGCTATGACTATAACACTTATGTTATCACATAGTAATGTTGAATTATTTAAGTTGATATCATTGTCCAGTAGTTGGTTTTGAATCCACAGCATTTGGGAACAGCAACTGCCAGGTGCAATATATTCAGCTTCAGCAGTTGATGTTGACACAGATGACTGCTTCTTGCAAAACTAAAACACTAATCTCATACCAAGGAACTGACAAGTTCCTGAAGTACTTTTTCTGTCCACTCTGCATCCAGCAAAGTCAGCATCTGAGTATCCAGTCAACTCAAACTCTGACTTAGTAGGATACCAGAGACCTAGACTAGGACAACCCTTTATATATCTCAAAATTCTTTTTAGAAAAACTAGATGTGATTCTTTAGGGTTCACCTGGAACCTAGCATAAAGTCATGTAGCAAACATAATATCAGGTATGCTTGCTGTAAGGTATAGTAGGGATCCAACAATGACCCTATATAGTTTTTGATCCACAAGTTTCCCATGTGCATCAGAGTCTAGTACAGCATTTGTAGGCATTAGTGTTTTCTTTGCTGAGGCATCAGCCATCCCAAACTTCTTTATAAGCTCTTTGGTATATTTAGCTTGGGAAATGAAGATGTCATCAGGGAGCTGCTTCACTTGGAGACCAAGGAAGTAGGAAAGCTCACCCATGCTACTCATCTCAAATTTTGAATGCATTAGATCAGAAAATCTCTTGCATAATTTGGGATCAGTAGAGCCAAATATTATATCATCTACATATATTTGTACTAACAGTATTTTATCATGATGCAATTTGGTAAACAAAGTCCTATCAACTATGCCTCTTGAAAAACCATGCTCTAATAGAAAGCTAGCTAAGGTCTCATACCAAGCTCTTGGAGCTTGCTTTAAACCATAGAGAGCCTTGTGCAACTTAAACACAAAAGAGGGGTGAGTTGGAGAAATAAAACCTGGAGGCTGTTCAACATAAACCTCTTCTTTAAGTTCCCCATTCAAGAAGGCACTCTTCACATCCATTTGATAGACTTTGAACTTTTTGAATGAAGCATAGGAAATAAATATCCTTATTGCTTCTAGCCTGGCAACTGGAGCAAAGGTTTGATCATAGTCAATCCCTTCCTCTTGTCTATACCCTTGAGCAACAAGCCTTGCCTTGTTCCTCACAATCACACCTTGGGCATCAAGCTTGTTTCTGAATACTCATTTGGTTCCAATGACTTGGTAGTTTTTTGGTCTTGGAACCAAATCCCAAACCCTGCATATCTCAAACTGATTGAGCTCTTCTTGCATTGCAATGATCCAGTGGGGATCTTGCTCTGCATCAGATATGGACTGAGGCTCAATTTGAGAGAGGAAACAGGCATGCATCAAGTCCTGGTTAAGTTGATGCCTTGTTTGTACACCTACTGTTATGTCTCCAATCACTTGGGATCTGGGATGATCCCTCAGTGTGACAAGATCAGTGGGTGGAGTTGGTTCAACAATAACATTTTGGAAGGATTCCTCTTGTGGAATTACTTCTGCTGTTGTGGAGGGTTCAACTGCATCCAAATTTTATTCATCACTTTCTTCATTGGCTTGTTGAGGAGACTGGGATATAAATTTCAATTCATCCAATTTCTCACACAAGTTGTTTACCTACAGGAGGTTTCTGGTAGAAATTTCTTTCTCCTTGTAAAACATGTTAGTCTCATCAAATATAACATGCATTGATTCTTCTATTTTAAATGTTGATTTATTAAAAAACCATATAAGCTTTGCTGACTTGGGAATATCCTAGAAAAATTCCCACTGCAGCCTTTGCTTCAAACTTTCTAATGTGTTTTTTGTCATTATTATGAATATAGCATACACAACCAAAAACTTTAAAATACTTAATTATTGGTTTCTTCCCTTTGAGCAATTCATAGGGGGTCTTATGTTTTAGTTTGTGTATCAAGCTTCTGTTCAGGACATAGTTTGTTATGCTCACTGCCTCTGCCCAGTAGGAAAGCATGTAAGCATCTGCAAGTAATGTGCTTGTAGCTTCAATGAGTGTTCTATTTTTCCTTTCAGCTACCCCATTTTGTTGAGGAGTTCTAGGAGCTGATAAGCAGTGTCTTATACCTTCTTTCCTACAGAACTCTAGCATAAGAAGAGACTCAAACTCAGTGCCATGAGCACTTCTAATCAATGCAACTTGAGTAGAATACTCAATCTGTATGTTCTTGAGAAAATCTGTAAGAACTTGAAAAGTATCTGACTTTGCTCTCAAAAAGAAAACCCAATTGAATCTAGAGAATCCATCTACAACCACTAAGGTATAAGACTTCCCTCCTAGGCTTTGTATAGCAATAGGTCAAAAAAGGTCCATATGTAGTAAGTACAAAATCCTAGGTGAATCACTCTTATTAATGAATTTAAACTAGATTTAGTTTGCTTGCCTAGTTGACAAGCCCTGCAGAGACCTTCCTTCTTGTAGGGGCCAGAAGGTAAGCCTCTCACAAGGTTGTCCTTAGATAACCTAGCAATGTTTTTCAGATTTACATGTCCTAATATCTTATGCCATAAGTCATTCTGACTACTAACTAAGTTAAGCAGACATATATTTAAAGTAATGGACTGGAAATTAACTAAATATATGTTTCCTTGTCTACTGCCAATTAAAACTGGTTTGTTTTCTCTTGAGGTAATAGTACAGGATTCAGAGTTGAATGATACCTGATAGCCTTCATCACAGAGTTGGCTTATGGAGATGAGATTGTGCTTCACTCCACTCACATATGCAACTTTCTTGAAAGTTATAGCTCCAATCCTAATTTTTCCATAGCCCTCTGTTTGGCCACAATTTGAATCACCAAAGATGACCTTTGGTCCTATCTTGGACTTATAATCAATAAAGTTGTCCTTGCTGCCTGTCATGTGCTTGGAGCAACCACTATCCAGATACCAGTGTTGATTATATGCTGGATAGGACTTCATCTGCAAGTATAACACTTAGTTGTTCTTGACCCAGGTGACCTTGGGTCTTTATTGATTTACATAGGAATAACTGGAAATATATGAGCATTCATGTTAATCTTTATAGCCTTTGGGATGATATCTTCTGGGTGGTATTATCCATGTGCTAAAGGGATTAAAGTTGCTCTTAGAATTTGGATTTCTGTTGTTAAAATCTGGGATCGACGATTTCTGGTTGGATCGTCGAACTGAGCTCGACGATGTTGGATGAGATCATCGATCTCTACATGAAGAATGAGATTATTCATTCTTGGAGTACCAAAATCGTCGATCTCTGTTCGACGAACCATACTGATGTCGTCGATCATAGATCGAAGAATGATTATTACTCAAGTTTGCGTTCGACGATTGTCGTTCTTAGTTTGACGATCTGTTCATATATCGTCGATCTGCGTTGGATGATAATTGTTGAACATTGTTATTTTTAATTTCAATCAGTTCAAGAACTTTATTAACCCTATTGACATGTTCAGTATTTTTCTTTCCTTTGTCAGATATAAACTTTACTGGTTTAGAAAGATTATTTTTCTAAATTATAGGTGGATTACTAGGGGAGGCACCTAATCCTAGTTTACTATTGTTGATCCTAGTATTTACAGTACTAGTGATATCAAATAATTGTAGACTTCTCCCATTTAAGGATTCTTCTAATATCTTGGCCTTGATAAGTTCAGATTGCAAAAACGATATTTGTTAATTAGCAGAAATAAGTTTATTTGTTAGGTTAGCATTCTCTGCAGCAGTTTTATCTAGGTCTTTTAATTTTTCTCTGAGAAGTTTGATTTCCTTCTTAGAGCTCATTAAGTCTAAGCACAAAATTTTAAATTCAAGTTTAAACTCCTCTGATTCAAAATCATAAGAGGCTATTACCTGATCCTCAGCTGATAAGAGCTCTTCATCTCCAGACTCATCAACATCTGATCTGCTACTGCCTGCCTCAATAGCCATGAGGCAAACTTCTTTTGCCTTTTGCTCTTCTTCATCCTCACTGGAGCTGGAGGAGGTTGACTCTTCTTCAGTATTACTCCATGACTCAGCAATAAAGCCCTTGTCCTTCCTCTTGTGCTTGTTTGAGGCAGTCTTGTTGTAGTGACCCTTCCTTGAGTCACCCTCCTTTCTTCTATCCTTCTTCTGAACTTCTGGTCACTCATAGATGAAATGCCCTGCTTTCCTGCAGCCAAAGTACACTACTTCTTTAGATGGTGTTTTGTCATACCTTGGCTTGTCTTCATACTTGGATGGTTTCCTTCTGAAATCTTTTCTAGTCATCTTAAAGAATCTCTTGGCAAAGAGACTCATCAATTCTTCATTCAAAGGAATGACTTCAGAGTCTTCTGAAGCTTTGAAAGCTATGTTGTGCTCTTTTCTAGTTGGTGTAGGAGTCTTGACTTCAGCTACTGCTTCCCTTGATTTTATCAGCTGCTCATAGGACTTTAGATTTCCTAGTAGAGCTTCAGTTGAGATCTCTATTATGCTTCTGGCTTCTCTGATGGGCCAGATTCTTGAGTCCCATGTGCTGGGGAAGCACATGAGGATCTTGTCATTCACTTCAGTCAAAGTGATTTCCTTATCTAGAGTCCTCAACTCACTAATAATGGAGCTGAGTCTATTGTACATCACTTCCACTGTTTCAGCTTCATCCTTTTTGAAGTTTTCATATTGAGTGATGAGGTTGGATCTTCGATCCTTCCTCTCATCTGCTGATTCAGCCACCATTTGGTTCAGGGAGTCCCAAATGGCCTTGGCTGATGAGCATTCAGCAACCTTTTGAAATATCTCATCTGACATTGTTTGAGCCAATATGTTCATGGCTCTGACATCAGCTATCTTTGCCTTTTTCTGTGTATCTGTCCATCCAGGGGGTGGAACTGCACTCATGTCTGTTGAAGTTTATGGGGTTGAAGCCACTGAAGCTGGTGGTCCTGTTAAGATGGAATTAAATATATCCACATCAATAAAATTCATGTAGAGTCTACTTCTTGCCTTCTAGAGTATGAACTTGGACAAGTTACACACTAGAGGTCTGGTGCTTGCATACTCTTTATTCTGTACCATGCTTTATAGATCTAGAAGAATTAAGAGAACAGATCTAATTTAGGATCTTTTGTTCAAGGGTTAGCTTGTACAACCAAAAGAACCTCCTCTGATACCAATTGAAAGTTAGGGTTAGATCTGATATACTCTAAGGGGGGGGGGGGGGGTAAATAGAGTATGTCTGTGTGTTTTCAAAACTTTCTTCTCTAACAGTATACTATCTTTATCTTTAACAACTATATCTAACTATCACAGATTAAAGTAAATCAGAGATCACAGAATATCTAACTAACACAGCCACAACAAGAACAGAAAAGAACGAGCAACCAGACAACAAAAGAAATTTATAGTGGTTCCCCAAATTGGGTACATCCACTCTTCTACCACCCTAAGTAGGAATCCACTGCAGGTTTTGATCAGGTGACTGTCACCAATGAGCTTTTGATCAGGTGCTTAAAAACCAAACCTCAAGTCTTTTGGAAGGAGACTTGCAACCAAAATAATTTTGAAGGGAATTAAAACCCTGTACAGAGGTGGGAATGAGAGAGTGATGTAAGTCTTCTTTTCTCAAATCAAAATGAGAAGACTGTGTGGATTCTTATTTGTTGTCAAAGCTCCCCCTGAGATCTTGAATGGTTCAGGAGTGGAAGCTTTATTCAAGGGTGTAGGCCTTCAGCTTTTCAGAGATCCTTGACTGATTTGAATGTTGCTTTCACTTGAGATCCCTGAAAACAAAGAGAGAGAGAAAGAAAGAAAGATTCTTGATGGTGATAGTTGTTCTTTCTTCTTCTCTTCAGAGCATCCAATTTTAGAGAGATCTTTTTCACTGCACTTTTGAAGAAGTTTTCTTTGCTGTGTCTCTGGTTGATAATCAATCTCATCTCTTGTGAGTTACTTGTTTTTCTTGGCAAGGAGATGTGTATTAGAACACTGACACTTGGTCGAATTCAAAAGAAATTCTGCAATAAATGTTTAGCCGAAATCTTGGGAATGAGAAGCGGCAAGAATGCTGTCAATTATTCTATTCTATGTCTGTCCCGAGATATAAGCAATTAATTCCATGGAGGATGTTAGCAATCAATGCTGCCAGTAATGACTCTATTTAGAGAATATAAGTGCATTGATTTACAAGGGAATTAATAGCCTATAATAGTTAAAATGATGAGACAGAAAGAGAAAGAATAAATAACAAAATGTCTTACAGTTTTTGTCGACCTGAGATCAGCTTTCGTCGACCTCTAATCAGCTTTCGTCGACCTCTAATCAGCTTTCGTCGACCTGAGCTCTGTGAATCAACTGCTGTGCATAAACTGACTAATTCTGCGCTCTATGTTCGTCGACCTGAGACTGTGAAGTTAGTCAACCTAAGAACTTGGTCAATCTGTTGGTGTTGAGTGAATAACACATCTAGCATCGAGTGTTCTTTGTATCTGAGTCAGTCTTGGCTTTGAGTGAATTATGGAGTTGAGTGTTGAAGAGTTTGTCGATCTGAGTACGGAGTTAATCAAGCTCAGCTCAGAGATTTTGGCTCTGAGTTAGTCGAGCTGAGCATGACTATCGTCGACCTGAGATCGACGAATGTAGATTTCTTTTTCTAATTCTTGATCTCTCTAAGTCTTGAGTCTTTGGCAGTGATGGAGGCTGGTCCTTTGTACCGTTGACTCGAAGGACTTGCCCTAGACTCTAAGACACACCTATGACCCTGATCTATACATATTGGGTCATATCCAAACTCAATGAACCTAACCCAAATTCAACTAGAGGTTCCACCATCAGGCCTGCCCTGAAGAATCTCACTACTCTGATGTAAAGAGGATCTTGAGATATCTTAAGCGCATACCAGATCTTGGCCTATGGTACCCTAGAAATAGGTATTTTGAACTAACAGGGTATTCAGATGTAGATTTTGCAGGAAGCAAAGAGGATAGGAAAAGCTCTACAAGGACCTGATAGTTCTTAGGAGGAAGACAAGTGTCTTGGAGCAGCAAGAAGCAAAACAAGTGTTACTATATCAACTGCAGAGTCAGAGTATATTTCAGCAGGTAGCTGCTGTGCTTAGTTATTATGGATTCAGCATTAGCTCCAGGATTATGACCTCAAGTTAAGTAGAACCCCTCTCTATTGTGATTCTACTAGTGTTATTGCCATTGCTAGGAATCCTGTCTCATACAGCAGGACTAAGAATATAGAAATTAGATATTATTTTATTAGGGAGCACGTGGAAAAGAAAGATATCAGCCTTGAGTTTGTCCCCATAGAAGAGAAAGTGGCTGACATCTTTACTAAGCTACTAAATGAAGCAAAGTTCAACACCTTTTAGTTTGAGTTAGGTATGTTGAACCTAGTCTAGCTTCAGTCACTCCCTATAGATTTAGTTTTGGTGCAGGATATGTTTTTCTTGTAGGAAATGAAGACCTTAAGTGGTAAGAAGATCAAAGTGACCATCAATACAATGATGGTAAAAGTGGCTCCTATTGAGGGGGAGCAAGTCCAGCAGCTATAGGAGAAGAATCAACCTTATATAAAGAGGTTGATAGCAGTTGTACCAAGGGGATCAACTACAATCAGATAGCGGGAGAAGTACAAGCCAGCTCTTCCCTTACTATTCTTCAAAAGTCAAAAAGGGGGAGAGAAAGAAGTGGTACATCAAATGGCCTTAAGATTGATCAAGTGTAGCATCATCAAGTGTGGCATCAGAGATTGATCAAGTGGTATCAAATTCAAGGGGAGAAAGAAATGCTACTCTGATCAAGTGGTATTAGATTCAGGGGAGAAAGAAGTACTCCAATGCAACTTTCAAGTGGTATCACATAACTAGCAAAAAAACAGGGGGAGCAGGTGATGCTCACCAAATAGTTAGGAAATGTGGTAACATTCCAGGATCTGCTCTGTTATAATAATACAGTTTATTTTTGCTTATGTTGTGTGTGTCATTGACTAAGAAATGTGAATATTTGAATAAGTGTTTTGAATTCTTCAAATAGGGAGAGATTGTTGGGTACATTGATCCACATGACCCTAATTTGTAAGAAATCTAACAGGTCAATGACACACACAAAAGTTGTATTTGATGTGTGTTTAAATTTATGCATGCAGGTGGATACCAAGCAAGCTGGTGAACAGGCAGGAATTTGCCTAAGTCCATAGGCATTGAGTGAAGCAAGCTCACTCAACGCCAGGTGAAGGGTGAAAACATGAGGAAATGACTAAGGACAAAAGTCTCGAGACAAAGGTGTCGAGAAAAAAGTGTCTAGACAAAAGTGTCGAGATAGCTGTATCGAGACAATATAGTTATCTCGACACTTTGATGATCAAGTCAGCTGGAAGATACTTTATAGGCTGGAAATTGCCTAAGTCCACATGCATTGAGTGAAGTCAATTCACTCAATGCCAGGTAAGCAAATTCGTTGAGTATAGCTAGGTTAGTCTATGCGTAACAATTGACAAGCTTAAATTGTGGCTGAGGCCATAAGCATTGAGTGTAGTTTACTCACTAAACGCCATATAACTAAAAGCTGTGAGATAGGCAAAGGCTAAGAAGAAACAGCTAAAAATATGGTTGTCCACAGGAGTTGAGTTAAGTGTACTCACT
Source organism: Platanthera zijinensis (assembly GCA_039513925.1). Lineage (NCBI taxonomy): Eukaryota > Viridiplantae > Streptophyta > Magnoliopsida > Asparagales > Orchidaceae > Platanthera > Platanthera zijinensis. The sequence continues at coordinate 115,807,698 of CM077094.1, forward strand.
CAACTCCATATAACTAAAAGTTGTATGACCGTCAAAGCCACAGAAAATCTGTGTAAATATTTGACTAAGTCCACAAGCGTTGAGTGAAGTCCACTCACTCAACTCCATAACAACAAAATCATTGAATATTGCTCAGACAGTAAAAGCCACAGAAGTTCTGTGTAAATATTTTACTAAGTCCACATGCATTGAGTGAAGCTTACTCACTCAATGCCATGTGATAAAAAGCGTTGACTGATTCTAATCCAATCAGAGCCAGTGTTTTTAGACACAGAAAATTTGCTAAGTCCAAATGCATTGAGTGTAGCTTACTCACACAATGCCAGATAACAGAAGAATATTTGTTAAGTAGTTTGGCGTTGAGTGAAGCTTACTCACTCAACGCCAAGTGACTCAGAAATATTTTCTAAGGCAAAAATCTTTGAGTGGACTCAACGCTCTCAACGCCTAATTGGAGAGAAATTATTCTAAGTATTTTGGCATTGAGTGAAGGCTGCTCACTCAATGTCTAGTGACAAAAAATCTGTATAAGTGTTGTGGCGTTGAGTGAAGCATACTCACTCAACGTCTATTTTACCGATGCTTGATTTTGGCTAAGTCCACATATGGTGACGTCAGCATGAGTCAGCAAAAGTCAACAAAGTCAACGCATTTCAAATTCTTTGCGGGAAAGATGGAGAATGCCATTGATGGCGTCGACGGCCCGCTTTTGTCCTCTTCTGCAAATGGAAGGTGGTAAATTGGCAATTAAGGCGGGGCCCAAAACAAAATAGAGCCGTTGATTGACGAGCAATAAAAGGGAAAGATTGGCTGGGTCGACAACAAGCAATTAGGGTTTTCTGATTTTGCAATCGCGACTGAACTTCATCTTCTTCCTCGCCATTAACGTCGAGCCTAAAGACAAGTTATGATCAGAGAATCTAAAAGAGAAAAGTGATAGCTGCTGCCATATTAATATGCGATAGCAAGGTCAGGATTGATTCCTGAAAGAGAAGAGGCAGAGACATCTGCTAGCTACTTCCAGCACAAGCCGTGAATCAACTGAAGACCTTATCAACTTGTTATTGTGAAGAAGTTAGGGCTGAAATATGCTCAACCCAGGAAGATAGACACAAAGATTTTTCTCCGGTGTCTAATTGTTTCAAATCTGTATTATTTTTTGTAGGATCTGAGTGTAAGATTCTTTAGTGAATCTGAGTGTAGGCCTGTGTTATAAAGGTTGAGGTAAGATCTATTGTAGATCTGAGTATAGGATTCCTGAGTGAATTTGAGTGTTGGCCTGTGATATAAAGGCTGAGGAAGGAGCAAGTTGGGATCTGAGTGGTAGGGCTTATTGCCTAAGGTGTAAGTCTTGAAGAAGAGTGAGTGGTCCTGCGGGATCGTGTTGTAAGATCCTTGGAGCCGAGTTTTGGGGAAAGAGACTTGTATAACACACTGTTAGAAGGGCGTAGAGGGACAATGGAAGTACCCAAACTCTTGGGAATCACTATAAAATATCTATGTCATCGGGTTAATGTTCTTAAAAGATTAATCTAACTAAACACCAAGCACATTAATTAAGGTATAGGTCTAGATAATCAAAAAGAGACTTAAAACCTATTCACCCCCCCCCCTCTAGGTGTTAGCTGACCTTGAAAACAAAGTCTTTCAAAACACCAAAGCTGCCTCTTTCAAAGGAAAGGGAAAAGCTCCAACTAAGTCACCCATTCCTTTTAAAAGGGCAATACTCCCTACTAACAGGTATGACCCAAACTCCAGGTATGGTCACTGGAAGGATGAGAATTCTTCCTGGAAGGATACTAATGTATCTTCCAATGTAAGGAGAAGAGGAATGGGGATGAGTGCCTTCAAGGATGCTCATGAAGAAATACAAATGGCCCACCCTGGACCATTTGTTTTTGGTGTTCCAGCTCCAACTCTTAAGAATGGGGCAGTGGCCAAACTTCAGGCTCAATCAACAAAGACTCAGACTAAAGATCAGTCTTATAACAAGCCTAATTTGGGTGTTTCTGATGCAATCAAGAGCATGTTTTCTGCAAAGAAAACTGCTGCTGATGGTACTGAAAAAAGTTAAATAAAGCTGCTGAAAGACTTTCCTTCAGCTAGATAATTACTGAAAGAAATCTGAAGAACACTACTGTTGTTCCTTCTGGAAAGGTTACTGTTGTTAACACATTCACTAGACCAGTACAGAAAAGAAGGTATAACCTTCATGAGTGCTGGTGTTGTAGCAAAATAGGTTATTTTGCCATTGACTACTGGCATAACCCTAGTGCATCTAGAGCTAAAGTCAGTCTACCAATCAGAAAAACTGCTGGTAGACATGTTCATTTTGAGACTAACATGCACCTAAGACCCAATAAATATTATGGTCCTAAGGTAACATAAATATGTTTTGCAGGTTAGTCCAAGTTTCCATACCTATATATGGTACTTTGATAGTGATTGTTCCAGGGAAATGACTGGAACAAAGAACAATTTGAGAGAGTTCATTAAAGTAAAGTATGGACCAAAGGTGATCTTTGGTGGATCAGAAAAAGGGATTACCAGAGGTTATGGTAAGATCTCAAATGGATTAGTCACTTTCACAAAAGTAGCCTATGTGGAAGGGTTACAACACAACCTTATAAGCATAAGACAACTTTATGATCTTTGTTATGACATTTCATTCCACAAGAATGAGTGTCACATAAAGAATTCAAGTGACCAGTGTAAGACCCCTCTTTCTTTTTTTTGAAAACCCGGGATCTTATGCCCAGAACCGCCGCTTTGCGGTGACACCTTCGCACCCGGGAAGGTCGTCACTACAACGCGCCGATTCTGCCGGCCTTTTCGATCACAATCAAGTAGCACGAAGTAAAGGAAGAGAAATGCAGTCCACAATAATAAATCACATGTATATAAACTCCACGAAGGGAGTGTCCACAAAAAACATCAGAGTACAATGATACTAGAAATATAAGGGCTCATGCCCGGTACATCAAGTCCTCACTACAAAATCACTCAATGCGGAAGCAAAACTAAAACTCTACTAAAGGTCAGGACTCACGGTCCCTGCAGTCTGGACTCCAGTGCTAGACTACCCCATCTCCAAGCATACCGGCCTCCTGAGCTGCTCCTCCATGCTGGGCTCCGCGATCCCCTAATATGATATGGTTTGAAAACAGTTAGTCTAAAAGACTAAGCCCTATCATCCCCCACCCCTTCCCCCAATAAACAAACGATAAGCCCATATCTTCCTTGGGCTAATTTTCTTTTATCTTACCATGTTATATCTGTCCTAGCTGAGTGTACAATCCCTAGGGCATCAATCTATGACTTGGGGTTCCAAACTGACACTTGTAGATATACTCTATACTTTAAACCCTCCGAGTCAAATTTACAACACGCTAATCAGGGTTGTTCCCACTCCCAATTGGGTCTCTTTCGAACTTGAATTCCTACCCGACCTTCAGTGTTTATCTTGTAGTTGTCCCTGAGTAATCTTGTTACTGGTACGGGGGTTAATACTACGTGTCTTCTACCATTCTGATAATGGATTATTGGTCAGTCCCAATAGATTGAGTAATCCTTGTTAGGGACCATAGGGACACCAGAGTTTTTGTCTTAGGTATCCATTCACCTATTAAACTCCTCCTTTAATCTCTTTAGGTATTTCCTTACCTAACCAAATTCATACTTAAGGTCTGTTTCGGACTAGGGCACAGTATAAGTTGTCGGGTTAGTCACGTATCCTAGCGGTTGAGTCTAACCTATTGACTAGAGAATTACAAGAAGAGGTCTTTGCAACCGGTGGTGCTCCCTGCTGGGGACAGGGTTTGCCGCAGGCTACAAAGAAGAATTCCAATTGTTAGCTAATGTACAAATGGAATGGATGGAAAGTGGACAATTTACATATGATTCCCCATATGGGCACACCACTGCTTCCGCTGCTTAGTTTGTCCGGAAACTAAACTCGCGCGGAGGTGACCCAGAGATTTGTGGACTACTACTAATCCGATCGATGTTTGCTCTGATACCACTTTGTAAGACCCCTCTTTTATTTTATTTTTTTTATTTTTTTAAAGATAATTTTGCGGACCCGCAAAGCCCGCCAGTCCACGAAAAACCCGCAAGCCCAGCCCGCCCGCAAGTCAGCCAGCCCACATTATGTCTAAGGGGATCTTTAGAGTCAAAATGAACCTACTAGGCCACCCAAAAATCAGAGTTTAGAAAATTACTATTTGTAGACCAAGAGGGTCTCAATTAGGTTTTTAGGTTACTTGGTCTCCTGGGTTCACCTAGGTTAACTCATAGGACCTAGTTATGCTCAAGTCACTCCTAGGGGGGTCCAATTTGAAAATGGGATGTTATAACCAGGAAGTCATCTTAACAGACACTAGGAGTGGTAATGTATACTATTTAAATTTTCATTGTGTATATTAAGACTCTCTCATATGCCTAGTTGTAAATGAGAAAGACTCACATTGTGTCAAATGGCACAAGAAGCTAGCTCATTTGAGCTATAATACCATAGGCAAGCTCTTTAGTAAAGAGGTTGTTAGGAATGGTCCTAATATAAAATGCACTAAGGAGAGAATTTGCTCTGCATGCCAAAAAGAAAAGCAGACCAAAACTTTTTTCAAAAGCATTGAAACCAAAGACTCTGTGAGGTGTTTATACATCATGCTTATGGACTTGTTTGGTCTTATGCCAATTCATAGTCTAGTTAGGAAAGTCTATGCCTTTGTGGTTGTTGATGATAATTCCATATTTACTTGGGTTTTCTTTTTTAAGGAAAAAGTCTAGAACTTCTGATGTCTTCAAAACATTTTTCAAACAAATATAGAATAAATTGAACAGTTCTGTGGTCAGAATCAGAAGTGAACATGGAACTGAGTTTTAATCTGAATGCATGATAACGTTTTGTGAAGAACTTGGGATTCATCAAGAGTTTTCCTCTCCAAGAACACCCCTGCAAAATGGGATTACTGAGAGGAAGAATAGGATTCTCATAAAAGCTTGGAGGACTTTACTGAATGACACATCTCCCCCAGAATATTTCTAGGCTGAGGCAGTAAACACTACTTGCCATGTCCTCAACATGGCTTCTATCACCAAGAGCCATAAAAAGACTCCTTATGAGATATTGAAGGGAATAAAACCAAACATTGCATATCTCAGAATTTTTGGGAGCAAATGTTATGCGCTTAATAATGGGAAATCCTATATAATGAAGTTTGGTGCCATGTTCTATGAAGGGATCTTTATTGGGTACAACAATCATAGTAAGACCTATAGGATCTATAACTTGACAAGTCAAGTTGTAAAGGAGTCAGTTAATGTAGTGTTTGATTAATTAAACATGTTTAACAATGAGCTGTCAAGCTCCTTTTCTAGTCCTGCAGGCACAAAAGTGATCATGGACAAGCTGATTGTTAAGGAAGCAGAACCTATAGTCTAAGACAAAGATGAAAGTGTGTGGATTCTTGAGGGAGCACAAGGCATATAGGAAGTGGATGATGTTTTATATGATGGTGACTTTGTAGCACAGAATGCTTAAGGAATACTGCCTCCAACAGTCAGGCATTTGAAGGATCATCCAGGCCACCAGATCATTGGTGATGCGAGTCAAGGTGTAGTGATAAGGAGCAAATGTCTCAACACAGCAATGTACTCTAGTTTCTTATCACAAGTAAAGCCCAAAATGTTTGAAGAGGCAAACATGGATCAATTTTAGATTGTAGCTATGCAAGAAGAACTGAACCAGTTTAAGAGGTGTAAGGTCTATAAGCTGGTTTCCAGACCACAAGGATATAATGTCATTGGAACCAAGTGGATCTATAGGAATAAACTTGATGAAAATGGCATTATAACTAAGAACAAAGCTAGATAGGTAGCTCAGGGGTATTGATAAGAAGAAAGTATTGACGTTGATCAAACCTTTGCCCCCGTAGCAAGACTAGAAGCTATCAGACTATTCCTTGTATTTACTGCATACCAAAGGTTCAGATTCTATCAGATGGATATAAAGTCAGCTTTCCTAAATGTAGACTTGAAGGATGAAGTCTATGTGGAACAACCTCTAGGTTTTGTTATTCCTAACCATCATAATTTTGTTTATATACTTAGGAAAGATTTATATGGGTTGAAACAAGCTCCTAGAGCATGGTATGAAACCCTGTCTAGCTTCTTGACTGAGAACAAATTCTCAAGTGGGAAGATTAATAAGACCCAATTTCTCAGGGAATCCAAAGGCAAGATCATCCTAGTCTAGATATATGTTGATGACATTATTTTTGGATCTACTGATGACAACCTTTGCGGAAAGTTTGCCAAACTTATGTAAGGGAAGTTTGAGATGAGCAGTATAGGTGAACTTATGTTCTTCTTGGGTCTCCAAGTAAGACTGACTTACAATGGATTATCCATATCTTAGTCTAAGTTTACCAGGGAATTGATTAAGAAATTTGGTATGGAGAATGCCTCCACAATGAAAACTCACATGGGGTCAAACATGTCTTTAGACAAGGATGAGGAAGGTAAACCTGTTGGTCAAACTTTATATAGAGGGATAATTGGCTCTCTTATATACCTGACTGCTAGTAGGCCAGACATTATATATGTTATATGTGTCTGTGCTAGATATCAGGCATGCCCTAAAGAATCTCATTACTCTGCTGCTAAGAGAATTTTGAGATATCTGAAGGGCATACCATATCTTGGCCTTTGGTACCCTAAGAATAGGAATTTTGAACTAATAGGCTTTTCAGATGCAGACTTTGTAGGCTGTAGATAAGATAGGAAAAGCACATTAGGCTCCTGTCATTTTCTGGGAAAAAGGCAAGTGTCATGGAGCAGCAAGAAGCAAACAAGTGTTTCTATTTCTACTGCAGATTCAGAATACATAGCTGCAAGGAGCTGTTGTGCACAGTTACTGTGGATACAACATCAACTTCAGGATTATAACATTCAGTTAAGTAGAAGTTCTTTATTCTGTGACTCTACTAGTGCAATCTCTATAGCTAGGAATCTTGTCTCACATAGCAGGACTAAGCACATAGAGATTAGATATCACTTTATAAGAGAGAATGTGGAATGCGAGGATATTAGTCTTGAGTTTTCCCTACAGACAAGCAAGTGGCTGATATCTTCACCAAGCCACTAGGTGAAACAATGTTCAACACATTCAAGTTTGAGTTGGGTATGTTGAACTTGGTGTAGCTTTAGTTGCTCTTCTTGTTATTTTCTTGCAAGAACTACATCATCTTGCAGGTTGTGAAGACCAGAAAATGGTATCATGGCTAGAATGTCCAAGGTATTGGTAATAGATGCTCTTATTGAGTGGGAGCAAGTTCAGCACCAGTTGATTATCTGTCATTAGAAAAAGGGAGAAGATAATCACAAATGGCCATCTTATCCCTCTGACTAAAGAAGTCAAAAAGGGGGAGAAGGCTAAGGTGACTAGTTGTCAATGCAGCAAAACAGGGGGACCGGGTGGTGTTCTCATACAAAGGGAAAATATGAACCTTACAATAAAGAAAGGGGAGTAAGTGATGCTAACTACACTAATAGAAAAATGGGAGAGTGGTAACTCTTAACAATCTTTTGTTATAAGCTGGTGTATACTATTGCTGTATTTGTTAGTGTATATCATTGACAAAAGTCAAGTGGTGTTTTGACTTCTTCAAATAGGGTGAGATTGTTGGGTCCAATTATCCCAATATCCCAGACGTGTAAGAAGTCAATGGTATACACATTGTTGTATTTGATGTATATTTAAGTTCATGCATGCAGGTTAGTCTATGTCATATTGATTGGATAGGTGGTCCAAGTGACATTGATAGGTGGACTCAAAAAAGCTGACTGGAAAGGCAGGAAATTACCTAAGTCCACAGGGGTTGAGTGAAGCAAGCTCACTCAATGCCAGATGAACCAAAAGCTAGTTATAGTGATGAAAAATGACTAAGTCCATTGGCGTTGAGTGAAGTTAGTTCCCTCAACGCTATACAGCTAATAGCGCTGAGTGAAGTCAGGATAGTCAAATCCTAGCAAGTTACAGTGCAGAAAAATGACTAAGTCCACAGGAATTGAATGAAGCCAGTTCACTCAATGCCATACAACTAATAACACTGAGAGGGGGCAGGAAGTCAAAGCTTTAAGTGTTGAGGAGGCAGAAAAGTGTCTAAGTACACAGGCATTGAATGAAGTTAACTCACTCAATTCCTTATAGCCAAAAGCATTTAGCCATGTAAGTTTTGTCAAAGCCAAAGCAAATCTGTCACAAAAAATCAGTTAAGTCCAGAAGTGTTGAGTGAAGCTTGATCACTCAACGCCATGCTTATTCAGTCAAAGCTATGGAAGAAAGACAGGAAAATCTGTCTAAGTACAAAAGAATTAAGTGAGGCTAGCTCACTTAACGCCATATGACAGATAGTGTTGAGTCATGCTGCTGCTGTCAACGCCTAAGGAGAAAGAAGAATTATTCAAAGTATAGAATCATTGAGTGAAGTCAACACACTCAATGCCATGAGGCAGAGCAGAAATATTCTAAGACTAGAATCGTTGAGTGAAGCCAGTTCACTCAACGCTCTCAATGCCAAGAAGCAGATAGTTGGGCAATGTCATATAGTATTGTGTGTAGTCAACACACTCAACACCTTCATGCAGAGCTGAATTTTTCTAAGTCCAGAATCATTGAGTGAAGCTTATACACTTAATGCTCTCAATGCCTGGACAAGCTTAGAAGTTGATTAAGTTAAAAAGCGTTGAGTGGAGCTTACTCACTCAATGCCTAGTAGAGATGAAAATTTCCTAAGTCCAGATTTGTTGAATAATTCTTGTTCACTCAACGCACTCAACGCCTGAGAACTTGTCCAAAATTTTCTAAGTTCAGAATGGCTGACGTCAGCAAGTCAACAAAAAGTCAACAAGTTCAAAATGACTAAGGAAGAGTTGTAATCCATTACTAACGCCATTGTCAGTCTCATTCAGTGAAACTAAGGATATAATCAGCCGATTAAGCAGTGACACGTATCAATCATCTCGCTGGATGACAGGATTATAAATAGAGGATGAGATCTGGATCAAATCCAGTTTTTGAGAGATCAATTCATTCCAAAATTGAGGAGCGGGTCTTCGTCTTCTTCCCCCGCCATTATTACAGAGACAAAAAACTTCAATTCAACAAATCTTAAGGGTCTCTGAGTTAGCTGTTGCAATTAACATCTGCAATAGCAGAATCATAGGATTTCTCTGAGGAAGAAGAATCAGTCAAGGCTAGCCCTTACTGATGTTACTTCAAGATCCAAGCAGAGCCTAATCTGAAGGTCAATTTCTAGATCTGTGAGGAAGAAATTCGTCTAGGGTTTTCTCAGGACAGAATGAGAGGCAGTGTAGTTAAATCTCTGCCAAAACAGGTTAGCTGATTGAAGACCATCTTTCTTGATCTTCCCTCTTCATCAGCACGATCAGAATTAGTTTCTGAGTCGATTCCAGCACAAGCATCCGATTCTGAAAGATCTTCATCCATGTTGCTAAAAATAAAATTGGGCTGAGATTCTCTAAGTTCAAGAAGTTGTAGACTCAGAGAATTAATCTCTGGAGTCTAATCTATTTCAATATCAAATTAAATATCTGTAGTATCTGGTTAAGATCTGTGTTGTAAGCCTATTTTATAAAGGCTGAGAGTTCGATCTGGTGAGATCTATGTTGTATGCCTAAGTTATAAAGGAAGAGTGTATGATCTGGGATAGATCTGAGTGGTAGGATCCAATCTTGGATCTGTGTGATAAGGTCGTATTTCTAGCCCGTGTTGTGGGACATTTGTGCCTGTGGTAGGTGATCAGGTGATTACTGTGTGGTTGGGCTGAGTGTTTGTGTTGAAGGTCTCTGTGGAGACTATGTGATCCAGTAGGATCGTGTTCTAATCTCTGAGGAGCCAATTTATTGGAGATGTGACTTGTCTAACATTCTATTAGAAAGGTGGGAGTGACAGTGGATGTACCCATATACTAGGGAACCACTGTAAAGCTACTGTATTGTCTGGGTGATATTGTTGAAAGCATCAACAATCATATCATAACACACAACATAATCTGTTAAAGGCTTAAAGAACTTAAAGAGATAAAAAAATCTTAATAACCTATTCACCCCCCCTCTAGGTGATTAGCTACCCTTGTATTTAAAGACTTTCACAATGCCTATGGACTTAGACAGATTTCTATCTCCCCACTTCTCTACCTTGTGACCACCTATCACAACCACTTAGAATACCTGTCCAATCAATGTGACAAGGACCAACCTGCATGCATGAACTCGAACATACATCAAATACAACTATGTGTATACCATTGACTTGTTTGACTTCTACAAATCTGGGACATTTTGAGCAATAGACCAAATAACAACATTGCTCATATTGCCTGGAAGGGCACTACTGCGCGACGATGGGGGAAATCGTGTCACACTGACATCTAGCTGACACACTTCTAGTCCAAACAACTTATGTCCCATGGACAAGGTAGAAAGGCTATCACCGACGGTAACTCCTACAACACCGCATTAGCTTCCTGCTATAACAAACAAAATCATTTCTTACCCCAGACACAGGAAATTTGGGGTGTTACACACTCCCCCCTCCCCCTCCCTCCTCCCCCCTCGCGAATGCTCAGGGAGTTTCCTTACGTGTAGGTTCTTGCGCACTCTTGGGGGCAGTGGACGGGCATGTGCGGCCTACCGTGCACAAAGTATTGTTGTCCGCACACGCTTGTGCGTGCAGAGAGGCCACCTGTGCAGCTTCATGGGCGAGTACCTGCGGTGGTTGGGGACGAGCGTGATGAGTGGTCTTGTGGCTTTATGTGCGGTGTCGTGCGCGCACTTCATTCGAGCCCCCCGGGTGGCTTTGCAGTCCTTCATATGGAGGGGTTTACATGCGCTGCTCACTCGGTCGGACTAACTCGCTTGACTGCTTTGGTCTACCTTGACTCAGATAATATTAAGGGGAACCCCATCAACGCTAAACCTAAGAAAATACATAAATATTCATACTGGCAATGCCACTCGCCTTTCTCCTTGCCCAACGTGTTGTGTTGATCAGGGCTTGATCTCACTCGATGTTGAAAGTCCACCTAGTGTCAACTACCTTCACCTATGGGGGGGATAGGTGTCTTGCATAGTCTTTTAGCGGAATTAAAATTATACCTGCACAATTAAACAAAACAACATAGCAAAAAAATACGCAGGCAGTTATAGTGGTTCCCCGACTTGGGTACGTCCACTTTCCCCCTTCGACCTATCTCCCAACAAGGGACAACTCGGTCACTTCACCAACCAGATTGAAATCCAATCCACACACTAATGGAAGGAACCCTTCCAACCGAAGGAGTCACCACTCCTCCACCACGGGTTGCACCCAACCCTTACAATGCGGAACCAACGTTCCTTTACAACAAAAGAAAAATTAGAATGTATAAAATACAAACTACTTATGGAGCGCTTGGTGTCCCTCTTCGTTCGATGTAGATTTCTCGATGAAGACGAAGAGTACACGACCTAAGCGCTCACTAAGAGAGGATCTCCTCGAAATCGGCGGTGGCAAGAAGTGCGGCGGCGAAGCTTTCGGGATCGGCGGCGGCAAGGTTTGCGGCGGCGAGCTTTGTAGATCCAACCTTCGTAGCAAAGCTAGCAAGGACTACCAACGATAACACTTGGATCAATCGTCTCAATCGATTCAGAAAGGGAAGGTATTCCCGATCTACAAACCAAGAGAGAAAGGATCTCAAGATAGACACGTGAGATGCGTTGCTGGGCTAAGCTTCTTTCATCGGGAGATCAAGATGAATCCAAGATCAACGGCGGTGACTCTCTCCACGAGCGACGACGACGGCGGAAGAGAAATCCGTGATCTAAGTCACGTCCGTGACGGCCGATGTTCTCGTTTTTGTTCGCCTTCCTTATGTTCAAAATAGGAGTGTATTTATACTATAGAATACTCCTTCATAACCGTTGTGGGCCCCCACAAGACGGAACCCTAAGTTCGGTTCAAACAGTGCGTGTATACTTGGTCCGGTCCAGCGAGCAGAAGAAATTAACCTAAGGAAAATTCAGCGAGAATCATTGGTGATTCTCGATGAATCGGCGAGAATCACTTATGATTCTCGGCGAATTCTACTTGGCAGAATTCTGGCTGAAGATCTTGCCATCCGGAGAGAATCGGCGAGAATCATAATTCATTCTCGACGAATCGGCGAGAATGCAAAGTCATTCTCGATGATTTGGCGAGAATCAACTAGTGATTCTCGACGATTCTGCCTTAAGCAGAATTCTAGATGGCGTTGAGACAGCCGGCTGCATTCGGCGAGAATCAGCGAGTGATTCTTGACGATTCGGCGAGAATCACTAGTGATTCTCGTCGAATCGGCGAGAATCACTTAGTGATTCTTGACGATTTCTACTTAGACGATTTTCGTCTTTCTTCCCGTGAGTTGCTTTGTCCCAACCTTGCTCCTTGTCTGCTCTTGATCTGTCTCAGCCCTGTACTAGAAATTAAGTACACTCCAATAGAGAGAGTACACGTAAACTACCACACTAATCTGCTCAACGAGGGATTTCGTTGCGCAGACCCGTGTATATTGACCCACTGCACCCTGACATTGGTGTGTACTTAGCGTGGAATAACTGCAAGCACAACTTGAAAATATATCATCAAATACATTGTGAATTCATGTTAGCTTAACAGGAGGCTTCCTCAAATCCAGGTAATTGTGGATACAATACCCAACAATCTCCCCCTATTTGAAGAAGCCAAAATCCTACTAGTTAAGATGAATTACACAAATCCAGATAATAATCACAGCAAGTCAAAAGAAGCAAGACATAGAGACATTAAAGCAAACAGAACAATACTTGAGTTAATCATGAAATCATATATATATATATAGATATCCACAAGAGATGTTCAAATGATTAACATGAAAAGACAAATAAGCAACAAACAAAAAGATAAGCCCAAGTCCTAAGTCTATTTTTCCTTAGCTAGTTCGTCCTGTAGTTGCTGAGCCAAGTACTTCTTGCTTTGTCTCTCAAAATATTCCTTGGGCTTCAGATAGTATCTGGGGGGAGGATCTTTATGTTCCACTTTGTTATTCCTGAAAAATATATTTCGTTTAGCTTCATACATCTTGTGCATCTCCCACTCATACTGATTGTATACCTCATTCCGATTGATTTCCCCCTTTTGCTGTAGCATAAAAGTATCCAAAATAATGCTCCTCTATACCGGACTCCATCTTTCGCTCCTCACTTCATCCTCCTTCAATCTTATTTTCTTTTCAGTTGGAGTTTCTTTGGATGTCCCTTCTTGGAGTTTCCTCTTCCCTTTTGCTTTTGCGAGGGCTACTTAGTCAAACATGGAACTGAGTGCAGCTTTGGCAGCAGCCTTCTTAGCATCAGCTTCACTAAGAGGAACCTCCTCAACATTTGCACCCTCATAAGCCGCAAAGGCAACCTCATCAGAAGCAAAGGTAACCTCATTAGAGGAAGGAACCGGAATTGGGATTTGTACACCTGATGCTTGCTGCACTAGCCAATGGCAGCTATCAAAGACATACTTATTTGACTGTTTGAAGTTTTCGACCATAATCTGTTCCAGCCCTGCCATCTTAGCTATATATGTGTTCTCCCCCTTTTTGGCTTCGAGGGCAATGGAGTTTACATAAGAATTCAGTGACTCATCTATATGATTTACAGTCTTTGTAAACTCATTCAGCAGGGTGTGTTGATTTGCGTTCAGAGTCACCATGTTGGCATCGAATTTCTGAATGTTGGCAGCCGTAACATGTGCATTCTGATTGACCACTGCCAGGACATCCATGTTCTTTTTGAGTACTTGCATAAGTAGAGAGACAGTTGAGCCGGCTGCTGTGTACTTTTCCTCGAACTTCTTTTCCATTACATCCAGCTTGTGATTAATTTCAACTACATTCTTTAGCATCAGATCTTCAGATTCCTTAATTCTTTTTAGCACTTTGTCTTGTGCTTTCTCAAAAGTAACTTTGAGTTCATCCAGAATTCCTTGAATAATGTTCACACTATGATTAGCTAGATTATCTTGCAGTGGATGACCCTGAGGCAAGCCTTGGTCTGGCTCTTTAGCAGATTCACTAGGCGAGCTGGACACTTACACGGCTTCCACAGAGGGAATGTTGGTAGCCTCTGTAGATTTCTCAGGAATGCTTACCAATTATTGCTGAGAGGACTCCCCCTCCATTTGTGCACCAGATTTCTCATGATCTATCACTGGAGCTTGTTCCACAGATGGAACTTCAGCATCATCCTGAGGCTCCATCATCTCCACTCTTTCCCTCAAGGTTGTTTCATCTTCAACCTCATCATCCTCCTCCTCTCTCAAAGCAATTTCATCTTCAACCACATCATTTACTTCTTCATCATCCTCATCATCCATATCCTCATGTTCTATCGCAGCATCGTCCATATTCTGCTCATCGTCCTCCTCATCATCCAGATCATTTGCCAAGGTCTCAATTTCATCTCTTGCTATCAGAGAAATATCGGACACTACATCAACAGAAACAGGTACTGAGAGATCTGTCCTGTGAGTTCTAGAAGCAGGGGGTAGAGACTCCCCCTCGGTTCCTGCAGGAAGTAGATCAGGAACTTTACAGGGTGCAGTCACGGAGTCTGCAAGAGTCTTATTGTTCTCATTCCCAAGGGACTCAGTCGGGGATTCATCTTGGGCTTCAGCTATGGCAGCTTTCCCTATCCTTCTCTCCAATCTATCAAAGACACCTGAGTCCATTTTCTTTAGATAGTGTAGAGGAACTCCTTTACTCATATCAAACTTATCCCCATTCAGCTGATTGAGATATAGACTAATTATCCTTCCAAAACTAGGGGTTCGAAGAGTATCTTTTATTCTCTCAAATAACAACGCCCCCAGTTGAATTTCTTCCGACAAACTATGACTACTAGGATCTTGAACATCTCACCTGAGATATGGTCGTGGGAGCCTAGCTTACAGATCAGGACTTTCCCGATGATATCAGACAGAAGCTTTCCTTCCTCATTCATTTCTTTTCTCTTGATTGATTTGGTTCCTCTAGCTAGTCCACAGAACAAAAGGGTCCTCGCTCGATCCTCTTCTTCCAGATAATCCTCTTTATCAGAGCTGGAGAGCTGTAGATATCTTGACAGTTTTCCTGCTATCAATTTGATCTGTTCTTCGGCAATCTTACTCTTGATTACTGTATCCTCATGACGTAGCTTTGTAGTAGCAAAGAATTCCAACACCTCCTTGTCCAGAATTTTGCAAGGATGCTCCAGGATGAAAGTGAGTTCGGCCTCTTCAAGCATGAGGATTATATTCCTGAATTCATCTGAGGAATGAGAGAAGTCTGTTCAAACAAGTTTGCATCCAGTGACAAGGCCTGCTGTGGTTCTTGGAGCCATTTCAAACCTAAGTAGGAAATACCCAAGTGTTTAAACCTTATTAGTCACTCTAGTATAGAAGCTACACTTCAAACAAGCCACTTCAAAGAGGAGGAAACATTACCATAATGCCGAGGGTTTGGCGGGGCGACGGTGACAGGATCGGCGGGAATCGACTGGATCGCCTGACGGGAAGAAGTCGAAGGAGAAGGTGCCTGAAGCCCTTGCGTCCTTGGGACTTGGTTGATTGAGGCACAGAGGAGAACCTAGGCGATCGAAGCTGTGAGCGATAGGAAACCTGGAAGTGCTCGGGAAGAAGTCGAGATGTGAATCGTTGCCGGGATTCAACGCCGAGACCGTCGGGATGCTTGCGATTTTGGGAAGTCAACGGGATGCCGGGGAAGTCGACGGAACTATACGAAGCAGGGATGCGAATCGTCGAGATATAAAGGGTCAACGGTATTTACGCGTTTTATATCATTACGAACCGGGCGGGTTCGACGGGATTTCGACTGGGTTTTCTAATAGTGTCTTTCGTATGACTGAGGAGAGCTCGACGGGATTTTCTAAACAACTCCAAGTGGCAGGTTAATTTTGTTACACCCGAGTCAATAACCGAGGCATATAAATATTTGCCTTCAAGTTTTTTCTTGATTATGTAACCTCGATCGAGTTGAACACAATATACGACCTATACTTAATTCCAGAGTAATTCTAGGTGAGAGATTGTAATCTTTTGTTACACCCATTTGCATACATTCCTTAATTTCAAATGGGCTGACTTATGCCTATTGAAATTCATTATCAAATATATAAATGTGTAACTACAAAGAATTTTTCAAATTGTACTTAAGTGTCATTTAATAGAGGCGTTCGTTCATCAGACGCGTAAACATATATGTGTATGTGTTTATATGTCTATATGAACATTTGCTTTTTAGAGTATGAGATGACATATTCGTGTGGATATACGTATATATACATATATAAATACATTTCTAAGCATCAATATAATACAACTCAAGTATTGAAACTGAATGCGTGTACCTGGGATCATAAAATAGATCATGCAGATCCTCTATTTGAAATACACCAGAAGTCCAATTGAAATAGTCCTTTGTTGGTAGCACAACACTTATCCCATACATTTGTTTCAGGTCATTCTTGGAACATTTCCTGTCTAGTTCCCATCATGCTTACGGGAACCTAGACTAACCTGCAAAACAGAATTACCTTACCTTAGGAACCCAAAACGTATTGGCTCCTAGGTTCTTGTCAGCATAAAATCTTGAATGCCTTCCTACAGGTATCCTGTCAGGAAGGCTAACTCTGCCCAGAGGAAGTGGACATACCCTTTCCCTTGGCACAGAGGGATTGTGCCAACAGTCTATGGCAAAGTGACCCACCTTGCCACAACACCAACACTCGTGAATGTTGTATCGCCGTTTCTAACCAGATCTGTTGACTGAGGTAGTCATGATCTTAGGTCTAAACGGTATAAAGCCGGTTCTGCTCACAAAATTGCCTTTTCCATCGTGATACGTGGGAGGGTGGAAAGAATGCATGTGGTGAGTGTCATGAGGCCTGGGAGGTGGTGCCTTCCTTTCAGTCAGCACACTTCCAGAGGCCCCATGGGTACTTACCACATGTTTCTTGACCCCCCTTTCCTGTGTCCTAGGATGGAAAGTACTGCAGTGAGAGATGGTTCCTGCATATTCATGATGAGTTGGGGCTGAGGCTGAGAATACAAAGGGTTCAGAATGAGCCTCGAGTATTCTCTCATGGGTAGCCATGACAGCTCTGGCAATGTGGGTATTTCCACCTGAGGGCTGATCATTCTTGCAGTGACCAACGTTGTTTCTGTGGTCATACCTGAAAGCATGATGAGTGACCTTCCTACTCGGGGTGGGGGGTCTGAACACAGTTTCCCCATTTCTCCATGAATTAATAATTTGGGAGATCCACCCATTTTCTGGTTTTCTCTTGATGGCATCTATCTTTGAAAAGTTAGAAACTATCCTCTTCTCAATCTCTAGACGACTCTCTAGATTCGAGATCTTTGAGTCCTTCACCTTGATGGATTCAAGTTGGAGATTAATCAAGATCTTCAGCTGAGCAATCTCCTTAGCTTGTTCCTCAACAAGTAAGTTGCTCATCTGAAGGGCACTCTCAAGGGAATCAAGATTTTCAATCTTTTGATTGAAGCTATCCATATACCTTGCATAACTGGAAGGACTACCCTCTGAACTATTCCTGTCTTCAGGAACATCAAGAGGAGAGGGGCATGAGGAAGAAGTTACTTGCTCCTGGCTTTGCTGTTTAGGGTTACCGTCAAGATTGGCAGAGACTGGTGAGTCAGCTTCATCAGAACTGCTTTCCTCAACTTCTTCTTCAGTCTCTGACAAGGATACAGGAGCCCTGATACTGACAGATTGATCATGCCCTTTATCTTCAGAAATGAGGACCCCCACATAGGCTTCATCCTCTTGCTGACAACTGGTCCCTACTTTCTCTTATCCCTCCATGAGGTCAGAGATGGTTTGCCACATGGACTTGGTCGTCCTACACTTGTCCACTCTTGAACGAGATACACCAGACCAGATGTCAGTGATGATCTGATGTATTAACTTGTCCAAGTTGAATAGTGAGAGCTCGGTCTCAGACATCTCTTCGGGACTCTTGGGGATTTGGATATCCTTTCCTGAACCGGAAGCCTTCATGGGAATGAAGGGACCCTCTTCCAAGATGAGTGACGCCCGAGGGTAGATGGCCTCCAGATGAAACAACACTCTCATCTTCCAGATCGGATAATACTCCTTTGTGCATGCCGGGAGTCTTAGGGGAGAGACCTCAGAATATAGCTCCATGCTTGAGTCTGATCTTCTTGTTGACGCTAGAGGCAGGATTCTACTCAAGGTGTTAACCTTTTTGATGAGCAACCTCCTTCTGATACTACTTGAAAGTCCACCTAGTGTCAACTACCTTCATCTATGGGGGGGGGGGGGATAGGTGTCTTGCACAGTCTTTTAGTGGAATTAAAATTATACCTGCACAATTAAACAAAACAACATAGCACAAAAATACGCAGGCAGTTATAGTGGTTCCCCGACTTGGGTAGGTCTACTTTCCCCCTTCGACCTATCTCCCAACAAGGGACGACTCGGTCACTTCACCAACCGGATTGAAATCCAATCCTCACACTAATGGAAGGAACCCCTCCAACCGAAGGAGTCACCACTCCTCCACCACGGGTTGCACTCAACCCTTACAATGCGGAACCAACATTCCTTTAAAATAAAAGAAAAATTAGAATGTATAAAATACAAACTACTTATGGAGCGCTTGGTGTCCCTCTTCGTTCGATGCAGCTTTCATGATGAAGACGAAGAGTACACGACCTAAGCGCTCACTAAGAGAGGATCTCCCCGAAATCGGTGGCTGCAAGAAGTGCGGCGGCGGAGCTTTCGGGATCAGCGGTGGCAAGGTTTGCGGCGGCGAGCTTTGTAGATCCAACCTTCATAGCAAAGCTAGCAAGGTCTACCAACGATCACACTTGGATCGATCGTCTCAATCGATTCGGAAAGGGAAGGTATTCCCGATCTAAAAACCAAGAGAGAAAGGATCTCAAGATAGACACGTGAGACGCGTTGCTTGGCTAAGCTTCTGTCATCGGGAGATCAAGATGAATCCAAGATCAACGGCGGTGAATTTCTCCACGAGCGACGACGGCGGCGGAAGAGAAATCCGCGATCTAGGTCACGTCCGTGACGGCCGATGTTCTCGTTTTTGTTCGCCTTCCTTACGTTCAAAATAGGAGTGTATTTATACTGTAGAATACTACTTCATAACCGTTGTGGGCCCCCACAAGACGAAACCCTAAGTCCGGTTCAAACAACGCGTGTATACTTGGTCCGGTCCAGCGAGCAGAAGAAATTTGCCTAAGGCAAATTCGGCGAGAATCATTCATGATTCTCGACGAATCAGCGAGAATCACTTATGATTCTCGCCGAATTCTACTTGGTAGAATTCTTGCTGAAGATCTTGCCATCCGGAGAGAATCAGCGAGAATCATAATTAATTCTCGACGAATCGGCGAGAATGCAAAGTCATTCTCGACGATTCGGCGAGAATCAACTAGTGATTCTCGATGATTCTGCCTTAAGAAGAATTATAGACGACATTGAGACAGCCGGCTGCATTCGGCAAGAATCAGCGAGTGATTCTTGACGATTCGGCGAGAATCACTTAGTGATTCTCGACGATTTCTACTTAGACGATTTTCGTCTTTCTTCCCGTGAGTTGCTTTGTCCCAACCTTGCTCCTTGTCTGCTCTTGATCTGTCTCAGCCCTGTACTAGAAATTAAGTACACTCCAATAGAGAGAGTACACATAAACTACCACACTGATCTGCTCAATGAGGGATTTCGTTGCGCAGACCCGTGTATATTGACCCACTGCACCCTGACATTGGTGTGTACTTAGCGTGGAATAACTACAAGCACAACTTGAAAATATATCATCAAATACATTGTGAATTCATCTTAGCTTGACAGGGGGCTTCCTCAAATCCAAGTAATTGTGGATACAATACCCAACAGATGTCCACCCGTTTGAAAAAAGATAGGAAATTAAAATGCTATTGCGAGGATTTTTCTAAAGATTTATTCAATTCTTTTTTAACCATTGTAATTAGATTTTATATCATTTTTGCATACAAAATATAGAAAATTAATATATATATATATATATATATATATATATATATATATATATATAAAGAAGTATCATTGACCGTTGCGATTGCACAGTGTAATATCTGAGACCCTTCAAATCAATCTCGACCGTCTATTTTTTTATTTTTATCATTAATTTTTTTATTTTTATCATTAATTTTTTTATTATTCTTTATAAACCATTTAATTAACGAAATAAATTAAGTCATACAGTTCGGGCAATTAATTAAATGCGGGCAAATTCATAAAATGAAATTAATTAAAGAATAATTAAACAAAAAAGTAATAAAAAATAATTTTAAATAAAAATATTAAATAACTTTTAATTAATTAATTAAATTCTTGATTAACATAAAAATAGTGTCATCACAGAAAAAGTTATATTTATAAAAACCGGCTCTTGTATTTATAAGAGTCGGGGGTGGCGTAGTTCGCCGAGGGTAGGATTCACTATCGCGCGGGGTACGGGGGCCCCCATGCATTGTCACCTGTGTATATACATATATATATCTTAACTATATATAAAGATATAGATATTTATGTGGCCTTGTTAAAGTTATAGAGAAAATGAGGTGCAAGTAGTCGATCACACATAATCCTTACTAACTTGGTGGGGATCATGGAAATAACCAGCGTGCCCGCAACCAGTTCGCGTGATCCATACGTGATTAGTGCATGGAATCCTACAACGCACGCAAACTGCCGTATGGCTGGCCATCTCTGCTCCGTAAAAATTTGTGAATCGCGAAAAACGAGAAACCGGGCTTAGGAACACTAAACCTATTTTAAGCCAAATAAACCAGATGCACTAGAAGAGCAAGAAAACCTTGTAATATCAACAATCTTTATAAGGCGAGGTATACATGGAGAGACATGATTCGCCGATGTACCCGAAGGAAGCAAAAAACAAAAGATACAAAGCTAGCCGCGCGATCTCAATGAGAAGCCGTCGACTCTACCGAGCTACCTACGGAGTCCGCTTAAGCCCTCAAGTCACAAGACTGCAACCTAGCTGCACGGACAATTGGTTATTCCAAAGCTAAAGAACTCTGTCCGCTAATCTGCAAGCTTACTGACCGCGAGCTCGCCTAGCCGCCAGACCGCCGCAAACATTGTTGCCGAACTGAACAAGCTGACAGAAGCAGATAACTTATTGAATTGGGAAAAAAGTAACAGAAGAGAAGACCACCAGGTAGCAAGCTGCGACCTACTGCTAATTGCTGGACGCTAACCGTAGAGTACACATTATCCATGATCGAAGTCAGAACCAAGTCTCTTGCTTTTTAGCGCTATCTGCACAACCTGCACAGAACAAACCAGTCAACTCTCCAAACCGTGCGAATAGAAAATCCTGTCCGCAACAACCACCCAAGTTTACTTACTGTTCTTTCAGATGTATTATTGATGTGACAAGGGGTCCTATTTATAGGCATGAAGAGGAGTGTGATCACCGCCCTAGATAATAAGATCACCACCCTATCTTGCAGCGAGCACTGAGAGAATCTACCAATCTGTAGATACAAGGCAAGTCTGCTTTATCGCCGCGACTAGGCCGGACAGCTACACTGCCAAGGTCGCACCACCATGACCGGATACCAAGCCTATCTGCCTTGTATCCAAAGCAACACCAGACTTGGTCACCATACAGGCTGACACTGCGGATACTGCCCCAGTCTACCCTAGTCCGCACTCCTACAGACGCCGCTCCAGTCTGCACACCACAACAGGCACTTCTTCAGTCTGCACACACCGAGCTTGCAACCAGAGCATAAGACTAACTGCTCCCGAGCTTGGCAGACAAAGAACCAGTCCGAGCTAACCGCGCAATCTCCCGGACTGAGAAATCCTGGACTTGGTGCTGATCTAGACCAAGTCCATACAATCGACCATCCCTGGTGCGAACACAGTACCAACGGATACAAGGGCGAGTACGCACTAATCGGTAAACTTTGGCACCAGTCCACACTAACCGGCAAACTCCGGCACCAGTCTGCAATAACCGACGAACTCCGCGTTTACAACCAACCGCACCACCAGAGCAAAACAAAGGCACACTCCTTGCCAATCTCCCGAGCTCTAGTTCAGTCTACAACCCGGACTTAGCGAACTCCATACGAGTCTGCACCATGCCAGTCTTGGCGAACTCCATGGATAGACAAGCTATCTGCCCGATTACTATCTGGGAACTAACTGTCTGCTAAACACAAGCTAATCTGTCTATTCATCAATTCTGTCTGTACAGGTCGTGCGAACAGGTCACCCAGGACACCCAAGTTGCCACTTTCACTTCATAATTTTCAATACTCCCCCTTGAAGTGAGAAGTGGTGACAAGCTCTAGCAGTCACTATAACCATGTACATTGCCCCTCTGATAGCGCCTTCGAGAAGATGTCCGTGACATAGTTCTCTCTACATATCCTTCACCATAAGGGATCCCTCCAACACCTCCCGAAAGGAGTAATGCTTCCCTCCGCCTTCTTCTTCAGCTTCAACCTCCGCTTGTACGTCACAAGAGTAACACCAATAACCTTGGGCACAAGTTCCCAAGCCTTGTTTCCTCTGAGAGCAATCATCTCCTCATCCTTGGCATTATCGACCTCTTTGACTCCAGTTGTTTCTTAACAACTAGAAGGTACTCGCTCCACCAGAGGGCCTGCAAAGAAACAAGATATCGAGCTCACCACATTTCCTTCGCAATATCGAGCTGGTGGATTGATGAACCTCTTCGATCTCCGAAGAGCCTGATCATGGCTAACTATCTCTCCCGCTTCTTTTGAACTAGCTCCGTTCCATAGAAAACCTGAAGCATCACTCCCCTTGCTTCCTGAATAAGAAGCCTTTGCCCTAAACTAGAAGATCCTGGAGAATCGCTCCCCCTGCTTCCTAAACCAGAATCCTCTGCCCAAGAACTAGAAGCACCTAGAGAATTACTCCTCCTTCTTCCTAAACTAGAAGCCTCCTCCCCGGTTTTAGAAGAACCTAGAGCTCCTGGTGGCACAGGCATCTCCAATAGAAGATCTTCAGTAGCCTCCTCCAGCGCATTGTCTGACCAGCTCTCCTTTAGCTCCACAGATGAGCTATCTCCATACGACGTTAGTTCGCCGAAGACAACATCTCTGGACACGATGAACTTCTTTGTCGTAGGATCCATACACTTCCATACCTTCTTCCACTCATCATAGCCGATGAAGACAAGCTTCCTCGCCTTCACATCCAACTTTGTCCTGAGACCATTCGAGACTTATCCATAGCAGGTCAACCAAAACACCCGAAGGTGTTCTACGCTGGGCTTCTCCTTGAACATCAGCTAATGAGGAGACTTCATGTTGATTGGACTCAGAGGAATCTGATTGATGTATGCTTCGCGGGCAATCCCCTCCACCCAAAAGGCCCTAGGAATGTTTTTGACATGAAGCCAACACTTATAGGACTCCGTCAGATGATGGATCTTCCGCTTTGTTACTCTATTTTATTATAGAGTATGGGCACAAGTAAGCTCTCTCCGGATTCCATGCTTCCTGTAAAATTTAGAGAATACGGTTGAAACGAATTCACCTCTGTTGTTCATTCTCAACTTTTTGATCCGCAGGCCAAGTCGGCCCTCCACTAGCTCCTTGAACTCAACAAACAAAAGGAACGTATCTGACTTATCCTTCATGAAGTACATCTAAGTGTACCCCATGTAATCATCAATCAATACCAGCATATATGATGGCGACGATGTTGATGGGGCCATTGATCCCCGTCATAGAGAGTTCGTGGATTGGGACGATCGATGTCACAAGCTCGAAGATGAAATTCTACCACGACGTTTATTCGCTAATGCCGTCGCTGCTACTTGTTTTGCTCGACGTTCGCCGCCTCCATTAAATAAAATATATAATTATAAATTAAATAATTATAATTATATATTTTAGTATTTGTTTATTTTTAGCAATTTCATATTTAGTGTTTATTTCATGTTTAATAATTTTATTTCATGTGTAATGATGGGTGCTTATAACCATCATATGTTGTTTTAATTATTTCATTTCATGTGTATTGATGGGTGCCTTTAACCATCAAGAGATTGTATTTTCAAGAAGGGTGGAGATGGAGTTGTGTAGGCTATATATAGCCATGCTTATGTTGAGTATTGTAATGAAGATGAAAAGAAATTGAAACCCTAAGAAATTGTCTTGAGAATTCTCCTCCCCCAAGGCAAAATTCGGCCACTCTCTTTCCTTCCCCTCTCTTGGCCGCTGTCCACCTTTCTTCTTCCCTCTCTTTCTTGGCCTCCTCCTCCTCCTCCTCCTCCTCTCGGTGAGAATCCCCTCCTCTACCTCCCCTCCATCTACTCCAAGGTCTCTCGACCACCCCTTTTCTCCTTCCTAAAAAAACTGAGCCCCCTCTTCCCCTTTGGAAAGTTGGCCAACCCCTAGCAGCCATCCCCTTCATCAACATCATAGCCTTTGTACTCCTACAACCCATAGCAACTACTCTCCTTCCATAAAGAATTTTTCTACCCTCCTCCACCACCCAACCCGAGCAACAACCTCCATAAAAAAAACCGACCACCCTCCTTCACCCTTGAAATATCTTGGCCACAACCTTTCCTCTCTCCTCTTTCCATATATATTGGATTTCAAGGATGCTCCCTCTTCTAGGGTGGTGCAAAAGGACAAACGGTTCACTTCTTCATCGTCCGGTGCGGATCCGTGGAGTCGCGTGGAGATAGATTTAACCACCGTCGTGAGTGTTTCCTCCACTCATCTTGTGGACGGATTTTTCTTGGGATTTGGATAACGATCTTCTATACTTTCTCTTGTGTGTTTCTTCTAAAATATTGTGAGATTTGGTGGAATAGAAGGCTAGTTAATTGAAATCATGCTAATTAAAATCTAAATTTTAAGCGTTAATTGTCCGAATATTTTTCGTATAAATTAGAGCGTGTTGATCTCGTGAACACTAGAAGAAATCGGGTTCATCACCCCTGATTTCCCCTTGCATTCAAGTGATTTGGTAAACCCTCATATTACTTTTTTTTTGGATTGATTTTGGACTTTATTTTAAATCGCTATTTAGTCTGGATGCCTCTCTTGTTGGGTTTGTGAATGCTAACGAATAATTTAAATTTGAATTGCTAATTGTCCGGATCGGGTAGGTCCTATTTCGCTTGAGCGTACATTGGCATATAACCAGTTGTTTAATCTCTATAAGGGTTAGCGACCCTTTGTATTATGCATTGTTATATTGTTGGATTCATCGTTAGTATTAATTTAGAGAAATATTGTTTGCTGCGTAATTGTTTTAATTACCGATCCTAAGAACACGTAGTGTTTAACCCATAGAAACCATGGGTCTGCATCAATTTTGTATCAGAGAGAGGTTGACGTCAATTTTCTAATTGGCGCCCTCCCCCCTTTTATTAGCACGTCGACACACACTTATCTTGCATGTTTATTTGTCAAAATTACAAAAAAAGAATTCCTGGTCTGCCAATAGCGTCCTAGAATTTTTATTTTCCTGCAAAAAAAATCAATTTTTTTTAATAATCTCATATTTATTTTTAGCAAGAAAATATAAAAAAGATTTATTGCCTTAGTTGTTTAGCGGGAACAAATCCATCTGTTGCAATTTATATAGGGTCAGAGTCTTTTTATTCATTGCATGTGCATTAGATCTAGGTAGGTTATTCTCCGGTTCCCAATGGATATGGTCTAAGATGTTATTGTTTCCCGAATAAAATCTTCTGATTCCATTTTGAATGTTAGTAAACCAATTCATTCCTCTGTAGTGGATGAGATTAAGACTTTGCTTGCGTAACTAAAGGCTAGCCAAGTAGCACCACCACCCCCTAGGCAACCCCACACTTATCCTACATATGACGGTTTAGGGTGTCCCCAAATTTTTAGAGACTGGCTTAAGGGATTAGAAAATTATTTTAATTGTCACTTATGGGACGACCACAAAAAGGTTAACATCGCCCGAGATCGATTAGTAGGTCAAGCCCGCGTGTTTTGGCTAAACGAAGAGCGTCGTGTAGGTAGCTATAGATATGCTTGGCCACACATGCGAAGTTTACTTACGGATCAATTTGATCCCGACAACCTTCGTACTAAAAGCACCACACCTGTTAAAAAGAATAGTTATGGAACTAGGTCCCCACCTGACTATAGGAGTGACATATTCCCTCAAGATAGATCCTTTCCCCAGGTTGGTAGAGCTACCCATAGCATACCTGCACCCACCTATGGAGGAAAGGAAAAGGTGAGGTCCCCTATCCCGAGTTCTATACAAGGGACTACTAGAACTGCCATGAGCCTGCGGGGTGAGAGTAGTCCTATCTATAGGGGAAGAGAGACGACTTTGACATGTAAGTCTAGTGGTGAATCTTATCTTGGCTCTATTGTGCGACCTATCCTAAATACGTCCGTAGTCCCTAATAAGTCTCCCCTTTAGCTGCCTGATCTAGTCATTAACTCTCCTGATGAGTCTGAGGCCATGGACTGAGCCCTCCACTGAGGGCAAGGACAATTTTACTAATGATTTTAGTGACGTTGAGGAGCTTGGATATCCTAGTGATTTAGAAGATGATGTTTGGGATGATGATATTCTGATCTATGAGAGTATCCCATTGCCTATTACATGCCCTGCTAGCATTGTGTCTGATCACCCTAGTATTGAGTGCCCTCTCTAGGCTATGATCCCCATCGTGTTAGAGCCTACAATTACACCCACTGAGATTATATCTGAGTCATCTAAGGAGCCTGAGAGTGAAGATTGCCCTATTGATATTGTGGATGAGTTACCATCTGAGGGAAGGGTACTTTTGGACGATTATTTTGTTGTACACTGAGATGAGAGAGCATTGATGCTATCACCATTGGGTAAAATTTATACTGATTTGGATGTTATCTCGGGTTTGATTTTGCCGACCCTTCCTCCTGATTATTTGCCTAATTTAGATGAATTTTTAGGACGTGAAACCGGTAGTCCTAGTCTGAGTTTTTGTGTGACGCCCACTTTATTAGTTCCTACAATGGCATTATCTCAGCGTATAGATATTACTAGGTTGAGCACACTAGTATTTGGTATTTTCACCGCACCTCGTAGATTTGACTATGTGTCACATTTGACTGTTCATTTTTCATCATGTCCGTCTACGTTTCTGTCCTCAACTGTTTCTAACTCTTTGGCTATTGTGCCTCTAGATATGGTGTCACCTAGAAATACTTATATACCACACCTGGTTGCACGCATTTACCCACCACCTTTTGATGACCCTCATGTCCAACGTTAGTGATTATAGTTGGGTCCCTTGAGTTGTATCGCTCGCACATCCTTACACATCTGGGAGCATCCAATTCAATTGTTTATGATGAGCGGTTCTCCTTGGCATATCTTCATGCCAAGCATGAGTATTTAAAAAATAAAATTAAAACTGCGAATTTAGAGCCCTTTAATATCATCTTTGATTATAAGGCTCCCGTGCCACCTGACTTACCTCTGCTTTTGGGTCAAGTCATATAGCACATGGATTCTCTCATGTATCTAGGAATTTAGCGTTTCATCTTAAGTTATGTCACACGCACTTCCATTTCCTTCCGAGACTGTCCGACGCTAGAGTTAGTGATTTGGGTTTAGTCTTGTCAGTCCCCGACCGGATGCCTTTTGGATCCGTTAATAAGTTAATACATAGAAACGCCGACCCATCCATGATTATGAATAACGTTGGATTTCATGCTTTTATTTTAAATTTTTATAAAGCACAGGGTGTTTCACTTTATTTCAAGTTTCCGGACTTTTTACTGTACGTCTCTATTCCACCCGAGTGGCTTTCTCCGTCATTTCTTCCTCCCACTAAATGTTCTCTTGGGTCGTGGAGTGTTAGTGTTGTCGTACTTAATTTCTAGTGGACTCCTTGGTCCTTGAACCTAATGGTAAGATTCAAGTTTTATTTCTTTTGCATGACACCATTTGGAGTTTCCTTGGAAGTCTTGTTGTTTCTTTGCCAGACAGGTTCTCAATGCTGATTGATGTTCATGTTACCATGACATGGATAGCGGGGCCAAATTTGCTCCATGTTGCTGCTGCTTTTGACTGTTCTCCCCTCATAGGCCACTCATCGGTGATGAGTAATTTTGAGTGGGGGAGGATTGATGGCGATGATGCTGATGTGGTCGTTGATCCCCGTCATAGAGAGTTCTTTGATTGGGGCGATCGATGTCGAAAGCTCGAAGATGAAATTCTACCCGACATTTCTTCGCCAACGCTGTCGCCGCTACATGTTTTGCTCAATGTCCGCCGCCACCATTAAATAAAATAAATAATTAAAAATTAAATAATTATAATTATATATTTTAGCATTTGTTTATTTTAAGCAATTTCATATTTAGTGTTTATTTCATGTTTAATAATTTTATTTCATGTGTAATAATGGGTGCTTATAAACATCATGTGTTGTTTTAATTATTTCATTTCATGTGTATTGATGGGTGCATATAACCATCAAGAGTTTGTATTTTCATGAAGGGTGGAGATGGATTGTTGTAGGTTATATATAACCATGCTTATGTTGAGTATTGTAATGAAGATGAAAATAAATTGAAACCCTAAGAAATTCTCTTGAGAATTCTCCCCCCCTTCCCCAAGGAAAAATTCGGCCACTCTCTTTCCTTCCCCTCTCTTGGCCGCCGACCACCTTTCTTACTCCCTCTCTCTCTCGGCCTCCTCCTCCTCCTCTCGGTGAGAATCCCCTCCTCTACATCCCCTCCTACTCCAAGGTCTCTCAGCCAACCTGTTTTCTCCTTCCTAAAAAAACCAAGCCCCCCTCTTCCCTCTTGGAAAGTCGGCCAACCCCTAGCCGCCACCCCCCTTCATCAACATCATAGCCGCCGCCCTCCTTCTACAACCCCTAGCCACCACTCTCCTTCCATAAAGAATCCATCCACCCTTTACCACCTAACCCAAGCACCCACCTCCATAAAAAAAATCGACCACCCTCCTTCACCCTTGAAATATCTTGGCCACCTCCTTTCCTCTCTCCTCTTTCCATATATATTGGATTTCAAGGATTATCCTTCTTTTAGAGTGTTGCAAAAGGACAAACGGTTCGCATCTTCATCGTCTGGTGTGGATCTGTGGAGTCGCCTGGAGATAGACTCAACCACCATCGTGAGTGTTTCCTCCACTCATCTTGTGGATGGATTTTTCTTCAGATTTGGGTAACAATCTTTTATACTTTCTCTTGTGTGTTTCTTCTAAAATATTGTGAGATTTGGAGTAGAAGGCTAGTTAATTATATCGATTTATATTAAAATCGTGTTAATTAAAATCTAAATTTTAAGAGTTAATTGTCTGAATATTTTTCATATAAATTGGAGCGGGTAGATCTCTTGAACACTAGAAGAAATCTGGTTCGTCACCCTTGATTTCCCCTTGAGATCAAGTGATTTGGTATACCCTCATATTACTTATTTTTTTGGGATTCATTTTGGACTTTATTTTAAATCGCTATTTAGTCCGGATTCCTCTCTTGTTGGGTTTGTGAACGCTAGTGAATAATTTTTATTTGAATAACTAATTGTCCGGATCGGGTAGGTCCTATTTCGCTTGAGCGAACATTGGCATATATCCCTTGTTCAATCTCTTTAAGGGGTAGCGACCCTTTACGTTATTTGATGTTGAAAATTGTGCCATTAATTGCCTGAGTAATTGATAGTGGTAATTAGAGAAAGGCATGTCCCAGGGCGTGTCCACCAATGTATAGAAGCAATCATCATTCCTGCCAGAATCCAGAACCCGAGGTCAACCCCGTACCTTACACTTCCCTCTGACACGCCCTCCTAGGGCGTGACAGGGGGCATGACCGACCCAGAGAAAAATTCTATAAATTAAGTGGCTCCCCCTTGTGTCTAGCAAGCAGTAGGTTGAGAGGGGAGGTGTTGCCCTTTTATTTCTTGAAGTTTTTTTTAGTGTTCTTCCTCTCTCTCTTTCTCATTTTAGGCTTTTCCTAATTCTAAGCTTAGTATACCCTTTTGTAATAGATTTTGTAATTGTTTTAGTAGCTTAATGTTAATGCTAGCCTAGGTTTTTAATTTCCATGCACTTGTAATCTTTTATTTCAAGTTGTAGCTCTCTATTAACATTAATATAAAGTGCCCTTTTCTTTGTTTTCTTAATGTTCTTCTATCCATTTCTCTTCTTCCACTTCTCCATAATTAACTAATCCTCCTTGTACTCGATCTTGATGATCCGAGGTTTGAGTTGATTAAGTTATGATGCTTTAAGTTTTCATTTTCTTTTTAGGGTTTAGGCCTTAGATTTACTCTTGATTATTCATGTTTGGAGTTATATAATCGATATATAATTTCCATCTTTGTTCTCAATCTTAGCAAGCCAAGAAGCTCGTAGTTTGAAGTCAACACTCACGATTAAAGAGAGTTGAACGTACCCCTCAAGATAGGCAGACGCTAAATCTCCCGGATTACAGTGAAATCCAATAGCGGGGTTCACAGTGTAAAGCTAGCTTTAGGCCTCCGATTTGGACGAGAGTTCGGTCGGACCTTCCTAAACTCAAGTGGACACGTCTTCGAGAGAAGCGTGTTCATTCTATAGGAACCTCCACGGTCAAGGTCCTTCACCTTATTAAGATAAGGTTTCTTATCGCATTTTTAATCAACTTAGACCGAGGTGATTCTCGATCGAGTGTTTTTCTTTATCATTGTTTAACCCCTCGTTTTAATCGCTAGTTGTGCTGTCTCTGATTAAGTGCAAGTTCTTTTCTTTTTGCAAGTATTCTCTTCTTTTA
This sequence comes from Platanthera zijinensis, assembly GCA_039513925.1. Classification (NCBI taxonomy): domain Eukaryota; kingdom Viridiplantae; phylum Streptophyta; class Magnoliopsida; order Asparagales; family Orchidaceae; genus Platanthera; species Platanthera zijinensis. Next base: position 115,838,649 of record CM077094.1, read on the forward strand.
ATTTAGTTAACAACCCTAAAAGTTTCTTCGATAAGATAATAGTCTTCGTGTGAGTAAGATTACTCAACGGTTCCTGGATTTTAATATGACACTTGTGTCCCCTAGCTATAATTTGATAGGTATACTTGCCTACTTGGATTGCTAGTTTGGTTTTATTCTCTTCACGATTATTAGGCACCAAGTTTTTGGCGCCGTTGCTGGGGATCAACTTTTGTTGATAATTCGAAATCACGAACCTATTACTCTTATCATTTCTCTTTCTCTCCCTCTTTCTTAAAAATTTAAAATAAAAAATATATATATTAATGCTCTTAATAGAAACACGCATCACACTTTTTCTACACCACCTAACTCCCTCGAAAAGAGCAATGTGGCTTAAATACCAATATCTTGTCTAGTACCTTGCAAACCATTTATCGAGTATCTCTTGGGAAGTTCGGGAGTTAAAACATTAAAAAAAATCTATTTCAAAAAATAATAACTCTTTTTCTAGTTTATTTTTTTTCTCTTTCTTTATCTTCTCTTCTTCTAGTGCATGACCCGCGGAAATCCGTCGGATATTTTGGACTTGGACCACAAAATTGAGAGTACTCTTCGGAGAATATCACGATTTCAAGGCCCTACTCTCCAAATATCGGTTGAGGATTCCGAGTAATTTTCTACCCTAAGAATGGAAGAGCCCATCGTAGAGGAAGCCCTACATAGGCCTATGTTCTATTATGAATGGCCGAATCTAGAGGGTACAGAATCAAGCATAGTTCGCCCTGCTATAGCTAATAATAATTTTGAACTTAAGCCTAGCATAATTCAAATGGTGCAACATTATGTGCAATATGATGGACTTCAAGATGAAGATCTGAACGCGCATATAGCTAGCTTTCTTGAGATTTGTGACACCTTTAAAATCAATGGTGTTACAAATGATGATATTAGGCTAAGACTCTTCCCTTTCTCCATAAGAACCAAGGCTAAGCAATTGCTAAACACTCTACCAAAAAACAGCATCACCACCTGGGATCAACTAAATGAAAAATTTTTGGCGAAGTATTTTCCGCCAGATAGAACCGCAAAACTTCGGAACGATATTTCTGACCTTGGACAAATAGATTCTGAAACCTTGTATAAAACCTGGGAAAGGTTTAAAAAACTCATAAGATGATGCCCCCATCACGCGCTGCTTGTATGGTTACAAGTGCAGACGTTTTATAACTGGCTAAATCAAAGCACAAAGCAAACGATAGACACAGCTTATGGTGGTACCTTAAACCACAAAACCCTGGAATCAGCTCTTGATCTTTTCGAGGACATGGCCATGAACACATATCAGTGGAATGTGCCTAGGTCCCGCCCAAACAAACCTGTAGGTATCTTTGAAGTAGATAACGTCTCCCAACTAGCTCTGCAAGTGGAAGTATTAGGTAAAAAGATAACGGAGATGACTACTTCCTCCGCCCCTTAGGTATGGGAATCTTCAACTCCTGCTCTCGAACAATTGGATTATGTTAATAATATGCCTAGAAACACTTTTCATAATTTTTTTGCTGCTAATTTTCCTGCTCTGGGTTTCGCTTTTCCAAATAACTATAATCCCACTTTACGGAAACAACCAAACTTTTTGTGGAGTAATCCCTCGAACGCAATGCACCCGCCACCACAAAATGATTTTTCTGCACCACCACCACCTACTCAAAATTTTTCAAAACCTCCAAGTTTGTCGGAAATGTTTTCAAAGTATAAGAATGTTAATGATGTTACTATAAGAACCCTAGCCGGGACCGTTTTTTAGTTTAGCGAATCAAGTAGGACAACTCGCAAAAATTATTTCTGAGCAACCCACTGGGTCTCTTCCTGCCAATACCGAGCCTAACCCGAGAGAGCAAGAGAAAGATATAACTCTTAAGAGTGGGAAGCAAGTTTCTGGTATAGTTAGCGAAGAGCTCGAGGCAAGCTCCGGACCTTTTTTGAATATTCCACCACCTGCTGAAAAAGAAGTTATCACTCCGCTCTCTACTTTAGAAAAAGATCTCGCTCCACCACCCATTTTTAAAAATGATCCAACTCAATCATACCATTCCCAACTTAACAAACAATGTCTTGAGTATCAGTATACCCGCTTCTTAGAAATGTTTAAGCAAATCCATATAAATCTACCCTTCCATGAAGCGATTTCCCAGATGTCGAAATACACTCAGTACCTAAAGGACCTCCTGACTAATAAGAAGAAGTTAGAGAACTTATCGTACGTCACATTAAATGCTGAGTGCTCCACTTTCTTGACAAATGGTTTACCAAATAAGATCAGTGATCCAGGTAGTTTTTTTATATTGTGTGTCTTTGGTGATCTTTTTGTCAAGCACACATTGGCCAACTTTGGTGCGAGTATCAAACTGATGCCCCTCTCGTTATTCAAGAAGTTAGGAATTGGTAGCCTCAACCCCACACGCATGCGTATTCAACTCGTCGATAGATCAGTTACATACCCATTAGGAATCGTGGAGGATGTCTTAGTTAAAGTCGACAAATTCATCTTCCCGGTGGATTTCATCATATTGGACATCGAAGAAGACGTCGAGGTTCCCTTGATCCTTGGCCGACCCTTCCTTGCCACCTCCCAAGCTATCATTGATGTAAGCAATTTTAAGCTCTTCCTATGAGTAGGTGACGATGAAGTGACCTTCTCTATTACCCCCTCAATGAAGAATACCCTAGAGAATGACGACTCCTATATTTTCTTAGATGCCTTAGGTGAAGAATCTTCCTACTACCTTTCTGAAAGTGAAAGTAAATTTTCTAATTTTTGTTCTTCCTCTACTCTTCCAATTGAATCTTTACAAGAAGCCGCCATGGCCACTAGCTCCACCCCTTTCAATTTTCCGTATAAAGAAAAAGTCTACGAAGACATTGTTTTTGAAAAAGAAAGAATTTCCAAAATGTCGTATGAAGGACCCCCTACCCTAGAATTAAAGGAACTACCCAAACATCTTTGGTATGCCTTCTTAGAAAAGGACTACAAGCTACTAGTAATAGTTTCAGCCTACCTGACTGATGTGCAAAATGACAAGCTCCTACTAGTATTACGTAAACATCGCTGAGCTATTGCATGGGAATTATCTGATATCAAAGGCATAAGCCCATCTTTCTAAACCCACAAAATTCTAATGGAAGATAATTCACATAATTCAATCCAACCTAAGCGTCATATAAATCCTAATATGAAAAAAGTCATAAAGGGAGAGGTTATGAAACTATTAGACACATGAATTATCTATCCTATATCTGATAGTAAGTGGGTTAGCCCAGTCTAGGTAGTGCCCAAAAAGGGAGGGATAACTGTAATTAGTAATGAAAATAATGATTTAATCCCGACACAAACAGTGACGGGGTGGCAAATGTGTATTGACTATCGTAAGTTAAATGATACCACCTGCAAGGACCACTTCCCCTTATCGTTCATCGATCAAATTTTAGAGCGATTATCTTGCCATAGCTTTTATTATTTTCTCGATGGTCTCTCAGGGTACTTTCAAATCCCCATCTCTCCCGAGGACCAGGAGAAAACTACGTTTACTTGTCCCTTCGGAACCTTCGCTTACCGAAGAATGTCGTTTGGATTATGCAATACGCCAGCTACATTCCTGCGACGCATGCTCGCTATCTTTGACAAGTATGTATAAAGCATTATGGAGGTGTTTATGGATGATTTTTTCGTGTTCGGGGATGCCTTCGATAGTTACTTAGAAAACCTCGAAAAAGTCTTTGAAAAATGCGAAGAAATTTACCTTGCCCTAAATTGGGAAAAATGTCATTTTATGGTAAGGGAATGGTTAGTTTTGGGTCATAAGATTTCTGCAAGAGGAATTAAAGTAGATATAGCTAAGATAGAAGTTATTGAGAAGCTTCTGCCTCCTACGAATGTCAAAGCTATAAGAAGTTTCCTAAGACATGCTGGCTTCTACCGTCGCTTCATAAAAGACTTCTCCAAAATCACCAAACCCCTTCTCATCTTCTGGAAAAATACGCACCATTTATTTTTGATGACCTTTGTCTATCTGCCTTTGAATTAATAAAAGAAAAGTTAATTAATGCTCTATTTTGATAGCTCCAGTATGGAACCTTCCCTTTGAAATTATGTGTGATGCGAGTAGTTTTGTAGTGGGAGCCATACTAGGACAACAAATATCTAAAAACTTCCACTCCATCTATTATGCAAGTAAAACACTTACATCGGTACAAGAGAATTATACCACAACCGAGAAGGAGCTACTAAGCGAGCTGTTATTTTTGCTTTTGATAAATTCCGTCCATATGTTACGCTTTCCAAAATAAACGTTTTTACAGACCACTCAGCCCTCAAGTATCTTCTTGCTAGGACGGAAGCCAAGCCGCGCCTGATTCGCTGGGTCTTACTCCTCCAGAAGTTTGACTTAGAAATTCGTGATAAGCGAGGAGCCGAGAAATTGGCCGCCGACCATCTCTCACGATTAGATAGTTTGTATATAGAAAAATTAGATGAAAAATCTTTTAATGATTTCTTACCCGATGAAAGAAAAAGGATAGATCTTATTTTACTCTAATTATATATATGCTATATAAATGAGTAAGAATAGCACAAAAGTAAAGAATGCAAAGCAATCAATCCAGATGACACAAGGATTATAGTGGTTCCCAAAACTTGGTACATCCACACTTCTACCACCCTGGTAGGAATCCACTAACAGGTTTTTGATTAGGTGTCATGCCACCACAAGTTTTTGCTCAAGTGCCCTGTCACCACAATATCTATTTTCTAAGGGAGATATATCAACCCTTTTGAGCTTTTGATCAGGTGCCCAAAAACCAACACAAGTCTTTTGTTAAGGAGACTTGACAACAAGAGGCTAACTATTGAAGGGAGTTAAAACCTTTTTACAGTTGGAAAGGAAAATGATGTTGTATTCTCTTTCTCAAATAACTGAGAAGACTTAGTGGATCTTGATGTTGTCAAAGCCCCCCCTGAGATGTACAGTAGTTCAGGAGTGGAAACTTTGCTTCAGGGTGTAGGCCTTCAGTATGCTTAAAGATCTTCAGAAGCTTCTTGGACTTATGTTGATGAGTTGTCCTTGAAAGCCTTAAGCAGATGAAGAAGAAGAACTCTGTATATTTTTGTTTTTCTCACTCTCTGCTTCTTGTTCTTCCCTTTCTGTAGTTCTTTATCTATAGAATAATATCTCTATATATTGTCTGAACATAATTCAAACATTTTAATTTACTTTATCTGCAATGGCTGAATCATTCCCGAGAATGGTAATTGCTTTGGGAATCAAGTAGCATTAAATCCTGATTTAGTCCAAATGGCTATATTCATAAGAATATATAGCATTAAATTTGATAGCTATAATCTCCTTTAATTAAGCCTTAATTAATTCGGCCAGCTATAAATAATTCTTCCTGCATACTGCAAAGAAATCGTCAAACTGAATTTTAAAGCTTTCTTCAAACTGAGCTCGAAGTTTGTTGATCTCAGCTCGGAGTTCGTTGAGCTCAGCTCGGAGTTCTTTGAGGTAAGCTCGGAGAATATGAACTACATAATCGTTGAACTGAGTTTTAAAGCTTTCTTTGAGCTGAGCTCAGTGTTTATTGAACTGAACTAAGAGTTCGTTGATCTGAGCTCGGAGAATTTCTTTGAGCTAAATTTCTGAACTTCAAATCTGAACTTCTCTAGAATTTTTCTGAAGGAGAAAACTTGGAAATAATCCTATGACTCTTGACTATACATTTTGGGTCAATCTAAAAATCCTAATAGTAATCCTTGCCCAAATCAGAACTAAGGTTCCCACAATCTCCCCCTATTTGGGTGAGGACACTATTTACACAAAAACAAATAAAATACAAAGCAAAATAATCTGCCTGAATTATAAATTTTTCAGCAAATGTACAAAGGTGCTTTGAGAAAAAAAAAAGAAAGGCAATAGAGATATTAGAACACAATTAAAAACTAAGGAGCAACTGTAAGAAAATCTATTAAGGATGTCAGCTGCACTTTTTCCTATCTTTAACTGAATCTATTTCTACGTGTCTGAATCCATTTCTGATTCTCTAAATAATTGAACCTGCTAATTGCTGTAACCTCTGCACTAACTGAGACTAAAGGCTTTTGGTTACTATCAAATACCAATGTTCTTCTGTGATAAGATAGGTCTTTTCCTGAAAAGAGAGGTTAGGAGTTCTGGACCCATATTACCTTGGGTCCTAGTTCTCTTTTATAAAAATTAGAAATAAAAGAATATTCAGGTTGATTTTTATAACCTAGAGGATAATTTTCTGGGTGGAATTATCCATTGATAAATGGGGTTAACAAATTTGTGTCTTTGATTATTGTTCTAATAGGAATTAAAATTCCTGTTTTGATAGTTTGAGTTTGATGATTTTTGTTGAGTTTGTCGATCTGAGTTCGATGAAAAGTATTGATTTCGTCGATCTCGGTTCACAGAATGATAATAGTCATAATCTGTGTTCCACGATCGTCGATCTCTATTCGACGAAATATGTTGATTTAATCAAGCACCTTTTATTGATAAAACATACCCAAACTTTGGGTTCAGAGATCGTCGATCGCCGTTCGACGTATAATACTGCTTTTGTTAAGCTCGGTTCGACGAAATTTTTTGAACATGATTTTTCTAAAAATTCTTAACTTGTTTGGGTTTGTCATTATTATGCAAAACTTCAGTTTGTTTGTCTAAATCTTTTAACTTGTCTTTTCCTTTAACTGATTCAAAATAATTAATCTGTTCAAGAGCAGTTTTATAATTTTCTTTAAGCTTTATGTTTTCTGAAGAAGAATTATTTAATTTTTCTCTGAGAAGTTTTATTTCCTTCTCAGATTGGATCAAATCTTTACAAATATTTTTAAAATCTTCTTTAAAATGATCTGAAGAAAAATCAAAGGAAATGATTACCTGATCCCCTTCTGATTCAGATTCTGCTTCAGAGTCTGATTGTTCATCTGAGTTGCTGCAAGAGGCATTTATTGCCATTAGGCAAAATTCTCTTGCTCTTGACTCTTCTTCATCTTAAGTTGTACAGGATGAAGCTTCAGAGTTAGAGTCACTCTAGGTGTCAGCATCAAATATTCTCTTTTTAGCTGATCCAGCAACCATTATTGTGAGGGAGTCCCAAATATCCTTTGTTGAAGAGCATTCAGCAACTTCTTGAAAAATGTCATCAGACATTGATTGGGCTAAGATGTTCATTGCTTGTGCATCAGCAATCTTTATCCTTTTTCGGACTTCTGACCATTGAGGTGATGACACAACATTGGTACTTGTTGTTGCCTGTGGTTGAGTTGGACCTGACAAAATGGAATTAAAAATATCTTCATCAATGGAGTTCATATAAAGTCTAATCCTTGCTTTCCAAAGTGCAAACTTATTTAGATTGCACATTGGAGGTATAGTGCTTGAAAATTCTTCATTTTGTGTCATAATAAACTCTCAAGAAATATAAGATCTATCAGATCATTTTGGTTCAGGTGTTAGCCTGTATAACCAAAGAAACGACCCTCTGATACCAATTGAAAGAAAAAGGATAGGTCTTATTTTACTCTAATTATATATATATGTTATATAAAGGAGTAAGCCCAACACAAAAGTAAAGAAAGCAAAGCAAGCAATCCAAATGACAAAAGGATTATAATGGTTCCCCAAAACTGGGTACATCCACTCTTCTACCACCCTGGTAGGAATCCACTAACAGTTTTTGATCAGATGCCCTGCCACCACAAGTTTTTGCTCAGGTGCCCTATCACCACAATTTCTATTTTCTAAGGGAGATATAGCAACCCTTTGAGCTTTTTATCAGGTGCCCAAAAACCAACACAAGTCTTTTGTTAAGGAGACTTGACAACCAGAGGCTAACTTTTGAAGGGAGTTAAAACCCTTTTTACAGTAGGAAAGGAAAATGATGTTGTCTTCTCTTTCTCAAACAACTGAGAAGACTTAGTGGATCGTGATGTTTTCAAAGCTCCCCCTAAAATGTAGAGTAGTTCAGGAGTGGAAGCTTTACTTCAGGGTGTAGGCCTTAAGTATGCTTGAAGATCTTCAAAAGCTTTTTGGATTGATGTTGATGAGTTGTCCCTTGAAAGCCTGAAGCAGATGAAGAAGAAGAACTCTGTATATTTTTGTTTTTCACACTCTCTGCTTCTTCTTCTTCCCTTATATAGTTCTGTCTATGTAGAATAATATCTCTATATATTGTCTGAACATAATTCAAACATTTTAATTTACTTTGTCTGCAATGGCTGAATCATTTCCGAGAATGGTAATTGCTTTGGGAATCAATTAGCTTTAAATCCTGATTTAATCCATAATTAATGCAGCCTCCAAACGGCTATATTCATAAGAATATATAGCATTAAATCTGATAGATATAATCACCTTTAATTAACCATTAATTAATTTAGCCAGCTTTAAATAATTTTGCCTGCATACTTCAAAGAAATCATCAAACTTAATTTTAAAGCTTTCTTCAAACTGAGCTCGGAGTTCATCGAGCTCAGCTCGGAGTTCGTCGAGCTGAGCTCAGAGAATGTGAACTACATAATCGTTGAACTAAGTTTTAAAGCTTTCTTTGAGCTGAGCTCAGAGTTCGTTGAATTGAGCTTAGAGTTCGTTGAACTGAGCTCGGAGAATTTCTTTGAGCTGAATTTTTGAACTTCAAATTTGAATTTCTCTGGAATTTTTCTGAAGGAGCAAACATGGAAATAATCCTATGACCCAAGACTATACATTTTGGGTCAATCTAAACATCCTAATATTGATCCTTGCCCAAATCAAAACTAGGGTTCCAACACCCGATGAGAAGCTGCTTTTAATTAACACATCCCCTTCTCCTTGGTTTGCACACATAGCCAATTATTTAGTGGCTCGTGTACTCCCGAAAGAGATCTCCTCTCAGCCAAAGAAGAAATTCTTTTCTGGATTGAAGAACTATTTTTGCGAGCACCCGCATCTTTTCCGACTCTGTGCAGACTAAGTGATAAGGAGATGAGTCTCTTTTGAAGAAGGATTAGATATTTTAAAACATTTGCATGAAGGACCGACTGGTGGTCACTATCAAGCTGCTCGCACTGCCCATAAAGTGCTTTGTGTAGGTTTTTACTTGACTAGCCTGTTTAAAGACGCACAAGCCTTTGTGAGTAGGTGTGATAGTTGTCAATGGTCGGGAAATATTGACAATAAAAATGAAATGCTGCAAAATTATTTCCTTGAGTGCTAAGTTTTCGACCTCTGGGGAATTGATTTTGTTGGCCCTCTTCCTTCTAGCTTCGGGAACAAGTTTATTTTAGTTTCTGTAGATTATGTTTCACGATGGGCTGAAGCCCAAGCTCTTCCTACTAATGACGCCCGAATCGTAATTATGTTTTTTAAAAAACTATTTTCTCGATTCGGTATGCCACGAGCCAACGTTAACGATAGGGGTTCATATTTTTGAAATGCGCAGTTTTCAAAAATTCTTATTAAATACGGCATTACGCATAAGCTTTCAACTGCCTACCACCCCCAAACTAGTGGACAAGTCGAAGTAGTGAATAGAGAGCTTAAAAGAATTTTAGAAAAGACTGTTTCCACTTCTAGAAAAGACTGGTCAACCAATTTAGACGATGCTCTATGGGCCTACCGAACAGCATACAAAACTACAATCGGATGTACGTCGTATCGGTTGGTTTATGGGAAATCATGTCATTTACCCGTAGAATTAGAACACCGTGCTTTTTGGGCCTTAAGGTTTTTAAATTTTGATCCACACTCCGTCGGTGATTTTTGAAAATTTAAACTTAACGAACTCGACGAGTGACGCACTTATGCATATGAAAATAATAAATTTTATAAAGAGCGGACGTAACGTTTTAACGACAAACACTTAAGGCACCCAAAAACCTTCAAACTGGGCGACCAAGTTCTTTTATATAATTCACGTTTATGTTTATTTCTTGGCAAGTTAAAGTCATGATGGTCTTGGCTATTTTCTATAAAATTAATTTTTCTGTATGGCACTGTGTTAATTTCAAACACCGATAAGGGTGATTTCAAAGTGAATGGGCAGCATCTTAAACTCTATTTTTCTGGTGATGCTGATGTCAGTTCAAACAATGTTAAGTTTCTTCTGCACGAACTTTAACTAGCTTAAGACTTTTTATTTTTGTTAAAAACTTTAAATATCATTTTGGACAATAATCTTTTGGAAAATATTATTTTATTACGTCGAGCTCAAACAACGTTTTAAAAAAAGGCGCTCTAGGGAGACAACCCAAGTTATTTTTTTATTTCGTTATTTTACACTTTTTGCCCCAGACGGCTCTAACAAGCTAAAGCTTCTGCGATTGCCTGCTCCAACGCTGCTGAATCCATCACGAAGTCCAATGATGATATTTCAAGAAGTTCCAAAGTGCAAGCATGGGGGAGCGACATCACTCAACTTTTGCGATGCATAAATCTGGGGAAGTACCTATTTTTCAATTCTGTACTTTCATTTATATTTTAATTTCTCTCTCTCCTTCCCCTCCTTTCTTTATTTAGGACAATGTCCATTTTAAGTTTGGGGGAGGATTTCCTCCTTCTCTTATCTTTATTTTGTTTCCTTTAAAAAATCAAAAAAGATATATATATATATATATATATCTTAAAAATCCAAAAAAAGATAATCTCTTTAAAAATCCAAAAAAAGAGAATATTTCAAAATAAAAAAAAATTATGTTATTTATTTTTATTTTAATAGTATAAATGAATTTTGGTATTTAATTAGTACCCCTTGCGTTTTGTTTTGTTTTTCTCAAAATTCCCTATAATAACTTAGTTAATTATAATCTCTCTAATCGATCTTTTAATTATGTTTCACAAGTAAAATGTTGTCCATGCTGTGTTCCTAATTCACGATAGCACATTACGTGAAATGTTTTTTCTAAAACTTGCATTTTTATTATGGTTTTCGTTCTTTATTTTCTTTACTTTCTTAAAAATCTTTCATCCACTATTTTCCTTTTTATTTTTGGATAATTTTTGTAATGTCATCATATGATTAGCATAGTAGATGTGAACGATCCAAGATGCCTATTATTTCTATTTTCAAGATAATTTCATTAGTCTTCTTTTATTATCTAGGATTTGTTTTTTAAAAATTTTCAAAGCTAATGCTTTAGATAAATTTTTAAACATGAAAATGATTTAGGCCATTTTTGTTTTCGTTTGAGCCTTCTTGCTAACCTAAAAATTTTAATCCCTAGTTAGCCGCTTTTGAGCCTTTTTCCGAGTTCAATTGATAGCTCCACTTATCATTTCATTTTCACCAAAGCTAAATTTTCCAACTTATCTAATCACACTAACCTTTTGAGTTTAGTTAAAAATTTTCATGATTTTGATAGGGTTTTTTTGTGATATGTTTGCAATACTTTTTGAAAAAATATGCTCAAAAGATTGTTTACTTTTGTTTGGCCAATTTCAAAATAAAAAAAAATTATTTATGGCCTTTGTTTTGAAAAAAAAGGAAAGAAAAGAAAATGGAAAAAAAGAAAGAAAAATATTTTATTTATGGTGAAATTTTTGAAACTCTTTATTTTGGTTTAGTGTGATTTTAAAGCCTCCTTATTTATCTTTGAATTCCACTCCTAATCATAATCCTAAACCAAACGTTTCGATCCTAATAAGTCCTTTTGATTCATGTTTTTGAATTTTATTTATTAGCTAAGTGAAGAAGAAAAGTAGATTAGTAAAGTTTTGGATTTAAATTTAGATTTTTGTTATTTGATTGATATAGTTATAATGTGTCTCTTGGATCTAGTAATAACTCAATGCATTTTTCATATTGTTGCTTTACTTAAATTTATTTAAAAATTTTTATTAAAATTTTGGATGATTTATTTTTGTTAGTAAAATTTATAAATTGTTAAGCCATATTTAAGTAACTGTTTTGTGTTTGCGTTTCATCTTCTCCCTACTTAGAATTTCGCATAGTACTTGTGTAGGCATAATTAGAACTTTTGATTAGTCCTTTTTTATGTTAGCTAGTTTTTATATCTTTGCTTGGGGATATGCAAAGCTTAAGTTTGGTGGAATTTGATAGTACGTTTTGTAGTCTAAATTATTAGGGTATTTTCACGTTTTTAATACACAAATCATGTCTTATAAGCTTATATGTTGACCTACTTTTGTATATATTTTTGACACTAATGTTTTCTTCTCTTTTTGCAGGTTTTCACACCTTTCGGCAAAAATGACCTGACACGCCCCCCTAACACGCCCTCCCTAGGCATGTCACAGGGCGTGTAACCCGATCACGAGGAAGTTTGATGCCAGAAGCCAGATCCCGATAAAAACACCTAACACGCCCCCTTATACGCACTCCTTAGGTGTGTCGCTAGGCATGTTACCCTCATCCCGAAGCCTGCAGGCCGCCATTAAAGTTTTTCTGTTGCTGCACGCCAACAGTATTACCACGCCCACCCTACACGGGCGTGTCACCGGGTGTGTACCACCTTTTTTGACGATTGATGGATTTCCGAGCACTGATTTTGACGTGATGTGCCTTACACTCCCCCCTACACGGGCGTGTCCACCAACGTATAGAAGTAATCATCATTTCCGCCAGAATCTAGAGCCTGAGGTCAACCTCGAACCTGACACTTCCCCCTGACACGCCCTCCCTGGGCGTGACAAGGGGCGTTACCGACCCAGAGAAATTTTTTATAAATTCAGTGGCTCCCCCTTGTGTCCAGCAAGCAGTAGGTTGAGAGGGGAGGTGCTGCACTTTTATTTCTTGAAGTTTTTTTAGTGTACTTCCTCTCTCTTTCTCATTTTAGGCTTTTCATAATTCTAAGCTTAGTGTACCCTTTTGTAATAGCTTTTGTAATTATTTTAGTAGCTTAATGTTAATGCTAGCCTAGGTTTTTAATTTCCATGCACTTGTAATCTTTTATTTCAAGTTGTAGCTCTCTTTTAGCATTAATATTAAGTGCCCTTTTTCTTTGTTTTCTTAATGTTCTTCTACCCATCTCTCTTCCTCTACTTCTCCATGATTAACTAATCCTCCTTCAACTCAATCTTGATGATCTGAGGTTTGAGTTGATTACGTCATGATGCTTTAAGTTTACTTTTTCTTTTTAGGGTTTAGGCCTTCGATTTACTCTTGATTATTCATGTTTGGAGTTATATCATCGATATAAAATTTCCATCTTTGTTCTCACTCTTAGCTAGCCGAGAGGCTCGTAGTTTGAAGTCAACACTCAAGAGTAAAGAGAGTTGCACGCACCCCTCAAGAGAGGCAGACGTTAAATCTCCCAGATTGGAGTGAAATCCAATAGCGGGGTTCACATCATAAAGTGAGCTTTATGCCTACAATTTGGACGAGAGTTCGGTCGGACCATCCTAAACTCGGGTGCGCACATCTTTGAGAGAAGCGTGTTCATGCTTTAAGAACCTCCACGGTCAAGGTCCTTCACCTTATTAAGATAAGGTTTGTTATCGCATTTTTAATCAACTTAGGCCGAGGTGATTCTCTTTCGAGTGCTTTTCTTTATCATTGTTTAACCCTTCATTTTAATCGGTAGTTGTGGTCTCTCTGATTAAGTGCAAGTGCTTTTCTTTTTGCAAGTATTCTCTTATTTTAATTTAGTTAACAACCCTAAAAGTTTCTTCGATAAGATAATAGTTTTCGTGTGAGTAAGATTACTCAACGGTTCCCGAATTTTAATACGACACTCGTGTCCCCTAGCTATAATTTGATAGGTAAACTTGCCTAATCAAATTGCTAGTTTGGTTTTATTCTCTTCATGATTAGTAGACACCACACTCCTGCGGAAAGCACTCCAGTCCACATGCCACAGTTGACAGTACTTCAGTCCACACACCCCGAGCTCGCAACAAGAGCACAAGATTGACTGCTGCCGAGCTCGACAGAAAAAGAACCAGTCCGCGCAAACCGTGTGATCTCCTGGATTGAGCAATCATGGACTTGGTGCTGATCCAGACCAAGTCCAAACCACCGGCCATCCTTGGCACGAACACAGCACCAGCGGATACAAGGTCCAGTCCGCACTAACCGACGAACTCCGACACCAGTCCGCACTAACTGGTGAACTCTGGTGCCAGTCCGCACTAACTGACATACTTTGCGGTTACCACCAACCATTCCACTAGAGCAAGACCAAGGCACACACCATGCCGATCTCCTGAGCTCCGGTTCAGTCCGCAACCCAGACTCAACGAACTCTATATGAGTCTACACCATTCCGGTCTTAGCAAACTCCACAGATAGACAAGCTATCCGCCCGCTTACAATATGGGAACTAACTTCTTATAGAACACAAGCCGGTATGGCTAGCCTCCAGTATTGTTTGCACAGTCCACGCGAATAGGTCTCCCAGGCCGCCCGGGTCTCCACTTTTACTTCATAATTTTCAACATGCTCCCAGACGGTCTATTTCCTCGGGCAAAGGGGCTCCTAACCCGACTAGCAACTGGCCAGGACCACTCCTCATGATTGCAAGTCCGCAGCCGCAAGGCACGACAGCATGACAAACCTTCTCATTTTGTGGGTGCAGCCTTTCTCGCGGTCGCACACCATAGCTGGTCCATGTTACCGCAAGCCCATAACCGCGAGAAGCGGGCGGCGCCACAAGCCGCAGACGACAACCCCATGCCCTCCATCCGAGAGCATTTGCCCAACCTCGTTTGGCCGACCACACCCCACGGGCGGGCTGCATCGTGGCATTGCTAGCCAGTCCGCACGTAGGGCATGACTGTAAGGTGTGTCTGGCACTAAGGCCGACTGCCCTCTTTATTTGGCGCAGCCGGTCATCCCACTAACTATAGCTCCTACTTTAGAGGCCAGTCACCATTGATGTGGTCTCCCATTAATGGTGGTCACTCTCCGTCATCCAATTATCTTATCTTGATCACTATCATCTGTTATGTAGGTAACTACTCCTGTAACCACCATAGTTAGTGGGGAAAATATTTAATAAACTAATCACAATGTGTTTGTAAAAAATATATTAAGTAATATTCATTGGAAACTATTCTGAATATGGTTGCGTCCAGTAATTTAGGTGGTTATGGTGTGTGAATAGCCGCATAATGACCGTAACCACCACCTGGAGCCTATAAAAAGGCCCCTAGGCCCCTCCCAATTCAAAATTTTTCTCCTCCCAACTTTCTTCTTCCTTAGGTCCGAGCTCATTCGAAATCCTCATACGAGCCACCGCCCCCTATCAAGCCACCCATAAATTTGTCAGCTACTCCAAGAAGCCTCTTATGTACGTAGTATAAGACTCCTTCCCCCAACCAATGCCTGGGTTAGGTCTGATAAAGGCCTTACTGCCCAAGACGTCCACACAGTGCTTCCCGAGTTGCAATGACAAACTCTACCAAGTACTAGTTGGTCGTCTTTTTAGACATGAATCACAACATAACTTATCACATCATAAATGTGGAAGCAATACACATAGACCAAACAAAATATATTAATGAAAATAAATATTTAATATAGTACTAAGCATAGACCTTAGTAATTGTTTGTACATGAACGCTTTATGGGATCCAAAACATTTATCACTTGAACTATCTCTCACTCTTCATCCTCTAGAAACTCACATCTCAAAAGCCTACATACGATGGTGGTACCTCTCCTCGGGTTATCTTAACTGCTGGTACACCGTCATGTGGTAACTGGGCTTCGCAACGCTCTATCTCCTGTGAATGGTTATTTAAATAATCGTTAGTAACACAACTAAGTGGAAACACATCTTCTCCCCAAATCCATATCCTGGGGATGGGCCTATGCACCTAACAATAAATAAATAACTTAAGCAAGAGAGAGGTAGCAAAAATATTTCAATGTAATGCATTTTCATATCATATGTTAGGAGCAAATATCTGAAGGAGTGCAACATAATATAACTTGAAAGGTAGAAGCATAAACATCAATTATATATTAAATGCTCTACTAGCCATCACATAGTTAACAGGTACTCACAACCTTTAATCACACCACAGGTGTTCAAAATCTATCAACGCACTGAAGGTGTTCAAAACCGCGCACACTATAGGTATTAAAACCCGCACACACATTCTATGTTGACATAGATTGGACTGCTTCTCTTCAAGCAGGGTAGCGAACCCCACGGGCCTCACTCATGTGACCGTCGGTGATAGTGGCACTTACTATCACTTTTGGGTATGGTCACACCGCACTACTCAGGACCTGACTTATAACTAGGTATACTCTCGGATGTGTGCAATATATGGCAAATTTTGAAATATAGGTCGACCAGCGGAGGAAACTCAATGGGGAAAATAAAATGGTCGATCACCCATAATATAGATCTCCCTGTCGCTATGAACCATTTGACCTTCTTGCACCTGTACAAACGGTCTACAGAAGTGACTGACCCGCCAATTTTACCGCAAGTAATTTACAAGCATTCAATTAAATAAATATCTGGCACGTATCGAGTCTGTGGCGGCCCGTCCTACTTGATATGAAATAATTCGGGCAAGCACCCTTTAAAAAAACGTGCTGCTCAACTTTAGAGAAGGAGCGCAACGAGCATGAGAGTGCATTATTTTGGGAAAACACTGGAAGAATAACCCAACTCTCGGATATCCCCAACTAGCGCTTTACCAGAAAGCCAATCACTTGTAAGAGCAGGACCAGAGCTAAAAATGCAGAAATAATAGATTGCATTAAATAAGTGCGGTAAGTAAATGCTTCTAAAATAAGGTGAAGAAATGAAATACTAAATTGAACGAACTGAAATAAAATGTTGAATTAAATTGGACCAATACGAGATTGGAGCAATACTGAACATAAAAAACTATAAATAAAGTACCAAAAGGAACTGGAGCAGTACAAGACTGGAGTAGTACCGAATAGAAAAACTATAAATAATGTACTGAAAGGAATTGGACCAGTACATGACTTGAGTAGCACTAAAAAGAAAACTGAACTAAAAGTATTGAAATGAACTAGAAAATTACATGAATGGAATAAAAGTTGGTGCAATAAAAGTAAAAGGTTAGTAGTCGATCACTCCATTTTCAGGAGGCTTCAGTTTATCTCGGTTCATAAGAGGATTTTTCAGTTCCATCTCCGTTCTCAAAAGGAATGTCCAGTTCCATCTCCGTTCATATGGGGAATATTCAGTTACATCTATGTTCTCAGGAGGAATGTTTAGTTCTATCTCCATTCTCAGGAGGAATGTTTTGTTCCATTTCTATTCTTAAGAAGCTTCTTTTGAGTTTCACCCATTATTAAAGTCCGATAATAAGTTCTGGCGCGCCTTTTATACATGGCTTAATCAAACACGAGAAGATTATTATTGTAACATCCCATTTCCGGCTAGACCCCTAGGAGTCGGTTGGTCGAGTCGGAACCCCAGGGAGCACAAAGAGTGAAAATAAAGCGATCAATTTTTCGGGTCACGGGTTGGTCACGCCCGTGACCGACCCGTCACGCCCGTGACCTGGGCGTGACTACTTCGACGATCGTCGATCTCCACGAGACGATCGCCGAACGTGCTGTCTGGGCATGTCACGCCCGTGACCAAGGTGTCACGCCCGTGACTATGGGCGTGACCCCATCGACGATCGTCGATCGCCGTAAGACGATCGTTGATCTTGCGGCCCGGCATGTCACGCCCGTGACATAAGTGTCACGCCCGTGACCTAGGGCGTGACCAGCCTTCGACGATCGTCGATCTCAGTTCGACGATCGTCGACCTCGAAATTTGCCGTTCGGGCATGTCACGCCCGTGGCCTAGAGGTCACGCCCGTGACCTAGGGCGTGACCAGCCTTCGACGATCGTCGATCTCAATTCGACGATCGTCGACCCAAAATCTGCCATTCGGGCCTGTCACGCCCGTGACCCAAGCTGTCACGCCCGTGACCATCATCGACGATCGTCGATCTCAGTTCGACGATCGTCGAACCCAGAATTGGCTATTCGGGCCTGTCACGCCCGTGACCTATGTGTCACGCCCGTGACATTGGCCGAAACGACGGTTCAGGCACGAAATTATTCTAACACGCGTGATAATAAATGCTGGTGTGGGAAATTACACCAGGGGTAACTTCCGGCCATTTTCATTCTATAATTATATAATAAATGAGGAAAAGGTGGTCCAATAGAAAACCGCCAGCTGGACACACCGGTTCAGTTTTCCACCGTTTCTTATCCCTGCATCATAACCGAAGCGTTAAGGGGAGGAGCCTTCATGGCCATAATGGCTTTACCCATTCATCTTCCCACTATCTGACTTATAAAAGCCCACTTGGGGAAAGAGGAGAAGGTTACACGCTCAAGTAATCAGAACAGACCATTGTTCTTGCTGTAGGAGAAGTTCAGCAAACACCACCACCGCGCCATGGCACCCCGACGTTCTTCTCGCCTTCAAACCGCGAACAAGGTCCTCCTCTGCTCCTTCTTTTCATGGGTAGATCTTAGGATTCTTAGAAAATAAGTTCGCGCTCAACGGAGCCGGACCCGTCTCTCGTTTTCATGGGAAAACCATGAAAATGGTATTTTTGAGTTCGCCGGAAACCGCCACCTCCGGCGGCCAAACCACCGCCGACCGATAGCCGTCGCCTCAACGGAGGTGGTGGTGGTGGTGGCTGGCCAGGGAAGTGACCGAACGGCCGGCGACGGATCACGGAATGCTTACAGGAAAAATGTTTTCCTGTGTCTGTTCGGGTTCATGAAGAAGATGAACAGTAGAATTAATATTTTAATACATAGATTATTATATATTACTTAATGGAAAATAGATTATTTGAACATATTTTGAGGCTGCGAAACGAGGCACTTAGAGGCCGATTTAGGAAAAATGACCAGTCACAAAAGTTGTAGCCCTCTGGGTCTACTTTAATATAAAATTGATTTTATTCAATTTGGGTGAGTGGTTTGACCACAGCACTCATTTTGGAGGGATCGAGACCTAGGCTAACCAGAAATTGAAACGGTTGCCAACGGTTCATAACCTGTCCAAATGACTTGAAATTTGGGCTGGAGGTCTATAATATGTATATCGAGAGGCTGTCCAAAAATGGGAATTTTTGGAGATACTTTGCCTAAAGTTTTTGTTTTAATTTAATAAACTTAGAGGAATTTATTTAGATGGTCAAATGACCTCCAAACCCTCCCAAATTTTGGTGAGTGGTCCCTGGCTATAAAACCTAGGTCTGTGTGAAATTCCAATTGATTTGGAGGAGTTTTGGGTGAGAAATCTTCTACCCTTAACTAGGCGTTAGTGAGTCACCTTTTAATAAAAGTGCACTGAGAATTTGGAAAGGTCAAATCGCCTCAACAGAGGCTGATTTTCTGAGCTCTGACTTAGTATGGTGTTATAACCTGTGTGGAGAAAAATGGAATGGTTTAGGGTTGGTTTACCCTATGATCCAAACTCAAATCTTAAATGAAGGGTTTTTGAGATTTGTGAAGGACATAGGAGCAAACGCTCTTGTACGTCCTTGAAATTTGGAGGAGAGGGGGATGATATGATGAAAACCCTCTGGTGGAAATAATGAAGGGATTGGAGGTAATTAGGTACCTCGGAAATTGAGAGTTTGAATTAGGGTAGAAATGTAATTTAGTTATTTTAAGCACTAAATCTAATCCAAAAATTGTGAAACTCGGGAGGAGGGAGTTTTAGGATGTTTTAGACTTATAGTAAATCTTCTGGAATTTTATGATTATTAAATATTATACTTCATGTGTTAAAGGATTAATTGCCGGAATTATTATTTCAATTATTTGGAGCTTTAAAATTATTTATAATCAGTTGAAATTCTGGATTTAGATCTTTGTTAGTAGCACAATGACCCCTGGATTTTTATAGAATTTTATGTTGAGTAAATCTAGTACCTTATTCACAGATGATAGAAAGGGGCATTTAGGTTTAAAAATTAATTATGGATAAAATACTTGCTGGAAAATTATGAAACTTGGCCAGTGCTAATTTTAGGCCTTTATCTGCATATCATGAATTATTTATAATTTTTGGAAGAATATTTTCTGTACATGCTTCATAAACAATAGAAGTTAGAGATTATTTCTAAAATAGTTTTCATGCCCTTTTAATGATAGAAAAATTATGATACTTAGGATTTAACCTATTGAGATAACCTAGTATTTATCGTAAAATTGCTGGACATCTTGCATGAGAACTCAGGGTAGTTCATGTTCAAACCGGTAGTCCTTGGATTTTCGAGGAATATAATTAAATGCCAAATAAATTAGGAAAATTTCCATTTTCTGGACTTAGGTCATTTATGTCATGGTAAGTCTCCAGTAAATAATTTAGGGCATTTGAATGAGTAATGGATCATTTCATAACCGGTTCGACATGTAGCCTAGGTAGGTCTGCATTTAGTAAACTGTGAAATGCAATAGGACATGATCTGAGGAAGATATAAAGAGTAGTGAGTAGTGGTGATAGCTAGAGTTAAGAGGTGCTCGGGTTTGGCGAAAGATCGCTTTTCCCCGAAGAGTGGAAGGTTTAAAAATCACCCTAGGATAGTCTATCGTAATATGAGAAGGAAATCGGGCTAAGGGAAAACAACCAATAACAATAAGTGCCTTGCGAAAGGGAACTTCGGGCCATAATGCACCGTCTTGGTTCCTAGTGCCCCTTGAGAGCCCTTCACGGGGTATACCGGGGGCAGTCCTGGGCTAACGTAAACTGTAATAACAAACCGACAAGAGTAACTTATTAATTAGGGCTGCACTCTTCACAAACACTGTTGGCACAGGAAGATTGATGAGAGCTTCGGCTCGGTTGGTTTGGGACGGACGTTTGAGTCCGGGGAGCTTCGGCTCGGTTGGTCTGGGATGGACGTTTGAGTCCGGGGAGCTTCGGCTCGGTTGGTTTGGGACGGACGTTTGAGTCCGGGGAGCTTCAGCTCGGTTGGTTTGGGATGGACGTTTTGGTCCGGGGAGCTTCGGCTCGGTTGGTTTGGAGACGGACGTTTGGGTCCGGGGAGCTTCGGCTCGGCTTTTGTGTGTTTACGATTAAACTTGCATGTGCATAAAATAGGAAAAAAGTTAAGGTGGTGGGTCTTTCGATATCGGGGAGTTCGATTGCACCGACACCGATATCGTTGACTCGGCGGGGTGATTAGCACTTCGCCAACAGAAGTCCGGTGCGCCAGCCGGCAAGAGTACGCAGGCGTCCGCTTAGTGCACCAAGCGTTGAGGCGTACGATAGGTCAGACCAGTGGTGCTTTTACTGGTTTTGGAGGTGGGCGAGGCCCAACCCACCGCTTCCGTTTGCCACTACGGAGGTATCCTGGGAGGTAACGGCTCCGAAAGGGGGAACTAAAGGTCTGTGTGCACAGAGTCGGGTGTGTGAGTTGCACTTGCATGTTTCATCATACCCACTAGCATGTCATAGCATAATCGATTCATTAAACCTTGACACCTAAAGTATAAGTGGTATGGGACGCTTATACATTAGGACCTGCAAAACGACCCCTTGGTCTATAAGCTTGTGTGGGCAAGTTTATAAATCAAAGGTTAATTTCAATATATAACAACCATTACTGTTTGATAACCGACACCCCAACGTATAAGTGGTATGGGACACTCTATACGATGGGAGCCTTGCAAAAGATCCCTTTTGCTTATGTGTTCTCGCATAAGTGAAGGTTTAAATTCATATAATTGCTTTTCTTACTACTAGACCTATTATAACCTTCATATAACTGCTCACCGAATACAACTTGCTAGATTAGTTTCCGCTGCCATCTGTTTCATGATTATCTCTACCTTCATGTCCTTCCCTTTCTTCCTCTCCGCTCGGTACCTAGGAGCCATGGGGGAAGGGGTAGGGGATGATAGGGCTTAGTCTTTATGACTAACGGTTTTCGAACCACATCATTTAGGGGATCGTGGAGCCCAGCATAGAGGAGCAGCCCCAGAGATCGGTGCGCCTGGAGATGGGGCAGTCTAGCTCCGGAGTTCATACAGCCGGGACCGTGAGTCTCGATCTTGAGTAGATTCTGTTTTCGCTTCCGCATGAGAGATTTTGTAGTGAGGACTTGATGTACCGGGCGTGAGCCCTTTTATTTCTAGTATCATCGTACTCTGATGTTTTCTGTGGACACTCCCTTCGTGGAGATTTTATCTTATATACATGTGATTTATTATTGTGGACTGCATTGTTCTTACTTCAGTTTTTGTGCTACTCTTCTGTGATCGAATTTGGCCGGCAGAATCGGCGCCTTGTGGTGATGACCCTTCAGGACGTGAAGGTGTCACCGCAAAGCGGCGGTTCTGGGCCTAAGACCCCGGTGGTTGAAAAAGAAAAAAAAAGGGGGGTCTTACAAGTGGTATCAGAGGAAACATCGATCAGAAGGAAGTAGTAGTCCACAAACCCTAGGTCACCCCCGCTCGAGTTTAGTTTGGGGACAAACTAAGCAGCGGAAGCAGTGGTGTGCCCATATGGGGATCACATATAATTTGTCCACCTTTATGTAGTATTTGAACGTTTTCTCAGCGTGTGTTTTTGTTACGCAGCCTCCAGCACGGACTACGCCTCAAGGTGGAGTTCAACAGGCTCAGGATGTTGCACCACCCCCACCGGTCCCCACTCCTTTCCTTCAGTCAGACATGGGACAGACCCTGACTGCCATTCTGGAGGCCTTCAGGGCCCAGTAGGCTCCGGCCCCGCAGCCAAATCCGGGGGCCAACTGGCTAAGCATCTTCCGAGGACTGGCTCCCCCGTCCTATTTGGGGACAGAGTCGGCTGTTCGGACGGAAGAGTGGCTAGATATCATGTATGAGATGCTGACCGGGATTCGGTGTCCATGGGAGGAGAAGGTGGCCCTGGTTGTCTCCTGCCTGGAGTCTCATGCAAAGAGGTGGTGGAAGACGCTGTTGGACACGACCTTTGCTGATAGGGAGGTTGCGGAGATTACTTGGGAGGAGTTCAGGGCCGCACTGCTGGAGCATTTCGTTCCGCAGTCGGCTAGGGATGACTTGGAGGAGCGGTTCTTACAGCTGAAGCAGGGTACTCGGACCGTGGTAGAGTACCATCGAGAGTTTGACCATCTGGCTCGATACGCAGATTCCTACCAGCTGGACGAGGCAGGGTATATCAGGAGGTTCTATAAGGGCCTGCGGGAGGACTTGAGGGAGGCTCTGCTGTTCGTATCTGACGGGCCCATCTCCCGGATCTTGGAGATGGCCAAAAGGATTGAGGCAGATTGGCACGCCACCCGGGGCCGGAAGCGGCCAGCAGAGGATCAGGGACGGAGAGGTAGGAATGACCAGCGGCGGGGTGTTGTACCAGAGGGGAGGAGGACAGAGGACCAGCCTCGTCAGGACGTGAGGCCAGAGCCGAGGGAACAGGTGGTATTAGCCCCTCCCCCTCTTCGGATGCAGGAGTTGCCGAGACCTGGGGGAATGGCGTATCCCCCACCAGAGTGTTTTCTTTGTCATCAGATTGGGCACATTCGGAGGAACTGCCCCATGAGGGGGGCACCACCTCCAGCACATCAGGGCGGCCCACCAGCTCAGCATTATGGAGGCCGAGGACGCGGCCGTGGTCGTGGATACCAGTGGGGAGATCGTAGACAGGAAAGAGAGCAGGTATATGCTTTGGACCTTGCGCAGCCTCGAAATCCGGAGCAGGTCATCGCAGGTACGCTGCAATATTTCTTTATTTTCATAGAATCTCCCTTTAAGTTGTTAAAAATCAGAACCGCACTAGATAGATTAACAAGGAAAGAAAATTCTTTATAGAACCCTAAGATATTTAATCACCCCAGGTATAGTGTTCATCAGCGGCAAGCCTGCCCGCACGCTATTCGATACTGGAGCTACTCACTCCTTTGTGTCGGAGTCGTTCGTGGAAGGACTGGAAGGTGTGGAGCGGTTCACAGGCTCGAGGATGAGGGTGCGACTGCCAGATGGATCTGAGCTCCTTACCACGGATCACTGCAATATGGAGGCAGAAATTGGTGGAAAAGCGTTCGAGGCTCCAGCGACGATTTTGAAGCTGACGGACTACGACCTGATCCTGGGCATGGTATGGCTGCACTGGAACTATGCCCAGATTGACTGCCAGGCAAAGAGGATCACCGTGAGACACGGGGACTCTTTCATTACCATCGAAGGTATAAGACCTGTCTCTCGTATACTCTTATCTTCGGTACAGGCCGTTAAGGCCCATCTACAGGGAGAGGAGGTCTATCAGATTCTTTTTGAGATGGCGGAGGTTAAGGAGTCAGTGACAGACATCCCGGTGGTGCGAGATTTCGCTGACATCTTTCCGGAGAAACTGCCAGGACTACCTCCACACCGAGAGCAGGATTTTCAGATACAGCTTGTGCCGGGAGCCAAGCCGGCGTCTAGGGCTCCTTATCGGATGGCCCCAAAGGAGTTGGCAGAGTTTCGGACTCAGTTGCAGGAATTAGTTGAGGCAGGTTTTGTTAGACCGAGTTCCTCGCCATGGGGAGCACCGGTCCTGTTCGTGAAGAAGAAGGATGGGACACTACGCCTGTGCATCGATTATCGAGCACTGAACAGGCTGACCGTCCGGAATACCTATCCGCTCCCACGGATAGACGAATTATTCGACCAGCTGGAGGGGGCTCATTATTTCTCGAAGCTGGACTTGAGATCAGGATACTACCAGCTGCGGATCCAGGAGGAGGATATCCCGAAGACGGCCTTTAGTAGCAGATATGGCCTGTATGAGTTCACCGTGATGCCCTTTGGGCTCACGAATGCTCCGTCGGCGTTCATGAGTCTCATGAACAGGGTTTTTGAGGCCTACTTGGATGTGTTCGTCATAGTATTCATAGACGACATCCTGATCTACTCTAGGACGGAGGAGGAGCATACTCGGCATCTGGCACTGACCTTGGAGAGGTTGCGGGAGCATCGCCTTTATGCAAAATTCAGCAAGTGTCAGTTCTGGTTGAAGGAGGTGGCCTTCCTAGGCCACATCATCAGCGGAGCCGGGTTATCAGTAGACCCAGCAAAGATTCGGGCAGTTCGCGATTGGCCGCAGCTGAGGACAGCCACCGATGTACGCAGTTTCTTGGGACTTGCCGGTTACTACCGGAAGTTCGTGGAGGGGTTCTCTCGGATTGCCCTCCCCCTCACATCTTTGACAAAGAAGGAGGCACCTTTTGTTTGGACCCCGCAGTGCCAGGCGGCTTTCCAGGAGCTGAAGGACCGTCTCATCTCGGCCCCTATCCTGGCCCTTCCATCCGGAAGGGAGGGATTCCAGGTGTATACCGACGCATCATACCAAGGGATGGGAGCGGTGCTGATGCAGAACGGACATGTCATAGCATATGCCTCCCGCCAGCTGAAGATCCATGAGAGGAACTACCCGGTGCACGACCTCGAGATGGGAGCGGTCGTTTTTGCTCCGAAGGTCTGGCGCCATTATCTTTATGGAGTCCACTGCGATATCTTCTCCGATCACAAGAACCTGAAATATGTGGACACGCAGAAGGAGCTGAATATCAGACAGAGGCGTTGGG
Organism: Platanthera zijinensis; assembly: GCA_039513925.1. Classification (NCBI taxonomy): domain Eukaryota; kingdom Viridiplantae; phylum Streptophyta; class Magnoliopsida; order Asparagales; family Orchidaceae; genus Platanthera; species Platanthera zijinensis. The sequence goes on from CM077094.1 coordinate 115,864,173, forward strand.
TGGAGTTCTTAGCAGATTATCAGTATGAGATGCACTACCATCCAGGGAAGGCAAACGTGGTGGCCGACGCGTTGAGCCGGAGAGCTGCCACTTCCGAAGCTGGGCCCCAGGTTATGTCCATGGAGCTAGTCCAGTCATTCAGAGATATGCAGATATCCCTAGTGTCCGAGGATGACCCAGATCTGTATAGGGAGTATCTGGCATCGATAGTGGCCATTGACGATATTCGGGATCGCATTCGGGACGGACAGAGGACAGATGCGTGGGCGGAGCCGATGTTTCGAGCTTTGGAGGCAGGTTCGACAGGAGATTATTCCCTGAGAGATGGTTTGCTCCACTTCAGAGGCAGAGTATATATACCCGCAGGAGGCCAGATCCGAGAGGATATTATGATGGAGGCGCATTGCAGCCGGTACTCGGTACACCCAGGGATCACAAAGATGACCACTGATTTAAAGAGGACGATGTTTTGGCCGGGCATGAAGAAGGACATTACGTACTTCGTGACCCATTGCGAGGCGTGTCAGTTGGTGAAGGCGGAATGCAGGAACCCCGCAGGATTGTTACAGCCACTCCCGGTGCCGGAGTGGAAGTTTGACGATATAGCGATGGATTTTATACATGGTCTTCCCCGGTCTCGGACAGGGAACGACTCGATTTGGGTGATTGTCGATCGGTTGACGAAGGTGGCCCGCTTTGTACCGATCAGGAAGGATGACTCGGTGGGAGTGCTGGTACGGAAGTTTGTGGAGCAGTATGTCCGATATCATGGCGTGCCCCGGACGATAGTATCGGACCGCGATGGACGGTTTACATCCAGGGAGTGGCGGTCAGTGCAGGCATATTTGGGCACCCGGTTGACTTTTAGCACGGCCTTCCACCCTCAGACGGACGGGCAGACAGAGCGCACCAACAGGACATTGGAGGATCTGCTACGACTGTGTATACTGGACCGAGGGGAGCCGTGGGAGAAGATGTTACCGTTGGTCGAGTTCTCCTACAATAATAGCTACCAGTCCAGCATCAGGATGGCGCCTTATGAAGCCTTGTATGGACGAAAATGTAGGACCCCGCTTTCTTGGGTTCAGGACGAGGATCCGAAGCTGCTGGGATCAGATTTCGTTGAAGACACCGAGGCTCAGGTGAGATTGATCAGAGATAGGATGTTGGAGGCGCAGAGCAGACAGGCTAAATACTATGACGCCCGGCATCGTCAGGTGGAGTTTCGGGTAGGGGATCTAGTGTTCTTGAAGATCCGGCCCATACACGGAGTCTCACGGGTGCGCGGTCGGAGGAAGAAACTCAGCCCTAGGTATATGGGCCCTTACCGGATCCTGGAGCGGATCGGACCCCTAGCCTACAGGCTAGAGTTGCCACCGGAGCTGGCAGCTCTACACGACGTCTTCCACATCTCTTCGCTGAGAAGGGCTCTACTACGCCCGGAGCAGCGGATTTTGACCACTGAAGGGCCGGTAGCTTCAGACCGATCTGTTCACTTGGAGCCGGTTCGGATCGACGACAAAGGAGTACGGATCTTGCGGCGCAAGAAGATCCCCTTAGTCAAGGTTCTGTGGAGAAATCACGGTCAGGAGGAGCACACCTGGGAACCGCAGGATCTGATGAGGCAAAGATACCCGGAGTTGTTCAGTCAGGTACATCTCACCACCTCTCGGTATACTATAGATTGCCTTCTTGTTTTGGAATGTTAAGACTAGATACGGAATATCCAGGACCTAGGCATGCACACTTAATCAGAAAGGTAGGGGCTAATCTTTTGTTTATTGGGGAGATTGTCTTCGTTATCAGACGAACAGTCGCCTGAACCCAATAGAAAGATCGTATGGGATGTTACAAGTTTAATTTATTCCGATAGAAATCCCCATAGGCTCAACCTCAATTTCGGGGACGAAATTTTTGTTTTGTTTATTGGGATTTGTAACATCCCATTTCCGGCTAGACCCCTAGGAGTCGGTTGGTCGAGTCGGAACCCCAGGGAGCACAAAGAGTGAAAATAAAGCGATCAATTTTTCGGGTCACGGGTTGGTCACGCCCGTGACCGACCCGTCACGCCCGTGACCTGGGCGTGACTACTTCGACGATCGTCGATCTCCACGAGACGATCGCCGAACGTGCTGTCTGGGCATGTCACGCCCGTGACCAAGGTGTCACGCCCGTGACTATGGGCGTGACCCCATCGATGATCGTCGATCGTCGTAAGACGATCGTCGATCTTGCGGCCCGGCATGTCACGCCCGTGACATAAGTGTCACGCCCGTGACCTAGGGCGTGACCAGCCTTCGACGATCGTCGATCTCAGTTCGACGATCGTCGACCTCGAAATTTGCCGTTCGGGCATGTCACGCCCGTGGCCTAGAGGTCACGCCCGTGACCTAGGGCGTGACCAGCCTTCGACGATCGTCGATCTCAATTCGACGATCGTCGACCCAAAATCTGCCATTCGGGCCTGTCACGCCCGTGACCCAAGCTGTCACGCCCGTGACCATTATCGACGATCGTCGATCTCAGTTCGACGATCGTCGAACCCAGAATTGGCTATTCGGGCCTGTCACGCCCGTGACCTATGTGTCACGCCCGTGACATTGGCCGAAATGACGGTTCAGGCACGAAATTATTCTAACACGCGTGATAATAAATGCTGGTGTGGGAAATTACACCAGGGGTAACTTCCGGCCGTTTTCCTTCTATAATTATATAATAAATGAGGAAAAGGTGGTCCAATAGAAAACCGCCAGCTGGACACACCGGTTCAGTTTTCCACCGTTTCTTATCCCTGCATCATAACCGAAGCGTTAAGGGGAGGAGCCTTCATGGCCATAATGGCTTTACCCATTCATCTTCCCACTATCTGACTTATAAAAGCCCACTTGGGGAAAGAGGAGAAGGTTACACGCTCAAGTAATCAGAACAGACCTTTGTTCTTGCTGTAGGAGAAGTTCAGCAAACACCACCACCGCGCCATGGCACCCCGACGTTCTTCTCGCCTTCAAACCGCGAACAAGGTCCTCCTCTGCTCCTTCTTTTCATGGGTAGATCTTAGGATTCTTAGAAAATAAGTTCGCGCTCAACGGAGCCGGACCCGTCTCTCGTTTTCATGGGAAAACCATGAAAATGGTATTTTTGAGTTCGCCGGAAACCGCCACCTCCGGCGGCCAAACCACCGCCGACCGATAGCCGTCGCCTCAACGGAGGTGGTGGTGGTGGTGGCTGGCCAGGGAAGTGACCGAACGGCCGGCGACGGATCACGGAATGCTTACAGGAAAAATGTTTTTCTGTGTCTGTTCGGGTTCATGAAGAAGATGAACAGTAGAATTAATATTTTAATACATAGATTATTATATATTACTTAATGGAAAATAGATTATTTGAACATATTTTGAGGCTGCGAAACGAGGCACTTAGAGGCCGATTTAGGAAAAATGACCAGTCACAAAAGTTGTAGCCCTCTGGGTCTACTTTAATATAAAATTGATTTTATTCAATTTGGGTGAGTGGTTTGACCACAGCACTCATTTTGGAGGGATCGAGACCTAGGCTAACCAGAAATTGAAACGGTTGCCAACGGTTCATAACCTGTCCAAATGACTTGAAATTTGGGCTGGAGGTCTATAATATGTATATCGAGAGGCTGTCCAAAAATGGGAATTTTTGGAGATACTTTGCCTAAAGTTTTTGTTTTAATTTAATAAACTTAGAGGAATTTATTTAGATGGTCAAATGACCTCCAAACCCTCCCAAATTTTGGTGAGTGGTCCCTGGCTATAAAACCTAGGTCTGTGTAAAATTCCAATTGATTTGGAGGAGTTTTGGGTGAGAAATCTTCTACCCTTAACTAGGCGTTAGTGAGTCACCTTTTAATAAAAGTGCACTGAGAATTTGGAAAGGTCAAATCGCCTCAACAGAGGCTGATTTTCTGAGCTCTGACTTAGTATGGTGTTATAACCTGTGTGGAGAAAAATGGAATGGTTTAGGGTTGGTTTACCCTAGGATCCAAACTCAAATCTTAAATGAAGGGTTTTTGAGGTTTGTGAAGGACATAGGAGAAAAAGCTCTTGTACGTCCTTGAAATTTGGAGGAGAGGGGGATGATATGATGAAAACCCTCTGGTGGAAATAATGAAGGGATTGGAGGTAATTAGGTACCTCGGAAATTGAGAGTTTGAATTAGGGTAGAAATGTAATTTAGTTATTTTAAGCACTAAATCTAATCCAAAAATTGTGAAACTCGGGAGGAGGGAGTTTTAGGATGTTTTAGACTTATAGTAAATCTTCTGGAATTTTATGATTATTAAATATTATACTTCTTGTGTTAAAGGATTAATTGCCGGAATTATTATTTCAATTATTTGGAGCTTTAAAATTATTTATAATCAGTTGAAATTCTGGATTTAGATCTTTGTTAGTAGCACAATGACCCCTGGATTTTTATAGAATTTTATGTTGAGTAAATCTAGTACCTTATTCACAGATGATAGAAAGGGGCATTTAGGTTTAAAAATTAATTATGGATAAAATACTTGCTGGAAAATTATGAAACTTGGCCAGTGCTAATTTTAGGCCTTTATCTGCATATCATGAATTATTTATAATTTTTGGAAGAATATTTTCTGTACATGCTTCATAAACAATAGAAGTTAGAGATTATTTCTAAAATAGTTTTCATGCCCTTTTAATGATAGAAAAATTATGATACTTAGGATTTAACCTATTGAGATAACCTAGTATTTATCATAAAATTGCTGGACATCTTGCATGAGAACTTAGGGTAGTTCATGTTCAAACCGGTAGTCCTTGGATTTTCGAGGAATATAATTAAATGCCAAATAAATTAGGAAAATTTCCATTTTCTGGACTTAGGTCATTTATGTCATGGTAAGTCTCCAATAAATAATTTAGGGCATTTGGATGAGTAATGGATCATTTCATAACCGGTTCGACATGTAGCCTAGGTAGGTCTGCATTTAGTAAACTGTGAAATGCAATAGGACATGATCTGAGGAAGATATAAAGAGTAGTGAGTAGTGGTGATAGCTAGAGTTAAGAGGTGCTCGGGTTTGGCGAAAGATCGCTTTTCCCCGAAGAGTGGAAGGTTTAAAAATCACCCTAGGATAGTCTATCGTAATATGAGAAGGAAATCGGGCTAAGGGAAAACAACCAATAACAATAAGTGCCTTGCGAAAGGGAACTTCGGGCCGTAATGCACCGTCTTGGTTCCTAGTGCCCCTTGAGAGCCCTTCACGGGGTATACCGGGGGCAGTCCTGGGCTAACGTAAACTGTAATAACAAACCGACAAGAGTAACTTATTAATTAGGGCTGCACTCTTCACAAACACTATTGGCACAGGAAGATTGATGAGAGCTTCGGCTCGGTTGGTTTGGGACGGACGTTTGAGTCCGGGGAGCTTCGGCTCGGTTGGTTTGGGACGGACGTTTGAGTCCGGGGAGCTTCGGCTCGGTTGGTTTGGGACGGACGTTTGAGTCCGGGGAGCTTCGGCTCGGTTGGTTTGGGACGGACGTTTTGGTCCGGGGAGCTTCGGCTCGGTTGGTTTGGAGACGGACGTTTGGGTCCGGGGAGCTTCGGCTCGGCTTTTGTGTGTTTACGATTAAACTTGCATGTGCATAAAATAGGAAAAAAGTTAAGGTGGTGGGTCTTTCGATATCGGGGAGTTCGATTGCACCGACACCGATATCGTTGACTCGGCGGGGTGATTAGCACTTCGCCAACAGAAGTCCGGTGCGCCAGCCGGCAAGAGTACGCAGGCGTCCGCTTAGTGCACCAAGCGTTGAGGCGTACGATAGGTCAGACCAGTGGTGCTTTTACTGGTTTTGGAGGTGGGCGAGGCCCAACCCACCGCTTCCGTTTGCCACTACGGAGGTATCCTGGGAGGTAACGGCTCCGAAAGGGGGAACTAAAGGTCTGTATGCACAGAGTCGGGTGTGTGAGTTGCACTTGCATGTTTCATCATACCCACTAGCATGTCATAGCATAATCGATTCATTAAACCTTGACACCTAAAGTATAAGTGGTATGGGACGCTTATACATTAGGACCTGCAAAACGACCCCTTGGTCTATAAGCTTGTGTGGGCAAGTTTATAAATCAAAGGTTAATTTCAATATATAACAACCATTGCTGTTTGATAACCGACACCCCAACGTATAAGTGGTATGGGACACTCTATACGATGGGAGCCTTGCAAAAGATCCCTTTTGCTTATGTGTTCTCGCATAAGTGAAGGTTTAAATTCATATAATTGCTTTTCTTACTACTAGACCTATTATAACCTTCATATAACTGCTCACCGAATACAACTTGCTAGATTAGTTTCCGCTGCCATCTGTTTCATGATTATCTCTACCTTCATGTCCTTCCCTTTCTTCCTCTCCGCTCGGTACCTAGGAGCCATGGGGGAAGGGGTAGGGGATGATAGGGCTTAGTCTTTATGACTAACGGTTTTCGAACCACATCATTTAGGGGATCGTGGAGCCCAGCATGGAGGAGCAGCCCCAGAGATCGGTGCGCCTGGAGATGGGGCAGTCTAGCTCCGGAGTTCATACAGCCGGGACCGTGAGTCTCGATCTTGAGTAGATTCTGTTTTCGCTTCCGCATGAGAGATTTTGTAGTGAGGACTTGATGTACCGGGCGTGAGCCCTTTATTTCTAGTATCATCGTACTCTGATGTTTTCTGTGGACACTCCCTTCGTGGAGATTTTATCTTATATACATGTGATTTATTATTGTGGACTGCATTGTTCTTACTTCAGTTTTTGTGCTACTCTTCTGTGATCGAATTTGGCCGGCAGAATCGGCGCCTTGTGGTGATGACCCTTCAGGATGTGAAGGTGTCACCGCAAAGCGGCGGTTCTGGGCCTAAGACCCCGGTGGTTGAAAAAGAAAAAAAAAAGGGGGGTCTTACAATTATGGGTTCCATAATTTCTCAATATATATATTGAATTGATTATCGAGAGCTTAATCATTTATTCAAGGATAGGAGACAACTTGATTGCTTGAGTCGGGATGATCCCGGTTATTGTAGATAGCCTGATTTTTCCTCGAAAACCTACCTCATGAATCTTTTCAAAATAAAGGAAAAGTTCAAACATCCAAATCGAGGTTGGTCATTGGCCCACTCATTGCCCGTATCAATATTTTGTCAAAATGCTCAAAATGCTCGAGAATTACCATTAAAAAAGAGCTCAATTTGCAAAAATCCATGTATCACTCAGAGCTTGAGATCTCGCCTCGATAATTCTCGTCATTATTTTTTTGAAACATAATCCATAAATTATAACACGATCTCACACTACAATTCCTTCCACAAAATATTTTAATGCATCAAAATTCATAGCGCGACCTTAGACTCAAAAAATTGAAAAATCTTCAATTTTTACCCAAAAGTACCCAAATTTTTAAGCATCATCCAAGAGGGCCTCCTTCTAGCCGATGAATTTTTCCAATATTTTCCAACTAATTTTGGGTATTTAATTTGACGAGACAAATCTCATTTATGCTTTTTAAAATACAAAATTTATTTCTAAAATTCCCAAAAAATAGTGGTGATATCCCTCACAAAGGGGAAAATTCTCATATTCAAACATTTTCCGTAGGAGCCTAATTTGCCCTTAGAAAACACATCAATTTTCTATTAATAATGAGGTCTATAGATAACCAAAATCACCAATATCTTACGACTGAGATAGAGTTGAACAGTGCCCCCAATCAACTTGCTTGGGGTCGGTGAAGCTCCTATCGATGGTTCAGCAGTTGAGCGTCGTTGTCCACCACCGGAAACACTCATCCAGAAAGCAGGGTAGCGCGAACAGTTCTGCTCATAATGGTGTTGCTCCACCCTAGCTCTCTGATCGTTTCACGATCACACCACCATCCACCATTGGCTGGTGTGTCAAGGGTCAAACTTTCCTCCGGCTGTGACCCGATTGCCTGGCAACGTCGACCGCCGTCGAAAAACCAAAACAGAGCGATAAAAAAATTTGTTTATTTTTCGTGTGCCACCGAAGATGTGATTTATGGTGTCACTACTACCTCCCACCACCTGCGGAGTGGTACTTAAGAGTTACATCATCCTCCCACTGCCACCATCAGAGTTGGGAGAAGCTCACCATACACAACCTCTATCAGAGCCTAGAGAAAGGCTTGGGTGGCGGCGATGCTCAGGCGGCCAAAAGATGTATACGACACCTCGAGGAGATAGAGAAAGATAAAGGGACAAGGTTCCACCTGTCGGAGAGGGGCTCGGGAGGGGCCTGATAAGACTTCCATTGGAGGTGGGGGATTGGGTAGGCTAGCTCTGGTGAGGAGGGGTTCAGACTGGGCTGGGCTAGAGCTTGTCTATGTTTGGGGGTTGTGTGATTCTAGACAGAGGAGTAAGTGGCATTTTATAGTTGGGGAGGAGGCCGCTTGCTCCTACCTCCCCATTGTCAGATTAATTCGAGAGGAGGAGGAGTTCCTTTCCTCCCTCCAGCAATTCGGGGCAGGTGGCATCATCAAGGGGAAAAGTACATTTAGGTGGCAACATCAAGAGGAGGGGGCTGTCTTGGGCCTTGGGCTTAGAAAAAAAGAGGGAAAAGAGGGGGAAAATAGGCTTGGGCCTCACCTTGGCCAATGGTCCTTGTCCCAAGTGGGATGGCTGCCTAATCAAGCACATAGGGCTGGAATAACCCATGGTGGGTTTTGTGAGTTAGGGTAGCGAAGCCTCCATTTGGAAAAATTCCAAAAATAAGGATTTTTTGAGGGTTTGACCAAAGTAAACCCTATGGTGGGTCCCCCTTGTGGTTGAAGGTCAAAGTGGGTCCAGGCCATCGGGAGACAATTCAATATTGTGGTACCGTGGTAAAATTGGTGTGTGCATGCTTTTTGATGAACCAGAAAGTTTTATTTGACCATGGTTTGACCACCCTCTATCAAAATTGATTGAGACGAACTTCGTTGACCTCGTATTGGTCATAAGAATCCAATACTACTGACCAGGGTCAAATCGGAGTTTATTTGCTCAAATTCAACAAATTTCGCGTCACGACGCACTATGAAACTCAAAGTGGTCATTTTCCTCATATGACTTCAGATTATAACGCAACGATTTCCATTGCACTCGTATTGACTATACAATATAATAAGAACTGAAAGAACTCAATTCAGAGTTCTTTAGCTCAATATCCCCAAATAGGGTTATCTTCTACCTCTTTTGGGTCTTGGGTAGGGGTTTGGGTCACTTTTATTGGGTCTACTAGAATTCTAGTGACCCAATAAAAGTTGGGATGTTATAATACAATAAAAATAACCGGAATTTCGTCCTTGAAATTTTCCTAAAGTACTTTTGGTAATTATAACATACCTTGGCAAATAGCTCGGGGTACTTTTTCTCGTATGAGGGTCTCGGGTTCTCATATATATTCGTCTTGTCCACAGTTCAACTATAAGATTTTGACCATTGGGATAATCTTGTTGTGTAAGTTTTTCACATTGAAATTCACTATCTTCAGTGGCTATAACTGGATGAATCTGTCCGACTGCTGTGGTACTGGCAAGTGTAGGAAGGTGTTGATCTGGTTACTGAAGAATTCGCCTCAGTGAAGAGACATAGAAAACATTGTGAAGATTTCATAACTTTGGGGGCAAGGCAAATCAGCACGCAATACGGCCAACACGCTCCATCACTTGATAGGGGCCCAAATTATGGGGATCCAGCTTCTTCAACTTTCTCAACCAAACGATACCATGCATGGGCTTGGTTTTCAAAAATACCATTTATCTCACGCTGAACTCCACTGGTTGGTGTTGCATCATAATACTTAGCCTGCTACCTCTTCGCTTCTCTCATTTGATCCTAGATTAGTCATATCATTGTCATAGTGTCATTAATATAAGCCACTCCCAGGTCTTTAGTGTCCTCATCCTGGGCCCAAGAAAATGAGGTCCGGTAATGCCTTCCATATAGAGCCTCGCATGGTTCCATCTTAATATTGACCTAAAAGATATTGTTATACGAAAATTCCACTAGTGATTGCAGTATCTCCCAAGGCTTGTTGGGCTCTACTATGCATATTCATAGAAGATCCTCCATTGTCTGATTCATTCTTTCCGCCTGTCCATGTGTTTGGGGGTGAAAAACGGTGTTGAAAGCCAATTTGGTTCTTAAGTAAGCCCGTACCCTTCTCCATTATTTCGAAATGAAATGTCCATCACGGTCAGACATAATGGACTTTGACACTCCATGAAATAAAACTTCCTACTCTATGAATAGTCTTGCCAGAATGTCAACTCCATCACCCTGTCGATTTGAAATGAATCATGCCACCTTACTAAGTTGATCCACAACGACCCATATGGACTCATTTCCAACACAGTACTGAGGTAGGTCATAGACAATGTCCATAGAATTGTTTTTAAATTTCCATTCTGATATCGGTAAGGGATGCAATAAGCCACTTGGGCTGTGGCAACAACCCTCTGACAGGTCTCGCATTGTGCCACAAAGTCGGTGACGTCTCTTTTCATCTCTTGCATGTATAAGGTACGGCGTATATAGATATACATTTTAACTACACTAGGATGGATGGAGTACCTCGACTGGTGTGCCTCACGAATAATTTCTTCTCTTATTCCCCTAGTAGATGGAATGAAAATGTGATACATGTATTGCAAAATACAATCATGTAGATTGTAATCATCCCTCGCTTTATCCTGTAATGATTAGATGATTGGAGAATCTTTTGGATCGATCTTTTGTACCTCGCATATCTGATCCTAGATATCAAACTCTATCTCCATCCAATATAGTGGAACTGATACTCTACCGGGTCCTTACGAGTAATAGGGGTAATACCTAGATTTATCAAAGATCGAGTCAACTTGTCTATAAATAGCTCCATCCAGCTCCCGACTACTGAGAACTGACGACACAACGCATCTGCAACTTTGTTAGCAATCCTAGGGTGGTACTAGAGAGCAAAGTCATAGTCACACAAGATGTAACATCATATTTTGAGCTAGACCCCACGTGCGTGTTTTGTGTCACCTTGGGTGGCTTAGGCCCGATACGAAAGTTTGGGAGAGAGAGAGCCAAAGGTTAAAGGGGTGGCTGGTAGGTTTAGAAAAAATTAGAGAGGGAACCTGTCGAGTCGACTCGACGCACCCATCGAGTGGACTCTACGAACCCGTCGAGTGGACTCTACGAACCCGTCGAGTGATCTCGATGAATGAACTTGGTGAATATTCATGCGTACTGTCTTGTCATTTACGACCTTGGAAACAATGAGGGGTGCGAAAAGTCCTGCTCCAGTTCCTCCTTATTTTTTCTTCTAATAAGACACATGGAATGACCTTGCCTATGCTTATTTAAGTACCTATGACCAATCCTTGCTCTTCCCAAAGTTGGGAGGTGATTTTGGTCCAATTAGGAAGTGACATGTGACACATGTCATTCAAAGATATGGAAGGACTTTTCCCATCACTATTAATGACTGAGTAAAGCTTTACTCTACCCAGATTTTTCCTCATCACTTCAGAACTGAGACCGAAAGCTCTCTTGGAAAAAAGAAGCATGAAGCAAGTCACTGAAATCCAAGTGTTGTCATGCCATCGAGGAGATGAACCCGATCCATGGCCAAAAATAATGTGTGCTTCCTACCCTCTCCCTTGGTGCTAGATCTTTAGATCTGAAATTAGGAGAGACTTCGACTGAAGAGAGCTTGAATTTGAGAATTTAATGGAGTTTCCTAGGAGAAGACCACGCTATAACTTTCGTTCTAGGGCATCAATCGCAACGAAAATATCTTCAATCATTCCCTCTCTTCAATATTAAGGTGACATACTTGATTTCGTGAAGAACATTGGTCTATTTAGGGAGAAAAGGAGGAAAGAAGCTAATCACATCTTGTATATTGGCCAGAGGGAGAAGATGAACACTTATTGTTCATCTTTCTTGAAGATCCGTGCAGGAATTTACTTATACTACTTCGACATAAATCTGTCTTGTACGTGTGACAGACTTCAAGCCTATTTTTAGGCATGATTCAATCAGATTCAGGTCTCGGGCTCAGAATGAAAGTTGTAGTCCCTAAAAAGGCCTTTCCAATGAGTTGTTGTACTTAGGGAGCTCTGTAGCTCCCTAAAAGTGAGTTCAAAATTACTATCTTGAAAATAATTAAGCTGTAAGTGCAGGACATGTTCTGTCCAAATCTGCGTTGTCGGGTTGAAAGCCAGTTTTTGGCATGTTAGACTTCGATCTGGATCTTGGGCTCAACATAAAAGTTCTAGCCCTTGGAGATACCTTTCCAAAATGGAGTTAAACTTAATTTTTGGTGGACAATAGCTCTGGGAAATCCAGTTTTCGTAAGCTATGTCGCAAATGTATAGATTTTGATGTCTCATGAATTTCTCTAAAATTGTTTATCTGAAGTTTTGGAAAAATTGTTAGATAAATGATTAATGATAATATGGACTCCCCTATTAAGTTTCATAATTTTTGGATATATACTTGATGTGAATTTGCCAATATTATGTTATAAATTATTGTGTCATAAATGGTTATCATGATGATCTGAATGAGCTAAAATTTTGTGTAATCGCTCAAGATGTTAATGAACGTCTTTAGTTTCAAGAGTAGTTAAATACCTAAAGGGGGGTGAATAGGTTTATGGGTCTTTTGGGATTATCTTCTTACTTTGATGTGTTGTGACTTAGTGTTATGTTAGCTTTCTAGAATACACAATCAACACACATGTATTTATAGTGGTTCCCCAAGGTTTGGGTACATCCACTGCCCCTCCCACCTTTCTAATAGTGTGTTAGACAAGGACAACATCCTTAAACTTGGCTTCAAGAGCTTACAACATAGACCCCTCAGGATCTCTCAAACTCCTCCATGTCCTACCTCAGGCCCAAGGCCCTAACACTCAGAGCAGATGATGCTCCTATAACTCAGTGATCCACAGATCACCTACCTCAGACTTTAGTCAAAGTGCTACAACTCAAGCTAGGAGGATAGACTACACTCAGATCTATAGGAGGATCCTAGACTCAGTGAATGAACTCACCTACAGCTCAGGCACACATGCCCTACCTTAGATCCACAGAAGGATCCTACACTCAGCCTTTATAAATTAGGCTTACAGCTCAGATCTGTTAAGATCTGATGGGCTAAAACCCGAACAGGCAAGCGTACCTCGAATTGTAGTATCAAGGTCGTATTTAAACACGGGGCCGTCAATTTCTGCTACTCACGCTCGAACTATTATCCTACCGGAAAACTATTGGGATTTGAGAATTTAAAAATAAATTGAACGAACTTAAGATGAAACTATAGATTAAAAGATAGCACATGATCGATGATTCACCATGAAAAGAGATGAGGGAAATAAAAATGTAATTTTATAATTGCAAAATAACTCGACCGTGACGGATCCGAAAATAAGACAAAATCTCGCTAGAGCATTAGGTCTCCTAACTTATAAACTCTTTGATTGAAATATCTTTACAAATCAAAGAAGCCTAAAGTCGCATTATCGAGATGATCCGCACTATTGGATTTGACTCCAATCCGGAGGATTTACGTCATCCTATCTCTAGGGTTGCGTGCAACTCCTTCCTTCTTTGAGTGATCTATCAAATCACGAGTCTCTCAACTACTATGAAATGAGAACAAGGCCTACTACCGCATACCGGAAATACGAAGTCGACACAAAATAATTCAAAGAAGGATCGAGCTAATTTTAGCAAAAAAAAAATTACAAAGTAAGAAAAATCATCATCTCAAATCATGGATCATCATGATCAAATGCTACAAGAAAATTAGCTACGCATATTGGAAAAGAAAATTATAATAATAAGAGAAGAAGATTTCATATTTTTTATACTAAAAGGAAAGAAAGTGCACAATAGCTTAAAACAAAATGATATTACGTAAACACAATGGGATTACAAAAAAGGGAAAACTAGAAATGAAAATTATAATGAAACTCTCTTGATTTGTACTCTCCAAAGCTCTCTCCAAAAGCCAAACTTTCAATCCAACCTCTCAATCCAACTCCAAAAAACTAACTCTTCAAAGCATGGGTCTTGGGTTCCTTTTATAGGAGTGGAGGGAAGCATCTAGAAAATGTGGAAAATGAAGGGGCAAAAGGGAGGGGTCGGCCATATAGGTGGATATGTTCATGCATGGTATTAAATGGAGGAGAGAGAAAAAGCTAGGGTGCATGCATGTAATAAATGGAGAATATAAAATATAAAAGGGGGGAATGAATGAAAAATAAAAGAGAGGAGAAATGGTAGGGCCGGCCACCTCATGAGGATGGGTTCATGCATGTAATAAATAGGGGAGAGAGAGAAAGACATGTGCATGCATGAGAAAGGTGGCAAAATAATAAAGGAGAGAGAGGGGGGTGTGGCCGGCCATAGTGGGCTTCAATGGGCTCGGGTAGAGGGCTAGGGGCTGCATGGGCTCGGGTTGGGTTGCATGGGGGATTTGGTGGCTCGGGTATAGGCTAGGTGGGCAGCACCAAAAGGCCGGGCTGCTCCAAAATGTGAAGGCCGGCTGCTCCAATGCTTGGGCTGCAACAAGGGCTCGGGTAGGAGGCTTGGCTGCACCAAATGGAAGTGGGTTGCACTTGAGGGAGGGGCCAGCCACCTACAAAAAGAAATAAAACAAAACATTAGTTAATTTATGATATAAAACTAAGCATAACATTAATCATTATATCATATTAGTTAAGTAAACCTAAACTAATACAAAGATAATAATAATAAAACATAACATAAACATAAAATAAAACAAAACATAAGTTTATAAAAAAAATAATAACAAAAACATAACATAAAATACAACCAAAAATAAAATTATAGATTTATATAAAAAAAAATATAAAACAACAACATTCAAGCATACAAAAACATAGAATTATAATAATACTTTGGAAATTGGCTACTAATTTACCCCCAAAAAGGATGACTAAAACTAGTCATCAAACTCCCCATGCTTAGACATTTGCTTGCCCTCAAGCAAATAGAAATAAAAACTAGGGAAAACAAAAAGAAAGCAAGAGATATATATTTTTAAGTTCCATAGTTAAGAAAAACAAAACATGAAAAATTAAACTATCCTAATATTCATGTTATCAACTAGTGGGGTGAGAAGTGCACAATAGAAAATTTGAAAGTGGAACCCTAAAAATCTCATTAAAACATAAGAAAAGTCTACTCATTTCTAAATCTTAAAAACAAAGCATCCAAAATAAATGAAAGTAAGGAAAACAAAAGTAGAGGTTCTAAATAAACGGCACATTAACAAACTACTAGGTTGCTAGATAAACATTAACCCTAAAACACTCCAAGGTAACCTCCAAAGAAATCCATCAATGATGGTGGCCATAGGCTTGTACGTTCACACTTTCTCCACTACGCGAATTTACGTTCTAAAGATTAATAGGACTTCTAATAGGCATTAAAACTTGGCTTAGGTGAATGATTAGGAAATGAAAACAAGGATAAACATGAGGGCTTTAAACACTAAACCATGGTGAGCTCAAAAATAAAAATAAAAAAAACATGATAACAAAATGAGAAATGACAAGCAAGTCATTTCTCCAATTCAAACTACAAAATAAGGCCATGAAAATTTTCTTTTATAAACTTGGCCAAACATAAAACTTTTTTCTTCATTCATTTTTTATTTTGATTTTTCATTTTTTTTCTCATTTTTTTTAATAATATTTTGATAAGAATGCTCCAAAAATAAGCTTGAGAATTTCCTATTCAATTCAAAGATAATACCCCTCCCACAAAAATAATGTTTAAGCTCAAGGTTATAGTGTGAAAAATGGGAAAGGCATTTGGCTTTGGTGATCATAATGAAATGAAAGGTGGAGCTAAAAACAAGGAAAACATGGAAAAGGCCCAAAATTGTTTTTGCAATGGTGATGTTTTTGGTGGGCAAGAAAAGCTCAAACTAGTCAAATGGTGGCCTACATCATTTCTAAAGAACGTAAAAACGACTCAAATGTTTCGAGAGTAGCTTGGTACAAGTTCTAGACACCAAGAATGACTACCTCGCAAATGAAAAAGAACTAATGATACCTAGCAACCATTCGTAAGCAACTAACCGAATAAAAAGACATAGCTACAAATTACTAACTTATAATTTTTTAAATGGATGCCTATATTTAAGAAAGAGAAACTAGTATAACTAAACTATGCTAAAATGATAAGTTTAGAAAACATTTTCAAAGGAATCTACATAGAACTATAAAAACCACACGGGCCTACACATCACTAGAAGAAACATAAAAATAACGATAGAAATAATTTTAGATCTTGTTATTCAAATCGATTTTGGCTCATTTTTTTTTTATTTTTGATTTTTTGTTTTTTTTGTTTTATATTTTTGTAAAATTTTGGATTTTGATGAAGCTAACATAAAATACTAATTTGAAAACATAATAAAAAAAAGAAGAAAGAAGGAAAGTAAACCGTCCCCCATGCTTAAACTCTTCATTGCCCTCAATGAAGGAAGCAAAAAAGAAAAAGAGAAGGGGACTGAGAAGAAGAGAAAAGAAAATGCAGTAAAGGAAATAAAAAAAAGAAGAACAGGACTTCCCCTAGTTCGTGAGATGAAGGCGGATGTCGCTCCCCCAGGCTTGCTTTTTAGCGCGCTTGATCGTCAGCAGGTTTTACTTGATCCATCTTGATATCAGCAGCAGCGGAGCGGCGACCTCGATCTTGGAATTGATTGGCCTCCGGTAGGAAGAGTAAAATAAAAGAAAAAATAGAGTCCGTGGGCAGATGCCCAATAATGTTCTTTATTACAATAATTCAAATAAAAGAGTTTCATAATAATAATAAGTAGTCCAAAAATAAAAATGTCCATAACAAAATAGAATTCTAGGAGTCCAAGAGAAGATTCTCCTTTGCAGGAGACACAGAATCATTAGAAAAATACAGTTTAAGTCGATGGCCATTAACTTTAAAATTCCCCTTATCGGGGTGCGAAAGCAACACAGTTCTATCAGAAAAAACATCCTTAACCGTGAACGGTCCAGACCAATGAGATTTAGATTTTCCAAATAAAATACACAGACGTGAATTTAAAAGAAGAACCTGATCGCCTGGCTTAAAATTTTTATGGTGGCGAAAGTTCTTATCGCGATTATTTTTTTCTTCAGGGTCAGGTGGTTTTTAAAATAATTTGGCAAATTTTTATCATTTTCAAAAATAAGATCATTTCGTCTAAACTCAGAGTCATTTGCATGTACGGACATAATAGTGTTTTCAAATATAATTGATGAGGGTTCAGAAAAGGAAGAAGAAAAATCATTTGGAGAAAAATAGGAGTCTTCTTTTAAATCATCAATGAAAAAGCAAGAATCATCATTTTGTAAAGAATTTTCATAGATTTATTAATGTCAAATGTGACTTCCTCATCGCCCACATACAGAAAAAGTTTTCCATCACTCACATTTATGATTGCGCGAGCGGTGGCTAGGAAGGGTCGACCAAGGATAAGAGGGACCTCAATGTCCTCTTCAATATCGAGAACGACAAAATCCACCGGGAAGATGAATTTGTCGACCTTCACTAACACATCCTCAAAAACACCTAACGGATACTTAATCGAACGATCGGCTAACTGTATACTCATGCGCGTAGGGCTGAGAGTGCCCAAACCTAGCTTTTTAAATAAAGAAAAAAACATCAAGTTGATGCTCGCTCCTAGATCTGCTAACGCATGTTTAACAAACAGATCGCCAAAAACACAAGGAATGGAAAAACAACCCAGATCGTTTATCTTTTTAGGAAGATTAGAGTTCTTAATGACCGCCGAGCATTCTTCATTTAATGTACATGTGATAAATTTTCCAATTTCGTTTTTTTGTTAATAAGTCTTTAAGGTACTTCGCATACTTAGGCATTTGACTAATCGCTTCATGAAACGACAAATTAATATGAATTTGTTTAAATATTTCAAGAAAGCGCTGATATTGATTATCTAGTTTTTCTTTCCTAAGTCGAGCCGGATAAGGAGGTGGCGGAAATTCTTTTATAATAACTGGAGCTTCATTTTGAAAATCATCTTTTTCTTTTTCAGAATCAGTAAAAATAGAGATATCTTTTTCTTTTTCAAAAGTAGATTTTTCATTTTCAAGATTCGATTTATTATTTTCCGTGGGGATAATAACAGGAGGGATAATCACCCTTGGCTCTTCCCTTGTGGTGGGCTCGTTAACAACCTTACCGCTCCGAATGGAAATCGCATTTGCGTGTTCCCTTGGGTTAGGCTTAGTGTTCGAGGGAAGAGTTCCAGGTGGTCTCTCGGAAAAGGCCTTGGCGAGTTGGCCGACCTGATTTTCTAAAATTTTCATTGATCCTGTTAAGTTTCTAATAACAGCATCGTTTGAGCTTATATACTTAGCGAGGATCTCTTCCAAAGGTGAAGGTTTTTGAAAATTTTGTTGTGGTGGTGGTGGTGGTGTGAAATCGTGCGGTGGGCGTACAACATTTGCGTTATTACTCCAAGAAAAATTAGGATGGTTACGCCATCCGGGGTGATAAGAATTAGAAGAAGAATTAAAACCAGGAGGAGAAGAAAAATTCAAAAAAGCAGAAAAATTGTTTGCAGAAATATTTTGAGCAGGCCTGGGTATGTTCCCCAGATAATCCACCTGCTCGGTAGCAGCAGCATTTTCATATACCTTAGCGGCGGAGGGAGCAGTCATATCCGAGATCTTCTTATTCAGCATTTCCACTTGTAGTGCCAGTTGCGACACCGAATCAACTTCATATATACCTGCAGGTTTAGATGGGCGAGTCCTATACGAATTCCACTGATATGTGTTCATCGCCATGTCCTCGATAAGCTCAAGAGCGGCTTCCGGAGTTTTGCGGTCTAAAGAACCAGCGGAAGCGGCATCTATCATCTGCTTAGTTTCTTGATTTAGCCCATTATAGAATGTCTGGACCTGCAACCATACAGGCAGAGCATGGTGTGGGCATCGTCTCAAAAGCTCTTTGAACCTCTCCCAAGTGTCATAAAGGGTCTCAGAAGCAATTTGAGAGTATGAAGTTATATCATTTCGAAGCTTAGCAGTTTTAGCGGGGGGGGGGGGGAAACGAGAAAGAAATTTTTCAGTTAAAATGTTCCAAGTAGTGATTGATCCTCTTGGAAGAGAACTCAACCACTGTTTGGCTTTGGTTCTTAGGGAGAAGGGGAAGAGTCTTAGCCTTATATCATCGTCTGAAACACCATTAATCTTAAAGGTGTCACAGATTTCAAGGAAATTAGCAATATGCAAGTTCGGATCTTCATCTTGTAATCCGTTGAACTGTACATATTGCTGCACCATTTGTATGATGCTAGGCTAAAGCTCGAAGTTATTGTTCGCAATCGCAGGTCGAACAATACTTGTCTCTATCCCTTCCAAGTTTGGTCGAGCATAATCGGACATAGTCCTTTGCTGAGCCAATCCTGGGTTAAGGTCCCCCATTTCAGAATTGAAATTGCAATCCCCGTAGGAATCCTCAACTGCTGTTTGAGAAGTGGAAGCCCCGAATCGTAGTTGTCTCCGAATGGAGCGTTTGATTTCTGGGTCCAAATGAACAAGTAGCGACGGATTCGCTCGGGTCATGCACTAGTGCAGAAAACGAGGGAAAATGAAAATGAAAGCTTGAAAAAGAAAGAAAAAGAGAAGAAATGAACTTTTTTTTAAAATTGATTTTTTTTTTGAAAATAGATTTTTATGGCTTGGCTCTCGAACTTCCCGAGGACTACCCGGTGAAGGGTTCGCCCGGTACTAGGTAAAATGGTGGCGCTTAAAGCCCCTTACCCTTTTCGAGAGAATTTAGGTGGGGTAGAAATAAGATGATGTGAGTTGATTATAATAATAAAAGAAAGTAATTTTTTTTTTATTTTTTGTAGAAGTAATAGCGCAAGCGTTTTCAAAATATTGACGAAGAAAGATCCCCGGCAATGGCGCCAAAAACTTGATGGGCTAAAACCTGAACAGGCAAGCGTACCTGTCGAATTGTAGTATCAAGGTCGTATTTAAACACGGGGCCGTCAATTACTGCTACTCACGCTCGAACTATTATCCTACCGGAAAACTATTGGGATTTGAGAATTTAAAATTAAATTGAACGAACTTAAGATGAAACTATAGATTAAAAGATAGCACATTATCGATGATTCACCATGAAAAGAGATGAGGGAAATAAAAATGTAATTTTATAATTGCAAAATAACTCGACCGTGACGGATCCGAAAATAAGACAAAATCTCGCTAGAGCATTAGGTCTCCTAACTTATAAACTCTTTGATTGAAATCTCTTTACAAATCAAAGAAGCCTAAAGTCGCATTTTCGAGATGATCCGCACTATTGGATTTGACTCCAATCCGGAGGATTTACGTCATCCTATCTCTAGGGTTGCGTGCAACTCCTTCCTTCTTTGAGTGATCTATCAAATCACGAGTCTCTCAACTACTATGAAATGAGAACAAGGCCTACTACCGTATACCGGAAATACGGAGTCGACACAAAATAATTCAAAGAAGGATCGAGCTAATTTTAGCAAAAATAAAATTACAAAGTAAGAAAAATCATCATCTCAAATCATGGATCATCATGATCAAATGCTACAAGTAAATTAGCTACGCATATTGGAAAAGAAAACGATAATAATAAGAGAAGAAGATTTCATATTTTTTATACTAAAAGGAAAGAAAGTGCACAATAGCTTAAAACAAAATGATATTACGTAAACACAATGGGATTACAAAAAAGGGAAAACTAGAAATGAAAATTACAATGAAACTCTCTTGATTTGTACTCTCCAAAGCTCTCTCCAAAAGCCAAACTTTCAATCCAACCTCTCAATCCAACTCCAAAAAACTAACTCTTCAAAGCATGGGTCTTGGGTTCCTTTTATAGGAGAGGAGGGAAGCATCTAGAAAATGTGGAAAATGAAGGGGCAAAAGGGAGGGGTCGGCCATATAGGTGGATATGTTCATGCATGGTATTAAATGGAGGGGAGAGAAAAAGCTAGGGTGCATGCATGTAATAAATGGAGAATATAAAATATAAAAGGGGGGAATGAATGAAAAATAAAAGAGAGGAGAAATGGTAGGGCCGGCCACCTCATGAGGATGGGTTCATGCATGTAATAAATAGGGGGAGAGAGAGAAAGACATGTGCATGCATGAGAAAGGTGGCAAAATAATAAAGGAGAGAGAGGGGGGTGTGGCCGGCCATAGTGGGCTTCAATGGGCTCGGGTAGAGGGCTAGGGGCTGCATGGGCTCGGGTTGGGTTGCATGGGGGATTTGGTGGCTCGGGTATAGGCTAGGTGGGCAGCACCAAAAGGCCGGGCTGCTCCAAAATGTGAAGGCCGGCTGCTCCAATGCTTGGGCTGCAACAAGGGCTCGGGTAGGAGGCTTGGCTGCACCAAATGGAAGTGGGTTGCACTTGAGGGAGGGGGCCAGCCACCTACAAAAAGAAATAAAACAAAACATTAGTTAATTTATGATATAAAACTAAGCATAACATTAATCATTATATCATATTAGTTAAGTAAACCTAAACTAATACAAAGATAATAATAATAAAACATAACATAAACATAAAATAAAACAAAACATAAGTTTATAAAAAAAATAATAACAAAAACATAACATAAAATACAACCAAAAATAAAATTATAGATTTATATAAAAAAAAATATAAAACAACAACATTCAAGCATACAAAAACATAGAATTATAATAATACTTTGGAAATTGGCTACTAATTTACCCCCAAAAAGGATGACTAAAACTAGTCATCAAACTCCCCCATGCTTAGACATTTGCTTGCCCTCAAGCAAATAGAAATAAAAACTAGGGAAAACAAAAAGAAAGCAAGAGATATATATTTTTAAGTTCCATAGTTAAGAAAAACAAAACATGAAAAATTAAACTATCCTAATATTCATGTTATCAACTAGTGGGGTGAGAAGTGCACAATAGAAAATTTGAAAGTGGAATCCTAAAAATCTCATTAAAACATAAGAAAAGTCTACTCATTTCTAAATCTTAAAAACAAAGCATCCAAAATAAATGAAAGTAAGGAAAACAAAAGTAGAGGTTCTAAATAAACGGCGCATTAACAAACTACTAGGTTGCTAGATAAACATTAATCCTAAAACACTCCAAGGTAACCTCCAAAGAAATCCATCAATGATGGTGGCCATAGGCATGTACGTTCACACTTTCTCCACTACGCGAATTTACGTTCTAAAGATTAATAGGACTTCTAATAGGCATTAAAACTTGGCTTAGGTGAATGATTAGGAAATGAAAACAAGGATAAACATGAGGGCTTTAAACACTAAACCATGGTGAGCTCAAAAATAAAAATAAAAAAAACATGATAACAAAATGAAAAATGACAAGCAAGTCATTTCTCCAATTCAAACTACAAAATAAGGCCATGAAAATTTTCTTTTATAAACTTGGCTAAACATAAAACTTTTTTCTTCATTCATTTTTATTTTGATTTTTCATTTTTTTCTCATTTTTTTTAATAATATTTTGATAAGAATGCTCCAAAAATAAGCTTGAGAATTTCCTATTCAATTCAAAGATAATACCCCTCCCACAAAAATAATGTTTAAGCTCAAGGTTATAGTGTGAAAAATGGGAAAGGAATTTGGCTTTGGTGATCATAATGAAATGAAAGGTGGAGCTAAAAACAAGGAAAACATGGAAAAGGCCCAAAATTGTTTTTGCAATGGTGATGTTTTTGGTGGGCAAGAAAAGCTCAAACTAGTCAAATGGTGGCCTACATCATTTCTAAAGAACGTAAAAACGACGCAAATGTTTCGAGAGTAGCTTGGTACAAGTTCTAGACACCAAGAAAGACTATCTCGCAAATGAAAAAGAACTAATGATACCTAGCAACCATTCGTAAGCAACTAACCGAATAAAAAGACATAGCTACAAATTACTAACTTATAATTTTTTAAACGGATGCCTATATTTAAGAAAGAGAAACTAGTATAACTAAACTATGCTAAAATGATAAGTTTAGAAAACATTTTCAAAGGAATCTACATAGAACTATAAAAACCACACGGGCCTACACATCACTAGAAGAAACATAAAAATAACGGTAGAAATAATTTTAGATCTTGTTATTCAAATCGATTTTGGCTCTTTTTTTTTTGATTTTTTGTTTTTTTTTGTTTTATATTTTTGTAAAATTTTGGATTTTGATGAAGCTAACATAAAATACTAATTTGAAAACATAATAAAAAAAAGAAGAAAGAAGGAAAGTAAACCGTCCCCCATGCTTAAACTCTTCATTGCCCTCAATGAAGGAAGCAAAAAAGAAAAAGAGAAGGGGACTGAGAAGAAGAGAAAAGAAAATGCAGTAAAGGAAATAAAAAAAAGAAGAACAGGACTTCCCCGGGTTCGTGAGATGAAGGCGGATGTCGCTCCCCCAGGCTTGCTTTTTAGCGCGCTTGATCGTCAGCAGGTTTTACTTTATCCATCTTGATATCAGCAGCGGCAGAGCGGCGACCACGATCTTGGAATTGATTGGCCTCCGGTAGGAAGAGTAAAATAAAAGAAAAAATAGAGTCCGTGGGTAGATGCCCAATAATGTTCTTTATTACAATAATTCAAATAAAAGAGTTTCATAATAATAATAAGTAGTCCAAAAATAAAAATGTCCATAACAAAATAGAATTCTAGGAGTCCAAGAGAAGATTCTCCTTTGCAGGAGACACAGAATCATTAGAAAAATACAGTTTAAGTCGATGGCCATTAACTTTAAAATTCCCCTTATCGGGGTGCGAAAGCAACACAGTTCTATCAGAAAAAACATCCTTAACCGTGAACGGTCCAGACCAATGAGATTTAGATTTTCCAAAGAAAATACACAGACGTGAATTTAAAAGAAGAACCTGATCGCCTGGCTTAAAATTTTTATGGTGGCGAAAGTTCTTATCGCGATAATTTTTTTCTTCAGGGTCAGGTGGTTTTTAAAAATAATTTGGCAAATTTTTATCATTTTCAAAAATAAGATCATTTCGTCTAAACTCAGAGTCATTTGCATGTACGGACATAACAGTGTTTTCAAATATAATTGATGAGGGTTCAGAAAAGGAAGAAGAAAAATCATTTGGAGAAAAATAGGAGTCTTCTTTTAAATCATCAATGAAAAAGCAAGAATCATCATTTTGTAAAGAATTTTCATAGATTTATTAATGTCAAATGTGACTTCCTCATCGCCCACATGCAGAAAAAGTTTTCCATCACTCACATTTATGATTGCGCGAGCGGTGGCTAGGAAGGGTCGACCAAGGATAAGAGGGACCTCAATGTCCTCTTCAATATCGAGAACGACAAAATCCACCGGGAAGATGAATTTGTCGACCTTCACTAACACATCCTCAAAAACACCTAACGGATACTTAATCGAACGATCGGCTAAATGTATACTCATGCGTGTAGGGCTGAGAGTGCCCAAACCTAGCTTTTTAAATAAAGAAAAAAGCATCAAGTTGATGCTCGCTCCTAGATCTGCTAACGCATGTTAAACAAACAGATCGCCAAAAACACAAGGAATGGAAAAACTACCCAGATCGTTTATCTTTTTAGGAAGATTAGAGTTCTTAACGACCGCCGAGCATTCTTCATTTAATGTACATGTGATAAATTTTCCAATTTCGTTTTTTTGTTAATAAGTCTTTAAGGTACTTCGCATACTTAGGCATTTGACTAATCGCTTCATGAAACGACAAATTAATATGAATTTGTTTAAATATTTCAAGAAAGCGCTGATATTGATTATCTAGTTTTTCTTTCCTAAGTCGAGCCGGATAAGGAGGTGGCGGAAATTCTTTTATAATAACTGGAGCTTCATTTTGAAAATCATCTTTTTCTTTTTCAAAATCAGTAAAAATAGAGATATCTTTTTCTTTTTCAAAAGTAGATTTATCATTTTCAAGATTCGATTTATTATTTTCCGTGGGGATAATAACAGGAGGGATAATCACCCTTGGCTCTTCCCTTGTGGTGGGCTCGTTAACAACCTTACCGCTCCGAAGGGAAATCGCATTTGCGTGTTCCCTTGGGGTAGGCTTAGTGTTCGAGGGAAGAGTTCCAGGTGGTCTCTCGGAAAAGGCCTTGGCGAGTTGGCCGACCTGATTTTCTAAAATTTTCATTGATCCTGTTAAGTTTCTAATAACAGCATCGTTTGAGCTTATATACTTAGCGAGGATCTCTTCCAATGGTGAAGGTTTTTGAAAATTTTGTTGTGGTGGTGGTGGTGGTGTGAAATCATGCGGTGGGCGTACAACATTTGCGTTATTACTTCAAGAAAAATTAGGATGGTTACGCCATCCGGGGTGATAAGAATTAGAAGAAGAATTAAAACCAGGAGGAGAAGAAAAATTCAAAAAAGCAGAAAAATTGTTTGCAGAAATATTTTGAGCAGGCCTGGGTATGTTCCCCATATAATCCACCTACTCGGCAGCAGCAGCATTTTCATATACCTTAGCGGCAGAGGGAGCAGTCATATCCGAGATCTTCTTGTTCAGCATTTCCACTTGTAGTGCCAGTTACAACACCGAATCAACTTCATATATACCTGTAGGTTTAGATGGGCGAGTCCTATACGAATTCCACTGATATGTGTTCATCGCCATGTCCTCGATAAGCTCAAGAGCGGCTTCCGGAGTTTTGCGGTCTAAAGAACCAGCGGAAGCGGCATCTATCATCTGCTTAGTTTCTTGATTTAGCCCATTATAGAATGTCTGGACCTGCAACCATACAGGCAGAGCATGGTGTGGGCATCGTCTCAAAAGCTCTTTGAACCTCTCACAAGTGTCACAGAGGGTCTCAGAAGAAATTTGAGAGTATGAAGTTATATCATTTCGAAGCTTAGCAGTTTTAGCGGGGGGGGGGGAAACGAGAAAGAAATTTTTCAGTTAAAATGTTCCAAGTAGTGATTGATCCTCTTGGAAGAGAACTCAACCACAGTTTGGCTTTGGTTCTTAGGGAGAAGGGGAAGAGTCTTAGCCTTATAGCATCGTCTGAAACACCATTAATCTTAAAGGTGTCACAGATTTCAAGGAAATTAGAAATATGCAAGTTCGGATCTTCATCTTGTAATCCGTCGAACTGTACATATTGCTGCACCATTTGTATGATGCTAGGCTAAAGCTCGAAGTTATTGTTCGCAATCGCAGGTCGAACAATACTTGTCTCTATCCCTTCCAAGTTTGGTCGAGCATAATCGGACATAGTCCTTTGCTGAGCCAATCCTGGGTTAAGGTCCCCCATTACAGAATTGAAATTGAAATCCCCGTAGGAATCCTCAACCGCTGTTTGAGAAGTGGAAGCCCTGAATCGTAGTTGTCTCCGAAAGGAGCGTTTGATTTCTGGGTCCAAATGAACAAGTAGCGACGGATTCGCTCGGGTCATGCACTAGTGCAAAAAACGAGGGAAAATGAAAATGAAAGCTTGAAAAAGAAAGAAAAAGAGAAGAAAGGAATTTTTTTTTAAAATAGATTTTTTTTAAAAAAATAGATTTTTACGGCTTGGCTCTCGAACTTCCCGAGGACTACCCGGTGAAGGGTTCGCCCGGTACTAGGTAAAATGGTGGCGCTTAAAGCCCCTTACCCTTTTCGAGAGAATTTAGGTGGGGTAGAAATAAGATGATGTGAATTGATTATAATAATAAAAGAAAATATTTTTTTATTATTTTTTGTAGAAGTAATAGCGCAAGCGTTTTCAAAATATTGACGAAGAAAGATCCCCGGCAATGGCGCCAAAAACTTGATGGGCTAAAACCTGAACAGGCAAGCGTACCTGTCGAATTGTAGTATCAAGGTCATATTTAAACACGGGGCCGTCAATTACTGCTACTCATGCTCGAACTATTATCCTACCGGAAAACTATTGGGATTTGAGAATTTAAAATTAAATTGAACGAACTTAAGATGAAACTATAGATTAAAAGATAGCACTTGATCGATGATTCACCATGAAAAGAGATGAGGGAAATAAAAATGTAATTTTATAATTGCAAAATAACTCGACCGTGACGGATCCAAAAATAAGGCAAAATCTCGCTAGAGCATTAGGTCTCCTAACTTATAAACTCTTTGATCGAAATCTCTTTACAAATCAAAGAAGCCTAAAGTTATATTATCGAGATGATCCGCACTATTGGATTTGACTCCAATCCGGAGGATTTACGTCATCCTATCTCTAGAGTTGCGTGCAACTCCTTCCTTCTTTGAGTGATCTATCAAATCACGAGTCTCTCGACTACTATGAAATGAGAACAAGGCCTACTACCGTATACCGGAAATACGGAGTCGACACAAAATAATTCAAAGAAGGATCGAGCTAATTTTAGAAAAAAAAAATTACAAAGTATGAAAAATCATCATCTCAAATCATGGATCCTCATGATCAAATGCTACAAGAAAATTAGCTACGCATATTGGAAAAGAAAACGATAATAAGAGAAGAAGATTTCATATTTTTTATACTAAAAGGAAAGAAAGTGCACAATAACTTAAAATAAAATGATATTACTTAAACAAAATGGGATTACAAAAAAGGGAAAAATAGAAATGAAAATTACAATGAAACTCTCTTGATTTGTACTCTCCAAAGCTCTCTCCAAAAGCCAAACTTTCAATCCAACCTCTCAATCCAACTCCAAAAAACTAACTCTTCAAAGCATGGGTCTTGGGTTCCTTTTATAAGAGAGCAGGGAAGCATCTAGAAAATGTGGAAAATGAAGGGGCAAAAGGGAGGGGCCGGCCATGTAGGTGGATATGTTCATGCATGGTATTAAATGGAGGGGAGAGAAAAAGCTAGGGTGCATGCATGTAATAAATGGAGAATATAAAATATAAAAGGGGGGGAATGAATGAAAAATAAAAGAGAGGAGAAATGGTAGGGGCCGGCCAGATCATGAGGATGGGTTCATGCATGTAATAAATAGGGGGGAGAGAGAAAGACATGTGCATGCATGAGAAAGGTGGCAAAATAATAAAGGAGAGAGGGGGGTGTGGCTGGCCATTGTGGGCTTCAATGGGCTCGGGTAGAGGGCTAGGGGCTGCATGGGCTCGGGTTGGGTTGCATGGGGGCTTTGGTGGCTCGGGTATAGGCTATGTGGGCAGCTCCAAAAGGCCAGGCTGCTCCAAAATGTGAAGGCCGGCTGCTCCAATGCTTGGGCTGCAACAAGGGCTCGGGTAGGAGGCTTGGCTGCACCAAATGGAAGTGGGCTGCACTTGAGGGAGGGGGCCGGCCACCTACAAAAAGAAATAAAACAAAACATTAGTTAATTCATGATATAAAACTAAGCATAACATTAATCATTATATCATATTAGTTAAGTAAACCTAAACTAATACAAAGATAATAATAATAAAACATAACATAAACATAAAATAAAACAAAACATAAGTTTATAAAAAAAACAATAACAAAAACATAACATAAAATACAACCAAAAATAAAATTATAGATTTATATAAAAAAAATATAAAACAACAACATTCAAGCATACAAAAACATAAAATTATAATAATACTTTGGAAATAGGCTACTAAATTACCCCCAAAAAGGATGACTAAAACTAGTCATCAAGATCCTACAGAAAGAGTATGTTGTTGATGATAAAATAAATCTAGAGAAAATGTTCTTTGATTCTTCTCTCTGGACTGAGATTTCTCAGCCTTATATTCTTCTCAGCTCCAAGATAGCAGATCTTCAGGAAGTTTTAGCTTGAGCTGGGAAGAACTCAGAAACAAAAGTTCCTAAACTTACTGAAGAAGATCAATGAGTTTTTTGTTCTTTATGTGTCTTCAATCATCAACCTTTATCTGAAGTCATCAGACTATCTCTTGATGAACTAATAACAGAGAGCATCTTTATTTCAGGAAGAAGATCAGTTGATTCAAAAATCTCTCTTCAAAAAGTTGCCTATTTCTTTCTCAGAACTCTGCACTTTGTATCCCGCCGTCCAACGGCTCTTTGAGCAATATGCACCACTAGAGTATTTAGCTGCACCACCACTTTTGCATTAATTACTATCCAATAGGCAAGCAGTTCCTTTTGTCCTGTAGCAAGACGATGTCGCATTGTTTGAGTTTCTGCTGACGTCAACATGACTCAGATCTTGTGGACTTAGCCAAAATTCCAGAAATTCTGCTTAGGCGTTGAGTGAAGCCTTGTCACTCAACGCACTGGCACTTAGCTGAATTCTAACTGGCGCATTGAGTGCGTTGAGTGATCCTTTATCACTCAACAAATGTACATAATTCTTGTCTAACAGCTTAGGAGTCTAGTGAACATTCATCACTCGATGTATCTGTACTTAGTTGATTTACTCTGCTAGAAGGCGTTGAGTGAGGCTTCTTCACTCAACAATTTATGACTTTGCATGTTTTCTTGATGAGGTATTGAGCGGTCTGTCTTCACTTAACGCTTTTGGACTTAGTAGGATTATCTATTGAGGAGATGTTGAGTGAACTACCTTCACTCAACGCTTCTGGACTTAGACAGATTTCACTGACAGCAACCCTGTGGCTTTGACTGCATGTTGTCCTGTCGATTCTTTTGATTTTTGGAGTTGAGTGAAATGCCTTCACTCAATGCTTCTGGACTTAACCAGATTTCTGCTTTGGCAATACTTAGGCTTTGACTGCCTGAGAATTAATTGACTCTTTTAGCCTCTTGTCGTTGAGTGAACTGCCTTCACTCAATGCTTCTAGACTTAACTAGATTTCTGTATTAGCAATACTGAGACTTTTACTGCCTGAGCATTAGTCGATGCTTTTAGCCTCTTGGCTTTGAGTGAACTGCCTTCACTCAATGCTTCTTGACTTAACTAGATTTTAACTTTGCCAGCATCCTGTCATGAGTTCATCTGACTTTGTGACTTTGACAACCTATCAAATTAATTCACCAGAGTACAACATGTATATATTGAACTAATGGCATGCATCAAATACATTCTAGTGTATAACATTGACTTGTGAGCCTTCTTCAAATCTGGGATATTGTGATCAATTGACCGAACAATCTCCTCCTATTTGAAGAATTAAGAACTTTAGTCAATGATATACACTAACTTAATTAAGCAGATAAGTATTACAGAATTTGAAATCAATAATACGTAAATAAAAGCCATAAGATTTAAACACATAGGAATAAGATTTTCATTTAAGGAAAGGTTCATAAACAGACAGTGTGCTTAATACAAAATATTCATATTCCTATAGTGCCTTAAGAAAAGAAAGAAACATCTCAAGTTTCAGGTTCCTTAATCACAATCCCCCTGCTGGGTTTTTTGGCAGCCTTATCCTTGTCTTTGATATCCTTTTCCTTTTCCTTTTATCTTTCAAAATAATTGTAGGGCTTGGGGAAATATTTGCTGGACTCCACAGCATCTGGTAGCAGTGCACCTGAATTTTTATCCTTTTTGAATCTACTCCTTTGCTCTTCATTCCTCTCAAGATTGTCTCATTCTAAGGAGCTGTAGAGCTTTCCTCTTTTAGTTTTCTTAGATTTGACTTGATCTCAGGCTGACAATATTATAGTCCTTGATTGAGCACTCCACTGCTCAAAGTCTAGCCTAGACTCCATCTCTTCTTTGTATCTCTTCTTGCTAAGCCTAACTTCTTCTTCTTCATCACTAACTGATTTGCCTTTGGCCCTTACAATCAGATCAACAGTGGGGCTGAATATAGGAATTACATCAGCAGTTGAAGGTTACGCCCACTGAGCACCACTCTGATAAGTATATTGGCCAACACTCTGATCAGCACCATACTGTGCACCATAAAAATCTTCAGGAATAGGAGCAGGGTTGATGTTTTCAAATTGGAGTGGATCAAGACCCATTGAGCCTCTGATTACATTAGTAATCCACACAGCTTTTTCAGTGTTTGCTTTTATCATTGCTTTCTCCTCCTTTATGACTTCTTCAGATGTAACCTTAGTCAAGGAGGTGCTAGCCTTTGTTAGTTGTACATCCAGATAGTTTACACCCCTGGTGACATGGACCTTGAGCTGGAGCATGGGATCATCTAGAACTTGGGTGCATGCATCCATTCTTCTCTCAAGAATAGTCTTGTGTGCTTCCATCAATTCCTTATATGTATTATGGATTGCTATCATGTTGTCGGAAGTAATATTCTGATTCTCCATAATGTCATTTTGTGTTTGTTTGATCTGTTGAAGTATACTTTTAGTGAACATTACAGCAGGTGCATCTCTCATGAAGAATGCCAGAGTGTTTTCTTTCAGTAGGTTGACCTCAAACCTGATGGACTTTATTTCAGTTGAGACATCTTGTCTCACCCCCATAATGGAGTCATCAATGAAGTGTTCCAATTGTCTTTTGTGATCATCTAGCAAACCTTTGAGTTGGGCTAGAAAGGAGGAGGACATTTGGTCAGCCTGAGCAGATGTGCCTTGGTCATATGCTACCTCATCCCTATCTTTGGCAGTAATCCTTTCTTATGAATTAGGCATCATATATTCTAAAGAGTGTTCTACTGCATGTACATTGGCAGCAAGAATGTCTTTGTCAGATGCATAGGAGACAATCTCATGCACAATATCATGAGCAGGGAGTTCCAGGTGAATCTCCCCCTTAGCAGTAGCCTTGTCCATAAGGACATCTTGGTCTTCTACATTTCCCATAGAAATTTCTGGCTCTGAGGTGGCTGGAGCATCTTCCATCATCCTCTTAACGACTTGCTCCCCCATATATTGAGGATAGATTAGGACAACTTCAGGACCCCCTGTAGTTTTAACAATCCTTTTTTTATAGATTTTCAATGAAGGTGTCCAATTGTTCTTGAACAGATAAGACAACCTCCCCCTCAATATGTACGAGTATCTGGGAAGTCTCCCCCTCAACTTCAACACAAAATTTTCTACTTGCCGATCATGAAGTGTGCCCATAGCACCAGCTTGGTTTTCTTCAGACTGAGTTCAGGTTAACTGGTTTCTTGCAGCAGGTTCAAAAGATATGGAAACCTGAGCACTCATGTCCCTTCTAGTTTCTTCAGTAGACTTAGTGAGTTGAGGATTATATTGCTCCTCTTCACTCTTCTTAGAGAAGCTGCTCTCTGTGCTTTCCTTAATAATCTGAACAACTTTCTTCTTCTTCGAGGTAACAGTCTGTGAATGTGGCAACAGAACTCTATCCGACTTATCAAGCATTTTTGAGTCAATCCTCCTCATATGATGGATTTTAGTTCATAGCCTTATGTTAAGGATTCCTAGAATATTGTTGTGTAAAAACAGAGACAGAATCCTACCCATGTTTGGCTCTGGGAAACATTCAACAATTCTATCAAAAACAACCCTTCCCCAATCTGTCCTCTTAGAAAGAATTATCCTTGCCATCAATTCAAACATCTTCTTGGAAAAATTTATCGTGAGAGCCAGTCTTGCACAACAGTGCCTTCCCAACAACATCTACGAGGAATTTTCCTTTTAGGTTCAGTTCCCTTCGCAAGATTGATCCAGTGGAGTGCTTTGACAATCCACACCACTTTAGGGCAGTTTTGACATCTGATTGATCCAACTCATGGTCTTCATCAGATAACTTGAACCTGGGAAGTTACACTGCCATGCTCAGTTTCTTAGGTGTAACCTTGACCTTATTTCCACTGATGAAGGACCTGATTTTAACGGATGATGAGTCGACCTTAGCAGTTGAGTATAACTCAAGTACTTATCTCTTCCAAAGCAGACTGGGCTCTGAAAGAACATATTCTAGATCAGCGACCTGTAACATATGGAGAACTAGATGAACTTCCTCAGGCGCATCCTTGAATCCATTCCTGACTAGCTTCGAACCATCGAACAGGAAATCAAATCTCCTTGGCTCCATTGCTTCTTGTGAATTGATGTAGATTTTCCAATCTTTTTTGTCGTTTCGTCATAAGGGGAAGAGAAGGGAGAGGAGTAGTGTATTTTGTTCTAAGCACACACCATTCTATTTATACATGCCTCAATTTGAGAATGTGGAGAGGCATGTACCTATTTCCAGGATCATGAGGAGATCAACGGGTGAGATTAATCCCGTAGATTAGCCATAAATATAAGTATCTGGACATTTGCATCGAGTGAATTCGACGCACTCGACACTTGTTGTTGACTCAGAGCACTCGACGCCTAATCCCTTAGACTCAGTGCATTCGATGCCTGATGTTGATTCAGCGCTCTCGATGCCCTGACACTTGGTCCATAAATTCTTGATTTTCCTGCATGGTTAAGTACCACCTGCAACTAAAAAACATGCAGAGCATCTGAAACTATGCTAAGTTCATCATACCCAATTCAAATATGAAGGAGTTGAACATAGCTTCATCTAGTGGCTTAGTGAAGATGTCAGCTACTTGCTTGTCTATGGGGACAAACTGAAAACCGATATCCTCACATTGCATATGGTCTCTAATAAAATGATATCTAATTTCTATATACTTAGTCCTGCTATGAGAGACAGAATTTCTTGCAATAGAAATTACACTAGTATAATCACAATACATATGAGTTCTACTTAGGTTGAAGTTGTAGTCCTGGAGCTGATGATGGATCCACAATAGCTGAGCACAACAACTTCCAACAGAGATGTATTCTGATTATGTTATTCTTGGGAATAGTGCCTTTCAATGTTCCCTAGGATTTGAAGAGGCATCACAAATAAGGCTAAGGGGCACAGTATATTTGATGCTTGGTCTAGTCTTTGTTTGCAGGACAGTCCTTGATTGGACAAGGGTACCCAAAAGAGTAAGTTGGCAAGTTAGATTTTTTTCTAAGGTGAATCGCTGAGACAAGTACTAGTCTCAGCATAACTGCTGAGACAAGTATTAGTCTCAGCACAACCACTGAGACAAGTGTTTGTCTCAGCTGAGAAGAAGAAAGTGTTGAGACAAGAAAGCGCTGAGACAGTTAAGCAGAAGAACCACTGAGACAAAGTCAGCAGAATTTCACTATGTCCAGAAGCACTGAGTGAAGCAGATTCACTCAATGCTTCTAATGAAGGGCCAGGTCTACTCATGTTGAGTGATTCAACATCACTCAATGCTTGATTGTTTCTGAAATTTTTCTAAGTCCAGAAATGGGTGACGTCAGCTGATGTCACCAGAAGTCAACAAGTCAAATAATTTCAGAGCCATTGAGGGAAAGCTACAGTAGTGCCAGAAGCTACTGTTTGTACTCTTCTGAGGGGGCGGCGCTCATCCTCCATGGTTGGGCCCACAGTACTATTAAGAGCCGTTGAATCTCAAGGTCATATAAAAGGAAATGTTTAACTTGAAAAGATTAACTTTTATTGTTTGTAAAAAGAGGCGGCTAGACATCATCATCTTCTCCGACAAGCTTGAAAGAGTAGTCCAGCAGAGAAAGCCAACGGGCAGATAAAGATAGTTGAAGCTTCTTCCACTTCAGCAGGATAGTTCTGGGCAGAACAAGATAGCTGAATCTTCTGATTCAGCAAGAGTGAAGATAGCTTTTGAAGAGGACTCATTCCTTCAACAGCTGGTAGCTAAGTAAATCTGATCAACAAAGAAGTTATTTGGTGAAGAGGACTCTTTTCTTCAACATCAAGTGGCCTAGATTGAAATCTGTTCAGTCCAGCAAGGTAGACTCAGAGATTAATCTCTGAGTCAGTTATTTAATCATTTTATGCAAATTACCATGTAGGATTCAGTGTTTACTTAATCTGAGTGTATGCCTAAGTATTTAGGCCGAGTGCAAGCAGTAGGAACACTTGGTGTTTTGAGGTAGGTGATTAATTAATCATTAAGTTGTATGTGCTTGGAAGGGAACTGAGGTAAGTACCTGCTGGGAACTTAGCAGTAGGAGTGTTGCAGTACTTTGAGAGTAGGGCTGTGTGCCTGAATCTGTAGGGCTGACAAGCCTAAGTTGTAGGCCTTTGTGTAAGGCTGAGGTAGATGGATTGAGGGTCACTGAGTGTAGGAGCACTGTAGAGCTTTGAGGTAGGAACCTGTTGGTTGTGAGGTAGGTGTCCTGAAAAGGATACTTAGTGTAGGAGCTTGTTGAATTTCTGAGTGTACGGCTGAGGGCTTGAGGTGTAAGCTCTGAGGAGCAAATTTGTAGGAGTTTGGCCTTGTCTAACAAGAGTTAGAAAGGTGGGAGGGACAGTGGATGTACCAAAATTTAGGGAACCACTATAAATCTTTGTGTGCTTGTTTTTGTGTTCGTTTTTCTTTTATTAATTGCAGGTGTTAAGGACAAGCTCTAGATCACCCTAAGCTGAAAGCTAAAAGAAAGCAACAAGATAGTAAAAAGGCTCAAAAAGACTTAAAGGCCTATTCACCCCCCCCCCCTTTAGGTGACCAACTAATCTTGAAATAAGAACTTTCAAGTGGTATGAGAGGGAGGTTACTCAAAAAAGACCTAATAGTCTGAGTAAGACTCCAAGGTTAGCTAGAAATTATTACATATGGGTTCAGGTATTAACTACAGGGAGCTGGGGGCCATGAAGCTTCCAATCTGTAGGAAGTAAGGATTTGGCCTTTGGAAGAAATAGGTCAGATTGTTCATGGAAGCATCTGACCCTAGGATCTATGTCATAGTACAGGAAGGTCTTTTTGTCTCCACAAAGGCCTCCACCATAGATCCAACTCTGAAAGTGCCCAAGGCATATACTGAGATGGACATAGATGAGGTAGTGCGGTCTACCCTAGACAAGAGAGCACAAAATATAATAGCCAGTGCCATTGATAACTCAACCTTCCAAAACCTGATGCACTGCAATACCTCCAAGGAAATGTTGGACACTCTTGTGGTCTATATGGAGGGTTCTGATGAAGTTAGAGATGATAGGAAGTCCATGCTCAACCAAGAGTATGAGGCCTTCAGGCAAAACAGGTCTGAGAAAGTGGCTGACTATTTTGAGAGGTTCTTTAGGACAGTTAATGAACTAAGAACCTATGGTAGGATCTTCAACAACTATGAGCTGAATGATAAGTTCTTTAGATCTCTCACTAGAGATTGGGACACCAAGATTTGTGTCATTAGGTAAATGGCTAAGCTGGCTGACATTCCTCCACTAACTCTATTTGTGAAGCTTCTATCCTATGAGATGCAGCTGGCTGCTAGACAGGAGGAGGAAAAGTGCAGCTAATCTAAGACCAAGGATAATTCAGTGGCCATCAAGGCAGAAGCCCCAAGAAGGCGCAGAATAAAGACTCCCTCTCCACTAAGGAAGGAAGCTGAGCCTAACTCAGAAAAGTCTGGGTCAAGTACCTCAGCCCTATATATGCTTCTTCTTCTTCTTCTGACTCTGATAGGAATCAGCTTTACTCAGAAGGTGACTTTACCCTATATATAGCTCCCTCTTCAGCCCTATATATGTGTCAAAAGGTAAATTTACCTCCTAAATCTGTCAAGTTTGGACCTCCCCTTAAGGATCCATCTTTTGCTTGCTCTACCAGTGGGGTAAAGTCACCTGATCTCAGTAGAAATAATGTTGACCACTCTAGAAATAGAGTTCTGGATAAATCTTTTAGATTTGGATCCAAATATCCATGATCTAAAGTGATGAGAGAGACCACTAGATGGCAGGCTCCACAAGTTGTAATACAAATGGCCCATCCTGGACCAATTGTATTTAGTTCTCCAGCACCTTTACTCAGAAAGAAGGAAGCAGCAAACCCCAATGTTCATTCAACAAATCCTGTGGCTGCTAACTTCTCATATGGATAGCAATTAAAAGCCTCCACCTTCTGTGCTATCCAGAAGAGAAGGTACAGCATTCATGAATGTTAGTGATATGGGAAAGTGGGTCACTTTGCCATTGATTGTTGGCATAACCTGAATATGGCTAATAGAAAGAAAGGTGCTTAGCCCAGGCAGAGAGTTGGGCAAATGCTTTATAAGGCTAACATAAACCAAGGACCCAATAACTATTGGGTTCCTAAGGATAAATAAACTTTTTTTTCAGGTTAATCAAAATACCTGTCTAAATAAGATTTGGTATTTGGACAATGAATGTTGATGAAACTGAGCATGGAACCACTCCTCCTATTAATGTTGGACTTCAGGTTGACTTATCTCTTAGTCAATCCTCTGCAAACATCCAGATCTAGGACAGTGTTGGGCATGTTGATGAAATCCATGCCAGTCATAGGTCTCAACAAATATCAGAGGCTGCTGCTGAAGATGAGATTGTTGCTGAAGAAGTGGAAGGTGTAGCTGCTGCTGAAGATGTCACTACTATAGAAGATAACAGTGAACCTGCTAAAGCCTTAGATGTTTACTTAGATAGGACAAGCCTAGAGAAGGAGAAACCTCAGTCTGAGGGGGAGCATGATCAGATGGAGTTGACAACTTTGGATCAAGTTGTCAACAGGATTATTGAGTCTGCACCTTCTACAGGTAATGCTCATACCTCCTTAAGTGGTAGTGTTGATACAGCTTTAACTAAGGAAAATATTACTTTGGTAGGTGCTATAACTGAGGGGGAGTATTCACAGGTCCCTACTCAGGATGATGTCCCTCCTCCCATGAGCCATCCATCAACTACCAAAATATCAAATGGGTCACTCCTAAGCCAGATCAAGGCACTCTTAGATACTCAGACCACATCCCTAAAGAAATATGTTGACCAGTCATTTGCTAATCTCAAACATAAACTGATGACAGAAGACAGGAAGAACAGAGAAGAAACTTCTCATTTAAACAAACTGGTAATCACCTGGTTTGACAGTGCTGGAAACACTATCAAAGAGCTGACCATCATCATGAAATCCATGGAAACAAGCCTAAAATTCTCTATAACTAACCTAGGAT
Source organism: Platanthera zijinensis (assembly GCA_039513925.1). Taxonomy (NCBI): domain Eukaryota; kingdom Viridiplantae; phylum Streptophyta; class Magnoliopsida; order Asparagales; family Orchidaceae; genus Platanthera; species Platanthera zijinensis. The sequence continues at coordinate 115,902,036 of CM077094.1, forward strand.
ATGTCAAAATTTTTGTGAGTATTATTAATGAGGTGATAATGGGTGAAGTAGATAGTATAAACCAGCATGTATCCAATGTTGTCTACTACTCCATAGGAGAGGCCATTCTACTAAAAGATGAGCTGCTTGATGATAATGAGAAACTATTTCAAACCCTATCAAGTAGAATTGAAGCCAACTCCACACTACTGCAGGATAAGATCTTTGAAGAAAGTAGAAAGGGAGAGAAAGGCCATGTTAAGATAGTAGAACTCATTGAAGATCAGACCTTCAATGTGATTCAAGGTACCAGGGTGGAACTGCACCTGCCCTTCATGGACAAAAAGAGGCCAAAAGACCTAAACTTCCCAGCATAAGCTAGAGTTGCACAGGATGCACAACTTGCTGCTAGAAGGAAAAGGGAAGGAACTCAATTTACTGAAGAGTTCATGGCAAGGAGAAGGGCTGAGAACAGAGATGATTTAGACCATAAACAATTGAGTGATACTTCTGAGTCCATCATCATCAATGCCTGGTTAAGCCACGAATGGGATTTAAAGAACATTGACAGTGTATACCCTTTTGAGAAATGGATTAAACATCTGGAAAGGAACTCTCAAAGGGAGAAAATATTCAAAGAAAATCTGGTGAGGAAAAACAACCCAAAGAAGATACCCCCCAAATATATTCCCAAGCCCTTCCTATACTTTAAAAGGCAGAAGAACAAGAACTACAAGTGTTATGCTGGCTGCTAATGCTAATAAGGGTGCTGAATAAAGTTCATCAAAGAAGAGTAGACACGAGGGATTGCGAGGCTTAGGGTTTTTTAACTTTTTTTAATCAAGGTCTTGTAATGAGAATCAATTATGCAAAAATGTCATAGTTCTATTAATGAAATTAATATGAGTTTGCCCTAGTTATGTTGTTTGTGATTAATTAGTATACAGTTCTTATATATATCTTAAATCACATATATTTGCCTACTGTTGATTGGCTAAGGTTCTCTAAAATTGTAAATAATTATATTTATTTTAATCATAATAAGCACCTTGATAATGATTATATAATTTTTAATCATACTGTTAATGGTTATGCATGTTCTAATCATTTAGTTAGCCTCCTATAATTGGGCTAGGTTTTAAAATTGTTAATGATTTATATTGGGCAATGTTAATAGCACCCCTTTATTGACTAATAGCACCCCAAAAAAGCCAAAATAACACATTGAAATGGCTGCTAATAGCGACTTCAGGGGTGCTATTAACATTGCCCTTTATATTTCACTCAAATTATTGGTTAATCAATCATAGTGCAAAGCCTATCTCATATGGGGCAGTTAGCCCTCTACATTACTAGCTAGTTGTCTTGATAATGTATTATCAGACCTGTCATGATACTGTTTGTGTTGGTGAACCTTAGCATGGATGGGTGTTCTGCCTTCTTCAAATAGGGGGAGATTGTTGGGAATAGTGCCCTTCAATATTCCTTAGGATTTGAAGAGGCATCACAAATCAGGCTAAGGGGCACAGTGTATTTGATGCTTGGTCTAGTCTTTGTTTGTAGGACTATCCTTGATTAGACAAGGGTACCCAAAGAGTAAGCTGGCAAGTTAGATTTTTGTCTAAGGAAAAACTGCTGAGACAAGTGTTAGTCTCAGCACAACCGCTGAGACAAGTGTTAGTCTCAGCACAACTGTTGAGACAAATGTTTGTCTCTGCTGAGAAGAAGAAAGCACTGAGAAAGCCGTGAAGAAGAACCACTGAGATAAGAAAGCGCTTAGATAGTTAAGCAGAAGAACCGCTGAGACAAAGTCAGCAGAATTTCACTATGTCCAAAAGCGCTGAGTGAAGCAGATTCACTCAACACTTCTAATGAAGGGCTAGGTCTACTCGCACTGAGTGATTCAACATCACTCAACGCTTGATTATTTCCGAAATTTTTCTAAGTCCAGAAAGGGGTGACGTCAGCTGATGTCACCAGAAGTCAACAAGTAAAAGCATTTCAAAGCCTTTGCGGGAAAGCTATAGTAGTGCCGGAAGCTACTGTTTGTCCTCTTTTGAGGGGGTTGTCGCTCATCCTCCATGGATGGGCCCACAGTATTATTAAGAACCGTTGAATCTCAAGGTAATATAAAAGAAAATGTTTAACTTGAAAAGATCATCTTTTAGGGTTTGTAAAAAGAGGCGGTTAGACATCATCGTCTTCTCCGATGAGCTTGAAAGAGCAGTCCAACAGAGAAAGCCAGAGGGCAGATAAAGATAGCTGAAGCTTCTTCCACTTCAGCAAGATAGTTCTTGCCAGAATAAGATAGCTGATTCTTCTGATTCAGAAAGAGTGAAGATAGCTGTTGAAGAGGACTCATTCCTTCAATAGCAGGTAGTCGAGTAAATCTGATCAGCAAAGAAGTTAGTTGGTGAAGAGGACTCTTTTCTTCAACAACAAGTGGTCTGGACTGAAATCTGCTCAGTCCAGTAAGGTAGACTCAGAGATTAATCTCTGAGTTAGTAATTTAATCATTTCATGTAAATTACCATGTAGGATTCAGTGTTTACTAAATCTGAGTGTAGGCCTAAGTATTCAGGCTGAGTGTTAGATCTTTTTAGATATGAGCAGTAGGAACACTTGGTGTTCTGAGGTAGGTGATTAATTAATCACTGAGCTATCGGTGCCTGGAAGGGCACTGAGGTAGATACCTGTTGGGAACTAAGTAGTAGGAGTGGTGCAGCACTCTGAGAGTAGGGTTATGTTCCTGAATCTGTAGGGCTGAGATGCCTAAGCTGTAGGCCTCTGTGTAAAGCTGAGTTAGGCGGCTTGAGGGTCACTAAGTGTAGGAGCACTGCAGAGCTCTGAGGTAGGAACCTATTAGATTTGAGGTAGGTGTCCTGAAAAGGATTCTGAGTGTAGGAACTTGCTGAAGTTCTGAGTGTAAGGCTGAGGGCCTGAGGTGTAAGCTCTGAGGAGCATATTTGGAGGAGTTTGTCCTTGTCTAACAAGAGTTAGAAAGGTGGGAGGGATAGTGGATGTACCCAAAATTTGGGGAACCACTATAAATCTTTGTGTGCTTGTTTGTATGTTTTTTTTTCTTTTATTAATTGTAGGTGTTAAGGAAAAGCTCTAGATCACCCTAAGCTGAAATCTAAAAGAAAGCAACAAGATAGTAAAATGACTCAAAAAGATTTAAATACCTATTCACCCCCCCCCCCTCTAGGTGACTAGATAACCTTGAAATAAGAACTTTCAGTTGTTAATATTGCAATACTGGGTTGCTTCTTGCTGCTCCAAGCTACAAGACTTCTTCCTAAAAATTGACAGGATCCAGAGGTTCTTTTCCTGTCTTCTCTGTAGCCTGCAAAGTCTGTATTTGAATACCCAGTTAGTTCAAAATCACTATTCCTAGAGTACCAGAAAGTGAGGGATAGATCTTATCTTTACTCTAGAGGGGGGTGAATAGAGTATTAAAAATTTATTAAGTTGTTTTTATAGCGGATTCAAATAGGTGATATATATATATAAGTATAAGGAGAAATATCAAAGTACACAAATAAAAAATAAAGGCAAACCAAACGACACAAGGAATTTATAGTGCTTCCCCAATAAACCTGGGTACATCCACTCTTCTACCACCCTGGTAGCAACCCACTACAGGTTTTTGATCTGGTGCCCGCCACCACAGGTTTTTGCTCATGTGCCCTGTCACCAAAAGATCTATTTTCTAAGGGAGATCTAGCAACCCTTTGAGATTTTGATCAGGTGCCCAAAAACCAAACTCAAGTCTTTTGATCAGGTGACTTATGAACCAAAATTGGCTAACTTTTGAAGGGATTTAAAACCCTATATATAGGAAATGGAAAAGTAAAAATGATATTGTCTTCTCTATCTCAATGCTCTGAGAAGACTAATGGATTTTGTTGATGTTATTAAAGCTCCCCCTGAGTTATAGAAATCTAATCAGGAGTGGAAGCTTTTGCTACAGGGTGTAGGCCTTCAAAGATGAAAACTTCTTCTTCCAGTGAATGATTCTGAGAGATTGAACTTTTTGTCTCAGATTGAATATGTTTTGCTGGAAGAAAATCTTGAAGAAGAAGAATGATGAACAAGATGTTTTATGTCTCTGTCTCTTGTTCTATGTTTGTAGATGTTCTCTTTTTTTCTTCTCCTTGTGTTTGATTACCAAAAAATATTATGTGTATCTTCTGCAATCTCTTGTAAATTTTCTTTATATATTGATTTCTGACTCAAGCACATTTTAATTTCAAATTCCTTGAAATCTTCTGCATAATTTTTGGGATCCTGAACGACTAATTTTGCCTTCAATGTATTTCCCTAACTGTCGTAGTAAGTATGGTAGAGTAATAACTCTGTGAAAACCATAATTAATACTACCAGGAAACAACTATATTATTGAGAATATTTAGCATTAATTATGAGAGCATTACTGTCTTATTATAATAGAATTTGAAATCAGACTGATGGTCGAACTGAGAAAACTGCAGAGAAGAATAATCGAATAGAACCTGGAAAAAGTTAGTCAAACTCAGTAATGATTTTGTCGACCTGAACTCCAAGTTCGTCGAGCTAAGGATTCTCTTTCGTCGAGCTGAGCTCCAAGATCGTCGACCTGAAAATATACTTGCCAATCTGAGCTCCAAGTTTGTCGAACTGAGAAGGCACTTCGTCAAGCTGAGATTCTGATATAATCTTATTGTTCGTCGATCTCAGCTGGACTTTCGTCGAGCTCAAGTAAAAGAAAGAACTCTGAGTTCGTCAATCTGAGATCGACGATCGTCGAGCTGAGTTCAGCTATCATCGAACACCTTTTCTGCAATCTTTAAAGTTTCTTATCTCTAAAGTCTTGTGTCTCTGAAGTCTTCTGAAGGTAGGTTTCAATAATCTAACCTAATGTGACTGATCTTAACCCTAGAACTAACAAATGACCCTAGGCTATACATGTTTGGTCAATAATCCTAATAGTGAACCTAGCCCAAATCTGAAGTAGGGTTCCTATAATCTCCCCCTAGTTGGGTGAGGTCACTATACAAAATAAAAATAAAAAAAATCACAAAGCAATAAAAATATCTGACAGAATTTTAAATCATTCAGCAGATATGAACAAATGTGTCTTGTGAATATATACAACAATAATAAAGTTCAAAATGCAAAATCATAAGATTAAGAATTTTTCTTTGAAGCATCTGAGAAGGAGCATGTTTTGAGAAGACCATTATTCTTTTAGGACCCTCTGCTTATCTTTGAGTCATCTTCATGTCTTCAGCACTAAGAATCTTGACTAATGTAGCTCTAGGCACTACATCCTCTTGATGAAGACTCATATAAGTATAAATATTAAAGAGATTTTTCTTTTAACACCTTTCTATCTCTTTCTTCCTGTAGGAAGACATGGTTGAATACTGAGAAGTATCTTTTCCTTCTTCCCAGGCTTTCTTGATCTGTGAAAGTGCTATAATCTCCTTGAATCTGTCCATTCTAAAATTAGGATCCATTTCTAGATCACATACTGGAGACAGTGGCATTTCTGGACTTGCTTTGTCTTGCTAATTTCTTTCAGATGTCTGTTGTTGACTGCCTTGCTTCTTATACTGTTGTTGTTTGTTGCTTTGGGAGCTGTGATACTGTCTGCTACTGTTGTAAGATGGTCTGGAATGATAAGAAGTTGAATACCTTAGAACTTGAGAAACATTTCCTGCTGATCCCGTTGTAGGAGGAGGAGGAGGAGGACCTCTCCTAAATTATGGTGGTGGAGAGTATCTCCTACTATTATTCCTTGCATTCATCTCATTCTTTGAATACCACATCCAGTTAGGAGTATCTGGAGTGAGAGTAATGTTATGCAGAATATAGTAAGGGGTGCTAGCAATAGGGTTTGGTTTTGGTGCAGCCTTTGTTGGAGCCTTCTTCTTTGCTTTTCTCTTCTTAGAACCAAAATTTTCTGAATCATCATCATCATCATCTGAATCACTAGCAAGATTATCATATAACTCATAAATTTACTTAATCAAATCAGCTAGGTTTATATCTTTAACTTCTGGCTCTATAGATGTAATATCTGTAATGACTTGAGCCTGAACATTGTCACTTTCTGGTTCCATGCCTTGAAACATAATTTCATCAAGATATGGCATAGGGGACTCAACCCAAGCATAAGGACCCAACAATAGCCTTATATGTTTTCTAATCAACTGGCTTGCCCTGTTCTTCAGAATCAACTTAAACATTGGATTGCATGGGTGTTTTCATGGCTGAAGCATCAGACATCCCAAATCTTTTTATAAGCTCCTTAGCATATTTAGATTGGGATATGAAAATGCCTTCAAGGGAGTGCTTCACTTGGAGACCAAGGAAGTAGGATAGTTCACCCATGCTACTCATTTCAAACTTTTAATGCATCAGGTCAGAAAACCATTTGCAAAGTTTGGAATCAGTAGAGCCAAATATTATATCATCTACATAAATTTGAACTAGCAAAATTTTGTCCTTATGATGTTTGATAAATAAAGTCCTATATACTATGCCTCTATGAAATTTATGCTCTAAAATAAAGCTAGCTATGGTTTCATACCAAGCTCTTGGAGCTTGCTTTAGATCATAGAGAGCTTTATGCAACTTAAAAAAATAAAAGTGATGAGTTGAAGAGATAAAACCTGGTGGTTGTTCAGCAAACACTTCCTTTTTGAGTTCTCGATTGAGAAATGCACTCTTGACATCCATTTATTAGACTTTGAATTTCTGATATGCTGCATAAGCAAAAAATATTTTGATTGCCTTTAGCCTTACAACAGGGGCAAAGGTCTGGTCATAATCGATGCCTTTCTCCTATGAATAGACTTGGGCTACCAATCTGGCTTTATTTCTTACAATTGATCCTTGTGCATCCAGATTGTTTCTAAATACCCATTTATTTCCAATGACTGGGTAGTCTTTCAGCCTTAGAACTAAATCCCAAACTCTACATCTTTCAAATTGATTGAGTTCCTCTTACATTACAATAATCCAGTGGGGATCTTGCTCTACATCTTTTTTGTATTGAGGTTCAATCTGAGAAAGAAAGCAAGCATGCATCAAATCTTTGTTGAGTTGATGCCTTGTTTGCACACCAGATAATATATCTCCCATCACTTGAGACATGGGATGATCTCTAAGTGTGATAAGATCAGTGGGTAGAGTTGGTTCTTCAACCACTTGTGGAATTAATTCCTCTTGTGGAATTATATCTACTGTTGTGGGTTCAATTACTTTAACAATTTATTCTTCACTGTTTTCATCAATCTATGGAGAAGGATGCAATGTAACCTCTTGGGTAAGGTTTAAATCATCCAACTTCTCATACAGATAGAGTACCTGCAAAGAGTCTATGGTAGAAGAATCCTTCTCCTTGTAAAATATGTTAGTTTCATCAAAAGTTACATGCATAGATTCTTCCATTTTTAATGATGATTTATTATACACCCTATAAGCCTTGCTAACTTGGGAATATCTAAGAAATATTCCCTCTGGAGATTTGACTTCAAACTTTCCAAGATATTTCTTGTCATTATTATGAATATAACACATGCAACTATATACTTTAAAATAGTTTATTTTAGGTTTCTTCCCTTTAATTAATTCATATGGGGTCTTACCCTTAAGTTTATGAATTAGACTTCTATTCAGAATATAATTTGATGTGCTTACTGCCTCTACCCAAAAGGATAGGCACAAGTGAGCATCTGCAAGTAATGTCCCTACAAATTCAATAAGGGTTCTATTTTTCCTTTCAGCTACCCTATTTTGTTGAGGAGTTCTAGGAGCAGAAAAACAATGCATAATACCCTCCTTCTCATAGAATTCTTGCATGAGAAGAGATTCAAACTCAGTGTCATGATCATATCTGATCAATGCAACTTGAGTAGAGTACTCAATCTGTATTCTCTTAAGAAAGTCTGTAAGAACTTTAAAGTTATCTGACTTGTTTTTCAGAAAGAAAACGCAAGTGAATCTAGAGAAATCATAAACAATCACTAAGGTATATTACTTCCATCCCAAGCTCTATACTGTAATAGGTCCAAAGAGGTCCATGTGTAGCAAGTATTTTTAGTTTGCTTGCCTAATTGACAAGCCCGGCCCAGCAGAGTCCTTCCTTCTTGTAGGGGCCAGAAGGTAGTCCTCTAATAAGGTTGTCCTTAGATAATTTAGATATTGTCCTATAGTTTACATGTCCTAATCTCTTATGCCATAAATCATTAGTTTTACTAATCTAATTAAAAAACAAATTTCTGAAATAGCAGAATTAAAATAAACTAGATAAATATTATATTGCTAATACCTATTAAAATAGTTTTATTTAAACTAGAGGTAATTGAGCATATGGATTTATTAAATATTACCTGATAACCTTCATCACAAAGTTGGTTGATAGAGATGAGGTTGTGCTTCAGACCACTCACATAAGCAAATTTCTTGAATTTCACTGCTCCAACCATTACATTTCCATAGCCTTCTGTTTGTCCATAGTTGGAGTCACCAAAGATAACTTTGGGTCCAAGCTTTGCTTTGAAATCAATCATGTTGTCTTTGTTTCCTGTCATGTGTTTTGAATAGCCACTATCCAGATTCCACTGTTGCTCTGTGGTGGGATAGTTCTTTGCCTGTAGAAAACAAAATTAGTTGTTCTTGACCCAGGTAACCTTTGGTCCTTGATTTCTTTCAAATTCATAACTTGAAATGTAAGTGAATTTAGGGTGATCCTTATAACCTAGTGGATGATATCTCCTAGGAGGAATTATCCATTGAGTAAAAGGATTAGCAAGTATTGGTTTCTGATTATAAGTTTGATAAAGATTAAAATTTTTGTTTGAAAATTTGTGTTCGACGAATTTAGTTGAGTTCGTTGATCTGAGTTCGACGAGAAGTATTGACTTCGTCGATCTTGGTTCATAGAATGATAATACTCATTTTCTACATTCTACGATGGTTGATCTCTGTTCGATGAAACATGTTGATTTCGTCAAGCACCCTTTGTTGAGTAATCATACCCAAATTCTGGGTTCAGAGTTCGTCGATAACCGTTCGACGCATAATACTGATTTCGTCGATCTGAGTTTGACGAATTTTGTTGAACATTATTTTTATGAGATTTTTTATTTTTCTTTGATTTATTCTTTGGTAAGATTTCAGTATTTTTATTTGCAAGTTGTAAAACTTATTTTCCTTTTTCTTTAGCAGAGATGAATTTTATGGGGGTTGATAAAATATTTTTCTGAAGAATAGAAGGCAGACTTGATGAAGCACCCAAGACCAGTTTGCTATTTAATCTAGCATTCACTGTGCTTGTGATGTCCATCAATTTGATACTTCTCCTATTAAGGGATTCTTCAAATATTTTAGCTTCATTTAATTTAGTTTCTAAAGATAATATTTGTTCTGAAGCAGTTTTTAAGTCTTCTCTAAGTTTTGAATTTTCAGCAGAAATATTCTCAAATTCAATTAGTTTCTCCCTAAGAAGTTTGATTTCCTTCTCAGATTTAATTAAATCTTTACATAAAAGTTTGAAATCAGTTTTAAACTATTCTGAAGTAAAATCAAAAGATGAGATTACCTGATCTTCTTCTGATTCAGATTCAGATTCTTCAGAATTTTTAGCTTCAGAATTTACAGCTATGAGTTGCTGCAAGATGCATTGATTTCCATCAAGCATATTTCTCTGGCTTTGGCTTCTTCTTCATCCTCACTGGTGTTGGATGAAGATTCTGAATCTAAGTCACTCCATGTCTCAACTACAAATCCTCTCTCTTTCTTCCTGTATTTATTAGAAGAGGATTTATTGGAGTGCTTTCTGGATTCTATCTCCTTCTTCTTTTCTTTCTTCTGATTTTCTAGACATTCTGGTAGTATGTGTCCAGGTTTCCTGCATCCATAACAAATAATCTCTTTAGTAGGGGTTTTATCATACCTTATCTTTTTATCTTTTCTGGAAGATCTTCTTCTGAAGTCCTTCCTTTCCATCTTGTAGAATCTCTTAGCCAAGAGACTCAGTAGATCTTCATTATCTAGAGTGGCTTCTGCTTCTTCACTTGCTTTAAAAACAATACTTTGCTCTTTCTTTGCTGAAGATGAATGGTCTTTTGCTCAGCTTCTCTAGTCTTGATGAGCTGCTCATAAGACTTGAGCTTGCCCAACAAGGTTTCAGTGGAGATCTCATTTAGGCTTCTGGCTTCTTTGATTGGCCAGATCCTAGTGTTCTATGTGCTAGGGAAGCACATAAGAATCTTGTCATTTATCTCTGTTAATGAGATGTCCTTGTCCAGAGTTTTTAGCTCATTAATTATGAAGCTGAGTCGATTGTACATGTCAACTGACTCTGACTCTTCCTTCTTGAAGTTCTCATACTAAGAGTTCAAGTGTGATCTCCTATCTTTCCTTTCATCTGCAGATCCTGCAACTATCCCATTTAAGGAATCCCAAATATCCTTGGCTGAAGTCCATTCAGCAACCTTTTAGATTATGTCATCAGACATAGTTTGAGCCAAATATTCATGGCTTTGGCATCTGTAATCTTCGGCTTCTTCGGAGCATTAGTCCACTCAGGTGGTGGAACTGCACTTATGCTTGTTATTACAGTTAGTGTAGGGGGACCTGTCAAAATAGAATTATATATGTCTTCATCAATAGAATTCATATAAATTCTAATCCTTGTCTTCCAAAGTGCAAACTTATTCAGATTGCACACTGGAGGTCTAGGGCTTGAATACTCCTTATTTTGTGCCATGATATAAAAGACAACTAGAGTTTAATAGGATCTATCAAAGTTCTTTTGGTTCAGGTGTAAGCCTGTGAAACCAAACAACCTTACCCTCTGATACCAATTTAAAGTGAGGGATAGATCTTATCTTTACTCTAGAGGGGGCGTGAATAGAGTATACAAAATTTATTAAGTTATTTTTATAGCGGATTAAAATAGGTGATATATATATATATATATATATATATATATATATATATAAGTATAAGGAGAAATATCACCGCACACAAACAAAAAATAAAGGCAAACCAGACTACACAAGGAATTTATATTGGTTCCCCAATAATCCTGGGTACATCCACTCTTCTACCACCCTAGTAGGAATCCACTATAGATTTTTGATCAGATTCCCTGCCACCATAAGTTTTTGCTCAGGTACCCTATCACCACAAAATCTAATTTCTAAGGGAGATCTAGCAACCCTTTGAGCTTTTAATCAGGTGCCTAAAAACCAAACTCAAGTCTTTTGATCAGATGACTTATGAACCAAAAGGGGCTAACTTTTGAAGGGACTTAAAACCCTGTACACAGGAAATGGAAAATTAAAAATGATATTGTCTTCTCTGTTTCAATGCTTTGAGAAGACTAGTGGATTTTGTTGATGTTGTCAAATCTCCCCCTGAGTTATAGAAATCTGATCAGGAGTGGAAGCTTTGCTACAGGGTGCAGGCCTTCAAAGATGAAAACTTCTTCTTCCATCGAATGATTCTAAGAGATTGAACTTTTTGTCTCAGATTGAATATGTATTGCTGGAAGAAAAGCTTGAAGAAAAAGAATGATGAACAAGATGTTTTCTGTCTCTGTCTCTTATTCCTTATTTGCAGATGTTGTCTTTTTTTTCTTCTCCTTGTGCTTGATTACCAAAAAAATATTATGTGTATCTTCTGCAATCTTATGAAAATTTTCTTTATATATTGATTGCTGACTCAAGCACATTTGAATTTCAAATTCCTTGAAATCTTCTGCATAATTTTTGGGATCCTAAAAGGCTAATTTTACCTTCAATGTATTTCCCTAACTATTCCAGTAAGTATGGAAGAGTTATAACTCTGGGAAAACCATAATTAATTCTGCCAGGAAAATGTTATATTCTTGAGAATATTTATCATTAATTATCAGAGAATTACTGTCTTAATATAATTGAATTTGAAATAAGACTGATGGTCGAATTGAGAAAATTACAGAGAAGAATAGTCAAACAGAACATGGAAAGAGTTAGTCAAACTCAACAATGATTTCGTCGACCTGAACTCCAAGTTCATTGAGCTAAGAATTCTCTTTCATCGAGCTGAGCTCCAAGATCGTCGAGATGAAAATATACTTGCCAATCTGAGCTCCAATTTCGTCAAACTGAGAAGGCACTTCATCGAGCTGAGATTCTGATATAAGCTCACAGTTCGTCGATCTCAGCTAGTCTTTCGTCGAGCTCAACTGAGAGAAGGAACTCTGAGTTCGTCGATCTGAGATCGACGATCGACGAGCTGAGTTCAGCTATCGTCTTCTATAATATTTAAACTATCTTGTATCTAAAGTCTTGCGTCTCTGAAGTCTTCTAAAGGTAGGTTTCAATAATTTAACCTAATGTGACTGACCTTAACCCTGGAACTAACAAATGACCCTATGCAATACATGTTGGGTCAATAATCCTAATAGTGAACCTAGCCAAAATCTCAAGTAGGGTTCAAACAATACCATATGCCAAGATTAGGTGTGCCCTTGAGATATCTCAAGATTCTCTTAGCTGCAAAATAGTGAGACTCTTTAGGGCTAGCCTAGTATCTAGCACAAACATATGTATCATACATGATGTTTGGCCTACTAGTAGTAAGGTAGAGGAGGGAGCCAATTATGCCTCTGTACATGGTTTCATCTACAGGTTTCCTAATCTCATCCTTGTCCAATGAAACATTTGATCCCATAGGAGTTTTCTATTTGGAGGCACTCTCCATTCCAACTTTTTACTCAACTCTTTTGTGAACTTAGACTGAGAGATGGATAATCCATTCTCAGATTGTCTTACTTGGAGGCCTAAGAATTACTTCAGTTCACCCATACTGCTCATCTCAAATTTCCCCTATATAAGTTTGGCAAACTTTCTGCAGAGGTCATCATCAGTAGACCTAAAAATTATGTCATCTACATAAATTTGGACTAGGATGATCTTACCCTTGACTTCCCTGAGGAATAGTGTCTTGTTTATCTTTCCCCTTAAGAATTTGTTCTCAATGAGAAAGCTAGACAGGGTTTCATACCATTCCCTAGGGGCTTGCTTCAACCAATATAAAGTTTTTATAAGCTTAAATACAAAATCAGGAGAGTTAGGATTAACGAAACCCGAGGGTTGCTCAACATAGACCTCTTTTTTCAGGTCACTATTTAGGAAGGCTGACTTCACATTCATTTGGTAGACCTTGAATCCATTATATGCAGCATATGCAAGGAACAGCCTTATAGCTTCCAATCTTGCTACTAATATAAAGGTCTGATCAAAGTCAATATCTTCTTCTTGTATATATCCCTTGACAAACAGTCTGTATTTGTTCTTGATTATAACTCCATTTTCATCAAGCTTATTCCTGTAGATCCACTTTGTTCTAATGATATTAAGTCCTTGAGGTCTGGGAACCAGCTTCTAGACATTGCACCTCTTGAACTGGTTCAGTTCCTCTAGTATAGCCACAATCCAAAATGGATCTATGTTGGCATCTTCAAATCTTTTTGGTTCAACCTGAGATAGAAAGCTGGAGTACTTGGAAATATTGATGCTTCTGCTCCTGGTTGTAACCCCTTGGTTAGCATCTCCAATGATCAAGTTTCTTGGATGATCCCTCAAATGCTTGACCGCAGGAGGCATTCTTTCCTAAGCTCCCTAAACTTCAGTGGCTTGATCATGCTGGTCTTCAGCCATATCTTGAGTACATTGATCTTCTTTAGGAATGCTCACATCATCCTCTTTTCTATATGTAGTTGGAGTAGTGTCCTTGATGTTCAGGTTATCCATCTCAAGTTCTACACCTGCAGATCTAGATGAGCTTGGCAAATCATTATTAATCATTGATGATTCATAAAAGACAACATTAATAGACTCTTCTACAACTTAATTTTTCAAGTTATAGACCCTGTATGCTTTGCTATGATTGTTGTACCCAACAAATATCCCTTCATAGGATTGGAAACAAACTTAGTCAAGTATGACTTCTCATTATTTAGCACAAAGCATTTACTACCAAAGATCATAATATATGCTAGATTTTGTTTTCTTCATTTCATGATCTCATAGGGAGTCTTCTTATGGTACTTGGTTATAGAGGCCCTATTCAAGACATGACAAGCAGTGTTCACTGCCTCATCCTAGAAGTTTTCCAGGAGAGAAGTGTCACTGAGCAGTCTCCTGCCAGCCTCTATGAGAGTCCTATTTTTCCTTTCAGCTATCCCATTTTGTTGGGGTATCCTTGGTGAAGAGAACTCTTGACTAATCCCTAGTTCTTCACAGAACTTTGTCATGCCTTCATATTGAAATTCAATGACATAGTCACTTCTAATTTTGACCACAGAACTGTCGTTTTCATTCTGGACTTGCCTGACAAAGGTCATAAAGATATCTAGAGTTTCAGACTTTTCTTTAGAAAGAAAATCCATGCATATTTGGAATAGTCATCAACTATCACAAGTGTATAAAATTTCCTACCTAGACTATGAACTGGCATAGGACCAAACAAGTCCATATGTAGGAGGTACAAATACCTCACAGAATCCTTGGCCCCAATGCTTTTAAAGGAGGCTTTGGTCTGCTTGACATTTTGACATGCAGAGTAAATTCCCTTCTTAGTGCATCTTATATTGGGACCATTTCTAACTAGCTCTCCACTAAAGAGCTTGATAATGGTCGTGTAGTTCAATTGGGCAAGGTATTGTGTCATTGCACACAGTATGAGTCTTTCTCATTTGTAACTAGACACACTAGTGTGTCACAACTTAAACATAAAAAGTTTAAACAATTGATATTCTCACTCCTAGTGCCTGCCAAAATAACCTTTTGGTCACTTGACCTCTTGATCAGACACTCATCCTTGTGGAAGACAATGACATAGCCAAGATCACATAGTTGCCTTATGCTTATCAGGTTATGTTGCAACCCTTCCACATAAGCCACTTTTGTGATTGAGACTATGCCATTAGTGATAATACCATATCCCTTGGCAACTCCTTTTTTTGAGCCTCCAAAGACCACCTTTGGTCCATTCTTTACTGGATAGTAATCCTTTAGATGACACTTTGTTCTAGTCATGTGTCTGGAACATCAACTGTCTAAGTACCATATTGGTGCATGTGTACTTGGACTAACCTACAACCACAATTTAGGTTACCTTTGGACCCCAAAATGGTTTGGGTCATTGGTTCTTGTTAGTCTAAAAATGAACATGTCTGCCTGCAACATTTCTGACAGGAAGACTCGCCCTTGCAGTAGGCACACTAGGGTTGTGTTAACAATCTATGGCAAAATTACCCACTTTTCCATAGCACCAACACTCATGAATATTGTATCTCTTTTTCTAAACAGCTCTTGTAGAAGGCAAGCAAAAAGTAGCTGAATGTTCAAAAGGTAGAGCATCAGCCCTCTTTATATTTCTATCAGCAAGGATCTGACTGAAAGTGAGTCTGCAAGTATATGTACTTGGCTTACTATGGATGCCACAAACAGCAGTCTTCTTTGCAGAAGACAGGCTGTTGATTGTATTAGAAATAGCCAAGTCAGGCTTACTGATTGACTTACTTTTGGTCTGAGTCTTTGCTGGAGGAGCTTGACTATTGGCCACTGCCTTATTCTTGAGTGTGGGGGCTGGTGCACCAAAAAAAATGGTCCATAATGGGCCATCTGGATTTCCTCATGTGGGGCCTTAAAAGCACTCAAGTCCATGCCCTTTCGTCCACCATAGTTGTAAGCATTTTTGTTCACACTAGTCGATATTCCATTCAACAGGTGACCATATATACTCTCTTGGTCATACTTTTTGGATGGCAGCAGAACATTCTGAAAAGAGATAGCAGGTTGAATTGGAGTCTTGCCCTTCCTCTTAGTCCTTCTTCTGGTATTCCTCTCAATGTACCCCAACCCCTTCTTACTAGTTTGGGAGGTGAAGGTATCAATAAGTGGTAATAAAGATTTAGGTTTGGAGTACTGAGCCACAAGCATCCACTCTTTGAGGAGCTTATCTTCTAACTCTTTAATTAAAGAGATCTTACTATTTATGGTTGATCCTCGGATAATGGTGATTGTTTTGAGTTGAGTTATCTCTCTGCTCATCTAACTCAGTAGTGAGTCTGATTCAGAGTGCAAAGATAGATCTTTTCTTTAAGAGATAATCTCTTTGGCTTGTCTTTTAATAAGCAACGTTCTCTTCTTTAGAGCTTCTAAGATTAACCCATACTTTTCAATCAATTGATTGACATCTTCCTCAGATTCTGAGCCATCTTCATCACAGGATGAAGGAGCATTAGAATTAGGACAAGTTTCATAATCAGATTCAAATTTAGATAAGGAGAGGGAATAAATTGGTACCTCAAGTTGATCAGTCTTACCCTAGCTAGATTCACCACCTATCATGGCCATAAGTTTATAACAGACATTAGCATCTTCATCCACCTCATTGTCACTATCTGAGTGTGACAGAGGGGCCCTGATTCCTATCCTTGCAACTGGATAGTCCTCATCTTCTTCAACAACAAACAACCCAATATATGCTTCATCTTCTTCTTCAAACTCAGAAGATGTTGAGTAAGTTTGACTCCATCTCTTCTCTTTATTAGCAATGAAGGTGTTTTCCTTCTTGACCTTTTGTTGGTGATGCTTATTCACACTTGTCTATTTTCCCTTGACAGGACAGTCGGCAATGACATGTCTAGGCTTGCTACAACAATAACAAACAATTTTATAAGAACAATGTTTGACTGGGTTTGGAGTCATACCTGTCTCCTTTGGAGAACTTCTTCTCAGATTTCTTGTGATTCCTCTTGTGATGTGAAGTGGATGAAGGCTTGTTACTCCATTGATTCCTCTTCATCATTTTCTGGAATTGCCTTGAGATGCCAGCAAACTCCCCATCTGATATGTTACTATCAGATGAGCTGGACTCAGAGCTTTCTAAGTTAGCAGGACTTCTTGGTGGAGAGGAAATCCTCTCTTTGCTCTTCTTATAGATCCCAGCCTTGAAAGCCATTGTCTTCTCCTTGGCTTGAGATCAGATGGTGATCTGCTCCTCCTTCATGGCAGATAGTTGCATCTCATAGGAGAGTAGCTTTCCAAACAATATGTGAGGAGGAGTTTCAGCTAGCTTGTCCACATCTCTGATGGCACAGATCTTTGTGTACCAGTCTCTATTTAGAGATCTTAAGAACTTGTCATTCAGCTCATAATTAATGAAGACCCTCACATAGATCCTCAGCTCATTAACTACTCTGAAGAACTTTTCATAGCACTCAGCGATGATGTGCTTCTTGCCCTACCTGAAGGCCTCATACTCCTGATTCATTAGGGATTTCCTATCATACCTAACTTCTTAGTGCCCTCCATGTAGAAAATCAAGGTGTCCCACATTTCCTTGGTAGTTCTGCGGTAGACAATATTCTAGAATGTTGAATCATCAATGACACTAACAATAATGTTCTGTGCCCCCTTATCCATAGTTGCCACGATGACCTCATCCTTGGTCATCTCAGTGTATTTCTTTGGGGTTTGGACATTTGCATCTAAAATAGAAATCTTCATAGGGATGAAGTGTCCCTTCTGAACTATGATGAATATCCTAGGATCAAAAGCTTCCATGAACAACCTGACCCTCTCTTTACATATACCAAAGGTTTCCTTCTTGCAGATTGGAAGCTTCATGGATCCCAACTCCTTATGGTTCTCTCCTGAACCCATAAGGATAATCTAAAGCTACTCTAGAGATCTGTTCAGTCTGTTAAGTTCTTTTTGAACCAACCTCTCTCTAATACCACTTGAAAGTCTTTAGTTTTAAGAGTAGGTAAACACCTAGAGGGGGGGGGGGTGAATAGGTTTTTAGGTCTTTTGGGAAAATATTCTTACTTTGGTGTGTTGTGACTTAATGTTATGTTAGCTTTCAAGAATGCAAAATAAACACACACGTATTTATAGTGGTTCTCCAAGGTTTGGGTACATCCACTGTCCCTTCTGCCTTTCTAACAGTGTGTTAGACAAGGCCAACTTCTCCAAACTTGTCTCCAAGAGCTTACAATATAGACTCCTCAGGATCTCTCAGACTCCTCCAAGTCCTACCTCAAACCTAAGGCCCTACCATTCTGAGCAGATGATGCTGCTACAACTCAGTGATCCACAGATCACATACCTCAAACTTTAGTCAAAGTCCTACAACTCAGGCTAGGAGGATAGCCCTACACTCAGATCCACAGGAGGATCCTACACTAGGTGAATGAACTCATATATAGCTCAAGAACACATGCTCTACCTCAGATCCACAGAAGGATCCTACACTCAGCCTTTATAAATCAGGCTTACAGCTCAGATTTGTTAAGATCCTACAGAAAGATTATGTTGTTGATGATGAAAAAAATCTAGAGAAAATGTTCTCTAAGTCTTCTCTCTGTACTTAGATTGATAAGCCCTATCTTCTTCTCAGCTCCAAGATAACAGATCTTCAGGAAGTTTTATCTTGAGCTGGGAAGAACTCAGAAACAAAAGTTCTTGAACTTGCTAAAGAAGATCAATGAGTTTTTTGTTCTTTGTGTGTCTTCAATCAGCAACCTTTGTCTGAAGTTATCAGACAATCTCTTGATGAACTAATTGTAGAGAGCTTCATTGTTTCAGGAAGAAGATCAGTTGATTCAAAAATCTCTCTTCAAAAGGTTGCCTTTTCTTTCTCGGAACTCTGCACTTTGTATCCCGCCGTCCAACAGCTCTTTGAGCAGTATGGACCACTAGAGTAGTTAGATGCACCACCACTTTTGCATTAATTAATGTACAATAGGCAAGTGGCGCCTTTTGTACTATAGCAAGATGATTACACATTTTTTGAATTTCTACTGACGTTAGCATGACTCAGCTCCTGTGGACTTAGCCAAAATTCCAGTAATTCTGCTTGGGCATTGAGTGAAGCCTTGTCACTCAACGCTCTAGTACTTAGCTGAATTTTGACTGGAGGCGTTGAGTGTGTTGAGTGATCCTTTATCGCTCAAAAAATGTAGGCAATTCTGTTCTAACATCTTAGGCATCGAGTGAACCTTCATCACTCGATGCATCTGGACTTAGTTGATTTACTCGGCTAGAAGGCGTTGATTAAGGATTCTCCGCTCAATGCTTTCTGACTTTGCATGTTTTCTTGATAAGATGTTGAGTGGCCTGTCTTCACTCAATGCTTCTGGACTTTGTAGAAATATCTGTAGAGGAGACGTTGAGTGAACTGCCTTCAATCAATACTTCTGGACTTAGACAGATTTCACTGACAGCAAACCTGCAGCTTTGACTGCATGTTGTTCTGTCGACATTTTTAATTCTTGGCGATGAGTGAACTGCCTTTACTCAACGCTTCTCAACTTAAAAAAGTTCTTCTTTGGCAATACTGAGGCTTTGACTGCATGTGCATTAGTTGACTCTTTTAGACTCTTGTCGTTATGTGAACTGCCTTCACTCAATGTTTCTGAACTTAACCAGATTTCTGCAATGGCAATACTAAGGTTTTGACTGCCTAAGCATCAGTCGACACTTTTAGCCTCTTGGTATTGAGTGAACTGCCTTCACTCAACACTCTTGGACTTAACCAGATTTTTGCTTTGCCAGCATCCTGTCATGAGTCCATCTGACTTTGTGACTTTGACAACCTGTCAAATCTGTTCACCAGAGTACAACTTACATACATTGAACTAATGGCATGCAAAAAATACATTCTTTTGTATACCATTGACTTATAGGCCTTTTTCAAATCTGGGACATTGTGATCAATGGACCCAACAGTTAATCATTACATTGGGTAATTTATTCATAGGAATTGGGTTGTCATAACCACTTAATTAATCACTTGTTTTATGACTTGTTGGTGATTGTAGGATATATTGTATCCTAGGTTCTATTGTGTAAGGATGCAGTTGGAAGTCCTTGGGAGCTTCTTGGCTCGCTGGTGCCTGAGGAATGCATGGAGTGTATGCCAATACATGATTGTTGAATAATCTTGAGTAGTGGATTACTTGTGGCAGGTCAACGGGCTTACCGATCTTCACACCGACAGAAGATGACAGATAGACTTTGGCTGGTTGGGCTGGGTTCTTTGGTGCTTACTTCCTAAAGACCCCTTCTGTGCCAGTTGAATTGGTTGAGCTTGGCTCTTTGGTGTTTACTTCTCGAAGACCACTTCCATGATGTTTAGGCCAGTTGGGTTGGGCTCTTTATGCTTACCTCCCAAAGACCCCTTTTATGCCATAGTACGTAGGGAATCCTCTATGAGGTATATATTGTTGAGGAGTACGTGATGCCTAGGTATGGTAGTGTGTATGCCTGCCTAGTAGTGGAGATGCCCACTCCACTATCACTATTTGTCCATGACAGGTGAATCCTAAAAGGTAGCTACCTATCGAAGAGTGGGAACTAAAGGTCTATGCTAATATAGCAAAACATTATGTGTAAACATGGGTGTGTCATCATACATTCATTGCATTGCATTGCACTACATAAGATCCTCATCATATAAATTAGTATGAGCTCATTTATATGATGAGTTACTATTTACTGTACTAGTCCCTTAACTTACAAGCTTGTATGGGCATTCTTATAAGTTAAGTTCAATTCAGTTCTTACATTTCTATCATTTGATACAATGCTAACATAGATGTACTTTATATACCGGATGATACTTCTTGTTATTGTCTGCTTATTTACTGAACAGTTGATGCAAGATAATTACCTAATTATTAATACATATTGTCACTTGCTTGTTATACTACTAATTATATTTTGTCCCCTATTTCTTTTCTTCCGCCCGGTGCCTAAGAGTCGCCATGTTGAGAGGATGTGAAGTCACTTAGTCTTTATGACTAACAGTTGCTACACCCACTTTTTAGGTGGACACCCCATAGATAGAGCAGCGGCAGCACCCCGTGCATGAGGGTAGCAAGGCCAGGGAGATAGGGACTGACACTACGATACCTTCACTCCCATTAGTGACAGATGTGAGCTTTTGAGCATTTGGTTGTACCCCTTCAGGCAATCTCTATACTCTGATATTTATAGGAGCGTGTGTAACTTCCTGATTGTTGTATTATCATGGACTTTTACTTATTGTGGATCATAACTTTTATGTTCTTCTATTATTGTTGGGTTGGCAATGTGATATCGCAAATTAACCGGCAGAATAGGTGACTTGTGGTACAGATTAGTCTATGTGTTGATACTACTGCAAGGTGGCTGTTCTGGGCATAAGACTCCCCTCGGTTGTATCTTATGTTTCGGGATGAGAGTTTTACAATTGGTATCAGCTTGCAAAGATCCTGCGATAAAGAAGTCATTGAATAGTGGTGTCACTCCGGCTCAATTATTTAGTTTGAGGGCAAATGGAATTAGTGGAAGAAGTGGTATGCCTATTTGTGATTCACACTAAGTATGCCCACTTGTTATCCTACGTTTAGCCAACCGAACCTTAAATTCACACTCTATGTGTAGATCCCAGTACAAATAGAGGTAGCAACGGGCAATCCCATTCCTTTGATCCCAAGTCCCTTCCAGCAGTCAGAGCTGGAGAAGACCCTAACAATGATTTTAGATGCCTTTAGGTCTTAGGATGTCCCGGTGCAGCAGCAGGCCCAAAGCTCCCACTGGTCGAGAACCTTTCGAGCTCTCCCTCCACCTGCTTATCATGGGACAAAGTCGGATATTTGCATAGAGAAGTGGTTGGTTTCAGTGCAGTATTTAATAACTGGGATCAGATGCCCAGCCAGTATGGCTATCACCTTAGATGTTTCCATCCTAAAATCACACGCCAAGAGGTGGTGGAAGTATCTTATGGTCTCCACTTTCGAAGGATGTGTTTACACTTCCATAAGTTGGAGTTAGTTATCTGATTCTTTCCTAGAGCACTTTGTTCCCTCTATTGCTCGCGATGAACTCGAAGAAAGGTTCCTACAGCTAAAGTAGGAATCTAAATCAGTTATGGAGTACCAACGGGAGTTTCAACACCTTGCTAAGTTTGTTGACTCCTATGACTTGGATGATCGTGGTTACACAAAGTGGTTCTACAAGGGTTTGTGAGACCCCTTGAGGCAGGCTCTCTTATTTACAGCTGACTCGAGCCATGCTCAGATTATAGACATGTCAAAAAGATTGGAGGCGGACCACCATGGTGTCTAGTCTAGTGGGAAGAGACTAGTAGAAGGTGTAATAGAGGCAAGGCCCAGTAGAGGAGGCAGCTTATCAGAGGCAGAGGAGGAAAACAAAGAGGAGGAAATAGTCATTTCTGTCAGTATTTTAGGATGAAGCATCCGACCCCACAATTAGCTAGCACTACCCCCACCCCAACAAACTCAGGCATATCGGCAGCCAAGGGAGCACTTAAGGGAAGATTGCTTCCATTGTCACTAGCCAGGCCATATTCGGCGCTTTTGCCTGCAACTGGTTGGTAATATTCCAAATTGTACTGTATTCCCTCCAACAGCTCAGCGAGGACGTGGTCGAGGACGAGGACCACAAGGTAGGAACCCTGGACCTTCTCGAGAGTGGGTGTTTTCTTTGGATATGTTGTAGGAGCGGGACCTACATGATGTTATTGCAGGTAACTTGTAGTCAAACTCATTATGATATGCTTGTAAAAATTCGTCCTTAACATGCCTGAAATTGCACTTAAATCCTAGTCTTGAAATTGTTATAACTTAACATTTAGGCATCGTGACTGTTAGTGGGAGGCCTTCCTATACCTTATTCGATATCGGTGCCACCCATTTGTTCATATCAGCAAACTTCATGAAGGACCTTAATGGTGTGCGACATTTCATCGGAGTCACTCAATGAGTGCGTCTTCCAGATGGCTCCAAGATGACCTCGTCCGCCATGTGTGATTTGGATGTGTACATTGCAGGAGGATTTTTGAAACCCCTACGATAGTATTGGGGATACCAAAGTTTGATCTTGTACTGAGCATGACTTGGTTGGATTGGCATCATGCTAGGATTGACTGTGCGACAAAGTAGATCACTTTGAGGTGGGAAGATTCAAAGATCATCTTTCAAGTTATTAGATTTGTACCCTAAATATTGTTATCTTCTATTCTGGCCATTAAGGAAATACCTGGTGATAGAGGTTAGCATGAAGGATGTAACAGAGGTTCGTGATTTTCTTGATGTTTTCCCCGAAAAGCTACAGGGTGCACCCCCACCTAGGGAAGTAGAATTCTAGATTAGGCTAGTATCGGGTGCAAAGCCCATCTCCCGAGCCCCCTAAATAATAACCCTGAAAGAACTATCAGAGTTTCGGGTTTAGTTGCAAGAGTTAGTGGAATCAGGATTTGTTTGCCCCAAGTCATCAACCTGGGGAGCTCCGGTTTTGTTCGTTAAGAAGAAAGATGGATCAATGTGATTGCGTATTGACTATCCAGAGCTGACGGTGCGAAACACATAACAATTGCCCCGAATTAAGGAGCTATTCGATCAGCTGGTGAGAGGGCATTGGTTCTCCAAGCAAGATTTGTAGTCAGGGTACTATCAGTTGAGGATACAGGAAGAAAATATCCAGAAGACAGCTTTTAGCTCGAGATACGCCTTATACAAGGTCACTATGATGCCATTTAGACTCACAAACACCCCCACTACATTCATGAGCCTGATGAACAGGGTGTAAGATCCCATTTCTAACTAGACCCCTAAGGTTGGTTTTGTCATGATTAGGTCATGACAAAACCCTAGGAAGCCTAAGAAGAACAAGTGAGCTTAGGCATGAAGGTGGAAATCACCATGGTCTGCAAATAATAGAATTATAAACAATAGTTTAGGATGACCATAGGGCTTCACCATGACACCATGACCCCACCAAAGCATCCCTAACCCATTAGAGGGTCCATTAGAGTCATAAAGATCCATTGGGATCAACCAAAAATGGTCAAATTGACCTAAGATCACCATAGGCCTAAATTGGACAAGGTGCCCTAACTAAGGGCAATTGACCTCTAATGTGCCAAACCAACCATACCCAAGTCTCCCTAGACCTTAGGAGAGGCCAATGAGTCACTAATAATATATTGGAGTCAACCCAAAAGGTCAAATTGACCTAGGTCAACTCTACTCAAGTGTTAGGTCAAATTGGCTCAAATGGGCTAACTCAAGCTCAAACCCAAATCCACATGGGATAACCTCATTTTTATTATCCATATGGGTTAGTGGGGTGCCATTAGGCTGAAATAATCATCAAATTCGTCCATAGTGACAAGGAGAGAGAAAACTCAATTTTCCCTTTAATGGTGGAGAGAGAAAGTGGAGAGAGTGAAGACCATTCATGGCCTAGGGAGGCCAAGGGCCTCTCCAAACACTAGGTTCATCTTCCCTCCATAAATTGGAGAAGATCAAAGGGATTTCTAGGTTGTTCAGAGGCTGGATTTAGTGGGCTAAAGCCTTGGCCAAAATTTACCGTTAAGGCCATTAATGGCCACTTCAAGCTAGGCCCTTCCCCTCCCCCATTTGATGATCTTAAAAGCTTCCCCAAGGTCAGAGGAGAAGTTTCCACTATTCCCCTAAAGAAACCATGCACTTTGGTAGTGCTGTTGTAGAGCACCGAAAAGCTCCACCACCAGCCATGGCGCACCACCACCAAACCCATCGGCAAGCACGGTTAAAGGTCCTCCTCTACTCCTCTCTTCGTGGGCTAGATCTTTAAATATTTTAGGAGAGAAATCGGGCTCAATTGAGCCTGATAGGGTGAGTGAAATTTAAAAAATTTCATGGATTTTACACCTTGTGAGTTCGCCAGAAACTTCCCCTCCGGCGGCCGTGCCGTCGCCCAGCAATAGCCCCACCTCAACGAAGGTGGTGGTGGTGGTGGCCGGCCAGGGAGGTGGCCGGGTGGCTGGGAAAAAGGGCTGGAATAGGCTACAGGTTAGGGGAATCCCATCCCTTGGCTGGAGGGAGAAGATGACCAGGAGACATTGGATCTGCTTCAACATCCGTGCATGGATCTGAATTTATTAATTCCTGTTTTATTAATTTCTTTCCCATAACTGGGCTGTTTTTAAATTAAATATTAAAAATACCTAGATTCCCCTACAGAAAAAGTTGTCTATATAAAAGTTGTAGCCCTAAAAGTCTATTTAAATTCAAAATTAGTTTGAACCAATTTAGATTTTAGGTTAGACCACATCACGCATTTTGGTGAGGTCTATACCTAGGATAGGTCAGAGATTGTTTTGAGTTCCCCCATCAATCCAGCCATCCAAATGACTTTAAATTTTGGATGTTCACTCTTACCTATACCTAGAACATATCCAAAAATGGGAATTTGCGGAAAATATTTTTTTATAGTTATTGTAATTATTTAATAAACCTTGTATAATTTAATTAGAGGGCCTAAAACCTCTAAATTATCTCAAATTTTGGTGAGAGATTGTTGGGGTCAGTATAGGTCTCTAGATAAAATTTCACCTAATTTAGAGTTGATTTGGTTGGAATTTTTTAAACCCTAGCCTTGGCCTAAAGGGGGGTATTTAGGTCAAAGTGTTCTTTATGGGTTTCAGTGGTCAAATCACCTCAACAGAGGCTGAAACTTGGGTCACTAGTTTGATATGATGCTAGACACCCTCACATGGAATTTGGGGTAGATTGGGGTAGATTTGCTCTAGGACCCAAGTTCAAACCCTAAGGTTTACCTTTGGGGATTTGTGAAGGGCATGGGGTGATATGCCCTTGTATGGACTTGGTGTTTAGTTCATGTGATCCTAGGGTGGAGATAAGCCCTAAGGAGGGATATGGTGGGATTTGGACACATTCATACCACTTAAACCACTAGGTAAGTCTTTGGGTCCATACACCTTAGGAAATGTCTAGTGGCTCATATGACTTTGGAATTGCAAGACATTTTGGTAGAGGTTATTTTTGTAACGCCCTGAAACTCAAAAGAGTGATGGGTGGCATTTTGAGCCAAGTCTGGGATTTGGTAGAGGTGACACGGCCTGGGACACGGGCGTGTCCCAGGGGCATGTCGTGCTCGAGTTCGCCGCTGGTCACGTGGTCGATGAAATTGCAATCAACGGTCGTCGGGGGGTGAACACGACCTGGGACATGGGCGTATCCTAGGGCGTGTCAGGCACTCAAAGCCTTTCACTCAACAATCGTTGAGTGAGGATGCACGACCTGAGTCCAGGCGTGTTCGGGCCCGACACGAGCGTGTCAAATTCGACACGGGTGCGTCGAATACCCGTGTCCTGCTCGGGTCATTTGGCGAGTTGTGCTTAGGAAGCTACACGGCCTGGGACACGGGCATGTCTCAGGGCTTGTCTAGCATACGACAAGTTACACGGGCGTGTCACACTGATGTGTCATGCTCTGTACGTTTTGGACCTGTACCGATGGAGGAACATGCACATCTACACGGGCGTGTACTGGATGACACGGGCGTGTCAAGCCTGACACGGGCGTGTCGATTACCCGTGTTCTTTTCGGGACGCGACGGTTTTGATGGCAAATGAGTGACACAGCCTTTGATATGGGGGTGTCGCAAGACGTGTTCGTCCCAGGAAGTTTATTTTCTTGGCACATCGTGGCCATTCGTTTCCTTATTTTGGGATCCGATGGTTCAGGATTTTCCCACCTTAGGGTGAAGGCCGGTTTTGGGGTGAGAAACCCTCACTTTTCCTTGGGATATCTCTTTCTAACTTCTAGAGAGAGGGGAGAGCAAGGAGGAAGAAGGAGGGAAGATCCGGTCATCGGAGGAGATTCGGAGCGCCAAATCGCAAACCAAGCCTAGATCTGCGGTGGCAAGATCATTGCGGTGCTTTTCATCCGCGTAATTTTCCATGGCGCCAAAGAGAAATGCTAGGGTAACGATTCTCATCTTAAGCATGTGAAGCTCTTCTCCTTTTTTATGGGAAAACCCTCTCCCGTGAGTGTGCGGTGAGTTTGCGGTATTCCTTGGGGTAGATTTGTAAAGCCCCCTTGTTTAGAGTCCGGAATCAAAGTACGGGCATAAGCATGGTGTGTGAAGCCAACCCGGACATGTTGGTCTGGATCGGTGATGATTTGATATGCATTGTTAGCTAGAGAAGACTCCGTGCCTTTTGTTTTTTTCGGGTTTCTACGTAGTAGATTGCAGCAGGGATCCTTGGTGTTTAACCCCAAGACGCACCCAGAAATCTGGGCAGAAGCATATGTCTGCCATCTTTGGTGGCCCGGGAACCATCTTTGTACATAACCAAGTTATGTACTTTGGTCGATCAATTTACGGGCTACGGGGAAACTTAGCTCGCACCGATGAATTTTAGTGTCGTGGCAGTATGAGCAGCGAGTTGAGTGAAACCGTACCTGCTCTATGTGGTTCGGTTTAGTGGCATGCCGATGGCATAGAGGGAGGGTCTTCGGCTTAAGCCATAAAGACTTTATTGCTCACGAGATTGCCATCCCAGGGACGGTGGTGGACCGAGTCCACCATGTAAGTCCCCTGAGAGCTTTGGGTGTGCAGCCGTGTGTGCTTACACCTGTGATGAAGTGTGTTTAAATTGTACTTTTGCAATCTTGTTTTTTATACTAATACATGTGCAGGGAAGAATCTTTGCCGCCCCGAGTTTGGGGGGCGGAATCGTTATAATTTTGTCAGCTTTAGCTGACCGTTATTCTTGTTTGCCACTGTTGCGATGATTTGTGCTTGCAGGTGCTGCGAAGCCGAGCGGCAAATAGCGGGCCAAAGCCCAAGTTGCTGAGCCGGCCCTCGAAGGCCTTGTTTGTTTACTTATTTAAATCATGTGTGGCTGGCCTGCGCGCCGAAGTTTGTAAAAGACTATTTATTTAAGTGAACTGTTGTAAGGCCATAAGGCCAGTACTTTTGTGTATTATGTAGTTCATTCCTACTGGGTTTTTTGTTAGTGTACATTCGTGCTTATGCTGGGTTCTTTCCTTTGCAACTTAACAAATTGCTTCCGCTAGATGCTCTGTGTAGGACATGTGTATTGGTTGAATGGTTTCATTGAGTAACCCACCGGTCTGTCTGTGGTATATAGCGTCGGTCCCCGGCCGGACCTACTGTTATATGATATGTGACGGATAGGGGTGTTATAATTTGGTATCAGATTACCGATTTTGGTTAGACTTAAATGAATTCGTGGACGAATTCACTTTAAGGGGTGGTGAGCACATGTGTGTGCGTCATCGTTATAACATGAAAAGAACCCATGAATGTCCACTTAGGAATGAAAATACACATGTTTGAGGAACATGCGTGTTCCTATAATTGCATTTTGTAATGTTGTTTGGTCGTTTATCGGTGTTTTGTAAGATTATAGTTGACCAGGAGTGGTGTTGGGCTGTCTGAACGACCAGTTTATGAGGCAAGCAGTGCACCAAATTATGCGCTGGCAATACCTCCTTCGGCTGAGACCATACGATTGGTGGCAGAGGCAGTGTTTGCGATAATTAACGCGCAACCTGCGAGACAGGTGCAACAGCCTTCCCTTGCTGTGGAGCAAGTACCGTTGCAAGCGACGGAGCCAAGGAGAGTGGAGCAGGTGTTAGTGGAGCCTGTGTTTCCTAGGAGAGCAACAGAGAAGCTGCTTAAGCACATGATGGGCTTCAATACTCCAGTGTTCTTGGGGACGGGAACCCCAACCCAAGCAGAGGATTGGATCTCCAGGGTTAAGAGAGTGTTGATTGCTACTGAGATGGAAGATTGGCAGAAGACCACAATTACCACATTATTGTTGGATGGTGACACAATATTATGGTGGGAAGGCTTGGAGTTACACCATCTGAGGGGTAGACAGCTTACTAACGTCTCGATGGAGGAGTTTTTGAGACTATTCTTGGCTCGATACCTCCCCTCAGCTAAGAGGATTGCTTTGGAAAATGAGTTCCAGAAGCTGGTTTAAGGAGAGAGTACCGTGGATGAGTATCTCCACGAGTTTACTTATTTAGGTCGGTATGCAAGCGCTACCTTCGCTGATGAGGAGCGCAAGACAAGCAGATTCTACGAAGGTCTAAGGGATGACTTGAGACTGCTACTTTCGGGACCTATGGCGTAGGGTTTCCTGACCTTGGTCAACACGACCCGGTCTTTGGAAAAATACATGAAGAATGTTCAGGCTAAGAAGGACTCTAATGAGAAGGGGTCGGATTTCAAAAGGCCGAACTCCTCAAAATCGATGTTTCGTAAATGGAATAAAAAGGCTAGGACGTCGGGTCCAGCCCCTTCTTCAGGGGCCTCGGGGGCAAATACCAACCGAACCCCAGGCGCTTGTTATACTTGTGGAAAGTTGGGGCACTATTCCCGAGATTGTCGGAGCGGACGTGCAAAGTCCGAGAGGAAGCAGGGAGCAACCTATGAAGAAAAGGGCAAGGCGGTGGAGTCAACCGCATCCTATTAAGCTCCGACTCAACCAAGAGTATACAATCTGGGCCAGCAAGAGGCCATCAAACAGGCAGACGTGGTGACAGGTATGGTTTAAATTTATAGTAAGTTATCTATAAAATACTGTTACCTAGTGCTTCTTAGCTTATTACTGTTTGTATAGGCTTTGACTTGATTTACGATAGTCCGGCAAGAGCACTTTTCGATACGGGAGCTTCGCACTCATTTTTATTTGAAAGTTTTATATCACGCATCGGAGTCCTTTCTTCGATGGCGAAGGACAAATTGGACATGTTATTGCCGAATGGGTATTCTATGCATGCAGATAGAGTATGTGTCGTAAGGGTTTATATTGCAAGTCAGGAGTTTGACTTGCTAGCGTCGTTGCTGCCGTTAGTAGAGTTCGACGTTATCTTCGGTATGGACTGGCATTCGGAGAAGAAGGCTTATATAGATTTCAACTGTAAAGAGGTCAAGCTAGGTGCTGGGCGGGAGACAACGTTTGCGGGATTGAAGGGGTCGAGCAAGACGTTGATGTCTGCTCTTCAGGTGGTCAAGGCAATTCATGCTGGCGCAGAGCTGTTCTGCATGCTAGTGGAAGCTGTAAAGCCTAAACCCACTTTGGGTAGTATCCCAGTGGTGTGCGAGTCTCTTGATGTGTTCCCGGACAATCTTCTCGGAGCCCCACCGCAACGAGAGATCGATTTCACGATCGAGCTAGTGCCAGGTGCCAAACTTGTGTCACTCTC
This sequence comes from Platanthera zijinensis, assembly GCA_039513925.1. Lineage (NCBI taxonomy): Eukaryota > Viridiplantae > Streptophyta > Magnoliopsida > Asparagales > Orchidaceae > Platanthera > Platanthera zijinensis. The sequence continues at coordinate 115,932,112 of CM077094.1, forward strand.
TCCTTATAGGTTGACGCCAAAGTAGATGGAAGAGCTAAAGGTTCAACTGGAAGAGTTGATGGAGCAAGGTTATGTGCATCCAAGTTCGTCACCTTGGAGTGCACCGGTCCTCTTTGTTAAGAAGAAGGACAGAAGTTTGTGGTTGTGTATCGACTACAAGGAACTGAATAAGTTAACGGAAAAGAACAAATACCCGATCCCAAGGATTGATGATCTTTTCGATAAGTTAGTCGGGTCATCGGTATATTCAAAATTGCATCTGAAGTCCGGTTACTATCAGCTGAGGATAAGGGAGAGTGATATCCCAAAGACAACGTTCAACACGAGGTATGGGCATTTCGAGTTTACGGTCATGCCGTTCGGGCTGACTAATGCGCCATCAGTATTCATGGATCTGATGAACAGGATATTCAGGGAGTACTTATACCATTTTGTGATCATCTTTATTGACGACATTTTGGTGTACTCGCAGTGCGAAGAAGATCAATTCAAGCATATGCATTTTGTTTTGGAGGCGCTGAGGAGGAACGAACTATACACAAAGTTCTACAAATGCGTGTTCTGGTTGTCCTCAGGTGCATTCCTTGGTCACATAGTCAATGGTGAAGGGATTGCGGTAGATCCTGCGAAGATTGTTGTGATACGAGAGTGGCTTGTGTTTTCTTCGGTAGCGGAAGTCCGAATTTTTCTAGGGCTTGCCGGCTATTACAGGCGCTTTGTGGAGAACTTCTCGCGGATAGCACTACCTCTCACGATATTGACAAGGAAAGATTAGAAGTTTGTGTGGATGCAGGAGTGCGCGCAAGCATTCGAAGAGTTGAAGAGTCGGTTGACCACGGCGCCAGTGTTAAGTTCGCCGAGTGGGACCGAAGGTTTTGAGATATACAGCGCGCCTTAGGCAGTGGTTTGGGTTGTGTGCTGCTGCAGCATGGTAGTGTTATTGCGTATGGCTCGCGTCAGTTGAAAGTGCACAAAAGGAATTATTTGGTCCACCACTTGGAGTTAGCGGCCGTGATTTTTGCATTAAAGCTGTGGAGGCACTATTTGTACGACGTAAAAGTCGATATTTATACCGACCACAGGAGCCTGAAATACCTGTTGGATCAGAAGGATCTAAACATGAGGCAGTTGAGATGGATGGAGTTCCTGGGGGACTATACGTTCAAAATTCATTATGTGCCCGAGAAAGGCAATGCAATTGCAGATGCGTTGAGTCGTAGGGCTCCCGCCAAAGCCAACTGGTTGTCGATTCATGATGAGCGGTTGATTCTAGAGTTGGAGTCGTTAGACATCTATTGTGTTGACAAGCAGACTAGCGTCGAAGCGTTATTGAACTAAACGGAAGTTCAGTATGATCTGGCTGATCAGATTCGGCAGGTTATGGATTTGGATAGCAGCATGAAGGAAATTATCGATGCAGCTTCGGATGGGTCAAATTCCCCATTTACAGTTGAAGATGGACTGCTAAGGAAGGACAATCGTTTGTGCGTCCCGAACGTGGGTAATTTGCGAGTGGAGTTGATGTACGAGGCTCATCATACCAAGTACTCCATTCACCCAGGGAGCATGAAGATGTACCGAGATTTGAAGAAGTTGTTCTAGTGGCCAGGACTCAAGAAGGATGTGGCACTATTCGTGGCTAAATGTCAGACTTGCGCCTTAGTGAAGGCAGAGTGCCAAAAGCCAAGGGGTTTCTTGAAATCCTTTCCTATTCCGGAGTGGAAGTTTTATGACATTTCGATGGACTTTGTGCATGGATTGCCAAGGTCGCAGAAGGAAAATGACACCATCTGGGTGATCGTAGATCAGTTAACAAAAGTGTCGCACTTCGTTCTGCATAGGAAGGATGATTCAGTGGAGAAACTTGCGAAGATGTATGTTGATAATATAGTCAGACTGCACGGTGTGCCCCGCAGCATCGTGAGTGATAAAGATGGACATTTTACATCCACTGACTAGAGGTCGGTGCAGCAAATGCTGGGGACTAAGTTGAAGTTTAGCACAGCCTTCCATTCACAGACGGATGGGCAGACTGAGAGGGTCAACATGACGATGTAGGACATGCTTTGCATGTGTGTTATGGACTTCGGAAAGCAGTGGGAAGACAATCTGTATTTGGTGGAGTTTGCGTACAATAATAGCTACCAAGCGAGCATACAAATGGCGCCCTTCGAGGACATATATGGTAGAAAGTGTCGCACACTGTTTTCGTGGCTAGAAGAGGGCGAGGCAAGGTTGTACAAAAAGCAAGAGGTGGAAAACGCTACTTCATTGGTACGAACCATTCAAAAGGGTTTGCTGATCGCTCAGGATCGACAAGCTAAATACTACAATGCCAAGCACCGGAATGTGGATTTCGGGGTTGGCGATTGGGTGTATCTGAAGATAAAGCCGTTCAAGGGTGTTTCACGGGTACGATGCTTGAATAAGCTGAGCCCGAGGTACCTTGGACCATTTGAGGTCCTGGAGCGGATTGGTGAAGCGGCTTACCATCTGAAGCTATCGGTGGAGTTAAGTGATGTACACGACATATTCCACATTTCAGTGTTGCGGAATGCGGTGCTAGAGCCTTCGCAGGTGATCGCAGTTGATCAAGTACCGGTGTACGAAGGGTTGACAACTAGGGTAAAGACTGTATGTATTGAGGACTTTGAAGTCAAGCGACTTCGTAACAAGGAGATCAGAATGGTCAAGTTCCATTGGGACAATTGCGTTCGTGAGGAGCTCTCTTGGTAACTTGAGCAGACCATGCTTGAGGAGTACCCAGAGTTATTTCACTCAGGTACTGCTTTTGGTTTTCTGTTTTCTTTTCCTTTGGTAATTTTGTGGATGAAATTCTTTTTAAGAGGGAGAGAGTTATAACGCCCCGAAACTCAAAAGAGTGACGAGTGGCATTTTGAGCCAAGTCTGGGATTTGGTAGAGGTGACACGGCCTGGTAAATGGGTGTTTCCTAGGGGCGTGTCGTGCTCGGGTTCGGCACTGGTCGAATGGTCTACGAAATTTCAGTCAACGGTCATCGGGGGGGGTGAACACGGCCTGGGACACGGGCTTGTCCCAGGGCATGTCAGGCACTTAAAGCCTTTCATTCAACAATCGTTGAGTGAGGATGCACGACCTGAGCCCAGGCGTGTTCGGGTTTCACATGGGCGTGTCAAATTCGACACGGGCGTGTCGAATACCCGTGTCCTGCTCGGGTCGTTTGGCGAGTTGTGCTAAGGCAGCTACACGACCTAGGACACGGGCGTGTCTCAGGGCGTGTCTAGCACACGGTATGTGACACAGGCGTGTCACATGGCCGTGTCGTGCTCAGGACGTTTTGGATGTGTACTGATGGAGGAACACGCCCATCTACACGGGCGTGTACTAGATGACATGGGCATGTCAAGCCTGACACGGGCGTGTCAAGCCTGACACGGGTGTGTCGAGTACCCGTGTTCTTTTTGGGACGCGATAGTTTCTTTGGCAAATGAGTGACACAGCCTTGGACACGGGAGTGTCGAAAGCCGTGTTTGGCCCATGAAGTTTATTTTCTGAGCGCATCATGGTCGTTCGTTTCCTTATTTTGGGATCTGATTGTTCAGGCTTTTCCCACCTTAGAGTTAAGACCTGTTTTGGGGTGAGAAACCCTCACTTTTCCTTGGGCTATCTCTTTCTAACTTATAGAGAGAGGGAGAGCAAGGAGGAAGAAGGAGGTAAGATCCGATCACCGGAGGAGATTCAGGGTGCAAAATCAAAAACCAAGCCCAGATCTGCGGAGGCAAGATCATCGCGGTGCTTTTCATCTATGTAGTTTTCCATGGATCCAAAGAGAAATGCTAGGGTAACGATTCTCATCTTGAGCATGTGAAGCTCTTCTTCTTTTGCATGAGAAAACCCTCTCCCGTGAGTGTGCGGCGAGTTTGCGGTATTCCTTAGGGTAGATATGTAAAGTCCCCCTTATTTAGATTCTGGAATCGAAGTACGGGCATATGCATGGTGTGTGAAGCCTACCCGGACGTGTTGGTCTGGATCAGTGATGATTTGCTATGCATTGTTAGTCGGAGAAGACTTCGTGCCTTTTATGTTTTTTGGGTTCCTACGTGGTAGATTGCAGCAGGGATCCTTGGGTTTAATCCCAAGGCACACCCGGAAATCTGGGCAGAAACGTGTATTTTCCATCTTTGGTGGCCCAAGAGCCGTCTTTGTACATAACTGGGTTATGTACTTTGGTCAATCGACTTACGGGCTACGGGGAAACTTAGCTTGCACCGATGACTTTAGTGTCGTGGCATTGTGAGCAGCGAGTTGAGTGAAACCGTACCTGATCTATGTGGTTCGGTTTAGTGTCCTATCGATGGCATAGAGGGAGGGTCTTCGGCTTAATCCATGAAGACTTTATTGCTCACGAGATTGCCGTCTCGGGTACGGTGGTGGACCGAGTCCACCGTGTAAGTGCCCTGAGAGCACGGGGTGTGCAGCCGAGTGTTCTTACACCAGTGATGAAGTGTGCTTAAATTGAACTTTCGCAATCCTGTTTGTTTATACTAATACATGTGCAGGGAAGAAGCTTTGCCGCCCCGATTTTGGGGGCGGAATTGTTATAATTTGGTCAGCTTTAGCTGACCGTTATTCTTTTTTGCCACCGTTGCGGTGACTTGTGCTTGCAGGTGCTGCAGAGCTGAGCGGCAAATAGCGGGCCAAAACCCAAGTTATTGAGCCGGCCCTCGAAGGCCTTGTCTGTTTACTTATTTAAATCATGTGTGGCCGGCCCGTGCGCCGAAGTTTGTAAAAACAATTTATTTAAGTGAACTTTTGTAAGGCCATAAGGCCAGTACTTTTGTGTATTATGTAGTTCATTCCTACTGGGTTTTCTGTTAGTGGACATTCGTGCTTGGGCTGGGTTTTTTCCTTTGCAACTTAACAAATTGCTTCTGCTAGATTCTCTGTGTAGGATGTGTGTATTGGTTGAATGGTTTCATTGAGTAACCCACCGGTCTGTCCGTGGTATATTGCGTCGGGCCCCGGCCGGACCTACTGCTATATGTTATGTGACGGATAAGGGTGATACAATTTTCATAACCTTACTATCCATTGAAATATACTACACATTGTTTGGATGAGTTTACAAGTGAGTTCCTAGAAAAGTGCACTTGCATGAGTTGTCTTAAAGAATTTTATTATGTGACTCTCTAACCTTGGGTTTGGATGATACTTAGTCAGGCTTTGTTTTAGGACTATAACAAGCTCTAGAAATTTTGGTATGAATTTTAGATCATTAATTTGAGTACTTTACTCACAACCCATCAAGTTGTATTATCCACTTAGGAACTTCTTATGAATTAACCACTGATTGAAAACTTATGAAATTTAGTCAGAGGACCTTTTATGACAATGTAAATCTCTTTGAATTTTTATGGAATTTTTGGAAGCCTGTTTATAGGGGTTGCTTCACAAGGTGCTAGTTTCCAAGTACATTTAAAATTTTTATACAATTTTCTGATGATTAACTTTAGTACTTTCTTCTTTACCCATAGTAAATGGCTTGTTATTGGATTAATTAATTAGAGGCCAAATCATTTTTGGAAAATCATGAAATTTGGTTTTTACAATTATTCCTCTGTTATCTAGTGTTCATAATTTTTGGGTGGCCATTACTTGAGAAAATATTATACATGTTCAAATTACCCATGACCTAACTTTGGGAAAAATTAATTAAATACCAAATTAATTTGGAAAATTACAAGTTTCTGGATTTAGGCTAATCATGTCATGATAGACCCCTATTAAATATCTTAAGGCTTGTGGATGAAAATTTGGAGTACCTCCTATCATGTACAACATATAGTATAGGTTGGTCTGCATATAGTAAAACTGTAGAAAATGTCATAGCATTTGATTTGGGCATATGGTTTGGAGTTAATAGTTTGCTAGTTTGAGTAAAATGAGATTGAGTTCATCACTAAAAGTTGGGATGAGTTGAATGCTGGGTTGACTAGGATTAGGCAGTGCTCGGGATCGACGAAAGATCGTCTTTCCCGTAGAAGGAGAGAGAAGGTCAAAACACACTAGGGTTAGATCCAGTGCAATATTAAAAGGGATCGGGAATCGGGTATTAACCAATAACAATAAGTGCCTTGCGAAAGAGAGCTTTGGGCTTCAGCCCATCGAACTTCCTAGTGCCCTCGAGAGCCCTTCACGGGGAATGCCCTGGGCAGTCCAAGGTTAACGTAAGCCGTAAGAATAATCAATGCTTAAAAGTAACTACTATAACTAGGGATTCACTTTCAAAGACCCTGGAGTCTCGAGGAAATTAGGTTGGGTCACACATGGGCAGTAGGCTTGGTGGTTTTGGTGATGGGAAGGTTAGCCTGGCAAGCTGATGGATCGGTAGATAATTGAGACGGACGGGTTAGTCCAGGGAGCTTTGGTTTGGTTTTTGGTTGTGACGGGCGGGTTAGTCCGGGATGATTTGGCTTGGTGGTTGATACATCAAGTTTGCATGTGCATTAATTATAAGTTGGCGGGTCTTCGGTGTTGGAGAGTCGTCGCAATGATGCCAATACGTTGAATCGGCAAGTGTGGTTTAGCACTTTGCCAAATTAAGTCTGTTGGACCAGCCAGCAAAGAGTATACAGGAGCTCCGCTTAGTGCACCAGCATTGAGGAGTATGATAGGTCTGACTGGTAGTGTTGATACCAGGTTTAGAGGTGGGCGAGGCCCAACCCACCGCTTCTATTTGCCACTACGGAGGTATCCTGGGAGGTTCGGCTCCAAAAAGGGGGAACTAAAAGTATGTGCGCACAGAGTCGAGTGTGTGTGTTACAATTGCATGTTCACATCATAGCATACTAGCATGACATTGCATCACTATTGCATATAACCCTTGACACCTATTATATAAATTGGTATGAGACTTTTTATACAATAGGCCCTGCAAAACGACCCCTTAGTTTATAGGCTTGTGTGAGCATGCTTATAAGTTATGGTTATTTTCCTATGATAAATATTGCTTGCTTGTAAAACTGACACCCTATCGTATAAATTAGTATGAGACTTTTTATACGATGGGAGCATGTAGAAGATCCCTTAGCTTATAAGTCTGTATGGGCATTCTTATAAGTTAAGGTTACATGTTTCATATTTTGCTTTCGTATACTTATGCTTACTCTACATACTTTTGTTACTACTACATTTTTATATAGAATTGCTAGATTAGTTCTGCTGCTACCTGCTTACATTTGTTACTCTCCACCTTCATTACCTTCCCTTTCCTTCTCCCCGCTCGATGCTTATGAGCCATGGGGGAGGGGTGGGGGATATAGGACTTAGTCTTTTAGACTAACAGTTTTCGGACCAAATTATTTTAGGGGATCGTGAAGCCGAACTTGGAGATGCAGCCCCGGAGGACGGCACGCTTGGAGACAGGATAGTCTAGTACCGGATTTCAGACAGCTGGGACAGTGAGTCCCAATCGTTAGTAGATGTTTTAGTTTTGCTTTCGCAATGAGTGAACTATAGTGAGGACTTGATGTATCGGGCCTGAGCCCTATTTCCAGTACTTTTTATATTTATTGTTGTGGACTCTCCCTTCGTGGAGATTTATTTTATATACATGTTATTCTGGTGGACTAGTTTTGAGTTCTTTCTTACTCTTATACTTTATTCTACACTTCTACGATCGATATGGTCGGCAGAATCGACATTTTATAGTGACGACCTTCCAGGGCGTGTTGGTGTCACCGCAAAGCGGCGATTCTGGGCGAAAGACCCTAGTGGATTAAAAAGAAAAAAAAGGGGTCTTACAAGTGGTATCAGAGGAAACCTTGATCGGAAAAGTAGAAGTCCACTAACCCTGGGTCATCCCCGCGCGAGCTTAGTTTGAGGACAAACTAGCAGCGGAAGTAGTGGTGTGCCCATAAGGGAAATCACATGTAAAAGTCCACTTCTTCATTAATTAGAATTCTTCTTTGTAGCCTACGGCAAACCCTGCCCTAGCAAGGAGCACCTCCGGATGCGAAGATCTCATCTTATAGTTCTCTAGCCAATGAGTTAGACTCAACCCACTAGGACTCATAACTGACCATGATAACTTATAGTATGCCCTAGTCAGAAATAGACCTTTTGTAAGAACTTGGTTAAGGTAAGGAGATACCCAAAGAGAATAAAGGAGGAGTTTAACACGAGAATGACAACCTAAGACATAAACTTAGGCGACCTTATGGTCCATATCAAGGATTACTCAAACTGGTAGGACTGCCTTAAGAAGAACAGAGGCCAATAATCTAATAGCAGAATGGTAGAAGACACTTAGTCTCAACCCTCGTACCAGTAATAAGATTACCTGGAGACAACCACCGAGACAAATACCGGGGGTCGGATAGGAATTCAAGTTCGGAAGATACCCATTTGGGATTGGGAACATTTTGACCCCGATAAGGTTGTCATAAATATGACTCATAGAGTTTAAAGTATGGAGTATATCGACGAGTTTCAGGGTGGAACTCCAAGTCGAAGATTGATGCCCTAGGGATTGTGCACCCAGCTAGGATGGATATAACAGGGTAATATCAAAGATACTTAGCCCAAGGTAGATAGGGGCTTATATTTTGTTTATTGGGGGCTTACCTTTTGTTTATTGGGGACTTGTCCTTTGTTTATTGGGTAAATTAGTACTAATATGGGTTTCCTTAGACCTAATTTAGAGAATGTGGCATAATAAACATAATGAGATTGAAGTCGATATAATTTGACGTTATTCGGGCGAAGATAAGATATTGTAAAAACATGTTGGGAATGATGACCTGTAGCATTACCTAGACAATGACTTGGTAATAAGACGTAATAATTACGAGGATTAACTACGATCATGTAAAATTAGTTGATGGGTAACAAGATTTTGGATATCTGAGAAGATAAATTTAATCGCTATGATGTATCACCGGAAGTATGGTGTATCTCAGAACATGTATCTCCCCGGAGTGAAGAAAGATGTCATGGATTTTGTGATGTACGGTGGGGTCCGTCGGTTGATGAAGGCTAAGTGCAAGAGTTTTTTTGGGGAACTATTACAGCCAATGCCCGAGTTAGAGTGGAAGTTCGAGGGTATAATTAGGGATTTTCATACACAGGATTCCTCATCCCCACTCCGGGCACAATTTTAAAGAGAACATCGAGGATAGACTGGCCGAGGTAGCTGGGGTCACCCCGACCTGGAAGAAAACTCCTGTGAATGTTTCATAAGATTTGTGAGTAGTTGTTCATTATCATTGTGTGCTCAAGATGGTCGTGTCGAATCAGGATGGACAGTGTATGCCCAAGGAGAAAAGATTAGTCCAGGCTTATCTAGGCTTGCGGACGACATTCAACACAGCTCTCCACCCTCGTACGGAGGTTGAGGATTCCACTTTCATGGATCTAGTACAAGGATCCAAAGGCCCTCAACTCGGAATTTGTGGAGAACCCAGATACCCAGGTGTGACTGATTCTAGATAGGATGCTGGAGGCCCAGGGCAGACTGGAAAAAAATATGATGTGTGACATTATCAAGTAGAGTTAAGGATGGAGACTGTGTATTCTTGAAGATACGTCTAGTGCATGGAGTCTTGCAGGTATGCGGGCGGAAGAAGCTCAGTTCAAGGAATATGGGGCGTTACAGGATCCTGGAGCAGATCGGCCCATTGGCTTACAAACTGGAGCTACCACCGAAGTTAGCGGGTTTGCACGACGTCTTCCACGTATCCTCCCTTAGGAAGGCTCTACTACAGCCAAAACAGCAGGTTCTTCGTATATATGGCTCGACAAATTTTGATCAAATTGTCTGCTGTGATCCGGTCAGGATAGATTATACAACGGTGCGGGTCTTGCAGTGCAAGAAGGTCCCGCTGGTCAAGGTCCTGTAGAGGAACCATGGGAAGTAGGAGCATACCTGGGAGCCACCTTATCTGATGCCACATAGGTACCCAGATCTCTCTGGGTAAAGTATACATTCAACTTACTATGGGAAGTTACATTCAGTTACTCTCAGTAGAAACCCCGCAGCCTAACCTGAATTTCGAGGACAAAATTTTTTTATTTATTTATTGGGATTTGTAATATCCCATTTTCAACTAGATCCCAAAGAGTGGTTTTTTCATGACTTGGTCATGACAAAACCCTAGAAAGCCCAAGAAGATCAAGTGATCTTAGGCATGAAGGTTGAAATCACCATGGTATGCAAATAGTAGAATTCTAAACAATGGTTTAGATTGACCATAGGGCTTCACCATGACTCCATGACCCCACCACAACATCCCTAACCCATTATAGGGTCTCTTATATCCATAAGGATCCATTGGGATCAACCCAAAATGGTCAAATTGACCTAAGATCACCATAAGCCTAAATTGGGCATGGTGCCCTAACTAAGGGCAACTGACCTCTAATGTGCCCAACCAACCCTACCCAAGTCTTCCTACACCTTAGGAGATGCCAAAGAGTCACTAATAACATATTAGAGTCAACCCAAAAGGTCAAATTGACCTAGGTCAACTCTACTCAAGTGTTTGGTCAAGTTGGCTCAAATGGGCTAACTCAAGCTCAAACCCAAATCCACTTGGGCTAACCTCATTTTTATTATCCATATGGGTTAGTGGGGTGCCATTAGTCTTAAATAATCATCAAATTCTGCCATAGTTACTAGGAGAGAGAAAACAGAATTTTCCCTTTAAGGGAGGAGAGAGAAAGTGGAGAGAGTGAAGGACATTCATGGCCAAGGGAGGCCAAGGGCCTCTCCAAACACTAGGTTAATCTTCCCTCCATCAATTGGAGAAGATCAAAGGGATTTCTAGGCTGTTCAGAGGCTTGATTTAGTGGGCTAAAGCCTTGGCCGAAATTTACCATTAAGGCCATTAATGGCCACTTCAAGCTAGGCCCTTCCCCTCCCCCATTTGATGATCTTAAAAGCTTCCCCAAGGTCAGAGGAGAAGTTTCCACTCTTCCCCTAAAGAAACCATGCACTTTGGTGGTGTTGTGTGAGAGCACCAAAAAGTTCCACCACCGGCCATGGCGCACCATGACCAAACCCGTCGGCAAGTACGGTTAAAGGTCCTCCTCTACTCCTCTCTTCGTGGGCTAGATCTTTAAATCTTTTAGGAGAGAAATTGGGATCAATTGAGCCGGATGGGGTGAGAGAAATTTCAGAAATTTCATGGATTTTACACCTGGTGAGTTCGCCGGAAACCTCCCCTCCGGCGGCCGTGCCGCCGCCCGGCGATAGCCCCCACCTCAATGAAGGTGGTGGCGGTGGTGGCCGGCCAGGGAGGTGGCAGGGTGGCCGGGAAAAAGGGCTGAAAAGGATACAAGTTTGGGCAATCCCAGCCCTTGGCTGGAGGAAGAAGATGACCAGGAGGCGTTGGAACTGCTTCAAGATTCGTACATGGATCTGAATTTATTAATTCTTGTTTTATTAATTTCTGTCCCATTACTGGGCTATTTTTAAATTAAATATTAAAAAATACCTACAGTCCACTACAGAAAAATTCATCTACATGATTAGATCTACGAGTCTAGTTTAATTCAAAATTAATTTGAACCAATTTGTATTTCAGGTTAGACCACATCACGCATTTTGGTGAGGTCTATACCTAGGTTAGGTCAGAGATTGTTTTGAGTTCCCTTATCAATCCAGTCATCCAAATGACTTGAAATTTTGGATGGTGGTCACTCTTACCTATACACAAAACATATCCAAAAATGGGAATTTTTGGAAAACGTTTGTCTATAGTTTTTTCTAATTGTTTAATAAACCTTGTATAATTTAATTAGAGGGACTAAAGACCTCTAAATTATCCCAAATTTTGGTGATCGGTTCTTGGGGTCAGTATAGGTCTCTGTATAAAATTTCACCTCATTTGGAGATGATTTGGTTAGAATTTTGTAAATCCTAGCCTTTGCCTAAAGGGGGGTATTTAGGTCAAAGTGTTCTTTGTGGGTTTGAGTGGTCAAATCACCTCAATAGAGGCAGCAACTTGGGCCACTGGTTTGATATGATGCTAGACATTTTCACATGGAATTTGGGGTAGATTGGGGTAGATTTGCCCTAGGACCCAAGTTCAAACCTTAAGTTTGAACTTTGGGGATTTGTGAAGGGCATGGGGTGATATGCCCTTGTATGGACTTGGTGTTTAGTCCATATGATCCTAGGGTGGAGATAAGCCCTAGGGAGGGATATGGTGGGATTTGGACACATGCACACCACTTAAACAACTAGGTAAGTCTTTGGGTCCATACACCTTAGGAAATGTCTAGTGGCTCATGTGACTTTGGAATTGCATGACATTTTGGTAGAGGTCATTTTCATAACCTTACTATCCACTGAAATATACTACACATGGTTTGGATGAGTTTACAAGTGAGTTCCTTTGAAAAGTGCACTTGCATGAGTTGTCATGAAGAATTTTATTATGTGACTCTCTAACTTTGGGTTTGGATGTTACTTAGTCAAGCTATGTTTTAGGACTATAACAAGCTGTAGAAATTTTGGTATGAATTTTAGATCATTAATTTGTGTACTTTACTCACAACCCATCAAGTTGTATTATCCACTTATAAATTTCTTATGAACTAACGACTAATATAAAACTTATGAAATTTAGTTAGACGACCTTTTATTACAATGTAAATCTCTGTTAATTTTTATGGAATTTTTGAAAGCTTGTTCATAGGGGTTTCTTCACAAGGTGCTAGTTTTCAAGTACATTTAATTTATTTTATTCTAGTACCTAATGAGCTTCATAAATTGTGATTTTTGGTCAGAGGCTCTTTCTGGTCATTCTTGAGATTCAGAAATTTTTATACAATTTTCTGATGATTAACTTTAGTACTTTCTTCTTTACCCATAGTTAATGGCTTGTTATTGGATTAATTAATTAGAGGCCAAATAATTTTTGGAAAATTATGAAATTTGGTATTTACTGTTATTCCTCTGTTATCTAGTGTTCATAATTTTTGGGTAGCCATTACTTGAGAAAATATTATACTTCATGTTCAAATTACCCATGACTTAACTTTGGGAAACATTAATTAAATACCAAATTAATTAAGAAAATTATAAGTTTCTGGATTTAGTCTAATCATGTCATGATAGAACCTTATTAAATATCTTGAGGCTTGTGGATGAAAATTTGGAGTACCTCCTACCATGTGCAACATATAGTATAGGTTGGCCTGCATATTGTAAAACTGCAGAAAATGTCATAGCATTTGATTTGGGCATATGTCTTGGAGTTAATAGTTTGCTGGTTTGAGTAAAATGAGATTGAGTAAAATGAGATTGAGTTCATCATTGAAAGTTGGGATGAGTAGAATGCTGGGTTGACTAGGATTAGGCGGTGCTCGGGATCGACAAAAGATTGTCTTTCCCGTGGAAGGAGAGAGAAGGAAAAAACACACTAGGGTTAGATCCAGTGCAATATTAAAAGGGATTGGGAATAGGGTATTAACCAATAACAGTAAGTGCCTTGCGAATGAGAGTTTTGGGCTTTAGCCCATCGTAGATCCTAGTGCCCTCAAGAGCCCTTCACGGGGAATTCCCTGTTGAAAGTTCACCTAGTGTCAACTACCTTCACCTAGGGGGGATAGGTGATTTGCAGCGTATTTGCGGAATTAAAATTGTACCTGCAGAATCAAAACAAACCACACAGCACAGAAAATAACACAGGCAATTTATAGTGGTTCCCCGATTTGGGAACGTCCACTTTCCCCCTTCGACCTATCTCCCAATCCAGGGACGACTCGGTCACTTCACCAACAGGATTGAAATCCAGTCCTTGCACTATCGGAAGGAACCCTTCCACACGTAGGAGTCAACACTCCCATAACACGGGTTGCACCCAACCCTACCACTAGGAACCAAATGTTCCTTTACAATGAAAAAGAAATTGGAGTGTATAAGAAATACAAACAACTTGAAGATCTAGGTGTCCCTTTTCGTTAGACTACTTGTTCTTGTAGGCAACAAAAAGTCCACAACCCTTGATCTTTTCTTGGAGAAAATCTCCCCGAGACCGGCGGCGGCAACGGGCGGCGGCAAGGCTCTCGGTGTTGGCGGCGGCAACTGAAAACAGCAGCGATGCACTGGAGATTCATTCTTCTTAGCGAAGTCGGCAAGGTCTTCCAACGGTCATACTAGGATCGATCGTCTCGATCGATTCGGACGGGGATGGATTTCCCTATCTCAAATCAAGAGACAAAAGATCTCTGGTTAGACGCGTGAGACGTTGTGCAAGACTTGGCTTCTGTCACCGTGGATCTGGAGGTGGTCGAGATCGGCTCGGCTTTCGTACTCTATCTCTCCCAAATCACTATACACCAATACTTGTGTATTTATACACTAGGTCATAAAGATGACCGTTGTGGGCCCCACCAAAGCAAAGACCTAAGTCTGGTTCGAAATACCGCTGGAAACCTGGACCGGTCCAGGAAATGTCAGAAATTTGCCCAAGTCAAATTCGGCGAGAATCGTAGGTGATTCTCGACGAATCGGCGAGAATCACTTACGATTCTCGCCGAATTCTACTTGGCGATTTCTGGCTGTACAGGTTATAGAGAGCGGGGAGAATCGGCGGGAATTACATTTGATTCTCGCCGAATTGTCGAGAATGCAAAGTCATTCTCGACGAATCGGCGAGAATCACGTAGTGATTCTCGACGATTCTGCCTTAAAGAATTTTCTGACTGCATCGAGACAGCCGGCCAAACCAGGCGAGAATCACATAGTGATTCTCGATGATTTACACTTAGACGATTCTCGTCTTTCAACCCGTGAGCTGGTCTTTGGCCCATCCTTGCTCCTTGTCTGCTCTTGCTTTATCATAGCCCTGTACTTGAAATTAAGTACACCCCAATAGAGAGAGTACACGTAGGCCAACACACTGATCTGCTCAACGAGGGATTACGTTGCACAGACCCGTGTATATTGACCTACTGCACCCTGACATTGGTGTGTACTTAGCAATGACTAGCTGCAAGCACCACTAGAAGAAATTCATCAAATACATAGTGAATTCATCTTAGCTTGATAGGAGGCTTCCTCAAATCCAGGTGATTGTGGATACAATACCCAACAATCTCCCCCTATTTGACGAAGCCAAAATCCTACTAAGCTAAGATAAATTTCAACACTTAAGACAAAATATGCATTAACCAAAAGAGTGAACAATAAACGTAATCAGATCAATGTGAGAGTCAATTAATAAACCACACACATGTATATATAAATATGAATATCCACACAGAAATGTTCACATGATCACATGATAAGGAAAGTTTAAATGTGATAATTACAAAAGCTAACATCCTAAAGATCTTTGTCCTTAGCTATGTCTTCTTTAAGTTGCTGAGCTAATAATTTTCTGCTTTGTCGCTCAAGATACTCCTTGGGCTTTGGATAGTATCTCGGAGGAGGGGCTTTATCTGCCGCGGTGTTGTTCCTGAAAAATATGCTATGTTTAGCTTCAAATTCATTATGCCGCTCCCATTCATACTGACTATATACATCATTTCGATTTATTTGCCCCCTCTGCAGTAACAAAAATGTGTCCAAGATAATGCTCTTTGATACAGGACTCCATTTTTCGTTCCTCACATCATCCTCCTTCAATCTGATCTTCTTTTCAGCTTGCGTTTCCCTAGATGTCCCTTCTTGAATTTTTCTCTTGCCCCCGGCTCTTGCTAGGGCTTCTTGATCAAACCAGCTTCTTCGTTCAGCCCTTTCAGCAGATTTCTTTGCCTCGGCTTCCCTCATTGGTACTTCTTCAGTCCTTATTTCACCCGCAGCAGTACCAGCAGGACCCACATCCTCAGGCGGAGCAACAGGAACATGTATTCCCGATGCCTCTGTTACCAGCCAGTGGGCCATTTCAAACATGTACCTATTCGAATTATCGAATTTGTATTTGTCAATTATTATTTATTAAGTTGATTAAAGGTGCAGTTATGATGTGGTAGTTTTGAAAGGCATACCTATTGGTCTGATCAAAGTTTAGAAGTACTAACTCTTGAATCCCCGCCATCTTAGCGTTATACGCTTCCTCCCCCTTTTTGGCTTCGGCGGCTATAGAGTTTGTATAGGAATGCAGAGATGCATCAATGTGCTTCACAGTTTTACTGAATTCGTCCAACATAGATTTCTGATTTGCGTTCAGCGTTACCATGTTGGCATCAAATTGTTGTATGGTCTGTGCCACAACATGAACATTTTTATTGACTACTGTCAGGTCGTCAGTATTCTTCTTCTTCAGTCCTTTCATGAGAAGAGATACGACTGTGCCTGCCTCTGTATATTTTTCATCAAATTTCTTCTCCATTACATCTAGTTTGTGGTTGATCTGAACCACATTCTTAAGCATGAGATCCTCAGAGTCCCGCAGTCTCTTTAGCACTTTGTTGTGGGATTTCTAAAACATATCCTTGAGCTCATCCAGCATTCCTTGGACAAAATTAACAGTGTGATTTGCTAGGTTTGCTTGAAGTGGAGGAGCAGCAGGCAGACCCTGGTCAGGCTCTCCAGCAGAAGTACTGGGAGAGCTGGACACTAGAATAGAGTCCACTGGGGGCTCCCCCTGCATTCCTGCATCCGACCTCTCAGGAGCTTGTTCCTTAGATGAAACAGCAGCAGCCTCCCAAGGATCCACCATTTTCTCCCTCTCAATTACTTCTTCCTCCAAGTGCTCAGGCTTATCTGCAGAGTTGTGCATGTCTTCCTCTACTTCTTCCTCCTCCTCCTCATCAGCCACCTCAACTCCCAGGTAATTCATATCTTCCTCACCTTCCTCTTCCTCTTCCACATCTTCCACTTCCTCCTCACCGTCTTCTTGCACAGTCGCCACAACATCTTTAGCTATCTGAGAAATATCAGATATGAAGTTTGCAGAAGGGTGTACAGGCTCCCTCTCAGTTCCTGCAATCAGTGCGTCAGGAACTTCACTGGGTGCTGCCATAGAGTGTGCTGGAGTACTGGTGTCCTCGGCCAGAGATGCTTCCTCTTGGTCTATTTCCCTGGAAACCTGCCCTATTCACCGCTCCCACCGGTCGAATATGCTTTCATCCATCTTTTTCAGATAGTGCAACGACACTCCTTTGCTCATGTCGAATGTATCTCCGTCCAGCTGATTCAGATAGAGGCTGATGATTCTGCCAAAGCTGGGGGTACGGAGTGTGTCTTTAATTCTTTCAAAGAGCATGGCTCCCCAATTGAACCACTTTCGACAGACGATTGCCACCAGAGTCTTGAACATTTCCCCTGAAATATGGTCGTGGGATCCAGGTTTGCAGATTAGAGCCTTCCCAACGATGTCAGACAGCAATTTTCCCTCCTCGTTCATGTCTTTCCTTTTGATTGACCTGGTCCCCCTAGCCAGTCCACAGAAGGATAGGGTCCTTGCTCTATCCTCTTCCTCCAGGTAATCTTCTTCCTCACAACTGGATAGCCGCAGGCATTTGGTCAGTTTCCTAGCGGATAACCTGATCTTCTTCCCAGCAACTTTGCTCTTAATGGAGGTGTCTTCGTGACGGAGCTTGGCAGTTGCAAAGAACTCCAATACTTCCTTATCCAAGATCTTGCACGGGTGCTCCAGCATGAACGTCAGACCCGCTTCCTCGAGCATAATGATTATGTTCCGGAACTCGTCCGAGGCCTGGGAGAATCCGGTTCTCACGAGCTCGCATCCAGTGATCAGGCCTGTCCGTGGGGCCATAGCAAACTAGAAAGAAAGGGAATACCAATTTCCAAGTCTAAGGATCTCCGAAACCAAGAGATTGAGAACAAAATCTATACTAAGCTTAACATACGGTAAGGGACAAGATGGAGATTACCTAGTGCGGAGAGGCAGTGAAGGTTCCAGAGAGACGGCGAGCCGATCCGAGGAAAGGCTTGGACGAGAGCCTGGTTGCGAGAGGAAGTCTTCAGAAGGTGTCGTTAGGTCACCACGCAATGTCGAAGGAGGAACCTGCTGGGAGGAGAAGTCGAAGGGATTCCTGCGGAGCCTGGACGGGGTCTCGGCGAATCGCTGGAATTTGAAGGGTCGGCGGGATTTGGGTTGGGTCGGCGGGATTTAGGTTTCACGCTATAAGTGGGTTTATATATATATTTATGTCAATAGTTGAATATTGATCGTCGGGAAGGCTTTGGTGATACTTTTGTGCTACTGTTGGTTCGCACGGGTGAATTTTGTTCGATGATACCATGGTGGAATTTAGTTTGAGGGAAATCGCTGAGATTCCACATTTATGTCGTTGTCAAGGGTAGGAAAGTCTTAATAGGCATAATTGTTTCTTAATCCAACCATGGGGTTCAAAATTTTCGAGGTCGGACTTATGGCATAAAATGTCAAACTAATCACTACTAATGTAACTGAAGGTTATCTTACGCTTATACTCTTTCCCTAAGTGACTGAGCATACGTGAATAATTTTTCTATATGTCCATCCAATGTCAAAAGAAGTGAATTCATTATTAAGTGTGGATATGTCAACATACATATACACATATATGGAATTGTTTATGCATTATGGCTCAAACATTTAAGGCTAATTGCAGTTACCTGTGATAACAAGATGTAACATTCACATCATCAGCACGGAGTATATCAGGAGGTCAGTATGCATGTGCCTGCAATGATGGCACTGCTCCCATTCTCGACACCTTTTTCACGTCATTCTTGGAGCATCTCCTGTCCGGTTCCCTTCAGGATTGTGGGAACCCAGACCATCCTGCAGGAAAAAGTTATCTTGCCTTAGGAACCCAATAAGTATTGGGTCCTAGGCTCCTGTCAGCATAATAATTGGAGTGCCTCCCCTCAGGAATCCTGGTGGGAGGACTAACATTGTCTCGAGGATGTGGAAGTCCCCTTGCCTTTGACACAGAAGAGTTATGCCAACAATCTATGGCAAAATGACCCACTTTGCCACAACACCAGCATTCAAGAATGTTGTATCGCCGTTTGTGACCTGAATGGGTGACTGAGGTAGTCATAGTTCTAGGTCTAAACGGGATAGAGCCGGATATGCTAACAGAATTGTCTCTTCCACCGTGACTATTGGAAGGGTGGAAAGAATGCATATGGCAGGCGTCATGAGGCCTGGGAGGTGGTGCCTTCCTTTCAGTCAGCCCCCTTCCACGGACCCCATGAGTCCCAACAACATGATTTCAAACCCCCCTTTCCTGAGTCCTAGGGAGGTGAGAGGCGCATTGTGAGCTGATGCTTGCAGATTCATGACGAGTTGGGGCTGTGACAGAGAATACAAAGGGCTTGGTGGAAGCCTGAGGTATTCTCTTCTGGGCGGCCATGACATCTCTGGCACTGAGGGTATTTCCACATGAGGGCTGATCATTCTTGCAGTGACCATGGTTGTTCCTATGGTCATACCTGAATGCATGATGTGTGCCCTTCCTGCTCGGGGTGGGGGGTCTGAACACAGTTTCCCCATTTCTCCATGAATTGACGATTTGGGAGATCCACCCATTTTCTGTTTTTCTTTTGATAGCATCTATCTTGGAAAAGTTAGAAACAATCCTCTTCTCGGTCTCTAGATGACTCTCTAGATCCGAGATCTTTGAGTCCTTTACCTTGATGGATTCCAATTGGAGATTCATCAAGGTCTTCAGCTGAGCAATCTCCTTAGCTTGCTCCTCCACAAGTAAGTTGCTCTTCTGAAGGGCACTCTCAAGGGAATCAGGATTTTCAATCCTTTGATTGAAGCTATCCATATCCCTTGCATCTTTGGAAGGACTACCCTCTGAATTGTTCCTATCTTCAGGAACTTCAAGAGGAGAGGGGCATGAGGAAGAAGTTACCTGCTCCTGGCTTTGCTGTTCAAGGTTACCGTAAATATCGGTAGATACTGTTGAGTCAGGTTCATCAGAACTGCTTTCCTCAACTTCTTCTTCAGTCTCTGACAAGGACACAGGAGCCCTGATATTGACAGATTGATCATGCCCTTCATCTTCAGAAATGAGGACCCCTACAAAGGCTTCATCCTCTTGTTGACGACTGGTTCCTGTTTTCTTTGATCCCTCCATGTGGTCTGAGATGGTTTGCCACATGGACTTGGCTGTCCTACACTTGTCCACTTTAGAGCGAGATGGTCCAGACCAGACATCAGCGATGATCTGACGAATCACCTGGTCCAGGTTGAACAGTGAGAGCTCTATCTCCGACATCTCTTTGGGACACTTGGGGATTTGGAGATCTTTCCCCGAGCTGGAAGCCTTCATGGGAATGAAGGGACCCACTTCCAGAATGAGTAATGCTCGAGGGTCGATGGCCTCCAGATGAAATAGTACTCTCATCTTCCATACAGGATAGTACTCCTTTGTACATGAGGGGAGTCTTAGAGGAGGGACATCACAATCCAACTACGTGCTTGAGTCTGATCTTCTTGTTGACATTGGTGGCAGGATTCTACTCAAGGTGTTAACCTTTTTGATGAGCAACCTCCCTCTGATACCACTTGAAAGTTCACCTAGTGTCAACTACCTTCACCTAGGGGGGATAGGTGATTTGCAGCGTATTTGCGGAATTAAAATTGTACCTGCAGAATCAAAACAAACCACACAGCACAAAAAATAACACAGGCAATTTATAGTGGTTCCCCGATTTAGGTACGTCCACTTTCCCCCTTCGACCTATCTCCCAATCTAGGGACGACTCAGCCACTTCACCAACAGGATTGAAATCCAATCCTTACACTATCGGAAGGAACCCTTCCACACGTAGGAGTCAACACTCCCACAACACGGGTTGCACCCAACCCTACAACTAGGAACCAAATGTTCCTTTACAATGAAAAATAAATTGGAGTGTATAAGAAATACAAACAACTTGAAGATCTAGGTGTCCCTTTTCGTTAGACTACTTGTTCTTGTAGGCAACGAAAAGTCCACAACCCTGATCTTTTCTTGGAGAAAATCTCCCCGAGACCGGCGGCGGTAACGGGCGGCGGCAAGGCTCTCAGTGTTGGCGGCGGCAACTGAAAACAGCAGCGATGCACTGGAGATTCAATCTTCTTAGTGAAGTCGGCAAGGTCTTCCAACGGTCATACTAGGATCGATCGTCTCGATCGATTCGGACGGGGATGGATTTCCCTATCTCAAATCAAGAGACAAAAGATCTCTGGTTAGACGCGTGAGACACTGTGCAAGACTTGGCTTCTGTCACCGTGGATCTGGAGGTGATCGAGATCGGCTACGGTGACCACTGCTCGAGCGGCGGCGACGGAGGCGGAGCAAGTTTGCGATATTAGGGTTAGTCGGCGGCTCGGCTTTCGTACTCTGTCTCTCCCAAATCACTGTACACCAATACTTGTGTATTTATACACTAGGTCATAAAGATGACCGTTGTGGGCCCCACCAAAGCAAAGACCTAAGTCCGGTTCGAAATATCGCTGGAAACCTGGACCGGTCCAGGAAATGTCGGAAATTTGCCCAAGTCAAATTCGGCGAGAATCGTAGGTGATTCTCGACGAATCGGCGAGAATCACTTACGACTCTCGCCGAATTCTACTTGGCGAATTCTGGCTGCACAGGTTATAGAGACCGGGGAGAATCGGCGGGAATTACATTTGATTCTCCCCGAATCGTCGAGAATGCAAAGTCATTCTCGACGAATCGGCGAGAATCACTTAGTGATTCTCGACGATTCTGCCTTAGAGAATTTTCTGACTGCGTCGAGACAGCCGGCCAAACCTGGCGAGAATCATCTAGTGATTCTCGACGACTCGTCGAGAATCACTAGTGATTCTCGACGAATCGGCGAGAATCACATAGTGATTCTCGACGATTTACACTTAGACGATTCTCGTCTTTCAACCCGTGAGCTGGTCTTTGGCCCATCCTTGCTCCTTGTCTGCTCTTGCTTTATCATAGCCCTATACTTGAAATTAAGTACACCCCAATAGAGAGAGTACACGTAGGCCAACACACTGATCTGCTCAATGAGGGATTACGTTGCACAGACCCGTGTATATTGACCTACTGCACCCTGACATTGGTGTGTACTTAGCAATGACTAGCTGCAAGCACCACTAGAAGAAATTCATCAAATACATAGTGAATTCATCTTAGCTCTATAGGAGGCTTCCTCAAATCCAGGTGATTGTGGATACAATACCCAACACCTGTGCAGTCCAAGGTTAACGTAAGCCGTAAGAATAATCAATGCTTAAGAGTAACTTGTATAACTAGGGGTTCAATTTCACACATTCCGGAGTCTCGGGAAGTTAGGTTGGGTCACACGAGCGGTAGGCTCGATGGTTTTGGTGATGGGCAGGTTAGCCCGGCTAGCCGATGGCTTGATAGATAATTGTGACAGACGGGTTAGTCCGGGGAGCTTTGGCTCGGTTGTTGGTTGTGACGGACGGGTTAGTCCAGGGAGCTTTGGCTCGGTGGTTGATGCATCAAGTTTGCATGTGCATAAATTATAAGTTGGTGGGTCTTCAGTATTGGAGAGTCGTCGCACCGACGCCAATATGTTGACTCGGCAAGTATGGTTTAGCAGTTCGCCAAATTAAGTCCGGTCAACCAGCCGGCAAAGAGTACGCTGGAGCTCCGCTTAGTGTACTAGCATTGAGGCATACGATAGGTCTGACTGGTAGTGCTGATACCGGTTTAGAGGTGGGTGAGGCCCAACCCACCGCTCCATTTGCCACTGCGGAGGAATCCTAGGAGGTTAGGCTCCAAGAAGGGGGAACTAAAGGTCTGTGCGCACAGAGTCGAGTGTATGTATTGCACTTGCATGTTCACATCATAGCATACAAGCATGACATAGCATCATCATTGCATATAACCCTTGACACCTATTGTATAAATTTGTATGGGACTTTTTATACAATAGGCCCTGCAAAATGACGCCTTAGTTTATAGGCTTGCGTGAGCATGCTTATAAGTTATGGTTATTTTCTGTTGGGATTTGTCTCCACAATACCTCAGATTTGTAGGAGGTCAGACCTTGAACTAAGATGAATTAAGGTGTATTTGATATTGTATTCAAGTTGTATGTATGTAGGTTTTTATTGCTAAGTGTAGACCAATGTCAGTCTATAATGGGTCACCAAACACAGGACCATACAATGTAATCCCTCATTGTGTGATTCAAAGTGTTGGCCCATGTATAGCCTCTCTATTGGGATACACTTCCTACATGCACTTGGATTGATGGACAGAAGTATTGAAGTTTATTTTCTCAGAAGAAATTTTTCTAAGTCCACATACTCGAGTAGCCTTCTTCATATACTCGAGTAAGTGACTTAGTACTCGAGTAGATCCTCAGACATACTCGTGTGACTCTGTATACTCGTGTAGATAAGTTTATACTCGAGTAGATAGTTAGTCACTCGAGAAAGTCATATATTATACTCGAGTAGATCCTTCTGTTCTTAGATCCAAAAATTTCTCTAAGTCCACATACTCGAGTACCTCCTTTTACACTCGAGTAAGTGAGTCTGCTCTCGAGTAGGTTAGGTTACATACTCGAGTAGACTGCATTATACTCGAGTAGATGATAACTTGCACTCGAGTAGTTGGTTAGTTACTCGAGTAAATGTTCTGTTCATACTCGAGTAGATCTGTGCTTCTCATCTCAAAAAATTCTAAGTCTACATACTCGAGTAGTTTCCTATATACTCGAGTAAGTGACTCTGTACTCAAGTAGTTGTTATTCATACTCGAGTAGCTTAGTGATTAACCGAGTAATCTTCCCCAGATACTCGAGTAGTTCTTTTTCCCCTCACTCGAGTATCTCCAACCCTTTCACTCGAGTAGCTTTTCCTATCTTATCTCAAAATTTTCTCTAAGTGTTTTTACACGAGTATATACTCTCATACTCGAGTAGTTCTAAATTCACTCGAGTGCTGATCTTTGAATCACTCGAGTAGCTTCTTTTCTTATACTCGAGTATACTCCTTCTATCCACTCGAGTATATACCATCTGATACTCGAGTATGTTTCTTCTATCACTCGAGTATATCTGTTTAAATTTTCCTGAAATTCTCTAAGTCAATTTCGCAGTGTATTTCAAATTAATCATTTCTGATTGGTCCATGTGTCATCCCTAATTAATTTTCTGACCGTTGGAGTCCACCTATAAATAGGTCCTCTCAGATTTGACTAATAACAAGTGAACAGAGATTTTATTTTAAGAAAGAGAAAAAGTTCCGTGAACCCTAATTTCTCACGCCGCCGCCATTGACGTTCACGGAAGAAGCTCTGGATCGACGATCTTTGATCGTTGTTTTCAACTCTGATTCTCCAGCGATCCAGACGAAAGTTAATCACTCGATCTCGCCAAGCCTCAAAGATTTCAGATCTATTTTCTCGATCGAGGTGATTCCGTTTTTCAGATTTGTGGATCTCTCTCAAGTCATCTTCAACATATTCTGATCAAGCCAAAGCTCTCAAGGAAGAAGACTGTCAAGATCCAGATCTGAGATTATTACTGTTTGTATTTTATTTTCACACCAAATTTCTTTGTAGGAGTTTTTTTCTCCGAGATTTGTAGGAAGGCTTTATCTTCCGAGCGTAGATCCGATTTGGATCGAGTTTGTAGGAACGTGGTTCCGAGGTGTAGGATTGTTTTCAATCCGAGATAGTGGAGTAGCCGAGTCTAGTGATTTGCTAGATCGGTGAGTAAAGTGGACGTACCCAAGATTGGGGAACCACTATAAATCTCTTGTCGTCTGTGAGTGCTTGATGTGTGCTGTGTTATTTTTTAATTCCGCATTTGACACGCATTTCACCTATTCACCCCCCTCTAGGTGATTTAGGCTAACAACTTAGTTCTCTCATTTTCCTATGATAAATATTGCTTGCTTGTAAAACCGACACCCTATCATATAAATTGGTATGGGACTTTTTATATGATGGGAGCCCTGCAGAAGATCCCTTAGCTTATTAGTCTGTATGGACATTCTTATAAGTTAAAGTTATATGTTTCATATTTTGCTTTCGTATATTTATGCTTACTCTACATACTTTTGTTACTACTACATGTTTACATAGAACTGCTAGATTAGTTTCGCTACCATCTGCTTACATTTGTTACTCTCCACCTTCATTATCTTCCCTTTCCTTCTCCCCGTTCGGTGCCTAGGAGCCATGGGGGAGGGGTGGGGGATGATAGGATGTAGTCTTTTAGACTAACGGTTTTCAGACCAAATCAGTTTAGGGGATCGTGAAGCCGAACTTGGAGATGCAGCCCCGGAGGACGGCATGCTTGGAGATGGGACAATCTAGTACCGGAGTTCAGACAGCTTGTACAGTGAGTCCCGATCTTTAGTAGATGTTTTAGTTTTGCTTCCGCGAAGAGTGAATTGTAGTGAGGACTTGATGTATCGGGCCCGAGCCCTATTTTCAGTACTTTTATATTTACTGTTGTGGACTCTCCCTTTGTGGAGATTTATTTTATATACATGTGATTCTGGTGGACTAGTTTTGAGTTCTTTCTTACTCTTATACTTTATTCTACACTTTTGCGATCGATATGGCCGACAGAATCGGCGTTTTGTAGTGACGACCTTCCCGGGCGTGTTGGTGTCACCGCAAAGAGGCGATTCTGGGCATAAGACCCTGGTGGTTTAAAAAGAAAAAAAAATGGGGTATTACACAGGGTGTTTGAGCTGTATTTGGATGTCTTTGTCATCATATTCATTGATGAAATTTTGTTCTACTCAAGGATAGATAAAGAACATACAAGGCACTTGGCCTTAGTTTTGGATAAGTTGAGGGAGAATTGTTTGTTTGCTAAGTTCAGCAAGTGCGAGTTTATGCTCCTAGAAGTTGCTTTCTTAGGCTATATTATTGGTAGAGCTGGACTAGCAGCAGATCCGGCCAAGTTGTGTGTCGTGAAGGAGTTGTCGTCTTTGAGGTCTGCGGTTGATGTGCGATGTTTTCTCGGACTTGCTGGGTACTATCAGAAATTTGTAGAAGGATTTTCAAAGATCGCCCTCCCCTCACAAACAAGTGTGCACCTTTTTATGTGGGCACCTAAGTGCAAGGCTGCATTCCAAGAGCTGAAGGACGCCTTACCCCTGCGCTAATCCTCTCCCTCAAATCTGGGAAGGATGGATTCTAGATTTATACTAATGCAACCTATCGGGGTATGGGGGCGGTATTGATGTAGCACAGACACATGATTGTGTAGCCTCTAGACAACTTAAGAAGCATGAAGTGAATTACCCAGTGCATGACTTAGAGCTCGGAGCAGTGGTCTTCGCCATAAAGATTTAGATTCACTACCTATATAGCATCCACTACAAGATCTTTTCATATTATTAGAACTTGAAATTCATACATACCCCGAAAGATCTGAAGTTGAGGTAGCGGCGATGGCTAGAGTTTCTTTGTGATTATGCGTTTACATTTAACTACCACCCCGGGAAGGAGAACTCAGTGGAAGTTGCTCAAAAAAGGAAGGCACCCACGTTGAGCTTTGAGTCTTAATTAATGGTTATGGAGTTGGCTCGAGTGCTTGAAAAGATGGAGATTACGCTGATGTTTAAGGCTTGTACCGAGGCCTAAAAATGGTACTGGGCCACCATGAGTATAGTTTGTGACATCCATGATTGGATTCGAGCAGAGCAAGGGAAGGATGCTGCTTTGACCCATGTATTACAAGCAATTATGGGAGAATTAGCCGAGGGGTACATGCTAAAAGAAGACCTCATTGATTTCCATGGCATATTTTACATTTCCACAGGTGGTGGGATTCGGGAAGACATCTTGCAAGCAGCCTATTACACCAAGTATTCAGTGCATCCCGAGATTACTAAGATGTACACTAACTTGCAGAGGACCATGTTTTGGCCATGAATGAAGAAGGATGTCACGTATGATGTTAAGTACTACGAGGCTTGTTAGATGGTGATAGTGGAGTGCAAGAGCCCTAGTGGATTACTGCAATTATTTCCCATCCCCGGGTGGAAGTTTGAGGATATTTCCATGGAATTTGTTCACGGCCTTCCCCAACTCTCTCCGGGAATGATTTCGTTTAGGTGATAGTAGATCGCCTGATAAAGGTTGCTAGGTTCATCCCGATGAGGAAGGAGGAACATGTCAATGTTTTGGTATGTCTCTTTGATGAGCAGTTCGTTCGGTACCATGGGGTGCCCAAGATAATAGTTTCAAACCGTGCGCTTCACCTCTAAGGAATGGAGGGCAGTTCAAGAATATTTGGGCTCCTGCCTTGCCATCAGCACGAAATTTCACCCTCAGACTGATGACCAGCATGAGAGAACTTTCAGGACTATGGATGACTTACTGCGGTTATGCATTTTGGATAGGGGAGATCCATGGGAGAGACTTCCATTATTGGTAGAGTTTTTATATAATTACACTCATCAAGCAACATCGAAATGACGCCCAATGAGGTACTTTATGGTAGAAGGTGCAGAACGCCTTTATTGTGGGTCCAGGATGAGGATCCAAAAGCATTAGGGGTGGAGTATATCGATGATACCAATGCTACAATTAGGCTGATCTGGTACTACATGCTAGAGGCTTAGAGCCGGTATACATGGTACTATGATGCGAAACACAGGATTGTGGAATTCCAAGTGGGTGATAAGGTATTCTTGAAGATTAGGCTGATGCATGGGGTGTCCTGTATTCGTGGAAGGAAGAAGCTCAGCCCGCAATATTTGGGTCCTTATACCATTTTGGAGAGGTTTGGTCCCTTGGCTTATAGGTTGGAGCTACCACAGGTACTGAAAAACTTACATGACATCTTTCATGTGTCTTCCCTTAGGAGGAATTGCTTCGGCCTGAGTAATTTGTCACCACTACATCTGGCCCTATAACTTCTAATAGATCTTTCTGTCTAGAGTCTGTGTGGATAGTGGATACTGAGATATGAAGGCTAAGGCGAAAGAGTGTTCCTTTAGTAAAGGTCATGTGGTCCAACCATGGGAAAGATGAATACACATATGAGCCTATGGACCATATGCAGAAATGCTACCCTGGATTGTTTCCCCAAGGTAAATTCAAAACTTACCTTACTTACCTTGTACTTTGAAACCCGTAGACCTAACCTCAATTTTGGGGATGAAATTTTTTAAATTTGTTTATAAAATTTGTAATGTCCCATTTTTAGCTAGACCCTTTGTGCGTGTTTTGTGTTGTCTTGGGTGGCTTAGGCCCAGCAGGAAAGTTTGGAAGAGAGAGAGAGCCCAAGGTCATAAGGGTGGCAGGTTGGTCGGGATGGAATTAGGGATGGATCCCTATGTAAACTCGACCAGCCCGTCGAGTGGACTCAACGAGCCCGACGAATGGACTTGGCAAAAAATCGTGCTTACTGTCTTATCATTTACAAGCTGGGAAACAGTGAGGGGTGCGAAATGTTCCACTCTGGTTCCTTCTTCTATTTTCTTCTAATAAGACACATGGAATGACCTTGCCCATACTTATTTAAGCACCTATGACCAATCCTTGCTCTTCCCAAAGTTAAGAGGTTGTTTTGGTCCAATTAGGAAGTGACATGTGGCACATGTCATTCAAAGGTATGGAGGGACTTTTTCTATCACTATTAACAACCGAGAAAAGTTTTCCTCTTTCCAGATTTTTACTCACCACTTCAAAACGTAGATTGAAAGCTCTCTTTGAAGAACAAAGCACGGAGCAAGTTGCTGGAAGCTGAGCACTGCCATGCTGCCGAGGAGAAGAACCTGATCCATGGCCGAAAATCATGTGAGCTTCTTACCCTCTCCCTTGGTGCTAGATCATAGATCTGAAATTAGGAGAGACAAAGAATCAAGAGAGCTTGACTTTGGGAGTTTAATGGAGTTTCCTAGGATAAGACCATGAAAGATCTTTTGTTCTAGGGCGTCGATCACAATGAAAATATCTTAAATCACTTCCTCTCTTCAATACGAAAGCGACAAACTTGATTTCGTGAAGAACGATGTTATATTGTGGAAAAAAAGTAGGAGAGAAGCCAAACACATCTTGTACGTTTGTTGGAGGAAGAAGATGAATAATTACTGTTCATCTGTCTTTAAGATCCATGCAGGAATTTACTTATACTACTTAGAAATCTATCTTGTACATGTGATGGACTTCAAGCCAATTTTTAGGCATGATTCAGTCAGATTCAGGTCTCGGCCTCGACATAAAAGTTATAGCCCTTGGAAAGAAATTTCCATCAAGTGATTGTACATTTTTTGGGGATCTCTATAGCCCCCTAAAAGTGAGTTTGAAATTTCTATCTTGAAAATAATTAAGATGTAAGTATAGAACATGTTCTGTCCAAATATGTACAGTAGGGTTGAAACCCAATTTTTTGCTTGTTAGACTTAGATCTGGATCTCGAGCTCAACACAAAAATTTTAGCCTTGGATATACCTTTCCAGAATGGGGTTAAACATAATTTTTGGTGGTCAGTAGCTCTGGGAAATCTAGTTTCCATTAGCTGTGTCGTAAATGTACAGATTTTGATATCTCATGAAATTCTCTAAAATTGTTTATCCGAAGCTTTGGAAAAATATGTAAAAAAATGCTTAATGATAATATGGACTCCTCTATTAAGTTTCATAATTTTTGGATATATACTTAATGTAAATTTACCAATATTATGTTATTAATTATTGTGTCGTAAATGGTTATCATGATGATTTGAATGACCTGAAATTTGGTTTAAATGCTTAAGATGTTAACCATGACATAGGGTAGAAATATTCAGGGGATTTATGTTGTCATAACCACTTAATTAATCACTTATTTGATGACTTGTTGATGATTGTAGGATAATTTGTATCCTATGTTGTATCGTGTAATGATGTGGTTGGAAGTCCTTGGGAGTTTCTTGCCTCATTGGTACATGAGGACTGCATGGAGTGTATGGTGATGCACGGTTGTTGAATAATCCTAAGTTGAGGATTACTTGTGGCAGGTATATGGGCTTACCGATCTTCACATCGACGGAAGCTGGCAAATAGACCTTGATCGGTTGGGCTGGCTTCTTTGGTTCTTACTTCCCAAAGACTCCTTCCATGCCAGTTGAGCTGGTTGGGCTGTGTTCTTTGGTGTTTACTTCTCGAAGACCCTTTCCGTACAATTTAGGCCAGTTGGGGTGGGATATTTGTGCTTACCTCCCAAAGACCCCTTCTGTGCCATAGTATGCAGGGACTCCGCTATGAGGTATATAATGTTGAGGCGTATGTGAGGCCTAGGTCTAGTAGTGTGTATGCCCACCTAGTAGAGGAGATGTCCACTCCACTATCACCATTTGGCCATAACGAATGATGCCTGAGAGGTTCACTACCACTCAAAGAGTGGGAACTAAAGGTATTTGTCTACATATCAAAATAGAGTGCATGCGTAAACATGGGTGCGCCATCATGCATTCATTATGTTGTATTTCATTGCACCGCATAAGATCCACATCATATAAATTAGTATGAGCACTTTTATACGATGAGTTACTATTTACTGTACTAGACCCTTAACTTATAAGCTTGTATGAGCATCCTTATAAGTTAACTTCAATTTAGTTCTTATATTTCTGCCATTTGATAAAATACTAGCATAGATGTACTTTATATACTAAATTATACTTCTTGTTATTTCCTGTTTGCTTACTGAACTATTAATGTAAGATAACTGCCTAATTATTAATACATCTTGTCACATGCTTGTTATACTAATGATTATATTGTGTCCCCTCTTTCTTTCCTTTCGCCCGATTCCTAAGAGTCATAGGGGTGAGAGGATGTGAAGCCCCTTAGTCTTTATGACTAATGGTTGATATACCCACTATTTAGGAGGACACCCTGCAGACAGAGTAGTAGCAGCACCCCGTTCAGGAGCGCAGCCAAGCCAGGGAGATAGGGCCTGACACTACGATACCTTCACTCCCCTCAGTGACAGATTTGAGCTTTTGAGCGTTTTGTTATAGCCCTTTGGGCAATCTCTGTACTCTGATATTTACATGAGCTTCTGTAGCTTCCTATTGATGTATTATCTTGGACTTTTACTTATTGTGGATTATGAATTCTATGTTTTTCCCTTATTGTTTGGTTAGAAATGTGATATCGAAAATTAGCCAGTAAAATATGCGACTTGTTGTACATATTAGCTCGTGTGTTGATGTTATCGTAAGGTAGCTATTCTGGGCATAAGACTCCCCTCGATCGTGTCTTATGTTCTAGGAGGGGAGTTTACACAATAATTCCAACCACCAGCATTGTAGGTGGTTAAACTCGTTCCGTGTGAAGATGTACTTGAGGCTCCTATGATCGGAGAAGATTTAAAATCTCACTCTGTACAGATAGTAACTCTAGATCTTGAGTGCGAAGACGACAATGCCGAAATCCAAATCATAGGACACATAGTTTATCTTAGGCGGCTTCAGCTTTCATGATGTATGCGCGACCACCTTGCTATATTGCATAGAAACGGCTCACAATACATTTAGAGATGCTTCAGTATTACTCTAGAACCTTTCAGTTCCTGAGGGGATTGTAAGGATCGGGGCAAAATTCAGACGTTTCTTCAATTCAATGAACACAGCCTCACATTCCGGCATCCATCAAACATAATGTCCTTTTTGTGAGAGCATTCAGGGGTAAGACAATCTTGAAAAATCCTTCTACAAATTTTCAGTAATATCAGACAAGTCCGAGGAAGCTTTTAATGTCTGCTGCCATCTTGAGTGGCGCTAATTTTGTACTGCTTGGATCTTGGTCTTTTCCACTGCTACCCCATTCTTATTGATTGTGTAGCCTAAGAAACCAACTTCCTCTAGCCAGAACTTGCACTTGCTGAATTTTTTAAAGAGGGAATGCTCTTAAAGCTTGAGTAACACAATCTATAGGGGTCTAGCGTGGTGTGCCTTGGTTCTCGAATAGATCAGCATATTGTATAAGAAGACGATCATGAAGTGGTCTAAGAATGGTTCAAACACCTTATTCATCAACACCATGAAGGTAGAGGGTACATTGGGAAGCCTAAACGACATCACTAAGAACTCGTAGAGGCCATAGCGAGAGCTAAAAGACATCTTGGGAATGTCTTCATCCCATATTCAAAGTTGACAGTAACCAGATCTCAAGTCTACATTGGAGAAGACAGATGCGACTTGCAACTGATCAAACAACTCATCAATTCTCGGTAGAGGGTACGTGTTTTGTACAGTGAGCATATTAAGATCCATATAGTTGATACATAGGCACAACATCCTATCTTTCTTTCTCACAAACAACACAGGAGCTCCCCATGGCGAGGAACTCGGGCAGATTAATCCTGCATCGATTAACTCCTGGAGTTGAATTTTCAGCTCCGCCAATTCCCTTGGATCCATTGGGTAGGGTGCTTGGGACACCGATCGGGCCTAGGGCTGAGCATATTATTCGAAACTCAAAAATCACTCAAAAATTGTTCGAAAATTGAGCAGAATCGGAATCGATTAAAATTGATTCGACTCAATTTGAGTCAATTCAATTTGACTCAAATCTTTTTTCGAGTTGATTTTGAGCCAGCCCTGAATCGCTCGAAATATGATTTGAATCAACTCGAATTAATTGAAAAAATTATGTATTTATTAATATATTCTTATTTAAAGATTAAAATTGACAAAATTTAAACATGAATAAAAAGAATGAAAGTTTTAAGTGTTTCATTTACTAAACTTATAGGTTACCCAATTTAAATTTGAGCAAACTAGAAATAAAATGAAAAATTGCTCAATTTTGAACCGACTTGATTCGATTTCGAGCTGGCTAAGAATCAAGTCATTTTGAGTCGTGTTGACTCTCGACTCGAAATAAATTTCGATTTCGTGTCGATTTTGAGCCGAGTTCAAGTCGAATATTTTGATTTCGAGCCGAGACAAAATCGCTCAAACTGAACTCGATATCAGCCCTAATCGGGCCACATGCATAAGCTCAATTTAGAAGTCCACCTCTCGTTGCGGGGGCAACCCTCAGAGGGAATCAGGAAAGATATCTGGGAAATCTCATACCACTGAGACTTTGGCGAGCACTTGGGTTTTGCTTTCCATTTCAAAGTAGATGATATACACATCATTTCTTTGTCAAATTGATTCTATAGTTTGAGCAGAGGTTAAAATAATGTGGGTAACAGACAGTATACCTTTCAAAGTAATGGCCGGCCCATTCGGGTTTTGAAGATTGACTTCTCGGGTCGAGCAGATTATCTGAGCTTAATGCTCAGCCAGCCAATCAATCCCTATAATGATGTTGAACTCGGTTATTGCTAGGATTGTCACATAAATTTCAAACTCCATATTTCCTAGTATGGCCTGGAATGAGCATTTCTTTATGGAAGTCATCTCTGATCCATCCGGTAGTTGAATCTATATCAACATCCCAGATGACAGGACAATGTTCTCCTTAGAAAGAATAAAGTTCTGGGATACAAAAGTTTGTGTCGCTCCGGTATCAAAAAGCATTTTCGTAGGGAATCCTTACACCAAGAGTAAGCCTGATGACATATATAGTGTGTGTGTGTGTGTGTGTATGTGTGTGTGTGTGTGTGTCATGCATCAATTCTACATAATACACATAGAATGTAAATGCATATGTACGCAACATATATCTAGTCCTAGTATCATCATCTATCACATCACTAGTGCCGGAGGAAGATACCTATGAACACATCGGGAGATGGCCCTTGTTGAAGATCCAATGCATATGGCTCAAGGGTTGTTTCTGTACCCTATTAATCTCTCCTAGCAGGCCTACCTTTGTGGCCTCTTTATCCCTGACCTCTCACCGTTGCTCCTCCCTAAACTACCCCTAACCCTAGTCTCCCTACTTCTTTCGGGCAGAAGGATCTAATGTGGCCTGGCTGCGGCTGGCAAAGAAAATAGTTCCCCGTGAAGGGAACATATAGTCAGATCACTAGTGCGGGCTGGGGTGCTGGAGCTGATCTAGGGGCATATTGTGGAACTGGTCGGGGTGATGGGGGTGCAGCTGCCTGTCGAGGCTGGGGTGGCCATTTATAGGGATGTTTATGATGGAGTTGTCTCCTATCTCTCTCCTAGCATTAGAGAGTAGCTTTTCTCTCTCCTCCCAGTCCCCACGGGGCCTCCACCAGTCCTTAGTACTGATGGGCCACCATCCTCTAGTCTAGCTCCAAAGCGACGGATTGAGTCATTATAGTATGATAGGTTGAATGAGAAATCATAATCAGCACCTGCCGCAAATCATTGTGCAGGCCTTGGTAAAAACGAGTTGCAGCTTGGTCTCTGTCGGTAGCCGCGAGCATCCCAACAAAGTGGGCCAAGTGAATTTACTTCTGCTGGTACTTAGGTACCATTCTAACGCCCTATCGAATATACAAGAACCTCTCGTGCAGTGCGGCTCGATCGAAATACAAAATAATATACTCGAGCAAAGCGGTAGAGAACACTCCCCACAGAATAGTATTCAGCAGTCGACCCCTGAACGTGGAGCGGCTAACCTCCCTCCACCAGTCTCTAGCATATCCATGTAATACAGTCACTATCAGAGAAACTGCAGCAACTACATACCATATCATGCCCACTAACAGCTCCTCCACACGCTCTACCCACTCCTTTATCTACATGGCAGTCTCTATACCTTTAAAAGTGAGAGGCCTCACTCCCCAGAAAGTCATCAGGAGGCCTGTAGGTACCACAAGTTACTATGGTGGTTGTGCCAGGGTAGTCTGAAACATAGTTAGTATGGCTATCAGTGTCTACCCCAAATCTATCTCGGCGAACGACATAGTAGCAGGGTCAACTTAGTCTGGAGGTGGAGTGGAGGGAACGTAACCTCTAGAAGACAACCTATCGTTACTGGACTCCAGTATCTGGAGAAGTAAAAGAAAAAGTTCAGCATTTTGCAAAAATAAGGGAAATTTGCAAAAGGCTGACAGAAGCGGAAACAAAAAGCATGTGGGTGTGCTATAGTGCAATCTAGAATCCTTAAATCTCTCTCGCAAGGATCCACTAGTCTTCTGTTATATAGTTAACCCCAAACCAAGGAATGGAGCAAGGGACGAAAGGATCCTAAGATTTCCCTACAAGGATGGATCAGAGCTTCCCGAGTTACAACGACCCACTCTACCAAGCACTGTTTGGCTGCCTTGTTAGGAATGGAACACAACATAACACATCATCACAAATGCAGAATAAATACACAGAGAGCCAACAAAATATATATATGAAAATATATATTTAATAGAGTACTAAACATAGGTCATTGCCACTATTTATATATGAATGCCTCATGGGCTCCAAAAAATTTATCGTTAGAACTCTCTCTCACTATTCATACTCTAGAAACTCACGTCTCGAAAGTCTAGAGATGATGGGTGTGCCCCTACTTGGGATGTATCAACTATTGGTATGCTATCACACGATAATTGGGCTTTGCGACACTCAATTTCCGGTGAATGGTTAATTAAATAGCGGTTAATCACAGAGCTAATTGGAAACACATCTCCCTCAATCCATATATATCCTAGGGACAAGCCTACATACCCAGGAATAAATAAATTGACGAAGCAAGAGAGACGTAGCTGATAGTTAATTGGGCAGTATTCTAAATCACCAAGAGGGGGGGGGGTGAATAGGTTGTTTATATTATTCTTATTTTTACTTAACTATTTTAGTCTCAATTAGCCATTACAGAAACACATAAATTTTATAGAGATTCCCCAAGGTCTGGGTACATCCACTTTCCCTCACCACCTTTCTAATAGTGTGTTAGACAAGGTAACCTCCTCCAAACACATCTCAAAGAGCTTACAACACATATCCCTCAAGATCTCTCAGATTTCCTCCAAACCCTACTCAGGCCACTTCCATACAATTTAGAGTAAGCTATACTCCTACAGCTCAGTGACCCTCCTAGTCACCTATCTCAGGCCTATCAAGAATCCCTACAACTCAGGTTGGGAGAACTGCCCTACACTCAAGCACACATGCCCTACAAACTCAGGCTCAATAGCCTTACACTCAGGCGCATATGCCCTACTAACTTAGATTAAAATGTTCTTACAATATGGTTTATTTATATTACAATAGAAGATAATAAAAGATGTACACCTTCAGATTTGGTCTTCTGTTGAGATTGAACAACTGAGAGTTGTCCTGGAGCACTGCCTAAGATATCACCCTACGACAACGATAGTGATTTTTGATAGAATGGTCAATTTGAATCATGGTCATCCATTTTGCCTGGATTTAGGACCCAATTGAAAGTCTTTAATTTCAAGGTAGCTTGCAACCTAGAGGGGGTGAATAGGTTTATTTAAATCTTGTGACTATCTTTTTATTTCTTCCTTTAGTACTTAGTGTGTTGGCAGTAATTAGCTTTCAAGAACTTTCACAAAGAAAACAACACAAAAAAGCACACACAGAAATTATAGTGGTTCCCCGGATTATGGATACATCCACTCTCATCCCACCTTTCTAACATTCAGTTAGACATGACACTTCTCCAAAACTCAGATCAAAGAGCTTACACCTCAAATCCCTCAGGATCTATCAGTATCCTCTAAGACTTACAACTTTGGTACAAGTGCCCTACAACTCAGTGATCAGCAGATCACCTACCTCAATCCAAAGGCCCTACAACTCAGGATGGGAGGATAGCCCTACCTCAGATCCACTAAGGATCCTACCTTAGAGAGAATGACTCTCCTACCTCAGGCTATTAAGCCCTACCTAAGATCCAAAGTATCCTATAGCTCAGGCACAAGTGCCATACGACTCAGTGAGAATGACTCACCTACCTCTGGCTGTTAAGCCCTACCTCAGATTCAAAAATGAATCCTACAATTCATGTCAAAGACCTACTCTCAGATTCTCAACAGAATCCTACCTCAAATCCAAACTAGATCAACACTCAGAGAGTAAAACTCTACTATAGCTCAGGCAAATTTTCCCTACCTCAGGCCAATGGCCCTACATCTCAGATCCAAAAGGATCCTACAGGAAGAATTGTGGTTTGATTAATTTGACACAGAGAAAATTTCTGTGTCAACAATTAGCGCTAAGTTATATCAGCTCTATCTTACTTCACAACAGCAGGAAGAGATTCTGCCTCTGCTGGAGGAAAGTCAGAATATAAATTCTGATCTTGCTGAAGAAGAAGAAGAATAGCTAGGTCTTGAGTTCTTCAATCAGCTAGCTGAGCCCGCAAAAGAATGACTGTTGGGTCCGGCGTTCCTTCACTTGACCCGTGGCGCTCTGCTACTTATATAAAAATTAAGTAGCACCCTCTCCAACAGTCCGGGCTTTTGGTGCAGTTGGGTATGCACTTGATCCTTCAATTGGTATCAGAGGAGGTCACGGGTTCAAGACCGGGGGGCGCTATTAAATCCTGATCCCTTCTACCTATGTGGGTCCGGTGGGTCAGGCAACCGTGGACATGTGGTAACCCCACCTCTGAGCCGTGTGGGCCATGTGGTAACCCCACCTCTGAGCCGACGGGTTGTGCTGGACGCCGGGGGGGATTGTTGGGTCCGTCGTTCCTTCACTTGACCCGTGGCGCTCTGCTACTTATATAAAAAATTAAGTAGCACCCTCTCCAACAGTCCGGGCTTTTGGTGTAGTTGGGTATGCGCTTGATCCTTCAATGACGACTCTTCTTTCTTTCTTTATTAGAAGTCTTTCTTATTTTACTGTAGCAGATGAAGATTCAATGGCTCACTGAAATTTTGGTTCTTGCTGGAAATACTTCAAGCTTTTTCTCGGCAGTAATGTAATGACGAGACAAATGAAGTCCAGCCGCTTTTTTTCTCTTGTTGAGTAAAACCCTAAAAGTTGTCTTCTTCCTTCTGAATTTGTCCCTTTTATCTTCCGTCGATTAATGGCTCTAGGAAGTAGTGGGGACCACCTTCAGTTGACTTCTGCAACTTGCTTTAATGAAAGAAGATGTAAAGTAGCTCTCTGATGCTGGTTGTCATATTCTGTAGCTTTCCGTAGCTTCCCGCGAGTATTTGAATCATATTGACTTTGTTTGCTTTTGCTGAAGTCAGCATCTGTGGACTTACCCAAAATCAAACATCTTAGTATAAGCATTGAGTGAGTAAGCTTCACTCAACGCAAAAACACTTAGAAAAATTTCTCTGTCATTAGACGTTGAGTGAGTAACCTTCACTCAGCGCGAAAACACATAGAAAATATTACAGTCATTAGGCGTTGAGTTTGTAAGCTTCACTCAATGCCAAAACACTTAGAAAAATGTCTTTGCCTCTTGGCATTGAGTGAGTTATTGGATCTTGTGGCCAACCTTAGAGGGGAATGAATAAGGTTTTAAGCGTTAAATGGAATTTAAAATATTTCACCACAGGAAATCGAGTTATGGAAGCTACCGCAGAGCGTTAGGTAGCTAATGTGCGGCGGTAAGTCTATAAACTCGTTTCCTGTGTGAATTTTCTTGTACACCACACACAAAGAAAATAAACTAATATTCCCAGCAGAATCGTAAAATCAATAATACATAAAAATATTTTCATTGCAAGAATTAACAACAAGTGGTTTTACAATTACAAAATTTGTATCCCCGTGACGCCAGGGATCGAAGGCGGTGAAAGTGAAAACTTCTTTTGGTTTCAATACCGTTCCGCTCCACAGACCGGTTGGCTCTCTCCTTTTCCCTCTAGGTAAAGTCTTCGAGACGGCTCTTCACCCTCTCACAAGGAGGTATCTTAGAGCCCCTCTAGATTCTCCAATCTAAACATCCCTATCCATAGGACGATTTACCATGGAATCCTACCCAGATTCCGACGAACTTCCCAGGTCGATTTCTCATGAAACCCTTCTCGGATTTCGACGACCCTCCGGTCGATTTCCCTCACACAAGATTTAGAAAGGTAAAAGATTACAAGAATAAAAGATGTAAATAACCTAAAAGTTAAAGTTCTCCCTCTTGATGACTTCTCTGTGGAGCGATCCGTTCCTAGTTCTTGAGATCTTCGTTTGCTAGTAATCGGTCGACTCTTCGTATTCAATGTAGATCTTGGATTATCGGAGTTTCTTCGTTCACGAACGGGATGGAGATGACTTTCTTTATTCTTCGACGGAGACTTTGGAATGTAGCGTGAAGAGAGAGAGGTCGAACCCTGAATTCAAGAACTCTTCGTATTTTCAGTCTTCGATCCTAAGGCACAGGAATGAGGCAGTCTTTTATATGTCTTCATGAAATTAGGTTACCGCGGTGGTAAGA